>CM028138.1:414600000-415850000 GCA_016271365.2 Neoceratodus forsteri
TGTCCCTTCTGTCCCCCAGGGAGTACAGGTTCAGCTCCCAAAGTCTCTCCTCGTAGGACCTTTTCCCTATACCATGGATCATCTTGGTCGCCCTCCTCTGAACTTGCTCCAGGAGCATGACATCCCTCTTTAAGTAAGGACACCAGAATTGCACAGAGTACTCCAAGTGTGGTCTAACCAAGGAATTGTACAAAGGCAGGATTACCTCCTTCCTCCTTGAAGTGATCCCCCTGGCGATGCACCCCAGCATTCTGTTTGCCTTCACCACTGCCCTCCTGCACTGCTCAGAGTGATTCATTTTGGCATCTATTACCACCCCCAGATCCTTTTCCACCATTGAGACCTTCAGCTGTCCCCCCTCCAGCTGATAACTGTACTCTGGATTCCTAGCCCCTAAATGCAGTATACTACACTTCCTAGCATTAAACCCCAGTTGCCATGTATGAAATCACCTTTCCAGTGTATCTAGGTCTTCCTGGATACTCCTCCTCCCCCCCCCTTCACTATCCACCACTGCTCCCAATTTGGAGTCATCAGCAAACAAGCACATTTTGCTCCTGACTCCCCTGCAATGTCTGCTATGAATGCATTAAACAAGAGTGGACCCAGGGCAGACCCTTATGGAACCCCATTAATAATCCCTCTGGGTGCTGAAAGCTTCCCACCACCACTCATTGCTTTCTATTACTCAGCCAGTTCCCAATCCAATTGACCATCTTTACCCCTACCCCTAAGTTTCTCAGTGTACCTAATAGTCTCCTGTGCGGTACCGAGTCAAACGCCTTACTGAAGTCCAGGTACAGGACATCAACCGGGCACCCATCATCAAGGGATCTTGTCATCCAGTCAAAAAATTCAACCAGGTTCATCTGACAAGATCTTCCCTTGACGAACCCATGTTGCCGGACATTGTGCAGGCTGTTTACCTCCAGGAACTCCAGCCTCTCCTTCAGGATGATCTCCAGGAGTTTCAACACTATTGAGGTCAGGCTGACTGGTCTGTAATTCCCCAGTTTGTCCCAGGGACCACTCTTATGTAGGGGTACAACATGTGCCATCCTCTAGTTCGGAGGTACATATCCCGATTCAAGGGAGGAATTGAATAAATCTGTCAGTGGCACTGCCAAGACATCCGCCAGCTCCCTCAAGACTCTGGGGTGGATTCTGTCTGGGCCTGGGGAGTTGTCTGTCCTTAAGACTGTAAGGGCCTTCCACACTCTGCTCACCTGGAACTCCACATCTATTATGACCCCCCATCCTCAATCTAAGCCTTACCTTCCCCCTGAGGTATGGGCTCCTCCAATTCCCTAATAAATGCAGAGCAGAAGTACTCATTCAGTACCTCAGTCTGCTCTACCACCCCCTCTGCCCACCCACCAATTTTTTTCAACCTGGTGATCTGCTCCCCAACCCTTTCTTCTCTCCCCATGTACTGAAAAAATTCCTCCCCCCCCGATCCCCTGGGCCAACCTCAGCTTTTTGGAGACCTTTGCTGATCTTATTGTCCCACTGACCTCCCTTGAGAGCCTGTGGGATTCCCCCTTGTCATGCTCCCCTCGGATCCTCTTGTATTTCCGGAAGGCTACCTGCTTCTCTCTAACCTTCTCCTGCAGCTCCCTAGTCCACCAACAGGGTTTTTCTTGACCAAGATTTCTTACAGTGGGTCTTAGTGCATGTTTTAATGGTCTCTAACAGACCCAACTTCAAAATTTGCCACTTATGTTCTGTATCCATATCCGGTCTAATTACCCCCAAATGCTTTTTCAGGATGGCAGGCATCAGCCTGAAATCTGCCCCACTAAAGTACACAACCTTAGTGTTTGACTGATTCCTGCTCCCCCCACAAAGTCCAGAGAGAGCCATACTGTGCAGTGGTCATTCCCCGCCAATGGGTCATCCACTATCACCTCTTTTATCTGGTTGTCGTCTGCCAGAACCAGATCCAAAAATGCTTCCTTCTCTGTTTGGCTCCTCCACCAGTTGAGACAGGAATTCATCCTGGAATGCATCCAGCATCCTTTGTTCTTTTGCAGATGATGATGCCATAGTGCACCAGTCCACCCCTGGCATGTTGGAATCTCCCACCACAACTGTCCTGCCTCTCCCCCTATCACAGTAGGCTTTTATATTGTCCACCGGCTCCCTATCGAGTTTGTCTAAATTGGCAGTCTATATACTACCCCAAGATTGACCCCCCCACCCTTAGTGTCATGCAAGTTGACCCATAACACTTTCACGTTCCCATCAACTTCCTCCTCTCTGCTGCCTTTTATCCCTTCCCTTACAAATATTGCACCCCCCGTTTCCCCTGTATCTCCTATATGTTTTAAATCCCAGGAGCGTAAATCCCACTTATGGTTCCATGAGCCTAGGTCTCAGTAATAATGCCATCCACACACCCCCCCAGCCATCAGGAGCTTGTAACTTCTGTGACCCATGTGCATTATTTTGCACTTTTTTGCATTAAACCTTAGCTGCCAAACTTGATCACTCCTCCAGTCATTTTAAATCTGTTTCCATCCTTTGCACACCCCCCCCCACCGTAGGGTCTACCCTGTTGCAGATCTTGGTGTCATCCACAAAGAGGCAGACCTTCCCTTCTAGTTCCTCTGCTATATTGCTAATGAAGACATTAAGGAGGACTGGCCTCAGTACTGACCCCCTTCGATACCCCACTGGTCACTCTCCCTCCTTGGAGGGAACTCCATTTGCTACCACCCTCTGCCTCCTATCCCCTAACCAGTTTCTTACCCAGGTTACCACCTTATTGCCCACCCCATGCTATCTAACTTGTTTAACAGTCTCCTATGTGGAACAGCATCAAAGGCCTTGCTGAAGTCCAAGTAGACCATGTCCACCACCCCTCCTTGATCCAACACCTTGGGTACCCAATCAAAAAAAAATTGATGAGATTTGTTTGGCATGACCTCCTCTCTGTAAAGTCATGCTGCCTCGGGTCCTGCAGTCTACTGGATTCCAAGTGTTATGCAGTTCTTTCCTTTAATAGTGTTTCTATCAATTTCCCAGCTACACATGTCAGGCTGACAGGCCTATAGTTTCCCATCTCCTTCTTGCTACTATTTTTGTGAAGTGGGACTATGTCCGCTCTTCTCCAGTCCTCTGGGACCATGCTGGTCCGCAGTGAAATGTTAAATAAGTCTGCCATGGCTGCAGCTAGCACCTCCCTGAGTTCCTTCAGCACTCTTGGATGCACCCTGTCTGGCCCCATGGCTTTGTCCACCCTCAGATTAGCAAATGTTTTCCTGACCCTCTTCTTAGAAAATGGACTGGTGTCCACTTCCCTCCCCTCGAAGCTCTTGGTGTTTATTTGTGGTCCCTCCCCTTACCCTTCAACTGTGAACACTGAGTAGAAGTATTTGTTTAAGATGTTGAATTTTGTAATTTTAATTAAAAAACAGTTGTGCATCTTTTCTGTTTCCAATGTAATTTTGTAACCACTGTCTGTATTGTTTTGCTGTATTTGTGTTGTTTGTTGTTGACGTGGAACCTTTGTAAATGAGCTTATAGCTCAAAGGTATTAATCCGAGAATTGAATAAATAAATAAACAAAATGTTTGCCTTTCTTTGGTCCTCTGCTGTACAGCCTCCTCCCTCCTTTTTTAACTGCATAATCCCTCTCCTTGTTTTCCTTTTCTTGCTAATATACCTGAAAAATGTCTTACCCCCCTTAAAAACTGTCTGGGCTATTCTTTCCTCAGCCTGTGCCTTTGCGCTCCTCACTACTTTGCCTGCCTCCCTTCATTTCCCCAGATACATTTCCCTGTTTTCCTCTCTCTGGGTCTCCTTGTACCTTCTGAATGCCACTATTTTTACCCTTACCTTTTCTGCCACTTCCCTCGAGAACCATAATGGTCTCCTCCTCCTCCTTTTGCTTTTGCTTATTTGCCTGATGTACAGGTTTGTTGCCTTTACTATGCCCGCTTTTAATCTGGCCCATTTGCCCTTCACTCTAACATCCCCCCCAGGTCCTTTCAGAGGCATTCCCCCACCTTTGTAAAGTCAGCCCTTCTAAATCCAGGATCCTTGTGTGGTTGGATTCCGCTGCTGTTCTTATATTAAATCGCACTGTGCTATGGTCACTGGTCCCCCCACTCTGATGTCTGCAACACTATCCCCATTAGTAAGTGCCAAGTGCAGTATTGCCCCACCCTGAGTGGGTTCACTGACTAGCTGCCTGAGGAATGCCCCCTTGCCGGGAGTCCAAGATGTTTCTACTTCTAGCTGATGCTGCAGCAGGTAGGCTCCACTCTACATCTGGCAGATTAATGTTCCTCACCAGCACCACCTCCCCCTGCTTAGCCATTTTACCTATGTCTTCCAACATTTCTGTGTCTAAGTCCTCCCCCTGTATCAGAGTGCTGTATACCGCTCCTATCCAAATGGTGGCTCCATTTCCTGACTCGAAGTTGACCCACAACACCTCACCCCCCCCCCAAGTTCCCTGTACCTCTGTTGCTTTTATGTCTTCCTTAACATAAGGCACCATTCACCCACCTTTCCTTCCTACCCTGTCTTTTCTAAACATCATGTAGCCAGGTATGATCATTTCCCAGTCATGGTTGTCAGTGCACCATGTTTCGGTGATGGCCACAATATCCAGGTCTGCTTCAGCCATGATGGCCTGCAGGTCAGGTATCTTATTTCCCAGACTTCTAGCACTGGCACACATGGCTGTCCAGATTTTGTTAGTCCTGCTGTTGTCCCTTCCCATGTTTTCTAGCTGTTCCCCCTCCTCTCCTCTTCATATTGCCTGCTTCTCTTCTCTCTTCTTCCCATGCTAATCCTTTGCTACCTTGATTGTCTTTTATTCTGATGGGAATCTTTTCTCTCAGGATTTATCTACCCAGCATCACAGCTAGTGTGGGGGGCTGTTTCTGCCACCCCTTTACCTTCTGCTATCCCCCCGGCTAGTTTAAATGTCCGTCAAAGTAACATTTGAACTGTCGGACATTTCATTTGAACTAACCGAGAGGGGAGCTGGAAGGCAAAGGGGTGGCAAAAACTCCCCCCCACACACACACAGGCTGTGCAGTTTCCTGACAGCCAAGTGCACGGCTTTCCTTGTCTGGAATAAGAGTCTGCAAATAGTGTTCTGTCTATTTGTCCTCAATTTCTAGTTTATCATTATTTTTTTCCTCTAAATTTGACATAATTTTGCACACTCTTTGCAAATTTCCTGTCAATGTATCTTTCTGGCCTTGGTGCTTTGGCACCCTATCTTTGATCACTTGAGATCATTATGTCAGGTAAGGCTTCATTTAAATCGTATTGCTTTGGCGATAATATTTCAGTTCAGGACCTCCACTCCTTTTATCTGGAGTGTCTCACTGCGGAGCATGACATCCAATGTTTTCTGAGCTGTGAATCTGTCAAGACAGGCCTGTTAGGATGGATACACTTAGAAGAGGTTGTCTGAATGGAACCATAAGAAGAAGAAGGGGTTCTGCTGCCAGTCACACTCCATGCCGACCTCTCAGAGGGACTGTTCAAGATCATTGTCATCTTATAAGGAAAATAAATGATGGCAAAGGTCCCATTTTCATCACCACCCCACTATTTCCAGGTCTCTGGACATCGACATGTAGTAGAGATGCATTCTTCGGTGTTAACAACACCTCTTTTGGCCTCTATGACAGACATGGTGTCAGCCTTGGAACCCACTACTTTGTCTTGCCTGGCATCTTTGTCTTGACTGCCCCACCTCCTGATTGTGATATTTCTGAATGAACAGTTTGGTAGCTGGATAGCAGTCATAGAACAGTGACTTTTGTGCACCACAGCATTGCAGCAGCCAGTGCTGCTCACAGTGCCAACTTGGGTGCAGTCGGTACCATCCTTGGTGCCATTCTTGGTACTATCCTTGCTGCTGTCTTGTTTGGTACTGTTCTCAGTGCTGTCTTCAGTGCTGATGGTTCTGCAGATTCCCACTGCTACCTCTACGTTGTTGATGAGGAATCTGAATATAATCCTGGCCACATTAATGTGGATGCAGGTGAAGATGATAAGATTCTTCTGCATGAGGAATCAGCCCCTGTCTAGCTTTGCTGGTTCATACACCCCAGAAAGATTTCACATTCCAGTTCCTGCTCAGAAACATGCACAAGGCACTGCAGTTTGAGAAATTGGCTCTGGATGCGACTGAAATGGTCAATTAGGAATAATGTAACATTCGGACTATACCAGTATCTGTGATGAACCATTTACAGCCTGCTCTAGAAATGCTACAGTGGCAGCATGGAATAGGCCTGTTTCACTATCTGTAGTACCCTGTCTGGTGGATAAGAACTATTTGGCTCCAACATGTAAACCTGGCAGTATTGCCTAGAGGTTAGAGTAATGAGCTGTGAATGAGCTTGGTATAGCCAGCAGGCCCAGGTTTGATTTCTACAACCTCCACTTTCTTACTGTGTGATCCTGTGCAAGGACATTAACCTCCCCAGTGCTCCTGGGTCACCCTTGCAAACAGGCCTTGGGCTTTGTGGGCATACCCAGTTACCAAAGAATTAAAAAAAAAACTGCATAGGGACCTTCTGTCTCTCTTCAGAAATACTGGACAGCTGGTAAAGCCTCCTTCAACTTGCAGGACTGGCTTGCCTACAGAAGACTGAGTAGAATATACAAAAAGGCATCCCACTTTGCCAAGAGCGTCATTTGCAAAGAGCAGCTGCTAGCCTTTGCCAGTAATTCCCATAGTTTCTGGGGCATATCAAAGGTCTCTAACTGGCGGTTCCACTAAAACAGCCCAAAAAGATACGATTGTCAACATGTCTCACTATAACAACCAAACTACCATCGCCAGTGCCTTCAATGACCAATGTACTGACCCCTCTGCCTACACCCCCAGCCACCCCCACTGTCCCTGACACGTCCACTACCGAACCATCGTCCCCTTTCCACCCTCAGTTTCTACTGAAAATAATCACCAAAAAGAGGTTCTCCTGCTAGGTGCTTCCATTTTAGCCCTCCCCTTACTCATATTTTCAACCTTTCCCTAACATCCGGCATTGTTGCCACCTCCTGGAAAATAACCGACACTGTCCAGGTTCCCCAACAGGGTGATCCTAAATGCATCTCCCAATACCACCCACTCCTACCAGCCTTGAGTAAATTACTTGAAAAGGTGGTAGCCACCCAGCTTACTGATTACCTTCACAAATAAGACCTCTTCACCTTCTGTCAACATGGCTTTCAGAAAGAGCACATCACTTCCACAGCCTTAGTCCAGCTACCCAATGACATCAAGAATGCCATGGAAAAAAGCTCCCTCACTGCTTTATTAAAAGTACAGAAATTTCCAAATGCTCTCGATGGACCTAACGAGGGCTGACCTGAGGCAACCGGACAAAGGTTTCACCACATTTTGTGTCACGGCAAATGGCCTCGAATTAGTTGGCAATACCTTAGGTCTGACACTTCCAAGGGGTTGAATTTTCCAGACCTGAATAGTTATTTGACAATTCAGCCTAGGTATATCCAGGACTGGGTGAACCAGTCCCCAGCAGCTGGTTGGTTGGACCTGGAAGAAGAAGAAGGTTGCCCTGGCAGGCTTTTGGCATATTTGACCATGGGAGGTTGTAAGGCATATAACTGGTTACATGATGTTAACTCCTTGGTGTGCTGGATGTGGGAGGCGTGGGACCAGGTGACGTGCTGCAGGAGTGCCTTAGAGGGTAATACACTTTTGGTACCTGTGGCACGTAACCCCCTCTTTTTGCCTGGCTTGTCTGATAGCATGTATAAGGAGTGGGAAGACAGAGGTATAGTTTGTATAGGTAACCTTTTTACCACAGAAGGAATGTGCTGTTTTGCAGACCTGCAGGGGAACTTGGGACTACCACACTCCCATGTCTTTCGCTACTTGCAGGTTAGGCCATTTGGTAGAGAACTTGGTTGAGACCCAGTTGCAGCATCCTCACTGGTCCAAATTGCACAACTGATTTATATGGCTAAACAAGATATCAAGGGACTGATACAGAAATCTGCCAGCCAGGATAGGGCATACTTCCCTGATCTGTCCAGTAAAAGCAGGGCTCTTTGGGAAAGAGATCTTGGTTTGCTGATTCGGGAAGAGGACTGGGCTATGCTCATATAATCACATATGGGCTTGTTGTTCTGTAACAAGCATAAAGAACCCCACTATAAATTCATACACCGCCTATACTGTCCGCCGCTGAATGTACATAAGTTTAGTCCTGTGATCTCTCCTTTGTGTGGCAGTGCAGAGAGGCCCTCAGTTCCTATATTCATGAGTTTTGGGCTTGTCCCATCCGACAAACTTTCTGGACAGCTGTGGCACGTGAAGTTTCACTTATTTCTGGATGTACAATACCAATGACACCTATTTCATTACTCTTTGGTATGGAGGACTTAGGTGAGGAAGGGTGGGTATTTCTTCTGCATTGGATCCAGGTTCTCCTGGCTTTAAACCCACGATACAGCAGTGGCAAGCCCTTGTTATCCAAACCTTGGTCTTGGAGAGACTCCCTTATCTTATAAAGGGTAAGGGAAAATGGTTTCTGGTAGACTGGGAACCCTTCTTGAATTCCCTCTGTCCTCCGAAAGCCCAGATCTTGAGAGAAGGTGCCCTTTAGGTGATCAGGGGATATAGTTGTGAAAATGAGTGTTCCCAGTTTTTTCCCTACCTTTTGAGATTTTTCTTTACACAGGCATTCCATCCTACAAGCAGTTATCCTACTAATTATTTCTCCGTCATTAATTTGATCTCTTAATTCTATCTTAATGCGCTGTGGAATGGACTTGTTGCAAGTGGTTTTGTGGTGTTTTACCTATTGTTGATATATGCGTTGTTGAACACAGTATTATTTATTGTTATTGGATGTATTTGTTGCTGTATGTTGTGATACTTTGCTTTTTTTTCTTATGTTTTAAAACTAATAAATAAAGAGAACACAAAAAGGTAAAGAAATTCCTTTTGTCTGCAATTGACTACTAAGAGGAATAACCCAATATATTTAGAAATAAATTATGTTAACCCTTAATATTCTGCACATACAAATAGACTTTTCTTTGCATTATTTATTATTTTTTGCTGCAATGTTTGATGGTTAGATACATTTTAAAGGAGTTTCTATCATTTTCCTATGCTGTGAGCACATTCATATGTGTTTATTATCTTGTTTCTTTCAAGTTTTGTGATTTAATGGACATCTTAGTAGTCCTGTTTCTTTAGGTCTTTTCTGTATTTAAGCACACCCTGTGTTGTGATAGGCCATGCCCCCTGACAAAGACCTACTTAGTCAAAGTGCCAGGGGCTACCTATTCGGTGCTTCCTATTATTTGTGTAGAGTGCTCATAATAAATGTCTGAACTGTAGCAGCATCATTTGGTTGACCTCAGTTTTTATCCTTCTGGAGTGCTACCTTTAGGACTTTTCATTGCATGTGTTAGAATTGGCAGCCCTAGTCGGCACCGGCTCGGTGTCCTGGAGTGCCCTGTTTCCCTTTTGGATATTCCTCACCAGTACCATCTTCATTGACCTAGCCAAAGCATTTGATCTAGTAGACCACACCTGCCTCTGAATTAAATTTACTGATATTGGCCTCTAATTCTATGCCTCTGCCTAGTTCTCCAGCTGCATACTGGACAGGCAGCAATTTGTTAAGTCTGACACGTGTTAGGTGCAGATTAGCATGTTGGTGGGCTTTAGAAGTTTTTTTTTATGCTTTTTTTGTGCCGGCTTCCCAAACCCCGATTGGCTTGCCAGGCTCCGGCAGCTTCCCCCTCATACTCGGGCTTACCCCCCCCCGAATGGGACCAATGATAGGTGAACTCTGGTGGCCAGAGGGGACAGCAATGGAGCCGGCTCATTAGCAGGGACTGGCATTTTGTGGGCTGTAAACCCCATGGGGTGGGGATGTGCAGTGATGACCCACGTCCACCCCACCCCCGAACATGCAGGCGCCGACCACCGCAGAACTCCTGCCTCCACCAGGGGACCATCGTGCATTGGACATTCAACCCCACTACTCCCTAGAGTAGGAGAGCAGTCCACTGGACAATCAATCCTACTCTCCCCAGCCGGCCCTCTGACTCCCGAGTCTGTTTCTGAACCCAGGTTGTCGGCGCCACAGACAGCAACTGTGCCTCTGCACCAGTGGGCTGGCTAGGGGCTTTAGAAGTTTTACAGTATGAGCTGAAAAAAAAAACAGTACCTAGGGCTTCTATTAGTCTTTCTGAGCTGTCTCACTCCAGTGATGTAATCAAGTCTCATGTTGGTGCCATCTTATGACTAGATCGCGGCGTTGACTTTCAAACTCCAGGAATCTTTGTTGACAAAGTTAAAATCCTGCCAAAAATGGGTTAAACTGATATAAAAAAGGTAAGCAGCACTATATTTTAAAATGGCACCCCGGCTCTACTATACCACAGTTTCATTTTTTTAAGTAAGTGACCCCCCAGAAATAGCTGTTTAGTTGTCCTTTAAAATACCAATTCCATTGATTCCCATTAAAATTAGGCAAACTAATTCTCACCATTAAATCCTTTTGCAGATTGTATAATGACTTTTGATTTTGGTCATTAAAATGCCATTAGTTTGTAAAGTATCATTCGCTTACAGCATTAAATGCCTAAGATATGACTACATACATTTTTGCTCACAGTAGTCAGCCAGCATCCCCCATTTCAGATGTGTAAAGAGAGGCCTCTGTGGTGTAAAGCCTGACCTTTTTTGTTTTGGGCTATGCAAATCCACTTGTGCATATTTAGTGCTCCATTTTGTTTCTCCATGACTGTTACGGCTCACTTTCACGTTATCATTCTGTATGGAGCATATACATTATGGCCATGCTCAGCACTATTTGTGCTGAGAATGGTCCTGGAAGCATGCACCATACCTCACAATTTGTCACTGAAGTGAGGGACCAGGACACTCAAAATGAAGGACTGTGAGGGTCACTAATCCTCATAATGAGGGACACATTCTGAAACATGGAGATACCTCAGTACACAGTGGAAGCCATTGTATTTACTTGTATAAATATTAGCACCTGAGAATGAATTTCTACCATAAAGCAGGAGCGCCATTTGAGTAGGGCAGAGCGGGGCAGTTGGCCCTCCCATTTGTGCCTAGGTTGTTCTTATGGTGTGGCAAAAATGACTTTAAATTTGGATTTCATCATTTTGCACAATAATGTGCCCTCCAGCCTGTGTGCACTCATGCTGTGACTGCAGGTGCACTCCTGACTTGACTGCATCTGTGTTGTGTTGTCCAGTCTCTCTGCCTATTATCGGTGGTGCCGTCACACGTGACTGGGCAAGCAAGAGTGCACGAGTCATGTGATCATGACACTGTCTTTCCTTCCATACAGTAGACAGGCTACACACTACAGCTCAGAGTTTCCAAGGTAGAGCCATGACTGCAGAATTAGGTGGGTGCTAGCACAACAGGGACGGCCATCCCCACAGTGAAGTCGAACAAGTCCAAAATAGTGCTGCTCACTGAGAAAGTCACTAACTCCTAGTTCAATCCAAATATTTTTATTCATCCATTCAAGATACATTCAGCTGGCACTACAATAGCTGTTTGCCCTGGCACTTCGGCTGTCCCAGCCTTCCTCAGGGGGTGTCTCCTGAGGAAGGCTGGGACAGCCGAATCACCAGGGAAAATGGCTATCGTAGCTCCAACTGAATGTATCTTGACTGAATGAATACAAACTTTTTGGATTGAACTAAAAGTAAGTGACTTTCTCAGTGCAGTACACACTACAGCTCGGAGGAGTTGGTGAGCACTGATCTCTCGATAGCATCGTGGTGGCCTATTTTTGTTGGTCTACTCTTAGTAAGTCTCTGTTTCCCTCGGTGGTTGAAGGGGCACAGGGTGAACTAGAAGCTAGCTTGATGACTAGGCTACTTACCTACAGTACTAGGCTCAACTCACAATAAAAATAGTGTGGGCCCCCCCGTGGCAGCAAGCTATGCCTATTAGCAATGGTGACAGTGGTGTGGGCAGCCTTCACAGGCCTTGATCAGTATGGCATAGCAGCAGTCACTGTGGCAGCCAAGCAAGAAGCAAGCAATGCAGGTTGGGTGGATTTGGTTGGTGAGGTGACTCGGTCACAGATCACGGTTGGAACCCGGGAAGGTCAGTTCCAGCATCCAGCTTCTGGCAGAAGGACGGAGGAGGAGCAGGCTGAAAACTGGGCTGGTGGCACACTGGGGTAGGACGCAGGTTCTGGACAGCTGGGTAAGTAAAAGTAAGTAATTTCTTTATAGGAGGATTGGGGAAGGAGGAAGGACTGAAATATTGATGGGCTTTTCACTTTTCTGCACCTTTGGGCAGCTTCCTGACCCATATGGCATGGGTATTGAATGGAATGGAGTTGTAGAGAGAGAGAGAGAGAGAGATCAAGATTTCTTTTGAGTGGGGGTTGTGGGGGCTCAGAGCTTCAGCCAGGGAAAAAAAAACAGTAACTGGGTGGCTTTAAGCCCAAATCTGATGCACTGCTCCTGCGCACGGACTTGAAGTCAGTGTGAGAGAATGATAAAATGTGCTAAATGCCTAAATAAAAAAACCTTGAGTGATGAGGGAGATTGACTGAGTGAAGTAAAAAGAGACAGCTGAGCGAGCATCGAGAGAGACTCTTGAGTCGGTTTGGTGGTTGAAGCCGAAGGTCAATTAATTAAAGTTTTTTAATGTTGCTGGCCCGCCGGTGCAGTGGTAGGGCTACCGCTTGCATTGCCAGTGACCCAGGTTCAGGGACGGAGTCGAGTAGCTGGAGGACCAGCTGGGGGGAGAAGGATTGAGCACCCACAGGCTGCTCTCCTTCTCCAGGGAGGGTGAGGATGCCTGTCTGGCTGCTCTACCAGCACCTGGGAGACCACAGGTGGAGGTGCAGTGGAATGGCATGAACAGGGAAGGTGGATGTCATCTGAGAGCGGGACGACAGCATGTTGTCGCCCCACTCCTTGGCTCTCCAAGCGTGTCAGCATCCCAAGGGGTGGGGCGGCACCAGAAAAATGGAAAGTCCCTGTAATGGACACCTGGAGATGGGACCCGGCTGCCTGAGAGAAATCCACAACCAGGCTTCAGGATGGGCCTACGCAGCATACCCGATGCACACTAATGAACTAGTGGGGACTACAGGGGTGGTCCCTCTCCTCCTCCTCCCCACCTGGGGGGGCAAACCAAGGCATGATGGGGCAGTGCTGACAGGACCCAGAATGGAGATACCTGGTGAGGACGTATGGGAGCACACACAGCCTAGGGATCCACAAGGAAAGAGTCTGGAGCGACAAGTGTGTGGTGTCCTTTGACCTGATAATATAAGGCTGCTTTTGTTGTTTGTAGTGGAACAAGCTGGGTGGGCTCTTTAAGTCTGCAGAGCTAAACATTCGAGCTGGAATCAGCTCGCACATTCAAGCAGGCAGGCGGCTGCTGCCTGCTTGAACATGCACGCACACAGCACCTGTGCAGATGTGCATGAGTTCTTGATGGGCAGTTATAGTTACAGTCACAGATTTTGTCCCTCAGTAGATGGATGAATCTTATACATTTGAATTTTTCCTATTTTGCATACCATTTTTCAATTGCAATAAATAAGTTTTAACTTATAGAGACTTTACAGATGTTCCAAAGCTTGCCTTCTAGGGCTAACTGCACCTGGCCTCCAATAGTTGTGGCCCCCTCATTGATATCTGAAATGGTGCCCCTGCTATAAAGTCTAAATTTACAGAACATTCTCTGTTTGAGCAGCATGTTTTCCATGAGGTATGGATGAAAGGACAGAGCAGTTTTCAAGGGTAAAAATTAAGGATATCCTTCACAATCAGGGACAGTTGAGAGGTATGGTATGTACAGACTATTGGAGCCCCACTATAGTCAGGCATATGCCCCACCATGAAGCTGATCTCCACCCCCCCGTGCTTGCTCATGCTCATAGGGCAAGGGAGAGTGTGGGGGCGTGCCCCAGTGAAATGAATGGGGATATTTTTTTATGATTATTTTATACATTATGATGGTGAGCTACAGATTAATGAAGGCCACCTCTCGACTAACAAGGGCCTTCTTAGTTGAACAGTGGCCTTTATATATCTCCAACTCGCCATCATAATGTATAAAATAGCAATAAAAAAAAAGCATGCATTTCAAAGGGACGTGCCCCTACACTCTGTCCTGTGGACATCATCCCTTAAAGCCTCTTGCCTACAACTTATACCTATACTTGGTGGGTTGTCTGTAATGGTGTGGCCGTGCCTGTTACAGTGTGTGTGTATATGGGAGGATGGGGGGGCTGGCCATGTGGGTGGACGCTGAGTAATTGCTACTTTTGTGTTTGCCCCTTAAAGTCTGTTTGTATGAAAGCACTCAAAACTATGGAGAGAAAATAGTAGGAGTACAGGCCAGACAGATGTGATTAAGTAGTTCTGTGGGTCACTGTGTATAGGGGGTGAGAAGAACCACATGTGTTTATGGTGACACGTGTGCTATGGTTCAGCTGTGCAGCTGGGGACTTGAAAACTAAAAAATATGGCAGTGGCTATAAGCATACCATATGCATGCAGATACATGCAGATTTGTACTGAAGTACAAGCATGCTGTATGTACACAGGCAGTATAGCATAGTGGTTAAGGGCACTGAGCTGCAGACCTGGAGACCTGGGTCTGAATCTCATTAGGCCCCCACTTGTATACTGTGTGATCCTAAGCAAGTCTTAACTTTCTTGTGCTCCCAGGTCACCTAGAAACAAGCTCCAGTTTAGTGTGCCTTTCCTGGTTAAACAATTTTTCCCCTTATGTGTGCAGTTATAAGTGACCACTTGCTTGTTGCACACATGCCACATGCATGCAATCTATTGTCACTATTGTTGAGGAGCGAAAAAAGGCAGTAGCCCAAAAGAGCTCCTAAGAATCGTTATAGGATTTTAGTTTACCACCACATGCTAAGTATCTGTCCAGACTTCTCTTAAATGTCTATTTTCACTAATAACCAGAGCTTCAGATAATTTTTTTGGGGTGGAAGTCAAATACTTCCATGGGTTGAAATATGGAAGTCATTTCAGTTTTACTGGAGTCAAAATACTCCAGCTGTCAAATTTTTGGAAGTCAAAATAATTCCAGTCGACAAATTTTGGAAGTCAAAATACCCTCGCCAATCAGTCACAATTTCTGTTGCTTCATTATCAAAACACGGTCAATACCTTTTGCAGCCTTGGTACATACACATTGTATTACAATGTACAGTACTTCCTTTCAGGTTCCTGCTCCTTGCTATAATTGGGCTCCGCTGCTGCTTCTATTAAAAATAATTCTGTCTTGCCCTTGCCCCTATCCTGATGACTATTTACATTTCCTGTTTGGTAACTATTCTCAGTTAAAGTACATATATACCTAATGCTTAAGTTAAAACATAGCAATTGGGAACAGTGGAGACAGTGCTGGAAAAGGTTGTGCGGGTAAAGTAGAGCTGGGATAGAGTTATGAAGCCAAAGGGAGGGGGAAGGGTGGCTGACTCAAACTCAGGCCCTCATGACCGCTGAGGTTGGCTGCTAGATTATGTGGATAAAAAAGGAAACAAAAATGGCACTGGCACATAAGTGATATGTGCCTGGAGGCAAGGGGGTGAGCAGCGTGCTGGAAGGAAAAATCGCATTATGGAGTAGATTGGAGCACAGTGAAGGACAAGATAGCTGCAGTTTAGGCTTACAGAATTAATTGTTCAGCAGAATACTGGCTAAGTGGCTAATTACATGAGCTAGACTTTAGTGCATTTGGCTTACTGAAGGACAGAAAATGCATTTTCTAAGCACTGGGCAGGTAATGAAGTTAACAGCGAAAGGTTTCCTGCTGCATATGGCCACTGCCAAAACAGTCTTTTCAATATCCCAACATTAACAGTATATTGCTATGAAGTTGTATGATTTAACATTCTTTGTCCACAGCAATTGATAGCAGACCCTCTTCCCTTGCATCCAGTGGCAGAGAGGGGCAAAACAAGGGCTTCCTCTGTTTGTCACTGATGCCGAGGCACTGTTCCCCCAGGTAGCAAACAGAACTCTCATTGAGTTCAGCAAGCTTAGCAGCTCTTAAAGAGATAGACACGGCACCCATTTTAACAACAGCGCTTTATAGCGCTCCCTAGTAACATTTTAGTTCTCTCCCCCAGCATGCCTCTAGACCCCTTTTATTATTTTTATACCCTCTGGGGTTGGGGTACACACAGACAAGCCTGCAGGAGCTGTCATTGTGGCCTTCATCCATGGAGCTCTGCAGCACTCCTCCCAGCATGAGCCGACACTGCAGGCATGTTGGGAGAAAGAACTAATGCAGCTCACTTGGTTTTACTGTTGAGCTGGCGGTTTCACTTTTATTTTCATTTTCACAGTTTCACTCCTCCAGTCCCCAAAAGATTCACCAACACAACATGGGCTGGCAGGAGCATGTTAGGCCCAATACAGGACCAGGATGAGCTGCACAAGCAGATGGGAGGACGGGAAGGCAGAGCAGCACCCAAGGAAGCCCAATCACAGTAAGCCCCCACCTGAGGGGAGAGGTTCATTCACCTCCCGGCTCCTCAATAACTTTACAGCAGGCACTGCGGACTAGAGTCAATCTATCTGGTCTTAGTCACTCTCCTCGCCTGTTCCGTTCACTGCTCTCAGTTTGATCACCTTACGAGTTACCGTACAATGACTGTTGGGCAGCATAGAAGGCACCAAGTGGACTGTTCATGTGTGAACATGGCTGGCAGTTTGGGGGGACAGGCCAGGCTGGAATTTGGAAACAAAAAAAAATACTCCTATGGCAACTGGCAACCCGTCCACAGGATTAAAAAAACCTTTAAAGATGTGATGTCCACACTATGAAAAACGGATGTCAGACCTTAAACAAAGGATTCTTGGTAGACGTCAATGACTCCAAAGACTGCTTTTTTGGACATTTTTAACTAAATTATGGACATAAAATACGTCCAAAATAGAGTTATTGGAAGGGCTGCTAATAACTACAATCTCAGGTAATCCATTCCACAGGTTTACCACCCTTTCTGTAAAAAAGTACTTTCTCCTAAAGCACCTGAATTGGTCACCCATCACCTGTAATATGTGACCCCTTGTTTTTGAGTTTAGATCTTTAAACTTAATTCCCATGCCATCCATAAGGCTTAAATCATTAATAATTTCATAAAGAAGTGATAGCTCACCCCTTTTCCTTCTTTCCTTTAGTGAGCATAAATTCAGCCTTTTAATTATTTCCGAATATGGTAGATCCCTAGTTTCCAGTAACATCTTTGTTAGTCTGCCTTGCATCCTTTCAAATCTGTTCCAATTTAACATTAAAAAAATACTTGCTGCACGCACACCACATGCATGCAATTGGTTCCAGTTTAACATAAAAAACATACTTGCAGCAGCAGCACGCATGCCACATAGGTATGTAGCCCACCCCCTTCCCGGTGTCTAGGGTTATGCTGGTGGTAACATCCATGGGGAGGGGGTAACCACAGCAGGAGCACACAGAGATGACTTATGTTTAGGATGCAGGGTGCATGCAACCACTGCAGGGGCCAGGTTGAAAGTCAGATATCAGCTCCTACTGAAAACAACAATGGAATGCAACATAGAAAGGATCCTTTAACAGAAAAAATGAATGGCTCCCAGGAGCTTTACAGCAGAAATCCCACAGGGGTCTTGCAACATGGGATGGAAAGGTCTGTTACATCATAGTACAATTCTGCTTACCAGTCTACACAGTGTCCCTATTCTGATGGGCGTGAACTGGATGACCCCTAAAGGCAGGCAGTACATTTCTTAAACTGAGCATTTTAAAAGCCCAACACATAGTCCTAAAGGCAGCATCTCACTTCAACTCCTATGGTACCTCTCTTTCTCGCTTCCTCTTGGCAGGACCCACACTGTTGTGACTCTATATGGCCGCACTCCAAATCTTGAGTGACTGGCCCACAAACTAGATGCATACATCCCCAGCAAATACTCCATCTCTTCTCTCTTTCAACACTGTGCAAAGAGTAGAGACCCATCCAAAGCTCTACATATTCCCTTCGGGCCACGGATATACACATTGCTAGAGATCCCAGGGGCTGTTGTCTGATGGGATGGATTCCCACCAGGGATGCGGGGTCTTAAAGTCTCTCTCTCTCTCTGCTCTGACATTGCTTGATTTCGAACCCAACACCTCCAGTTGGTCTCTTCCTCCAGACATGCTCCCAACCTCCCTGCTGGGAAAAGGGGCATCCAACCCTCACTGAGCTGCTGCACGTTCTGGACAGGAGCTTTCCACCTCGCCTCCCACATATGACTACAGAGATAATCCCACAGAGTGGGCAACCAGCCCCGCTCCACCTGGACCACCTCTCCTCCTCCCACCTGCGCACTCCCACACCAACTGATAAAGCCCACCCCCCACAGCGGCGCTCTCAATGCAGCCAACCCCTGAAGGTGGGAAGTATAACCCTTCAAGGGCCTGGGCTGTGATACAAGCAAATATCCAAAACGATGTATGTCCCAGTACACTGCTCTGATGCTCTAAACCCCAAATTGGGGGGAAGGGGGTTGGTTACAGGTAGTTTTATTTATTTACTTAGTAAAAATTTGGAAGTACACCTTTGAGCTAAAAGCTCATTTACAAAGGTTCCTCTTCAGACAAGGTGAAAGGAAGACAAGTAATATACAGGAATGGTGGGGGGGCATTGCAGCTTACAAGCATTGTCTGGTAAACATAGACAGTAAAACATGCAAAATACAACACTTTTCTGCAATACTCAGTGTAGAACAATATGCAAGTGTATTCTCTGTTGGAAGAATTCAAACAGATTAAGACAGAGCCAGACAGAACACCCTCAGGTATATCTGGTGAGGTCTAAGCAGAGGGGAGGAGGAGGAGATGGTAGGTAGGTAGAGGAATGGAGTAAACCGGGAGGGAAAACAGGAAGGGTTAGTATCAGTGAAAACCCTATCATAGTCTGCACCATCTGGAGTGACAGCTTTTATCCACTGTGGCCTGGGTCAATTCCTGTCAGTAGTTGTGGGAACAGTAGGTGGAGATTAAGTCAGCAATTGCAGTGTTCTGGAGGGGTGAGGGAGTTCTGGAGTGCTGTTTTGAAGTGACCAAGGCATGCAAGGCTTGTGATGTTGTAGGAGAGATCATTTAGCCATGTAGGGGCCCTAACTGCAAAGGCTCGCCTGGCCAGCGATGTCTTCCTGTAAGGCACCGACAGGGCATTCTTTGTTACTCTCCTGGTGGTATGCAGGGAGGGGACAGGCTGGAACAGTGCTTGTATGGATGGAGGTGTGAGACCCAGTAGTGCCTTCTTCCCTAGGAGGCAGGTCTGGAACTTGATTCAGTCATGGAGGGGAAGCCATTTGGTCCTAAAGTAGAGATAGCATGTGTGTGAGAGATGATCTGCATCGAGCACAAATCTACACACCTTGTTGAGAGCTGTCTGGACTCATTGTAGGGTGGATTCTGAGGCCACACCATAGACCACATTACCCTAGTCAAGAACTGGTAGGATTGTGCTACTTACAGCTGTTAGCCTGGCCTCTGGTGTGAGGCAGAACCAAAGTCTGTATAGAATCATTAGCTTCCTGTTGACATCAGAAGTAATATTGCAAATGTGTTCCTTGAATGAAAGAGCCTCATCAATAGTGATCCCTAAGTATCTGAAGGAGTTCACCTGCTCTAGAGCAGTGCCAGGGCTGTTTGTTATTATGAATGGGAGTGTTTCTTTCTTCCTTTGACACCTTGCGAAGAGCATTGTCTTTGTTTTTTTGCTGTTGAGCACTAGTAGATTATTTTTAAACCAATTCTGTAGGAGGTTATAGTTGTTTTGCAGATTCCTGGTGAGTGATTCCTGGCAGTGATCTCAGGAGAATAGTACAGTGCCGTCTGCATACAGCAACACTCTGGTTGTTGGGCAGGCACCTGGAAGGCTGTTCTCGAAGAGGCTAAACAGAAGGGGGCCCATTATGGAGCCCTGTGGGACCCCTACTGTGACCTCTCTGGTTTCTGAGACATTACCGTTGATTTTAACTTGCTGTGAGCACCCAGTCAGGTAGCTACTGAACAAGCTAACTGTATCAGGAGAGAGGCTTAGGCAACCTAGCATGTGGAACAGAAGCTGGTGGTCCACCAAGTCAAAAGCCTTGGTTAGGTCAATAAAGATTGCACCAACCAGATGACTCTGATCGAGTGCCTTATGTATGAAATCAGTGAATTCAATTAGTGTAGTAGTAGTGCTGTGCATCTTATGGAAACCGTGCTGTTGAGGGCTTTGAAGGTTGTATTTTTGCAGGTGGTCTGTGAGTTGGTCGGTAATTATTCTTTCCAGTGCTTTGGAGGGTGGGGACAGGATTGAAATGGGCTTATAATTGGACACTAGTGACCAGTTTCCTCCTTTTAGCACAGGGGTGATCAGCCCAGTTTTCCATCTTGAAGGGAAGTCAGACAGGCGGAATGAAAGGTTGAAAAGCTTGGTTATGGGGTCAATGACCTCTGTGAGTGTGATGGAGATTAGTTTCATGTCAATCCTATCATCCCCCATCTATGTTTTACCCAGAACTCTTGCTAGATATTTACTAGTTTCCCTGGTAGTCACCTGCCTAAAGTGAACATTGGAGCAGTTTGCAGTGCTTGAGTGGGTGGGGGAACGTTCTGCAGGTGTTGTGGCTTGGGGGATAGCGGCCTCATTGTGGGGGAGAAATGTGCTGTAGTCTGTGAATGCCTGGTTAAAAATGTTAGCAATGGTATTGTCCTCAAGGAGGATTTCACCATTGTGATTTTGCATTGAGTGGGGTGTCTTGTCGTCGGTCCCTAGCAGGTTCTTGCTTGAGGCCCAGAATTTCTTCCCACCACCCCAAAGTCTTAAATGTTGATTCTTGTGGCACTCAGCCTTGCCTTGCTGGATAGCCCAGGTGTACTTGTTGTGGGCTGCATTGTAGTTTTGGATGTCCATGGTAGACCCTGTGGCTGTAGCCCAGTGCGAGAGGTTATCCCGTTGGTGCATCATTCTGAGAAAGGAGGGGGTAACTCAGTCCATGCTCTTTTTTTTTATCATTTTCTTGCAGTATGGGGTGAACTTGTCTGCTGCTGTATTGAAGTGTTTGATGAAAAACTCAAGGGCGGTGTCAACATTAGTTTTATGTGTGTAGCATGCAAAAATTTCACATAATTATTTCTGTAAGCAGTGACACATCTTGAGGCCTGTACTTTAAAACAGATATTGCTTGCATGTGACATTGTACAACCAGACTGACTGCAAACAGTTAATTGCTAAATTTCATAACCCCTTTTCCTTTTACAGGACCAGTATCCAGATAAATAAATTCCTGTTGATATGTTTGCAGTTTTGGTGTGTGAGCATGGGAACCATGAGATAAGAGCCCCTACATATCGGCGCCAAGCACAACAGCTACTGCACATCGCTAAAAACAAATATGGTAACGTGCACAATAGTGCCACATGGGAAGAGCTATACTAGCTCGAGATTGCCCAAGTCTACCACGCATCACTATTTATTTCTGTTCGTGTGTGGGGGGGGTCCTCCACATACACCCCTTTGTGGGGGTCTTTTCCCCCCAAATCCCCCAATTATTTGATAATCAACTCCAGGGGGGCTTGATAATGGGTAGAATGGCAAACTCAGGAGGGGGGCTATGTTGGGGGACAAACAGATTGGGGGCAACCTACAGGCGGGGGGGATGAAGGACGGCAGAGGTACAGTACTCAAAAATAGAAAAAATAAATAAATTCCACTAGCGGTGCAAACAAAAGCAAAAATAATACCTTGATCACGGTCAGTCCCAAACCTGGGTCACATGGCTGGAAGGCAGTGACATTCCCCAGCACACCAGATGGCCAGCTCGACAGCAGCCCCATCGCCAAACCTACACATACTCATCCATGTAACTGCAAAATGTACATGATGTAATTACAATGTACTCTTAATGGCTTTCGCTATTAAGAGCACATCGCCCCTTTATCTGTCACTGTTCTGGTGTCGCTGATTTGTACTCGCTCAAAAGGAGTCGTTCTATTGACGGGTTACCATAAGCATGTTATTAGTTATTATTACAGATATTGGTACAAAGGTGTGCTTTACTGAAAGTAAAGTGTGGGTACTGGTTGGTCTCAGGGTGCTGTTTCATAACCTGCAGGGAGGTGGGTTGATATTGCATCCCAGTGGACAGTATAGTACATTTAACCTGGCCAATTACTCTCTCTGGGTGGAGGCACTGCCCTGCCAAATGAAGAGTTTAATGAACCCAGGTCCCTCAGCCTTGTTTGTGGCTCCCACAGACGCAAGGCAGGGGTAGTAACCATGGACAACATTCAACATCTGCACGGTGACCCAGTTACATAATTACCAGATTAGAACTACTTTTGCTTTTTCTGATGTCACAGCCCAGGCTGCTGCCACATGAATCTGCATTAGAAGATATTCCCATGTTAAATTTTCTAGTCTGTCAATTAATATTCAGCAAAAAGTTACAAATATGCTTTTTTGTGCCAGCTGTTGATGTAGCGGCAGGGGTGCCATCCACGATGCTGGTGACCTGGGTTCAGGAACAAGCACAAGCTGTCATAAATCAGTGAGGGAAGGAGGACTGAACATCCTAGAGGACACTTTTCTCCTTCCAGGAATGAGGTTGTCCAGCTCTGCGGCACTTGCACTACCTGTGTGACCGCAAGTGGCAATGCAGTCAACAGAGTGACTGGGAGGAGGATATTGGCTGGCTCTGTGAGGATGCATCTTTGTGTTCCCACACTGGAGCCCTTGTACTGATGTCTCTGAGGACATGGCTACGAAATGCAAGAAATTCTGCAGCCCAACAGGATGATGCAGCGGCTGCTCTCAGGCTCCATCCTGCCTTGGTTCCACATAAGCTCCACTGCATACTGTGTGCCACAGGATGGGCCCTGAATGCCCTGCCATAGGGGATGGGGCAGTCCATGGACTGCTGGAGCCTTGGACCTCAGGTGACGAGACTGGGCAGTGACCAAAGGTGGATGGTGCATGGGCTGGTGACACAAGAGTAAATCACACGAAAAAATGTTCCTTTTGATAGGACATATCTCTTTGGGTAAAATGTGGAAGAGGCCCTTAAAGAGGTCAATGACCAACTGTCTCTGAAAGACATGAAGAATATCCATGCTAATCCTCATAGGGGAAGGGAGCATGCATTTTCCCATCAGCACCAATGGCCCTTTAATAGCAACCCACCCAAAGGGGCTTCCAAATTAGGAAATGATCTGCCCATTCCAGCACAAGCAAAAGCCTCAGCATAAAATGGCACAAGCCCCAAGTGTAACTCTCTGATGGATTTCCATCACTGATTCCACCTCAGCAGCCTGAAAGGGGGATCATTACGCACTGGTGGGGAAGGGGGCATTTGGACCTGTTCTGTCAGCAATGAGACCATTACTATGGGCTAGTGGTCCTGAAAATGACCCGGGACAGTTACTCTTTGGAACCGGTACAGCACCTTCTGGATTGTCAACTAGTAGAATTGTTTCAGTTTCTGGGTCCCATGGCAGAGGATCTTTCTTTGAAAGTGAATGGGCTGACACAGAACAGGGCAGTGGAGAAACTACTAGAGTCAGGGAAGGGCAGGGACTTCTACTCCAGATTTTTTCTCATTCTCAGGAAAACAGGTGACATGTGCCCTATTCCAGATCTCAGACATTTGAATGTCTACCTGAAACACAACAAATTCAGAATGGTGTCTCTGAGGTCTCTGCTACCTAAAACAGCAGGACAGGTCGGCCTTACTAGATGTGAAGGATGCATATCAACATGTCCCAGTCAGACCAAGTCACCACAAGTACTTCAGGTTGTATGGGGGTGGGTGTTGTATGTGAACCTCGAACACTACTAGTTCAGTCCTGCCTTTTTGGCTAGCATCAGCTGTTTGTGTCTTTATCAAGTACTTTGAGTTCTAGCAGAAAATATCAAAAAGTTAAGGGTACAAGTGTTACCCTACCTGGACAATTGGCTCATAAAGAGCCTGAACAAGACTCAGATTGAAGCAGCAGTCAGGCTAGCTTGCTTCTTCCTCAGTCCATGGGCATTCTACTGAACATACCCAAGCGTAAACTAGTTCCAACTCAGAGACTTCAGTTCATAGGTGTAAGTAAGTAATTTATTACTTGTTTGGCGCCCAATCCCAGAGGTTCTGGGCACTGTACAATAGAAAAAAATTTCACAGAGTGGTAAAACATTAAAATGATAAAGCAAGCAATCAAAACAGATTAAAAAGATTAGACTTTTTTTGTATAAATTAAAAAGCATCAGCTTGAATAGCTAGGCTGAAGAGGTGAGTCTTTAGGCTCCTCCTAAATTCCTCCACCATAGGGGCCTCCCTCAAAGGTCTAGGCACCGAGTTCCAGAGGACTGGGCCGGCCAGCCTGAATGAATGATCACCCAAGGTTTTCAGCCTGGTTCTCAGAACTGCCAGGAGGCCCTCAGTGGAGGAACGAAGGGAGCGGGCTGGGATGACAAGGGTAAGGAGGTCTGATACATAGCCAGGGCCTGATCCATATAGGGCCTTATAAGTGAGCAAGTCCACTTTGAAAAGAACACTCCACCTGACCGTCAGCCAGTGCAGACCCCGCAGGACTGAGGTCACATGGCAGGACCTTGACAGCCTTGTCAGCAGCCTGGCAGCTGCATTCTGCACTAGCTGCAGTCATTGGAGGCTCCCTCCACTGACCCTGAGGTAAAGAGCATTGCAGTAGTCAAGTCAGGATGTTATAAAGGCATGCACCAGTGGTGGCAGGTCTTCGGGGAAGAATTAAGAGTTTAATCTGGGTGATGTTCCTCAGATGGTAAAAAACACTTTTGACAACCGACACCTGAGCTTCAAATGTCAGCTTGTCATCGAAGACAACACTCAGATTTCTCACCCTAGAGGATGCCATCAATGGGGTCGATCCCAGGACCAAACCTGTTGTTGTCCTGTAGGCATCACCATCACGCCCATGTCCTGGCTTAGTCACCAGTACCTCTGTCTTGTCTGGGTTAAATCCCAGCCAGTTAGAGTTCATCCAGTCCTGGATCTTTGCAAGGCATTTATTCAGCACTTTGATGGCACCATTTGTCCCTGGTGCAAAAGACATGTACAGCTGAGTATCATCTGCATAACAATGAAAACCCAGACTGTACTGTCTGATGAGCCTCCCCAGGGGAAGCATGTATACCGTGAACAGCACTGGTGACAGTATCGATCCCTGAGGAACTCCACAGGTCAGGGGCATCAGGGAGGAGAAGAAATTCCCCATCACTACCCTCTGCGTTCTGCCCAAGAGAAAGGACTCAAACTAGTTGATGACAGTACTGGTGGGTCTACAATACTCTCTAAGGTGATCCAGCAACATGATGTGATCCATGGTGTCAAATGCTGATGACAGATCAAGGACAATGAGAACTGACCGCTTCCTTTGATCTCTTGCCCTAAGGAGGTTATTATGCACCCAGACTAATGGCATCTCTGTGCTATGCCTCATCCTAAACCCAGACTGGAATGGCTAATAGATGTCAAAGGTCACCAGGTGTTCCTCAAGCTGCAGAGCCACTAGCTTCTCAACAACCTTCCCTAAAAATGAGAAGTTCGAGATGAGTCTATAATTCACCAGGACGTCAGAGTCGAGAGATGTTTTTTTCAGAAGGGGCTTCATCAATGACTCCTTCAAGGTGTCAGGGAAGACCCCCTCTGAAAGTGAACACCCAGCTATCCTGACAAACACTGGACCAATAGCCTTGATGCAGTCCACTAAGAGACACGTCGGGCCAGGGTCCAGTTCACAACAAGTGGGCCGCAGCCTCAAAATCACCTTGGCGACCTCGGCCACTTTCACAGGCTGAAACTCCACCCAGACAATGGGAGCACCCCTGCTCCGCTCAGACCCTACCCTGCAGAACTGATCTAGACCCACTGGCGAGATCCCGGCCTGAATAGAGGATACCCTGTCAGAGAAGAACAGAGGAAACTCTTTGCAAAATGCTACTGAAAAGGCTCTTTTCAGCTGTAGACAGACTGGATGAAGAAGCCTGTCCACTGTCCGAAAAAGGTGAGCAGGTCTGTTCTTCCCTGCGGCAGTCTCCCTGGACAGGAACTCTGCCTTCTTCCAGTTGACTGCCCTTTGACAGTCAGCAGAGTGATTCCTTAAAACCAGTCTATCCTCCACTGACCGAGTCCTATGCCAGCAACACTCCAACCTACGACTCATAGTCTTCATCACCTTAATAGCCTCATCATACCACGGGGGTCTCAGGTAAGAGGACCTGAGTCATATACAGACTGGTGCGATGGCATCGAGTGCCCATGAGACAGCTCTATTATAGGCTGCCACCGCTTTACCCAAGCCAGCCGCACAAACAGCACTAACACTGGAAAAATCAACTACTGCCATCAGTCCCTCTGGGGACAATCCCCTTAAAGGGCAATAGCTGATCATCTCAACAGGGGAGGGACTATTGGGGGGGCCCAAATGAGAATTTCACCATACAGTGATTGGACCAAGTGACCCGGTCAATCTCGAGGTCAGTGACTGCAAGACCCAGTGAGAATACCAAGTCCAAGGTGAGGCTGTGATAGTGGGTTGCAGAGGTAACTGTCTGTGCAAGGCCCAGTGATGTCATCAGCTGGAGGAGATCAGAACCAAGTTGCAGGGATTCATCATTGACCCGGGCATTGAAGTCCCCCAGAACAAACCATCTGGGTGACTCCAATACCCTGTTGGTGATGAAGTCCACAGCCTCCTGCAGGAATTCTCCACTAGGCCCTGGTGGGCAGTAAACCAGAAGAATTCTGCAACCCGCACCTGGAACCTCACACACTGCCACACATTCAAATGACGAGGTAGAACCCACTGGGTGTATGGAGAAATTCAGGCTGGATCTTAAACAGATGGCCACATGCGATCCCTCCTTGGGCAGTGCACCACAGACTGCCCGGCAGGGACCGATGTCTCCAAAACTGGACCTGCAGCTAGGTCTTTGTGATGCACACCAGGTCAACCTAAGAAATCAAGTCTGACATAATTGCGGTCTTACATCTCATCAATCTGGCATCCTGGATTCCACTCAAGCCAAGTCCTTCTTGCCAGAGAACAGCAGATTCCATTGTACAAATGGTCTGTTACATCAGAATAAATGAACATGTAATAGAGCATACTATGCCTTTTGGGGTTTGCATTGTCTTTAACAAAACCCCAAGTGACAGCGACAATGGATGCATACTGTGTGGGTCAGTGCATGCATTGCCAGGGTCTTCCAATCCATGGTATCTCATGAGCAATATCTCCACATAAATGTATCGTAGATGACAATTGTCCTGTATGGTTGCAAGCCCTATTTGATGTAGCCCAGAATAAGGGAGTATATCTTCAGACAGACAACAAGTGTGCCATGTACTACCTCAACAATAAGGGAAGAACACCCTTCTATTCCCTGTGCAGGGAAGCAGTGAGAGTTTGGGAAATGGATCCAGAACACAATGCTCTAATCCAGGCCATATATTGGACGTGGAAAATGTTGTGGCAGACAATCTCAGTTGAACAGTGGCAAACCCACATACGTGGTCTCTGGCAGAAGACATGGTACAGTCTCTGATTGATAGTTGGAGTGCAACGAAGATAAAATGTTTTGTATCTCACCACAGTGCAAAACTGCTACTGTTGCTCCATAAATCTAGAGTATAGAATTTTCTGTCAGGATGTGTTCACCTTACAGTGACCAGGTTGTGACCTCCAATTCAGAATGTTCTTCTCAAACTGGATGTCAATGGGGGTAGGATTATTCTGATTGTACAATGCTGGCCTTGGCAGATTTGTTACTTTTGTTTGTATCAGATGGCAATTCATGGTATGCTGGACTTCCTATTGAGCTCCAGCCAACTAACTCAGCTTCAAGTTTAGTTGGTACATCTAAACAGTCTTCCTGAGTATGTAGAAGTTACAACAGGGTTTGCCCAGATGAGTGCCCCAGGTCTGCTAGAAGCAAGGAAACCCTCCTCTAGAAGAGCCTATGGCACCAAGAGGAAATGTTTCTCTAACTGGTGTTACAAAATGCCTTTAGATCCCTACACCTGCCCTGCAGAACAGGTTCTAGAGTACATCTTTGATATGTCTGAAACAGTACTTACCACTCAGAGTCCACTTGTTGTCCATTTGAGTTAATCAGTGGACTTCCAGTGGCACAACTGTCCCTCTTCAGGTGGTTCCTCAGAGGGATACTTCACTTAAGACACAAGTAAAAAAAGTAATTGTCCAACTCAGGTCACAGTTTAGTGCTAGAAAGGCTTACCCATAAACCTTTTGAATCAGCTGCCACATTTTTGTTGAAGTTCCTCATATGGAAGATAGTTTCCCTGATAGCTATAATGTTGGCTCACAGAGTGTCAGAACTACAAGCCTTAGTATCTGATCCTACACAGTGTGCCCTAAGGATGTATATTCTCTGTAAACTTCTACCAAAGGTGGTGCCAGAATTTCACATTAACCAATCCTCAGTACTGCCAACATTCTTCCCCAAGCTGGAGAATCCTGGGGAAGTGTTGTTCTATTCTCTCAGTGTCAGAAGAATTCTTAGCTTCTATCTCAGTAGAACCAAAGAACACAATCATCTCAATGGTTTCCTTCAACCTCCATCATAAAGGAATCCCAGTTTCCCAACAGTGTCTATCCCCTTGTACTGTCAGTTGCATTACACTGCTACTCCTTAGCAGGGAGGATGTTGTAAGGTTCTGTCAGAGCTCATGCCACTTGAACTGTGGTTACTTCAGGGGCTTTGCTCAAATCAGTTCCTATTGCAGAAATATACAGGACTGCATACTGGAGTAATGATCATACTTTCACAAAACACCATGCACTAGATGTTTAGCCTTGGAAACACAGGTTTCTGGTTGACTGTACTTCAGGGTTTGCTCTCCTCTAGAATCTTGTTGTCTCCAACCACCCCAGTCCAGGGAATAATACTGTTGGTCACTCAAATGAAAAGTGTGGCTCTATGGAGGAGATTGACTCTAGAAAGATAGGAAAACTATATACCCTAACTCTTGATCTTCTAGAGTATCTCCACCAGGGAACCACACTCGCCCACTCACTGTCTCCAGACTCCCTAATGTTTGCTGTGCATGTGTTATTCTCCCCCCTAATAGGTATATGGGCTACAAAGTTACATTTTTCATCCCTTCCTACAGGGACATGTGGTCTGTCTTATGCCTTTTTATGTTTTCACTGTTTATTCAGAATGGTCTGTGATTGGTGGCTTTCTTATCTCCCTTGTAAAAAAAATGTACTGAGGTAGTTGTGGCCAGAACTGCTTTACATGCTGCAGTTGCACACATAACCCCATATGTCTGTGCCATACACCAGTGTTACTGGCCCCAAATGTTCTGTTTTCCATGTGGTCCTAGTGCCTCCATCCCTAAGACTAATGATTGTGGGTTTGTGGAAGTGGTGCTCTAGAAGATCAAAAACTATGGAAAGTAACTTTCCTATTTAAGGTCAGATGGGACTTTAGGTCAATCAAGTTTGTAACCCTTACCTGCCTCATAAACAGGGACCACAAATATGCTGTGTGAACATACCCTTATTTAAAATGTGTCCATGCTTACTTTGAAGGCCAAAGTCACTGTATCCATAAACTGATTTTCTGAAAATGATGTGACTCAGTATGTTTTGCAAAAAAACTTGACAATTTTTTTTACTGTGTGTGAGAAATTGGCACCACTTGTTTTTTTTTCTGCTGATAATGTGGTACAAAGACAATCATATGCATGGAAAATTGATGTGGAGTATTTTTCATAGTTTTTCAGTTTCACAGAAAATCAGGAGCCCTAGGTTTGTGTTAATTAATGATGTAGAAGAAATCTTAGTACCAATGGTACTAAAGGTGCTAAATAAGGTCTGTAAAGTGTAAAATAATTATGTGTTAAAATACAATATTTAAGGAGGCAGTGTAGCGCAGTGGTTTAAGGCTCTGAGCTGCAAACCTGGAGACCTAGGTTTGAATCCTGCAGCCCTCACTTGCATACTGTGTGACCCTGAGCAAGTCATTTAACTTTCGTGTGCTCCCAGGTCACACCTGTAAACAAGCTTTCAGCTTAGTGTGTCTCTCCTGGTTAAAAAAAAAAAAAAAACAGAAAAAACACAACAATTTACTATCTGCTTACCTGGATTCAAGCCACTAATCCTTTGCCTGCTTAACAAACACACATTCAGTGTGCCACTAAGCTGCAGGCATGGGAATTACAGATCCTGTGGAGTAGAGGTTACATCACAACCTGGAAAACAGGCAACTGGGGATCTAATGACAGCAGGCAATCCTTCACAATTGTTGTTCTTAGGTAAATGTACTTCTCATATAATTTACTATCCCAACTCCATAACACCATGAATTGCCACCAAAGTTAGTTTCCCTCTTATAGAAAAAATGAAGAAAAAAAGTTTAAGTCCCCACCAAGATTTGTACTGTGTTTACCTGGATTTTAACTGCTGATTCTTTACCTACTAAATAAATGCACATTCAGTGTGCCCACTGAGCTGCAGATGAGTGAGTTGCAGCTTCTGTGGTGTAAAGTTATGTCACAACCAAAAAGGTGACTGGGGATCTAATCCCAGCAGGCGCTATACCTTCACAAATTGTGGTTCTTAGTCAAATGTACTTCTCCTATAATTTATTTTTGCAACTCCAGGCCGCCATAAATCGCCACTCAAGTGAGTTTCCATCTTACAAAAAAAATGTAAACAAATATTTGAACCACTCCAATCCACTCATCCTCTGGCTGCTAAGTGAACAGACATGCAGTGTTACACTGAGCTGCAGGTAAGTGAGGTTCAGTTCCTATGGTGCAGAGGCTATATCACAAGCTGAAAAACAGCAACTAGGGATCTATTCCCAGCAGGTGATTTACCTTCACAAATTGTTTTTCTTAGCTGAATTTACTTCTCATGTAATTTAGTAGTGAAATTCCACACCACCATGAATCACCACTCAAGTAAGTTTCCATCTTAAAAAATGTTTAAGTTCCTACCAGGATTTGAACCACTGATCCTTTGCTTGTGGCTGCTAAACACACACACATTCAGTATGCCACTGAGCTGCTGGTAATAGAGTTGCAGTTCCTATGATGTAGAGGTTATGCCCCAACCTGCAAAACAGGTGATTGGGGATCTAAACCCATCATCGGGCGATTTACCTTCACAAATTGTTGTTCTTAGCTGAATGTGCTTATATAATTTACTGTTCCAACTCTACACCACCAAGAGTCACACCCAAGTGTGTTTCCATCTTACAAAAAAAATCTGAAAAAATGCTTAAGTCCCTCCTCAGATTTGAGCTACTGACCCTTTGCCTGCTAAGCACACACACGTTCAGTGTGCTACTGAACTGAAGGTGAGTTGCAGTTCCTTTGATGCAGGGGTTATGTCACACCTGCAAAACAGGTGACTAGGGAATGGGAACTAGTCCTAGCAGGCTATTTACCATCACAAACATAGGCATGCACAGGAGGGAGCTGTCCCTGGCCTCAGCCCCCCTCCTGTTAAAACAGCCACCACCTGAAATTTTTATAAAGGCTTTTATTGTTGCCACAGAATCCTCCCCTCATTTACTTGTTAGCTAAACATTCAGTCTCTCAGTAAATTGAGAGTCAGTACCTGGGATGGGAGCTGACACCTCAGAAAGTGGGGGGCGAGACAGCATAGTGTGGGCATGGCAGCACATGTGTGGAGACAAGACAGAGCAAAGAAAAAAGCATATGGGCAAGGTTAACACTGGCAGGGTGGGTGAAAGAGTTGTGTACAGCAAAGATCAGAAGAAGACTCTTGCAGCTGATCAGAACTTGGCTCCTTTCTCCTCCAAGGCAGATTAGTGTATGGTTGGTGGTGGTCGATGGTTAGGCATTTGTGCTCTGTATGGTGCAGCAACTCATCACAGAGATGGCAGGTGAGGGGTTGGGGGAACGTGAAGAAAGACTGTTGGGCCTGCAAATGGGTATTGAATTGATGTCCTGCTGCACGGAGTGATCACCATTTCTGCAACAAGGTGAACAGGTAGGCACTAAGGCACAGTGTGAACTTCAGCATGCTTACTTGGATGCTGATCATAGAGAGACACCTCCTGAAACTTAGAGCCTGGTCTACCAACTTTTAAAATAAAATAACATTAGAAACACCACAGTCTGTTTGCTGTGACTACTAGCAACACTCCCAGATACTGCTGATAGCCTCCAAGACCTCCTGCCAAGCTTCCTTCTTGCTGCTTGTTGTGCAGCCAGAGCTCACTCAACAGAGCAAACTGCACCTTCCTGGTCTCTGGAATAACCTATACCCAGTAAGGCTGCTGCAAATTATTATTGTTGTGTGGAGAGTATGAGGAGAGCAGCATGCTTCTGAGCTTTCTTTCTTAGGTGGGGGAAGAATATATTGTAATTGGGAGTGTACTGAAGACAGCAGTCTGATTGAGGTTTCTTTTTCCTTGGGGGAAGAATACACTATAATCACAAGGGAGAACAGCCCAATTGTGATTCAATGGGGAGGGGGAGGGATGGTTCTGGAAAGGAGTTCTTTGGAGAAGAGCCTGTGTGTGATTGGGGAATGACTGGGTTGATGGAGAGATTGTGTGCTGCAGACAGGCAACGAGCAAAAGTTATTAGCCATGAAATTGTGTGTGTGTGAGGAGAAAGTCCAGAGGGCTATTGCTAAGATCAAAGGAGATAAGGGGGCATGTGAAGAGGAGGACCATGTAAAAGCATATATCCTAAATAGATACTTCTGCTCAGTGTTTACTGAAAAGAAGGTAGGGCGGGGCCCACAGCTCAGCACCATGGACACAGGGGGGAGGGAGGGAGGTGAGCACTAGTCCCTTCACAAAAGAAAGGGTCCTACAAGAGCGGATAAGCTCAGGGTGGACAAGGCAATGGGATCTGATGGCATACATCCCAGGGTACTAAGGAGCTAAGGTGGAACCAGCATGACATTATCAGAACTGTTTAGTGAGTCTCTGAGCACAGGAGAGGTCCCAGAAAACTGGAGAAGGGTTTTTGTGATCCCGCCTCCACAAGAGTGGTAGCAGGGAGGAGGCAGGGAACTACAGACCAGTCAGTCTTACCTCAGTAGTGGGCAAGATTATGGGGCACTCCTTAAGGAAAGGATAGTGCAACACCTGGAATCCATGGAACACAGGATCCAAGACAGCATGGGTTTACAAAGGAAGGTCAGTCAAACTAATCTCATAGATTTCTTTGACTGGGTAACCAAGTGGTGGACCAAGGGGAGCAGTTGATGTTGCCTATCTTGACTTCAGCAAAGTTTTCGATACTGTTCCACATAGAAGATTGATTAATAAGCTGGGTAGGCTCAGGGTGGGTCAGAAGTTGGTCAACTGGGTGGCAAACTGGTTGACGGGCAGAAAACAGAGAGTGGTGGTAAATGGTATACAGTCAGAAAAGATGCAAGTCACAAGTGGGGTACCTCAGGGATCAGTCTTGGGGCCAGTCTTCTTCAATATCTTCTTCAGTGACATTGCAGATGGAGGGTAAGGTTTGTCTATTTGCAGATGACACCAAGATCTGCAAAAGAGTAGATGATCCAGATGGGATGGGTAGAATGAGAAGAGATCTGGATAAACTAGCAAAATGGTCGGAAGAGTGGCAACTGGGGATTAATGCAAAGAAGTGCAAAATCATGCACATAGGGAAGAGAAACCCTGAGGCCACTTATAGGCTGGGAGGGGAGTTGATGGAAGTCAGAAGGGAAGAAAGAGACCTGGGCATCATCATCACCGATGACCTGAAATCATCCAAGCAGACCACTAAAGCAGTAGGTAAAGCTAGGGGGATGTTAGGGTGTATTAGTAGGGGTATCACAAGTCGGAAGAGGGAGGTAATAATCCCTCTTTACAAGACACTGGTTAGGCCTCATCTGGAGTACTGCATGCAGTACTGGAGGCCACACCTTCACAAGGACATTAACCAAATTGAGGCAGTCCAGAGAAGGGCAACCAAAACTGTGCAGGGACTGCATCAGAAAACATATGAGGACAGATTAATGGAGTTCAATATGTATACCCTAGGGCAAAGGAGAGAGAGAGAGAGGTGATATGGTCGAAACATTCAAACACCTTAAGGGCATTAACAAGGTGAAAGAGTCTAACATGTTTCAATATAAGAAAAATAGCATGACAAGAGGACACAGCATGCAATTAGAGGGAGGCTGATTAAGGGGTAATGTGAGGAAGTTCTTTTTCACAGAAAGGGTGGTGGATGCATGGAACAGCCTACCTCAGGAAGTGGTGGATATGAATACAGTGCAGGGCTTCAAACAGGCATGGGATAGGCATAAGGGAGCAATACAGATGAATATGAATAGATAGGCCGTTTACAGAGCAAAGGCCTATGGCACATTTATTTATTTATTTTTTTTAGTTGTTTAACCAGGAGTAGCTCACTAAGCTGAAAGGTTGTTTACAGGTGCAACCTGGGAGCACAGGGACATTAACTGACTTGCTCAGTGTCATACAATATGCAAGTGGAAGCTGTGGGAATCAAACCCAGGTCTGGTCTGCTGGATGTCACCAGATTTGCAGCTCAGAGCCTTAAACCACTGCACTATACTGCCTGGAGTATAAGGTAGAAAAAGAAATGGGCAGACTGGGTGGGCCTTGTGGTCCTTATCTGCCGTCAGCTTCTATGTTTCTATTTTATTTTTATTGTATTTTAAACCTTTGTTTACTGGGTAAGTACAATGAGTCAAAGGCCCGTTTTCATGTACGACCCGGGGACCATATACATAGACAGTCAAGATGTTTACCATAAAATTAACAAAACTCACACTACAATACAATTGCAACAATTTTTAGACATACATCACTCAATTACAATACAACAATCATTAAAAAGAAATATAAAAATAAAATACTCATTGAAAACAACAATGCAATTTGCCAAGAGAATAATTTCTTAGCCTAATTTTAAAAGTTTGGTGGCTAACATTCACATATAAGACAATAGGAAGCTCATTCCAATTTTTAGCAGCAGCGTAGGAAAAAGAACCGTCATCCATTTTAGTCTTGGTCTTGGGAACATTTAATTTAATTTGATGATCTGAACGAAGTTCCCTTAAATTTATTTTAATCCGTAATAATGAATATAATGGTGAATCTATATGTGTGTGTGTGTGTGTGTATAACCATCAAGGGGCCTTTATCCTGGTACTGTGTGTATGCATGTTTGTTTTGGGGAGGGAGGGGGGACAAGCTGTATGAAATAGAGCTTTAAATGCAGGAAAATGCACAATTTACACAGTTTGTAGTAAGAAAAGAAAAAAAATTGTGCAGTGCAGGAGATCAAACCCAGGCGTGTGTAGCTCTGAAACCCTACGTCAAGACTTGAAACCCCATCACTGACTTCATTAGTGACCATACAGTTGAATCACTCCCACTGAATGTAACCTTAAACTTGACTGAAATGCAGAAAAGATGATCACAATAAGTGCTAGCAGCTATGCAGCTGGCACCTGAAAACAACTATGTTGCAGGTGATATCTTTTATTGGACTATCAAAATTGGTTTTGAGGTTAGTTTTCTAGGATTATACTCCCTTAATCAGGTCAAATGAGGGGAGTATAACTCTAGAAAGCTAGTCTCAAAAACAGTTTTGCTAGTCCAATAAAATATATCACCAGGAACATATTTATTGTTTGTTTTTTCCACGTCATTGAATGGACTAACATGGCTACCACATTTCTTTGGTAATCAAAGGAAAAGCAAACTGACCTGTTCTTTTTTTTGGATTAGCACCACAGGAATTTGAAAGGGACTATAGGACTCTTGGATAATTCCTCGCCATCCCCATGATCTCGGTGAGCATAACGCCCTTGATGTTGTCTAGTACTGGAATGCATTGTTAATCCATTGGTGTAGCGGAGGTGGTCTTAATCTTATGCAGTGCCCTATCTGTTCTTCCTGATGTTGAGGTAAACATGGGTTCCAAGGCTTTTAATACCTCATTCATCTGTTCATCAGACAGTTGTGGGGACAGTGGGGACAACTCGGTAGCAATTATGCCAGATCCGGCTTTCAGCTCCTGGAACAGTTTGGGAAGGTGGCTCCACACGCAAGCATGTTGCCTCAAAATTCTACTTTTTCCAATGGTGACATGGCTTATGCAGTCACATGGTATTTTCTCATCTTTTTAGTGCCTCCTGTGCTTCAAAAACATAAATGACATCAGCCAGCTGCTTCATGATAATACAGTGGCCCTCTGAAACTGCTTGCAGCTTACGTTGCTCAACTGATACGCGAAGCAGCAGCGTGTATTCAAAAGACTAGGACCATACCACATAAAATTAGTTGTGGTTCTGGGATGATGTCCAAATCACAAAACCTCTAAATGAAGATAAAAGATTCTACTCCTAAGTAATATATTTTCTTTTTTATTTTGTTATCCACCAGCAATTCAATCTGTTGATGTTTCATGGCTATATAGGCTATTTCATCAGAACATATAAGCAGTGGTTACTCAGCGGTTTTCTAGTAAATCCTCTGTGCCTCTTCATTTTAAATTGACAGCAACATCCTTATAACAGAATCAGCTATGTTGGGACCCCCGGCAATACTACATTATTTCTCAGGCTGAGTTTTTACTGACTTACAAGATTTATGCCATGCATCGAAGAGTGTCCAGATGAGTTTGTAGGCCAGACAGACTCATAGCCACAAAACATCAACAGACTGAACTGCTGGTGGATGAGAAAATAAAAAAGAACAGATATTACTCAGGAGTAGAACCTTCTTTCTTCTTTTAGAATTGCTGTTTCCTGTCCACAGAAGTCTCCTCCGCGCTAAACAAGTGTGAACTCAAAGGGCATCCTGGGGCCTCTGTGCAGTTGTTCGCATCACAAAACCACCATCATAACTGTCACAAATTGCCATCTTTTGCTGTCAGCCTCACATGAGAAGCCAATGACTGCATAGGTATGGACTCCGAACTACACTATTATCTATTAGAGGTGGCCTGACAAGATTGGCCTGTGCCACATTGGTGAGGCAGTGCAAAGGCACACTATTGACCAGAGAGCACTGTACTTGTCATGTGGATTTATCAAACATATCAATCTCCAGTGCTATCAATCTAGCACCTTTCATCAGGACTTCAAATTCAATGCAAAAAAAAAAATCAAACAGTAGGTAAGGTCAATGGTAAGGGGGGGGGAGGCTATTTTTAGCAACCTGAACCGCCAAGTAACAAACCAGTTGAGCATAAAATAGAGGATCAAGTTGGTACCAAGTAAGGTAGCAATTTATTTATTTATTTACTTACTTTAATGTACTGTTTTATCCGACTGCACACTACCACACTACCCTTCCTACCCTCACTTTCTGATGCTGATCCCATGCCTCTGGGGAAGGTACCAGGGAGTCTTGCCCCATGTGGAAAACTGAGCTCCCCCTCATGATAGGCCCTGAGACATATACCAAGGCTGAGAAGAAATCTGAGGCTCCATGGCCTGGAAGCAGGGCAGTCATTGGGGGTGGTAATGTGTGAGGATCACCCATGGCCTCATCCACTTGAGAGACAGTTTTTCTCATTTAGCCTGCCGTCTGCTCATGATATCTTGCCTGTGGCAGCCTGAAGTCATGCCAGATTGAGGGAGGAAGTGGCATCCATTGCCCCCTAGCCCATACAGGAAGCACTAGAGCAGCTGAGTGGCATACTCTCTCCCCTTGAGTCAGAACATGCTGTTTGTGCCATGTACCCCAAAGTCCACCAACCCAGAGCAGTTAGTGGACTTGTGCAGCAAAGCTGTGCTGTGTACATGAGAGCACAGAGCATTTCACTCACTCCACTGGGCTGAATGCTGTTTATTTATTAAGAAGAAGAAGAACCAGCATTAATATAGTGCTTTTCATACACATTGTATTCCAAATCACTTAACAAGCAATGCTAGATAGTGAAGTGACTGAACATGTAGTGGCAGCCATTTTGTGCATCAACCTCCACACTCAGCCTTGGACAAGTGCATGAACAGGTTTTATGGGAAGGGCAATGTTGGCCAGGACATTGGGGAAAATCCCCTACTCTTGCGAAAAGTGCCCTGTATTCTTTTACTTCCACGTGGACACCCACCAGGACAGCACCAGAGATGGGTAGAAGGGACCTCAGTTTAACGTCTCATCTAAAGAATGGCACACACCAACAGTACAGCACCCCTTCAGTACTGCACTCGGGTGCTAGTGTTTTGGTATGAGCCTAATCCCAGTGTGGGGCTAGAATCCATGATCTTCTGGTCCAGAGGCAGATGTGCTACCAACTGAGTCACGCTGACACCTAAGCATGTTCAGTGGAAAGAACATAATTGTACATCCCTTTCAATTGTCCCTCATTTCCCCTTAAAAATGTCTTCTGCCCCTCCTACGTTTGGCAAAAATGTCCTCTGCCTCTTCTAAATCTGGCAAAAAAAATTCCTCTGCTGCTCTTAAATTTGGCATTTCTGTCATGGAAGAGTAGGAATTTAAAGGGGAAAAAATAATAATTCCAAAAGTTAGTGTTACATTCTAGTTCTTCTTCACATTTTGTAACAGTATCTTGAACTGATAATGCCATCATTTTATAACATGGTGTCCCTTATTTTGGTTGTTTGTCCTTGAAATTTCCTTTTGAGACTTTGTCCTAATTTGTAAAGCAGGGAGTTAAGAGGCATGTTTGTGTACCCAATTTTTTTTATTTCTTCCTATTTCCTGTCTCCCTGGCCTCCTCACCCCCCCCCCCCGAAGCCACTGTTTAGGCCTGTCACCTGGTCTGAACCTCAAGAGGGCTCCCTTATCTGTCCTGTTGCTCATCCCCATGAAGGGCACCTAACTCCTCCTCCAGGTTCGATGTTGGTAATAGGAGACCCCATTGTGTTTGGAGGCCAGACAGTGTGAGGCTGAACATACTGTGATATTCTCCTGCCTGGTCAAGGAGGTTTTCCTTTGGAGTTTTCTGCCACCCACTGAGATGCCAACTTGAGTGCAACAACGTGCACACAGCAGGCATGCACATAGCTCTGTATTTCCCCTCCCACTGCCTTGTTGTGTTGTCTGCACAATTTGTGGGCTCCCAGGTTTTGCTGGAGCAGCGGGAACTTGATGGATACCCACCCTGATGAGGCAGGCATCCTGTGGGACACTCATTCCTTCTCCCTTTGCCAGAACTCCTGTGTCCCAGGCACATTCCCAAACCCAGGTCATCGGCATCACCACTGCACCAGTAAGCCTGCCCTTGTGTACCCAAGAGATATGTGCCATTCCTCCCTCCCACATTTCATAGGAGGCCCACAGTCAGGTAGTTATGACTGGGGAAAATACAGTGATTGTGACAACTGAGAAAAGCTATTATTGTATTGTGAAAAATCCCCCTCCTTCTAAAAAATTAAAATAGAATGCTTCTTCTTTGAACAACTAAACAGAAGAACTAATAGCAATTATATCTGAAACCCAAACAGGGGGTGTGCATGGCTCATGGCACTGACTGTGTAAACATCGGCAGGGTGCACATAAAATAGAATTGGAATTACCCTGCCCAGGCGACATGGGGGATGGGGGCCATGCTTTCAGTTAAATATATATATATTTTTTTAGATATGGGACTCTCCTTCATAGCACTCGGCAAAAGCGCCAACTCACATACTTTGAGTCTGCAGGTTTCATTGCTTGGTTTGATAAGTGGTATAGCTCAGAGATTGTAAGGTATAAGAAAATTAAGGTGCTGGGTTCAAGGCCCAGAGAAGCTTTTATTATACAGTAGCTGCAGCCATATGATAATCTCGGTGGTGGAAACAGGTAAGAAACCACAAGAATTCCATTCTGGTGGGCCACCCCAATGACCAAGCCAGCATCAACGCATCATGCTACCATGTGGGTGATACGGGTTTTGGAGCAAGCTCAGGTTTCTGCTTGCCAGATGGCCCCAGAGTCAGGGGTGCTAGATTGCAGTTCTTACTGGATGGAGAGGGATGCACCCCATTCTGTTATCACAGTGACCCCTGTGGTGGTCTTCACAGACCACCACAGACCTCTGTGGTGGTCTGTGAAGGTGGCCGGGATATGTTCATTCCTGCTTCCTCTATTGCATTGCTAGAAGCATGGGCAAGTTGCAGGAGCACCATCAGGGTGGAGGCCAGAGGAAAACTCAGGAAGATAATCCCTGAGGCTGCATTTATGATGGCCTGACACTAGCTGACAGCCCTTGGTGCAGCTGGTGTCAGGACAGTGAGGTTGTCAAGGGTCTGAAGAGGGTCAACAACTGGAGGGTTATATGCAAGCAATGAGACATTACAGGGTGGGCTTTATGTAGAGATGACCCTCCACTCAGGGGCGTAATGAGGTTTTATAAATTTAAATACACACGTGTGTGTATATGTGTATATCTATCTATATCTATATCTATATCTATATCTATATCTATATCTATATCTATATCTGTATCTATATCCTCTCTATATATATATGCATATATATATATATATATATATATATATATATATATATATATATAGACACAATAGTGCACCTATAGTTAAGGTTGTGCAGCAGCTTCTATGTTAAACCTGAAATTTTGCAGTTTAGTAACTTTGCAACTGATCACTGGATTTGGGCAAAACTTGGTATGCACTGTCCTGTGGGGTAGATCTCTTGATGTAGCAAGTTTTGTTCAAGTCGGATGTTCGAGTTGTGAGATACATATAGTGAAAAAAAAGTGAAAAACATACCCTTTTTCCTTCATTGTCTCGAGGCCAGACGGTGTGGAATTTATGCACGATTTTGGTAGGGTATATAGAACTTTGGTAGCAGAACAGACAGTGAAGATTTGGTGCAACAATATTAATCTGTTACAAAGTTATTAAGTTTTTTAGTTCCCATTGTAGCCTATGGGACTTTCCTCAACATTCCAATCTATAGGATAGAGGTCTTTTTTTTCGACAAAGGATTTGATCTCATGAAAAAGGACTGAGTCTCGCGAGAGCAATCCTGATTTGCAAGAACAAAAATCCTTGTTCGTTCGAGAAAATTCCTTTTTCGTGAGCTGCCATCTTGTTTTCCGTTTAAAAAAAAAATAAAAAATTGAAAAAATACAAAAATGTAGTACAGTAAATACACCAAGGCAGGTATCTTGGTCATTGGGACTCCCTCACATGGATTCTGAAGTTGTTTTATGTGTAAGCAACCTCGGAAGGTGTTTTGAAATGCATTTATATTCCTTTTTCGTGACTCGCTAACTTCCTTTTTTGCGAGCCATTCCTTTTTCGCCAGTTAGCAAGTCACGAAACAGGAATTCTTAAATGTTAAAAAACACCCTCCAAGGTTGCTTTGCACGTTTTGACTTTTTTTTTGCCAACATCGGGGTGTCCAATCCCCTTGTCGACAGTAGAAGCCCCTCCCCTGCCAGTGTGGGACACTGGGGAGCCCACTCCCAATGTCCCAGATAGAAACCACCCCACCCACCCCTTGCCAGTGTGAGACACTGGAGAGCCACTCCCAGTGTCCCCTGATGCTCCCCCCACAGTGCAAGTGTGGGATATTGGGTGGCCCACTCCCAGTGTCCCGAAATATTGATATTCTAATAAAATGTGTTTTTGCTGACATCAGGGTGCCCAACTCTGTGTCAGCACTAGAAATCCCCCGACAGTGTGGGACACTGGGTAGCCCACTCCCAGTGTCCCCAGTTATGTTCAACCCCCCCCAGTACCATGGAACACTGGGGAGCCCACCCCCAGTGTCCCACAACATTATGTACAGTATACCTGTAAAAAAGAAGACAGTCCCCCAATGTCTTTTTTTTTATATCCTGTAAAAAAGAAAACGGTTCCTCTTTGTCTCCGCCGTCCCCTCCCTCATCCCGATCCTCCCACTGAGCAACCCACCCCCCTTGCACTATACTTACCACTGGAGACCATTGGCTGTCATCTTTTGTGGACTGGGACATGTCTGCATTCTTCAAAGCCAAACTAAGAACTGAAGAATAAAGGTAAGTGCCATATAATGACTCTCAATGGCGCTTGAACTTATGTTGATATCAGCATTTTTTGAATATTTGCACTAAATTGTCAACATTATTGACTGTTTATCATCGGCACTGTCATTTTGTTACTCAGTCCAGAAAGGGATTTCGCTGCTCACTGCTCGGAATCACCTTTGGGGAAAAGTAACAAAGTGACAGTGCCAGTGTTCATGAGGTGGGGTCCCAAAAAACCCATGTTGAAAATTTGGTGCAAAAATACAAAACAAACCTGAGTTGTGCGTGATTGTTGAAATTTTGCTATGCACATGCGTAGCTTTGGCAATTTTTTATATTTTCACTCCAAATTTTCAATATAGCCATTTTGTCATACCACCTCATGAACAGTACAGCTGTCATTTCTCACATCCTGTCCAAAATGTGTTTACACACCTGTGGCATGGAATGGCACAGTTGCTGCATGAAATCACCTTTTGGAATAGGGTAATGAAATGACAGTGTCAGTGTTCATGAGTTGGGGCCCCAGAAAGGCCATATTGAAAATTTGGTGCAAAAATACCAAAAAAATGCCCGAGTTACGTGTGGACGTTGAAATGTTTCTACGCACACGTGTAGCTTTGGCAATTTGTCATATTTTCACTCCAGATTTTCTACACTGCCGTTTTTTCACACCACCTCATAAACAGTACATCTGTCATTTTTCAAATCCTGCCAAAAATGTTTTGCCGCCCCCTTTGGTGTGGAGTGGTGTTACAGTTGTGCAGAATTACATTTCAACAGGGATTTGAAAATGTTTATACTGGGTACATGCAGTGAGGTGATAAGAAGGTTATGGTGAACATTTGGGGTGAAAATTATTTAAGATGGCACAGTTATGACTATTTGTTGCAATTTTGCTATACTTGCTCATAACTTTATGCGTGGAAGCATAGGGGCCAGAGGCTCCTGCATTTTCACAGCTAGAAACATATGTGCATCTGTGGAGGAATGGAGCGCAGGGTCCGAAGATAAAGATACTATTATATTATCTCAAAAAGTAAGGAGATAAATTGCAAAAAACTTCATTAATGCATCAGTTAGTTAAACGACAAAGAAATGTGGTATTAGTCTCACCCTATTTCACCCCACCCCACACAGATGAAGAGGATTGGGTGCATTGTCTTCCAACCTCAACGCCACCACATTCCATTAGAAAATAAGCTGGGCAGGCACAGCATAGGAGAATGGGGTGAACGTTACAGCTGAGATGCCAATGCTACCCACGATCCTCTTTATCTGTACAGGGTGGGGGTGGGGTGTTAGGATTGGAAACTCTAATGCCACATTTCCCTGCTTTTGTCATTAACCCTAACTGATGCATTAATGAACTTTGTTGCAATATATATATATATATATATATATATATACACACACACACACACACACACACACATACACATATATATGAAATGTCATGGCCCTAAAGAAAATATCACTGATATTTTGACTGAGTGCGGTTTCACCTTATGACATCATGAGTGGCGAAGCTACGAGTCATGTCAAAAGGTCAAACTGCATGAGGGAAAATATCTGTGACAAGTTCATAATGAATGTGACATACGTGATTTTTTCCATGCCTTTTATTACACAATGGCAAGAAAAAATCCTCCGTCCTGATCTGGATTCACTGTTTTGAGGTTGTTCTTTACTTAGCGAAACTTTTATTTGCCAGGGAGGTAATCTAACTGGGAGACTATCTGCAGTCATTTGTGACTAGAGCTGTTACTTAAACTTTGTGAAACAGGTGTTTGATAAGGGAAGGAGCTGAAGGAGGCTTGAGGGGACTGGGGATTAAAAACAGGGGACTAGGGATTAATTGAACTGATTGATTTTCTCAGTCCGGGGTAATCCCACCCACCCACTATGCAACCCACCCATCCCAGGGCTTGTCCTCCTTTTACAGGGTATGGGTCTGACATATAGTACATTTTCCTGCCTCCTACCAGGAAGTACTAGTCCAAGGAAGGGGAAGAGAAAGCAAGAGAAAAGACAAAACAACAAAAGCTTAAGCAAATCAAACTGAGAGGCTAACAACAGCAGCAGGAGAGTTTAAATAGTATTAAAGGAGGGAATGCAGACAGATTAAAAGGAGATGATGTAGGGAGTGGTGCAGTGCACTGGATGTGGAGCAACAGTCTTCAGGAGGATCTTTTGGGTGCTACGGTGCTGCCCCATATGCAGGCACCTCTCTGGGCTGACAGCAGAGGTGGCCAGTCTTCGGACCGAGCTGGCAGGAGTACTGGCGACCTCCATCCCCACCCAGAGGCCACCATGTCACCAGCCATTGCCACAATGGCTGCCCAGGCAAATGGCAGGATGGATTACAGTGGGCTCAGGGAAGGGGGAAAGAGACACATGCCCCATCTGGTCAAGCTTAAGAACTCCTACACTGTCTTGGAGGAGCGGGAAAGTCCTGCATGGGAACCCAAGGCTGTGATCAGGGAGGATGTGAGGGTCCTCCAGAAGGGAGACCCAGTGGGGGGAGGAAGAGGACCCCAGGGGAAGAAGAAGTTTGTCCTGATAGGGGACTCGATTGTCTGGAGAATGGATCTGGGCAAGGACAGCAGGGAGGAAAGGGAAGTTAAGTGCCTCCCAGGAGGCAGAGCTCAGAGGGAGGGGGAGCGGAGCCAGAAGATCGCTAAGGCAGTGGCAAGGAAGGGGGGGTGGAAGTCATTGTCCACCTGGGAATGAATGACTTATCTAAGGACAGGAACTTAAGCAGAAAAGTTATGAAACTAGAACTCATAGTAAACAACTTAAATTACAAAAGTGTAATATGCAAAAAAGAAGGTTCTGGTTTAGCCAGCGGGTGATACCCCACTGGAATACACTTCCTGTTGAGGCAGTGGAAAGCCCAACAATGGAAACAGTCAAAACACGATTGGACAGATCTAGCAAAAATAAAGTTAGAGAATACTGATAAAAAATGTTTTTTGTTTGGCAAGCAATATGGATGCAAGTCTGATAAATGCTTTGTTATCACTATGATACTATGAAGCGTGGAGCAGGTGCAGGAGGATTTCAAAGAATTGGGAGGGAAGCTGGGGAAGGTAGCAAGCTCCGTGACATTTTCAGAGGTGCTGCCAGTCCACAGCAGAGGGGGAGGATGGGAATCTCAGTACTGGAAGCTTCAGCACATGGTTGAAGGGCTGGTACAGCGAGAAAGGGTATGACTTAATTGGGGACTTGGGACCCACCTGGAAAGATGTGGCCCTATACTTGAGTGATGGGCTCCATCTGTCCAGGAAGGGGAAAGCAGTCCTCAATGAATGGTTTAATTGCTTCCTTGCTAAGCATTTAAACTAGTCAAGGGGAGGCAACGGGAACAGGGAGACTCCAGCAGCCCACCCCCACAAGAAAGAGAAGCCAGAAATGAGAAGCAGGAAGGCAAAATGCGGACAGTATCACCTAAATCAGACAAAGAGGGAAAGGCAGAGGTAGGAAGGCAACACAAAATGGTAAAATTGGGGGAGGGAAGAAAGCAGGGGAGCAAAGGCATGAGTAAAGAGCAAATAGGCAGCAAAACATGGAAGGCCATGGTTACAAATGCTCGCAGCCTGGGGAATAAAATCCCAGACCTGGGAGCATTGTTAGTGGAGGTAGACCTGGACATAGCAGCAATAACAGAGACCTGGTACACCACAAATCATGATTGGGATGTTAATGTACCGGGGTATACTTTGTTCAACAGGGATGGGGGGGTCAAAAAGAGGGAGGGTTGGCCATGTACGTTAGGGAAGGTATTAAGGCAACGGAGGTACAGTACTGGGTAGACAAGGGGAGGTCGAGGCACTGTGGGTCACCCTTGAGCCAGGCGATGGCACAGCAATCTGAGCTGGAGTGATCTACAGGCCTCCAGCACAGGGGGAGGAGTTGGACAGGGATCTAGGGAATCAAATTCATGAAATGGCAGCCACAGGTGAGGTACTACTGCTGGGTGATTTCAATATCCCAGACATGGACAGGGCCATCCCAGCAGCTGCTTCAACCAGGGGCAGAGACATCCTGGATTCCCCACATGGGGCAAGCAGACAGCTAAGACAGCTAGTGATTGATCCCACCAGAGAAGAGGTGATTCTGGACCTAGTACTGATCAATAGGGACAGAATTGCAGACATCCAGGTGGAAGGTCAACTGGAGTCCAGCAACCCTCACATAGCATGGTTTAGCATAGGACTGAGACAGTCTAGTTACACAAAGGCAAAGGTCTTGGATTTTAGAAGGGCAGATTTTGCTAAAATTGGGAGTTGTATCAAAGAGGCATTGGTGAGAAGGGAGACAGGAGGGGGAGTTGTGGAGCAGTGGAAACAACTAAAGTGAGCCATAGAGGAGGTAATGAGCCAGTGCATCAGGTTGGTAAACAAGGGCAGGAGAAGAAGGAAACCACTGTGGTTCTTGAGAGAGGTGACACTCAAGGTAAGGGCCAAAAGAGCAGATTTCAGGAAATATAAGGAGACTCAAAGGGAGGAGGACAGGGAGGTGTACCTAAGGAATCTAAAGGAAGTGGGGAAGGCTGTAAGGAGAGCAAAGGCACAGACTGAAGAAAGATTAGTGCAGCCAGTGAAGAAAGTGGACAAGGCATTCTATGGGTACATTAGTAAAAGAAGGAAGACTGGTGGGGATTGTAAGGCTCAAAGGGGATACAGAGGAGTGTAAGGAGGGAGACATGGAAAAGGCAGAAATACTGAACAAATACTTCTGTTTAGTACTCACTAAAGAGGGGGAGGGTAAGGCGGGACCACAGCTGGGCAACAGACACAAAGTGGTGGAGAGGTAAACACAAGTCCATTCACAGTGGAGAGAGTCCTGGAGGAGCTCACAAAACTGAAGCTGGACAAAGCAATGGGGCCAGATGGCACACACCCGAGGATATTAAGAGAGCTGCAATGAGAGCTAGTGGCACCTCTGGCAGCACTGTTCACAGAGTCACTCAACACAGAAGTGGTTGCAGAGGACTGGAAGAGGGCACATGTAGTCCCTCTACACAAAAGTGGCACTAGAAAGGAGGAAGGGAACTATAGGCCGGTCAGCCTCACCTCAGTAGTGGGTAAGATCATGGAGGCACTGCTTAAAGAAAGAATAGTGGCACACTTGGAATCCAGCGGTGCCCAGGATTTGAGAAAACATAGATTCAAAGGAAGAAGGTTGTGTCAGACAAATCTGATAGATTTTTTTGACTGGGTGACAAGGGAAGTAAATCGGGGGGGGGGGCATAGACGGCGCCTGCCTCGATTTCAGCAAAGCCTTCAACACTGTCCCACATAAAAGGCTGGTCAACCAAATGAGTGGTCTGGGCATGGGGCACAAGGTGGTCAGCTGAGTTAGGAAGTGGCTAATGGACAGGAAGCAGAGGGTGGTGGCATATGGGGTCCAATCAGGGGAGAGAGGGGTGACCAGCGGAGTACCTCAGGGATCAGTGCTTGGGCCAGTCCTGTTTAATGCCTTCATTAGTGACATTGCAGTAGGACTTCAGGGAATGGTCTGCCTGTTTGCCGATGACACCAAGATCTGCAACAGGATGGATACTCTGGACGGGGTGGAGAAAATGAGGAGGGACCTCGAGAAGCTTGAAAATTGGTCTGAAGTGTGGCAACTAAGATTCAATTCCAAGAAGTGCAAAGCAATGAACCTGGGAAGAGGGAACCCTGGGGAGAGATACGGGGAGTTGCTATCATCAAGGAAGAAAGGGACCTGGGGATTATCATTTCTGATGACCTAATGGTGTCTAAGCAGAGTACAAAGGCTGCAGGGAGGGCCAGTGGCATGCTGGGGTGCATACGCAGAGGTATCACTAGCAGAAGGTGGGTGGTGGTGATGCCATTGTACAAAACGCTAGTGAGGCCTCACCTAGAGTACTGTGTGCAATTATGGAGGCCGCACCTTCGTAAGGACATTGATAGGGTGGAGGCAGTCCAGAGAAGGGTGACTAAGATGGTACAGGGCTTGTACCAGAAAACATGTGAGGAGAGACTAAAGGACCTCAATATGTACTCGCTGGAGGAGAGGAGAGGAGAGATTGGGGGGACATGATAGAAATATTCAAGTACCTTAAGGGCATTAAGAAGGTGCAGGGGGGGAGACATCTTCCAATATAAGAGATGTACAAAAACGAGGGGGCATGATATGAAATTGGAAGGTGACAGGCTGAGGGGAAATGTGAGGAAGTTTTTCTTCACAGAGAGGGTGGTGGACATGTGGAATAGACTGCCACAAGAGGTGGTGGGGGCGAGCACATTGGAGTTTTTTAAACATGCATGGGACAGGCATAAGGGTACCCTAGAGGAGGGAAGGTGGGGGTGAAAGCCATTGACCAGCTAGGGTCAGAGGCCACAAACTAGTGTAGGGCTTTCAGGCAGACTGGATGGGCTTGGCAGTCCTTCTGTGCCGACAATTTCTATGTTTATATGTCTATTTATTAGCGGCCACCTTCAACAGTGATGTTGAACTCTAAAGTATTCACTGTACATATATTGTCACTATGGACCTAGAGTGAGACTATTGAACCTAGAGTGAGAATATCACAATATCTTCACTCTCGGTCTGTAGTAGCAAAAAATATCACTGTTATATGCAATTTCATATCTTCACAGGTATGGCATAAATATATTTACAGTAAAACCCCATTTATCTGAACCCCTCTAATCCAAAACTATCAGTTATCCGAAATTGCCAGATGTCCCCATTTTTCACATAGTAAATAGAGTAAAGCTGTGACCTTTACTGCAGCCCAATTTGCATAGACATTCATTTGCAGTAAGTGGCTGCTAACAGTTACACTTTGAGGTCAATTACAATGCATTAGAATGCAAACACCTGCTATGAGGGGAACTTAGAGGGCTATTAGTGGGGCATTAAGGTGTTGTTATCTGTAACTTCATGTTCTTTAATTGCCATCACTGAGTTGTTGTTAGTCGAGCTGAACCAATTTCTCATACCTGCCTTTCTCTGTACAGTAGTTGCAATGGCTAAGCTTAAGCACTTTGGTTTGGACACCAGTTAGAAACTGAGAATCTTGGAGGTACTAGAAGCCAGCGATAAGAAGGTTGATGTTGCCAGGCATTTCGGAGTTGGCAGTGCTACTGTCTGCGACAAATGGAAAACAAAGAACAAGATCCATGATTTCACATCCCCGTGGATAGTGGGTTACATGCAGAAACATGTAAGACTATGCATACATGTGGGACGAGAACCTCGACAAAATGGAGTGCTTCACCCAGAACCGTAGCAAGGGCACACTGATATCTGGCACAGAGCTGAAAGAAAAAGACAGACATTTTCACAGACAACTTGGTCTTGAAACACCATTTGCTACCAGCGAGGATTGGTTAGATCAATTTAAACATAGGCATAGCATCTGCCAGCTATCAACTACTGGCGAGAGTCTTTTTTGCCAGCCTGGAATCGATCGATCCATTCAGGAAGCCAGTTGTTTACCATGCACAGAGAACTGTGTGGATGAACTCAGAGATTTTTCGAGAATGGTTTTTCAATGTTTTTGTGCCATCAGTAAAATCACATCTGAGAGCAAAGGAAGTGCTAACTTGTGCTGTGCTCCTAATTGATATCCATTGGCGCTCACCCAAGCAGTGATCAGCTTACAACTGATGATGGCAGCATCAGATGTTAATTCCTGCCAGTCAGTACCACAGTTAAAATCTATCCTATGGGCCAAGGAATCCTGGCAACCTTGAAGCAGCTGCACCGAAGTAAGTTACTATTGAGTGAACTCGGAAGAAAATGAAGAGCTTGCATTGTGTGATCATAAAATCACTGGCAATAAAAGATGCAGTGTGTGCATGTTGGTCAAAATCTGGAGGGAATTCAGAAAGGAGACTTAAGTGCTGGGAGAAATTAGAACTTCTAATAGAACCCCCACCCCAAAGTAGCCAGTTGTTGAGTGAGTCTTCGAAACAGAAAACACGCTCAATGCTTTGGCAGACAGAACAGCAGTGGATGTTTCCAAGTGGAAACCACAAGAACAGGAGAATGAGGAGACAGGATAGGAGGTGCTGTCTGAAAATGACATGCTTTCAAGTATGCTAGCCAAGAATGGTGAACTCACAGACAAACCAGAAGAACAGAAACCAGAGGAGGTGGATGTGTCTACACTTACAATAACAGATTCAGAAAACATGGTATGTTTCAAGAAGTGCATCCAGTGGATGGAGAACTTCCCTGAAACTAACTTGTTGCAAATCCTGCTGCTCCGATAACTATGAAATAAAGTGGTAAGAATATGGAACAGTGAGAAGAAGCAAACCAATATAAAAGGCTTTTTTTTAAGTGTAAATGTAATTATTTGATGCTAATGTATGCCTCCTTTAATTGCTTTTACCTTGATGTATGTAATAAAACACCAAATACAGTACAGTACTGTAGTCTCACCTTTTCTATGTAACATAATAGTGCTGTCAATGGCCTCCTGGTTATCCGAACCACTATCTGGTGATATGGGTGACTCAAAGTGAGTGACTCAATTTGAGCGCCTGAAGAAATAGTGAGCAGTACAGAAGAGCGAGCCCAAGACAATAGTGAGGGGAAAATACAGCGACAATTTATGGTAGATGGAAACCGTGAGTAGTGACTGAATGTAGTGCAGCTACTGTGAGATGAAAACTATGCTCCCAGCGTAGCATGTTAGTTAGAGTCGCCACTTGTGTAGCTGGGAAGTACAGTACAGCTGGATTCGATCTCAGCTGATGCTTTTACATTTTTTTCCCCCCTGTGCACTTTGTCCCTGCCATAGAGTTCCTCTGTCCCCCGCTCCCCCAGTTCTGTCACCCTTCCCGAGTGGCAATATCAAGTTTTGCCCCCGAACTTTTCTCCTCCCTGAGTTGTCTCCCCGAGAATATCCCTCTCCCGAGTTTTACCCACTCCCTGAGTTGGTCCCCCCCAGAGTTGGTTATTTTAGATAGGGGGCATGGGGGCAGAGCCTCCCACAGAAATTTAGTAAAGCACTTCATGATATAGGATGTAGCTGTACTGCTGAGCGCTGCTTTTGGTGCTCGCTATTTTGTATTCACCGTCTTTTGTCCGTGCTATTATTAATTCACTATTATCACATGGAACCATCTGAACCCCGCTTTATCTGAATATTTTTTATATCCCACCAGCACACTGAGATAAATGGGTTTTTACTGTATGCAATATGTGTGGACACAAATCTAATGTCATAAAAATGTTATCTCCAGATATGCATGATAAATTTAAGAACCCAGAATTTATCATGGACATTTTGGATAAACACCACCGATCAATCACCCCCCCCAAAAAAAAAATGCCAGCTGATTGTATGAATAGGACATGCAATGGGGACCTGTGTGATATATTATTTAGCTACGCTTGAGCAGTTTGACCGTGATCACATCACTTGTGGCTTATCCCACTCATAGAAACATAGAAACATAGAAGTTGACGGCAGATAAGGACCGCAAGGCCCATCCAGTCTGCCCATTTCTTTTTCTACCTTATAAATGTGCCATCGTCCTTTGCTATCAGTGGCCTATCTATTCACACTCATCTGTATTGCTCCCTTATGCCTATCCCATGCCTGTTTGAAGTTCTGCACTATATTCATAGCCACCACTTCCTGAGGTAATCCGTTCCATGCATCTACCACCCTTCCTGTGAAAAAGAACTCTTCACATTACCCCTTAATCGGCCTCCCTCTAATCTCATGCTGTGTCCTCTTGTCCTGCTATTTTTCTTATATTGAAACATGTTAGACTCTTTCACCTTGTTAATGCCCTTAAGGTGTTTGAATGCTTTGATCATATCACCTCTCTTCCTTCTTTGCTCTAGGGTATACATATTGAGCTCCATTAATCTGTTCTCATGTGTCTTCTGATGCAGTTCCTGCACCATTTTGGTTGCCCTTCTCTGGACTGCCTCAGTTTGGTTAATGTCCTTGTGAAGGTGTGGCCTCCAGTACTGCACGCAGTACTCAAGATGGGGCCTAACCAGTGTCTTGAAAAGAGGGATTATAACCTCCCTCTTACGACTTGTGATACCCCTACTGATGCACCCTAACATCCCCCTAGCCTTACCTACTACTTTAGAGGTCTACTTGGATGATTTCAGGTCATCGGTGATGATAATGCCCAAGTCTCTTTCTTCCTTTGCGACTGTCAGCAACTCCCCTCCCAGCCTATAGGTGGCTTCAGGGTTTCTCTTCCCTATGTGCATGATCTTGCACTTCTTTGCATTAAATCCCAGTTGCCACTCTTTCGACTATTTTGCTAGTTTCTCCAAATCTCTTCTCATTCTGCCCACCCCATCTGGATCATCTACTCTGTTGCAGATCTTGGTGTCATCTGCAAACAGACAAGCCTTACCCTCTAGTCCATCTGCAGTGTCACTGATGAAGATATTGAAGAGCACTGGCCCCAGGACTGATCCCTGAGGTACCCCACTTGTGACTTGCATCTCTTCTGACTGCATACCATTTACCACCACTCTCTGTTTTCTGCCCGTTAACCAGTTTGCTACCCAGTTGACCAATTTCTGACCCACCCCGAGCCTACCCAGCTTGTTTATCAATTTTCTTTGTGGAACAGTGTCGAAAGCTTTGTTGAAGTCAAGGTAGGTGACATCAACTGCCCCCCCTTGGTCCACCACTCTAGTTACCCAGTCAAAGAAATCTATGAGATTAGTTTGACAGGACCTTCCTTTTGTAAACCCATGCTGTCTTGGATCCTGTGCCCCTATGGATTCCAGGTGTTGCACTATCCTTTCCTTAAGGAGTGCCTCCATAATCTTGCCCACTACTGAGGTAAGACTGACTGGTCTATAGTTCCCTGCCTCCTCTCTGCTACCACTCTTGTGGAGCGGGATCACATGAGCCCTTGTCCAGTCTTCTGGGACCTCCCCTGTGCTCAGAGACTCACTAAACAGTTCTGCTAATGGCTCTGCTAGTTCCACCCTTTAGCTCCTTTAGTACCCTGGGATGTATGCCATCAGGTCCCATTGCCTTGTCCACCCTGAGCTTAGTGAGCTCTTGTAGGACCCTTTCTTTTGTGAAGGGAGTAGTGCTCACCTCCCACCCCCCTGTGTCCATGGTGCTGATCTGTGGGCCCTGCCTTACCTTCTCTTCAGTAAATACTGAGCAAAAGTATCTATTTAAGAAAGACGCTTTTACAGGATCCTCCTCCTCACATGCCCCTTTTCTCCTTTGAGCTTAGCAATACCCCCCTCTGGACTTTCTCCTTTCACTAAAGTATCTTTAGAAAGTCTTGTCACCTTCTTTTTACTGTTTGTGCTAGTGTTTCCTCAGTTTGGGACTTTGCCTGCCTTACTGCCTTCCCTGCTTCCCTTAGAGCAGTTTGGTATGCCTCCCTATCTTCATCCCACTGTGTTCCCTTATATTTCCTGAAGGTCAGCCTTTTGGCTCTGACCTTTTCTGCTACTGTATTTGAGAACCAAAGTGGTTTCCTTCTTCTTTTGCACTTCCTTTTCTGTCCAACACAATGGGATGTTGCTTCAAGTATTGCATCCTTAATGCTTGCCCACTTTGCTGTACCCCCTCACCTGTGTTTCTTGCCTATACCCCCTCACCTGTGTTTCATGAAGTTACCTGAGGCCGAACTGTTCTTGTGTAGATAAGTAATGTATCACACAGGCCCCGACTGCATATCCCCTGTATAGATAGAAGATATGGATTTTGTGTGTGTGTGTGTGTGTGTATTATTGCTACTAGTAAAATAACATTGAAAAATCAGGTTATTTTACTAGTAGTCTTCAATGCTATTTTCTAGTAGCTATGTTATTTTAATAGTTCTGTAGCTATGTTATTGGAATCCCATGGTATACATGAGATAGTACATGAGGTGGCTTAAAATATGATTATTTAGTGTACTGTAATTGTTCACTTACATTTGTGGCTTTACTTCGCTCAGTCACTCCTTGCAATGGAATGACAGCAGCATTCTTCATTAACAATTACATTTTAAGCTACATATCTCCTATGCCAGCCTAGTCCCCGTGTATGCAAAACTATGTCCCAGGAGAGAAATTAAAAGTCTGAGTAAGCCCCAGCGAAAGTGTGGTGAATGAATGAGGCTGTGTTGGGAGAAAGCTCAAAGAAAACGTACATGCTCTACAAAAAAAACTACTGAACAAAAGTCCATTATTCTCCAACAGAATAGCTAATTTCGTTCTGTACAATGATGGAACATCACGTGGAGCCATAGAAAAGAAGTAGAATGAAGAGCCAAAATGGATGAAGCAGCTGACAAACACAACTGCTCACAGTAATGAGACGAGAACAATACCTAATCACAGCCCAGTTTCCTCCCCAGGGCACACAGCGATCTCAGGTGAATACTTATAATTTCACTTAAAGAAACCCAGAGCAGCAAAGCAACAGTTCTGCTGTCAGGAGTCGAGATACTTGTCGTGGAGCGGAAGGAATATGGTTTTGTAAAGTGCCATCATAAAGACTATATCTAGTCCCAAAGGGCTTTACAATCTGGTAGGGAGGGGGAGAGTTGCTGCCATTTTACACACATGTGGCTCTATGCACTATGCCTACACGCACATGCATAGACACTACTAAGTGCCAAAGCCATGCAGCAGGTGTCTGACCGGACCCTGGAGACGTGCACACTTGCCCCTTATGTGTCGGATACCCTGTCTGCTCAGTGTGAACCAATGGACAGAGGGAGTGATCAAAGGTGGTGCTACAGTTGCAGCACAAGTCACGATCAGGTGTTTTCAGATGTTTCACAATATTCTCTCTGGTGGCCCTCCTGTGGAACTGCAGGCCGGCTGGGAATTTCTCAAGAGCTATTACAGGAATTTCAAGAAATATCTAGCCATGTCTTTTGTTGCAACTGAACATTCTGCACCAGTCACAAAGGTGCAGCATGCTGGTGGACGGGGGGTGAGGTGGGGTGCGGGCTATGATCGCAGGCACTCTGCTATTGCTGCTACGCATCCCTTCCATCCAGAATTACTGCAGACCACTGCCCCTCTAAAGCAGCCCCCAGCCCTCCACATATGCTGTAAGGGCTGGGGGCTCCCAGCTGGGCTGATATCATGGCTTAGCAGGTATCAGGTATGCTGGTACCTATAATCCTCTGCTCCATGTGGAGCAGGGGATTTAGTCTGCTGGCAGGATGGGCAACCAGTTGGATGCTCCTGGCATCCTTGGCCCTACCTGTGTCCTGCCCCCTGTCTCCACTGCACTCCTAACTGCCTGTGGCGTGGGGCTGCAGACAGAGATAGCGCATGGCATGGGGTGCACATCTGTGCCAGTGTACACAGGGCTGTGATCAGGGTACACACTTGTGCCCCATTGTGAGCAGGGTCCATAGAGATTTAATAAGTATAGGAAGGTTATAGTGATTTGTCCATTTCCTACAAAACATTACTGCCGGCATCAGCCGGACTCAGGTTTCACAGCATTCCAAAATATTTCACTTTCAAGACACTATGTTCTGTATTACTAAAGGCATCAAAGAAAGTTACATGCTACTACGTGTGATCGCCATGTGCAGTCCATCATCTGCATAATGCAGACAGCCATCTGGCAGTGCTAGCAGGATGACTGCATGTGTTACATTAGCACTACCAGAAGACCTGCTTACATTATGTGAACGATGGAGTGCACGCGGTGTATACTTGAGGTAACATGTAACTTGCCTCACTGACATGAAACCAGCTTGTTTGCCCTGCAGTGTTAATATGTTCCTGCTTCTTTTCTTGTCCTGAAATAATAATCCTCTGTTTTTGTGACAGAATAATTTCCATGGTAACAGGTTGTGATGTCATAAACAGGATTAGGACATTGCTGCCAGAATAAGCCAACTAAAAGTAGGAAGTCTAAGGGGAAAAGTTTCTGTGTTAATGAAAATGTCTGCAGTAAAATAAAAAATGGAATGCCCTGAAAATAAATTTTTTTCTGTATAGGTTTTCTCCACATCTGTCCCACATCAATTGCCTATCTAGCCTGTCCTCCACTAACATCGCTGCTTCAATCCCCCATAGCTATCTCGGGGTGGGGGTGGGGGGCAAGACATCTCACAGAATCTCGACCAGCAGTGGACTCTGTAGTGTGTGGTCCAAGTGTGCTGAGGCCAGCAATGAGACAGTGGAGTGGGTTTATACCCATCTATTCTCCCACCTAGTTACCACCCTCTATTCTCATGATGTCACCACACACACTGCAGCTAATTCCCTGGGGGGTGGGGGGAGCAAACTCCCTGGCTCAGCTCAATGATCACTGCAGTGCTGGAAAGTGGCACCATCCCTTCACATGCTGGGAAACACTGCCATCGACATCACCATTTTCCAGCTTGGCCACCTGTGCAGAATGCCAATGCCCAGTCCCGAACCTTGGTGGCTAAGCCAGTGAGACTGAGGCCCCTAAATTCAAATTTCTGAGGAATTTTGTACAATTGATGCCAACCAAAATTTCTGTTGAAAACAAGAATCTCTTTAAGTGACTTGCTCAGCATCACACAGTCAGTGGTAGTAGTGGGATTCTAACTTGGTCTCCAGGATCACAGGTCTGTGCTCTAACCAGTAGGCCAAACTGCTTCCCAATGTAACAAAGCTACTGTATAATCCATTGCACTGTGCTTGATATAGATGTGAAATTACGCTGCCCCTCAATACATTAAATATGCAATGACTGTATAACTACTAAGCAGTGTTGTATTGCATGTTACACGGCACTGCAAGCTGCATATTACCTGGAAGCAAACATGCAATATCTATTAGCTGCTGAAGACGTTCCATGGGGAAGGGGAAGTACACTGTAGTCTATTCTATGGGGCTTCACCATTGCCCAATATTTTCTCAGCTTGAAGAAGGCATTAAGGGTGGGTCCCAACACTAAGCAGCAAAAGAGCAAAATGTGATAACAGTCCTCCACACAATTAACAGTCTTTTACACAACTCAAAAGCAGACATACCAAGAGGTGGGTGTCTTTTTTCACGTTCCACTGAGTCAAAGTTTAATCTATTTATATCACATTTTTCTGTTTTAGTATTTCCCCTTACACTTTTGTGACGTATTCTAGTGCCTATAAGGAGCGAAGTATTGCAGCAATAGAGACTGATGTATGCTGTTCCTCCACAGGAGATATTGCCATGCTGTAGGGGCTTTTTTTTCACTTCATGCCTAGCTTGGTGGGTGTTACCATAGAATATTGAACAATTTTGTGTGTAATGGGGTAAAGGTAAAGCGAAGGGCTTATCATATTAAATATAGTTCCATATTTGATGACCATGCTGATGTTACATACAGCAGTAACATAGTGTTATGAGGATTGAAGGGGCGTGGGGTCCCCCTTGTCTGCCCCACCTTCCGCACAGTAGTAACTATCCCCAATTTGAATATGACGACACATCCAAGCTTGTCAGCTGAAGTGATAACCCTACTCATGCTCTGTAGCCCTAAACGCCATCCTCCCTCAAGACTCTATCTTGTCCTGCTTTAAAAACATGAACAGTGCCATCTTTGACAACCTCATTGGGTAATATGTTACACATGTTAACCACCTTCTGTGTGAAGTAATATTTTATAATGTTTTTCCTTATCACCCTGTTAGTTTGAGCACGTGTCCTCTGCTAACACTCAGCAGGTCAAACAGCTGTGTATGCTCCACCCTTTCTATCCCCTTTCACATTCAGACCACAGTGATCCTATCTCCACTCATCCTTCTCTTCTCTGGACTTCCATTTGAATATGTCTAGTCTCTTCTCATAGCGCTGCCCCCCCAGCCGCTGTTCAGCTTGGTTGCTTCATTCTGGAACCTCTCAATCTCTACAATGCCCTTTCTGTAATGCAGAGACTAGAAGTGGACAGAGAACTTCAAGTGGGATCTTACTAAGTTCTAGCAAAAAGGGAGAATCACAAATTATTGACTAAGAAAGACACACACTGAGCAGGAGCTCATTTCCAAGTGTGACCTGTAGGGGGCGTTATAAGGGAACTAGAGTGCAGTAAAGTGATGGGCACAGATAAAAACAGAATAATATAGACACAATTATTATGGTGCAAAAATAAGGGCAGACAATCTACAGCTTTTGAGGTAGGTGTCCATACAAAAAAGGTGCAATTAAATACAGTAGCAACTGTAGCAACTATTATCAAAAAGAACTTGAGAACCTTGAAAACTCAGACCCCCAAAAGTGGCAGAAGAAGATAAAAAGAATTTCTTGAGGATGAGAACACAAGAGAGCAAGCAGAAAAGTAGGCAGACTAACAAGGGTATGACGGGAACGATAAAGTCCAAAGCTTTGTGAATAATCTGAACAAAGAAGTTGTACAAAGTGAGTAAGATGTTACCCCTTTAGATAAAGGATTTGTAGAGTCCCTGGCTGTTCCTAATAAATATTTGCTCTCAGTTGAGTGTGTCACAAAAGAAATGAAAAAAAAAAAAACAACTCAAGGTTAATAAGGCTTTGGACCCTGACTTGGTACCAGATTGGGTCTGGAGGGAAGGAGCTGACATACTTGCTCCCTGGGTTTGTAATATTTTTAATAAATCACTGAGAATAAGCAAACTTCAGACCCAATGGAAACAAGCAAAGGTAATTCCACTTTCCAAAGTCCCCTTCCCTAAGGTTATGGAGAAGATTTTCCATCACTCTCTTTAACAAGCGTAATCTCAAAAACGTGTGAAGGGTTTATTATTGGACAGATTGTTAAAATAGTCTCCAGGCAGTTGGATGGAAACCAATCTGAGTCCCTTGGGGCAGCTCCACCTATTACATTTATGGATTTGTGTTGGAAGGCATGAGATGAAGGGAATTTTTAACAGCCATTCTTGTGGATTATGGAAAGGCATTTGAGCTTATTGATCATGATATATTGCTGAATTTAAAGATATTTAATATCACCTTATGTTTAAGGTGGTGGATTTATGATTTGTTTTGGAAGGGAGGTTGCAATGGGTGGAGGTCAAGGCATTTCAGTCTTGAATGGATGTGGTATGTTGTGGAGTGCCCCAGGGGACCAGGTTGGGTCACGTTTTTTTCTGATTTTGATAAATGATTTGTCTACTGTCGGACCATGTATAAAGTATGTGGAATACCCAACAGTTGTGGATAGTTTCATGACCAGGGGTGTCAGAGCAATGCAAGCTGATTTATAGTACATCCAGGATTAGACTGAAGCATGTGGAAATTAAACCAGAGAAAATTAAAGAAATTCAATTTGGCAGATCAGGAAAATGGCACTGCCCTTCCTAGGTGTTTGGTGGGACATGAGTGGAAGTGGTGGAAAAGGTAAAATTCTTAGGGATCATTATCCAACAGGATTTTGGATGGAGAGACCAGGCAGAGCAAATGCTCAAGAATGCAAACTCCAGGTTGCATTTTCTCACTTTACTACATAGAGCTGGAGTCAATCAGCAGGATCTCGCCTACTATTACAGTATGGTTATTAGTCCAGTCCTGGAGTTTGGTCTGGAATGGGGGACTTACAATAAAAGAAAGTGAAGATATTGAAAGGATCCTGAGAAGAGCAGTAAGGGTAATTTTAGGGCTAGAGATTCGGTATGAGGAGGCCTTGAGAGTGTGTAAGTTAGAGAACTGTAAGTCACAGGAGAGAAAAGATAAAAATTAAAGAATTTGTTGACATTTTTGCTCATAATCTTAACTTGTTTTATGTGTTACAACCAAAAGAATATGTGAGTTATAGTCGAAGAAATCAGTGTAGGTGGAAGAAACCTAGAGTTAGGACAGACATATAGTCTAAGAAATCAATGTAGGTGGAAGAAACCTAGTTAGGACAGAGACATACAATACAAACAGTCTTTCATTATGAGGAGGACTGATCGGCAAGATGTCTTTCTTATGCCACTGGCTTGTAACATGCAAGTAAAAATTCCAACCTATAAAGAGCTGTCTTGAGAACCTCTCTCCTATTTGTTGTGGTGTGTGTCACATTTATCTTAGGTATTGCTGTACACAGTTATTCTGTATAGCACTGAATAAAAATAGGTATGATAATGTATAACATAACTAATGTTTGTCTGTAATTTTTACATCTGTAGCTGAGGGTACCCATGACAGGACAACCTTGTAAATAGGTCCTTTCTAGTGCCTAAGTATTTTATTCTGCCTAAAAATAAATGCATTTTACTATTGCTACTACTACTATCCTATGCACAGAAAAGGGCCTTTGCTGGAATGTAAAAACAATGTTGTCAATGTTCCTATGGGCTAAGAATTGACTCATAGTGAATGTAGTTTTGTGACGCTTTAGAATAGATTGTTCTTGAGTTGAAAGCCTTTCAATTATGCAAACATCAACCTGGATCTCAGGATAAATTCTGATTTCTTTCACATGCAGGAATACAGGCACACACCGCCACTGCCTCTTCCGAGGACAGATCTTACAGTGGATTAAAAAAAAAAAAGGAATCACACATGGCACACCATTTTCAAAGTAGGTGCCCCAAGTTTACAGTTCTGGTCCTTGAAAATGAATGCATCTCACCCACCTGACAATGATCTTGCCAAACTACAAATCCGTTGTAAATTCAGTACGTTCCCTTGTAATTTGCAAGTAGGTATTTATTCTTGTAAGGAAATGCTGACAAATTGTAATATAAAAAACAAAAAAAAAAGAAAGAAAAAAGTGTTGGCAATGAAAGCCAAGTTTAAAAAAAGCCCAAAATTACATATGCAACCCTTGGACAAGGCATCATGGGTAATATATGCAAAACAAACCTCAGATGACTTACGTCCTTCTTGTAGGCTGTATCACACAAGATGAACCCTGAGTCTGAAGTTTTCTGTTTTTAGCCACTGCAGTGTTTGTAAGGCTCTTTGGTACATTACAGCCCTGCTTAAACTATTACTAACCAACATTCAGTCACAGTGATTTGCATATAATGTCCATGATGCATTGCATTATGGGCTAAGAATTGTGTTCCTTTCACAAAATGTAGGCATCTGCCTTGAAAATAGTGCCAAAGTGCAATGACTTTTGAGAACTGGGAACCTGAGGCAGAATTTGTGAAGGGGCATAAGGGCCACAAGCCTTCCCCCTTCCCTCTAAAGTGTTATTATATCTTGCCTGCAGCATGTTCTTATTTCCCTTCTAAGGTATACAGATGTGATTTTTGCTGCAGTTGTGGCTCTTGCCACTGGTAGACATAAATGGACCACATCCAACAAATATGACTGCCGGTAGTGACAATTATCCAACATGCTACTGTACAACCACTACTTCAAGAGAATAAAGGGCTCTGATTAAGCTGCTGGAGCTTGCAATGGAATTCTGAGTGTGTAGAGGATATGGAAACTCCAACCCCCATATCCTGAGAACATGTGCCTGGTATGGAAACTCCAGCCACCATATCCTGAGAATGTGCATCAGATATGGAAACACCTCCTCCATATCCCAAGACATACATATGAACATATGAATCTGCCAGTTGAAACAGGCCTCATGGTCAATCAAGTCTGTTTGAGTGTGCAGCTAGCATCCCTCAAGTGCAGCTGCCCCCCCCCGGAGATTTCTCAGTACTGTTTGCCCAGAACCCCCCCCCATGCCCTGTCCCATGCCCTTTTGAAACTGTCCACCATCCTGCAGGATACCACCTCCTCTGGTAGTGTTCCATTTCGACACCACCCTCTCCGAGACAAAATGCCTTCTCATCTCTCTCCTAAATCTACCCCCTCTAATCCTAGCCCATGCCCTCTTGTGTCCCTTCCCTTTATCAGCCTAAATAACCCATCTGTGTCAGATTTGTTGATACCCTTTAAGTACTTGAATGTTTCAATCATATCCCCTGATCCCTCCTCTCCTCCAGGGTGTACAAACTCGGGTCTCTCAGTCTGTCCTCGTAGGACTTGCCTTCCATCCCCTGTATCATTTTTGTCACCCTGCATTGCACCCCCCTCTAGCAGCCTGATATCCTTCTTCAGATACAGATGCTAGTACTGCATGCAGTAGTGCGACCTAAGGACCTGTACAGGAGCAGGATCACACCCCTATGTCTGGATGAGAATCCTCTTGCAATACACTCCAGCATCTTGTTAGCCTTAGCTGCAGCCTTTCTGCACTGTGTAGAGTTGTTCATGCTCTCCATTACTATCACCCCTAGATCCTTCTCCTCCTCAGTGACACCCAGGTGCACCCCACCCAACTAATATTCCCTCCATGGGTTGTTCACCCTGAAGTGCACAACTTTGCACTTCTTTGCATTGAAGCCCAATTGCCACTTCACTGACCACTCCTCCAGTTTGGTTAGCTCCCCCTATAACTCTTGCCACCCCTCTACACCATCCACTACAGCCCCCATTTTGATATTATCCACGAACAGGCTGACCCTGCTCCTAACTTCATGTGAGATATCCGATATGAACAGCACATACAACACCGGATCCAGCACAGAGTCCTGTGGTACACCGCTTGTCCCTGGCCTAGGGGATGAGAGTCCCCCCCACCACCTGTTGCTGCCTCCCCTTAGCTAGTTCATGATCCAGTCAATCATCTTTGCCCCGCCCCCATGTATTTCAGCTTCCCCCCAGCTGCACATGAGGCACTGAATCAAAGACCTTGCTGAAGTTCAAATACAGGACATCCACTGCATGGCCCCTATCCAGCTCCCTTTCTACTCAGTCATAATATTCTATCAGGTTGTTCTGGCATGATCTCCCAAAGATGAACCCATGCTTCTGCCCATCCTAGAGGCCATGCAGCGATTATGTAAATTCCAGCTCCCTAGCCCACCTGATATCTCAGGGCCATATTGTGGATATGGAAATTACAGCCTCCCCCCATATCCCACGATCATGTGGTGAAAATGGAATTTTCAGCCTCCATATCCTGAGATCATGTGACAGATATGGAAAATCCAGCCCCCATACCCTGAGATCATGCAGCAAATATGGAAAATCTGCCCATGTATCATGAGACCATCCGACGGACATGGAAGATCGATGTCCCAATATCCAACGACCATATGGTATATATGAAAAATCCAGCCACATCAGTCTACCTGCAGCAGAAGGACATCTACATCATAGATTATTTTCTTTTCCCCACAACCCCTGAAGTTCTCCCTCCTAAAAAAGAAAAAGACATGAAACGCTTTGTTTTTATCTCTATCATACATCAATTATCACACAAAGATCACAGTTATTTTACAAAAGATAGTATGCCTGCAATTTTTCCTTTACAAAAAAAAGAATTGTCCAATCAGGCATTTATTTAAAAAAAAACACATGAAAAGTCCTCGGAGAAAAAAAGTCTTAGATCAGTTCAAATTGTGTCCATGTGCACAACCTCCTTAGGGTGGATGTCTTGTCTGCCCACATCTGTTGGCAAATCTTTAGCAAAAATAGTATGCTTCTCTTCGATCTCTACAAAGTTTTCTTCTTCTGTTTTTTTTTTTAACTTGATTAGATGTCAGCAGTCCACAGTGTTGAAATTATCCAGTTTAAACTTTCCGTTGACATTCATAGCAACAGGAACTCAGTGCATAAAAAATGAGTTTTTTTTAAATGATCTTTCTTTTTCTTTCTCACATTGTCAGTGTAAGGCCATTGGATGTAAACTTTTGAGTTCATTTTTTTTTCGCAGCTGAGGTGCATATGAAAAGAAAATATATCTTTTTACAGTTAAAACAATTACACAGAATATATATATATCATTTCTTACCCATAAGATGTACAATTCATAAAAGTAAAGACAGAATTATAAAGTAAAAGTTTTATCGGAGTGCAATTACTAAAAGCAAGGTGCAGCATCATTCCTGGTTTTTGCAGTTGGCACTACTTTTATCTAGGCTGGGTATACAAACATTTGGGCATTCTGCTCAGGTACAGGGTAGCCTGCTCATAAAGACACAGGCTACCATACCTCTCAACCTCCTGCTTCAAAGATCAGAGACAAGGCTTTAAAAAATCAGAGACAGATATCCAAACTGAAGGTGATGTCTTTGAAATTGGCAGTGGTCTACTCAAGAAGCTGTTACAATATGTGGCTTAGTGTATAGCATTTTCCAAAGGAGAACTAGACTGTAACATTGCTGTCTGGCATCATTTTATGCATCAGATCCCGTCTTCCATTTCAGAATTGCCAGATTTAGGTAGGATGGAGGAAATTCCTGAGGCAGCACTCAGGGACATCCTTGGAAATTAGGGACAGTTGAGAGGTATGCAGAAAATGTCCTATTGATCTGTGGTTAAACTGGGCATGAACCCAGACAAATGGAGTTCCATCACCTCTTAACAATTTCACTGTATGAGTTCCTCTGTCATCTTTCTCCACTGGCTACTATAGAAGAGTCCCACCACCTAGAAATGAGAGTTCCCCCCACCTGAAAATCTAGATGTGACTGTTTTGCCACCTAAATATTAACCACTGCTGTGGATACAGATGCTGGTGCTCTGGTGGTGGTGGTTGCACGCAGAACCTGTTCAGCACTGAAAGGTTTTGATATGTGAATCACCGGGTTGCAGATGCTCTGGTCCCTGGTTTGGAACGAGAGTAATGCAAGATGCAATTGATCTAGCCTGTTTATTTGTACTTGTTTGACTTCACTCCACTGGAGCTCACTTTTTGTATTGTTATGTTGCCTTGTAATCTCTGTCATTGATGTGGAACCTTTGTAACAGAGCCCTTGTGCTCAGAGGCATACTCCCGAAATTTTCAATAAAATAAAAATAAAATAAGGTGTTTCTGGAATATGGGCATTGGGTGTGCATGGAAGTGGGAGGCTACTTTCCTCTTGGAAGAGGGAAGGCTCAGTTATCGAAGGGTGTCACTGAGCACTAGAGGGGAGCACTAGCTAAAGAGGAGGAAGGAAGTGAAACAGGAAATAAACGTTTTAAAAGGAGTTATTTGGAGCTTGAATTTAACCAGGGGCACCTAGCCTTGCTGAGGCACGCTAACTGTGTGCTGTAATCAGAGTGCCAATTAACTTAATGGGACCCACTAGTAGTGCAAATGATGGGGAAGCAGTAGGGCTACACTTGTGATGCCGGCAGCCCAAATTTGGAAGCGAGCCTGGGTTACCAAGGGCTGGATGGGAGAAGAAGGATTGAGCATCCCAGTGGATGCTCTACTCTTTCATAAAGGGAAGGTAGCAATCTCCACGTTGCTGCTGCTCCCTGGGTGTCCTCAGGTGGTGGAGCAGCAGAAGTTGCTCTGCAGGAAGGGAGACACTGTGTGCTGCAGGAGATGCATCACCCACTCAGCATGCATGCTTCAAAGTTGAGGCAGCCCAGGGACCCTGAAGGTGTGGTGGGGGGGAGCCCATGCAGGAGGTTGGGGGAAAGCCATGAAGTCAAAGGCAGGATGAGTCATGGAGATGGCGGGTGATGGAGCTGGGACTGCTGCTATGAAGGAGCGGAGTCGTCAGAAGGATAAAAATTTATATGAAGAAAAAATAGTGCAAACAATGCTGGCCATCTAGTGTCCTTCAGAATGTTTCTTTCATATCAAGAACATAAAAATCATGTACATTTCATAAGTAAATGGCAGTGCTGCAGGAGCTACCGGGGTTCACTTCTGAGCTGCGGTTGCTAAGCTCTCCCCCCTCCCTAATTCAAGCACTACTAGAGATAAAACTGGGCAGCCCTTGATGGATGTGGGGTATGTAACAGCACCACCTGCATAAACCATCTCCTTGATCCACCTAATTAATATCTGTTCTTTTTTGTGCTTTTCATGTTAGCTGTTATTATTGTTTATGTATATTCTAGTCTGTGCTATAAGCATTAACAAACTGAACCTAATTATCTCCCTGAAGGGCATCTGGCCAGGAAGCACATCAGGGTGTGTTGTGATGAAATTCTTTGCTTTGCCCCATACCCCAGTTCAACTTACTCAGTCTTTAGCCATGTAGCTGGCTGTTGTCCCTGTGCCACCAGTGAGCAAGTTCGCACCGATACTGACTCTCCTATCTACCCTGAAGGAGGAAGTTTCCTGTTGGATGCTCACCCTCCAATGCCCAACCTACTCCCTGCCAACTCACTCAACAGACTCAGGGCTGGAGTGTAAACCCAGGTCAGACACTGGAATTACCCTGTTTACTTTTGGGGATGAGGCCTTAGACACCCTTTTAGACACCCTCAGTTCCAGTGGCCACTGGGGGCTCAAAACTCATAATGGCCCCAGACAGAATCAGTGCAAGTCATCAATCTTACAAATTCTAGGTCTCATAAATTATTCAAACAGCACAGAAGGAGGATCACTGGATGGGCAGAAACTTCCAAATAGTCATCATAATGCCATAAAGATATTGCCTCACGTACACTCAGGGGCCCCCAATGGCCAACACTGCTGGGAGCCCCAGAAACCTGAGACTGGCACTGACTCTAGATTGGACCAGCAGGGGCTCCAGTCTTATATCATGCTAATGTTTTTATTTTTTTCACTTCAGCCTTCTAGACCACAACCCTGCTCACTCTGCATTATTGTAAAGCTGCAAAATTATTTTTAAATCAGCCAACAGAATCTACATGGTGATATATGCCATTCAGGAAAATAAAATAGTACAACAAGCTCCAAATAAAAAAAAAGATATAGAATTACAGGAAAAAAATGGCACAGCCTCCATTGCTTTAATATCTCTATCTTTGTTACATTCCTTGCATATCGGCACCAGAGCATAATAATACTGTGGTGGTGTAGGAATGTTTTGTCTTGGGCGAGTTCCATAAGACTGTTCTTAAACAGCCTAGTGTGCCCCTATGATGAAACGTGGGCTTAAACCTTAACAAAGAAATCTTTATGAAGCCTCTTCCTTGGGGCAAGCTGCACACAGGCATGTAAGAAGCTGCTGTGTGGTTGGGCCCCCGTCACAGAACAGTACAGCCAATAGGCATCCCTACATGACTGGGAAAGTGGGGACAGCTTTCAAATTGCCAAGATTCTGTCTTCCAGTAAATCTCTTTGGCACTTGACTCTGGCTAAGATTACAAGACCACGCCATTTCCCCCTGATCTTATTAGGATACGCCCCGGGGCTTCACACAAAAGCTGACAAATCAGGATTTCTTCTGTTGTTCAGTAAGTCCCATGGCAGATCACTGACATCAGCAGAAATGTTTGGCAAATTATGGGGAAACATGGCTGTCTTCTAAGATAGGCTTGCCCATCCAAAGGGACAGGTTATATTGTGTTAGAGAGAACAATTTAGCTTTACAGACCTAATGAAAACAGCTTTCTACCACTACAGTTAAACCCAGTGTCACACTCTTTGTCACTCATCTTAAAAAGTATCCAAATTGTTTGTTTTTTGTGCAAAACCATATACAACTTCTTAAGCTGCAATCCCAGTGCAAGACATGCTAGGTATGTAAGTCCACATGGAGGTCAGTCTGACAAAGCTTGCTACAACAGATACCACCTACTCAACAGCCTTGGGGCAGTTTTCTGGGAGAACAGTGCACAGGATCTGTAAAAGGACACTAGGAGATACATATCCAAATTGTTTAGTTTCATTGCACCACTCCAAACCACTCACATATACACTAAAGCCTCACTCCAACTGCAAGGCATCATGGGTATGCAACTCCTCATAAGATGCTTTGTTAGAACTGTTGAGTAAAAGTGGGTCATGCCATGAGACAAATAATCTTGCAAGGGGATGCATGGTAGCTTTCCCATTTTTAGAAGGTGTCAGCAGCCATCATGGGGTCCAGAGAAGGGAAAGAAAAGGTTGGGGGGGTGGGGGAGTTGGTACAGAGCAAGCAAGAGAATTAAGTACAGGGATATTAAGTGATTTGCTCAAGTGAAACTAGGCAGGATTGGTCTAGTGCACTTACTCAGTCAACAAAAACTAAATAAATAAATAAATTTCAGCTTAGTGTGTCTCTCCTGGTAAAACAAAATGGAAAAAAAATGTGTACATCTGAAACTCCAATTCGGTTACCTTAAAGGCCAGTAAAGATAGAATGATAACAGAACCAGCATTTAAAAAAAAAGGTTCTACAAGAAAAACTGACTAATAGGTTCTACACAGTCCTCCTTTAACAATGCCACGAGAGTGGTTAGCTGAGGGGCAAGATTGCAGTGCACCATCCAGCTGCTGTCTAGGGGACTGGGGCTCACCCACAATCCTACTCTGAAGCTGGCTTGGGGCTGAGCACATCATAAAATTGTGGTAATTAGCTTCTGCAGATAGAGAGAGAGGGGGGAGGAAGAGAGAGAGAGAGAGAGAGAGGGAGAGAGAGAGAGAGAGAGAGAGAGAGAGAGAGAGAGAGAGAGAGAGCTCATGTTCATCCTGGTGGCCAACCAGAAAGTGGTACTGGCATAGGCTGTAAAAGCAACTTACTGTCCTGGCCAGAGGAAGGGTGCTGTCCTGGCAACCACAATTGTTGAGGTGAGGGGGTGGAAGGAAAACAGATGTAAAAATGATGCCATACCCCTTTCTCCACATCAAAATGACCTTATAATTCCCACCACTTTCTCTACACATAAGTAACCACAAGTAACCTAATTATTCCATGCCTCTTTCATAAGTACTGTATACTGAACAATTCATTGCAGGTCCATTTTGCTTAACTTACTCACAATAGTATGCCACCCCCCCCCCCCCACACACACACAGGGGCTGCTTTTAAAAGCTCTGCATCAGTTGCATAATTTGTGCCTTGATAGTTTCACCTCCAGCAGGCAGCTCAGCTATGGAAATGTTATCTTCATTACAAACCAGGAGCATTGTTTCAATCAGACAATGCATTCATTCATTCGCTCTTTGTCCCTCAGCTTTACTAACTGCTCCACCAAACATAGACTCTCACTTGTAGCCTGTGCTAGTTTTCTAAAATTTCTTTGACAAAAGGTACTTAGATTCTTGGTGGAGGGTAGAAAGGATAAGCCCAAGGAAAAATAATCTTAGACACTTGAATCCCAGCTGGAATTATGGGTTTCAGTTCCGGTTCTAACCATCCGGTAATAGCTATACCAGCTCACCTCTCCCAGTAAAACTTGGTGGACCCTATGGCCCATCTGAGGACCCCCTTTTTTCATGGAGTTTAAAGTAAGAAAAGCCATTAGGCAGTTAAAATGTTTGAATGTTGAATATATGCCATGTTTTTTTTTTTGGGGGGGTGGGGTACTGAATGTCACACACCAGCAGCACCCTTCTCCAGAAATGTGAATTGCATTTTGAGCAATGCAAAGGTTTTGAGCATGCTATTTGGTTGTTTCCCCATCTGAGTTTACCCTGGAGAGACAAAGAGATTATTTGGGGGATGGGAATCTGGCCATACCTGCAGGACCTGAACAACATCAAAAGCAACTGGTCTGGAATGCTGCAGCTGTACCATCTCATCTAGCGCACAGTGCTGAAGGGCATGGGTTATCTTAAAGGGGAGCGTAGGTGTGCAGGGTCCCACAAAGGCTTAGTTCTTTTAAATGAAGTACTGGGCTAATATATAGGTGTCAGCAATCCAGCAATATCCTTGTCTAAATTTCCCCAATAATGTTTCAAGGCAGCAGACATTTTGTGGAGCTTTAAGACAGAAAGTAAAAGTGATGTCATGAAAGGGGAAGCTGTGATTAACGCACAGCTTTCCCCAAGTGTGACATAACTTATATGTCTCAAGATTGCTGCCTTGAAACAATATGGGGTAAATTTAGATCTAACATTGATTTCTCTGGACTGCTGACACCTATTGATCCCATGCTTCATTTGAAAGATCTTTTTACAGTTCTTCCAACAAAGAAAAGACCCTGCATACTGTACATATGTTTCCCTTCAAATGCAGATGTAGGGGTTCTATTCATACTGTATAAAATGAATTCTAGAGGTTGTAGTGTTCCTTTTATGGCTCCAGAACGTGTGTTTTGAGAAGACTACAGTAACCTTTACTGTGTAGTACAGTGATGCAAAGTAACTGCTCTCAGAAAAACATTTGTACATGTGCACTGCTTTTAGTTTCACAAAGGAGAGCAGCATCTGTGGTACAAAGCCCAATTTTCAATTAAAGGACAACAGGTTGCTTTGTATGGCTAGTGGGCTCATCTCTGCCTTAAGGTAGAACTTTTTCTACATAGAACCGGCCTACTCCAGAAATTGTCTTTTCAGCATTTTGCTTCAGTTGCTGGGGATAAGTGCCTATCTTAAAGCGCTGTGGAGATATACACAGCACAGCTTCGCATTTATATTTCTTATTCTTTTTTGTTTGAAAGTGTGTTTTTTTTGCATAGAATAATGAATGGATAATTAACCCACTGCACTGGTAGTTTATAACAGTCATTCTTCATATAGAACCATGCAGAATGACTTGGAATGTGAAGAAGGGGTTTCCCTGGAGACACGGAAAACGTTTAACATTTTGTATTTGAAAAATGGGCAAATCATGTTTTATGATTTAAAAAAATTTAATGATTTAAAAGACAAAACTCTAACTGTAAAGAACAGGGTTTCTACAGCACCTTAGAATTCTGTGACATCACAGTGCCACTCAAGCTTCCCTCTTGCGGTTCTATGATGCCATAAGAACCCCTCAGTGTTCTAACAACCCTGTTCTTTACAGGCAGAAGTCAATTACTCTATGTATAAAACAGAAAGACACCATCAGTAACAAATGTTAAATATTGTTGCAATTATGCTGAAAATCTATTTCTGAACTCAAGTTATAATTTATAAACTGTACCTTCTTCAAGCTACAAGCAGATGTGCTGCAGCTGAAAACCATTGTAAATGAGATACAGACTCAATGGTGTATCCATGTCCCATGGAAAAAAAATATTATTCCATTGAGGGATTCTGCTGACATCATAAACCACAGGAGCAAAGCTGGAGTGATTAATGATGCCACCAAAGTCCCAGGATGGAATGACAGGCCTAGTTACTGATGTCTCCTGTCATTTTTTTGTAGTACATTGAACAATTAAACATGCCATCTTATGATACTATTGATATGATGTCAGAGCGATGGTATTATGACTTTCAGAGTTTTTCTTGTCACAGATTCCCTATGAGAAAAAATGACCCACCCATGATTACAGTACATAACTAATTCCACCTGATTCTTTTTCATAACTGGAGCTCGTGAGGGAGCTGGGGGTGGAAGAACCACTGGCGGGAAGTGAACACCACTCAGTGTGGCTCACGATAAACATGGGGAAAGGGGAGTAGAAATGGGCACAAGGGTGTTAGACTGCAGGAGGGCCAACTTCAAGAGGATGAGGGAAGTAGTACAGGAGTATCTGGCCAGGATTAGTCCAAATATGGACACTAAACAGAAGTGGTAGGTGATTAAACTGGGAATTGTGGAGGCAACTGCAACGTGTACAAGGGTCCAGAGTAAGAGGGCTTGGGCCAAGAAGCCTAGCTGAGTGAGCAGGGAGGTCATGGAAAAAGTAAGGAAGAAAACAGTCGCCTTTAGAAGGTACAAAAAACAGGGAGAGGGGAGGACAGGGAGGAATACCTGAAAGAGTTGAGGGAGGTGACAAGGGCAGTCAGGGCAGCCAAATTTTCCAGGGAACTCAGGATAGCACAGGGCATCAGAGAGGGGGAGAAGAACTTCTTCAAGTACATCAGGGAGAAAAGGAGTTGTAAGGACCAGATAGTAAGGATCAAGAGAGATGGGGGAAGGGGTGGAAGCAGGGGCAGAACAGGCAAAAGCATTAAATCAGTACTTCTGCTCAGTATTTACTAAAGAGAAAGGGGGGGGGCTACACCCAAAGGGGTGAGAGGGTGGGCACGGGGGGAAGGAGGTGACAGACTGGGAAATCCCAGTGGGCAGGGTACTGGAGGGTTTGAGGGCACTGAGGGTGGACAAGGTGCCTGCGGAAGATGGTATACACCCCAGGGTGCTAAAGGAGCTGGCAGAAGTCCTGGCAGAACCCTTGGCAGACCTGTTCAATGCCTCCCTGGAGTCAGGGAGTGTACCTCAGGACTGTAGGATGGTGCACATGATACCCCTCCACAAGAGCGACCCCAAGGATGATCCAGGAAACTACAGACTGGTAAGCCTCACATCCATCATAGGAAAATTGATGGAGACAATCCTGAAAGAGAGAGTGGTTTCCCTCCTAGAGGCTAATGGGCTGCAGGACAGCAGACAGCATGGGTTTGTCTCAGGCAGATCCTGTCAGACCAGCCTAGTGGAGTACTATGACTGGGTAACCAGGCAATTAGACAAGGGCCATGCAGTTGATGTCCTGTACATGGATTTCAGTAAGGCCTTTGATTCGGTGCCACATGGGAGGCTAGGAACTAAGCTGGAAGGCACAGAGGCGGGGGCAAAGAAGGTGGGATGGGTAGTGAATTGGCTGCAAGGGAGACAGCAGAGGATAGTGATGGGTGGGAAGATCTCTTCTCTTAGGGCAGTGACAAGTGGGGTACCACAGGGTTCTGTACTGGGACTGGTGTTGTTTGGGATCTTCATAGCAGACATCTCAATAGGCATCAAGAGCAAGATCAGTCTGTTTGCAGATAACATCAAGATGGGAGCAGTAGTGGATGACTTAGGAGGGTGGCAGGGGTTGCAAGATGATCTGGCAAAATTGGAGGCCTGGTCAGATACTTGGCAGCTGGCGTTCAATGCCAAGAAATGTAAGGTGCTACATTTCGGTGCAAACAATCCAAGGAGGAGCTACCAGTTAGGGGGGATTCAACTAACCAAGACAGAGAAGGAGGAGAAGGATCTGGAGGTGATCATAGCGGGGGCAATGAACAACTCAGCACAGTGTAGAAAGGCAGCTGCAATGGCCAACAGGATGCTGGGTTGTATTGCCAGAGGCATATCCTCCAGGAGAGGGGAGATTATCCTGCTGCTATATAGGTCACTGGTTAGACCACACCTAGAGTACTGCATGCAGTTCTGGTGACTGTACCTGAAGAAGGACATTAAGTTACTGGAGGTGGTGCAGTGCAGGGCAACAAAAATGATCCAGGGTCTGGGGGACTTACCTACAAGAGCAGGCTGAGGGTGTTGAACATGTACTCCCTGGAGGAAAGGAGGGATAAGGGGACATGATTGAAACCTTCAAGTACATGAAGGGAATAAATAAGACAGGCACGGAAGGGCTTTTCAAATTAAGGAGGGGGAGGGACACTTGCGGGCACAATCTGAGATTGGAATAGGGAAGGTTCAGGAGGGAAATGAAGAGGCACTTTTTATGGAAAGGTTGGTGTCTGGGTGGAATGCATTGCCAAAGAAAGTGGTATCCTGTAAAACAGTGGGTTGCTTCAAAAGGGGATGGGACAGGGTAAGGAGGAGGGTCACTGGAGGGAGGGGAGGGAGGGGCAGCTGCAATATAAGGGCTGCTAGCTGCACAATCAAGCAGACTTGTTAGACCATAAGGCATTTATCTGCTGCCAATTTTGTATGTTCGTATGGAGCACGGTTCCTGCAAAACTTACATTAAGTGCACTTAAAGGCATGACCAGGGATTGGAATACCATGAGTAAATTTAACCATATGGGGCCATATCATGAGGTCAGAGGCAAAGCCAAATGCCTTATGCCTCACAGGGTTATATTAATGAAGATTACCCTACCCGTGTAGTGCCTAAATGCTATTATTAAACTGGAATAATTTTTAATAGCTAATGTTTTTATAGTTTAAGCTCTAATTGTATGATTGTACATAAAGGGTTTCCACCCATTACCATAACTTATTTGAAAGCAAGCCAGTCAATTAGAAGGCTTTGTTTCCAGCCATTGTTCATGGTGATAAAGAAACTTAGCTGGCGGCTGCATACTTCAATAGCATGTTTGTAGTCAGTGCAACTCCCCTCACAAGAGGCAAAATGCCAACAAAACAAATTCAAATGAATGTAAGCTGGAACAGGCCTGGCAGCACACTGAGACTATCCCCTACTGCTTACTGGTCAGAGCAGCTCTCAAGCCTCACATCCTGGTGGCCTCAAAGAGTGGCCTCCAGAACTTACTGGTGGCTTCACGCCTTATTTTTGTGACCCTCGCGACCCAAGGGTATATGCCAAATCCCCTGGTATAACACATTTATTTTCGCACAGTATGTACTAAATAAAGTCCCTGATGTATTTTCACTTGAAAGGTATCTCCCACGGTTTTGAAAGGTAAGAACTTGTCCATTCCATTACCTTTGCAACTGGGGCTCTAAAGAGCTCTGTGGCCACACAAAATGTGCTGGTGGTCTCATTTGAGAAACACTGATCTAGACTCATTCTAAATAAATTTAATGTTCAAGTCTAAACCAACTTTTCTACCTGGTTATTCTGAAAATCCACTATTCTGTGTGAACAAATGATTTTCTTAACTCTCCTCTAAACTGTCCTCACATAAAAGTGTTTACCATGCCCCCAACTCATTTTTGTATTATCCTTTAGTTTATCCAGACTTTGCATTACCTTAGTATCTTTCGCCCATTTCTATGCTTGGACTGTAATCTGTCAGCCTCCTTTTAGGTAAACTAATGAGGTTCATTTCCTCCAGTCTCCATTTACATCTCATATTTTCCAGCTGTCATAAATTTGTTGACTGTCTCGGCAGGTACTAGGTTTTCTCTAGAAAGGGGTTGTCCTGTCCGTTTAGTCCTTTTTGCACTTCAGTAAACCCTTGCACTCAGCATTTCCCTACTCAACTTAGAGTATTTGTTTTTGCACACCTTTTGCTTCATCTAGTTTTTCTCTGGTGGATCCCTTTGAAAGAGTAAGTGCTGTACTGCCTGTACATGAAGTACAGCGTGGCACAGAGACTGAGCAAACTGTGGGCAGTGCAGGGTTTTTGCTCCTTACTATTAGTACTTGTAGTTTTACTTACGCGACTCAGTAGTATAATCTAACCCCCCAATAGAAATTCAGAAAAGAGAAGAGCCCCTTAGAAAGTAGCAGTGTAGGGGGGAGAACCTTTACCAGCTGTCAACTCTTTTTTTTTTAATCTGTGAAGATTTTTTCACCTTTCTTCACAGGGTCTGGTGTTGATTCCCCTGCCTGGGAGATCACAATACTTTCTGTGAACAGAACACATCTACTGAAATGTAATGAGAAAAAAAAATGGAGCCCTTCCTAGAGTGTTTCTGACAGCTACATGATGAGAGAGATCAGAGAAGTGGGGCCTCACCTGCCTTGGAGATTCAACCTGCTTTTGATTGTGGGAAAAGATCAGAGGACCGAGCACCTCTGAGCGGGGGACAAGAAAGATCAGGGGCTGTGGGCTTGCCTGTTATTTAGGTAATCAGTTCACCCTTGAGCAGTAATAATAAAGATTAGAATTCTAAACTCTGAGCTATTAGAGTGACCAGACCAATATCAGAGATGGTAGGCTACCTCACAGCCTTAGACACTTGCCTAGCCAGGTGATCAAAGGCTTCAGCCCAGTTATTCCTACCACTTTGCACAGTGTTGTGACAGCCAAAAAAGTGCGCTGCTTGCAGTTAACCCTTAAGGGAATATGTTTCATGGAATATTAACATGCTGATGCACACAAAAGGGCAACCCTCTACACCTGTGATCATCACTCCCTTACCCACTGTACAGGTAACTGTCCTCTGCTGTTACCATGAACTAAGTGTATCCACTCCCCAGCTCCCGCATACTTTACATCCCTCTTCACCCACGTCTCTATTTCTGATTGACCAGGGAAGCTAACTAGATAGCACCTAGACTCCATAAAGATTTCAGCAGGTGAGCGTTATGCTTCTCAGGCCAGTAGAATGAAACAGCCTACTGGCACCCATTAAAAAAACAACAACTAATTTTTCTGAAGGCTGCTGCTTGAATAACTCAAAGATCCATTTAAGGGGCAACCATCAGTGCCAATTTCTATCATCCTGTTTCAGGCTGGGTGCGTAGTTATTCCCCCACTGTAGCCATTAACTATCATGTACTGTAAGTAGCTTGTGCATGTGCACCCTTTTGTAACTGGCGCCTGAGTATCCTGCTGTACTGCACTGCAAACTGAGCCCTTTCTGTACCCTGCTGCCCCAAGAGCCCCCCCATAAAAATAAGAATAGTTTCTGATGAGGCTATCTTGCCACCTGTTTGATGCAAATTTGAAATAAATAAATCAATTGATAAATCTTTCACTGTGTAAGCAACTTGCATGTGTGCATCCTTTTGGGACTAGAGCAAGTGTAGTCTGTTGTGCTGGACTATAAATTAAACAGTTTTGTACCCTACAGTACCAACTGACCCAAAGGCCACACCACCATTTGTCTGGTGTAAATTTCAGATAGATAGATAGATAGACAGATATATATATATATATATATATATATATATGGACAGGCACAAGACAGACAGACAGACAGATAGATAAATGAAGGCACAGACAAGAGACAGACAGATAGACAGATAGCTAGACAGATAAATGGATAAATGAAGACACACTGCAGGCTGAAATGACCAGACAGATGCTTTGTTGGGAAAGGTCAACAGAGGGGTCCCAGTATGCACTAACTGCATGGCTACTAACTCTAGGCAGCAAATGTCTGCATTACCTCCTGTAGACAGAGATTTGTGAAGCTGGGAAACTTCGCTCTGTGAATTAATCCACGAATCCAGTGCAATGCGTGGATTAATTCACCGATGTGAAGTTCCACCTGTGATGTGCAGAATTTTGCCCATGAACAGTGGAATTTTGCTGTACATTCTGCTGTTCAGGGGTGAAATTCTGCTGTTTGCAGGTGAAATTCTGCAAAGAAAAAAAACCAAAACCAACAAAGTCACATAGGCAAATTTTGAGCCTAATAGTGAAAATTCACAGATTGCTCTGCAGAAGTGAATTTGCCAACTTCGCCGGAACATTGTTGGCAAATTTAAACTTTGCAAAATCTCTACCTGTAGAGATCCCCATGGATCAGAAATATGGCTTCAGTTTTCTAAGTGCTATTGTTGTCTGCAACTCTATAACAAATAAATCCAGTTCAAAATTCAACAGATTCCACAAGGTGAAATGAGGATGTGGCACTCACAAAGCACAAATGGAAGTTAAGTGGCTCCCACCCAGCAGCACAGCTGCAATCCAGAGTTGCTGATGCACTTGCTCGTGGTTGTGTTATGTGGCCCAAGATCCCCTTCCTCATTTTTGCCTCATCTCTGAAGGTGACCCTACTCTCTCTCTCTCTGTTGCTTGACAAAGCACAGAGGACCCTTGCCTGGCACAACATTGATCTGGGATTTGGCTACATTGGTTCTTTTCTCAGTATGTAGGGCACTGCTGAGATTCAATTAATTAGCCACAAAACAGAAGCCTAACCCACTAGCCACTGTGGGGATAAAACTGTGAGGCAGGCATACTAGCCACTGTGGGGATCAAATGAGGGGGTTGGATCACTAGCTACTGTGGGGATCAAACCAGAGGGCAGGATTACTAGCCACTGTGGAGATCAAACCAGGGGTCAGGATCTCTAGCCAATGTGGGGATCAAACCAGGGGTCAGGATCACTAGCCAATGCAGGGATCAAACCAGGGGTCAGGATCACTAGCCAATGTGGGGATCAAACCAGGGGTCAGGATCACTAGCCAATGTGGGGATCAAACCAGGGGTCAGGATCACTAGCCAATGTGGGGATCAAACCAGGGGTCAGGATCACTAGCCAATGTGGGGATCAAACCAGGGGTCAGGATCACTAGCCAATGTGGGGATCAAACCAGGGGTCAGGATCACTAGCCAATGTGGGGATCAAACCAGGGGAAGGATCACTAGCCAATGTGGGGATCAAACCAGGGGTCAGGATCTCTAGCCAATGTGGGAATCAAACCAGGGGTCAGGATCACTAGCCAATGTGGGGATCAAACCAGGGGTCAGGATCACTAGCCAATGTGGGGATCAAACCAGGGGTCAGGATAACTAGCCAATGTGGGGATCAAACCAGGGGAAGGATCACTAGCCAATGTGGGGATCAAACCAGGGGTCAGGATCACTAGCCAATGTGGGGATCAAACCAGGGGGAAGGATCACTAGCCAATGTGGGGATCAAACCAGGGGTCAGGATCTCTAGCCAATGTGGGGATCAAACCAGGGGTCAGGATCACTAGCCAATGTGGGGATCAAACCAGGGGTCAGGATAACTAGCCAATGTGGGGATCAAACCAGGGGGAAGGATCACTAGCCAATGTGAGGAATCAAACCAGAGGGAAGGATCACTAGTCACTATGGGGAAAACAAACAAGGATGCAGGATCACTAGCCACTATGGGGAAATCAAACCAGAGGGAAGGCTCACTAGCTGCTGCTGGGATCAAATCAAAAGGCAAACCAACTAGTTACTGTTGGGATAGTAGGCAGTATTGCCTAGAGGTTAGAGTAATGTGCTGCGAATAAGCTTGGTACATCCATTAGAATTGGGTTTGATTCCCACAACCTCCATTTGCATACTGAGTGACTATGAGCAAGTCACTTATCCTCCCCAGTGCTCCCAGGATGCCCCTGAAAACAGGTACTTGTGCCTAGTGGGCCTTACCTGGTTACAAAAGATTAATAATGAAGAAAAGAATAAAAAAAATCAAAACAAACAAACAAGGGGGGGGGGGGATACACTAGATATTGCATGAATCATACCAGGGGGCAAAGCCACTAGCTACTGCGGGGATCAAACCAATAGATAAACCCATTAGCTACTGTGTGGTTCAAACCAAGGGGAAAACCCACTAGCTACTCTGAGGACTAAAGTGGGGGCAGACCCAGTAGCTACTGCAGGGATTAAAGTGGAATAAACCCATTAGCCATGGTGGGTCTCAAATGGGTGTGACCTGCTAGCCATGGTGGGACTGAAAGCAGGAGGTAGACCTGCTAGCTATGGACAGGCTTAAAATAAATGCACACCCACTAGCCATGGCAGGGCTCAATGCAGGGAGACCCACTAAGCATGCGGGTGTACTTTCTTTGGACTTTGTTTCCTAAAAACTGAAGGTAGACGTCCCAATGGATCAAAACACATCAGCAAAACAGACTGAGGGAAACCAAAGGCTGCTAGAAAACGCTTCCCCTCCTTCATGGTTTGTACATGATATTCCAAGTTTGATTCATTCTGCGATCCAGTTGGGAAAGCCTTTCTTTTGGCAAAAAAATGAATCGGTGCATTTAATACAGCACTTGGGGAACCTTCACTGCAAAGACGTTACTTCCTTTAAGGGTAAATGTTAAGGCCAAGAGTACAGTAACTTTTTTTGCTCAGTATAGCTAATCTAGGGACTAGGATAATGCTAAAGGGGACAGTAAAATCTGCAACAGACATACCAGTTCTGCTGATAAAGAGCAACATACTTTGATACAGATGGGGAAGCAAGCAGGGCTGTAACATAACCAAAGGTGCTGGCACAGTGATACTGATCAAGAAGTGCAGACCGCAGTTGGGTTTCAGTTTGCATGTACACAGTGAACCCTTTGAAATACATTATAGTTATGAACTGTACACTGTAAAGTTTGGGAAATCTTTCAAAGTAGGAACTGGTGCACTAGTGGATCCAGCTATGGAGCGAAGTACTGTAGTACACGCTACCTCCCTAGATTAACAAACAGCACCTGTTTTCACTTAATCTCAATTTCAAAATTAAACATTTACATTTTTCTGGAGTGTGCATTTTGGGGCCATATTCAGTAATGAGGGATTCTGGTGACATCAGTAAATGTTTGCCAATGTACAAAGAACCCTGAGATACTGATTAGCCCAGCAATGCACACTTCTCTATACAGTACATTGTCTTTTGGAGAACGTGCTACTATCATTGACAAAACTGCTGCAAAAATTTGGGATCCATACCTGGGAACTGTGAAGATTAATGCTTCAGAAAGCAGATCTGAGAAAAGTATACATGGGCTTAAAAGGCATGCTGGCACCTTTAAAACACAGGCATTTAAGCACCACTTAATGTGTTCTACAGCAGGGTAGTGCAATCACAGTGACAGCAAGAGTTAATAAACCTAAAAAAGGAGTTTTGCTGGGGGGGGGGAGAAAAGACTTCTGAGTCTTTGATTAGGTAAAGATTATGTTCAGTAAAAAAAACTCTACTTTCCTAGTTATCACAGTGCCTTACAAAGTGATTATACTAGCCTGTCTACCTCATCGACTGATTGTGCTAACTTCCCCAAGCCATCACTATTGTGATTATACTAACCTACAGTGAGAGGACAGATATGGCAGGAGACACAGCAGCAGCATGCACGGTTGGGACTCAACAAAAAATCTACTGTAATTCTTTACTTTTACTTGTGAACACTTCCAAAACTTTACGTAATGCTTCCCTTTGTGTATGGAAGTGGGCATTACTGGATAATCGGTATCTCGGGGTTCTGCGGACATTGGCAACCACTTACTGACATCAGCAGAATCCCTCAGTACTGAATATAGCCCTGTAGTGTACACTTCTCTATATATTATTCTCTATTTGCTTTATACATTGACCTTAAGTGATCCCTAGTGAAGGTAAGACACATTTCAGTTTTCTTTCTATGTGACATTAGGAGGTTGGCATCTTGTACTGTAATGCCAGATTGTTTGTGTTTATTATTTGTGTGCTAGGAAAGTGACACATATTAGATCCATCAACACATCTCCCAAAAGTATCATGCACCCTTACTATCCCAATGGCTCTCTAGCACTGGGGAGAGACCACTTCAATTTGTAGACAGGCCCTGGTAGTGGGTAGGGGCTAGCACCCTATCAATCTCCCATGTTTTTCCTATTGGGCTGCCCAAGAACCATCAGTGCTGTTACAGTGACTTGCACCTCTGATGCAGCAGAACGCTCCCATCACCCTATCACCCACACACCAGCATGTCAGAGTGCTCTGGGTCTACAGTGCTCCTGTGGAGGAAGTGCCAGTGTATGTCTTGAAAGCTTTCCTTGGCTTGCCTCAGAAGTTCAGCAGGACAGCAGCCCAGTAACATCTCCCTAATCAGGACCAAGATCACTGCTCCCAACAGCACTGCCTCTGAATCAGCCAATAGATGACAGTAGAGAGGGGCTGGCTGCTATAGCAACCCAAAATAACACATTAGTGTCTGGCATGTTGAATTCCCACCCCGAAATTTTTGAGGCCAGTGTAGTAAACTACTGAGAGGTGCACAGGTAGAATTCCTACACAACAGCACTGACACCACTGACAGATTAGTGATGCTTAAGAACACTACATGAATTATCTGATTTCCGTTCCCTTCCACACCTTTTTTTTTTGCACTTCAGTACTTTTTCTGCACAGTAAATATCAGAACAGCTATGCAGTGATACTAATCATGCCTAAAAGTATGTAAAAATAACTGTCAAGGTCCAAAATAAGAAACAGAATGCACAGCAAGAACTCTAAATGAGGTAATAACTGCAATCAAGAAGGCAGCTTCAAGAATATAGAGGTGCGGCACTTTCCTCTTTTCCTTGTACCAAAGTCTTGAATTAAAGAGATAAAACTGAATATATCACAGCTGACAGGAATGCTGGCTTTGCACTGACTGGCAGTAGCCCCAGAAAAGTTCCCTACGTCGTGCTCTGATGGAACAGAGAGACAGAATATTGGACAGCAACTTTCTACATACAGTAACAATGATTCTCCTCCTCTGCAGGAAGTGGCATTGAGCTGACCTGCTTGGCACTGACATAAAATGACAATTAACAGTGGAGTGGGAATGACAAACACATAAAATGTCAGTGGGCAGCAGAGTTGGCATGACATTGACATAGGATGATAATTAGCAGCAGAGCTGAGATGATGTAGACATGGACTGGTAGTTGGCTGTGGAGTCAACAGGATATAAACTTTAAACTGCAAATGGCAGCTGACTAGACATGGTGCAGACAAAATGACATTTAGCAGCTGAGTCAAGAGGACGTTATCATAACATGGCACTTGGCAGTGGAATCAACATGACACAGACGTAACATGGCACTTGGCAGTGGAGTCGAAATGACATAGACATAACATGGCACTTTGTAGTGGACTTGACATGACATAATCATAAAATGCCAACTGGTAGTTGAGTTGACATGATGTAGACATAACATGGCACTCGGCAGTGAAGTTGACAAGACATAGACATAATATGGTACTTGGCAGTGGAATTGGCAAGATGTAGACATAACATGGCACTTGGCAGTGAACTTGACATAACATAGATGTAACATGGCACTTGGCAGTACAGTCAACATGACGTAATCATAAAATGGCATTGGCAGCAGAGTTGACATGACGTGGACATAACATGGCATTTGGCAGTGGAGTCAACACGGTGTAGACATAACAATTCAAAAGGACATTAATTCATCATAATTTAGTCAAAAAAATGGCAACTGGCAGTGGAGTCAACATGAAATAGTCATAAAATGGTGAATGGCATTAGAGTTGGGATGGCATGGGCATAAAACAAAAACTGACTGAAGAGCAGGTATGAAACAAATAAAATGACAACCCATTCTGGGTAGTCAAGATGACATAGGCATAAGATGTCACTTGGCAGTGGGGTTGGCATGACATTAATGTAACAATCGACAGCAAAGTCGACAAGGCACTGACATAAAATGACAATCCGCAGTGACATTGATGTGACGTCATTATAAGACAAAACCAGAAGCACAGCCAGCATGCCATAGACAGAAAATGAAAACTGACACTGAGGTTGATATTGCTGTTGTCAATGGATTCAGCATGACAAATATATGAAATGACAACTGGCAGTGGCGCTGGCATTACACCAACTTAAAAAATTACAGTAGAGCTCAAAGACACATACACTTTGTTAAAAAGTAATTCAGCACCAAGCTGCTGTTCTTATAGAGTCAGACTTTTAAAATATTTCAAGGGCAGGAAACCCAATTCTGCTCTTGAGCCCAACTCTTGCAGGATAGGCAAGCCCTAGAGGTCATTTTGTGAGAGGCTTCAAGTGCCATTCTGTTGTTAAAGGTCTTTTGAACATATCCTTGTTTCATTAGATACTGACCAAAATTCTGATCGTGTGTCACCATCACATAAACTAAGAGTGGTGACCGTTTCAGTAAATATTTCGTTTGAGAATTTATGAAGTGTTTTGAGTATAACATTACATATAAATTTATTACATTACAGTTGATACAACTTAAAAAAACATGCATTAATATTAGCACAAATGAGTGCTGAAGACATTTTTGAAAATGTATTTTTCTGGAATTCATTATAACCCAACTGAGAGACAATGTTTAGTTTTCAGTGCAGTTCCTACTTTTTACCCAGTATTGCAATTGGGAGGAACTTAACCACAGACCACAAAATAATTGACTCTGGTGGAATCTGGACCCGATTCTCTTAGTTCCCAAGTTTGTGCCCAATAACCACAGCAACACACTGCCTGTGTTGTCATTGTTTAAGACAAATATCAACACCATGACTGCTGTCATACGCCATTTGATGTCAGCGCTATGCCGGCTTCATCACTGTTGGTGTCTACGTCACCAAAAAAACAGCCTAAGGAAGAATAAACAAAACAAAAAAAAGGACTTTTCTGGTTACTTGATATAGTACAGCAGTCTCCATAAAGAGTTTCTCCCCATTTTGTGTTTGTGGCAAAAATATTTGGGGTATTTGACCTGAGACTGTTTTCACTGAGAGTAATTAAAACATGCTCTTTACCTCCTTAGAAGGGGGTGCACAGTATAATATTATTTTAAGTTTTACCCAACTGTGATCTGACTGGTGGGAGTTCTATGACATTGGAGGCAACTGCTCATGCTTGTTTTCTGTTTCCCCGTGTAGTGCAGAAAAACTCAAAAAGCAAAAAACAAAACAAAAAACACAATATTTTGATGGGGCAGAATACTGCAGAATTCATCAAAAATAAGTGTTTAGGGTCTTAAAACAGTGATGAGTGGTAAGGACATCAGATACAGTTAACAAAAAGCATGACAACATAAACTAGTGAGAAGAGATAGCTCCCATGTTGCACAATGATACTCCCATGACGTTTTACATCATCCATTTTGATGTTATGTAAGTATCTTATATAACAACAACACAATAGTTAAGTGTAAACAAAAAACTAACTTGTAAACATTTTAAAAATAATTTTGGAGGATTTTAGAATGTGTTGTGCAGGTCTTTTGCAACACAAATGGACCAGAAAACTGGCATATGCAGTTTGTGTTTGTTATGGCCTTGGCATATCATAAATGGGTTCTGGACCTAAACTGCATCAAAGGACAAAAATCAAAATGGGTAAAAAAGGAATGCACCAAACACACAGGCACACACATCTATACCCCGTGGCGTCATTACTGCTTGCATTAAAAGCCATGTTGGATAGGCAAAACTTTAATGATTTGGGTTTGAACTGAAACCCAAATGGTTCTAATTTGGAACCGCTTTCAAACTGATAATTAACATATAGTAAATATATGCTGTTCTCCCCAAATTTACATATTGAGCCATTTAAAACATTTTTTAAGGGAGGTTTAGTTCAATTTGAAGTTTTAAAAACAGCTAGGTTGGATGGAATTCAATTTTCTTTCAGAATCTTTCCATCCCCTATGGGAGATACTCTGTAATTCTCTAAAGAGTCATTGCTGTTTTTCACTTACTGAGTCAAGATGAAACCAGGAATAATCACACCAGTGCTTGCCTTTCTGCATAAAGTTATCAGGTACTTCTAACCAGCTGTTCTTTTATAGCAAAACTTGTTTTTTTGCCCCCATTTTAAATTATCAACTTGTTGAGATCAAGTCTAGTTAAGGCGTCAGAAAAAAACAAGGGGTACTGCATCTTCTGCTGTCTCATCAAAGCTGTATGACATTTGTTTTCAGTCTTTGGCCTGAAATCTTGTTGGAAACACCAAATGAAAAAAAACCCAAACCTATGGATCAAAAATGAAAGGACCCCATCAGGCATCAGAGACGTTTTAGAAATTCCTGATCACATTACCGTTCAAGCAAAATATTCCAGCATGCTACTTAAGAACTTTTACCTTTTTTTCTGATGTAAAAGAGAAAATATAAATCAATATCAAAGAGTATCTACAATCTACAAAGCAAAAAAATAAAAACAAAAAACAACCGTTTTACACAGGGGGAGAAGAACATTTTCCAGAAAGCAGAAATGGACATTAAGAAAATCCAGTTTCATTTCGGAAGGCTTTATATCATTGTGTGATGCCATTTTCACACTGTCCTCACCCTTCTGCAATCATTCGTCCCCTCCCCCTCCCTTTAGTTTACATGACACAGTAGGGCTCGCGAGGTAATTCGGGCGTAGTCCTACAGCATGGAATGTGAGTGCTCAAACATTTCTTCAGGTCCTTGTTCAGCAGGAAACAAATAATAGGTTGACTCCAGCCTGAGCAAAACTCATCCACACAGCCGTGGACAAGTAGCGGTGAGGTATGGTGCAAGCTTTGACAAAGACTCGCCAATAGCAGGCCACAATGTAAGGCGACCAAAGGACTAGAAAGAAAAGGGTGATGATGTAGAACATGCGTCCTAGTCTCTTTTCTGCCTTAAACTCATCCATGCCCAGGAGCCGCCTGTTCTGAGTGTGGGTGTTCTGCCTGATGCCCAGCAAAGTGGGCGGCATGGGCCCCCTCCCAAACCCAGCTATCCAGTTAGCAGCAGCCTGGCCAGTGGCGCCTGGCCCATGGAATGTCCAGTTCTGGCTGATGGCTGGCACCATCTGGACTGGCTTCATTTTACGGTGTTTGTACTCAAACAAGATCAGCTTGATGTACACAATGTGGGTTGCAACTATCAGAACAGCCAGCATCAGCATGAAGCCCAGCGTATCGTTGGCCTTGAAGTACCGATGCTCAAAGATGCACTGGTCCTCCTCTCGTATAAATTTGTAAGTGCCAACATCAAAAACCGGCGGAAATGCCATAGCAACTGATAGAGTCCACACCATGCAGATAATGGCGATGCAAGTCCAGAAGGTCATCCTCTTGGAGTAGAAGCGGTGGTGTGCAATTGCCATGTACCGGGTAACGCTGATACAGAAGAGCATGAATGCAGCATGGAAACAGAACAGGACAGCCATGAATGCAATGATCTTGCAGCTGAGCATGCTGTAGGTCCAGGCAGAGCCATTCTTGATGGAGACCAGCACAAAGGGAAAACAGACAGCTGAACGGATGATGTCTGCCAAGCAGAGGTCAAGGAGAAAGTAATATGGGGCCTTGTGCAAAGTTCTGTCCTTCAGAACCAGCAGAGACAGCAGCAGGTTGCCAGCAAGGCTGATGCAGATGATGAGCCCCAGCAAAACCAACTTGATGTAAGTAGAGATGGCTCCCGAGTGGGAAAGGGGGTTTGTGGAGTCATCCGTGTCACTGGAGTTGGCCATAGTTTGGGTCTGTCTTGCCTTCCTGTGTCAGCAGTGTCTTCTAGGTCTGTCCTGCTCCATTTCGTGCAGTGCCTGCAATTAGAGGAAAAGAGATTAGATCATCATTGATGTTGCATAGCAACAGAGTGAAGAAGAAAAAAAAGCACATCTCCCAGCCTTCCCACACTTCATGGGATCCTACCATGATTAAAACACATTCCCTACATCCCATTAGGCACCAGTCCTCCTACATGTTCAGTATTTTTAGCTCAGATGTATTGCATAGCAGAGCTGGAACTGTTGTGTCTCAGGCATTAGGTTGCAGTATGTGGATGCCTGTTTGGTTCAGTGTGTGTCCATCTCTATCATGAACACACTGCTACAAAGGATACGCTGTATAAGGCAAAGAGATTTACTGTACATAAATGGCACACTGCACACAAAATAACAGGAAGGAAAATAAAACAAGGAGTTGTGCATGGCAGTGGAATGAGCAGAACAGTGAGCCTGGAGGTCCCGGATTTGACTCCAATCACAGCCAACAGCTCACTATGTAACCCCAAGCAAATCACTCAGCTTCCGTCCTTCACTCATGCCAGCTGTTAAACTGGGCAAAAGCAGGATTTGTCCTCCTGATCAGCTGTATATGAGATACTGCATCTCATTTTGGCTACCATGACTTGCTAAAATTAATAAATATATAGTATAACTTATAAATACATATATGGTATAACCTATAGGTTAGAGTAACAAGCTGTGAATGAGCTATGCATAACCTTGGTATATGCAGCAGACAGACCTGGGTTTGATTCCCACAACCTGCACTTACATACTGTGTAACCCTGAACAAGTCACTTAACCTCCCCATTGCTCCCGGGTCTCCCCAGAAAATAGGCACTGTGCCTAGTGGGGCTTCCTTGTTACCAAAGAATAATAATAATAATAATAAAAAAAATATATATATAAAACTGCTAAATCTAAGGTAAAAGTTACCATGTGAAGATATAGTATTGGACTGATAAGGTAGCTAGTGAAAAAAAAGGAAAAGAAAGCACGAGCCAGGGTAGAGGCAGAAAAGGTATAAACAAAAAAGTATATAGTAAATCAAAACATAATGGTATGTCAAATCAGTGTGAGGTAGTATCCTAATAGGCATATCAGTTAGAGACAAATATCCTAAACAAAAACCGGGAGTCCCAAACAGGGAGCTACAAGAAATGCAGCTACACCTAATATTAATTCAGAAGCAAAAGCGCTTTTACAATGTACTACCGAACATTGGTACAAACAAATGAAGATCTGTTATCAAATATCAGACATCTTAATTTGTTTGTACCAGTGTTCAGCAGTACATTTTAAAGGTGCTTCTGCTTCTTTTTCCTTCTGGACATTTGTCACTAACTGATGTGCCTATTAGGATGCTACCGATTTACCTGTAAGTTGTGTGAAGTAGATTCCTGACGTCACACTTACCTATAAGAACTGTTGTTGGATTGTTGTCCACGCCTCCTGACAAAGCCTCATCATCAGAGGTGAAGTGCCAGGGCTTTTGTTTGTTCCGTGCCTTTGATTTTTGCATTTGGCCAGTAAGCATTTCCTCTGGCTTATATGGCTCTGTGAGTATTATTCTTTTATGCTGTCAAAAAGTGCTCTATGGTTTGCACTTTTTTATGGTCAGCATTGCTGTGTTCGCATAGCTTGCACAATCAATAGAGCTAGCACCCCTTTCCAGTGTGCAGTGTGCCAATGGCAAGGAGGGCTGAGGTGCTGGCATCTTGCTTCTTGCTGTGCTTGTGCCCAAGTTCAGGAATGAGCTCAGATCACCAGGGGTCAGCTGGGGTGGGAGAGTATTGAGCGTCTGAGGACAGCTCACCTCTCCCAGGGAAGGGATTCAGTTTTGCCACTCTGAGACTGCCACCACATGGAGGCATGATACCAGGGCAGCCGACAAACTGAAGAGGGGAGCCGTCCAAGACTGGCACGTGGTGAGTGCATGCCTCCACATGTACATACACCTGTGTCCTTGCATGTCACTGGATGGCAGAACCTGCAATAGAAACTGCCTGGAGGCTGGCATATGAAGACTGACTAACTGCCGGCTTGCGCTGTTGCCCAGGACCACCTCCATCTGGATTGTACACCGGGGGTGGGGGGTGGAAGGACTCTCATTCCTGGCCACACCATGCGAGCAATCTGCAGGGATAATGAGGTGAGTCCTGGGAGACAGCACAAAGGTTGGGGTAGGGTAGGGGGCTGATGTAATACACCAGAGCCAAGAAAAGCTTGATAAAAAATATGTAAAATAAAAATAAGATAACACACACACATACATATATATATATATATATATATATATATATATATATAGATAGATATATATATATATGGATATACAGACATATAGACATATGACTATTTAGTGAGGAATGTTGATGTTATTGTTCCCTTGCATGGTGGCTAAACAAAATCAAGCCACAAGTTCTGTCTCCCCCAGGATGCATTTGGAAACAAGCTGTTACAAGCTCAATTGTTCACCAGATAGTAATAATATTTTTAGCTACCTTATGTGATATGCTATGTATACCATAGGATTTAAAAAAAAAACTTCCTTCACTGGCAAGTGGTAAAATACTATAGCTACTACTAAATTAACATGTTTATTTTATTAGTAGATAGTTCTGAGCTATTCTATTTGCAAAAGCTGTTGGGCCCTCATCCCCATAGAAAATGCCATCATGTATTTCCCCATATATGATATTAGCCAATTAGCATATTATGATGCCAATTAGCTAATTACATTGTATCAATGTGTTATTAATGACTTAATAACACATTAATACGTTTAACAAGCACTATATACATATCTATACTACACATATATATCTTTACTACCACTATATTAATGTGTTATTAACACCTTAATAGCACATTACTACCCGACACACTACAAACCACTCCAATAACATATGTAACAAGTCCCTTAATAACACAGGTAACAAGCCCTTTAATAACACATGTCCAAGCCCCTTACTAGCACATTGTATACCACACTTTGCCGTCATTTATTCTGTATATACTATATATGTATCACTTGACCTATACTGAGTCTTGGGAGAGGAGTGGGACTGTCGATCATCAAATCAGTGTTTTTAAAAGCTCAAAGTCTATTGACTGTGTATTGAATCCCTTGTGGCTGCAACCCTGCCATGACATCAGTTATTGGTAACTTTGGGATGACACAGCATGTCTTTTGTTTACATTCAATATCTTGGGGGGGCAAGATCAACAAAATTAGTAAAAAAAAAAAAAAAAACCAGGCAAGGCAAATTTTATTTTTCTGGCACCCAATCTCAGAGGCTCTGGGCACCGTACAAACATACAAAATTTAAATTTAAATAAAAAAAAAAAAAAAATATATATATATATAAAACTCACACTATAATAAATAATCACATATAAAAGAAAAAAAAGAAACAATACATGACAAAAAGTTATTGTAAGCATTAAAAGTTCTAACTGGGGTCATCCCTACATAATGGGCTACATTCATTAACATATTACCTACCATCACAGTAACTGCAAGACTACCATATCAGCTGGCACTGCCTGGTCCACACAGCATTCCTGGGAACACTACACTGTGTGCTGGATGTGCTGTGACCTGAGTGGAAAAAAAACACTGCTGTCTTGTGCATATGTATGCTCTGTGGTGGTCCTGGTCCTGGCTGATGACATCATGCAGTCGCCAAAGTGTAGTCAGGCTTGGGTAACACTAGCACATGGTAATGACAACTCATACCCTCAACATGTCTGACAGGGCCCCTGGATATATATCCTCACTGTATGCCTCAAAGTGCTGCAGTGTGCTAAAATGTGGGGCAAAAAGGAAGGGCTCCTCAAGTTAGGAGTGTGATTCATCCAAGCAAGTAAGGGGTGATGGTAGAGTAATCCATGCTCTGCTGTTTACTACATGCCATGTTCAGCTACCCCTTACAGTCCATCACCTTGCCCTAGTGTTATATCTGCATGCCACCAGCATTGTGGGTGGCATTCTGCAGGAACTTCCTCACATTACCCCTTAATGGGCCTCCCTCTAATCTCATGCTGTGTCCTCTTGTCCTGCTATTTTTCTTACACTGAAACATGTTAGACTCTTTCACTTTGTTAATGCCCTTAAGGTGTTTGAATGTTTCGATCATATCATCTCTCTCCCTCCTTTGCTCTAGGGTATACATATTGAGCTCCATTACTCTGTCCTCATATGTTTTCTAATGCAGTCCTTGCACCATTTTAGTTGCCCTTCTCTGGACTGCCTCAATTTGGTTAATGTGCTTGTGAAGGTGCGGCCTCCAGTACTGCACACAGTACTCCAGATGGGGCCTAACCAGTGTCTTGTAAAGAGGGATTATTACCGCCCTCTTATGACTTGTGATACCCTACTAATACACTCCAACATTCCCCTAGCATTACCTACTGCTTTAGCGTTCTGCTTGAATGATTTCAGGTCATCTGTGATGACGATGCCCAAGTCTCTTTCTTCCCTTGTGACTGCCAGCAACCCCCCTCCCAGCCTATAGGTGGCTTCAGGGTTTCTCTTCCCTATGTGCATGATCTTGCACTTCTTTGCGTTAAACCCCAGTTGCCACTCTTCCGACCATTTTGCCAGTTTATCCAGATCTCTTCTCATTCTGTCCACCCCATCTGGATCATCTACTCTGCTGCAGATCTTGGTGTCATCTGCAAACAGACAAATCTTACCCTGCAGTCCATCTGCCATGTCACTGATGAAGATACTGAAGAGGACTGGCCCCAGGATTGATCCCTGAGGTACCCCACTTGTGATCTGCATCCCTTCTGACTGCATACCATTTACCCCCACTCTCTGTTTTCTACCCATCAACCAGCTTGCCACCCAGTTGACCAACATCTGACCCACCCCGAGGCTACTTAGCTTATTAATCAATCTTCTACGTGGAACAGTATCGAAAGCTTTGCTGAAGTCAAGGTAGGTGACATCAACTGCTCCCCCTTGGTCCACCACTCTAGTTACCCAGTCAAAGAAATCTATGAGATTAGTTTGACAGGACCTTCCTGTTGTAAACCCATGCTGTCTTGGATCCTGTGCTCCTATGGATTCCAGGTGTTGCACTATCTTTTCCTTAAGGAGTGCCTCCATAATCTTGCCCACTACTGAGGTAAGACTGACTGGTCTGAAGTTCCCTAACTCCTCCCTGCTGCTGCTCTTGTGAAGCGGGATCACGTGAGCCTTTCTCCAGTCTTCTGGGACCTTTTCTGTGCTCAGAGACTCACTAAACAGTTCTGATAATGTCTCTGCTAGTTCCACCCTTAGCTCCTTTAGTACCCTTATGGATGCAATACTTGAAGCAACATCCCATTGTGTTAGAGAGAAAAGGAAGTGCAAAAGAAGAAGGAAACCACTTTGGTTCTCAAAAACAGTAGCAAAAAAGGTCAGAGCCAAAAGGCTGACCTTCAGGAAATATAAGGGAACGCAGAGGGATGAAGATAGGGAAGCATACCAAACTTCCCTAAGGGAAGCAGGGAATGCAGTAAGGCAGGCAAAGGCCCAGACCAAGAAAACACTAGCACGAACAGTAAAAGAAGATGACAAGACTTTCTATAGATGCATTAATGAAAGGAGAAAGTCCTGAGGTGGTATTGCTAAGATCAAAGGGGATAAGGGGGCATGTGAGGAGGAGGACCATGTAAAAGCATCTATCCTAAATAGATACTTCTGCTCGGAGTCACATGATGCGGCGCGCGTAGCGGCTGTGTTCCCCACGAGCTCCACCACCCGTAGCCGATTTTATCCTCTTTGACCCGTTGATCAGCTGTTTAGCGGAGGCGCTTTTGAAATCCAGCGGGCGCAAGCTGTTGACAGCTGTTGCTACCAGCATATGGGCGGAAATGAAAAAAGCGCTTAAACATACCCCGACATTCCCGAGAAGGCCGCAAAAATCCAAGGCCTCAGTGCTGCAGTTACAAACAGAGTTCAGGGGAAGTGCAGGGGCAGAGGAGCCCTTAACTCAGCCAAGTTCTTAGCAGAATTCAGACCTTTCAGGGCCACTTTGGATGATATGGCCTGTGAAATTAAATCCCTGTTGACAACGATGGAAGATCTAAATAGGAAAATATCGGACAACTTTGCCAGAATCAAGTCCTTGGAAACAGCAAAGGAGCAGATGGAAGCCAGTGTAAATGCCTTGCAGCAAAAAATGGTTAAGATGGATTCAAAACTTGAAGATTTAGAAGGGAGAAGCCGTCACAACAATGTTGTGATTATTGGCTTGACCGAGAAGGTTGAAGGTTCGGATCCCATTAAGTTCATACAAAGCTAATTCTGAAAGTGGCTGGGCCTTCGCCCTTTGGCTCCTCATACATTATTGAACGAGCACACAGGCTCCTTGTGCCCCAGTTGGACCACGAGATCATTTATTTTCGGTTCCTGAATTTTCAGGAGGCGACAACTGTTTTGTCACCAAGGTCAGGACAATAAAGAATTATATTGGGAGGCGAAGCTTAGAGTGGTGCAGGATCTCCCACGATACTCCGTGTAAAGGCAAAAGGGAGGCTCGTTTCATATGGTGGTCAAGAAGTTGATAGCAGCTGAAGTTAAATTCGAATAGGCCCACCCTGCAAGGCTGCAGGTGAAGATCCAAGATGAGTGGAAAACATTCGAGTCGCCAGAACTAGCGAAAGAAACTCTACAGAAAAGTCTGCCTGCCCTATTTAAGGATCCGTGAAGACCTGTATTACCATGGACTTTTTCGTAGTTACAGGGGGAGTTGTAGGTATTTTCTGGACTGACAACTTTATTAGCAAGTCTTAATGCCTAATGGACTTTTGGGTGAATCTGGACTCTCAAGAGACTGAAATGTGCTAGTCAACATTATGGCGAGGCTAATGTCCCTGTAGCCTGGTCTTACTCTGTAATACGACCTTATGGCTTGAGAGCATGGCTGGTCCAACATTGTTTAACCCGGATTGGGCCTTATATTGAGGGGTCAGAACACGGCTAGAGGGACTGCAGGCTTAAGTTTAGTAGTTGTCTTCGATTGCTATAGATTATTCATGTTCTTCTTTCTCCTTTTGTGTTATGAGTTATGCAAGATTACCTTTGAGAGGGGATATTGATGGTAATACTTTGTTATTGATTGTTAGTGAGGTAGGACAGGGCAAACTGGGTGTCCTGGAATCATGGACCAAGTGGTGTATTGGTTGAGGGGTTGGGTTGTTGGGGTCCCAGTAACTTTCCTTGGGATAGGGATCGGGGAGGGTGGGGATTATTTTTTCAGAAGGTATCACGTATTTAGAATTATGGTCAGCAGTTCTTAGCTCCTATTGTTATGGCTGGCACGGAGGATTTGTTAACTACCTAGCATTTCTGAAGCTAATATGGATACTTTGATAAGCACTAAGTTTCTTACTTGGAATGTTAAAGGACTCAACTAGAGATAAACAATATAAAATTCTAAAGCACATAGACCTTATTGGTGATGATATTTCTGCAAAAACATTTGTTGTTATCTGAAGCAAATACTATAGAAGGTTACAAGTGAGCCAGGTTTTGCCTCTCAGGGTAGTACACAGAGCAGGGGTCATGTTGCTTTTGTGCCGTTCTCTGCCGTTTAGACCGTTGCAAGTTATTCCAGATACAGAGGGGAGGTATGTCCTTGTCAGAGGAAAATTATTAAATATGGAAATATTACTGGGATCCATATATGGCCCTAACGTAGACACCCAGGACTTCTTTGTGGGCCTGCTTAAGGTGTTGCTGCCCTTTGTCCATCTTCCAATAGTCCTGGGGGGGTGACTTTAATTTGACTTTGGACCCTTTCTGATAGGTCTAGCAAATCCCAGGTTTACTTAACCCCGCAACCCGGCATTGTCGGAATTGCTAGATCAACTCGGCTGGCTGATATTTGGGTTCTCCACCCGGATTCCAGGAATTTACTTTTACATCCACGGTCCATGGACTTCTTCCCATCTGGACTATATCTTTCTTTCAGGTCTCTTCTTAGAGGTGTTCTCAAATCTGAAATTCTGCCTGGGCCCATCTCAGATCATCGGCCTTAATGGCTACTATCTCATTGTTGTCCCTCACGAGGAAAGGAAATAGGTGGAAATTTAATAATCAAATACTTAGGGTTCCAAGTGTGACTAAATTTATAACTGAACAGATTGAGAAATTCACAGGAACAATTTAGGTAATGAGGTCATCCAGATATTTTCTGGGGGGCCCTTAAGTCCTATTTATGGGGGTATTGATCAGCCTAGCAGTGAGTAGGAAAAGAGAAAAGAATAGAGTCATGAAGGATTTACTGGTACGCATAAGGGCTTTAGAGGTGGAATGTACCGACTACTCTGATAGAAACAAAGAAGAAGAGCTAATTAAGACCAGAGATGCCTATCTTAGGTTGCTTGGGGAACAATCAGAATTGGCCCTGATTAAACGAAGGCCAATTATATCGATCAAGTGAAAAGCCTGAGAAATTATTGAAGACGTCTCTCAGTTGGAATCTTCTAGACTAATCGAGGGAATTGTCTCTGGGAAGATGGAACGGTTAGAACATCCCCAATTGAAACTGCCCAACTTTTTCGCCACTATTTTGGGAACCTATACAAGAAATGGTGACTCCACCTCAAATGTCATATGACCGACTTTTCAAGGATCTTGATTTACCCGTACTTACCGGCGGGAAAGTAGTGCCTTACTGGAAGACATTACCTTGACTGGGTCAGAATCGCCATTAAGAATTTGGCTTTAGATAAGACCCCAGGCCCAGACGAGTATTCGTCCAATTTCTACAGGAAATTTTCTTCCTTGTTGGCTCCCACCTTCTCAAACTGTTCCGATACATATGTGCGGGAATGAGATTGAAAGTGTTTTTAAAGCTCTCATTGTTTTACTCCCTAAACCCAATAGGCCCGCTACTGACCGGCCAGTTATAGACCCATATCGTTGTTAAATTCTGATTTAAAGATCTTAGCCAAAATATTGGCAGATCGTATTAACAAGAATACTGCCTAAATTAATAGGGCGAGCAGGTCGGTTTTATGAAGGGCAGATCATCGATTGATCACTTTAGAACTCTGGCTCATGTCTTCTCAGCTTCGAGGAGGCCAACCTTCCAATAGGCGTTGGTCTCCTTGGATGCGAAAACTTTCGATAAGGTCTACTGGGATTTCTTATTTGAGACCATACGAAGGTTCGGGTTCCCTGAAAAATTTTTAGGATGGCTAAGAGCATTATATTCCAATTCATCAGCTAGAATTAGTTGTGATGGAGTTATCTCCAAACCTTTTTCACTGTGTGTGGGTACTAGGCAGGGATGTCCCCTATTATTTAATTTGTATTTAGAGCCCTTAATACAGAGGATACTCTATGAGCAGGCGATAGAGCCTATTAAGATATTGGGATTTCCTATCAAGGTTACTGCGTATGCAGACGACCTTTTGATATATGTGTCGAGACCGGGTAAATCTATTCCTAATTGTTGGATCTGCTTAGGCGATTTAGCCAAGTCTCCAACTATAAGCTAAATTTAGACAAACTGTGGTCTACCCTCTTAACAACAGGGTATTTAAGAGAAATAACAGAGCTTGGATTAAAATGGAGTTCGGACTCTCTTAAATACTTGGGTTTGGTTCTAACTCAGGTATGGGATGTCTCATCAATTAAATTTGGACTCTCTTATTCATACTATCAAACTTGATCTCAAGAGATGGACTCAACTCCCTTTGTCCCTATGGGGTAGAATTAGTATAGTGAAAATGAACATATTTCCTAGGCTTTTTTATCCTATCAGTAGATTGGATTTTTTCCTTTCGTTATCTTGGTTCAAGAATTTACATGCTATAATTGCAGATTTTATATGGAAACATAAAAAATCAAGAATAGCTTACTACAAATTGGCTGCTCCCAAAACGCTTGGGGGTTTAAGGTTACCCCATTTTGGCCTTTACTGGTGGGCGGCTCAACTGAGTAAATATAGTAGATGTGCTCTGCTTGATAATACAGCTAACTCACTCGAATATGTTCCTTTATGGGTCAAATTGGAAAAAGCGCTAATTATTAGATATGGGATTAACCCGCGTGCTCTTTTTCCTATCTCCTAGAACATTGCCATTAGCCTTGAAACGATCTCCCATTGGAGAGGCAGTTAGGTCTCACCATCAGTTATGTAGATTCCTTAAGTATGACCATTTGATGGACAGGGGGCAGCCGGTCTGGGGGAATCCACGTTTCTTGATTGGTAATAAAATGATTAATCCGGGATGGCTGGAGAAGTTAAGGGACTGCTCCTTGGGGGACTTTCTTGATGCAAATGGGGGTATAATTCCGGCTCAGGCATTAATTGAACGGTTCAACTTGACTAGCAAGGACATCTTTAAAGTGCTACAGCTTAGGCACGTGTTGTTACAGCAAGTGGGTACGGGTAAAGAGCACATACCCTCCATTGGATTTTGGAGGCTGTATGCCCATTGGTGGGCGTGCTCATGGGTAATATCCAAGATGTATGCAGTCTTGTTTCAATGGGCCTACTCAGTGAATTCTTGCACTGTGTACTTATTGGAATCAGCGTTTCCAGAGGCCATTTGTGACTGGACGGGAATTTGACAGCTTGTCATAGATATCTTAAGCATGACCAACTAAGGCTTATACAATTTAAGGTCATACATAATATTTATTACTCACCTCAAAGTTGAAAGATCTAGGCCTATTAGAGACCCTAAATGTTATAGATGTGAAGCGGTTCAGGTGACCTTTTGCATATTTTTGGAACTGTCCTTGGTAGTTCCGTTATGGGTTGAGATTCAAAATAACCTGAACCCGCTTTTGGGTCTGGAAGATATGTTTAGACCGGAGGTTTGTGTATTGGGTGAAATGACAGCTGTTCCCGTCAGGAATAGGAAGTTTTATATTTTCTTGATTGCCATCTCAGTTAAGAAACTTGTGCTTAGACACTGGAAGGATAAGTTTTGTCCTTCTTATAATGAGTGGTTAAATGAGCTCCTGACTTTTTTGAGGTTGGAAAGAATGATTGCCATTACTCACAATAATTTACGTCATTTTGAAAGGATCTGGGGACTGTTTGAAACCTATTATACCAAATAGATCCTAACGCTAGTAACCCAATATTATCTCATTGCGTGTGCCTGGGGTGGGGAGTGGGGGAGGGAGGGGGTTCTTTGGGATGTGTTGATTAGGTTGATATCGTGTGGGGGAGGGTAGTAGCAGGGACGGTTTTATTGGATTTTGTAATTAGTGGGGTTAAGTTGGAGGGTAAGGGCAGAGTAACTTTTAATTGTTTGTGTTAGGACATTTTTTCCTGGTGGTGAATATTTACACTGTATGTCCTGGTTGATAATTGCTCTGCTGAAAACTAATAACATTTTAAATGGAAAAAAAAAAATAGATACTTCTGCTCAGTACTGACATGGAGCCCATCACAATCTGTTTTCATTGGAATGACTGTGATGTCACAAGAAGAGTATTCTGACCTCAGGTGGGACAGTAATCGACTGGAGTAGATGAACTCTTAGGGAACAAAAATCATGTTTTTATGCAAATGGCTTCAGTAATGATTAATAGGGAGAAGGAATACAGAATGTATGTGTAATGTAAGCTGAATTGTGTTTCAATGTTATGTAACCTCCCTGTAGAAAGAGAACCTACAGTGGTTTGGTTCAGAAGCATTTTTCCCTTTTAAGGTCCCTGGGCTTATAACCCATAATGGGTTAAAATTTCCTTCCTCCGGAGAAGCTGATCAGCCATTGGCTGGGAGTATCCCTGGAGAGCAGAACTCATTTGGACTGTGTGGAGGAGCACGGGCTGAAGGACTCAGTCTGAAGGCGGGAGCAGATGACATTACCTGGCTCCAATTGTCAGCCTGTTCTTGGGGTGGAGGGCCCATAGACACCCGCTGAGGAAGTGGCGGCAACTGTTGTGAACGAGACCCCTTTGGGGGATGTGCTGACCATCTGGGAGGAGAGGGGAAGGGAGGGTAGGAGTTGACTGTCTCTAGCCACCATGAAAATTGAACCTGCAGAGAGGAGAAAGACCACCACGGGAGTTGTACCTGTATAGATGGAGAAAGGAGACTTCACATCCACGGTGGGGATCACCACCAGTCTTGACCCTCTAAGAGCAACGGAGGTGTGAAGCTGATTTAGCAACTAGACATATGTGAGCATTGAAGAGAACGACTCCTGAGGTACATGCCACTCAGGTTTCAGGGGGAGTGGAGTAGCTCAGTTGGGACCATAGAAGACATGGGCCAAGCCACTGCAAGGGGGATGCAGTCATCTTGATACTGGAACTGCAGTCTGTTGAACCTCTGGATGTGTAAACATCAGCAGGATTCTGTAAGATAGAAAGGATGTTCAGCAAAGGGAAGCTGGTTTGAGACTGTCAGTGGGAGAGTTAAAGTTGCCAGAATAGTTTACAGTGAAAACAAAAGTCCAGGAGTGGCCAACTGAATGCTGAGTGTTGGCTGAGGGAAACTGTAATGACCACCCGTGCTGATTATTGTCTCTGAAACATGTGGGCTCCAGGACAATGCATGAACATTGATATAGCAAACCCTTTGGTCCAGTGCCTTGGTATTCCCCCAATGGGACATGTTGTTGTTCCTTAAAGAAATGCTTCATGGAGTAATCACGTTTCATTAAAGGATCCCTTTGCGGTTATCAGTTGCCTTGTGGATTTTAATGCCTGGCACGTTCGTTGTGCTACTAACCCAGTTTGCCTCCTTGCCCATCACTCTATAAGGGAGGCCTGCACTTCAGTCCTGAGGAATGAAAGGATGGTCAACTTTAAAGTTTCCATTGTGGTTGCCCCCTTCCCACAGTCATAACACCATCATACCCCTAGACACCAGGGAGGGGAGCTACATTATATTTATTTAAAGTTCTTCTGGAGGTGTTGGTGACTCTTTATTGAACAAGCTGAACAGAAGTGTTACCAACTGACCCCGTGGAACTCCACTAGTCACTGTCTTCAAGTCTCTGACAGTTGTCCCCCCACATCCACTGCTTATTCATACTAATAGTCTCCACACACACACTCCCTGCTTACTGATTCTGTGTATCAACCTTCCATGTGGTACCTCATCAAAGGCTTTATTAAAAATCTAAATATAGTCTAGAGTCCCCCCCATCTAGCCTTCTGGTTACCTCAATAAAAAAAAACATACTGGTAATTAGATAAGCTTAACAAGAACCATACCCACTAATGAGGCACTAATTCCACAGGTACATTTCCACAGCATATTTTCTTTAGAATTCATTTACCCCAGGATAGCCCCACATATTATTTATATTTGCTTCTGCTTTGGGCAAGATTCACATATGTGAAGGACTGAAGCGGAGGAAGGGAGGGAGGTCAAGTGACTTGCTCAAGGTCACACCATGAGCCAGTGGCTGTGGTGGAATTTGAACCTAGGATCTCCTGTCTCACAGTTCCATACTGTAACCACCAGGCTACACTGCCTTCCTTAAACACATAATGCAGTAGCAGTTCAAACACAATTAGCAACTTCATTTTACAGAGCCAGTAGAACCAAAAATTGCAGATGAGAAATGTTACAAACTTTAAGAAATAGTTGTAACTTTTTATCTCCGTGACAGTTTTTCTTTTTACTCATTAGAACATTTTCTGTGTGAGGCTGGATGTGTGGAATAGCACTCTGCCTGACAGCTGACATGCATATTTCTGTTTCCCCACTACATCATCAGCACTGCAACCTCACAGACAATAACATCACATGTGACTGACCTGGCAGCTACTCAGTGACTCTTCTTGAGCAGCTGTGATGTCACAGTCAGTGAGACCATAATGCTGATGATGTAACGGGAGGAACAGAGCTAGATATTTCAGCTGCCAGGCAGAGTGCTGTTCCACATATCACACCTACTAACATCAGGTAAAAAAACTTCTAATTAAAGGGACACAACAAAAAACACCTCAGATATAAAAGGTAATAGCTGACTGCTTTTAAAAACTAATATTAGTTTTAGGCAGTACACTCGCTCTATAAGCGTGTTTAGTTTCACCTTCTCAGCTGCTGTGTAAATGAGATGCGAAAAACAATTCCCTAATCTTGAAGTGTGAATGTGCAACTATGGATCACACAGGCTTCTTTTCATTCACAGCAACATAGGAGGTGGGAATGGCTGATATGTGCTCACTGCCAACTGGAAGCAGCAATGTGAGGTGGTAGTTCTGGTAGTAGTAGTTGTAGATTTTATTTATTTCGGGCGCCCTTCCCCATAGACTCAGGGTGCCCTTGCTATGTATAAACAGACAAACTGCAATGGTATATATATAAACAGCTTATAAAACAAATACATAGAAATAACAGTACCTAGTACTCATTAAAACTCTTATTAATCAACCATCAAACTGCTTGTCATATTAAATAAATATTCCTCATTCCCCAATGACCTGTTGAAAGAGAAAGGATTTAAAATTTCTTTTAAACATCTCCACAGAGGATGCCTCCTGGAGGTACCCCAGCAGAGAATTCCAAAGGATCGAGGTGGCCACTTTGAATGACCAATCCCTGGAAGATTTTAATCTTGCTCTGAGGACCTCCAGGAGGGATTCCTCTGCAGATCGGAGAGAGCAACTCAGGGCGTAGGGATGCAGAAGCTCCTTCAGGTAACCCAGACCCAGCCCGTGTAGGGTCATATAGGTCAACAGACCTATTTTAAAGGAGATGCACCAGTGCAGTGGCAGCCAGTGCAGTTCATGCAGCACTGGCATAATATGACTGGACCTCGGAAGGCCTGTCAATAGCCCAGCTGCAGCATTCTGCAACAGCTGCAGGCACCACATTGCACCTCCCTTGTCCCCAAGGTAGAGTACAGGAGTCGAGCCTCGAGGTGACAAATGCATGCACTAATGTGGCCAGATCACATGGGGAATAAGGGATCTAATTCAGACAATATTACGGAGATGGTAAAAACCAATTCGGACATTGGCCGACACCTGAGAATCAAGTGTCAGCTCACTGTCCAGAACAACGCTCAAATTCCTCACCTTTGGGGAGGCCTCTAGTTTGGTTGGACCTATAAAAAGCCCTGAACCTATCCCAGAGGCCTCCACTCTCCCCTTTTGACCCAGCTCAACAACCAGTACCTCGGTCTTCCCCAGGTTGAGTCCCAGCCAATTCGATGACATCCATGTCCAGTTCTCGGACAAGCACTTGTTCAACATGTCAGCCACATCAGATCTTCCCAGTGTGAAAGACAGGTAGAGCTGAGTATCATCAGCATAGCAATGAAGACTCAGCCCATACCACCTTATGACCTTACCAAGGGGTAGCATATACACTGCGAATAACATGGGGGAGAGGACAGAACAGTGGGACATGCCACAAGACAGGGCTTGAGAAATAATTCCCCATCACCACCCTCTGGGACCTGTCCTGGAGAAAAGACTGGAACCAGCTGATAACCTTGCCAGTGAGTCCAACATATTCCCTCAGCCTGACCAACAACACCCCATGATCCACAGTGTCAAATGTTGATGAGAGATGCTTGGTGGTGCCTGGCAGAGGGAAGGATCAGAAAACCCTAATAAAGATGCTACAGTACCCAGCAGGACTGATGTACCTTCCCTCTCACTCAGGATAAAATGCCTGCCAAAAACTCAGTATCTTTAATTATCAATATTATATATGTTGAGACAGGCCAATAAATTAGATAGGGAGAAAAAGCCGATTGACGTTCCAAGAATCTGTGTTAGATGAGATGCTTACTTTTTTAAAGGTGATAGGAGACAACTGTAAATAGTTCTGCATTTGAATGTGCACTTGTTTCCTTATTTCGATCATGTGTAGTCTTTTCATAGGCTTTGGCTGTAATTTCAATCATAAATAATTATTTCAGGCCTGAGAGCACAGCAGTAGCTCTACCGCTCGCTATATTGGCTACCTGGGTTCAGGAACGGGCTCGGGTCACTCAGAAGCTGGCCAGGGGAGGGAAACTTGAGAGTCCGGGGGGGGGCACAGCATTCTACTGTTTGTCTGCCTCCTAGCAGAAGCCAGGAGACAGCACAACAGGACTGCAGCAAGGGGAGGGGCAGCCGTTGGACTCCAGCATGCATGCGCACACCTATCAGTGCGGGTCACTGCACACTGGCACTCTTGGGGAGAAAATTCAGGAGCTGGCAGAAAAAGCCCTGGCCTGCAGTTATACTGGCACCCCATGTAGGCCCATGAACAACCAACAAGGCAGGCCACCCACCACTATCGTGGTCCTGGCAAGTGGTGGATAATGGCAAGCCACCCACCACTATCGTGGTCCTGATAAGTGGTGGACATCTAGTAAGTCCATGAGAAAGTCGGTGATGGGGCTGGAGGGGTGCAATTGGGCAAATTGGGAAGTGAGAAAAAAGCTTCGTTAAAAAAACAAAAACAAAAACATTATTACTTTATGTGCTTCTACAAAGTATACTTTGCATTTTACCCCTTCTGTGGTTATACTGCCTGCTACAGGATTTCCTGGACATTTTGTGATGTCAGTTTACACTGTTCTGCAGGCTTACTTAATCAGTGTGGAACAGTGGGAACTGACACCACATTATGTCCAGGATGATGCACGGAACTGCTGTAACCAATGCAGGGTGTGACTCTAAGGTATATGTGCAGGCACCGAACAAGTAATAATGTTGCCTCCATGGCGCTGAGCATTGAGAGATAGCTCTGGCATGCTGGCCACATGGATTTGTGCCCAGTCCCTGGGACATCAGGCGCTGAGGCTGGCAGAGAGGGTGAAAAAGCATACGTGAGGAGAGAGAAGAGGTGCACCTGTAAGAAAGTGGTACTGCTGCTAGCATAGGGCCATAGCCGACATAGGTGACCACACTGCTCTGGGTCCTTCCCTTAGATGCTGATGTGGTCAAGTTCCAGATTGGGGTAGGGCAGAAAGAGAATGAGGAGAACAAGTAAAATCACACCTGTACTGGCGCTTCTGAAGAAGGCACCCTGGCTCCTCCCACTCTACCCTGACGCCGCAGCACACTAACCCCATGCCCCCAACCATGGCTCCAGCAACTAGGATGCTCTTTGGAGCATACTATCTCTACTGGCAGCAGAGGGGAGCCCCTCAGAAGGGATATGCTGGATCTTTTTTTTTTGTAAAGCTTTCTTCTTTCCACAGTTGATACATGCAGGCTTCTCAGTCCTGTCCCCACCTGCCCTGCCCGGCACGCAATACTCACCTTACCCCATGGATTGCCTCTTGTGGTGAGGCCAGGAAAGGGAGCATCATCCTTCCCCCACCAGGTGGCTCTCATCTGAAATGGGCTCCGTGGTCCAGATGGTGGTGTGGGGGATGGGGGCAGGAGGGCAGGACTTCATGAAGTCTGCACCAACCATTTTCCATTTTCTTCCCTTGGTCTCCAGCTGTGGTGGTATGTAATCATGTGCGCATAGAGGCTCAGACATGCTACAGAACCACGGCCCCTCCCAGCTATGCTGCTTGAGCACTGGTACTACCACCCAGCTTCCAAGGGCTGAGGTGGCATGCTTCCCCAATTTGGGAGACGAGAGCTGTCCGATGGACACTCAATCCTCTCCCCCCCAGCTAACCTCCAGAAACCTGAGCTTGTTCTCAAACTCAGGTCACCAGCATGGCAGGAGGTACAGCACATAGCACCTACGCCATCTTCGTCATTGGGCTGGCTGGATATGCCAGATCTTAAAGCAGACAGATCACCTGGAGGAACCTGGGGAATAGAAATAGGAAATCCAGTTGTGAGTCGAGTAGGCAGCGATGGCTGGAAGGAGGTAAACACAGGAGGGGCCTGAGAGACAAAAAAAAAATCCCAAAATAATAAAAGCCATTGTCTGAATAAACAAATAGCCATTATATGATCAAACAGTGGATATACGTGAATGGATGGTACCATTGTGTGTGTGTGTGTGTGTGTGTGTGTGTAAAATAATTTCATATCACCTTTTAGCGCAGGGCAGCCCAACAACAACTTCTTGTTTGTGGGGGAAGGGCTGTCTTGCTTCTCCCCAGTGTTACAGCTGGCTGGGGCTGAAGCACTGGGAGGTTAAGGGACTTGCTCAGGGTCACAGTGAGCTAATGGATATGGCAGGACTTGAAACTGCGATCTCTTATTTCACTAACTGCTGCTACCTTCTGCACATTTTTTACCCATATTTATTTTCTACCATGTTGTGTTGTTTCTCAAACCTAAACCTCTTTAGGGCTGCTTTGGCTGCACTGTGGTTGCCATCCGCTGTTACCTTCACACACATATATTTATTTCCTGGCCATGTATACAGTAATGGTCAGAATCTACTAACTGTAACATTTTTATTGGACTGCTGTGCAGTGTTTAATCCCATGCCCTCCATCCCACCTGGGCGACCCTGTATACAAGCTTTAGCTCAGTGTGCTTTTCCTGGTAAAAAACAAAATAAATTAATAAATACATGTCATAATTCTATACTATTATAAAATGGCTGAAAATGTCTTGCTTCCTAATGACTAACCAAGTTCAGAGACCCTTATATTAATTTCCCACAACTGCACAGGTTGGAACAAAAGTAACATTGTGATTTTGAATTTGGGAAATTCATGAGCCACTTCACTCATTCCTGATTGCCATCACAAACATGGCTGCCACCTTTACTTGTATATGAAAAACATCAACTCGGCATTACAAATAAAACTCCCTTACAGTACTGTCTATTAAAAAATAAATAAAACATTGAGTGTTTCTTCCATGATCCCCTCCTTACACACATAAACACATTTAAAAATCAACTGCTATTCAAAATTTCAATTTCTGGTGTTTCTTTGATGACCATAAAAAATTCCCCTCCTATCTGTGGGCAGTGATCAAATCCGGGATAGCGAGGGTGACACAGCTTTGTGTGAAACAGGTTAGCAAGAGGAAGAGGAAGAAGAGACCGTTATGGGTTTCAAAGAAGGTAGCTGAGAAAGTTAAAGCAAAACAAAGGGCGTTCAAACAGTACAGACACAGGAGGAAGAACACAGGGAGATGTACCAGGAAAAACAAAGAGAGGCAGGGAAGGCAGTAAGGGAAGCCAAAGCAGATATGGAGGAACTCATTACAAAATCAGTGGTGAAGAGGGATAAAACCTTTTGCAGGTATATCAGGGAAAAAATGCAGGCGGGGGGGGGCGGATAGTGGGACTAAAATGAGAGGAAGGGAGGTAGAGTAGAGGATGACAACAGCAAAGCAGACATACTAAACAAATATTTCTGCTCAGTCTTTACTGAGGAGGGGGCAGAGCATGGGCCAGAAGTGAGGAGGAAGTGTTGTAAGGGCACAGAAATAGATACAACTCCATTCCCAAGGGAAAGGTTCCTAAGGGAACTGGAAGCAATTAAAGTTGATAAGGCTATGGGGCTAGATGGTGCACACCCTGGGGTGCTGAAGGAGTTAAGGGAGGTTGTGGCAGTCTCTGGCAACCCTGTTCAGCCTGTCATTGCAAACGAGGGAGGTGCCCAAAGACTGGAGGTGAGCTGATGTCCCTCAAGAGGCAGTATAGCGCCGTGGGTTAAGTCTCTGAGCTGCAGATCTGGAGACCTGGGTTTGAATCCCACAGATGCCTAGGTGCATACTGTGTGAACCTGAGCAAGTCACTTAACTTCCTTGTGCTCCCAGGTTGAATCTAGAAACAAGCTTCGGCTTAGTGTGCTACTCCTGGTTAAACAATGTTCCCTTTCCCTTTCCCTTTTCCTATACAAAGGCGGACACAGAGAGGAAGCAGAAGACTACAGACCAGTCAGTCTGACCTCAGTAGAGGGTAAGATCATGGAAACACTACTGAAGGAAAGACTAGTAGAATATCTGATTGCCTACAGTCTACAGGACCCAAGGCAACATGGTTTTATGGGAGGGAGGTCATGCCAGACTAACCTCATCGAGTTCTTTGACAGGGTGACAAAGGAGGAGTGGATCGGGGGCAGTGAATGTGGCCTACCTGGATTTCAGCAAGATTTTTGACACTGTGCCACACAGAACGCTTTTAAACAAGCTCGGGAGCATGGGTGTGGGTAACGTGGTGGTAAAGTAGGTGGGGACTTGGCTAGGTAACAGGACACAGAGGGTAGTGGTAAATGGCAGCCACTCCGCAGAGGGAAAGGTGACCAGTGGGGTACCACAGGGATCAGTGCTGGCTTCAGTGCTCTTCAATATCTTTATCAGTGACATCACAGAGGACCTGGAAGGGAAAACATGCCTGTTCGCTGGTGACACAAGCTCTGCAACAGGGTGGACACACTGGAGGGTGTGGATAGAATGAGAAGAGATCTGCAGAAGCTAGAGGACTGGTCATGGGATTGGCAGTTTAGATTTAAAACAAAGAAGTGTAAGATAATGCACATGGGGCACAAAAACCCAGTAACAACATACCAGCTTGGGGGATATGGAATGCTCCAAGCAGAAATGGAACTTTGGGTGACCATCTCTGAGGACCTAAAGGTAGGAAGTCAGTGCAACAAGGTAACAGGAAAAGCAAACAGGATGCTGGGATGCATAGGCAGTGGTATCACCAGCAGGAAAAGGGAGGTCATAATTCCACTATACAGGACATTAGTGAGGCCACATCTCAAGTACAATGTCTGGTTCTGGAGGCCTTATCTGCACAAGGACATAGCTAGGGTGGAGGCTGTTCAGAGGAGGGCAACCAAGATGGTACAAGGATTACATCACAAGCCCTATGAGGAGAGGCTGAAGGACTTAAATATGTACTCCCTAGAGGAGAGGAGGGAGAGGGGGATATGATTGAGACATTTAAGTACCTAACGAGGAAGAACAAGGAGCAGTAAAATTCAATTTTTCAAAGAAAAAGATGCTCCAGAACAAGGGGGCATGGGATGAAACTGGAGGGAGAAAGGGTCAGAGGGAATATGAGGAAGTACTTCTTCACAGAGAGGGTGATGGACCAACAGAACAGCCTGCCAGAAGAGGTGGTGGGGGCAGAAATGATTACAGGATTTAAGAATGCATGGGATAGGCATAAGGGGATCCTGGTAGTCAGGGGAAGGGAGACAAGCTAGTTCCCGGGAAGTTTGAAGAAGCCCAGTACTAGTGATCAAGGGCAGATTAGGTGGGCCAGAGGCCCTTATCTGCTGACAACATCTATGTATCTATCTTGCTAGTTTGCCAGAGAACTTACTGCTGCTGCTTATTCTGCCACAGATAAAATTGAGGATGTGGGCCCAATTCTCAAATAGTGGGGAATGGTGCTTGTGCTTGTGCCACCTAGGAATGGCACAAGGGGCAACTTGTCCCCACACTGTGTGCCATTCCCAATTCTGAGATGTTGCCTGTGTCAGATGGGGGGGGGGCACCCATGCCAGTCAGGCTTGTGCTGCTCTTGTGGTGGATGCACAGCTGCACCACAGCGGTGCTGCTATATTCCCATTCTCGGGATTCCAAATGAGCCCCGATGGGTGCAGGGCTTGCCTGAGGTTAGACCAGCCTGCAGCTAGTGTAACAGCCCATGTGCCACCCCTGGAGCCAGTGCTGGTTGTGCAGTGCTTCCATGACCTCCATTGCAGCCACCTAGCTGCAGTGTCCTGTGCCCACACAGCTACCACACACCACTAGTGTGTGGTGGGAACCATCATGTTGGGCTGTGCCACCCCAGAATGTTCCCAGTCTGGCATGCCATGGTCTGTCATGGTGTCAGGGACCATACCCCCCCCCCCAGCACCAGGCAAAGTGCTTCCCACCTGCAACCATGACTGGCCACCTGCTGTCTTCAAAGTGGTGCATTAGGTGACCCAATGCTGAAGACAGCTCGGCTGCATATGCCAATGGTATTTCCTACCTCCAACTACCATTGCTGTTCCCTGTCCTGCTTGTGTAGGGCATGGAGGGAGCCTGCCACAGGACCACTTGTTTGGGTACACCACCCATGCATTTCCACCTCTGTTGCAGCAAGCCTTGGCTGTACCAAGAGGGCTGCATGACCCTTCCACACCTTGCAGCAATCCACTCCCATGCATCTTCTGTTTGACACATGGGTGTAGTTATGGTAAACTGTGGGACTTTGGCACTGGGACCCCACCTGTTCATGAATCAGGTGCAGGGTCCCTCATGCACTGGCATCAGATGCAGGCTGCAGTTTGCCGCAGCTTGCATTGTTCTAAGGCCAGGTTTCAGAATCGGGCCCTCTGGCTCCACTGGAGGCGTGTGTGTGTGTGTGTGTGTGTATATGTGTGTGTGTGTGTGTGTGTGTGTGTGTGTGTACACATGCCTGTGGAGTTCTGCAGAATTTGAATCCATGTATTCCATGTGTGTGTGTGTGTGTGTGTGTGTGTGTGTGTGTGTGTGTGTGTCAGGGGGATGAGCGTGTTACTGGTGCAGTACTACAGAATTCTGAATACTGTATTCCAACAACAAACATACCAGCTATTGAATGTGTAGAAAGACAGAGGACTAACTGGTGGCAACCATCTGCAGAGGGCCAATGTTACATTTTCAGCAATATTTTATTATATTTTTGTTGTGTCTTTTTAAACTTTTAGAGTAAGTTTTTAAAGTTCATACTGACCCATTTTATAAGTGCAACAAGACTCTTTGGGGTGTTGGTTGTACTGGTTTTACCACATTTCCAGGGGCTGTATAGCAAAGTGGTTAAGGGCACTGAGCTGCAAACCTGGAGACCTGGGTTTGAATCCCATCAGCCTCCAGTTGCATACTGTGTGATCCTGAGCAAGTTACTTAACTTTCTTGTGCTCCCAGGTCGCACCTGGAAACAAGCTGTGGCTTAGTGTGCCTTTCCTGGTTAAAAGGTTTCCCTTTTCCCTATCGCCTTGTGTCTTACTACTCCCCTTGGTTTGCAGCAAAACCAGGACAGACAATACCCCATTGTATTTTATTGCTTACTCAGCCACGGGGCAGGCTGCCTCTCTAGCTTTATTGGGCTAGCGCACATTTCTGTGACTATCTGGTGCTGAAAGACTTCTGATACTATAGCATTATTATTCAGCAGCTGCATGTGTGTAACCGCGAATTGTCTGCCCACCCCACCCATACTATGCTCCCCAAGCTCATAAATAAGGCTTGTTTTCTCAGCAAAAATCAAGTTTTCATATTAACAGTAAGAAAAGCTGAAGTCATTCAGGAGGAAAACGATGCCTGACATGGTTCTGTCACCACTGTGTGGAGATATCTGGGGTGAAAGTGAAGTCTCTATGGGTAGAGCTGGTCCAGGGACAGTTTTATGTACTGTAACTTGCTTTAAATTAATTACATACAATACTTCAAACTTGTAATGATGTACCGAATGATGCAGCTGCCACCCTAACCACCTGGAACCATCTTGTCCAGCCCGGTGGCACTGAGGGTTGAGGCATTGGACACCACACCTCGCGCCACGCTGGTGACCCAGGTTCGAACATGAGCCTGAGACGTCAGGGGTCGGCGGGGCGGGGGTGGATGAGGATTGAGCATCCAGCGGACTGCTCTCCTATGCCCGGGATGGGATCCAGGGAGCCATCGCTCTGCAGCGGCCCCCAGTGATGATGAGGGGGGGGGGCACTGCTAGAGCTGGCATAGAAGGATGGAGTGCGGCAGACATCGGCACACTTGCATTCCCAGGGGTAGAAAACAAGCAAATGGAGCAGCACAGGCCATGGCAACTTGATAACCGCACTCCGCCGGCCAAAGATGCCCGATGCGCATGCCGGTAATGGTTCCTCGTCTGGCACGGGTGCAATAGGGGGTGCCCCTCTCAAAGACAGAGCTGCATATACCAGCTGGGCATGCTACATCAGGGTCAGAGGTGGAGCTGAGCAGTGGCTGGATTGAAGGCAGGTCAGTGGCTGCTAGGGGGTAAAATATGTCATGTTAAAAAAAAAGAACACTAGGTGAAGGACATAATTGAGCCCCCCCCCCACTGTGTGAACATTTCTGAATAAATTTCAAGAACCATCGCCATCGGCTTTGGGGTGTATGGTAGCTGTCATTGTCAGACAGCTCTGTCGGCAGGAGGCCATGGCGGTGTGCGGGTGGGCTGAGCTGCCTGCCGACAGTGGGATCCTGCTGGTGGGGTGAGAGAAGTGGGTTGGGGGTGCCTGGGGGAGGTTCGTTCCATAACTGCTGGCTGCCATAGAGCGGCTCAGCAGGGGGCTTGGGGCTGGGAGGGGGTACAACGTTTACGATACCACCGCCACGGTGGGTGGCTTTACTCGTGGCATGGAGAGGGGGTTCTGCGTTTCATTTACCGCCACTGGGAGTGGCATTTACTGGGTGCTTGGGGCGTGAGTTCTGCAGTTCTTTTACTGTCACTGGGAGCGGCATTTACCAGGGGCTTTGGGCTGGGAGGGGGGCATGCTTGTGCGACGGGGGTCCACTGTTCAGCGCATTCTGCCAGGGCATCCCTGCAGGTGCAATGCAAATGGGGCCATAATGGCATGCTAATGGCCCCATTGCGCCATGCATGCCTAATGGCCTCATTTGCATGCCCCTGGCTGTGGATCACGTTTTTGGGTGCTTTTTGGGTGCAGAGCATCCTGAGATGCCCTGCCCTGACGGGTCACAGCCTAACATGGGGGATGCGCCAGTGCAGCCTGGGATACCCCGGCACATCCTGGGCGGGGGCATCTCCCTGCACCTCCTCTGTGAATCACCCATTTTGCACTCAGTGCATCTCCCCTGTGCCGGGGCAGCCAGGATGCACTGAGCGCATCTTCTTTGTGAATCCTGCCCTAACAATCATATACAGAAACAAGTTCACACACTAGACATAAACTGACACACAGTCACACATACACACAAAGAACTGCACAGATACTCATACAGACACAGTTGTACACAGACACAATCACAGAACAGGCACAGTAACACAGCAAACACAAGCAATTGCCCAGATACATATTTATAAACAGACATAAGCAGACACATTGGCATATTTACTTATTTAGGATTTATAGATCGGGCAAGCACACTAGACAAGTTCATTCCTATTTTCAGTTATAGCCTGAGAGGTTACACATAGAAACAATTGCACAGATGCATTTATTTATTAAAATATTCACCAGATACTTTCAGCAAAGAAAAATCTGATGAAACGTGACTCGGCTTGGGTTAAAGTTTGTAATTACCCATATGGCACAACAAATGTTTGCTAATTAGTACAATTTGTAACTGGGTTCTGGGAGTCTGAAAGAAAATGGGACTCCTGCATCCAATCCTTTTAACTCATTAAGACCAACTGGGTTAGCTTAATTATATGTTTAGCCTTAATGACTGAAATGCAAGCTGGCATTGATTGCAATGTATCTAAATTGTTTAATAACTGTAATGTAACTTTTGTTGGTGGTCCCTCCTAAATGCTGCAAGAAAGAGATTCCTCCAAAATAAATGTCTATGCTTTATTTTCTAAACATCAGTTTCCTCTATAAAGTCTGATTCCTTGGACTTAGAGTTGGATGCACTAGGACCACAGGGAAGCAGAACTTTTGTGGCCAGTGATGCCAGTGCACAGCACCAACATACTAACATACAGCGCAATGCAAGCGCCCACATAGAAAGAAGTGCTTGTCCCACTGTGTCAGTTCCTTTTTTCAGCTGTCATAAAGGAGTCTACCTTGATATGGAACAGAACATCTTGCTGCTTCTTACAGATTTTCTGCCAAGTTTGTTGAGTAATAGTTTTGTTTTTCACTTTCATTTTTGTTATTTAATGCAATTAGGCTATTACTGCAGCACTAACTACCATCTCAATTGTTCCTAGTTGCAGGATATGCAATCAAAGAAAGAAAGGTGACTATGGGAACCTTAGACTGCCGTCATTTGTGTCTGATAGCTCAGTGGTAGATGAAGACAGCGAAGTTGCTAGAACTTGACAAATTTCAGCAATTTTGCTTCGCCAGTGACTGCAGTTCATGTAGCTATTCACCTGGTGAATTAGCCAAATTCAAATCTACACAAATTGCCAGTTCATGAGCAAATTAAGGAGTTTGAGTAGTCTGATGTGCAAATTTGACCAATTTGCTGGCAAAACCTGATACAAGTTGCATCTCTATGCCCACCTCCCCAAAACATATCCTCCATCAGCACCCTCTACCCTCCTCCCCCCCCACCTGAAGAATTGCAAAGATTTAAGTAGGATCATACAGGTGACTCCAAAGTAGCCTGAATTTAGGTTCAGTAGTATCAATACCCTCCTCTCCTCCAGCTACACGCTAAACACACTCTCCCCACCCGAGTCACACCACCAGGTGAACAGTGTCAATAAGTCATTACAAGCCCCCTACACCCAACCCCCTCTCTGGTCCCACCCTCCTCTCCCCACCAGCACCCAGAAAAAAACATTTAATAAAGAAAATGGTCGTCTAGTGCAGAGCGTCTGCTCTATTCAGTGTCCATCTTGGTAACTGTGAGAATCAATGAATGGTGATGTCTTTGCTCCTAGTAAAACCTGATTGGCTGAAAATTCATATGAGATTATTTCTTCCTCATTACAATTTGTACTGCACTTCTAGCTAATTAACATCTGCAAAATAAGAGAAAGTTCTAGTCCAGATATCACTCTGCTACTGTGTTCCATCCATTTGTTTTTCACTGGGATGTTTCGCACATACAGTTTTATATTTCACTTTATATTATCTTTTTACAGTCTTATCATTTGATGGTGTTTTCTGATGGTTCTGGGTCCCTATTGAATCTTGATTAGAACACCCTCAGTGTAGGCAACTAGAGGTAAGAGTTTAACACTTGCTGTGCCGTGGACTGATATATCAGTCCAGAAATCCTATACATTCTATTTCTGTCAGCAGCCTAAGGGTTAAATTGTTATGCACAAATTGGGATATATGGCTTTAATGTGGTGAAATAAGAGGTGTTTGCACATTGGACCTGCCTCCCGATGAAGCATCACAAAATTGATGTGAAACGCTCGGAAATGTATGCTGTGCTTTATTTTGCCAACTGAATAAATTTACTTCTGCAGATATCAGGTTTGAGCAATTTTGTATTGTACTCACCCTAAGTGCACTGATTTATGTATTTTTTATCAGCATTTATAGACATTGATAGCTCAGAATCACGGGCTCACAAATGATGCTTAGCAAATGGTGAATGAATGTACCATTTGAAGAATCCTCCCTCTGTGAACAAAACATAGAGTCACCCCTCAGAGAGGTCAATGATAAGAAATCGACACTGAAAGACATTAAATACATCCTTGCCACCCCCTGGAGGATGTCGGTACAGATTTTATTGTTAGCACCAAAGGTCCATTCAGGGCAGAAGTAACCAGAGAGGCTTGTCCCAGAAAAAAAATTGAGACAGCTGCTGGAAGCATCAAGTGCAACCCTGTGACTGATTTCCAACCCTGGGTCCACCTCAGCTGCATGTAGGGAACCACTTGATTCTGGTGGGGGACCCTGTTCTTCAAGAAACAGGAGGGCATTGCAATACACAAGTAGGCTCTGGAAATTATGTGTGATGGCTACTCTTCAAAAAGGGTACATCACACTCCAAACCATCCACAAGGCAAACTGTTTCATCTTCACGGCTGCACGAATGAACATCTTTCATTCAATGTGGCAAAGCTCTTGCAGAATAGAGCAATGGAAAATGTCCCAGAATCAGAGAATGGCAAGGGCTTCTATTCCAGGTACTTCCTAGTACCCCAAAAGATAAGTATCTGCATCTGGTCCTGGACCTCAGGCATCTGAACATCTTCATGAAGCAGAAAAAGGGCACCTTGTGATCAGAATGGTATATCTGTGGTCTTCTCTGCCATACTCGAAGAAACGGGATTGGTTGTCCTCCTTAGATACATACTGACAATCCTAATCAGACCAAACACCTGCAAATATCTAAGGTTCTTCCAACATTTCCAATGCAGGGGTTTTGCTGTTTGGACTTGCAACTGCACCATATGTCTTCACAAAATACTTCATGGTTCTGTTGGCACTTCTCAGTAAACAGGGGGTTCAAGTCCTCCTCTACCTGTATTATTGGTTTATATGGAGCGTAGACAGAGACAGAAGTAGATGGGCATCCTTCTGAACTACCTAAGTTTCAGCTGATTCCCACTCAGAGACTTCATTTCATAGGAGCAATACTAGACCTCCAGAAAGTGAGATCCTTCCTACTCAAGGGAAAAGCAGAGTTGATTGTTCACATGGCCTGTTACATCAAAATAGTGTTTCCAGTAACAGTGTACTCCATGCAACAAAATATTGGGTCTCATGACACCCAATCTTTTTAGTGTCCCCTGGCAAGACTGCACATGAGAACTTCTCAGTGAATGTTCATCAACCAGTGAGCTCAGGCATCCTAGCCAATCAGTCACCCCATACGAGTTACAGAGGTGATCATCTGATCCCTATAGATGGTCACCTCTGTGGTGGACCAACAAGGAGAACCCCCTAGGTGGTGTCTTGTTCTCTCTTCCAGAGCTTCAGGTGACAGTAACGATGGAAATCTCCTGTTTGGGATAGGGAGTGCACTGTCACAGCTTTCAGACCTTGGGATCTTGGTCCGCATGAGAGCAGAATCTCTGCATTAATGTACTGGAGATTGACAGTGCTGTATGGGTTTTGAGACCTGTCAGATGAATTCCTACCCACTTTGCAGAGAAGCGGTGAGGGTCTGTGAGTAAGCATTGTGGAAGTGCTATGACGGCCACTCTTCTCCTTGGTGTGAAGAATGTCTTAACTAGAAGCTTAAATCACACGGTAGCAGATCTGCACAGGTGGTTGCTAGCAAAGGATGTGGTAAAGGATCTATCTGCACAATGAGGCATGCTGAAAATATATTATTTTGCATCCTGCCACAGTGCAAAACTGCCACTCTGCTTGGAACAGGTATGCATCAAGGATAGCCTACCGGTGGTCACCAGCTCCTGTTTAAGGCAGGTGGTGAAAAGAAAATGGTACAGAAAACTGAGCTGGTTTACAAGAGAGGTGGAGCATGTATACTAAGGGAAAAAGGGAGGCATTCACGAGATTTGAAAATAAATCAGAAGAAGGGGGACAGGGACAAATACCTTGCTAATTGATGGAAGCCAACAGGGCGGTATTAAAGTATAAGACTAATACAGAACTAAGGATTGTGGAGGAAGTCAAGACAGGGGACAAGGCCTTTTTTGTTGCATTAAGAAAAGAAAAACAAAGGAAGGCATTGTCCAGCTGAGACAGGGTAAGTGATGGGTGGAAGAAAGTGAAGACAAGGCAGACATACTGAATGACTTCTGTTCTGCATTTACCGAGAAGGAGAGTCCTCAGCTACAGGGTAAGGTTAGCACTAGAAGTGAAGGGGTTCAGATATATGTATGGGAACAGATGGCAAGGACAGGATACTAAGCGGGCTTGAGGAATTGAAGGTAAACAAATCACCAGCAGTGCCAGACAGACTTCACCCCAGGATGTTGAAGGAAATGGTGCAAGTACTGATTGCGCTCCTGATGGCCCTCTTCAACTGCTGCTTAGAGACTGGAGAGCACTGAAGGCCTGGAGAACAGTGGGCATGGTACTCCTGCAGAAAAGTCAGGGAAAGGACGGGCCAGGTGTAAGTGGCCACTTTCTCCTGACAAATGATCTATACAATGGGGGAGAAGAGGGTTCCAGACTTTCAGGCATATGTCCACTGCCAGAATCGTGCCTTATTGGGCCCTGGGAGTCCTACTCTCCCAACACTCAGAGGGGCCAGCCTGGGTTCTTTCTGCTGTTAAACAATTTTCGAGGGATATCGGGGAGTATTGCAGCATAGCCAGTTGCTCCAGACATGTGAATTGGTTTGTCCCACTACTCCAGGAACTAAAAAGCTGAATGGGGCTGCAGTGGCTTGGCACCTTAAATGCCTAGGTAACTGAATATTCTTTAACGGAATTTGTAGTAATGGTTGTACAGTCATTCATCCCTCCAAACTCTCTGTCCCCCAGCATTAGACCAGTAAAGCAGGGTATGAACAGTTAGTTAGGGACCCAAAACAATTTAGTTACAAAATCACAACCACAGACCTGGGTCAGTGAGGTAGAACTTTGATACCATGGTCTCTATGACACATATTGGGAGGCCTGGCCGGTAAGTCACACTTAGTAGTTACTAGGTCATATATCATAGATACGTAGATACATAGACAGTGTCGGCAGATAAGGGCCTATGGCCCACCCAGTCTGCCCATTTGAGCTTGTAAGTTCAGTTTGTTTTCCTAGAAGTCTGTTGCCCCTTACCCCTGACCTCCAGAATTCCTTCATGTCTATCCCATGCATTCTTAAATCCCGTGATTGTTTCAGCCCCCACCACTTCCTCTGGCAGGGTGTTCCACTTGTCCACCACCCGTTCTGTGAAGAAATTCTTTCTCATGTTTCCTCTGAATCGTTCCCCTCCAACTTCATCCCATGCCCTCTAGTCCTGGAACATATTTTTGGCTTAAAATAGTGTTTTCCTGCACCCTGTTCCTCCCTGTAAGATACTTGTATGTCTCTATCATATCCCTCTCCCTCCTCTCCTCCAGGAGTACATGTTCAGTTCCTTCAACCTGTCTTCATAGGTCTTGTGATGCAATCCATGCACCATCTTTGTTGCTCTCCTCTGAACCTTCTCTACCCTGTTTATGTCCTTACGTAGGTATGGTCTCCAGAACTGTACACTGTATTAAGGTGGGGCCTCACTAGTGTCTTGTATGTGAATTATGACCTCCTTTTCCTCCTGGTAATGCCCTGCCTATACATCCCAGCATCCTATTTGCTTTACCTGCTGCCTTGTCACACTGTTCCCTACCTTGAGGTCATCAGAGATGATAACCCCAAGATCCCTTTCCTGCTTGGTGCATGCTATATCCTCACCCCCCAATTGATATATTGCGCCAGGGTTTTTGTGCCCCATATGCATTATCTTGCACTTCCTTGCATTGAATTTCAACTGCCAAACCCCTGACCATTCTTCAAGTTTCTGCAGGTCCCTTCTCATTCTGTCTACACCCTCTGGTGTGTCTACTCTGTTACAGAGCTTTGTGTCATCAGCGAACAGTGAAATTCTGCCTTCTAGGTCCTAGCCATGTCACTGATGAAGATGTTGAAAAGGACCGGTCCCAGCACTGATCCCTGTGGTACCCCACTGGTCACTCTTCCCTCTGTGGAGTGACAGCCATTTACCACCACCCTCTGTGTCCTGCCACCCAGCCAGTTACCTACCCACCATACTACCGTCCTGCCCACCCATATTCCCCAGTTTGTGTAATAGTCTTCTATGTGGCACAGTGTCAAAGGCCTTGCTGAAGTCCAGATAGGCCATGTCCACTGCCCTCCCCTGATCCACCTCCCTAGTCACCCAGTCAAAAAATTCAATGAGGTTGGTCTGACATGACCTCCCCCTGGTGAAACCATGCTGCCTTGGGTTCTGTAGTCCATTGACAACCAGATGATCCACCAATCTCTCCTTCAGTAGTGCTTCCATGATCTTCTCCACTACCGAGGTGAGGTCAGGTTTTAACAAATCACCTGCAGTTACAGAGTGAAGGCTGTCAGCCCAGTGGATGGTAAACTTGAACCCAGCAGGATGCCTCTATTACATACACAGCCTTATATAGTACTTGCAGTTGACCTAAGGGATATACCCTCCACATGAGTTACATTAGTAGCAGTTGGGCACAAAACAAGGCAGATAGTTACATATCTTTACTCACTCTCCCTTCAGGGTGGAATCAGGGATGGCACTGGGATGTTGCCGCAAATCAAAAAACTCAACTGTAGTAGCAGTTGAATAGACAGTGGTCCTCTGGTGCTAAAACTGGGAAGGGATACTTGTGAGTGCCATCTGCTAAACCACATGACAGGGCACTGCAACAGGCCCCCACCATCCTTGCAATAGTCTGGCTAGATTCTGCCCTCTGGAGATATGACTTGGAGAGGGTGGGTGCCACTCTCCAGGTTCTGGGACCCATGTCTCACATCTCGGGCCTGGAAAGAACCTTCTGGCTGGTTGCAGCCAGAGCCACAGCAATACTTGTCTCCTTCTTCTTCTTCTCTCCTTCTGCCTCTCTCCCCTGGGGTGTCTGTCCTGGTATTTATACCCATGGTACCAGGTGTTCTGACAGCACAGCACCCTAGCTACAGGAACCATTTGGACAGGATGTCCATTAAACTGAGTTTCCTGATGTAGGACATAGCTAGCAAAGTAAACAATTTAAAGGCTACAGTTACTGCACAGTAACCTTTTAGTGTCTCACTAGGAGAACACTTGGGATCAGCTGTGACTGACAGTAAGCCCCCACTCTCAGAAACATAGAAGTTGACGGACAATAAGGACCACAAGACCCATCCAGTCAGCCCATTTTTTCTACCTTATGAATGTGCCGTAGACCTTTACTCTGTTAATGGCCTAGTTATTCATACTCATCTGTATTGCTCCCGTATGCCTATCCCATGCCTGTTTGAAGCCCTGCACTGTATTCATATCCACCACTTCCTGGGGTAGGCCGTTCCATGCATCCACCACCCTTTCCATGAAAAAGAACTTCCTCACATTACCCCTTAATCGGCCTCCCTGTAATCTCATGCTGTGTTTTCTTGTCCTGCTATTTTTCTTATATTGAAACATGTTAGACTCTTTCATCTTGTTAATGCCCTTAAGATAGTTGAATGTTTCGATCATATCACCTCTCTGTCTCCATTGCTCTAGGGTATACATATTGAGTTCTGTTAATCTGTCCTCATATGTTTTCTGATGCAGTCCTGCACCATTTTAGTTGCCCTTCTCTGGACTGTCTCAATTTTGTTATTATGTCCTTGTGCAGGTGCAGCCTCCAGTACTGCATGCAGTACTCCAGATGGGTCTTGTAAAGAGGGATTATTACCTCCCTCTTCTGACTTGTGATACCCCTACTAATACACCCTAACATCCCTCTAGCCTTCCCTACAGCTTTAGTGGTCTGCTTGGATGATTTCAGATTATCTGTGATGATGATGCCCAAATCTCTTTCTTCCCTTGCGATTGCCAGCAACTCCCCTACCAACCTATAGGTGTCTTCAGGGTTTCTCTTCCCTATGTGTATGCACTTCTTTGCGTTAAACTCCAGTTGCCAATCTTCTGACTATTTTGCCAGTTTATTCAGCTGTCTTCTCATTCTGCCCACCCCATCTGGATAATCTACTCTGTTGTAGATCTTGGTGTCATCTGCAAACACACATAGAAAAAGGGGTGTCCAGGGAAATTGACAATCTTCTTAATTAAGATCCTTGTTGGGTGTTTTGTCGGTGGAGCTTGCTAGTTTTCGGTAAATTCAAACAACTAATAAGGTTGGCATGCTCGTAAGCAACAAAGGCTATAACACCATAATTTCTTAAAACAAATGATTTATTTTTTGTGTAAATAGTCCCAACGTTTCGCCTAACTAATTAGGCTTCTTCAGGGGAACTGTAAAGAATTGTAAAATGTACATAATTATTTTTCTTATAAGATTTCGAAATAGAACTTTTCACTTTCATTTGAACAGTTACATTTAATATAGTTATATATTGTATAATGCTTGTATATTTGTTAATTAATACTCATTGAGCATTCTAAATCATTGTTGGATTAAACAAAAATGTATAAAAATCAAATTATCACTACTTCTCCTGTTATGAGGACCACCAAATTTATTGCAAAATATTTTCCTTACTTTTTAACACTGCCGATTAGGGCCAAGGCGATTGCCATATCTCCATGGGGTACAAATATCTCGGGTAGTCACTTTAAACAAAGATGATATGAGAATATTTATAATTTCATAATTTTAATTATCACTTCACTTAAATACTGCTTTAAAATATTTCATTAGTTGTTTTAAATAATTACCTCTTTTTCATGTATTTTTTATTCTTTTTAATCTTATATGTTCATCTTCATAAGATTATCAAGCTGTAAGACATATATGGAAAGGGAAAGCAAAGAATGTGACCGTCAAACAAATTCTCATACATCATTACTTGGCGTCTAACGTACCATATATTTCTTGTTTATTTTAGTTTACAAAAGTTTAAATCGGGCTTAATTCATTATTATAAATGCTCTACATACTAAATATTTGTTCTATATGGCCTTGGTTCAAAAAATTAAAAATAAAGGATAGAAAAATATATGACTAAGTGCTCCTGGTGTCTAATATGCCATACTTCACTCGATGCTATGGTACATTGCAATTTCATTTTTACTCATCTCATTATAATAAACATATACTTTACCAAATGTTCTCTCCATATAATCTTTTTTCAAAATGTGGCAGGGTATTCCTGGCTTCTAACACATCCCGGTTCACTCTTATATAATCTTTTTTCAAAACATGACAGGATAGTCCTGGCTTCTAACATGTCCTGCTTTACTCATTGCTATTGTGCGTTTCAGCTTGTTTTAATTAGCTGAATGCTCCTTGGCGTCTATCTCAATGTACTTTTCTCAGTGTTATAACCATTTTACTACATTCTCTATGGCCTTCTAAGTGACTATAGATCTTTAAACTGGTTCTAAGTAATCAAGTGGTCCTGGCATTTAACAAGTGCATGGAATGCTAAATGCCAGAACCACTTGCTTGGAGCGTTGATTTTATGTACGCACTAATTGAAGCGGTTTTAAGAACACACAGTAAATTAGCAGAAGACATTCAAGAATATCAGAACTCTGAAAACACAAATTAAAACAGAAGAATTAAATGAATGGTTAGAAGACATAAATAATAAACTTAAGGAATATGAAAAAACATTAAGAGAGACAAAGATTAGGAAATTTTATAGAGATACTGGAGATTATAAAAATAATAGAGTATACACATATAAAAAGATACAAAAAAGATTTTTTTCAAATAGAGACACAAGCTCAGATAGCTCAGATAGCTACACTAAAAAAGTAATAGGCCAGATAAACAACAACGGAAAGAACCTTTTCTAGAGAAAGACAAAACAGGACTACCTATCCCCCAAGTAGAAACACAGAGGGACGCACAGAACCTAGATTTAGGACAGGGAACATCAGACAAATACGATTTAAGAAGGAAAGAGTTAAGTTCAGGAATAAGAGAAACAGACGAGCAGCGTGGAGAAGGAAGAGGCAGAGGTACCAGAAGAAATCAAAGGGGAGGGAGACAGTAATTTTTAATCTGAATCAGCAACCTTTAACCCAAGATGAAACAAAAGTATTATCTTTGGGATTATCCTTTTCAGTAACCAAAGAAATAGACAAATTTAAAATTGAGGCAGATATGCAAAAGTTTTATCGTAAACTAAGATTACATTCCCGGTTTCACGATAAAATATATATAAATAAGGAACAGACAAACTTAAAACAAGCTCTAAATATTAAATCACAATATATGCCACTGATTGGACATTCATATGCTGTAGAGAATTACATTGAAACAGTAAATCAAGAAATTCAACAGCTTTTAAAAACAGACATATCCCTAAATAGCTCCAATCTTTCTAAACAAGAAAAAAATAGCATTAACATCATTAGAAAATGATGATTCTATAATCATTAAACCAGCAGATAAAGGTGGAGCAATAGTCATTCAAGATATGGAAGACTATAGACAAATGTGCCTTGACTTATTGGAAGTGTCTACAAACTATATTGATCTAGAGAATGATCCCTTGAAAACCATAAATGAATTGATTCAAATGACAATATATGAAATCGAAGTACAGTAAATGGATGGTTAAGGAAATGGGAAGTAGAGGCAATGGAAAACAATTTCCCAAGGGTACCTCTGTTTTATGCACTTCCAAAAATACATAAAAATTTAGAAAAAACACCAGGAAGGCCCATTGTTTCAGGGATCGGTTCAATTTTAGAACCATTATCTAAATTTATTAATTATCATCTACAGCCTCTAGTTGAAACAATCCCAACTTATTTAAAAGATACAACACACATAATACAATTAATTCAAGAATTAAATTTGACAGGAGTTCCACCAGATAGTTTACTAGTAACTATAGACGTCAAAGACCTATACACCTCTATACCCCATGACAAGGGTATAGAATGTATGGGTAAATGTTTGGACACAAGACGAGTGGATGCAGACCAAAAACACGAGTCTTGCAAGATTTGGCAGAAATAGTATTAAATAGGAACTATTTCAAGTTTGAGGAGTGATTTTATGGGCAAGTAAGAGGAACAGCAATGGGAAGCACTATGGCCCCAGGATATGCTAATGCATATATGTATAATTTTGAAAATACATATATATTTGAAAACACAGGAACAGGACTTGATTTTAATAATCATGTCCTGTTCTGGAAAAGATTTATTGACGATATAATTCTTATTTGGACTGGCGACACTACAACATTGGAATTATTCAAGGATTACATGAACAGCAGATTCCCTAATATGACATTTATTTTTACCTATGATAAAAGACAAATAGATTTCTTAGACGTTACAATTTATAAAAGTGGAAACAAATTAGAAACAAAACTATACAGGAAAACCACAGATAGGAACACGATTCTACATTGCAAGAGTTTTCATCCAAGAAAACTCATTGCTAGCATTCCATAGTCACGGTTTTTGCGAGCACGTCGAAACTGTAGCACAGATGAAAACTATAAACTAGAAGCTAAAAACATAAAGGAAAGATTTAGAGAGAGACAATACCATATGAATAATTTGGAACAAGCACAGGTCAAGGTTCTAATGAAACCTAGGCAGGAACTCTTAAAATCGTCAAAAAATGAAGGAAATGAAAATAAAAATAAAAGTCCATTAGTATTCAGTACAGTCCACAATAAAATTATGCCACAACTTAAAAAAGCTGTTCTTAACAACCTGAACATTTTGTTGAATAATCCTACAACTTCTCAAATATTCCAACAAAAACCCTTTGTGGTTTCTAAAAAGGCACCAACTATTTGAGACAAACTTGTCCACATACAACATTGGCAAGGAACACAAAAAGGGCCTCAATTACTATTAGGTCCTCTAACTAATGGAATGTATCCTTGTGGCAGGTGCACAGCATGTGGTAATACATCCAAGAAAACAAGCTATAAACATCCACACACTGGTAAAGAATATAAAATTAGATCTCATATAACTTGTACAACAATGGGGATAATATATTTAGTTCAATGTCCTTGTGACCAATTATATGTAGGTGAAATGAAGAGAGAGTTAAAAATAAGGATCTTAGAACATAAAAGTCGCATTCGTAATAAGGATGAAAATTTCCCCTTAGCTAGACATTTTAACCAAAGAGGACATTCTTCTATTCAAATTAAGTTCTGGGGACTAGAATAGGTCCCATTACCAGAAAGAGGTGGTATATACAACAATTTACTATTAAAACGTGAGATGTGTTGGATGTATGAAATGGGTTTGATTTATGAAAAATGGAGCCTTAATGAAGATGTGAACTGGCAAGTTTGCTGGTAGAGAACATTATGAAACTTACAGAATTACATTTTTTGAATATGCCCGGTGGATTAGGAATGATTAAATAATATGATGTTAACACAAGATAGCAACATGCTATCACTTGCTAGTCCCTATATCTGCTCCTCTTCTCCCCCCATTTAATTTCTATCAGTAATCCCTTTTAAATGGGCTTTTAAAACTATTTGTTTATTAAAACTCTTTATTTATCCTTGGCGTTAGGTGTAATAAAGTTTTAATAGAAGGAAAATTTAATAAGCTAGATTAGACATGATCAAAATATTACCAGGAACAGTGAAGCTTTAAGGACTGAAATATGTTGAGGAGGGGAGTCAATGGTTACCAAGGTAACAACCTAGCTTCGGCAAGGTATGATGGCTCATACGTGCCGTCACATGACTCCTCTTCTCGACATAAAGAGGTTGCCAAATGGGGAACCAGATGATGCCAGTTGCACCTCGGGAAGGGTTGAGTGCACCACGAGGAGTGAAATTTTTCCATGTAGTAAATTATTATCTCCTTATTTTAACACGGAAGTACTGTTTCAACAGTTAAATGGCTATAGAGTACATATATAGTAAGGAACACATTGAATGAAAAGTTGAAGTCGAATGCATTCATGGGTATCAAGTGTTGTGTTAAATGCTAGAAGCTCTATTTTAAAACAAGTTGACACGCATCATAGCAACAAGCGCATGGAGTGCTAAATGCCAGAACAACTCGATTGCTTAGAACAAGTTTAAAGATCTATAGTCACTTAGAAGGCCATAGAGAATGTAGTAAAATGGTTATAACACTGAGAAAGGTGCATTGAGATAGATGCCAAGCAGCATTCTGCTAATTAAAATAAGCTGAAATGCACTATAGCAACGAATAAAGTGGGACATGTTAGAAGCCAGGACTATCCAGTCATGTTTTGAAAAAAGATTATATACGAGTGAAGCGGGACATATCAGAAGCCAGGAATACCCTGCCACATTTTGAAAAAAGATTATATGGAGAGAACAATTAATAAAGTGTATGTTTATTATAATGAGACGAGTAAAAGTGAAATTGCAATGTACCATAGTAACGTGTGAAGTATGGCATATTAGACACTGGGAGCACTTAGTCATATATTTTTCTATCCTTTATTTTTAATTTTTTTTAACCAAGGCCATATAGAACAAATATTTAGTAAACAGAGCGTTTATAATAATGAATTAAGCCTGATTTAAACTTTTGTAAACTAAAATAAACAAGCAATATATGGTGCATTAGACGCTAAGTAATGATTTATGAGAATCGGTTTGACAGTCACATTCTTTGCTTTCCCTTTTCGTATATGTCTTACAGCTTGATAATTTTATGAAAATGAACATATAAGATTAAAAAAAATAAAAAATACATGAAAAAGAGGTAATTATTTAAAACAACTAATGAAATATTTTAAAGCAGTATTTAAGTGAAGTGATAATTAAAATTATGAAATTATAAATAGTCTCATATCATCTTTGTTTAAAGTGACTACCCAAGATATTTGTACCCCAATAAGATATAGCAATCGTCTTGGCCCTAATCGGCAGTATTAACCCTTAGGCTGCCACCGACAAGATATTTTGTCCTAAAAACCTATGCGTTCTAAATCTTCCAGCAGCCTAAGGGTTAAAAAGTAAGGGAAATATTTTGCAATAAATTTGGTGGCCCTCATAATTGGAGAAGTAGTGATAATTTGATTTTTATATATTTTTTGTGTATCCAACAATAATTTAGAATGCTCAATGAGTATTAATTAACAAATACACAAGCATTATACAATGTATAACTATATTAAATGCAACTGTTCAAATGAAAGTGAAAAGTTCTATTTCAAAATCTTATAAGAAAAATAATTATGTACATTTTACAATTCTTTACAGTTCCCCCGAAGAAGCCTAATTATTTAGGCGAAACGTTGGGACTATTTACACAAAAATAAATCATTTGTTTCAAGAAATTATGGTGTTATAGCCTTTGTTGCTTACGAGCATGCCCTCCTTATTTGTTGTCATCTGCAAACAGACAAACTTTACCCTTCAGTCCATCTGCAGTGGCACTGATGAAGATATTGAAGAGGACTGGCCCCAGGACTGATCTCTGAGGTACCCCACTTGTGACCTGCATCTCTTCTGACTGTATACCATTTACCACCACTCTCTGTTTTCTGCCTGCCAACCAGTTTGCAACCCAGTTGACCAACTTCTGACCCACCCTGTGCCTACCCAGTTTATTAATCAACCATCTATGTGGAACAGTATTGAAAGCTTTGCTGAAGTCAAGGCAGGCAACATCAATTGAACCCCCTTGGTCCACCACTCTGGTTACCCAGTCAAAGAAATCTATGAGATTAGTTTTACAGGACATTCCTGTTGTAAACCCATGCTGTCTTGGATCCTGTGCTCCTATGGATTCCAGGTGTTGCACTATCCTTTTCTTAAGGAGTGCCTCCATAATCTTGCCCACTACTGAGGTAAGACTGACTGGTCTGTAGTTCCCTGCCTCCTGCCTGCTACCACTCTTGTGGAGTAGGATCACGTGAGCCTTTCTCCAGTCTTCTGGGGCCTCTCCTGTGCTCAGAGACTCACTAAATAGTTCTGGTGATGGCTCTGCTAGTTCCACCCTTAGCTCCTTTAGTACCCTGGGATGTATTCTCTCAGATCCTATTGCCTTGTCCACCCTGAGCTTAGCAAGCTCTTGTAGGACCCTTTCTTTTGTGAAGGGACTTGTGCACACCTCCTCCCCCAATGTCCATGGTGCTGAGCTGTGGGCCCTGCCCTACCTTCTCCTTAGTAAATACTGAGCAGAAGTATCTATTTAGGATAGATGCTTTTCCTTGGTCCTCCTCCTCACACTCCTCCTTATCCCCTTTGATCTTAGCAATACCCCCTCTGGACTTTTTCCTTTCACTAATGTATCTATAGAAAATCTTGTCCCCTTCTTTTACTGTTCATGCTACTGTTTCCTTGGTTTGGGCCTTTGCCTGCCTTATTGCCTTCCCTGCTTCCCTTAGGGAAGTTTGGTATGCCTCCCTATCTTTGTCCCACTGCATTCCCTTATATTTCCTGAAGGCCAACCTTTTGGCTCTGATCTTTTCTGCTACTGTTTTTAAAAAGCAAAGTGGTTTCCTCCTTCTTTTGCTCTTGCTTTTCTCCCTAACACAATGGGATGTTGCTTCAAGTATTGCATCCTTAATGATTGCCCACTTTGCCTGTACCCGCTCACCTGTATTTTATTCTTACCAGGGCTAGCTTAACTCTGTTGGCCATCTTATCAAAGTCAGCTCCTCTGAAATCCCATATTTTTGCCTTGGAATATGATGATTTAGTTCTAGTGGCCAAATTGAACCATACCATGTGATGGTCACTGGCCCCCAGGTGACCTTCTACCTGGAGATCTGTGATCCTTTCCCCGTTAATCAGTACTAGATCTAGGATTGCCCTGTCTCTTGTGGGTTGTTGTACCAGTTGTTTGAGGCCCTCCACCTGCAGGGAATCCACTATATGTCTAGTTCTGGCGGATGTTCCAGCTGGTACTGACCAATCTGTATCTGGCATGTTGAAGTCTCCCATTATCAGAACCTCCTCTTTAGCTGTCATGTTTTGTATATCTTCTAACAGTAATGTGTCTATGTCCTTCCTCTGGTCTGGAGATCTGTAGACAACCCCAGTTTGTATGGCTGTCCCATTTCCTGTTTCCAAGGTGACCCACAGTTCTTCTGGCTCCTTATGTGTGTTCTGAATTTCTGTAGCTTTGATATTTTCTTTGACATAAGGGCCACTCCCCCCCCCCCTTTTTGCACCTCAGTCTCTTCTGAACAGTACATAGCCGGGTACTGAAGTCTCCCAAGTGTGGTTACTGGTGAATCATGTCTTGTTAATGGTTACTATGTCCAGTTTAGCCTCTGTCATTGTTGCCTGCAGGTCTGGGATTTTGTTTCCCAGACTGCAGGCATTTGTGAACATCAATCATTCAATCAAAATCTTTATTTATCCAGGTGGGCACCATTGAGCAAGGCTCATTTGCAAGGTGGACCTGGTCATGAATACATCAAAGTACAGTACAGAAACAGGTATACAAAAAGCAATAATATACAAGGAAGAAAAAGTATATACAGTGTATACAGTACACTACAAGGTTGAAATAAATAAAAAAAACAGCATTATTTTACAATAGAAGAAGTCAGCAGATGTACAATCAACAATAGGCATACAGGGGTTATAAACAGAGATCTTTTGAGTGAGGCAGCCGGCAATTACACATATAGGGGAAAGAGGCCGTGTATGGGGTGGCAGATTAGAGAGGTAAAGAAGAGGAGGGATATATTACCGACGACTGTGGGAAAAATTGGGCTAAAACCACAGAATGTGACGATGGCTGTCATGTACTTGTTTATTATGATAATGACGGAGGAGGGGTAGATAATTAGGACACTACTATGGATGGGGTGGGACTTTAGACAGGCTGCAGTGGACAGGGAAGGGTGGGTACAGCAGGAAGAGTTAATAGGGAAAGAGTGAGAGCCAGGGGTAAAAACATGGCGAGCATCAGGATGGAAAGGGGGAGTTGTGGAATTTGCAAGCTGCTTTCATGTAGCGATCGTCGAGTGCCTTGAAGATATTCAGGCTAACAGGGCAGTATAGCTTCAAGTTTCTTTATAAACCATTCCACAATGTGGGTAAAGAGAAGCTTAGAGCAGCTTTGCTGAAATGAGTGTTGACCCTTGGAACTTGGAGGGCAATTAGGGAATAGCTCCTTAGAGCATAGGTGCCCAACACACTCTGGGGAATACAATCTGAGACATATGAGGGGAGCTTGTTGGTCACCACTCTGAAGGACCATAGGGCAGCGTTTCTATTCCTCCTATAGTGAAGGGAAGTCCAGCCTAATGATGAGTACAGGGAGCAGTGGTGTGTGGAAAGTGGAAGGCCAGTAATGAACCTGATAGATCTGTGGTAGAGGGTGTCCAACTTAACCAGTGCAGAGGCAGTGCAGTGGCTGTAGAGCAGGTCCGCGTAATCTATTAAGGATAGGAAGGTAGCTTGAATGAGTTGAATCTTGGCCTCCTTTGTGAGCAGGTGGTTAATTCTGTAGAATAATCCTAATCTTTGCCTTAGTTTCTTCTGTAGTTCTTCGAGATGGTCGACCAAGGAAAGTTTATGATCGAGCCAAACTCCTAGATATTTGAATTAGCTACATACTCTAGTGTTTCTCCCAGAACAGTGGTAATTTGTAGTAGCCTCCTCCAGCAGGAATTGCGTATGCAAGGAGGTGGGGAGAAGCATGGCTTTTGTCTTTTTGCATTGAGCAAAAAGCTTTTTGTTTATGAGCTGGTATTGTAGAAGTTTAAATTCAGCTTGTGGTCTTCACAGGTTGCTTTCCGCATGGGACGCACTCAAGTAATACAGTGTCGTCCCGCGAATAAGTGGATGTTGGCTTTTTTGATGGGGTCATTGATGTTGTTAATGTAGACTGCAAAGAGGAGGGGACCAAGGATAGAGCCCTGGGGCACACCCCTCAGCATAGGTTTTAATGGAGAAAGATCACCTTCATCTTTAACCTGCTGTTTCCAGGTAGTCTGCCAACCAGCACATAGATTTATGGTCCAGGCTTAAGGTGCTTAGGGAGGAAAGAAGCAGGCTGTGATCAACTGTGTTGAATGCCTTACTAAGATCCAAGAAAATGGCACAGACATGCTTCTTGTTGTCAAGGTCTAGGAGCCAATCATTGGTCACCTTAGCTAGGGCTGTTATGGTGCTGTGCTTTGCTCTGAATCCAGACTGAACCGGGTTTAATAGGCTTCTGGATTCTAGTTATACCCCTAGCTGGCCACACACAATTTTTTCTAGTAATTTAGATAGGATGGGGAGGAAGAAGATCGGTCTGTAATTATTTAGATCGCAGGGGTCACCTGCTTTTAATAGAGGGATGACATGGGCTATTTTCCATTGAGGGGGGAGGCTACCCTGGGAGAGTGACATGTTGAATAGGTGGGTGATTGGCACTGCAAGCGCATGGTAGGCACATTTCAGATAGTATGGCTCTATGAAGTCAGAGCCTGCTCCCTTCCTGGTGTCCAGTTGTAGCAGTAGGTCTTCTACCTCTTTTAGAGAGACAGGCAGGAGGGAGAAGGCCTCCTCGGTAGGAGGGGACTCGTGGGTTGGTGGGCCCTGAGCTGTGCGGAGGTCATTGGCAGGGGAAGTATCAAATGCTAGCCTAGCCCTGCCATTGCAAAATGGTTATTGAGGGCTTCCAATATGTCCGATCGGTTAGAGATAACGCTGCCACCAGCCTTAATTTTTGCTGGAATGGAATTACCAGGTGTGTGTCCAGACATGTCTTTTAATGTTTTCCAGAGCTTTGAAGGATTTCTTGAAGCAGAGCCTAGCTTTGAACGATAGTAGGCGGCCTTGGCTGCTCTGACCAACTTGGTGCACTTGTTATGTGCTCTCTTAAAAAGACACCAATCTGAGTCATTCTTGCTTCTTCGGGCTTTTTTCCATAAAGTATCTCTTTCTAACAGGGAAACTTTGAGCTCAGGTGAGAACCAATGGCAGGTGCTGCTCCTGACCCACACCTTAACCAAGGGTGCATGTTTATTTAAAGCCTCACTTAAAATATCGAAAAAAATAGTATATGCCCTGTTAATCATTTTAGCTAGGAAGAATTCCTGCCATCGCAGTGAATGTTTCAAGTTGTGGACGTATGCAAACAAATTGAAGTTGCGTTTGCACCTCTTGATAGAGAACTTTGCCACAAACTGTGGGTTGTGCACGGATCTAATGGTGATGATTATACAATAATCGCTAATGTCTGAGAAAAATGTTCTGACATGAGAGAACAGATGTGGCTTGCTAACCAAAATTACATCTAAGAGGGAACTCTTGTTAAGGTTCTTTTTATTTGGTTGAGTAGGCTCGCCAATGAGTTGCACCAGCCCTAGAGTGTCACAAAAGGATTTCAAGGGAGCTGATGCACTTGATAGCCGATCGTAGTTCAGGTCACCAAGAATAATGGTTTCCAAGGAACTGAGCCCCAGTATGGAACTGAGGTTAGACAGGAGATGAGGCCCGGCAGAAGGGGGCCTGTAGCAGCCTATTACACAGAGTGCACTGGAAGGAGAAAGTTCGATCTTTAGGGTCAAGCACTCAAATTCTTTGGGGGAGGATGATGCATCTATGCATGTGGCTGAGTATTTGTCCCTTACATAAATTGCCACCCCACCTCCTCTTGATTGCCTATCCACTCGGAAGAGTAAATAATTTGGGATATTGATTTCATTGTCTGGGGTGGCTGGCCTAAGCCAGCTCTCAGTGATCACTAGGACGTCAGGTAGAGTGTGGCTCACCTAAGCTTGGATAAGGGTGAACTTTTTCAGAAAACTACAGGCAGTAAGATGCATAAAAGACATTCCTTTGATACCTGCCAGGTCTGATAGAGAAGCAAGGGTGTCTAATGGTCCTGGGTTGAGTTCGACATTGCCTGAGCACAATAGTAAAAGAAGCAGGATTCTTTTTAAGGCTGCAAACTGTAATTTGTAAACACTATTTTTGGGGTGATAGGTGAGGTGCTGTTAATGGGTAGGCCTGTACCCACTCTTGGTGTTATACTGGCCTAGTGTTGCAGCCACTAGTGTCCCGGCAGGAATTTGCCATGAGTAGGAAGTCTTGAGCCTGGATGGGGGAGTAATCTGCAGAGGCATCTCGGGAGATGTCCCACTCCCCGGCAGAGACAGCTGAGAAACCCAATAGTCCAGAATGGCTACCTGAAGGGAGCTGTTGGATGCAGGACAGGGAGAAGTGCAAGGGTCATTCCACTTTAGGCAGGGATGAGGGTTCTGAAGAACTGAGCTGAGCGCTAGCAAAGCTAGTGACACAGCAAGGAACACGCTGTAACTTCCCATGGTAGATCTAAATGCCACAACAGCCGGCAGTAAAAGTCACTAGAAGCCTAGACAAATCGGTGATCAGATGTCATAAGTTCAAAATCATTTTGTTGGCTGAGAGGCGGTTTTGGTGCTGAACGTACCTGTGGAGCAACTCTTTGCAGCTGAGCCAGTGAGGTGGTTCAAGGTTGGAATCCGGTGTGGCAAGATTGAGCTGTAGCTTTTGTTTCTGTTTCTGGCCCTGCTCCACCAGTACAGAATGGGAGTGGGGACAGGCGTTCAAGTCTTGCAGCCTTAGTGGATGAGCATGGTTCAGCCTGAGAAACAGGCAGAAAAATCCCGGGGATGGTTCTCAGAAAGAGAGGTACCCAGGTCCACTAGAGCAGAAGAGGAAGTAGAAAATATAATGTGTTTCCTCTTTAACAGAAAAGACAGCTGTTGTAGCCCTCTAGTGGCTATGTAATATAATTTGCAAATGAGAAAGAAGACATTTAAAAAAAAAAAAAAAAAAAAATTAAATTCTTGCTTTACAAAAAAGGATAGACCTAGGGTCAGCAGCACTGATATTAAGGAGTGCATTAAAAGGTCAACTTAAAACTCTTCAGCCTTTCGCAGACAATTAATTCTAAAGAGGGATGTAATCATAGTGCATTCAGAGCAGGTAAATCACTTTAAACAACGGCAGTGTAACACTGAATGGCCTAAACTGGATTGATAGATGAGGAGAGAAACAGTGTGGGGGGGGGGCTTTCATGCCATTCTAACTTTACAAAAAATAACAATATCTTTACAAAAAAAAAGGAAAAAATACAATTCTTGTTTTACGAAAAAAGGATAGACCCAGGGTCAGCAGCACTGATAAACGTCTCTAACGAAGCATGGTAAAATGGAGACCAGCAGGAAGAAGTCAGTGAGGCTGAGGTCCTCTAATCAGAGTGTTGACGCTGAAAATTCAGAATGTCCAAAGGTGCCAAATACCAATGTACCTGAGGGAGTATACGGCTTTTGGCTGTTTCTGTAGATTTCTGGGCCCTGCAAAGAACCGGAGTGCGGAGGATCCCAGGCGACAGTTTCATCAGGGGAAGAAAGCCTCAGAGTCTGCTAATTTGCTGTAGCAGAATCGTGGGTTGCTTCCCAGGACTAGCTTGTAGCTTTTCCTCTGGCGGCGAGGTGTGAGCCCCAGGTGGGCACGATACACCTGCGGGGGGGAGGAAAGGAAATGGATTAAGTAGGGGCAGACAGGGGATGTGTGATTAACTCAAACAAAGAAACAGGGTGGTCACTATTATTTGGAAGGAGGAGGCTAAACTACAAAGTGGGTAACAGAAACAGGGAGGAGATGTAAGTGGGTTAGAGAGCAGACAGGTGGCAAAGTGAGAGGCAAGGACTGGGCTTTAAATTTAGAATGCTAGGCAGCGCACTGAAAAGTCTGGTCAATTTAAAACTACAGCTTTACACAGAAATTAATTCTAAAAAAGGATTCAACTGTTCACTTAGAATAGTAGTGCAGTACAGGTCTAATAATCTTAAGACTCTACAGTTTTACACTGAGAATTAATAATAAAAAGAAATAGGCTGTAGTTTTAGGATATTAAGGAGTGCATTAAAAGGTCAACTTAAAACTCTTTAGCCTTTCGCAGAGAATTAATTCTAAAGAGGGATGTAATCACAGTGCATTCAGAGCAGGTAAATCACTTTAAACAATGGCAGTGTAACACTGAATGGCCTAAACTGGATTGATAGATGAGGAGAGAAACAAATGATTTTCCATTGGCCAGATTTCGGTGCTTTAGTTGTTGGACGAGTCCGGCGTTTCCCCTGTGCGTCATATGGGGAGCCAGAGCTTTTTCCTTACTTGGTGATGCAAATGAACTACAAACATGCTGAACTCCTGTTTGATTACTAGCTGAGAGGGGAGGGGTGTTCTTCCCGTTTGATGTATCAGGTGCTGCACCCCTCTCCTGACGGGGGTTACATCCTTCCTGGGCCTAAATGCTTGATGTCTCATCAAGCCTTGTACTCCACAGGGCACTACGGATGGCAGCAAACCTGTTTGCATTTGAGAGAACCCTTTGATGGAGAGGTACCAAATGGCTAGATTTACACCAGTATCTCTACCCCAGTGCATGGGGGTAGCAACATGTGGTTCGCAGTCTGCAGAGCATCAGGCAACCAAAATAGAAAACCTGCCTCCAGCTGCACTGGCTATTTATTTATTTATTAGAAAATTGGTAACTGGGAGAGGCACACTCAGCGAAGGCTTGTTTCCAGGTGCAATCCAGGGGAAGGGAACATGAAAAGCAGACGTATAGTGCACAATAACAAGCCAGTTAAGCACATATTCGGTAAATAAGTTAGTACAAAAAAATATTATGGGCACAGCACAATATGGAACACCTGATCAAGTGCAAAATAAAATAGCAACAATACACAGCATGCAAATATACTGAAAAAGGCAGGAGACCTGTAAGACGAGTGTATGCCTAGCCTCGTGGTGGAGGGAAATGCAGAGGCGGTGTAGAAATGAAATCAGTAGGCAGGTAGTGGGGACACAGCAAGATACCCTACCAAGCTGGTTGAGGCTCAGGCTGGGGAGGAGTCAGGAGGTAGGGTAACAGGATGAGATGGGGTGGGGTTGGAGTATCAACTCCTGCCTGAGGGAGCCGGGGAGGAGGAGAGGTGGAGGGAGGAGAGGAGTTGGTTCCAGAGTGAGGGAAATTGACTGGAAAAGGCAGCTTGCACAGCTGAAGAGTGGGGGTGAGGAATGGTGAAAGTGTAATCATCCCTGGACTGGAGGGAACAGGAGGCAGAGGAGATTGGGGAGAGGAGAGGTAGGAGGGAAGCGAACCAAACCAGTATTTGGATATGAAGGATGTACAGTGATCCTGGTGATATGAAGGAGGTACAGTGGTATGAAGGAAGTACAGTGATCCTGGTGATATGAAGGAGGTCTAGTGATCCTGGTGATATGAAGGATGTACAGTGATCCTGGTGATATGAAGGAGGTACAGTGATCCTGGTGGTATGAAGGAGGTACAGTGATCCTGGTGATATGAAGGAGGTACAGTGATCCTGGTGGTATGAAGGAGGTACAGTGATCCTGGTGGTACGAAGGAGGTACAGTGATCCTGGTGATACAAAGGATGTACAGTGATCCTGGTGGTATGAAGGAGGTATAGTGATCCTGGTGGTATGAAGGAGGTACAATGATCCTGGTGATATGAGGGCAGAGGAAGGATGGTTTGGGAGGAATAGAGGAAGCAGTGGTGAGTACGGGGGGGGGTTAGTTTGTAGCAAAGTGGCAAAAGGCATTATAAAGGGTGTCTAGTCTGGCAAGGGAAGTGGAGGGGGCAGTGTTAAAGAGGCCACATCTGTGTAGTCAAAGACAGGGAGCACCATTTTGGTAGCATGCTCTCTGCAGACCTGCGGAGATAAGCAGTCTCTGTTGTGGTACAGGGCATCAAGCTTCAGAGTTTTGCATGGATGTCATCAATGTGGGCTGAAAGGTCAAGCTTACTGTTAAGCCACTTGCTGTGGTACTGAAGGACTGCATTACTTCGAGGGGGTGCCATCCAGAGCAGTGAAAACTAGGGGAGGGGGGATAAGTCTGGACAGTTTCTGACTGGTTCAAAGGTCATGAACACTGTTTTGTTTGGGTTGGCCTGGAGTTGATTGGACTGGAACCAGTGCAGAATGTGGCGGAAGTCCTACTAGAGCAGGTTTTCCACAGCTGCAGTAGCGGGACTGGAGGTGTAGTCTGTGTCATCAGCATACATGTGACTATATGAGCTCACACAGGAAGAGGGGAGGTCATTTGGGAAAATGGAGAAGAGCATGGAACGCAGGATGAAGCCCTGAGGGACCCAAGCCTGGATGGGTAGTGGAGGTGACAGGGAACCTCCAACTTGTGCCAGCTGTTGACAGCATGTGACATAGGAAAAGAACCAATCAACAGCAGGAGTTGAGAGGACAGCAGAGCTCAACTTGCCCAGAAGGAGTGGATAAGACACCGAATTGAAGGCTTTAGCCAGATTGATGAAAATGACTGATGTAATGTGCCCCTAATCCACCCCAGAGGAGATGGAATCAGTGACACACAGCAGGGAGGAGACAGTGAAATGGTGCTTCTGGAAACCAGACTGGAAGGGAGAGAGAGAAAGCTGGAGGATGAGAGGCAGTCGGAGGGTCTGGAATGAACTAGTTTCTCTTGCAGCTTTGAGAGGGAAGGGAGGAAGGAAATGGGAATGGAAGTTGTACGGGGAGGAGGAGTCACCCCCTTTATGAAGTGGAATAACTTTGGCCAACTTCCAGGAATGAGGAACAGCACAGAGGAAGAAGGAAAGGTTGAGCAGGTGAATAAGGGGACATGGGTTGAAATGGTGGCTGCATTAACTGGCTAATGCATATGTTAAGGTCCCATGTGGGAGTGGGTTCCTTGTAAAGGGGATGCAAGTGCAATAGGCCCTTGAAAAACTTCCTGAATACCTGGTTGGCAGACAGAGAAGCCCCTAAGCCCCTTTTTCAGCAGAGAGATATGCAGAGACAGCTGCTAAGTGTACCTTAAGGGTGGAGGGCCAAAGGCCCAGGGAATGCAAGTGTGGCAGACAGTCTAAGACTACTGACAAGTCAGCCTGGTGGTGGTCTAGCTGTCTCTGTCCACACCAGATAGAAAACCTCTTCCACTTAGATGAGTAAGTCTTTCTGGTGGAAGGTTTCCTGGATACCCTGAGGCTCTCTAGCACCCCTTCCAAGTGGTGAAGGTCAGCATATTCCAGGTCCTCAAGAGCCAAGCTCTGAGTCTGAGGGACTGTAGACTGGAGCACAGAACTCTGCCCTGGGAGGATGTCAGTAGATTATGCCTCCTAGGTAGCGAGATTGATTTGGAGATTGACAGGGTTAGTAGCAATGAGAACCAAGGCTGCCTGGCCCAGTCTGGAGCAATGAGGATAATTGTTGCTGGTTGAACCCTGAGCTTGTTCAGTACTCTGAGCAGCAAAGAAAATTGTGGGAAGGCATACAGAAACCTCCCTGTCCATTCCAGCAGGAGTGCCTCTAGGGGCACTATGCCCAGTGCAGGGGGCCTGCAACAGAACAGTTGTAGCTGGTGATTGACTGGGGCTGCAAAGAGGTCCACCTCTGTGGTGCCCCACCTCTTGAACACTACTTGCAGGATCTGCTTGTTCAGTGACCACTCGTGGTGGTTCTGGTTGATCCTGCTTAGGGCATCTGCGAGGACACTGTCCTTCCCTGGGAGGTGAACTGCTGAGAGGGAGATCCCTGGGGAGTAAGACAGATTCCACACCTTCATGGCCTCTGTGCATAGGGGATAGGACCTTGTGCCCCCTTGTTTGTTGATGTAGATTTTGGTTGTATTGTCTGTCCTGACTTGAACCACTTTGCCCTGCAGCATTGAACTGAAGGACTGAATGCCCAGATAAACTGCTATGAGTTCCAACAGGTTTATGTGAAGCAGACTCCTGCTGAAGCCAGGTACCATGGGCAGTATGCTCTCCTAGGTGGGACCCCATCCTAGGAGGGAGGCATCTGTAGTCAAGACTGCTGCTGGTGGCAGCTGGAGGAAAGGCACACCTTCCCTGAGGATGACCTTCTCCTGCCACCATAGCAGAGCTTGAAGCGGGGTTCCTGTGACTGGTACCATCTTTGACAGGGAGTCTCTTCTCTGAGATCAGTAAGCCCTGAGGTGGAACTGAATGTCCTTCATCTGGAATCTTGATCCTGACACTGTTCCTGTTGATGCAGCCATGTGCCCTAACAGCTGGAGAAAATGCCTTGCTGCTCTGGGGGTATGAAGCTGGAAAGAGCTTGCCAGCTGTACCAAGCTGTCTACCATTCCCTGAGGGAAGAAGGCTCTTCCTCTCAGAGTATCTAGTTCCACCCCTATGAACACCAGGAGTTGAACTGGTATTAGTACTGACTTTTTCTGGTTTATCAGAAAATCCAGTGTACCCAGGGTATCCTGAGTGATGGTCACTGCTTGTCTTACCTGCTGAGGGGACTGACCTACCACCAGCCAGTCATCCAGGTATGGGAAGACTGTAACCCCTTGTTTCCTTAGGTGTGCCACTACTACTGCTAGGCACTTGGTGAACACTCTTGGAGTTGATGTCAGGCCGAAAGGCATGGACCTGAACTGGTAGTGCCCTGATGGTAAGCTGAACCTGAGGTACTTTCTGTGTGCTTGCTTGATGGGAATATGGAAGTAGGCATCCTTTAGGTCCAGAGATGTCAGTCAATCTCCCTTCCTGAGTGTAGGGAGAATGGTAGCCAGAGTGACCATTTTGAACTTTGGCTTTGTCAAATGTTTAAGTGCCTGAGATCCAGTATGGGTCGTCACTCCCCTATTTTCTTTAGAGTGAGGAAGTATCTTGAGTAGAGTCCCTTTCCTTGCTGGGCCAAGGAAACTGGCTCTACTGCTTTTTCCACAATGAATTGTGCTACTTCAGTAACAGATTGGCTCTGCTAGGCTGGCAGGTCTGAAAAATATTGCCCTCAGTTTGGGAAGAAATTTGAAACTGAGTGCAAGACCCTGGACCACTACCTCAAGACCCACTTGTCTGTGGTGATGGATTAAAAGCCTGGTGGTAGTGGGCAGCCTACCTCCTGGGAGTGGGAGATGACTCTGCAGACCTCTCAGGGGTCTGCTTGGTCTGTGTGGCTTGCTGAGTGCTGGGGCCAGCCCGGTCACTGCCCCTTCTGCCTCTGCTTCTGAAGTACCCCCTCTGTGGCTGGAAGGCCGGTGATGCCTGGGCCTGGAAAAAAGGTCTGTAGTGAGTTTTTAACCCTACCTTTTCCTTGGTACTTCTGTGGTGTTGCTGCCTTCACTTTAGCAGCAGCACTCTTGTAAGCCACTTTGTACTCATCCATCTCCTTCATGTAAGCCTCTGTTTGCTCACCAAAGAGAGATGTAGACTCGCAGGGGAAGTCCAGTGCCTTTGTCTGCGTGTCCTGTGACAAATTTATTTATTTACTGAAATTTGGTGACCGGGTAGGCCCACTGAGACAAGACAGTCCTTTTTTCAGTGGTAACCCGGAAAGTACATTACATTGGGAAGTGCAATAGAAGACACACAACAAGTTGCACATGGAGTATCGAATCACAAAGACAAGCACAGCAAATGTGGAAAAAGAGAAATTCTGACACATTGTAACACAGAGATAGTACAATCATTGACACTTACAACATATTCAGTGAGCACTGTTCCTTCACAAAGCATACGAAAAGTTACAGCAAGTACGTACAATACATCAATCCTTAACTACAGGCAATATAATACAGCATTCCTAGGTATACATTATTAAAGGCCAGTGGTGCTAAGTATAAAGTTGGATAGCTCAGAAGTCAGTGGAAGCAAGAGCAGGGCAGGGAGGCTAGGTGGGTTTGAAGTGAGCACTGGAAATGAGGTAGTGAGGAGCAGGCCAGGATTGAGGGAGGAAGCAAGTTCCAGGAGGACACAGCAGCAAAGGTGAAAGACTTCTGGGCCACCAAGAGCTGTAGGTTTGACACTACGAGGAGGGGTAGAGAGTCCGATCTGAGTGCACGCTTTGGGAGATGACGTTGGATGATGTCAGACAGGGAGGGGTGAATTGATGGACAAGCTTATACATGTAGCTTAGGGTTACATACCGTAGAGTAGCATCATAGGGCATCCAACCCAGGGTACATAGGACATCACAATGATGATGCTGAGCATTGACCCCCAAAGCAAATCTACCCACTCTGTGGTAGACCTGAGAAAGGCAAGAAGATGCTGAAGCAGTGGTTGAGAGGAGTAAAGGTGCCTCATTCATGAATAGAGGGAGAAGAGTGGTGCTCGCAATCCTGTGGCAGGTGGTTGATGTGAGGAAGGGACGGATACGGTAGAGGACCCCAGTTTTTTGGTTGAGGGTTTTAGTGAGAGCTGCTACATACATATCCAGAGACAAAGAGTAATCCAGTGTGACTCTTAGGTATTTAAAGGAAGTGACAGTTTCAAGACCAGCCCCAGTGAGAGAGCGCACAGTCAGAGGGGGAAGGCAGCGTACAGCAGGATGGGAGAAGAACATGCTCCTGGTTTTCTTGGTATTAAGTACAAGTTGCTTTTGGAGGAACCAGTCCTCAAAGGTGTTCGAGTCAGATTCCAGTGCTGAGTTGAGCCAACCCAAGTCAGAGAAAGAGCAGTAAAGGATGGCATAATTGGCATAAAGGTAGACTGAGGCACCACCACAGTTTTAGGAAGCTCGTTAATGAATAGTGAGAAAATAGTGGACCCAGTGTTCAGCCCTGGGGAATGCCATGTGTAATGGATCTTGGATTGGATGGAGAACCAGCCCATTTCACCCATTGTGTGCAGCCAAGGAAGTAGCTGTAGGTCCGTGCTAGAGCATTGGAGCCAAGGCCAAGTCCATGTAGTTGACGTAATAGTAGATCATGATTGACCAAGTCAAAAACCTTGGTCAGGTTAATAAATATGGCTCCCATGGCACAGGCCTTGGTCCATTGCTTGGAATATGTCAGCGGTAACTCTAATAAGGGCTGTCAGGGTGCTATATTTTTTTCTAAAACCATGCTGGGAAATTGCAAGCAGCTGATGCAGATCTAGGTAGTCCTGCAGGTGGTCATAAAGTATTCGTCCTTGTATCTTAGCAAGAGGACATAGTATTGAAATAGGGCAGATATTTTTGATTGAAGAGGTTGGTCCTCCCTTATGAATGGGGACCACTACCACCACCTTTCATTTCGCTGTGACTGTGCAAGAGAGGAAAGATTGGTTAAGTAGGTCACGGACTGGATGATCGAGGGCATCAGCTCCTAACTTAAGAAATTTAGGTTCAGACGTGTCATGCCCCGGGGAGCTGTCTGCTTTCAGATTCTTGAGCAGTCTGCAGACTTCCTTGAGGGTAACAAGTTTTAGGTGGAAGGCAGGGCATGCCATGGAATCGACTGAAGGCTGGGGGTCCGGTGGGGAGGGCCCTTAGTGGTCCTTAACCAGGCAAATCTCCTCAGAGACACTGAGGTTGCCATTTGCCTGGCAGCAATGGCATTTGCATCCACTGCCATCTGAAACTGACATTTGGAAGCTTTTATGCCCCTTTTTGCAGCTTCAGACAAGTGTGAAACCATGGGCCCAGAGCAAGCTTTGGCTATTTCCAAAACTGTATTCCGGAGACTCTTCTGGTATCTGGACATATAGGCCATGTAGGTTGCCTGCCTGATGGCTAGAGAGGCACCCAAATAAGATTTTTCAGCAATGGAGTCCATCTTTCTGGAATCCTTTTCTGGTGGATGTGATGCCAGGGGAATCCCTGCCTTATCACATGCAGCAGCTTGCACCACACTTCGTGGTTGGGATGGCCAAACAGGAATTCTGCCCCAGATTTGGCAACCCAGTACTTTTTATCCATTCTCTTGTCTGCTGGGGGAATGGAAGTAGGGGTCTGCAAAATTTTGGAAGCCTGTCTCTTCAGAGACTTATGGATGAGCAACAACAGCTTTTTTGTTGCTGGTACATCATTCATTTTCATACAGTCTGTTTTTTCTGCCTCCTCTGTAGATTCCTGGGTGGAGAGGTCCATGGTCTGTGCAACTTGCTTCATAAAAGCAAACTTGGATGTAAAATCCTAAGCTCCTTTCTTGGAGGAGTCAGAATGGTGAGGATCGGGGAAATCTCTGGTACAAGAGGTTCCCCATAATCTTCATCCTCATCATCCTTTTCCTCCCACATAAACCTCAGCAAATCTCTCAAGTGAACTGGGAACCAAGGAGGAACCCAGGTCCTGAACTGAGGACTGTGAACTGGGATGCTGAACCAGAACCGCAGTACTGGTTTGCAGCACCTGAAGAACACTTATAGTGTTCGCTATAGCTTCTGCGGCTGGAACCGATGGAATCATCGGTTGCAGTTCCTTAACCGAGTGCTTTTCCTTTTTCTTCTTTTTAGCAGAACCTGCCAGTTCAGAGGCGGTTTCTGCAGTTCTCTTTCTCCCTGAGGAACCTTCACCCTGGTCAGCAGGTTGTTCAACCAGTTCCTTTGGTTTCTCCTTCTGAGAGAAGGAAGTTTTGTCCACAGCTGAGTCAGCAGCCTTCTCGGACATTTTTTCCTTCAGTAGGTTCAATCACCTATCAAGCGTCGACTGAGGAAAATTCTTATAGATTTCACAGTCTGCTTGAAGTTGTTCAAACCCCAGACAGACAACACTGACCAAGTAAGGATCAGCTTTAGCAAACGGTTCCCCACACTCTGAAAACCCGTTGGGCCATTTAATTTCTTGGGAAGTGAAATAACCAACAAAAAAAACCCAAAACTGGATTTTAAGCGGGCCCACCACAAAGAAATCCTTTAAACTCTTTTTTTTTTAACAGTTGGTTTAGCGACCGAGGAGAGAACTGAGAATGACCCCGGTTTCTCTCTAAACCAAAATAATCAGTCCCAACAGGTTTAGAATTAGAAATAAAACTTTATAAAATACAAATAAATGTTTGGTTTTTCTCATGGTTAAACAAACCGAGAACAAACCAAAAAACTTATTGGAATAACTAAATCTAGACTACTCTACCTATAAACTCAAGGACAGTGCTTTAAAAACAAACAGAAATAAAACGTTACTTCAAAAAAATTAGAAAATAAAAACTTCAAGAAAGATGAAGGAGGGCTCTCCGAGGCATCTGTACTAGGCAAGCGGAGTAAAGAATCTGACGGTTGCATAATGTTTACCAGGGACAGTGGTTTGAAAACCGAGCTCGAACCTAACATCCCATGATTAGCATAGGTTCTAGTAACCACTTCAGCTTCGGGGCAGTCTTATGTTGAGACCATACTGCTGAAGTCAGAATACAGTAAGATTTCATGGGGTTTGAATACAGGGGTTGACCTTGAGATGTATTTTGACTTCCCAAAGCTTGTTTACAGAATTGTCAACAGGAACCTGCTTGGGACAGAATGCTCTATTTTGTTGCACCTGTTGAACACCTGATGTGCTCTTTAGACTGGCCTCAGTAAGAAATTGATGAAGTTCTGGTACATTTTGTGAGAAACAGGAGATGCAATTTACAACAATCAGGATGCAGAGTTTAAACTGCCACACCTTTAGAACTGTAAGTCATTGGCATCCGGACCACTCAGAAACTTTTACTAGCTGAGGGCTGCCCATGATGACATAGAAACATAGAATTTGACAGCAGATAAGGATTGCTTGGCCCACGTAGTCTGCCCATTTTCCTACCAGATGGATAGGTTGCAGATCCTAGTTAACCAACAGCCTACTTCCTCCTGTCCCCCACTAGAACTGCTTTATATCTGTCCCATGCATTCTTGAATTCCCCCACTGTTCTTGACTCCACAACATCCTCAGAAAGGCTGTTCCACGCATCCACAACCCTCTCCATGAAAAAATACTTCCTCACATTACCTCTGAGCCATCCCCCTCTATCTTCAAATTGTGCCCCCTTGTTCTTGCACATCTCTTTTTCTGAAAGATACTACCCTCTTGGACTTAGTTGATTCCCTTGAGGAACTTGAAAGTTTCTACTATGTCCCCCTCTTCCTTCTTTCCTTGAGGGTAAACATACTAAGCTCCTTTAGTCTCTCCTCATATGTCTTCTGGTGCAGACCCTGCACCATTTTGGTTGCCCTCCTCTGGACAGCCTCCACTCTGTCTATGTCTTTGTCGAGATGGGGTCTCCAGAACTGCATGCAGTACTCCAGATGGGGTCTCACCAACCGTCTGTACAGAGGAATAACAAATTCCTGTTTGCTACTGTTGATGCCTCTTCCTATGCATCCCAGTATCCTCCCAGCCTTCCTTACTGCCGTCTCACATTGCTTGCCCACATTTAGGTCATCTTATATAATTACCTCCAGGTCCCTTTCCATTTTTGTTGTTGTCAGTATCTCACCCCCATAGTGTACTCTTCTCCTGGGTTTTTGTTTCCCAGGTATATTACCTTGCACTTCTTTGTGTTGAATCTAAGCTGCCATACATTTGATCATTCCTCCAACCTTGCCAAGTCTCTTCTCATCCTTTACACTCTATCTTGTGTATCAACCCTGCTGCAGATCTTTGTGTCATCTGCAAAGAGACATACTTTTCTTTCCAGTTCCTCTGCAATGTCACTTATAAAGACATTAAAAAGGACCGGTCATAGAAACATAGACTTTGATGGCAGATAAGGACCGCTTGGCCCACCTACTCTGCCCAGTACTGAACCCTGCGGTACCCCGCTAGTAACCCTCCTTTCTTCACTGTGGACTCCGTTTACTATTACCCTTTGTGTCCTGTTATCCAGCCAATTTTTTTATCCAGAATACCACCTTGGGACCCACTCCAAGACTGGCTAACTTGTATATTAATCTTTTGTGTGGGACTGTATCAAATGCCTTGCTGAGATCTAGGTAGGCCATGTCTACAGCCCCTCCCTGGTCTACTACTTTGGTCACCCAGTCAAAGAAATCTATTAGATTTGTCTGACAGGACCTTCCTGCTGTGAATCCATGCTGCCATGGGTCCTGTTCCCCACTGGTCTCTAGGTACTCAACAATTCTTTCCTTCAAAGGTGATTCCATAATTTTCCCTACCACTGAGGTCAAACTAACTGGTTTGTAGTTTTCTGCCTCTGCCCTGCTCCCACTTTTGTGAAGAGGAATCACATCTGCCCTCTTCCAGTCCTCAGGTACAACTCCATCTTCCCATGATTTGTTAAAGAGAGTAGTCAGTGGTGTTACTAGTTCTACCCTTAGATCTTTTGGAATTCTTGGGTGAATCCCATCAGGCCCCATTGCTTTGTCCACCTTCAGTTTTACTAGTTCTTTCAGAACCCTTTCTTCTGTGAAGGGACTGGTATTGATCCCTCCTATCTAGAATATTTCTCTTGTTTGGTTTAGGTACGCCCCCTTCCCTTGTGAATACTGAGCAGAAATATTCGTTCAGTATCCCTGCTTTTTCACTGTCACCCTCTGCCCACATTCCCTTCCCTTTATTAAGTCTCAGTATCCCTCCCTTGATCTTTCTTCAATCCCTAATATGCGTATAAAAGGTCTTATCCCCCTTCTTAACAGAGCTGGCTATCCTTTCCTTGGTTTGAGCCTTTGCTATTCTGTCTGACTTCCCTGCCTCTTTCTGCTTTAACTGATAAAGTTCTCTGTCCTGCTCCTTCTGTGTTTCCTTATATTTCCTGAATGCTATCCTTTTCTCTTTAACCATCCCTGCCACCTCTTTTGAGAACCATAGCATTTTTTTCCTTTGTTGTGTTTTGTTGATTTGCCTCACACAAATGCTTGTTGCTTTTGTGATAGCTGTTTTGATTACTCCCCATTGTTCCTCCACCCCTCCTTCTTGCCTGTTTGCTAGTGCTTTTCTGAGACACTCTCTCTTTTTCCCAAAGTCAGCCCTCCTAAAGTCCAATACTCTTGCTTTTGTATGGCTTGACTTTATCGTGAACCACACTGTTTGGTGGTCGCTTGTTCCCAGATGGCTACCCACTTCTAAATCTGAGATTCTTGACAGTACCAGGTCTAAGATTGCTCCCTCCCGAGTGGGTTCCAATACTAGCTGTCTGAGGCATGCCCCTCGTAGGGCATCAAGAATGACCCTGCTCTTGGATGTGCCTGCAACAAAGGTGCTCCAGTTAACATCTGGCATATTCAGGTCCCCGATCAACAATATCTCCCCTTTTTCTGCCATTCTAAGGATGCATTCTATCATCTCCTTGTCCATTCCCTCCCCCTGAAATGGGGGTCTGTATACAACCCCCATGAGGATTGTGGTGCCATTTCCTCTCTCCAGGGTGACCCAGAGTGCCTCATCTGCTCCCTGTTTACTCTCTAGTTCTGTTGCTTTGATCCCTTCCCTTTCATAGAGAGCTACTCCTCCTCCTCTTTTACCCTTCCTGTCCCTCCTGTAGATTGTGTATCTTGGTATGTTGACATCCCAGTCATGGTTCTCTGTGTACCATGTTTCTGTGACTACCCATATATCCAGGCATCCCTCTTCCATCAAGGCCCCTAGTTCAGGGAGCTTGTTACACAGACTACAGGCATTGGTACTCATCACCCTCCATTTTATGATGATCTTACCCCTTTTAGCCTCATCCCTGTCCTTACTGCCTTTGCCTTTTTTTACATTTACCTCTGTCCTGCTCCCTAATGACTTCTCTACCTTGGTGTTTACCTCATTAATTACCGTGTTTTGTGGGGGGAGACTGGTATTTCCCTGCTCCTTTTCAGTGCCTCCCCCCTTGGCTAGTTTAAATACTTGACAATGAAGCATTTAAACCTATCACCTAGGATCCTGGTCCCCCCCGGACAGATGCAGACCATCGCACCAGTATAGGCCTGCATCCTCCAGGTGGTTCCCCAGTCCCCAATGAAGCCAAAACCCCGAGCTCCACACCAGTTTTTCAACCATTCATCGAATTCCATGGTGTGGAATACCCTAGCATCACCCTAGCCATAGACAGGCAGCACCTCCAAGAAGGTTACCGTATGCACTACTTGTCTAAGGCCCCTCCCCAACTCTACAAACTCCTCTTGCACTGCTCTGATTCCATTCACAGCCAGGTCATTTGTCCCTAGGTGGACAATGACATCCAGCTCCCTCCCCTGTGCAGCTGCTCCCATGATCCTGAGGATTCGCTTCCTGTCCCTCCAAGCCATGGTGCCAGGCAGGCACCTTAACTCCCTCTCCCCTTCCTCTCCCACTTCTACCCCCAATGATTAAGTCCCCCACCAGGAGTTGTTTCCTTCCCCTGTGGGGTCCCATGCCACCCTCCCGTGGGTCTCCTTTGTGGAGGTTCCCAGCATCCTCCTTGGTCTCCACTGCAGGTGCCTCCATAGAGGAGCCACTATCTGCCAGAACAGCGTATGAATTGTGGAGAGGTACAGCTGGAGGAATGCACCTCTGTTCCACTACCCTTTCCCTCCTTGAGCCCACCTTGGTCCAGCCGCTCCTCTTTCTTGGCAACCTCTGAGGTAGTGGCGGTGGCCCTGGTGGTCCCTGGGTGGGGGAGGAGGTTTCACGAATCCTAGCCAAGTCAGTCTGGAGATGGGCAACCTCCTCCCTCAGACCAGAGAGTTGCCTGCAAATAGGGCAGCATTGCAGCCTCCAGAATGCCTTCTGGAACACTTCCGCCCCACAGCCATTGCACTGCCCCACTCCCATCATGTCTTATTTTGTGTCCCTCTCCTGTTGCTCTGTATGCTTACTCTCTCCTCTCCTTACAACTCTCACTCTTCCTGTTCTGGGACAGCAACTTCCTGTATTCTTCAGTAGTCTCCTTCTTCCTTGCTCAGAGTCAGACCTCCAGCAGCTGAGGTGGGGTGGAGAAAGAGCTGCCTACTTTTTTCCTTCAGGGTTGACAAAACTAATGTTTCTCTATGATCCTTCCCTTCCTACTGCCAAACAGGAAGTTCCTGTTGTCAATCAAATCCAGTGGCTATAAAAGTAGAACTGCCTTATGGTGGGAGGGTGGAGGGGTGGGATGGAGGGCAATTAGTAAGTAAAACTAGCTTTTTTAGTCAGCTGCTTTCTGCTCTAAAAGCAAGATTTCTGTCTTCCAAAAGCTAGCAACAGGCATGACGTGCAATATTGGTGCCTGTATAATCGTGGGTGACCCCACTGCTCCTCAGTTCCTTTCCAGAGATAAGCTTGGAGGGCCTCATATGGAGAGGAACCAGGAGACCAGACCAGAACCAGGCACACGAGGAGAGGCATGGGACTGGAAATATAGGATACGTAAGGCACTTATGGACACCTCCAAACAAGGCAGTGTACAAACCTACCAGCTTATATCTCAGAAAGAGGAAGGAAGATGGGTGCACTGTGGCCCAATGGAGGAAATTCTCTAGAAGATCTACTGTTACTGTGGGTAATTATTCTCTCATCATTGAGAATATCTCCTCCATTGGGCCACACCTTTGGAATGATTCCAAAGCAGTACACAAGGTACCCAGGAAGGATGACAAAGTCTGACATGTCATCATGACAGAAAGCCCTGCAACATCACAAGACCAAATCCAGCAGGTCTGTGAGAGACAATGCTTAGACTGTAGTTCTTAGAGAAAGTATGCACAGTGCTCCATGTGGCAGCAGCACATATTACAGCTGCAGAAACATTCTAAAATCAAGCAATAGAGGGGTCTTACCACATATAGAGTGACCATGCACAGCACTAGGAAGTGATTACCTTATTTCCTATAACTGAAAACAATACTGTTGGCCATCCGTTTGGACAGGCACTATTTAGACACAGGAGTACCCTCTTTCCCAAGGGTGAATGAAACAAAACGCAAAGAGGAATTACTGCACTCCTTAGTGAGCTCAAGATAGAGATGCAATGTTCTATGTACATCAAGTGCATGGAGCAATGCCTCACTTTTTTTAGCATCAATCAATATCAATCAATCAATACCATCTTTTTAAAAAGCGCAATTCGCAAAAAAGATCAAAGCGCTTGTACAATCATTATAAAACCTAAAGTTAAAATTTCTTATAAATAATAAACTCACATCAACAACTGTTCACGTTAATTGGACCCAGAAAAAACAAGATTGAAAAGGTGGGTCTTAAGTGCAGATTTGAAACTCTTCACGGTCAGGCACTTTCTGCAGGTAGATAGTTCCATAGGGTAGGGGCCTCAAATGCAAATGCACAGATAAACGCAAATGCTCCAGATAATGTACAGGAAGGTATATGGTCTCATTCAATATAAAATCAGACAACACTTTTGGTAGAAAATGAGGATTGGTCTGCAAAGACACCCTGTCCTTGTTGAAAATCAAATAAGGAGTCTCATGCATCGGAGCCTGAATCTCAAAAATCCTATAAGCAAAAGCCATGGTGACCAAAAACAGCATTTTCCATGAAAGGAAATGCACCTCCCAGGTAACAGCAGGCTCAAATGGAGCCAAGGTAAACTTTTCAAAATAAAATTCAAGTCTCAAGACAGGACCAGTTTACAAATTGGGTGATGCATGCGCAGACTACCCTTCAAAAATGTATGGGAAACCTCTAGTTGTACCACCGTGCATCCATCAATAGGGGCATGGAAGGCTGAAATGGCAGTGAAGTGCACCTGAATGGATGAGTACTGAAGACAGTCAGATAGGGACAGATGGCAAAACAGTTCCATTTTCACAGGACATGTAAATGTGTCCACCGAATGGTAGCACACCAAATAGAGAAGCACTTCCATTTGAAAGAAGAGGTGTGTCTTGTAGAAGGCTTTTTATCAGCAAGCAAGACACTGGCCACCAGGAGCAACCCCAAAACAGGCAATGGCTATGTCTTCAGGAACAATGCATGCAGATGCAGGGACTGCAGGTCTGGATGGACCAAGGAAACCTGAGTCTGTGACAGCAGACCTAGACGAAGGGGGAGCTGAACAGAAGGCTCCACTGCCAGATGCTGCAGAAGTGGGAACCAAATCTGATGTGAATGGAAAGGAGCTACCAGAATTAGGGTGGCATGTTGTACTCACAGCTTGAGCAGAACCCTCTGTTTGAGAGGGATTGGAGGAAAGGCCTAAAGGAACCTTCTTTTCCAGGACAGGGACAACATGTCTCACCAAAAACCTCTACGCCCTGTAGGCGAGTGAGCAAAAATGTGGCAGTTTTGCATTGTGTGGGGAGATGAAAAGGATGTCTGCACCTTGAGAAGAAGTAATGTACCACAGAGGTCAGAAGTTCCATTTGTGCACCATGGACTGAGACCTGCTTAGCCTGTCTGCCAAGACATTTTGGACACTTGTGAGAACACGACTGATAGCTGAAGGCTGAGAAGCATCACCCAGTACCACACTCTCATTACTTCCCTGCACAGGGGATAAGGGTGAGTGCCACCTTGATTGTTAATGTAGTGCATGACACTGACATTGTCCCTCCGAATCAGCAAGGACTAGGGCTGAGATGCACCTGAAAGACCTGGAGACCAAGTAGAACAACCCACATCTCAAGCATACTGTACTAATATGGAGAGCTGACTCCAGATCAGTCCAGGACCCTAGAGTCTGATAGAAACTGAGCTAGACATGCCAGTCAGACCCCAAGGCATATGTTGCGAGGATCTGCATGTGAGTCAGGGAAAAGACTGGAATGCCCTGTGACAGTTTCTGGCAGTCCATCCACCATACTAGAGCACAGCAGAGAGGGGACTTGACCATTTGTTCTAGTTCACCCATTAGCTGATTCCATTGTACCCAAACAGTCCAATGTGGTATGCGCATATGGAGATGTGCAAGGGGAACCATAATGATGGCAGCAGCCATCAGCTCCAGGGAACATAACATTGTTCAAGCCAACACGCAGTGACTCCCTGTGCATCTGCTGGGCCTGGGCAACAAGAGCCTCCGCCCAGTCTGCAGGCAGAAACACACAGCCCACAGCCATGTCCAGCACCACACCAATGTATTGGAGGCACTGTCAAGGAATGAGTACAGATTTCAGTACATTTACTGTAATACCCAGTCCCTCGAACAGCTGTCTCATTCTGGACAATGTGTATAGAATCGTTGCCTGGGACAGGGCCTACAGGATCCAGTCATCCAGATACGGGAAGACATAAAGCACTTCCCTCTGAAGGGCTGCTGCCACAACCACTCAGCATTTGGTAAATGCCAGTGGTGATGATAATCCAAAGTGAAAGACCTGGAACTGATAATGTCCACCCTCCAGCATGAAGTGGATGTACTGCCTGTGGCACTTGCAAATCTTGATATGAAGGTATGTGTCCTTCATGTCCATGGCACAAAGCCAGTCCCCCTTTTATAACTGAGGAATTAGAGCCTGAAGAGACAATTACTCAAAATGTTTTGCATTTAATAAACAGGTTTAGGTCTTTGCTTTCCAGTACAGCACACATATCTCCTGTCTACTTGGGAACCAAGAAGTATTTGGAATAGAACCCTTTGTTACTTTCTTGGGGAAGAATGGGTTCAGTAGCTCACTTGTATATAAGCAACTGAGCCTCCTCTAGCAGAAGGGACAAGTGACCTGGAGGATAATGACAAGGAGGCAGAGGGTGTCTTGGAGGGGTAGACAGCAGGATGTTACCAGGGGTGGTGAGGGTACTGCCTTGACTGATACCTTTGTGTGCCTTTGCATGGGCACTGGGGGGAGGGAACCTGGGAGGGACCACCACTATGGTTTTGTGCACTGGGCTGCTGATGGGAGGCATGGCCACCAAGGACAGCAGGTCTGTGAAATGAGCCCCTACCTTATCCCAAATATTATGCCACCTGGCAGGCTGAGGGATCAGAGATTTGACTGACTTTACTTAAAGTCATTCTGGTGGACTGAAGCTCACATTGAGGCTTTTCAACATTGCTTCCAAACAGCCTGCACCCCCTCAAAGGGGCATTCAGCACAGCCTGTTGTACATCAGTAGCAAATCCAGCTACACTAATCAAGGAATATTTCCAAAGGCATATACCGGAGGCAGCAATCCTAGCAGAAGCATTGGAAGCATCATATCTAGAGTGTAACAGATGCTTTCCAGTATCCACACCAGCAGAGGCGGCTGTAAGTAAGTCAGTCTTGGCAGAACCACTAAGCAGAGCCTGAATGGTAGACACAGCAGACTTCCACAGCCCATTCAGATATTAAATCATGTATGCCTGGTTGTTTGTAATCCTTAGGCCTAAGGACGTTGAGGCATAAGATATTTTGCCCATAACATCCGGGCTCCAGGATTCTTTGTCAGGAGGCAAAGTGCTCATGTGTCTAAGTGCTCTAGAGTGGCCATAAGAAGCCATGATAACCACAGAATCTGTTTTAGGCTGGTAAACATAATAAGGCCTAACAGACGGAGCAAGGTACTGCTTCCATGCCTTTCTAGGCACTGCAGGCAAGGTATTAGGCATATGTCAAGCGAGAAAGATAGCATCCTCTAAGGCAGGATATACAGGAGGAATCACAATGGAGGATGCGGTGGGAATCTCCAGAAACTTCATTAAATTTTTCTTAGTGGATTCTTCTTTCTCAGCTTCAAAATCATGACATACTGAATTTGTCTGCGTAAAGCCTGAAAAGAAGGATCCTCAGGAGAAGATCTGGGGGTATACACCAGAGTCCTCACTGCATGAGGAGAGGGTAGAACTGGAAGACAACCCCCCGTCACAGGGCTTACTATTCCTTTCATCATCCTGCAAATCTTCCTCCATATTAAAAAGATCAGGATTGTATTCTACCTTGTTTTTATCTGGGATGATGCTGATGGGAGCAATTGATGAAACTGTGAAGGAGGAATGAAAGGCATGCTTCTGGGATAGCTTTTATCTTTAGCGGGAGCAACAATAACAGGTGTCAGGGTCTGCATACCATCAATACTAGGTATGGCTGCGCCACAGCCAGATCCCGACCTTGGTGTCTCATCGCGGTCGAGAGGGACTGTAGTCGTCACCAGTGCGAATGACAACGAGGACTTACTCTCCTTCATTGGAGACCTTGACCATGATGGTGAAGCATGAACTTTATTCTTATGCTTGTGGTGATGTCTACAAAAGGAGGACTTCAACAACAACTTATCCTTGTCTTTGTCCTTAGTTCACAACCACAGCGGTGGTGACCGCATCACCAAATGCTGGGGAGTTCCCTTCCCAGAGGCAGTAAAGTGAGAGTGAGAAGCTGGCTAAAAGCATGTGGCATTGGCTTGAACTTCCATGGCCTTAATGTCAATGAAGGTTTCTAAAGCCTTCTTTCAGCATCTCCATGTGGCCTTGTTGAATGCAGATCTTGCAGGCCCTGACATTGTGGGACAGGCCCAAACAGCAAACATAAACCGTGTGAGTGTCATCCTTGTAGATCTTGTAACTGCAGGTACAACATTTAAATAAAGGTTCTTTCGACAGCGGCATAAAAGGACAACATCGACAGGTGAAAAGAAAGTTTAAAAAAACAAAGTAGAAGAAGAAAACAATGGCATTGTTTATCTGTTGGTCCAATGAGTGATCAATGGCTGAAGAAAGAACAGAGGAGCAATGGGACCACCCATGATTATACATTACATGTCATCATGTGTGGATCCCAGCTAACAAAAGTTTCTGAGTGGTTCTAACACCGTCAGCTTACAGTTCCAAAGGTGTGGCCCAATGGAGGAGATATCTTTGATAAAGATCCCTAGCTACAGGGTGCATTGGAATAGAATGTTCCTGCAACTGACAATTTCCTGACATAGGACATTACTAAAAAAGTAAACAATGTATAGGTAAGGCCCCAGTTAATACACAATAACTCTTTAGTAGGGGTGTGCAAATACCTTATTCCAAATATTATATTTGAGCCCCCAAATATTCAGGTATTCCATATTCGTTGTTCTGGCAATTTAATAAAAAAAGAAAGAAAGAAAGAAAGAAAGAAAGAAAGAAAGAAACAGCTCCCCACCCTCCTGTCCAGCCCAAATCCTTAAATACAACCCTTGTCTTTCACCCTCTGTTAGAATCCCAACCCTCCTCTTACCAGCACCCACAATTTTATATTCTAATATATAATTAAGCAAACAAACAAAAACACAATGGGCACCTATTCCATGCCTGATTCTACAGCGGGCAGTGAGTGCTCATTTGTGCTAAAACAATATTATGCCCTCACCCTACCCACAGGCAGCACCCGCCATCCTTCACCCCAGCACCCAATTCTTATGAGAAAAACTGGCTGAGAAGGCTACTGACACAAGCCTACCTTCCTCCACGGCTGTCCACCTTCTGTTGAATGAAAGCCTGCTTACTTGCTCTGTATAGTAAAACCAGCTGATTACGGATCAGCTGGTTTCACTATACACAGCAAGTAAGTGAAAGAGCGCTTTAAGGATTTGGACTGGGGAGGTGGGTTGGAGGTGGTTTCTTTTTTCTTTTCTTTTTTTTTTTACAGTATTTCTCTCATTCGATTAGCGGACGAACCATGTCACTAATTGTTATTAGGATGTGAATAACAAATAGTGCATTATTCATGGTATTCAGGAAATACTATTCAATGCTCCTACAGCCCTACTCTTTAGTGCCCTGGCTCCAGGAGACACTGAAGAGTGCCTCATCAAGAGGGAAATCGGGTACAGTTAAGCTGTCACCTTTGACAGGGGGATTACACAGGGAGCTACTGGCCAGTCAGTTTGAAATATGTCATCGGCAGACTAATGGAAATCATAATCAGAGGCTAGGAGTGTTCCTGGTGGTTAACTGGATTCAAGATGACAGAGAGAATGGTTTTGTTTTAACTAGAAGGGGAGGTTCAGCACTACCAGCAAAAAGTGCTAGCCCTAGTGAGGGGCAGTAAACCCTGTAGAAGATACAAAGATTAAATAGCAAGGCAGCACAAATGAGACCGAAAGCATGTTTTATTTGCAGGTAAAAATGCTCAGTCACCAGAAGGAAACACACCAACTACTGGCCACAGGGCTTCGGTCACCATGAGCATGTAAGCTATGTAAGTAAAACTTGCTTTTGGTCTCATTTGCATCGCCTTATTAGTTAATCTTTATGGTTTTGTCACAGGCTGGTCCTGTCAAACAAATTGGATAGACTTTTTTGACTGGATAATAAGAGCAGTTGATAAAGCTCTGGCAGTTGACATACAGTACTGTATCTTGATTTTAACTAGTGTTCGACTGTCCCACACAGGAGGTTAGTCAAAAACCTGGGGGACCTAGGGATTGGGGACAAACTGACAAGGTGGATGAAGAACTGGCTGGGGGGGCACACTGGATGGCGCTAGATAGGAAATTCTCAAGAATGAGGGCGGTCACCAGTGGGGTCCCACAGGGGTCTGTGCTAGGGCTGACACTTTTTAAGATCTTCATTAGTGACATAGATGAAGGCAGCAGAGGGAAAATTGGACTATTTGTGGATGACCCCAAGTTCTGTGGCAGAGTTGCATCTGAGGAGGGAACCCATGAGTTGAGGGAAGACCTAAGGAGGCTCGAGAGGTGGTCAAATATTGCAGCTGGGCTTCAATACTAGAAAGTGCAAGGTCATGCATGTGGGAAACAACCCAAAGGAAGGATACAGGTTGGGGGTCATTTCTTTAACTGAGGAGGAAAGGGATTTGGGGTGAAGATTTCAAACAGCCCTAAAATATCAAAATTATTTGAAAAAGCGATAGGAAAAGCAAATAAAATGCTGTGATGCATTGGTGGAAGGTTTAGCAATAGAAGAAAGAAGTGGATACTGAGCCTGTACAAGACTAGTGATACAGCACCTGGGATTCTGTGAATAGTTTTCAAACGCTCACCTAAAAAAGGACATAAACAGGCTTGAGCTTGTAAAGAAGAGAGCAACCAAGATTATTCTGGGGCAACAGGTGAGGACATATGAACAAAGATTTGGGAGCCTCAACATGTACTCAGTGAAGGCCAGAAGGGAGAGGGGGGACATGACTGAAGCATTTAAATACATGCAGGCTGAACTTATGCTTCTCCAGAGCAAGGCTGATTGAGGGTTGCTACAGGTTGCAAGTCCAAAGAGCTGCACTCCAAGTTAGAGAAACTTGCAGAAACCAAATTCTGCAAAATGAAGTTCTTTATTCCAAACTGGAAAGCAGTACAAGAACAGGCAGCCAACCTCAAACCAGATGCCCCTGTGCTTTGACCGTTAGGTCTTCCACAGGGGCGGGCTCTCTGGTAACTAAGGAGTCGCTATTTAAATAAAAAAGTCATACTGAAGTCACAGGTCACAAGAAAGTAATTATGTGTTGGAGTAAAATTCAGTCCCTCCAAAATGAAATATACAGGAATCAATTATTTTGGTTCATCCTTATTCAGATAACGCTTACAAGCCTTAATATGTTCACATGACAAATGGGCATATATAAAGCCTCGACATCAATACCGAGCCACAGTAACCCTAGTTCCCCCTTACTTGCCTTTATTTGCTACTCTGTTTGCTCCACCTCTTTTTTTGTTCCTTTACTGTTGTTCAACATTTCTGCCCCCCTCCCCTTCCCCACCCATTCCTCTTTCTTCCCCACCACTCTTAGGCAATTGCTTATATGTATAATGTATACAAATGTATAATCTAAGAAATGCACCAGCTGTTTAATGTGCCACTGCTGACCTTTTTTGTCTTGTCTTATGTAGTTCACCTTTACCATTTTGGTGACTGTAAATTAATTGAGTAAGGCATATAGGAACTATTGTTACTGTATTCACTTTTTTCTGTTTTGTTTGCTATTTTACAATCTTTTGCAATGATTTTTTTTAATTTCTTCAGTCACATTAAAATCACCTTAACTCTTTTGTAAGAATGAATTTGCTAAATCAGTATTTCATGAAATAGCCAATATGGCTTTTAAATTACCAGGTGACTTGTAACATCAGTATATTTGTTTTATTTAAATAGTGACAATTTAGTTACCAGAGCCCGCCACCTCAGGAAGACCCAACGGTCGAAGTACAGGGGCATCTGGATTGAGGCTGACTGCCTGCTCTTGTACTACTTTCCAGTTTGGAATAAAGAACTTCATTCTGCAGAATTTGGTCTCTGCAAATTTCTCTAACTTGGAGTGCAGCTCTTTGGACTTTAATTTTCGAGAGGTTGGCTACCTTTGCTTGCACCCCACCTGGTCTTGGCTGCAGCATGAGTATTCCTGTTGTTTTTCTTGCTACAGGTTGCCACTGCCCCACATCCAAAAAGGACACCAAGAGTCTGGACTGAAGGGTAAAAATTGATCAGTAGAGGGGAGGCGAGAATAGGAGTTTGCTTGGATGGGGTGGGAACTAGGATATGGCAACAGCAAATTGTTTTGCTCCACTGAATGACTTGGTCAGTGCAGTTTCCCCACAGAGGGTGCTCCTATGGTATCCTTGTTTAGGGGTGTGTGACTACCTTATCCCGAATATTCTGGCTGAATATTCTTCTCAGGCCCCAAATATTCATGTATTCGGTATTCATATTCAGGTATTCGGGGGGGGGATGTAATTAAAAAATAGAAAAGAAACAGTCCACCACCCTTCTCCCAGTACAAATCATTAAATAAGCCCCTTTCCTCTTCCCTCTGTTGTGCTTAATCCACCGCCTCACCCAGCACCCACAATTTAATATTTAGTAGGAAAAGTTCCACAATGGGCAAGCGGTACAACCTGTCCACCTCCACGGCTGGTCGCCATCTAAGTGCTCATTTGCACTTAAAGAAAACTAATTCCTCACCCCTGGCTGGCAGCACCCATTGACCACCCTCTTCCCCCTCAGCACCCAATTCTTGGCATTCATTAAGACGACTGGCATGAACCCGCCCTCCTCCACAGCTGCCTGGTACAGAATGAAGGTGATCCCATGCTTGCTCCCTCTGTATAGTGGAACAATCAGCTGATCATTTCACTACAGACTCAGAGCGAGCAAGCACAGGAGTACTTTCATTCTGCAGGTGGCCGGCTGTGGAGGAGGGCGGGTTTGTGCCAGTCACCTTGATGCATGCCAAGAACTGTGTGTTGGGGGGAGGAGGGTGGTTGGCGAGTGTTGCTAGACAGGTATGGGGGAATTAGTTTTCTTTATGTGCAAACAAGCGTTTAGATGGCGGTCAGCAACAGAGGCAGGGGCTGTGCTGATCACCCATCGTGGGAATTTTTCCAACTAAAAAATAAAATTGTGGGTGCTAGGGGTGACTAGGTTACTAATGTAGGAGCTAGGGAGGAGGGTGGGGGCCATTTTTTTTGTAATCATATTTCCCCGAATAGGCAGGGGTTAAATAGTGCCATCATTCGTTATTTGAATCCGAATAACAAATAGTGCATTATTCATGGTATTTGGAAAATACTATTCATTACTCACACACCCCTACCCAGGTCTGCTGCTAGGGTAACACCTAATATAAATTTGGAGTCAAAAGTTAAAGTTACAGCTAGGAAGAGATGAATGATAGGGGGCTTCACTGTAAGGGGGACAGAGGGTGTAGTGTTTTGGGGGAACCAGGGAAGTAGGATGATCAGATGCTTTCTTGGTGCATCTACAGGGAAGGAAACAGAAAAGATTGGGAAGATTATAAGTAAACTGGGTAAGGGAAGAGGTTTGATATCAGTGTCCACCAGGGGAACAAATGACCTGGCAGGGAGACCATTGGGTAAGGTGAAGGACAGTTTCAGGGAGATGGGCGACGAGCTTAAACTGGGGGGACAGGATTTTCAAAGGGTGGCGCAGGGCTTGCATTCAGCCCTGCAACACAACACTTAGGTTCTGGTGGTGCGCCGAACCCTTTGCCGCAACTACACCCAAATTTACATTCTCTAGCACAGTTGTGGCAGTTTCCACTGTTTCCGGCAGCTTGCGTCATATATCTGGCGCAAGTTCCGTAACACAGCCTCTAGGATTGCCACACTTTAGACCAACAAAAGTTGGTCTAACTTGAGGCAATTGCCAGCATGGGATACAAATCTTGTTAGATTACTGCAAGCCCCATGCACCCTATTGTCAGTGAACTGGGGCTAGCGGCTATCTAGGAGCATTGAAAATCCTGCCCACAGTGTCTTCAGTATCTTTTTCTGAATTCCCTGCAAGTGTGGTTCAAGGGTTATGATAAACTTTTCAAAAACATTTGTTTTATCTCATGGCTGAAAGAGTGGTGTAGGGAGTACGGGTTTGGGCTTGTAGGGGACTGGGGGAAGTTCTGGCAGGACAAAATATTGTGTAATGGGCTTCACTTCTCACCAGAGGGAACTAAAGCCTTGACACAAGAGTTTGAAGCAGAAGGCAGTATAGTGCAGTGGGTTAAGGCTCTGAGCTGCAGATCTGGAGACCTGGGTTTGAATCCCACAGCTGCCTAGGTGCATACTGTGTAATCCTGAGCAAGTCACTTAACTTCCTTGTGCTCCCAAGTCACATCTGGAAATAAGCTTTGGCTTAGTGTGCTACTTCTGGTTAAACAATGTTCTCTCTCCCTTGATTCTTTTATCACTGGCCATTTAAACTGTTCAGGGGGAGGTTGTAGCCAGAGGGAACAAGGGCACAAACAAGTGGGGCCAATCGAGTCTCTCCCACCCCCCAGAAAAACAACAGGGATTTAAAAAGTTCTCAGCAAACATACCGTAATACATTAAGCACCACTAAGGGAAAGAACGCAGAGGTGTGGGGACCAGAATAATACAGGAAAGTACCACAGAAGAAACAGTTAGCACAGACAGATGACAGGAATCTAGAAAAATAAGCCATGTGCACTCATTTGAGGACAAATAGCAGGCAGTACTGAAGATGAACAGGCCGAGAAAGGATGGGGAGTGGTAAAGTGTAAATAGTTAATATATTTATTATGGACTTCTGCTTCTTTGTATGTAAATTTCTGCATATTTTTAGAATAGTGTAATGTAATTAATAGTGCATATGCATGGTTTTAGTATGGTACTGTGGGTGTCAGTATTGTTAGGGGCTCAGGTAAGAAGCACTATAATTTTGAGACACTGTCTCTTTAAATAGGTATTACTTAATAGATGCATTCATACCTGGTAGCCACGCCTTGACAAAGTGTACGCCTTTGTGTGAAACACTGGCACTGCGGGGAGGGTGCTGCTGCATGTACCTTTTATTTAATAATAAATGTATTTTTGAAGGGCACTGTGGAGCCAGAGCAAGATGGCCAAAAGGATTTACAGCCAGGGGCCAGATATTCAAAGTTTAGCACAATGCACAAATCTGTTGTGCTGGACTATCGCCGAATTTGCGACCAACTGCTATATTGAAAAGGACATTTAGCGCTGGCGCTAGGTGTTAGCGCCGATGCTAAATCATAATGTATGCAAGGGAGGGACTGAGGGGAGGGGACCTGAATGCCGGCGCACCGGCATATTCAAAAGTATAGCGTGGCGCTACAGGCATTAGCACAACCTGTAGTGTGGCGCTGAATACTGCTCAGAAAAGGCTGGCGGTAATGTGGCGGCAGTGCCCCCTCCCAAAGCACGATTCCCGATCCCCAGTATCCGCCCCATGACGTCAGTTCTGAGAAGCCGAGGAATCCCCCACCCCAGCAAGTATCCAAACTCGTTGTAAATAAAATTAAATTCATTAGAATGTTTCTGAAATTAGTGTCTCACCTCAGCATCGCATCCTTACCTCGTTGTAAATAAATTAAATCCATTTTCAAAAACGTTTCCATGGTAGTTCACATTCAGCAGTGACACCTCACTCCATTCAATAGCTTCTGCGACAGAGCTGATTATTAGCTCTTCACTACCACAGCCAACCGACTGAGGTAGGATGGATGGTCTTTTCTACCTCAGTCAGCAGCCAGCTGTGGTGGTGAGAGGAGGGCTGAGCTGGTCACCGGCTCTGTTCTGGAAAGCTATTTAGAAGGGCGAGGTGTCACTGCTGGGTGGGGGGAAGCTACTAGACTACCAGGGAAACGATTCAAACGGATTTAATTTTATTTACAACGGGGTCGGATACATGCTGGGGGTGGAGGACCACTAGACTACTAGGGAAACGATTCCAAACGGATTTAATTTTATTTACAACAGGGCCGGGGTATGTTCTGGGGGGTGGGGGACCACTAGACTACCAGAGAAACGATTCAAATGGATTTAATTTATTTACAACGGGGTCAGGATACGTTGGTGGGGGTGGGGACCACTAGACTACCAGTGAAATGATTCTGAAATGGACTTAATTTTATTTATAATGGGGTAGGGATATGTGCTGGGAGGTGGGGACCACTAGACTACTAGGAAATGATTCCAAACGGATTTAATTTTGTTTACAATGGGGTCGGGATATGTGCTGATGGGGTGGGGACCACTAGACTACCAGGGAAACAGATTTAGTTTTATTTAAAACAGGGGTCTGGATTCATGCTGGGGGGTTGGGGGACCACTGGACTACCAGGGAGTGGAACCAACACACGTGGGGACAGGGACCATGACGGCTGAGAAGGGCTGCCTGGCCCGGCCTGTCTGCCCAGGTCCCTATATATTGGATGGCTGCGCTGCACAGCCCAGTTACCATACAGCTGACATCCCCCCCCCCGTCCCCAGCAGGTTTGCCTTATTCCTGCCTCATGCATACTTGTGTTCCACCCACACCTGCTGTGGGCTGCCTCTGTTGGTGTGGGGTTGGGGCATCATCCAGGGCACGTGTAGCCACTGATAGTGTGTGTGTGTGTGTGTGTGTGTGTGTGATTATCTATATATATATATATATATATGCGTGTGTCTCTGTATCTATCTATAGTTATAGATCGCTACAGATCTACACACACACACACAATATATATATATATATCATTATGTACTGCTTGCAGTGCTGCATAGGTATGTTGTATGCACTGCTTGTACCTGCCAGCACACAGTTCCTGCTGCTTCCAGCCTGTGCTTCAATTCCGACCAACAGAGGATGCTGTGGGCATGCCTTGGCCTGCAGCATCCAGCCTGTACTGCCATTCCAACCAAAAGGGGGAGCTTTGTGCTCCATGCAGTAGCACCGGGCAAGCTGCATGGTAATGTATGCTAAGCAGCGCTTAATGGGATGCAAATATACCTGTTTGCCCATGGATTACCTAAGTAGGCTCATTTGCATGGGAGCTTTGAATATAGCTCCTGTTTGCCCCAGGCTAACCAGTTTGCACTGGGCTAATGTGTTAGCACTGTGCAATCAGGTTAGCCCCGGGCAAACCTCACTTCAGCATAGCACAGTTCTGCAGTGTGTGGCTTACATTGTTGTTTGCAGTAGATGTCAGAAATCTCTACAATCACACACAATGTTCTCCACCTGCAACATTGGCTTGCTCCAGAGTCTAATGAGCTGCAGTTGCAGTGTGCAGTTCCCTGTTGCTATATTCAGTGCTGTCTTATTCTCAGGCGATTTTTGCCCTGCACTCCTGGCCCTTCCTTTGCTTGTTATATTCAGCTGGTTTTGCACCGGGCTATTTCCTTTTGACTATAGCTTGCTTTGTGCTCCGGGCTAAGTTTGCCCTCTAGGCAGTGCTAATTTAGCCCCAGGGCAAAGCTTTGAATATCTGGCCCCTACAGTCTTAATTAACAAAATATTATAAAGTACTGTATCACAGGGCTAAACGAGTGCATAAAACAGATTTACTAGCAATCGGAAGATTAGTGGAACAAACATGGGTAATCCGAGAAAAGATAAAACCACCCAGGAAGGAGCTAGGAGCAAACAAAATCCAGGCCTGCCAACCATGAGGTCTGCCCAAGGCCCGCTACATTGGAGTCTGCGACCTCGGGAGAAGAAACCCTGCAAAGTTTGGGGATAAAAATAAATTGACTGATCTCCTCAGTGGAGGGGCTGGCCTCCGTTTTGGCTCTCTTACCACCAGAGTGTCGGTTCCTGAGACTGATGTTAACTTTATTAAAATGGAGATTGGAGAAGCTGGAAAGCACTCTGAGGTGGCCTTGGGAGCAATGGCTAAATTGGTGAAAGAAAACACACACTTGCACTCCAGAACTGAGATGTTGGAGAACCAGGCAAGGGCGGCCAATTTAAGAGTGATTGGAATACCAGAGCAGAGTGAGGGAGATCACCTGGGATTGCTCATGCTTGAGTAGTTGGAGCAGCAACTCAGACAGCCCCTCGCAGAGTGTAAAATACAGATTCAAAAAGCCTACAGAGTAGCAACAAGGGGCCATCAAGTTTGTCTGGAAGCTCCCAGGGCAATCGTTCTAATTTTGGATGGAATGAGAATGAGGGATTTCATTCTTTCCTTGGCCAGACAAAAGCAGACTTTGTTGTGCGAAGGAGAAATAAATATGTACCCGGACTTAAGATTTGCGACGAGACAGGAAAGAAAAAAGGTTTTGATGGCGTATGAGCTATGCTGCGGGGGGGAGGGGTGCCTCATAGTATGATATTCCCTGCTCACCTCAAAATTGTCCACCAAGGTACAATTTATATCTTTACTGATCCCCAGGAGGCCTTAAAATGGACACAGAGACATGTACCGTCTCGTCGCCGCCAGTAACACGGATCGCAGTCCCAGTCGGAGGAAGAAGATGAAGCGGAGGGTGCGACCTAACGTGGGACATGTAAGCAGCTGTAATTAAGTTTGCAGCATGATCCATGTTGGCTATTGTTATCAGATCGCTTCAGTATTTGGCACTACAGTTTGAAGTGACCTATGTCACAAGAAATTAATGTTTACATAAGTATGTTGTTTCCTCAAGGTGACTTTAAAATGTATGTGTGATTTTGTATTTCTTTGAAACTTGGCATCCCGGCCAGTGCCCTTTGGGGTAACCATTGCCTCAGTGCTTGCACGCTGAGGTTCTTTGTCTTTTAAAATGTATTATATAAATACTGCAGGCAGGAATGCAGACTTGTCTAAATAAATGTTTTATCCACTGCTAGGATCTAAGTGATTGTTAAATGTGTAGAAAGGCATAGTTTTGAGTGTAGAGCTCAAACCTCTCTTGTTTAGTACTGTTAAGGTACTCAATGTTATGGTGATGAATGAATCTTCATTTCTTCTATATGGAGATGAGCTATAGTTTAATATGTAACCTTTGATTTAGGGTGTTATAAACTGGTAGGATACACATGCTGCTCATGGGTTCAATAACACAGCGAGAGTTTTGATTAAAATTGGTCACTACTAATATAGCCTATATGGAATACCCTTCTATGATGTATCTTAATATTGGGGTACGGATTTGTTTAATTATTATTTTAATTGCACGTATTAAGAGGGGTGGCGTCCTTAATGGCTGTGAAAAATGTATTTCGTTTGTACTTCATCCGTGATTTACATGCATGTGTAATATTGATAAGATCAATAAACCAAGTATAACAAAAAATAAATAAATGTATTTTCAACAGTACATATCAAAGAGGTTTTTATTTGCTAGACTGAGATGCCCGGCTCCATTTATGCATTATTCTTAGTATACTAGGAGTTTTGAAACCAGGATTTCAAAAGCTCTGTGGCAACTGAAGTGGAAGGTACCTTGACGTGGCTCAAATGTGGACAAACTATTGTGGGCATGTTTAACATTTGCATAGCTGGCTAAAAAGAGGTTGTAGTAGTTTGTGGAGGGACTAAATGGAGTTTTCCTCTGTTCTGATTGTCTTATAAAACACACCTGTCACACAATATCTGATAATCTGAAACAGTCAACAGAGTATAATAAGGTGGTGAGGCCAACAAAATGTGTGGATGTATTGGCGAGAGACCCTAGAATAGATAAAGGAGGTGATACTGTCCCAGCACAGATCCCCAGTAACCCTGCATCTAGATTACTGCACACAGTTCTGGAATCCACCTCTACAAAAAGTACAAAGACAGGGTGGAACTGGTGTAGAGAAGGGCCAAAAAGATGTTGTTCACTTGGGAGCTTAAGCAACAGGTTGGTAGAAAAGAGGCCAGGAGTTATATTTTGTTTTAAACTGAAATATTTGAATAGTTGTAAGTGAAATTAGTTCTCTGTGTTAAAAATTATTACCTTGAATTTGAACTGATACTTGGGCTGTGATATTGTAGGTTTGGGGATAGATGTTTGGCAGGGAAAATTAGAAGGTAATTTAAATGTGTTGTTTGCCTGGTGTTTGGTAAGAGCCCTCCCACCCACCCTGTTTTGTAGGCTTTCTTAAATACTGAAAAGCCACTGGGGGTTGGGATTGAAGGGCTGAGTATTTCTGTTTGGGACTGAAATTTGAAGCAACAGGGTTAGTGGGCCTGTGACATCATACGGTACCTGATGTCTGCTTACACACACTGTTAGTGGGACTGAACACATACTGGACTGTATGTGTTTGTGAGACTTGGGAACTTTGTTGGTGGGATTGAAATTGGGTTTGTAAATAACTACAGTCAGTATAGAGAGAAACTGTACTCCAGGGAAAGGGACTGAGAAAAGGGGTGCTATTATAAACAGAGGGGATAATCAGGGTGGCCATATTCCACCATGGCAGGCATCTTCGGAAGGGTTGTAGGCTGCACAGGCTGTGGGATGGCAATAATTCTAAATTGGGCCTGGAGAGGAGGCTGCCCACCTGTAGACAGCTATCTTGTATCAGGAGTGAGGTATATTGTTAAGGAGTAAGCTGTGGGAGCTGGGGGTGTCCAAGATAAGGTGTGGATATGGGCAGCAGAAGGGTGGGGCTGAGGGAGGCTGGGGCAACGCCTGAAATTACAGGACATTATGCTACAGCAAGCAGAAGGGGGATATTAGGGACAGAGGACCCTTAGATAGGGAAGTTGATGATAAGGGGAAAGCGTACAGGGTGAAAATTCTGAATTCAAGGAGACTGGAGGGGGAAGAGTCAGGAGGGGCTGTTGTGCGGAAGCCTAAAACAGCAGACTGTGGGAAGGGAGCTCCTAAGGTGAACAGTGCAAGAGAGGAAGAAGAGGGTCAGTTTAGAGATGCAGTCAGGGGAAACTCTGGTTACTTGATGGAGGCTGACATAGAGTGTCACAATAAATTTGAGATACTAAGCATCCTAGAGGGGGGAGGAAGGGGTTGGTGGAAATGAGGAAACTTATACAGAGGCCGGGGGGAGGGAGTCAGATACCCATAGGGCATCACAGAACAGCTATGGAAAGGATAGACATAGTCCCAGAGGGAGAAGGGGAAACATATATGTTAAGCAAATGGGGGAGATGCAACATATTCCAGACATGAGGGAGGAGAGCATGATTGGAGAGAAACTGGGAGACAAGGAGGTGGGAGAGGAGCCCCCCCCTTCAGCAGGAAGGTCAGTACCAAGGATGGGGCCCTAGCTAAAGGGGACCCACAGAGAGCCTCTGGAGACAGGGGTACTATTACAAGGGGGGATGGGGGTGCGGGGGAAGGGGAAACCATCAGGGCCAGGATAAATGGTTCAGATAAGAGAGGGTTAAAGGGGACACCTATTCAGAGGGGGTTTGAGTTAAGTGGGCAAAATAGCAAGGGAGGCAGAAAGGGGAGGGTGACAAGGGGGTCTCTAATAAGGCAGGAAGACTCCCATGAAATTGACATCATGAATAAAGTGGGGAGGGGGCTGAGAGGGCATAGTGGAGGTAACCATAAGGATGATGGCGGTGTTAAGGTTCTGTTACTGGGAGACTCGATGATTAAGGGTATCCATTGGGAGGGACAGGGGATGGATGCCATAGCCAGGTGAAGGTAGTGAGTATCTCTGGGCTGACAGTGCACAGAGCAAAGTTCATGGTGTATGAAATGGTTAGGGATTGTGGAGGGAAACCGGATTTCCTGGTGCATTTGGGAACTAATGATCTAGAGGGAAATAGCATTATGGAAATCCAAGCAAGGTTCCAAGAACTTGCCAGAGTCTGTCGGGATAATGGATGCAACATTTTTCGGAGATATTGCCAGTACCAAAGGCCCCAGTGGAGAAAAAAAAGAAGCTACAGAGGTTAATAAATGGCTCAGGAAGTGGGGGAAGAGAATGGGTTGGGGTGTTAGGGAACTGGAATGGAGTTTGGGAGGATAAGGACTATATGCCAAGGACAGGTTTCATCTTGCCCCATTAGGAAGGAAGTCCTTAAACAGGGATGGCTGACTACATACAAGAAAGGTGGGGTTTAAACTTGTAAGGGGGAAGGGATAAGGGAGGGCTGACCAGAAGCCCTCCCTCCAGATGAGGGAGTAGCCTTCAAGCCCAAGGGGGAGGGAAACAGACTGGAGGTGGAGGTTTCAGGGGGAGGATGGAAGTATAAGGAATCTGGGTGGGGTTCGACAAAAGGATCAGGGATAAGGGGTGGGGGTTAGTAAATGCCAGGAGCTTGGGAAACAAGTTGCCAGAGTTCCAGGCCATGCTGTTCGAGGGGGTGGATGTGGCGGCAGTCACGGAAACGTGGGCCAACAAAAACCATGACTGGGACCTAAATGTACGGGGGTACACTATGCTTAGGAAGGATAGAAAGGAGGGCAGAGGGGGTGGAGTGGCTATGTTCATTAGAGATGACATAGAAATTGTAGTGGTAGAAGAGGCAGAGGGAAACGTGGAGGCCTTATGGGTCACCTTACGATCCCCAGCAGGAGATAAGGTCAAGCTGGGAGTAGTATATAGGCCCCGGGATGAGTGATGTTCTAGAGGATGGTTTGCTGGACAACATCATTGCCCAGTGTGGTCCAAAAGGGGAAGGAGTGGTGTTGATGGGGGACCTTAATATGCCAGGTACAAACTGGGGAACCATGTCCTCTAAGGTGGCCAAGGAGCAGAGGCTGCTGGATGGCTTCCAGGATGTGTTCTTAACACAGCATGTGATGGAGCCCACAAGGGAGGGCATGTCCTGGATGTGGTTCTGGCAGATGGGGATCTGGTAAGGGACATGGTTGTACAGGACCCTGACTGGGAGTGACCACAATACTGTCTGGTTTCAAATAAGCATTGGGGAGTGGGGGGAGATCTAGGACACTGGCAGTGGACTTCAGGGGGCAGACTTTATGGGCATGGGAAATATTCTCAAGGATCACTTGAAGGGATTACCTCAATGACAAGTGTGGAAAGGAGATGGGAGGTCATAAAACGGGACTTCATGAGGCAGTCAGGATCTGCGCTAAGTTGAAACGTAAGGAGCAAGGTCACATAAACCATGCTGGTGGTCCAGTGAGGTACAGGTAGCAGTCAGAGAAAAGAAGGCGGCTTACAAAAAATATAAAACAACAAGAGGGATAGGATAAGGAAATGTACCAGCTTGCATCTAGAAAAGTCACCCGTGATGGTGAGGGAGCAAAGTCCAGTAAAGAGCAACGGCTGGCACAGGGGATACATGGAGGGGAAAAGGGGTTCTTCCGGTACATTGGGGAGCGGAGAAAAACTAAGGGCCATCTCAGCAGATTGAGATCAGAAGAAGGGTGGGTGGAAGAGGCGAGGGACCAGGCAGAGGTATTTAATGAGTACTTTGCCTCTGTGTTCACTAGGGAGGGGGATGGGATATCTACAAAGCAAGGCACAAAGGGGATAGAAGCGGCAGGGAGTGGGATCAGGGGAGCAACAGAAATGGAGCAAAAGGGAGGGAAAGGTACCCCAGGGGTGTCACATCTGGATAAGGATAAAAAGACCAGTAAGGTGGAGGGGACGATGATGCCATCCCCACCAAAAGGGTGTGGTTAGCCCTCAAGGCCCTAAAGAAGACAAATCTCCTGGGCGGATGGCATTCATCCGAGTACTATGGGAATTGGCGGACATACTGGCTGCACCCTGGCGGAGCTTTTCAACAGGTCACTTGAGACAGGGAGGGTACCTAGGGATTGGCGAGAGGCACATGGTACCAATCCATAAAGGGGGTCGAAGGAAGTACCAGGAAACTATAGACCCATCAGTTTAACTCGGTGGTGGGAAAATTAATGGAGAGTATACTAAAGGAACGATTGGGGTGTACTTTGGGGAGGTGGAGGTCTGGATAGTCGGCACATGGGTTTGTGCCAGGTAGATCATGTCAAACCAACCTTGTGGAGTTCTATGAATGGGTAACATCAGAACTGGACAGGGTAAGCCTGTGGATGTATTATTCTGGACTTCAGCAAGGCGTTTGACTCTGTCCCCACAATGGTCTGGTGGAGAAACTGATGGGGTTAGGAGTAGGCCTTTGATGGTCAGATGGATTGAAAACTGGATAGCTGGACGACTCAGAGTAGTGGTCTGTGGGGAGCTCTCGAACCCTACAGAGGTTGGTAGTGGGGTACCACAGGGCTCGGTCCTGGGTCCAATCCTGTTTAATGCATACATATCAGACATCAGGGATGGTATAGGTGTGAAATGAGTCTCTTCGTGGATGACTCCAAGATGGGAGCAGTAGTTGAGGGAGAAGAGGGAGGTTGGCCCTGCAAGGACCTGGACACCCTGGAAAGCTGGGCTCACACATGGAAATTAAATTTCAATATCACCAAGTGCAAGGTGTTGCATCTTGGTCGGGGAAACCTAAGCACAGGTACACCCTGGGAGGGGAGGTGCTGGAAGCCTCAACAGGGGAAAAGACCTAGGTCAGTGGTGGATACATGTATGAATAACTCTGAGCAGTGCAGGAGAGCAGCTAGCAAGGCAAACAGGATGTTGGGATGCATCGCAAGGGGATCACCTCAAGGAGCAAGGAAGTGATTCTGCAGCTGTACAATGGACTGGTTAGACCACACCTTGAGTACTGTGTACAGTACTGGAGACCACACTTGAGGGACATACAGCTCCTGGAGAGGGTACAGAGGAGGGCAACAAAGATGATACGAGGCTAGGGGATTTGACTACGAGGACAGACTTGAGGAGCTCTGCCTGTTTTCATTGGAGGAGAGGAGAGACAGGGGACATGATTGAGGTCTCTCAAGTACCTCAAGGAATAAATAGGGTAAACATGGAGGGATCTTTAGACTAAAGTAGGGAGGCATCACCAGAGGGCATGGTTTGAAGTTGGAAGGTGGAAGGGTGAGGGGAAAAGAGGAGGAGGTTTTTCATTGAGAGGGTGGTGGACCCTTGGAATGCTCTGCCTGGTAGAGCTGGTTCAGAGATCCACAGGAGGGCTTTAAGAGAGGGTGGGACAGACACAGAAAGTGGATGTATCAGATGATGGCCTGTCCCGGGGGGGTGGGGATGGATGATAGGGGTTTCTGGAGCACAAGGGATGGGAGGGTCTCTGCACCCAACTAAGGATCTAGGTTCGAGCAGACTTGATAGACCATTAGGCCTAATCTGCTGGCAAATAGTATGTTAGTATGTTTTAGAGCCAGCAGGACAGATCTTATGAAGAAGGGCTAAAAGGCCAGAACATGTATATGCTGGAGTCTTGGAAGGAAGGGAAGACATGATAAAGACATTTAAATTCTTGCAAGGGATTATTAAGATGGATAGTAGTGCACTGTTTACTTCTAGTGTAAATACAAGCACGAGGGGTAACACAATGAAGCTGGTTTGGGGGGAGCTCAGAAAGGATGTGAGAAAATACTTTTTCACAGACAGAGTAGTAGAAACAAGCATTTGTCAATGCCAAATGTTTGCTTGCTGGCATTGGCAGTGGTAGTGTTGAAGTTACAGAGCTGCGTAATAGAAATGGCAGTGAAGTACTGAACTGAAGCCAGGCACCACCCTGCAGAGAGTGACAGGCATTGGGGTGTGCTTTGGGTCGTCAGGCATAACGGCCACGCCATTTCACCACACCCCACCCTGCAGACACTGACAAGTGTCACGGTGTTCCTTGGGGTCTTTGGCCCTTATGCGCACCCCATTCCTTTAGGAAATATGGTGAGATGGGTGCAATATAGGAGAATGGGGTGAACTTTGGGGCCGAAGAGTCCAAGGCATACCTCGATGCCCCTCACTGGCTGCAGGGTGTGGAATGGTATGAGCATTACAGGCAAGAATCCCAAGTCACACCTGATGCCTGTCATTCTCTACAGGGTTGGGCGTTATGGTTGAAGCCCTAATACCTCAGGCATTTGTTGATTTTCACTCCAAATTTTCAACATGGTTTTTGTGACCCCACCTCATGAACAGTGGTAATATCAGTTTGTTAAGAAGCTGCTTATGCACAGTGACTCGGCATTTAGCACCATAGGTGCAAAACATTCCGAACAGGATGTAAAAATGACAGCTGTACTGTTCATGGGAGGTGTAAAAAATGGCAACGTTGCAAATCTGCAGTAAAAATATTCAAAAACTGGTGAAGTCACGCGCGTACATAGAAACTGTGCAACGCACACCAGAATATAATTAGGTTGGGGATTTTTACAGCAGATTGTCAACTCAGGCATTTTGGTGCCTCCGATCATGAACAGTGTCACTGTGATTTTCTTTATCTGTCCCGAACAATGATTTCCACGGCGACCACGCATCTCTCGCTGAAAGTGTGAAAACACACTTTGGCCACGTTGTGAAAAATGACAGCTGTACAGTTCATAAGGAAGTGGGAAAATGCCACTGGTGAAAATCTGGACTGAAAATATTACAAAGTCTTGAACTTACGAGGTGCGTGGAAACTGCAAGAATGCTCACTCGTAACACAGTCAATTTATGGATTTTTGTCACCAAATTTTCAACATAGCCATTTTAAGACCTCTGCTCATGAACAGTGTAACTGTGATTTTTGTAATCTGTCCCAAACATTGCTTTGCACACCAACAGCACCATTGTGCACTACATGTGCGAAAACACATTTTGGGCGACATATGAAAAATGGCAGCTGTACTTTTCATAAGGAAGTGTAATAAAATGGCAATGTTGAAAATCTGGAGTGAAAATATTAAATTCAAAAACTTAAGAGCATGCATAGGAACTGCTATAGCATCAGCTAAATAAAACAGTCATTTTGAAGATTTTTTCACCAAATTCAACATAGCCATTTTAAGACCTCTGCTCATGAACAGTGTCACTGTGATTTTCTTAATGTGTCCCATACATTGATTTTGGCACATCGGCGCCATTGTGTGCTACATGGTAAACACATTTTGGGCAAGATGTGAAAAATGACAGCTGTACTGCTCGCATAGAGGTGTGGTAAAATGGAAATGTTAAACATCTGGAGTGAAAATATTGAAAATTTGTGAACTTACAGTGTGTATGGGAACTTTCATAACATACCTTATAAAACAGTCATTTTTGAATTTTCCTGGAATTTTCAAAATAGGCTTCTTGAGAGCCCACCTTATGAATACTGGCAGTGTCGTTTCGTTAATCGGTCCTGAAAGGTGATTTTGCGCGAGTGACTGAATTCCCTTCGGCCCAATAACGCCATGACAGTGACAGCATTCATGAGAATGGGTCCCAAAACCCCATGTTGAAAATTTGGTGCAAATATTCCAAAAATGCCTGAGATATGCAACAAAGTTGAAAAAACCCTATCTGTCCCATTATACAGCTTACCGACATTTCCTCAGTTCGCGGTCGGCTTTGAAGAGTGCAGGCGTGTTCCGGTCCACGAAGATCGTCGTGCGGACTCGGAGGTAAGTATGGGGTGGGGGTTGTGGGGAGGCAGGGTGCGCAGTGGGTGGGTGCAGGTTGTTGGGGACAGGGAGACTGCGTGGGACCGTTTTTCTTTACAGTTTTTTTAAATGACGACGTGGACGTTTGCCACGCTGGGGTGGGCTCCCGCATGGCACAAGGATGGCTGGTTGGGAGCGTGGAGCCGACGGGATTAGGCACCCCGTCGGCCATAGCATCTATTGCCGCGCTGGGGTGGGCTCCCGCGTGGCACCCTGCACTTGGGGGCGACAGTGGAGCCAACGGGGATTGGGCATCCTCATTGGCTATATCATGAGTTGCCACACTGGGGTGGGCACCCAGCGTGGCATGTGGAAGGCTTTGGGAGAGCGCGCACTGCCGACGGGGATTGGGCACCCCTCTGGCTTGCACAGTGTGCGCGGGGGGCAGCACGCAGTATGCGCTGCAGTGTTTGTGTGTGTGTGTGTGTGTGTGTGTGTGTGTGTGTGTGTGTGTGTGTGTGTAGGTGGAGCTGCGCGGGCAGGCGATATCTGATCACTGCTTTACGAAGCGTAGCTCCCCCTTTCAACTGTACACCACTGCATTTTGGAGCTGTCATAGACAGCTCCAGCATGCATTGGAGGACTGGGGCTGCGCCTGGCAACACACTGACTGAATTGGAAGAGGGGGTGACACACCTCCGAAAACTTGGATGATGGCACTATGTTTCTTGCACATGAGTGCAAGCAAACATAAAAAGGGACAAAGTGCCCAGTAAAGTGGTCTGTCCAAATACGGTAACTGGGTTCAAGCAGGGGGTGAGCTAGACACATGGGTTAAGTGGGGTTCACAGGAGGGATATAAAGAGAGTGTACTGGGGAGAAGAATAAAAATTAGGAGGCTCAGTCTTAGTGTGTAGGTAGGTCAAAGGGCATACTAAACAGACCAATTGGCTGCTGTGACAGAGAGATCCTGCCACTCTTGAGGACTGACCTTTTCTTACATCTGTTGCAACAGTTCTTCTATTTCTTAGTCTAATCTATCCTTTACAATTTCCAGTCCATAAGGTTGACCACCTATGGGCACCCCCTCCCCCCTTTCTTGACAATGCTATGGTGTCCTCTTTAATTTTTCCTTTTCTCTCTCTCTCTCCCTCTCAGGTCCTCGTACATGGAGGTTATTGTGGTGACCTCCGAGCTGATGTAAAACAACAGGCTGTGTGTTCCTCATTGTTGGATTTAGTATACACTAGTACTATGTAATAAAATACCTTGATGTACAGTATATGCCTTATGTGTATGAATCCTGTAAATATTGAAAATATCACGGCACTAGGTGTTTTTGATGAAGGTAAAAAGTTAGTAGGGGGACTGTATTATAAAAATTAAGTTACCAGGGTAGAGATATCAGAACCCCCTCCCCCCGTTGTGTTATTTAAATACATGGAAATTACAGATTATTTGAGAGGCCCTTTCGCACCATGCATTCCTGCTTTAAACTGAACCAGCCTAAAATGTCAGGGTGATTTGCATATACATCCCATGATGCTTTGCATTATGGGGGGAATGTGTGATGTTGTGTTTCTTTGAAACTTGGCTTTATTGCCAATGCTCTTTGGGGTAACCCTTGCTTCAGTGCTTCTGCACTGAGGTTCTTTGTCTTTAGCTTGTTTTTGTGTTTTTCTTTATTTGAGCTTCCCATCACCCAAACACACAAGACCAATATAGGGAATTAAATAACTTTCGCTAAAGAAATTGATCATGCCAGCTTGGTGGTGCTGAGGGTTGAGGTGCTGGCTGCCACACCTTGCGCTACACCGGTGACCTGGGTTCAGGAATGGACTTGGGCCGCTGGGGGGTCGGCTGGGGGAGGTAGGATTAAGCATCCTCGTGGATGCTCTCCTCCTCTGGGGGGGGGTGGGTTACAAGGGCAGTGATGCCCACATGCATTGCCACTGGTGGAAGCATGGGTGGTGAGGCGTACCAGCTCTCTACAGGGGAACCAGGGGAGGGGAGAGTGCTGAGGACACTTGACAGCAACGTGCATAAGCATGCTGCCTGTCTGGACTTTGGTCCTCTGCATCGGCACGTTCAGGGGGTTGGAACCAGGAGAAAACCAAAGGTAAAAAATCTCCCAGTCTCACATGGAATGGCGCTGGGTCCACACTACGTTGGGGCCCAGCTGAAGAGACCCGAGGAAAGGATTCCTTGGGGCAGAGATCTGGAGGAAGTAAAAAAAAAAAAAAGGAAAAAGCTCATTAGTTGGTCCGGTGGCACTGAGGGTTGAGGCGCTGGATGCCACACCTTGCACCACACCGGCAACCTGAGTTTGGAAGTGAACTCTGGCTTCTGGGGGTCGGCAGGAGAGGATCGAGCATCCGATGACAGCTCTGTCTCCCAGGGACGGGTGGGTGCATCATCCTGTTCCTTGACTGCCCTCTGGTGAATGGCAGTGGGCAGTGCCAAAGTCGGTGAGATGAGAAGTGTGGCTTTGTGATGTGCATGGAGGTGCGCGCGTGTTCATGGCTACAAGGGGAGGGCCAAGGCAAAATGTGAAAAAGGGATAGCTGTGGACTATATGAAGCCCCCTTCCAGCATGCCGGTGGCACCACCTTGGGACCACCTGAAACTGCCCTTCCGGATATGTGTCTCAGGAGGAGGGGAGGACAGCCCTCTCTCCTTCCACCCTGCCACGGGGGTAATCCATGGGGGAATAAGGGCTTGGTGGTACTGGGGGGAGCTGATCAGGAGCCTGGAGGAGGGGCAGATGCCACCTGCAGAGCCAAGGAGGATAAATAGAAGATAAAAAAAAAAAATCAGTAGATCAGTGGGTCAGTAGGTGCTGACTAAGTGCAGAGGACGGACATGCACAGTCTGTTGCTTCAAACTTATGTATTGAAGAAGGGATATGCCATTGCTTAAGGTTCCCCTGTGTTTTAAATAAACATCACACAGAGATTGTGTGTTGAACCTGAAGTTCTGTGTCTGGTCCATCTGTTATCCCACAACCCCTCCACAGCTGCTTCCTGCCATCAGTTTTTTTTTGTATTACTGCCCCAAAAATCACAAGCATAGAGCTTTTTGACAAGATGCATACAGGATTCCATGGACAAGTTCCCTTCTTTTTTTTTCACATTTTATTTATAGCTTTCAGATACATCTGTGCATAAATAAATCCTAGACTGTTATAAGGCCAGCCCACCTTTGCAGCCGTAGCACTACCGCCTGTGATCCTGTTGACCCGGGTTCAGAAGTGAGCCCAGAGCAACAGAGGGTTGGCAGAGAGGATGGTATTCATGGGTTCTCTCCTCCCCCTGGGGTGGCAGGGTTTCGGGGCCTGGCCACATAACCTCTTGTGACGGCTGGGGTAGGTGAACTTGGGAGCGAAGCTGATGCAGGATGGGCAGAGCAGTGGACATCAGCACATCGAGTGTGGAAGTGTGCTTGATGTGCCAGGATGTCATGCTGTGCCAGGGGGAAACACAACAAGAGAAAACCCATCACGCACCGTGAAGCTGAGGTCGCACAGCAGCATCTGAAATGATACTCGGGACAACTAGTTGGGAGATCTAGGAATCTTGGTCTACTCCTCCTAGATCCCGCGGGGGGTGGGGTGGCCTGCTGTGGAGACGTACTGCCACAGACCAGCAAACCCAATAAGTCATCTGGGGGAATGTCAGCTATGGACACCTGCCAGTCGCCTCCACAAGGGGCTGATATGGAGTATATCCCCCGCCAGTTCAAAGAGCATAAAGAGATAAATTAAAAAGATACAGATGACTACAGCTGCATTGATGCCTACCAAGAAGATGTGCAGTATCACAGTTTTAGCCAATGATATCTTGCAGCACACTGCAGAACCAATGTAATCCAACAGTAATTCCTCCAATCTGTCATGCGGGAAACTGTGACATCTAATTACAAAGTGCTTCATCCTGATGGGCGGCACTGTAAATTGATGGAACCATCAACCTCTTAATACCACAAACATATATTGCATTCCCTTCGTTGTGGTTCATCACTGACGGGTATTTACGAGATTCATTGTCAGACAAAACTTTTAAAGTATGTGCTGAGTTGCAAAGTCAAAGAGCAGTCTGGCTCAATACATTAACTAAGAGATACAAGTTCAGTAAGTCCATAGCCCCCAAACAGGGAGAATGGGTGCCGTGCAATCTCTCAAGCTCCAGTGTCCAAGGGTAAAGATGTGCAGCTCAGGAAAAGGGCTGCCCCATAACACTGATGGCAAGAAACACAGAAAAGCATTGAACATCTCTTTCCATCCACATAATAAAAAACATAAACTGCTGCATATAAAAGAACTGCCTAACTATAATAATAATAATAACAACAATAATAATAATAATACAATTATATTTAGCATAAATGCAGAATTTAAACAAATGTCAAAGTAGGTGAACCATGTGAGCTGGATTACAATACTTCCCTGAGTTTAATGTAATTGTTGTTATACCTACTCTGTGCTTCCATCTGTCTTACACGTGACGAGATACCTTTGCAAATAAGCCTCTGGCTCAAAGGTTGTAAACCGATATATCAAATAAATAAATAAATAAACATACGGCACAAAAATATCACTTACTTTTCTGCTGCATAAACAACTTGCACAGGTGACTTTGGAGCTCCTGCCAATACCTCTCGTAACTGCAGTTCCTGTGTAAGCTGCCATACACAGTTGCAATAGGGTGGCACAAAGTGGTCACAAGGACCAGTCTGCAGCCTATTAGTGTGTTGGGCCCCTTTGCGCTATACACAAAGTAGTGGTAAACCTTGCCTTGCACTGCTGCATAGGTCAGTGCAACGGTATAGGGAAAGGGGTAGGAGTGTCCTCATTAATAAGGGTGTCAGCATGCATGTGGGCGCTGTACTATGCACGTCCTTGTGCCCTCACCCCCAGACTACAAAGTGCAGTGACCTGAAAATGATATTCTGGCTCTGGAAGAGGTTGGGTGTTGCACAGCACTGCCGAACATTGACTATGATGGGTATGGGGCTAGGGATAGGGGATCCACTGGACAACAGGGAGACATTGCTCCAGCAGAAGCTTGTTCCATGGTCACTAGACCACCTATGAGGACTGGGGGTGAACACAATAAATCAACAGAGGGATGCTCACAAAGTGGGCCATAAAGTACAGGGTGAGAGGATGGAGTAAGACAATGGCAGTAGCACTTAGTGCCCAGGGCACTGACCATGGCATGGAACCATACAACTGCTGGCATGCCATGGCATGACCCCTGTGACTGTTGCAATCTACCATGCTAGTGGTCAAATATCCTATGTGTGACACCTAAAGTCTGCATTGACTGTGTGCATTAAGTAGGTGAGCCACATGTTCAGACATGTTTCAAACTGATTTTAAACATGTTTATCAAACACTGTCATCCCTGTTTTGGCATTAGCTTTGACCATATTTGACCATGTTTTAAACACGTGTGGTAAGTTGCACCTCTGCCGAAACATGGTCAGATATGGGAAAACTGGTAGACATTGTCAGAGGCGGACGAGCAGTTCAAAAACTGGGGGTTCAGAACCCCAAATGTATAGCTCTCCCTTGTGATTCACTGATACATCAGCATCATACAATGAAATTACAAAGAGGAAACATCCTGCAATAACCCATAGCTGAGGAAGGGCATGTAGAGAAAACATAATTATATTAAACACATTTTTTAATTTCTTTTACACATGGGTCAACGTATAATCGCTATAAGGCACTTCGTGACATGGATACCTGGGGATTACCCTTTTCTCGTGTGCTTAAGTCACGCAGCTGCAACTCAAGACAACACCACATGAGGAGTAGGTAAATTCCCCCAAAACCTACATCCTCTCATGCCTTATTGCTTAGATAACTAATTCCTTCTAAAGCGTAAATCTGTGCAGATTAGTACAGGGTATAACGTTGAATGATGGTAGTAGCAAACCCTGCTGTATGGTAGGAAAAACTCAAGTAAACAGTAAAAGTAAATACTCAGATGACCCCATTTTCAAATGGATAGAGCGGCACAAACCGAGTTTGCACTGCATTAACCGGGAATAGTGCCAGCTGTCGGGGGCGTGCCCATATTCAAAGGGCACATATGCGCGACGCACCCTCACTAGAGCCATGGCACACAGTACTAGGCTGTGCCTATGCAAATGAGGCTTCCCTCATACATATGCGGCACAGCACAACACTGAAAGTTTTCAGAAGCGCTAAACGGCCGCCAGCAGCGGCGCAGTTTAAAGGGAAACCCGATAAGGCTGTAAAGTGCAGCAACTGGTGCAGAAATGCCCAAGTAAGGCTTTTGGCATGAAAAGGAAATTTTCTTTTACCTGCTGCTTTCCTGTTTTACTCGAAAAGACCCGCTCCATGCTTAATGGTGGCAGAACCGTGGGCAACCATTTTACACACCGTGGGCAGTTTCTGGTGCACAGAGTATGCTAATGAGGGCTACTAACTAATGGCAGAGTTAGTTCATTGGTGGTTCAATGGTCCCACCAACCCTGATCTCTGTCCCTAAGTAAACCACAGTTCATTGGTGGTTCAGCTGTCCCCCCAGCCCCGATCCTTGTACCCATGTACAATGTAATCCATCGGGGTCAGTGGCCCCCATTCCCCACCCAGTTGCATTATAATAAAGCCCTGGTAGTCTAGTGGTCCATCTCCCCTCCTCTGTTTCTCAATCACCGTCCCAACCAAACGCACAATAACCCAGGTAGTCTGGTGACCCCCCACCCCGGCAGGTGTGACTCACCACCCTGCTGCCCATCAACCCAACCAATACCAGTGACTGGCACAGTCCACCTCACACCACCACAGCCAGCCACTGACTGAATTGTCACTGAGCATGTACAGTAGACAGTAGGTGCTCTTTGGTTGACTACGCCAGTCGCTGGCATGGGTCTGCTTGGGGGGAGCATGGTGGTGGGTCACACCTGCTGGGGTTGGGGGGCCACTAGACTACCAGGGTTATTATGCGTTTGGTTGGGATAGCAATTGGGGAACCAGGGTTTATTATAATGCAACTTGATGGTGGTTGGGGAACGGGGGAGAGACCACTGGACCTCCAGGGGTTTATTATAATGCTACGGGGCAGCAATCAGGGAATGGAGGAAGGGGAGGGACCACTGGGCCACTGATGGATTACACTGTACATGGGTACAAGGATCAGGGCTGGGGGGGACAGCTGAACCACCAATGAATTGCGGTTTACATGGGGACAATGATCAGGGCTGGGGTGGCCTGTCTCAGCACACTCAGATGGCTCCCACAAGCAGATGAACCCAAAATAGGCATGCAAATGACCCCTTAGCACCATGCATGCCCAATGGGGCCATCTGCATGTCACCGCTATGGGCGGTCTTCAGCCCTGCAACCTGGTAGCGCTGCACCAAACATGGTGACCACTTGCTGTGCGCCGTGCTACCAGGGTCTGATATTCAAACAGATAGCGTGGCTGGTTCGGATCACGCTGTCTTCAATATGGTGCCAGAGCCATCTGGCCCTATTTTTTTGCCACGGTGCACCTTTCTACACGCGCAGCTGGCCAGCTCCGAATATGAGGCCCAGAAATTGTAAATATCATCTAAAGCAGAAAACTTTCTAATAAAAAACATGCGTAACTAAAATAAAATCATGCAAATTTTTATAAAGTTTTGTTTCATGCACAAAACAATGGTCACACTAAAGTTTAATAAATATTAACCTGGGATTGGGTACAATAAAGAACATCGACTCAGTTTCTTTGTAAAAACTGAGGACATTTTCTATTTTTCTAGCCAGGCCCATGTTTGCTAAACCTTACAAGTATGACTTTTTTTGTTGTCTGAAAAGTACGTTCTAAAACTTCTGTTAGGCCATTATTTAATCAACGAGTTAAACTTATGCATACACCTGTTCTTCCATTTGCACAAAGTGTGAGCTGCTCATTCATATTTCCTGCAGAAAGAATTTTGCAGACACTGATGGAATCATTCTATGTGGAACACTTTGCTACAGTCATTGCCTACAAAGTGCTAAAACAGCTTGGTTCAGCAGTATTATACATAGCGGACACTTTTTATGTTTGCTTGCACGCATGTGCAAGAAACATAGTGCCATCATCGGAGATTTCGGAGGTGTGTCACCTCCTCCTTCAATTCAGTCAGTGTGCTGGCAGGCGCGGCCCCTGTAAGCCAATGCATTTTGGAGCTGTCTATGACAAGCTCCAAAATGCAGTGGCATCTGATTGAAAGAAAGGGAGCTACGCTTGGTGAGCAGCGATAAGATAAAAGGCTGCTCACGGCGCGGCTCCCCACAGGCATGCGGGCGTAATAGCCCCTTACGCCGCGACTGTATAGTCCGACGGGTGCCCAACTTCACGGCTGCTGCATTCTCCGCCTTCCCCCCAAAGGCTTTCAAATGCCACGCTTTGGTGCCCACTTCGCGTGGCAACTAATCATATAGCCGGGTGGGGTGCCCAATCCCATCCGGCTGCACTGTCCTCCCAGCGTACACAAAGTGCCACGCTGGGAGCCCACCCCAGTGGGCAAGCAATTTAGCCGGCAAGGGGGCCCAATCCCGTCGCTGAAGGCTCTGACCTGTTCTTGTGCCACGCTGGGAGCCCACCCAGCATGGCAAACGGTCCCACGTCAGTTTTTTTTTTTTATTTTACCCGAAAACGAAAACTGTCTCGCGCATCTCCGACCCCCTCCACAACCCGCACCCACCCACTGCCCACCCAGCCTCCCACCCCCCTCACCCCATACCACCTCCGGGCTCAGGCGCGATGATCTTGGTGGACCGGAACACGTCTGCACTCTTCAAAGCGACCCATGAACTGAGGAAATGCGGTAAGCTGTATAATGGGATAAATAGGAGGGTTCAACTTTGTGCATATCTCAGGCATTTTGGGAATTTTGGCACAAATTTTCAACATGGGTTTTAGGACCCCTTCTCGCAGAATGATGTCACTGTCTGGCATTATTCGGGCGAGAAGGTGATTTCGCGCGCAGTGACTGCGCAGTGACTGTGAAATCACCGCCGGGCCTGAATAATGCCATGACAGTGACATCAATCATGAAGAGTCTCAGCTCCACGATGAGAATTGTATCACCCAAAAAACTATTCTGGCGTCGTTGCGCGGTTCCTACACACGCTCGTAAGTTCGCGAATTTTCAATATTTTCACTCCAGATTTTCAACATTGCCATTTTACCACACCTTCTTATGAGTAGTACAGCTGTCATTTTTCACATCTCACCCAAAATGTGTTTCCGCCCAGGTAGCGCACAATGGCGCAGTCGGTGTGCGAAATCAATGTACGGGACAAATTAAGAAAATCACAGTGACACAGTTCATGAGCAGGCATCTTAAAATGGCTATGTTGAAAATTTGGTGAAAAAGTCCTAAAATGACTGTTTCACGGCGTGCATTAGCAGTTCCTCGCACGCTTCGTAAGATAGTGACTTTTCAATATTTTCCTCCAGATTTTAAAATTGCCATTTTACCACCTTCTTATGAGTAGTACAGCTGTCATTTTCACATCTCACCCAAAATGTGTTTCCGCCCATGTGGCGCTCAAAAGGCGCGGTGGTGTCTTGAAATCAATGTCTGGGACAAATTAATAAAATCACAGTGACACAGTTCATGAGCAGGCATCTTAAAATAGGCTATGTTGAAAATTTGGTGAAAAGTCTAAAATGACTGTTTTACGAGGCGTCGTTGTACAGTTCCTCCTTGCGCTCATTAGTTTGCAAATTTTCAATATTTTCACTCCAGATTTTCAACATTGCCATTGTACCACACCTTCTTATGAGTAGTATAGCTGTCATTTTCACATCTCACCCAAAACGTGTTTCTCACTACGCGTGACAATGGCGCAGTCGGTATCGTGAAATCAATGTCGGACAAATTAAGAAAATCACAGTGACACTGTTCATGAGCAGGCGTCTTAAAAAGGCTATGTTGAAAATTTGGTGAAAAATTCCTAAAATGACTTTTCTGACGTCGTTGCACAGTTACTATGCATGCTTTCGTAGTTTACCAAATTAATATTTCACTCCAGATTTTCAACATGTCCATTTTATAAACTTCCTTATGAACAGTACAGCTGCAATTTTTCATATGTCGCCCAAAATGTGTTTTCGACATGTAGCGCACAATGGTGCTGCTGGTGTGAAAGCAATGTTTAGGACAGATTAAGAAAATCACAGTTACACTGTTCGTGAGCAGAGGTCTTAAAATGGCTATGCTGAAAATTTGGTGACAAAAGTCCATGAAATGACTGTGTTACGAGTGAGCATTGCACAGTTTCCACGCACCCTCGTTCGTTCATGACTTTGTAATATTTTCAGTCCAGATTTTCACCAGTGGCATTTTTCCACACTTCCTTATGAACAGTACAGCTGCCATTTTTCAGAACATGGCCGAAGTGTGTTTTCACACTTTCAGTGCACAGTTGCGTGGTCACTGTGGGAAATCATTGTTCGGCACAGATAAAGAAAATCACAGTGACACTGTTCATGATCGGAGGCACCAAAATGCCTGAGTTGACAATCTGCTGTAAGAAATCCCCAACCTAATTATATTACGGTTGTGCGTTGCACAGTTTCTATGTACGCTCGTGACTTCACCATTTTTTTAAATATTTTTACTACACATTTGCAACATAGCCATTTTTACACCTCCCATGAAAGAGTACAGCTGTAATTTTTACATCCTGTTCGAATATTTTGCACCTGTGGTGCTAAATGCCATAGTCACTGTGCATAAGCAGCTTCGGCTAACAAACTGATATTCCCCTGTTCATGAGGTGGGGTCACAAAACAAACATGTTGAAAATTTGGAGTGAAAATACCAACGAATGCCTGAGGTATTAGGGTTTTCAACTATAATGCCCAACCCTATAGAGAATGACAGGCATCAGGGTGTGCCTTGGGATTCTTGCCTGTGATGCTCATACCATTCCACACCCTGCAGTCACTGAGAGGCATCGAGGTATGCCTTGGACTCTTCGGCCCCAAAGTTCACCCCATTCTCCTATATCGCACCCATCTCACCATATTTCCTAATGAAATGGGGTGCGCATAAGGGCCAAAGACCCCAAGGAACACCGTGGCACTTGTCAGTGTCTGCAGGGTGGGGTGTGGTGAAATGGCGTGGCCGTTATGCCTGACGACCCAAACGCACACCCCAATGCCTGTCACTCTCTGCAGGGTGGTGGTGGGGTTGGCTTCAGTTCAATACTTCACTGCCATTCCTATTACGCAGCTCTGTAACTTCTACACTACCACTGCCAATGCCAGCAAGCAAACATTCAGCATTGACAAATGCTTGTTTAAGACTGGCCCAGACAATTGTATAGAATGGTTACAGAACACAGTCTGCTGTTTCTTCTTGTACTGTACCTTTCTGGGACAGCTAAATAAGTCTCAAAATAAGTAGAAAATATGGCATTCTAGATCAGCATATTAAAGAATTATAGTTTGTAAATAATTTACTTTTTACTGATGTATTTAAATAAATGATTATCCAGACATGACAGTTAAAGCTGTATACAAAATGTCAGACACTCATTCTGGTTCTATAGAACCTGAACATCTGGGTTGGGACCACGGGAAGGAGGACAATTTATCCTGGGCAAGATTGGCTTCATTTTTAATAAACCAATTGGAAAATGGCTAGCCATTTAAGCCTCAGTCCCCCCCACACTATTGCATATACTTCCCCTAACTCAGTTTCTGAAACCCACCCAACCCTGGAAGCCCTAGCAAAAAATAAGAGGCCCAACATTTAGAGCTTGATGAAAGACAATATTTGTCCTACATACACAGAAAGCTCCGTCTAGTCTAAGCCCACACCCAATCTCAGTTTAGTGCCTACTGTAATTCATGAAAGTCTTCAAAACTAATACCAAAAACCCACAATATTTATTGCAATCGATTGTCTTCTCTAACCACCATTTCAAACCCCAAGAATCCCTTTGTGCCATAGAGAGACCGCCATTGCAGATAGTTAGACTCTGAAACCATAGACATGCAACTCACATGACGTACACCATTAGTGCCACTCACACACTGTGTGCTGCATCTTTTCTTCCCCATCACATTCAAGTTAATCTTGCCCTACACAACCAAAACGTGATTTGCGCATTATGTTGATAACTTATGGAAGAATCCTGCGCCAGTTAAGGGACTCCCCTCACCCCTCTCACCCCACAACACACACATATTACCTTCTTTATTCCTTAAAGTGACACTGTCAGCTGAGTTTTTATGTTGGCTCGTGGCTTGCGCGAAAATATTTACCTCTGCGTAGTGGCACATTTGACGGCATCGGTCATTGTTTGGCGAATGCAGTGCACGCATCAGAAGGTCGTCCCTCATTCCCCAATCAGCCAACAGCAGGTGGTGACCTCACGCATCCCTAATGTGGCCACAGAACAAAGAAAAGGTCCGCTGCAATGAGGCGACTCTCATGCGGTCTGTTCTAACCACACTCCCGGCGTGCAGAGCATGGCGGCAATGACTGCCGCGCTGCCTGTCACAATGCTGATGGGGAGCCTCCCTGTCAGCATAATGTGCCTTCCCATTTAGAATGTATGCGAGGGGTGCCCAATCCCTCTGGCATCATGTGCTCCCAACAGTTTTTCTTGCAGACAGGGGGCCCAATCCCCGTCGGTGTTTATCCCCCACACCTTGTATTTTGCCAATGGAGGAGCCCACCCTCATTGGCATAATGTGCCCGTTATGCCTTGCCAGGGGTGCCCAAACCCCCGGCCGTGTCCCCCCTCAGTATGCCGATGGGGGTGCCCATCCCTGTCAGCCACAGATCCCCCCAAAAGACTTAGGTGGCATGCTGGGAGCCCACCCCAGCGTGCCAAATGCCCTGCAAAAACCCATCCCGCAATGTTTTTTTAAGTTGTAGAAAAAGCGGTCCTCGCTGTCTCCCTGCTCCCTCCAAAACCGCGCCAACCCTTTCATCCCTGCCTCCCACACCCCTGCTCACCCCATACTTACCTCCGACATCTTCGGTGGACCGAACGCCTGCAGTCTTCAAAGCCGACTGCGAACTGAGAAATGCATGTAAGCTGCATAATGGCATAAATAGGGTTTTCAACTTTGATGCATATCTCAGGTATTTTTGAATTTTGGCACCAAATATTAACATGAGGGTTTTGGGACCCTCCTCATGAATTCTGCCACTGTCATGGCATTATTCTGCCCGAAAGGTGATTTTCGCTCACTGCACAGAATCACCTTTTGGGACCGAGTAAATCAAATGACAGTGCCAGTGTTCATGAGGTGGGCTCTCAAAAAGCCTATGCTGCAAATTTGGTGAAAGAAATCCAAAAATGACTGTTTTACAAGCGTGCGTTGAGCAGTTGTTACGCACGCTCATAACTTCGCGACTTTGCAATATTTTCACACCACATTTTCAACACTGGCATTTTTCCTGATCTCCTTGTTAAAAATATAGCTGTCATTCTTCACATCCTGGCCGAAATGTGTTTTCGCACTTCCAGGCGCAAAATAGAGCGGTCGCTGTGGGAAATCAGTGTTTGGGACAGATTACAAAAATGACAGTGACACTGTTCATGAGCAGAAATCCTAAAATGCATATGTTGAAAACGTGGTGACGAAAGTCCATAAAATGAGTGTTTTAAGAGCGTGTGTTGCGCAGTTTGCACGCATGCTCGTAACTTCGTGAATTTGCAATATTTTCACTCCAGATTTTCAAAATTGGCATTTTTCTACACCTCCTTATGAACACTGCAGCTGTCATTTTAAATATCCTGGCCGAAATGTGTTTTCACACATCCGGCGCAGAATAGAGCGGTCACTGTGCGAAATCACTTGTCGGGACAGTTTGAGGAAATGACGGTGACACTGTACATGAACAGAGGTCCTAAAATGCCTATGTTGAAAATTTGGTGCTGAAAGTCCATAAAATGACTGTGTTACAAGCGTACGTTGCGCAGTTTCCATGCGCCCTTGTAACTTCGCAAATTATCAATATTTCCATGCCAGATTTTCAACACTGGCATTTTTTCACACCTCCTTATGAACAGTACAGCTGTCATTTTTCACATCCTGCCCAAAATGTGTTTCTGCACCTGTGGCACACAATGGCGTGGTCGCTGTGGGAAATCAACTTTTAGGACAGATTAACAAAATCACAGCACCACTGTTCATGAGGGGAGGTCCCAAAATGCCTATGTTAAAAATGTGGGTGACAAACTCCCAAAAATAATTAGGTTACGGACATGTGTTGTGCAGTTTCTATGCATGCTCATGACTTCACCAATTTTCCTTATTTTTACTCCAGATTTTCAACGTTGCCATTTTTTACACGTTCTCATGAACAATACAGTTGTCATTCTCCACATCCTGCCCAAAATGTGTTTTCGTCCTGTGTCACCAAGTGGCATACTGTAGCTGCTGTGCAAAACCACCTTTCAGCTAACAAACTGATTGTGCCACTGTTCATGAGGTGGGCTCACAAACAGCCCATGTTGAAAACTTGGAGTGAAAATACCACCACACACCTATGGTGTTAGGGTTTCCAACTGTAGCACCCCTCCAAGTACAGACTGACAGGCTCCAGGGGTGTGACTTGGGATCATCGGATGTAATGCTCATGCCATTCCATCCCCACCCTCACCCTCACCCTGCAGCCACTGACAGGTATCGTGGTGTGTCTTGCACTGTTCGGCCACAAAATTCACTCCATTCTCCTATACTGCACCCACGTCAGTGTATTTCCTTATGGAATGGGGTATGTATAATGCCCAAAGACCCCAAAGCACACCATGACACCTGTCAGTGTCTACAGGGTAGGGTGAAGTACAATGGCATGAGCGTTACAGCTGACGACCCAAAGGCACACCCCAATGCCTATCGCTCTCTACAGAGTGGGGGTGGGGTTGACGTCACTTCAGTACTTCACTGCCATTCCTATTATGCATCTCTAGCTCTGGCACTACCAATGCCAATGCCAGCGAGACAACATTCGGCATTGACAAATGTTTGTTTACTTTCCTGGCAAATAGCTGTATCTAGCACTAGCTTACAAATATAAAGAGCCAGCTGAACTTAACAGTATGATTAAGCACTTGTTTCACTTTATTTTTATATTTTTCCTGACCCGACTGAAACCCCAGTGGACCACTCGTTAGGTGTGTGCATGCTGAACATGGTGCCAAAGCACCGGTAAAGTCGCACTTTGCCAAGTTTGACTTTTTGCATGTGGTATATTTAAAAGGGTTCTGTGATGGGGCCAGCATCCTGGTGCCACAATGTAGCTCATTTATAAAACGAGTGTTCTTACATAAAAGTAATTTTCAGGCTGCAAAATGTAAAAACACGACGAACTCACCGCATTGCAATGACACTAATCGTATGCCCAGAGTCACGGCACATTTTGCACAATAAAACCGATGTTAAATGCTGTCTTTATCAACAACTGCTTTGTGGCACTCAACCCACTATCATAGAATGCCTTTAAAATATACCTTCCAAAAAGTCAAACTCAGCAAAGGAGCGGCTTTACTTGTGCTTCTGCACCATGTTCAGCATACACGTGCCTAACAATGGGTCTGCTGGGGTTTCAGTAAGGTTGGGGAAAATGTAAAAATGAAGTAAAACAAAGGCTAAATCATACTGTTATGTTCAGCTGGCACTTTAAATGGGGAATCAAGTTCTAGATATGGCTACAACTATCATTTTGCCAAGAAACTACAAAATGAAGCTAAAAGCTGACAGTTTCACTTTATATAAGATTAGTATACATTATGGTCACTGATGTTCAGTTAATTTTAAAGGACTGAAGTCAAAAACTTTAACGGTCAAAATAAGAAAGTTAATACAGTTTTGGGGTAGTCAGAATACTACCAGGTTACAACTTTTATTTTTGTTTATTTATCTCCTCTCCGCCGACCGTCCCCCTTCCTCTGGCCCCTCCACCCCTGTCACCCCGGCGTCCACTGGTTCTCACCTCTGGACTTGCGGTGCCAGCTGGCTGGGTACGGTGCCTGCGGAGGGCCGGCATCATCCCGCCAGTCTGCAGTGTGTTTCTTCCTCCAGTTTTCCCTTGACCCCGAGTTCGAGATGTAGTGTGCAATGACCCCAGTGGCCAGGCCGTGCGTGGTTCCACGCGTGACACGCCAGGCGTCTGCTTCGTTCCACCTCCCTGTCTGTTGCACTGGTGTGCCAGCCTCCAGCCGCCGCTAGGGGCCAGGCAAGTGCTGATCTCCAGTCCTACCCCTCCCCGGGAGAGGAGAGCTGTCCTCTGGACGCTCAATCCTCTCCCCCCGGCTGACCCCTGGCGACCTGCTTGGAGCGTGAGCATGGATTGCCGGCATGGCAGGAGGTAAGGCATGATGCCTCAGCCCCCCCATGCCACTGGGCCGGCACCAGGTTACAACTTTGGAAGCCAATATAATGTTGTCAAAGACAAGTTTGTAATGCACTCATTACAGGTAATGCCCCATTCATTCAGAAAAATATCACACCATTGTTTGACTTCCATGCCTGCAAAATTCAAAGCCATCTAAATTTTCACTATTGAGACTCAAATACGTCCCCCCTTAAATAATTATATGAAGCCCCGGCCCCTGGCTGATGGTATGCTGCCCCACCTTCTCAGGGGTCTCTGCTGGCAGTTTTAGGAGACAGTGAGATTAACATGCATTTTTCCTAACACATGCAGTATTTTCTTCCAAGACTCCCTATATTCAGGAGCCCCCTTATTTTGACCAACCCCTCACACATGTCTCACACAGTTACACTGCTGTCCAGATTATCCATAATTCCTAGGATCTTGTCTTTTACTGGATCTAGCACTGAACTTCTGCCATGTTATACACATACAGGCTATCCTTGATTTCGTGGTCAAAAATCTGAGAATGCTGTGGATATGCCTCAGCTGCACTACACAGATCACTTGTGATGCATTCATCAAGCAGGAGAAAGCAACATACTGTCTATTTTCTATAATAAACATGTTTCATCTGGGCTCCAGAGACACAAAGCACCCCCATAGTCTTGCTTCACATGGACTCCAGAGACACATAGCACCCCCTCAACCTTGCCTTATTTCACATGGGTTCCAGAGACACACAGCACCAGCCAGCCTTGTCTTATTTTACATGGACTCTGGAGACACAAAGCACCCCCTAGTCTTGCCCTACTTCACACGGTTGCACGAGATATTAGCATTGGCGACTGGGCTCCTACAATAACAGTGACTCAATCCCCGGTGCATGTCTGCAGGGCTACGGTAGGGTAGGATGGCCAGATGGGGGATTGGCAAATATAGTGACGGGATGTTGCTATACATACGCGCGCGATTGGGGGGAGCGAGCACGCACAGCGAGGGGCAGGAGGGTATGTGAGGGGTGGTGAAGCAGTGGGTTGCTGAGCTGACCCTGTGGTGTAGTGGGTGGGTTGGTGGCATTGGTGGGCAGGGCACTGGGTTCAGGTCCGGGCGCTGGTGTGTTTTGTTATCTTAGCCCGAACCTTTTTAAAAAAAATGTCACCCCCCCGACATGCACCCCCCTGGAGTTGAGAATCCTTAAGTAAAAAAGGAAGTCCCAGGTGCCGTTTTGCTGTGCACCGGGGTGTCAGAGTGCCTGAATAAAATTTCGACACTCTGAATTTGCGATAACAGCGACTGCTTTTAGGCTTTCGCCATTATCATATAAACCCCTTCACACTGGCTCTGGAGACACACAGCACCCATCTCTAGCCTTGCCTTACTTGGCATGGGCTTGAGAGACACAAAACAACCCCCCCCCCCCGCCTTGCCTTACCTTACTTCACATGGGCTCTGGAAACAAACACCCCTGTCCAGCCTTGCCTTACTTCACATAGGGTCTGGAGACAAACATGCACCTCTGCCTTGCCTTACCTTACTTCACATCGCCTCCAGAGACTAACACCCCCATCCCCAAACCTTGCCTTACTTCACATGGGGCCCAGACACACAATGCACCCCCCCCCCAGCCTTGCTTTACTTTACATGGGCTCTGGAGACAAAAAGCAACTCCCTATCTAGGCTTCTCTTATCTTACTTCACATTGGTACTTGAGACAAGTACTCCCCCCACTCAGCCTTGTCTTACTGCACGTGGGCTCTGGAGACTAAAGCACACCTCCAGCCTTGCCTTATTTCACAGGCGCTCTGGATACAAACACCCCTCCCCTTAACCTTTTACTTACTATGCATGGTCTCCAAAGATGTAAAGCAGCACCCCACCCACTGCCTTGTCTTACTTCACATGGACTCTCCTGAGACATGCACTCTCCAGGTTTATACATGGGGCTTCTCCTGGGCTCCAGAATCTCAAAGCAACCCCCCTTCCCCCTTGCTTTACTGTATGAGGTTAGCCTCAGAGTCTGACCCAGAGAAACAAAGCAAAGGCCTCTCCCCATGGAGTCAGGCATCAGCATCAGTTTCAATCACATCCACTGTAGAGCCCCAAGTAATGCATAATCTAAGAATGGCATGCAACGTCAGGTTGAGGAGGCCAAAGGAGTGTGGCCCTGGCCCATTCAGGGTCTCTGTCTCTCAGCTCTCCCAATGGTGGCAACTTATGTTGCCACTACAGATGGTCCAGGATCTAGTACAGCTCAGTGTCTGGCCCTACCCCACAATCTAGCCCCAGCCAGCTAGCGCTGCCTACTCACTTCAAGTTCTTCCAAGTCCTGACTTACTCACCCCAATTCCCAGCTGTCCCACACCTTTATACAAAAAACAATATATTTACATACCGTCAATGGTGTGTGTTGTGTGCTCCTGATTTTCTTATCTTGTCTAAAATAAATAGGCCCCTCCAGCAGAAAAGCCAGCAGTAATCAAATTTCAACAGCCAGTACAGCAGAGGAGCCACACTAGTCCTCTGCTCTCCCGAAGCTGTGTTTGTTTTCTCTCTCTCTCTCTCTTTCTCACAGCCCACTGACAGGGAACAAATAAGTTGTTCCCAGGGGCTCAGTGCAGTGGCTACTGGCTACTCCACATTTACACCCCTGGTTAAAGGCATCTACAGTCTGAACTGAACACCCTCAAACTGTGCTCGTTCAAGGAGATGTCACACCGGAGATCAAAGAAGGTAAGCACAACAGAACATTTTTTTTTTACATTAAATAAGGATAAAGATAAGGATCTCTGACTATCAGCTTTTTTAAGGTATCTGTGAAGGACTAATTTTGGTGCCAGCTGTGGATATCACTTTCAGCAGGGGGAGGATATTGTTTGTTTGTTTTCTAGGAAGGAGGACATCAAGGCAGGCAAGCTACAGCATTTTATCACTTAGATAAATATTTCTAGCTCTAGTGTCACTTAACTCACTTTGGTGCCAGTTGTGTGGCTATGGTATGGGTTAGGAGGAGGCTACTGTTTCCTGGATGGCCGTTTAAAGGGAAAAAATTGTATTAATTTCTGCTTTAGTTCAGGCAGGGCCATACCTCTCAACTGTCTCACATTATGAGGAAAATCTCCTCATTTTATTGTGTTGCTTGCATGTACGAGCAAGAAACACACTGCGTCAGCTTCCTTCACAAGTGGGTTGTGGAGGTGCGGCAGAATTGTTCCAAATGGCAGCAGTCTGTTCTGGGGCTGGTCTCTGCCGCGGTGAATAGAGGAGCATGCTGTCAGTGATGGCAGTTAATGAGCATGCCTCAATGCTCAACGAAACTGGGTCGCTGCAATCAGGGAGTGCCCTGTCACTATGCAATCAGCTTTTTTGCTACGGGGTGCCCCTGACTACAGCAGCCAATTACAGCTGCATTGTGTGGTGTCCCCATGGTGGTGGCTTCTCCGTTGGCCTCTCACAGTCCCCACAAAGCCAATGGAAAGCCACCTGCCTCTCCCAGTTCTAAAAGCCGATGGGGGGTGCCCAGTGCCCTTGTTGGCATGCCCCCTCCCCAGTTCATTTGCAGACAGGGTAGCCCAATCCCCATCGGCATGATGTGCCTCCCATTTGTAGTGTGCCGAAGGGGTGCCCAATCCCCCTCGGCTCATGCATCCCCCCAGCACACTGTATGGCCGATGGGGTGCCAAGTCCCCATCGGCTCCACTCCCCCTTCCCCAACAAACATCCAGGTGTCACACTGGGAGCCCATCCCCAGTGTGCCAATAGTCCTGCGGTGTCCTTTTTCTGTTTTTTTTTTTTTTCCTCAATCCTGTAAAAATAAAGAAAACGGCCTCGCTGTCTGTGGCACCCCTCCCCAGCCCATGCCCACCTCTCAGCCTACTCTTCCCCACCCCCACCCCATACTTACCTCCGAGCCCGGAGCGACGCATCTTCGTGGATCGGGAACACTTCTGCACTCTTCAAAGCCGACCACGAACTGAAGAAATGCTGGTAAGCTGTATAATGGCATAAAGAGGATTTTTTCAACTTAAGTGGATATCTAGCCATTTTTAGGAATTTTTTCACCAAATTTTCAACATGGGGTTCTTGGGACCCCACCTCATGAACTCAGTCACTGTCATTTTGTTGTTCGGTCCCAAAAGGTGATTTCGCTATCATTGTGCGGAACTACCTTTTGGGACTGATTAACGAAACAACAGTGTCACAGTTCATGAGGTAGGCCCCCAAAACCCTATGTTGAAAATTTGATGAAAACATTCCCAAAAATGACTGTTTTACGAGTGTGCGTTGCGCAGTTCCTAAGCACGCTCATAACTTCAAGAATCATTAATATTTTCACTCCAGATTTTCAATATTGCCATTTTACCACACCTCCTTACGAACAGTACAACTGTCATTTTTCACATCTTGCTCAAAATGTGTTTTCGCACATGTAGTGCACAATGGCGCGGTCGGGGTGCGAAATCAATGTTTGGGACAGATTAAGAAAATCAAAGTGACACTGTACATGAGCAAAGATCTTAAAATGCCTATGTTGAATATTTGGTGACAAAAATCCATAAAATAACTGTGTTACGAGCATACATTGTGCAGTTTCCACGCACCCTTGTAACTTCACGAATTTGTAATATTTTCACTCCAGATTTTCAACATTGGCATTTTTCCACACCTCCTTATAAACAGTGCAGCTGTCATTTTTTTACATTCTGGCTGAAATGTGTTTCCGCACTTCCAGCACAGAATAGCGCGGTCGCTGTGGGAAATCCGTGTTCGGGAGAGATTAAGAAAATAACTGTGACACAGTGTTCATAAGCGGAGATCCCAAAATGCCTATGTTGAAAATCTGGTGTAAAAAATCCCCAAAAAAATTTACGGGTGTGTGTTGTGCAGTTTCTATGCATGCTCGTGACTTAACCAGTTTTTTTATATTTTTACTCCAGATTTTCAACATTACCATTTTTTTACACTTCCTCATGAACAGCACAGCTGTCATTCTTCACATCCTGTTCGAAATGTGTTTTCACACCTGTGGTGCCAAATGGTGCAGTTGCTGTGCAAAATCACCTTTCAGCTAACAAACTGATAGTGTCGCTGTTCATGCGGTGGGGTCACAAAAAGCCCATGTTGAAAAGTTGGAGTAAAAATACCAAGAAACGCCCAGGGCATTAGGATTTATGACCATAACGCCCTACCTTGTAGGGACTGACAGGCGTCAGGGGTGTGACTTGGGATTGTTGACAATAATGCTCACGCCATTTCCCCCCCAGCCCTACCCTGCAGCCACTGACAGGCATCGAGGTGTGCCTTGGACTCTTTGGCCCCAGAGTTCACCCCATTCTCCTATACTGCACCCATTTCAGCATATTTCCTTATGGAATGAGGTGAGTGTAAAGCCCGAACACCCCGAAGTACACCTCAACACTTGTAAGTGTCTGCAGGGTAGGGTGAGGTGAAATGTCGTGACTGTTATGGGCGATGACCCAAAGGCACACACCAATGCCTTTTCATCTCTGCAGGGTGGGGGTGGAGTTGACGTCAGTTCAATACTTCACTGACATTCCTATATTGCATCTGTCTAACTCCTGCACTTCCACTGCCAATGCCAGCAAGCAACCATTCAGCATTGACAAATGTTTGTGTTCATTTGCAAGGCAAGCAAACATACTGGCAGCGCTTCACATAACTCTATTTTGGATGTATTGTACATCCATAAATTAGACAAAACGTCCAAAAAATGTAGTATGTGGAGTCATTGATGTCCACTAACATTCCCCTTGTTTAAGGCTGATGTCCATTTTTCATAGTGTGGACGTCTTATTTTTTTGTATGCCACACTGGGAGCCCACCCCAGCGTGGCAAAAGTCTCTTTTGCTGACTGGGGTGCCCAATCCCCCATCGGCTTCACTGCCCCCCCCGGAAAAATCCATATGCCACACTGGGAACCCACCGGAGCGTGGCAAAAGTCTTGTTTGCCGATGGGGGTGCCCAATCCCCCATCGGTTTCACTCCCCCCCCCTGAAAAAATCCATATGCCACGCTGGGAGCCCATCCCAGCATGGCAAAAGTTTGCAGATGGGGTGCCCAATCCCTCGTCAGCTTCACTGGCCCCCCTAAACTGCCTGTGGCATGCTGGGAGCCCACCCCAGCGTGGCAAAAGTCCCCTGTTTTCTTTAAAAAAAAGACCTGAAAGAAAAAAACCTTCCCTCGTTGATTCTCTTGCCCCTCCCCCAACTCGCGCCCCCCCACATCTGCGTACCTTACCTCCCCACCCCACCTCACCCCATACTTACCTCTGGAGCCCAGTGTGATGATCTTCAGTGGATCGGGAACACGTCCGCACTCTTCAAAGCCGACCGCGAACTGAAGAAATGCCAGTAAGCTGTATAATGGCATAAATGGATTTTTTTCAACTTTGGTGCATATCTCAGCCATTTTTGGGAATTTTTTCACCAAATTTTCAACATGGGGTTTTTGGGACCCCACCTCATGAACTGTGACACTGTCATTTTGTTATTCAGTCCCAAAAGGTGATTTCGTGATCACTGCGCGGAACCACCTTTTGGGACCAATTAATGAAACGACAGTGTCACACTTCATGAGGTAGGCCCCCAAAAACCCTATGTTGAAAATTTGGTGAAAAAATTCCCCAAAATAACTGTTTTACGAGTGTACGTTGCGCAGTTCCTACGCACGCTTGTAACTTTGAGCATTTTTAATATTTTCACTCCAGATTTTCAGCATTGCCATTTTACCACACCTCCTTATGAACAGTACAACTGTCATTTTTCACATTTCACCCAAAATGTTTTTTCGCACATATAGCGCACAATGGCGCGGTCGTGTGTGCGAAATCAATGCTTGGGACAGATTAAGAATATCACAGTGACACTGTTCATGAGCAGAGGTCTTAAACTGGCTATGTTGAAAATTTGATGACTAAAGTCCGTAAAATGACTGTGTTACGAGCGTGCATTATGTAAGATATGGCAAAAAAAAAACAAAAAAAGGGTAAAATTAAGGGTAACTGCTCCCCAGGAAAGTCCACAGAGTACTGCGTCCCTCACAAAGTACAGTTAAACTTATGTCTTTAGTGATACCCTCTAAACTAATTCTAAAGGGTGCCATTAAAGAGTTCCTGACAGTGCTGGGGTGGGGATGGGGGGTAGGGATTAGAAGACGCACATGTGGCCGCATGGAGGAATAGGGCTAGGGATGGGGATCCTCTGGACACCAGGGACCTTTAACTGGCTGGGGGTAGGGAGTGGGCCACTGGACACCTGGCAGAGACCTTTACTTGGGCTGTGGTTAGGGAGGGGGCCAGTGGAGATCTGGCACCTTTACCCAGGCTTGGGCTAGGGATTGTATTCACTGGACACCATGTGTCAAGGGAGAGCTATGGATGTGGCTTTTCTGGACTTCAGTAAGGTTTTCAACACAATACCACACAGGAGGCTAGTTAAGAAAGTAAGTAGCTAGCATGGGTGTGTGGTAGAAAGTGGTAAGCTGGGTAACTAACTGAATAAATGATATGAGGCAGAGGGTGGTGGTAAATGACAGTGCACTCAGGGTACAGGAAAGTAACTAGCGTGGTACCACAAAGATCAGTGCTGGGACTGGTCCTCCTTAATGTCTTCATAAGTAACATTGCTGAGGAGCTGGAGAGGAAGATGTGTTTCTTTGCAGATGATACAAAAATCTTGCAACAGGAGGGACACTCAGGAAGGTGTGGAACTTACCCACAGGAAATGTAAAATGTAAATGGTCATCAGGACAGGGGACAAGGGCAAGACAGGATTATTTCTAAAAGAAGCAGCAGAGCCCAATTAGAGCAAGGGGCAGGAACCTGAAAGGAAATACTGCACATTGTATACAGCGCGCATGTACAACGGCTACAAATGTTAGTGTAGCATGGATTACAGTGAGGTATTCAGAAGGCCAATGAGTTGACTTCAAAAACTATAGGACTTGGAGCATTGTGACTGCCAAAATTTGTCAACTGAAATTATTTTGACTTCCAAAAAATTGCCAACTGGAGTATTTTGACTCCAGTAAAACTGAAATGACTTCCAAATGTCAACCCATGGAAGTATTTGACTACCACTCAAAAAAAATTATCTGAAGCCCTGCATATTGGTATCGGTCTGAACTGTGAGGTGGGTTCGGGGGCGGGGGGCCTTCCCCTCCTCCATCTATCAAAGCTTCAGAATACTGAATCTACTCCCTAATTACATCCACTGTCTGCCTTTCTCTTCCTTTTTACGTTGCTTGCGCTTGCACAAGAAATGTTTTGCTATAGAGGACGGCATTGCAGAGGTGTGTCACTGACTAGCCCAATGCAGGTCAAGCTGCATTGAGCTCATCCTTGACGGACCAATTATCATGCAAGTTAAGTATGACAATGGTTTACAGTTTATGGGCGGAAACTTTGTGTACTTGAAACAAATTAAGCTCTCCAATGAGAGAACACCTCTTCCATTTCATATATATAAAGCCATCCCCGCTCCCCTCCATCGCTCCATTTTCCTTGCTGTCTCTCCCTCCTCCCCTGTGTACAACTTTTGTCTCATGTGTTCCCCATACCTCATTTCTCCCTTGTTGTCCCTCTGACCCTCCTGTCTCCTCATGTTTTGCATTTCTTCGAGCCAGGCTCCAGTGACTGTGACTGGCTAAGCTGTGCTGCTATCAGCCTCACAAATTACGGGAGGAACCAGAGAAGCTTTAGCTTAAACGATGTACCACAAAGCTGCCTAGTGCTCCGTGGGACAAGCATTGCTGTAAGAGCTGAAACCTGATATGTTCCGAAAACCACAGTGGATGGCCGACTCAGACTGCGCATACATTTTGTGAATAGCAGAATACTCCGGTAGTGCTCCAAATATTTCCGAGGCTCTAAGAATACACTTTTTTTCTTAAAGTGAATCTATACAATTCTTCTTTTGAATGGATTTGATTGACTGTGTGGCAACACCTGACAGTACAATAATGCAGACCTCTATGCAACCAGAGCACAGTTAGCAACTTCTGTGTACACACTCAGCCACCCAGCGGACCACTGGGCACCAAGCCCACGGTGAAATCAGTACCGTTCTGCACAATTTGTAGCTTCTGAGGCCCCAGTCCATGCTGTGTGCAGTCAGATTGCATTTTCAGATTGCAGTCCAGAGGCACAGACAGATTATGTTCCCAAGTTGGTGAAGTTCAATGGAGACAAGCTGAGTGAAGTGATTCCACTGTGCAGTCAGATGCAGAGAGAGAGAGAGAGAGAGACTGGGACAGAGTCAATGTCAGGCAATGGTATGGCAATCTCATGTCTGTGTGACAAGTTGTGGCTAGGGGACACAGAAACACCACACAGTGCAGTGAGACGCGTTTGGTAGCTGTGTAGCCTGTGAGCTCGGAGACAGAGCATCTGTGTGTCCCACCTGCCACCACCCTGTCCAGTTTTCATATAATCAGCAGTCCATGTGGGCAAGGAGGTAGTTGAGAGTGACAGCGGCCATACAGTCTGGTGTGTAAGACAGAGAGAGAGAGAGAGAGAGAGAGAGAGTGGGAGACAGTAGGTACCAAAGTTGCGGCAATGTGCTGCATCTCTCTCTGTCTATGTCTCTGTCTGCAGAAACAGTGGAAGCAATGATCAGAAGTATAGAGCCATCTGACAGGCTGTAATACAGGAGAGCAGAGGAAAGAGCAAGCCTGACAGTGGTCATCCAGAGTTTTCTTTCCTGGCACCCCCCCAACTATGACTGCCTCATTGCTCATTCCCCACCCTCAGTGCACAGACAATAGAGAAAGTGAGAGACAGCATCATCATTCTTCCGCACCTGCACCATGGCTGAAATGTCCTGTAGACAGCAAAAGAGAAAACATTGGGATGTTGTTGCTTGTGGCCTTCCCTTGCTCCCCAGTACAGAACAGTGCTGCACTTTGTGTACAGGAGAGACCTGTGTATTTGCTGTCTTTCTCTTTCTGTCTGACTGTCTCTCTGTCTCTCTCAGTGTCTTTTTCTTTGGGAACCACTGTGCTGCTTTCCCACCTCCCATCATATCTCTCAACCTTTTATCACCCAAATGTGTGACAAGATGTGTGACAAGAGGACAAAATGTGTGACATATCATCAAACATGACATTGCAAGCTCAGAATACTGTGGAAAAAATGCACTAATGTTAATAATGTTTACTGATAACCTAGCATCTTATATTATTATATATTTATGCTTAAATGTCTCAGTGGTCAGTATGGAATGTCACCTTCTCAATGTGGGACAGAGGATTTCCGAGGGATAAAATGAGTGACATACCTTGTAATGTGTGATAGTTGAGAGGTATGCCTCCCATACAACAAGTTCTCTGTGTCCCATTCTGCCAAACTCCCCCCTCCATCCTAGTGAGAGAGAGAGAGTGAGAGAGCGCAACTGAGTTTTTTCCCCCGACGTTCAAGAATGGAGCTTGGTGCTTAGAGAGAGAGTGACACAGAGAAAGCGAGACAGGGAGAGTAACAGTGAGAGAGAGAGAGAGAGAGAGAGAGAGAGAGAGACAGAGACAGAGACACTGGGGGAGCAGCATTGAAGAGACAATGTGCACTGTGTCCTTTCTCTGTGTGTCTGTGTATAGTAGTGAGTTAGGGAGGACATTTATTTATTTATTGAAATTGTTTCACCAGGAAAAGCACACTGAGCAAGAACTGCTCGTCTCCTGGTGCGACCTGGGGGGAGGGGTACAGTGGGGAAGAGGACAAGTAGTCCAGGTCCTGACATATATACATACAATTACAATACAGTTGAAAACATCTGACAGAAATAGTTGGGCGTAGATGACAATTTACCCATACTTATGGTATATTAACAATTGCAGTGCGGTAACAGCTCCAGTAGGTATGCCTCATACTCTGAGGCCGGGAGATCAGAGGGCTGTAGGTTCAGTTCTCACAACTGGCACTTAGGTTAATATCCCAGTATTGACACTGTAGTGCAGCATGAGAGGGTGCTGCATTATGAGGTGCCGCTCGGATGAGACGTTAAACCGAGGTCCCATCTGCCTGGATTGGTGGTAGTTCAGGCGGATGTTAAAGATCCCATGGCACTTTTCGAAAAAGAGTAGGGAATTTCCCTGGTGTCCTGGCCAAATTTCTCTCATTCACTAAAAAAAAAAAAAAAAACACCAACAGCTTAATCTGGTTCAAGGTCAGTTGGCATTCGTCTGTAGCCCCCTCCCCCGGGTCGTGACTGAAAATAGGCAGGATTTGTCTAGTGCACTTACCTGGTCAACAAACAACTAAACTAAAATTACATGGGGGAAGTCATGCTTTATACCTTGAAAACATATAATTAGATAATACAGCTGCATATGTTTGACAGGAATAGGTGAGTGTGGATAAATACATATACCCTAATAGTCGAGAGTAACAGTTACAATGAGGAAATCCTGCTAAGGTATTGGGTTGTGGTATAGAATGAGATAGGGGTTGGGGTAAGTGCTAGCTAGCTCAAAAGGTGGGATCAAGTGCAGTAGTTGGGTGTGGTTAGCAAAGTATCACCATTGGGCCCACTGGGAGAAGAAATATAGGAGTGTCTGAGGTAGAAAGATTGGAGAGTTAGCTGCAGGAGCAGTTTACTGAGCAGTGGTTAGCAAGGGCATAGGATAGTGAGCGGACAGAGGAAGAGTGGCGAATTTCAGAGGGGTAAGAGTTCCAGAGTTGAGGGAAATGGTGAGAGAAGGTGGCCTGGCCAGCTTGGGTCCGACGTCTGGGGACTAACAGGAGCCGGGAGTCTAGGGACCTCGGAGCATAGGTGGGTGCCAGAGGGGGCGATAGTATGGAGGTCAGATACACTGGGAGGGTATCACACCAGTTATTCGAGATAAACTTGGCACAGTGTATTAGGCAGCGGTTCTCAAGGGAAGGGAGAGCAAGGGAGCGGTATCGCTCGCAGCAGTGGGTGAGAGAGGAGCATCAAGAGCGAACCGGCAGAAAGCATTAGTGGGGAACAGCACATGCAAGTGGCATATGCTTGTGTGTCTTTCTCTGTCTGTCTGTAATTCATAAGAGAAAGAGACACAGACATAGAAACATAGAAATTGTCAGCAGATAAGAACTGCCTGGCCCATCTAGTCTGCCCGTAAGCCCTTGTACTGGATTACTGCTTCTGACCCACTCGCTGCTGTACCTCTATGGTTACCCTATGTCTGCCCCAAGCATGCTTGAATCCATCCACAGTGCTTGCTCCCACCATCTCCTGAGGCAGACCATTCCACGTGTCCACCACCTTCTCTGTGAAGAAGAACTTCCTCACGTTCCCTCTTAACCTCCCACCTTCCAATTTCATGTCATGCCCCCTCGTTCTTGTGCTCCTCCTGTATTGGAAAATGTCTTCCCCCTGCACCTTGTTTATACCCTTGAGGTACTTGAGTGTTTCTATCATATCTCCTCTTTTCCCTCCTCTCTCTCCCAGTGAGTACATATTGAGGTCCCTTAATCTCTCCTCATAAGTCTTGTGTTGCAAGCTCTGTACCATCTTATTCGCCCTTTTCTGGACCATCTCCAGCCTGTTAATATCCTTATGAAGGTGCGACCTCCAGAACTGCACACAGTACTCCATGTGAGGCCTGACCATGGTTTTATATAATGGCATCATTATCTCCCTCCTTATGCTGGTGATTCCCCTGCCTATGCACCCCAGAATGTCACTGGCCCTCCTAGCTGCCTTAGCACTTTACTTTGTCATGTTCAGGTACTCTGAAATAAGAACCCCCAGGTCCCTTTCCTTCTTTGTGACAGTCAGCAAACCCACCCCATCCTGTAACTTCCCCCAGGATTTCTATGTCCCAGGTGCATAATTCTGCACTTTTTTTAATTAAACTTCAGTTGCCAGTCCTCAGACCATTTTTCAAGCTTCCCCAGGTCCCTTTTCATTTTCTCCATCCCCTCTGAGGTATCTACTGTGTTACAGATCTTGGTGTCACCTGCAAACAGACAGACCTTTCCCTTCAGCCCTTCGGCAATGTCACTAATGAAGATATTGAAGAGGACTGGCCCCAGGACCGATCTCTGCAGCACCCCATTGGTCACCCCCTCTCCCCAGACTGAACTCCATTTACCACCACTCTCTGCCTCCTGTCTGTTAGCCAGTTTCTAACCCAGTTTACCACCCTTTCCCCCATGCCCAGCCTACCCAGCTAATTTATCAGACTCCTATGTGGGATGGTGTCAAAGGCTTTGCTGAAATCAAAGTAAGCGTTGCCCACTGCCCCACCCTGATTTACTTCCTTTGTCACCCAGTCAAAGAGATCAACCAGCTATGTCTGACATGACCTCCCCACTGTGAATACATGTTGCCTATGGTCCTGGGCTCCGATGGCTTCTAGATACCCCACTATCCTTTCTTTAAGCTATGTCTCCATGATCTTTCCCACTAATGAGGTGAGGCTGACTGGCCTATAGTTCTCTGCCTCCTCCCTGCTGCTGGATTTATGTACAGGGACCACATGTGCCCTCCTCCAATTCTCTGGTACCACCCCTGTGTTGAATGACTCAGTGAACATGGCTGCCAGAGGTACTGCTATCTCCCTTCACAGTTCTCTTAATATCCTTGGGTGTATGCCATCTGGTCCCATCGCTTTGTCCACCTTCAATTTAGTAAGCTCCTGCACGACTCTTTTGCCTGTGAATGGATTATTTTCCACCTCTTCACCCCCTTGGCAACTGCTGTGGTTCTTGCCCTTCACCCTCTTCTGTGAATACTGAACAGAAAGACACAGTGAATGTCTTGGGGGGGGGGGCACATGACAGTTCTTCGGCATGGTACTATCACTTCCAAATACCAAAACAGCACATACAAGCAAGCAACATTCGGCATTGACAAATGCTTGTTTCACAAAGGCTCTGTGTTCCACATTGCAAGGATGTATCCCACACTGAATGTTAATAGAGCAACAATCCATAGTAAATACTGTGAAAAAGATATTATTCAATTAACAACAAACTTGTGAACAATAAGGCACTCATTTGCATAGTGTTCTGAGCTTTTTAGTTAAAGATTTGATTAAGTGTCCCACATTTTGCCTATTTGTTTCACATTTTCAGAGGCAATGTTCCACATTTGGGGGATGAAAGGTTGACAGGTATGGGCAGGGCTGCTACAATTTGCATTCATGACAATGGATATTGGCAGCTTTAAAGGGTGGTGCATGTGTAAAAGGTGGGGTGCAGGAGTCACAGCTTCTAGCGCCATGAACTGGGGCCAAAAAATGAATTTTTTGTGTGCGGGGGCAGGAAGAAATGGGTAATTAATGGGCAATAAGCTGATCTCTGCCTAGAAAGCTACCTCACACTGCTGCTGTGAGTGTATGTGAGTGTGTGTGCCCAAGCACTCGGCAGGCTTAAGGCAGCAAAGCTGATATTCAGAAGTTGGGGGGGGGGATGTCAAAATGTATATCCTAATCCCTAATTTTAAAATGAGGGGTCTGCTGACCCCCCCAACCCCTCCTGAAGCCAGTACAGTGTAGTGGTTAAGGGCACTGAGCTGCAAACCTGGAGACCTGGGTTTGAATCCATCAACCCCCACCTGCATACTGTGTGACCCTGAGCAAGTCACTTAACTTCCTTGTGCTCCCATGTCACACCTGGAAACAAACTCTGGCTTAGTGTGCCTTTCCTGGTTAAACAAATTCTTCTTTCCCTTGAAGCCACTGTGTCTGGACATGGTAATGTCTTAACATATTTTGACCATGATATTCAATAACATGTCAACATTATAACCATGGTCATAATGTGTTTATACAACAATGGGTTTTAAAAGCAACAGTGGCTTTTCCCAACAAGGATAGCATGGTTGAACCATGGTCGATCATTGTCAACAATGGAGGGAGCTGGATGTCATTGTCCACCTAGGGACAAATGACCTGGCTAGGAATGGGATCAGAGCAGTGAAAGAGGAGTTTGTAGAGTTGGGGAAGGGCCTTAGACAAGTAGCACATACGGTAACCTTCTCAGAGGTGCTGCCTGTCTATGGCAAGGGTGATGCTAGGGCACTCCTCACCAGGGAATTCAATGAGTGGTTGAAAAACTGGTGTGGAGCTCAGGGTTTTGGCTTCATTGGGGACTGGGGAGCCACCTGGAGGGATGTAGACCTATACTGGTGCGATGGTCTGCATCTGTCCAGGGGGGGAACCAGGATCCTAGGTGAGAGGTTTAAATGCTTCATTGACAAGTATTTAAACTAGCCAAGGGGGGAGGCACTGAAAAGGAGCAGGGAAATCCCAGCCTCCCCCCCACCAAATATGGTAATTAGTGAAGTAAACACCAAGGTAGAGAAGTTATTAGGGAGCAGGATAGAGGTAAATGTTAAAAAAGGCAAAGGCAGTAAGGACAGGAATGGGGCTAAAAGGGGTAAGGCTATCAAAAAGTGGAGGGTGATGAGTACCAATGCCCGTAGTCTGTGTAACAAGCTCCCTGAACTAGTGGCCTTGATTTAAGAGGGTTGCCTGGATATTGTGGCAGTCACAGAAACATGGTACACAGAGAACCATGACTGGGATGTCAACATACCAGGATACACAATCTACAGGAGGGACAGGGAGGGTAAAAGAGGAGGAGGAGTAGCTCTCTATGTAAAGGAAGGGATCAAAGCAACAGAACTAAAGAGTAAACAGGGAGCAGATGAGGCACTCTGGGTCACCCTGGAGACAGGAAATGGCACCACAATCCGCATGGGGGTTGTATACAGACCCCCATCTCAGGGGGAGGGAATGGACAATGAAATGATAGAAGGCTTCCTTAGAATGGCAGAAAAAGGGGAGATATTGTTGATGGGGGACCTGAACATGCCAGATGTTAACTGGAGCACCTCTGCTGCAGGAACATCCAAGAGCAGGGTCATTCTTGATGCCCTAGAGGGGGCATGCCTCAGACAGCTAGTATTGGAACCCACTTGGGAGGGAGCAATCTTAGACCTGGTACTCTCAAACGGGGACAGAGAAAGATTCTCAGATTTAGAAGTGGGTAGCCATCTGGGAACAAGCGACCACCAAACAGTGTGGCTCACGATAAACACGGCTATACAATCAAGCCATACAAAAGCAAGAGTATTGGACTTTAGGAGGGCTGACTTTGGGAAAATGAGAGAGTGCCTTAGAAAAGCACTAGCAAACAGGCAAGAAGGAGGGGTGGAGGAACAATGGGGAGTAATCAAAACAGCCATCACAGAGGCAACAAGCCTTTGTGTAAAGCAAATCAATAAAACACAACGAAGGAAAAAAACACTATGGTTCTCAAAAGAGGTGGCAGAGAAGGTTAAGGAGAAAAGGATAGCATTCAGGAAATATAAGGAAACACAGAAGGAGCAGGACAGAGAACTTTATCAGTTAAAGCAGAAAGAGGCTGGGAAGGCAGTCAGAATAGCAAAGGCCCAAACTGAGGAAAGGATAGCCAATTCTGTTAAGAAGGGGGATAAGACCTTTTATAGGTACATTAGGGAGCGAAGAAAGACCAAAGGAGGGATACTGAGGCTTAATAAAGGTGAGGGAATGTGGGTAGAGGGGGACAGTGAAAAAGCAGGGATACTGAATGAATATTTCTGCTCAGTATTCACAAAGGAAGAGGAGGGGGAGGTACCTAAACCAAACAAGAGAAACACTCTGAAGATGGGGGTCGATACCAGTCCATTTACAGAAGAAAGGGTTCTGAAAGAACTAATAAAATTGAAGGTGGATAAAACAATGGGGCCTGAGGATTCACCCAAGAATTCTAAAAGAACTAAGGGTAGAACTAGTGACACCGCTGACTACTCTCTTTAACAAATCATGGGAGGATGGAGTTGTACCTGAGGACTGGAGGAGGGCAGATGTGATTCCTCTTCACAAAAGTGGGAGCAGGACAGAGACAGGAAACTACAGACCAGTTAGTTTGACCTCAGTGGTAGGGAAAATGATGGAATCACTTCTGAAGGAAAGAATTGTTGAGTACCTAGAGGCCAGTGGGGCACAGGACCCAAGGCAGCATGGATTCACGATGGGAAGGTCATGTCAGACGAATCTGATAGATTTCTTTGACTGGGTGACCAAAGTAGTAGACCAGGGAGGGGCTGTGGACATGGCCTACCTAGATTTTAGCAAGGCATTTGATACAGTCCCACACAAAAGATTAATACACAAGTTAGCCAGCCTTGGAGTGGGCCCAAAGGTGGTAGCCTGGATAAAAAATTGGTTAGACAACAAGACGCAAAGGGTAGTAGTAAATGGAGTGCACAGTGAAGAAAGGAGGGTTACTAGCGGGCTACCGCAGGGTTCGGTCCTGGGACCGGTCCTTTGTAATGTTTTTATAAGTGACATTGCAGAGGAACTGGAAGGAAAAGTATGTCTCTTTGCAGATGACACGAAGATCTGCAACAGGGTTGATACACAAGATGGAGTGGAAAGGATGAGAAGGGACTTGGCAAGGTTGGAGGAATGGTCAAATGTATGGCAGCTCAGATTCAATGCAAAAGTGCAAGGTAATGCACATGGAAACAAACCAGGGAAGAGTACACAATGGGGTGAGATATTGACAACACTAAAAATGGAAAGGGACCGGGGGGTAATTAAATCAGACGACCTAAAGGTGGGCAAGCAATGTGAGAAGGCAGTAAGGAAGGCTGGGGAGATACTGGGATGCATAGGAAGAGGCATCAATAGTAGAAAACAGGAAGTTGTTATCCCTCTGTACCGACAGTTGGTGAGACCCCATCTGGAGTACTGTGTGCAGTTCTGGAGACCCCATCTCCGCAAAGACATAGACAGAGTGGAGGCTGTCAGAGAAGGGCAACAAAATGGTGCGAGGTCTGCACCAGAAGACATACGAAGAAAGACTAAAGCAGCTTAATATGTATACCCTTGAGGAAAGAAGGGAGAGAGGGGACATGATAGAAACTTTCAAGTACCTCAAGGGAATCAACAAAGTCCAAGACAGTAGCATCTTTCAAAAAAAGAGATGAGCAAGAACAAGGCGGAACAATCTGAAGATAGAGGGGGGACGGCTCAGAGGTAATGTGAGGAAGTATTTTTTCACGGAGAGGGTTGTGGATGCATGGAACAGCCTCCCTGAGGAGGTTGTGGAGTCAAGAACAGTGGGGGAATTCAACAATGCATGGGACAGACATAAGGCAGTCCTAGTGGGGGGTAGGAGGAAGTAAACTGTTGGTTAACTAGGATCTGCAGCTTATCTGTTAGGTAGGAAAATGGGCAGACTAGGTGGGCCAAATGGTCCTTATCTGCTGTCAAATTCTATGTTTCTATGTTTCTAACAATAGCCAAAGCAAGCCCCCAAAGGGTTAAATAACCATGGTGACCCACGGTCAGTGAAAGTCAATACAGTAAAACCCCATTTATCCAAAAGTCTGGAAGGGGAACATAATGTAATAAAGAAAAAAAAACAGCACACAGAATGTGATGGCAGATGGGGACTGCAAGATTCATCTAGTCTGCCCAATTGAGACCCCCACCCGAGCTTGTTGCTTTCCCGAGGTTTCCACACTGTCTGTCCCAGGCTAGCTTAAAAGTCCTGACTGTCTTGGCTTCCATCCCCCCCCAGGGGGGTCATTCCAAGGCTCCACCACCCTTTCGGTGAAGAGCTTCCTAATGTTGCTCCTGAACCGGTTACCCTTCAGGCGAATGTCATGACATCTAGTCTAGTTGCAGCTGTTAGGCTGGAAGAGGTTATTTGATTGTACCATGTTATTATGTCTCCCCTGTCTCATCTCTGTTCCAGGCAGTGTAAGTTGAGCTGCTGTACTCATGCCTCGCATGGCTCGTGGAGTATACCCTGTACCATCTTTGTCACCCTCCTCTGTACAGTCCCCAATCTATCTATATCCTTTCTGAGGTGTGGTCTCCAGAACTGGACACAGTATTCCAGGTGAGGCCTTACCAGGGACCTGTACAGGGGCCTAATCACCTCTCGCTTCCTACTAGTGATGCCCCTTCCTGTGCATCCCAGGATGCTGCTAGCCTTTAGTGTCACTTTTTCACATTGCTTGCTAACCTTCAGGTCATCTGAGATGATTAGCCCCAGATCACGCTCCTGCTTAGTTGTTGCCAGCTGCTCACCTTCCAGGTAGTACTTCCATGCTGGGTTGCATCTCCCTAGATGCATAACTTTACATTTCTTAGCGCTGAATTTCAACTGCCAGTTTCTTGACCATTTTTCTAATTTCTTAGGGTCAGACTCCATCGTTTGAACCCCTTCAAACATATCTAACCTGTTGCAGAACTTGGTGTCATCTGCAGCCAGGCATACCTTCCCATCCAGTTCATCAGCGATGTTGCTGATGAATACAGTATATTGAAGAGAATCGGTCCCAGAACTGAGCCCTGTGGCACACTGCTAGTTACTCTACACTCTTTTGACAGAGTGCCATTTACCACCACTCTCTGGGTCCTTCCATCTAGCCAACTTGAGATCCAGTTCACTATTTTAAGCCCAATGCCCATGTGCTCCAGCTTGTTGATAAGTCTCCTGTCAGGGACAGAGTCAAAGGCCTTGCTAAAGTCCAGGTACACCATGTCAACCGCACTTCCTTGGTCTACCGTTTGGGTAACCCAATCGAAATATTTGATCATGTTAGTCTGGTAGGACCTCCCTGCTGTGAAGCCATCTTGCTTTGGGTCTAGTTGCCCACTGGCTTCTAACAATGCCACTATCTTTTTCTTTAATAGGGACTCCATTAGTTTCCCCTACTATTGAGTTAAGGCTGACAGGACGGTAGTTTCCCGCTTCTTCTCTACTCCCATTCTTGTGGAGGGGCACCATTGTAGCTCTTTTCCAGTCTACATGGACCTCTCCATTCTCCAATGAGTTGTTGAACAATTTCACCAGTGGGGCGGCCAGCTCCTCCCCAAGCTCCTTCAGAATTCTTGGGTGTATTTCATCCAGCCCCATTGCTTTGTCCACCTTTAATTTATTGAGTTCCTCTAGGACTCTTTGTTCTGTGAAGGAACTTATGTCTGCCCCCTGACATGGTGCTCCTTCTTGCGTAAGGCAGGACCCTTGCCGCTTTCTTCATGCATGAAAACAGAGCAGAAATAATCGTTCAGAACCTCCGCTTTCTTCCCATTATCCTCTGCATGTTGACCTTCCTTTTTTGCTAATCTGACAATTCCCCTTTGCTTTTCCTCTTTTCCCTTATATACCTATAGAAGGTCTAGTTGCCTTTTTTTACCCTCTTCATTATTTTTTTATTTATTTAGTTTTTGTTAACCGGGTAGGTGCACTAGCCATGAAATTACTATTTTCAGGCACGACCCGGGAGAGTACAACAATCACACAGGTACATGCCTTGAGTACAATGAAATTACAATAGCATAGGTCAAAACAGTTAGTAGTAATGAATACATGCAGCCAGAACAATAACAATCAATACAATTCACATAAAATTTTTAGCAGAGAAAACCTACACAGTCTAGAAAAAGATATCACAACATAGCAGCAAGAAGTATTGTTAAAATTAGTCACAACAGTGAAGATTCAAATAGGCAGCAAAACAAGGCAATGGCAAATTTCTGACTGGGCAGGATACATTATCATGGCCTCTGAAATAAGGCTCAGGGGTGTGTGTGTGGGGGGGGAGTTGGGGTAGATTAGCTGTTAAGAAGATAGTAAGTGTAAGAAGTGCAATGAGGTAGGCAGGTTAAAGTTAGGCCAGGCAGCATCTGGCAGGTGAGTGGATTAGGGGGGATTAAAACAAGTGCAGGGATCAGCAAGGGATAGATGAAAGCGCAGCTCTTTTTTGAAGCTGTCATGTGATCCAGATATTCGAAATGCTTGGGGGAGAGAGTTCCAAAGCTTAGGAGCAGAGTGATTGAAGGCAACAGAGCCTTTTGATGTTTTACATCTAGGTACCTTTTGCAGGGATTTATCTACTGATTGCAGTCTATAGGAGGATGTTTGAGGTACCAGCAATGTTGCAAGTACTGAAGGGGTCTGGTTTCTGAGTACAGAGTCAATCAGGGAGCCCAGAGAGTACTTACGGCAAGCTGAGGGGGATAACCAGCCCAGGTCCCTGTACAGTTGGCAGTGGTGCTTAAGCCGTGATGACGAGGAGGCATATCGACAGATATTATAAGTGACATCCCACTTATGAAGGATGGTTTTGTGTGTGGTAGCAAAGGTCGGCATGCCATAGGTGAGGGCAGGGAGTAATATGCCTCTGGCAATAGCAAGTTTAGCAGAGGGAGTCAACATGAAACTGGACTTGTAAGCAACCCCAGTTTAGCATTCACTGCCTTGCAGGCAGATTGTATATGCAGGCTGAAGTCCAGGGATTGGTCCAAAAGAATTCAGAAGTACTTAAAAGATGTAACGCATTCTATTTGTGTGCAACTGCGGTCTTGCACCAGTAGGGGAGTTTGACATGTCCTAAATTTAGGGGCAGATCCAAGTAACTTTGCTTGGGTTTTCTTAGCATTACGTACAAACTTATGTGCAGAAAGCCAATTTTGGACATTTGTGAAATCTGAAGAAAAGGATGCATTTATGCTGGCGACCTTATCAGAGCTTGAATAGAGTACAAGATCACCTGCATAGAGAACAGATGAGCATGAAAGAAAAAACCTTATCTATCTTATTGATAAAAAGTGAGAAAAGAAGAGGTCCCAGAATAGAACCTTGGGGAACCCCAATATTGATGGTAGCACCATCAGATTAAGAGGAGTTGAATTTCACAATTTGAGTTCTATTTGATAGATAGCTTCCATACCAGGCAACAACTGGTGGTGAAAAGCTTAGGTTGCAAAGAGTGGAGAGGAGCTGGGGGTGATCAACAAGATCAAAGACCTTTGTAAGGTCTATAAAAACTGCCCCGTCAGCTGGCCAGCGTCCATACTAGTAAGCACATCGGTAGTGAATTTGAGAAGTGCTGAACAGGTACTGTGACCTTTACAGAAGCCATGTTGTGTGTCAGAGAGAAGGCTGTACTTTGTGAGGTAATCAACAGTTTGATTTTCAACACGTTTTTCCAGAGTTTTACTTAGGACCGATAGGATTGCTATAGGCCTGTAGTTAGTAATCTCCTTAGCATCACCTTTTTTAAGGACTGGCGTTACACGAGCAATCTTCCAGAGGTCAGGAACTTGGTTATTAGAGAGAGACAAGGTGAAAATTCTAGCCAGAGGGGAGGCTATGTATGGTGCTACTAGTTTCAGGAGTTGAGGCTCAAGTGTACAGTATCTGATCCAGAGCTAGTGTTGTCAGAGACAGTCTGTAATAGTTTTAAGACCTCAGTCCTTGAGTCCTTTCCTCAGTTTGTGCTTTCACAATCCTAACTGCTTTCCCGGCCTCTTTAAGTTTTTCCTTGTATAATTCGCTGTCTCTGTCGCTTTTGGACTCCTTATACTTCTTGAAGGCTCTTTTCTTCTCTCTTGTTTTGGATGCTACTTCCTTGGTGAGTCATAGTGGAGTTCTCCACCTCTTGGTTTTGCTAACCTGCTTGGTACAGTGAGATGTGACTAACATTATTGTTTCCATTAATTCCCTCTAGCTTTGTTCTACTCCACCCTCCCCCTGCAACCAAGAATATCTTTAAAATGTTTTTTTCATTCTGGGGAAATCTGCTTTCCTGAAGTCGAGGACTTTCAGTTTAGAGTGACTCGTGTCCTCAGATTTGTTCACAGTGAACCACACAGTCCTGTAATCACTAGACCTCAGATGGCTTCCCACTTCTACGCCCGAAACCCTGTTACTATTTGAGAGTACCAGGTCCAGGAGTGCCCCTTCCCTAGTGAGCGTTTTCACCAACTGAGTTAGTCCTGCTGCCCTCAGTTCTATAGGGAATTCTATGCTCCTTTCTGAAGATGCCGTGAAGGAGCTTCAATTTACATCTAGTAAACTGAAATCACCAACCAGCAATATCTCCCCCTTATCAGCCATCATTAGGAGGGTTTCCAGAATTTCTTTGTCTTTTTCCAGCTCCTGAGATGGGGGCCTGTAAATCACTCTGACCCTGATAGGGACCTTGCTTCCAGTTCTGATAGTAATCCACAGGGCCTCAGCCTCATATGAGTCCCCTGAATCTCTGTAGCCCTGATCCCTTCTTTAACATAGATTGCCCCCCCCTTTTTTTCCCCTTCCTGTCCCTTCTGAACAGGCTGTATCCTGGGATGGCTACATCCCAGCTGTGGTTCTCACTGAACCATGTTTCCGTTACTGCAACCCAGTCCAGGTCTGCTTCCACCATTGTTGCAGTAATGTCTGACAGCTTATTCGCCAGACTGCGAGCATTGACGCACATGGCCCTCCATCCCTGGTTCCAACGCTGCTCGCGAGATTACTTTTTCCCATTTGTTTTCCCTTCTTGCCTTTCCTACATTTCAGGAAATATCTGCCTTGGGTTGAAAGTTCCTTGTCCTCTGTGAGAATCACCTTTATTTGTTCTGGTGGAGAACTGATAGCTGATGGGGAGGGGAAACTGTTTCAATGGGTGGCAGGGCTCTCTCCCCATCCACTAGTTTAAATGATCTGCATACACATCAAACTGCTGGACTTGTGCTCTGACCCCTCTTTCATTAGATGAAGGCCATCGAACTTAAAGAACTCCCTCTCCCAGAAGTTCTTCCAGTCTCCTATGAAATGATATCCCCTTTCATGATACCACCCATTTAGCCAGACATTCAGTTCTTTAATTTCCCTTTTCCTGATTCTCTGCCTGCCTCCTCCTTTTTCACATACAGGCAGAATTTCCAAGAAGGAAATACCAGACAAAAGAGAAGGTAGTTGGTCTCCCAGTCTGGTAAGGTGCTTTTTAGTCTCTTCCACGGACCTGCTTGTGAGGCCGTTTGTCCCTGGATGGATAAGGATGTTTGTGCCTTCCCCTGCCCTACGCATAATTTTAACAATGCAGTGTCCCACCATGCGGATGCTCCTGGGAGACATCTGACCACTGCCCTGGGCTGTCCATCCTGTTTGAGGTGAGAATCGACTCCTTGAATCATGGAGTCCCCTATGATTATTAGTTTTTTTTCCAGTGTTTCTCCTTTTGGCTACCACTTGGTTGATTAGCGCCAGTTTATGCTGTGGTGGTTGATGACCTGATACATCCTCTGCCTTTGCATCCAGCTCAGATGTCAGAGGTAAAAACCTATTAGTTGTTTGTATGAGATGATTTTGGTCCTTGCGCTTGCCCAGGATGTTTGTTGGGGCCTTTGTCCTACCACTGCCAACCACCTGCCAACCCCCTGGCCGAGTTTTCCTCTGTGGTAGGGGTGTGATAGGTTGGAGGTGGTTGTGCACCTGGAGGTTGCTTCTATGACTGCCTCTCTGCAGTTCGGGGTGGAGGTGAGTGATTTCTACCCATGCTGCTCGGAGCTGTGTCCTTAGGTCCTCGAGTGCCCAGCATGTAGGGCAGTGACCTATATTTTGGATGAAGGTCCTGAGGAAGAGTGTTCCACAGTGCCTACAGTTGATTATGCCCATTCTCAACAAGGCTGGCATAGTTTGTGGATGAAAAACAAAAACTGAACGCGGACGAAAAAAGTGCTGGAATCTAAGTGGACAAAAAGCGCTGTGGAGAAGCTGCATGGATGAAATTAGAGTGAGGGAGAGCTGGGTAACTCCATGGATGCCTTTGCCAAATCTAGGATTAGCATAGGTAAGGGCTTGGTGTCACAAAAAAAAATCCTGATTTGCCCGAGTTGGCCGGGGTTCACGCCAGTGCTATTGCCCCGTCTCCGGTGTCTTGGTGTGTGTGGAGGTGGGAGACTGGACCACTACAGTAGTAGTGTATGCCTTCCTGGATCCACTGGCAGTCTGAGTTCCTCTCCCTGTGAGAGCTCGGAAGCCCCCCGTGAGCTCTGTTTGGCTCCCTTATTGAGTTGCAGCACCCAGTAATTTTAGATGCACTACCCAGTAAACTCAAGTAGGGAGGGGTGAAAGCTGCTGCCAACCTCACCCTGTGTGTTTTGTTGGATTTCTTTTCCCAATGTTTTCCTTTTAATACAACTCCCAGTACATGCCTGAAGGGGAGGGTATGCCTTCCTGGATCCACTGGCAGTCTGAGTTCCTCTCCCTGTGAGAGCTCGGAAGCCCCCCGTGTGCTCTGTTTGGCTCCCTTATTGAGTTGCAGCACCCAGTAATTTTAGATGCACTACCCAGTAAACTCAAGTAGGGAGGGGTGAAAGCTGCTGCCAACCTCACCCTGTGTGTTTTGTTGGATTTCTTTTCCCAATGTTTTCTTTTTAATACAACTCCCAGTACATGCCTGAAGGGTAGGGTAGGGTTTGTGGTTCCTGCTCTTACAGGATGCTTCTAGTGTCAATCAATGTATTGCCTATAAATAAGCAATAGGAACAGGGAGGGAGGGTGGAGGTGTGGGCGGTGGGAGGTGTGTCCCCAAATGCTACCCTATGCAGTCAAGCTGCTGTTGTTTGTTCTGTCAGTCATTAGGACCTGCAGCCTCAGTCCTGAATAGAAGTCCTATAGGCTAAATTCAGCTGCTTCTTAGATCCAAAAGGACTGTCAGCATAATAAAACCAATATTTATGCAGCTCAGATTGTCATATTTTGTCAACAACCTTAACATTCTGTAATGAATACATATCATCAACACACCCTTTTGAAACAGATTTTATTTGTTTACCCATTGCTGCTTTTGTCCTGTTTCTAATGGAGTCTCTCCTCATTTGTAACTAATAGAATGACCTAATAGCTATTTATTACACCATAAAATGAAACTCTTTTAAGATGTGGTGAGTTCTTATTCTAATTCTTTTCATGCTCAAATGATTAATTTCTTTGCATAAACCTTATTTTTGTATATAAATTGCAAAAATGATAGAGTGTGATTATTTATGAGTTTAAAGTGTCAACTTCTGTATTCTTTATGCAAAAAAAATTATACAAATGTGGTCAGTATCCCATCCTCTTATAACCATGGTCAAACATGAATGAACCATGGTGTATTCAGAACATTTAGAAAACATATTGGGAAAGACCATGACATACCTGTATTATATAGATGCATAAACAAATCAAAAAGTTATTGGCAATATTCTTCATTTTAAATTCAGTAAAAGATTAAAATGAACATGTTTAGTAGGATCAATGGATGCAGAATGGTAATGGTCCAGCATGGTCAATTATGGTTAAGAATGACCATGACTAGTCTGACCATGCTAGACTGACACTGGTTTGTAACCACGGTCATCAACCACAGTCAAAGCATCATCAGAACATGGTCATCCAGTTTCAACCATGGTTAACCATGATACCATGGTCAAATCCTCACTGGGACTATCCCTCCCAAATGAAATAAAATGTTTAAAGAGATGACAGCTGCAGTATCTATGGTCTTCAAAATTATGTCAATAAGTAACTTCTGAACCATTCCATAGTTACTGATTTCCTTGTGTAACTGCATTCTAGAACAATTTTTGAATAACCATGTTTGTAACAAGTCTAGACATGTTTTAAATGGCATACGGTCGATTCGTCGCGGTCTAATTTGTCGCGGTTAAAGCGTAGCGTCGATCTCGTTGAAATGTAATATTGTCGCCGGTACAACAGGTAGTGGCTACAATGTAGCGACTGCAACCAGATACCCGCGACATTCTGTCCGCTGATGTACGGCGACAATACCTAATTAGATTTTGAAAATAGCTCTGTCACTAACTTTGTCAGCAGAAGCAACAAACCCAGCTTTCTATTAGGAGAGCTAAACTGGAAATTTGGATTTTCTTGATCTCTTGGTCTTTACTTGATTCGACCAGAGATCTTAAACATTTTTACTTTTAGCAGTCCTATTTTTAGTTAGGGTTTAGAGAGGGTTATCTAGTATGGGCAGGGCAGGACTGGGGAGTGAGACAGCTCAGGATTTGGCTTTTTTGTTTTCAAGTTAGCCACCCGCAGTTCACCTACCTCATTTCTGTGTGCTGCAAGAAGGAGAAGAAGTGTTGCCTGTCGTCCTAACCCTCCGACAACCAGGCCACAATATACATTGTGCTTGGTAATGCAATTGACGCCGTGATGTACAGCCTTATCACTCGCTACCAGCTGGGACTGACAGTAATCAGGCTGAAAAGGACGCCGGTTGCAATTGCGGTTAACAAAGGGGGAATAAGAAGCAAATTTTGACTTATTATTGTTAGCTCCATTAGGTAATACAGTTCAAAGCCTAATGCATAAGGGATTATGTATTACTTAAACAATCTTTAAAGAAATAAAAAACTATACGTATGCCAGTCAAAAGTAGCAACTGGTTTCAGGTTAGTTCCTTTTGTTGGATTTTTGTGCACCTTTTGAGGAGAAAGTTAAGTTGCTCCTTAGTTTCCCCTTGCATTTCTTTTTAGGCGGTTCAAATGGTTTCACAGGGGTTCTTGCTACAAGTTCTGCCCAAGAGGAGTCAGCCGATGTTACGCCAGGAAGGGCATTGTTGGTGCCTCAGAGCATCGGTTCGGATTCTTCTTCGGGAATCTCTTCCTGGGATCAAGGTAAGTCATCATCCAATGGTGCATACTTGTTCGACAGGGGAATCAGAGAGAAATAGTTGGTGTGACACTCCTTTGAGCAAGAGGTCTCTCCGGGTTCATCAGTAGAGCAACAAGTTTTATTAAATTCATATACTAGGTGTCCGTGGTAACTGTTGGAAAGTGAAAGTGATGCTGCGACTATTTGTCCGAGTACCCTTTTTTTATGGCGACCTAACTACCTATCGACGAGTTATGCCATCGACCAAATGAATGGAGTTTATTTGTCCCCGCGACGAAATGTCCGCGTTATTTTGACCGCAACATTTTGTCCGGGGACCAATTGACCGTACACGGTTTTAAATACCATGCTTCTATCTTGTTTAACCAGATCCAATGATTTTAACCTTGTTATGGGCATGTTTGATAGTGAAACTCTGATCATGGTTATTTCATAGTTTTTGAACATGGTCATCGAAAGGCAACTACCACGTTCAAAACATGGTCAGATATGAAATATGGCAAACATAACAGTAGGGTATTGTCGCAGGGGGAGTCTGCCTCCTGCAGACAATACCAGCCTTTTGTGATAGCAGTTTTGGCTGGTAGTGGTACAGGGGGCCTCTGCATGCCTCTGAAGTCCGTCACCCCCTACTGTGACTGTGTATCAGGCCCCAGGCTTCTGCTCCACACTCCTGGTTCTTGCCCTATTCTTGAGTCCATTGTCTGTCCACTGCAGCTCATTTGTTGGCCCATTTGCCAGCCTCCAATGAGTCAGACAAAAAAAATCAAACGTGATCCTTGTGAATGATCTGCACCCATGCCAGAAAGAACATGATGTGTGAAATGATGGTGCTGCTGTGCTGCTGCACAGTACTCTCCGTACTCTACTTCTTTCACTGGTAGGTGGCAAAACCTAAATATGGAAAGAAGAGAATCTATTGATCCTCAAACAGTACTAGTCTCTTAAATTTCAGTAGCTGCAGGATAAGGTTGTGGGTGCCCACACCATCCATGATATACGAGCACATAAGTGGTAGATTTTCTGCCAGTGGCCTACCATGTCGTATGATGCAGGATGCCTTTTGCAAGCAAAGCTCCATTCCCTTCATATCCACAAGTAAGGTATCTCTCAGCCAGTCTTTCAAATGTAACAAAAGGAGATTGCCATCTGTCCCTTCCAGAATTCCCAGCATCCTGATGTTGATGGTCCATGCTTGGTTCTCCAGGGTTTTAAGACCTGCACAAAGGTGCTGATTTTCTTTTATTAGCATTGTTGAGGACCCCATTGCAGCCACTGACTGACAATTTACCTCCAAAATCGTCCTTTAGCTAGTTTCCACAGCAGTTTTAGTACAGTATTTGTCAGCCGGTTATTAAAAGCATCCAATTTGGAATTCATTTCTGTTACGAACTGAAGAAGTCTCTGCATTTTAATGCCTAGAGACTCATTTCCAGCAGAACCTGCTCAGCCATGGCATCCGGGGGGTCCTTTCCAGACAGTGAGGTCTCAGCTCCAGCCTGATTTTCCCTAATACAGTTGCTAACGTTGACAGATTCAGCTGCGGTTTTCTCATTTTGTGCACCAGATGATCTGCAACATTATTATGCCAAAAGTTCCGTTGTAAAGACAGGATTTTATATTTAAATTCTGCATTTTCTCTGCATTTTTGTAGGTGCTGTATCACCAACAATATCGTGTTTGTGCTCCACACCCACTTCTATTACCAGGATATGTCAGGAAAGCCTAAGAAAAAGACAGAGTCAACAGGCTTTTAGCACTGTGTGAGCTGTACTGGGTGGGCAGACAGGCATTCCCAGTGCTTTGACTGGTGAGCCCAGAACAGAGCCTTGATACTTGGAACCACTGTAGACATTTTGACCCAAAAACTATGTGGAAAAGCAAGATTAAGAAGAAATGTTTGTCTGCTCCTGTAGCCACTACACTTCAAGTATTGTTGACTGTTCCCTGAAAACAGAATTTAAAATTATAAGAAAAAATGGAGAAAGAACAGACTGGTATTATCCCTTCTCCAAAGCCAATCTCAAACAAAATCAGAAAAACAATGCAAGAGGCCAGCCTGCAGCGCAGTGGTTGGATTTCTGCTTGCAATGCCGGCCATCAGGGTTCGGGAATGAACCTGGGAAGCCGAAGGGTCAGCCTGGGGGAGAAGGATAAAGTGCCCATAAGGCTGCTCTCCCCTCTGGGAGGGTGGGAGCATGCCCAGTGTGCTTGGTGACTCCTGGCAGAGGCCAGGAGTAATACAAGCTGCTGGCACCGAATATCAGTGGGGCGGGGTGGATGCAGGTATCATTGCACGTCCCCACTCCGGGGCAGTCCAAGAAAAACACTCTCAGGCTGCAATGGATGATGCGCACCTGGCACCAGGACCTTAATGGTCTCACCAACCAATCCTAGTTCCATGGCACTGACCAGTCCTGAACCCCACCCTGGCGGGGGAAGCCAGGGAGGCATCGCCTTTCTCGTCGGAGATGGACTGGATCAGGGGCACTGGACCTGCCTCGAGGGGTAAGTCGGGGGGGGTATCAGGGAAGGATGGCTGAGATGAGGTAGAGTAGTGTGCAGGATAGAGCCGAAGGGCAGGCAGCCTGGGGACAAAAAGAGCATAAAAAAAGGAAAAAAAGAAAAACAACGCAAACATAGATTGGTGGAAGTGCAAGTTTTGTGCAAAACCTTGGGTTGTTTCACCCATTGCTTCAGACATTTTTGTGAACCTGGTAGCTAAATAAAAAACATTATTTCTGTAAGCAACTTTTTTTTTTAATCTCTCTTTATTCACCTATTCCCTGCGTGCCACCCCTGACCGATCAGGGGAGACACGGCCGACATCCCACTGCCTGACACCTTGCCCAGAATGGATCCTAGATCCCATGGAGCCATGGTTTTACCCCCCTGGTGGGGATGAGGTGGGGTGCTAACACCCCAAAACTTACGTATCGTTGATCTGAGTCTGTCGGGTGGGCACAGGCACATCGTGGGCATGTCTCCTGGCTCCCCGTCTCTCTGGTGGTGGCAGGCTCTTTTTGCATTTTCTCCCCAGTGCATGGTGTTTGCCCTGATGTCATGGCGCATATGCACTGACATCCACCACAGATTGCAACCGGCCCTTCCTGCAGTGGCAGGACTTGTCATACCTGGCCTCCGCTTGGGGTCAGGGAAGCTGTAGGCTTTGGTCCCCTTCTCCCCTGGAGAAGGCGAAAGCAATCGGGATGCTCGAGCTTCTCCTCTGGCCGTTCTACAGTGACCCAAGTCCACTCCTGAACTCGGGTTGCTAGTGTCACAAGCAGAAATCCAACCGCTGCACCGACAGACTGGCTGCAACTTGGCTTTTGTGTGCACTGCCTTTGTGTCTGATCAAACAAAATAAGAGCATGAAAAAAGCTTCAAGGGCCCAGGCAGTTGAGTATAGGGTTGCTCGGATTCCAAGTCATGGAATCAGTTTTGTCAGATTCTGATCCAGTTTTCAGAATTTGGATTTTTGGAACTGCAATCCTAAAATCTGAATTCTAAAATTTAAAGCTAAAACATGTTTTTACATAAAAAAATTATAATTTGGGATTCTGAATTGTATTCCGATTCTGATTTTGAGGTCCTGTTTCAAAATCAGATTGGAATTAGATTTCAAATTGGAAATCTCTAAATTCTTAAACAGTCCCGCTGGATCATAACTGTCTAATTTTGAGAATTCCTTATAGGGTATATAATGGCAAAGAGCACAGAATCTTGGCTACTGGGGCCTGTAGTGCAAGAGAACACATGCATAACTGACCTGCTGTTGATCTCCATAAAACCTTAGCAGATAAAAGAAACCCCAAAGAAAAACCCATTGAAATAGCAAGTGTACCCTTCTGTCCCAGTTCCAATGAAGCAAGCAATGCTTTTGGGCAAAGAGCTGCCATCCTGGAGGGATTTTAAACAGATGTGGCAGTGTTTGCAGTCCTTGAAAATGTCCTAACAAAATGCTCCTGTGGCAGCCCCACTCCACAAATCAGGAAATGAGTAGTAGGTCATGTTGATAAGACTGAATAGGCCAATGGGCCTTTTTCTTCCACTACATTCTCTGTTTCTGTGCTTCTGTGTTAGAAGTACCTATTTGTCCATCCTTCTGAAGATCTAATTCAACAGCTGTTTGTGTGAAGGCTAGAACATACTTCTCAACAGCACCTCCTGACAATGATTCAAGACAAATTGAAACACTGGCTGCCAATTTGCCCCTGGCCTGGCAACTGCCTTATTACACTTCACCAATGCTGCTAGCAGTGTTTGTGAAGCTCACACTAGGTTTTACCCTTCTTGTCCCACTTTAAAGGCCTCTAGAGTTCCATGTGATGATAGTGATCGAAAAACAGCGATCACTATCATCACGAATGTATATCGCCTTACATTTCTCAGCGAACTGACATCAGTGAAATCAAATGTTTTTGTGAAGGGTGTTTCTCTAACCACCCCCATGGAGGGCTTTGCCCCGCACCCCCTTACTAAGTTCTCAACTCAGGGGGTGCAACTCGAGGAGGGGGTGAAATTCTGAAAAAAAAAATTAATTACATATCGGCAAGCAGCGGCAAAATTATTTCCCCCAAGCAGGTCCCAAACCCAGTGCCTACTGCACTGTAGCCAACCACCATCACCACCACACCACAGGGCTGGCTCAGTTGCAGTATGCTCATCTATCTTCCTGAGGCCTCCCTCCTATCCCTCCCATACAGCTCCCCATCCCTCCCCTTCCAGTCGCTCTAGACACTATTATATCGCTACCCTTGCAGGGTAGCAGGTCATGATAGTGCTATAAATGAGTAGCTGTTTCTACAGTCACTTATTTATAAGTGCTATCATCATGGGCTACTGGCCTCTAGACATAGAAATACCAGTTTCCTTTCAGGCGCTCCACAACATGCTCCTTTAGTAGAAGCACATTCACTTTAACTTGGTATGTGCCCTTGGGGACGGAACCATAGAGTTTGCCAGTAAAATAATTTACCTGCACCTTTTTAAAACACAGCTGTCACAGATGTAATAAATATAACATATTTACTATGTACTGAATTTATAATACATATAAATGCTAAATGTGGAAAGATATAGCATACTAAGGAAATCAAAATAAAAGTTTCACACAACAGGAAAAATGCAAGACAGAGTCAGTTTTGTCTTACCACACAAGCCGTGAGTTGGGCCACTTTATGTGTACAGGACTTGAAGTTTCAGACCTGACTCTCATGTGCTCTCTAAATGGACACACAGTATTTAAAGAGGTCCTTCTTTGGTTGCTGGATGCCCAGAGCTCACACACAGCTTCTCCCTAAGCATTGGAGGTGGAAGAGGCTTTTCTTCACCTGTTCATCCCAAGGTTTTGAACTACTCAGTCCCCATGATGCCACAGGGCTGGGACATGATGTCACCATAAGCAACTAGCTTGTTTTTTCAGCAACATCCAGTCAGCTCCATTCAAACACCAGACAGTTTTGACCAGTTCTGGAGTTTTTCCTTTAGAAAGTAAACAAGTTAAACTGCCCATTAATAAACAAAACACGGACCTCGGTAAACTTCAGTACTTGTAGACTTGTGGTCTCTGAGTTAATAAGCAAAGAAGGGAAGGAACTCGATAAACTTCAGTACTCACAGAATTCTAGTCTCTGAGTCCTTTGTTTAGTTTACTAGGCTGCATACCAAACGTTCACTGTTAACTAACATCAGAGCAATTACACAATGATTACTAACTATTCATAGCTATCTTCGCCACCATTGAAGAAGGCTGACCTAATTTAGCCTGTTGCATGCAACGTTTTGCACACAGCCTCTTCCTAAAGTATACAGAACAGGAGAAGAGCAAGACAGCAGCCTCCTTCAGCTTCTCCAGCAAAGAAAAAGACAAATCCATGACTATCTGGGCCATGCCACCACAGACCCATTGCCAGTAGGAGGTCATTTCATTTTTTTTATCTCTGGGAATGGGCACAGATAATGAGAAAGGGACAAACACTGTCCTTCCAAGTTGTCCAAAAATGCAGAGGTAAAAGATGTTCAAAGCTGTACTACCAGCAGAAAAGATAATGCTCAAAATGGAGGTGCTAAAATACTGTAGAACACATACTAATGTCCCAGTTGGGAAAAGTTTTTTTTTCTCCAGGGATCTTTTTAGTGCTAAAGAAAAATGGAGAGAGTGGAAACAAACTGAGGATCTGAGATTCCCAAACAGGTGCATAGCAAAGGAATGGTTCAGAATGGTATTCTTGCCAATGGTGCTCCCATCCCTTGAGGCACAGGACTGGTTTTGTGCTCTGAACATGAAGGATGTGTGTTTCCACATTCCAATAAGGCTCAGTCAGAGAAAAAACGTTAAGGTACACAGTGGGACTGGACCAGTATCAGTTCAGTGCAGTGGTTTTTGGGCTGACCTCAGCTCCAAAGGTGTTTACAAAATGCCTGTCTGTGGTGGCAGCAGCACTGTCTGCAGAAAGGGAGTTCTGGTTTATACCTACCTAGACAGCCGGCTAGTATGGGGAAACACAGGAACAGGTTCAAATGTCTCCCGGGCCTCATCATGATGTCAAAACATTGTGCTTCCTGTTGAATTTAGAAAAGTCAAAACTAGAGCCTTCTCATGTGCTGTAATGTATAGGAACAACATTGGATTCTTTAATGGGCAGAGATCTGCTACCTTTGCAGAGAGTACAAGCTCTAAAGGGTTATGCTGCTTCATTCTAGATAGACTCTTGCAGGACTGCTCAAGAATGTCTCAGGCTACTAAGCCTTATTTCCTCGACCACAGCAGTGGTGACACTATTGGCCAGATTGCAAATGAAAGAGAAACAGTAATGTCTTAAAAAAGTATTGGTGCCTGACTGGTCCACCTTTAAGTCAGAAAGTACCAATCAAGCAGGTTTTGGTAGCAAGATCTAGGGGACTTAAGAGAAGGCATCCCTTTTCTCCAACCCCAGTACTCACTAGTGCTCATGACAGATGCACCCCTCAAATGTGGGGTGAGGGCACCTAGAAGGTAGATCTGCAACTGGAGTATGGTCTCAAACAAGGTGGCTAGAGCACATACATCTATTAGAGTAAACAGCAACACTTAATTAGGTATCTGGTCATGCTGAAATACATGGATGCCCTGGATGTGCTGTGCGGCATGAGGTAAAACTGAATTTCTTTAATGAATTCATGGCTGGACACCTTGGAAGGTGTAATTGTGCTTATAAAATCACCGTAAAAGATTAAAAAATAATCAGTAATCAGCTGAAAGAGCCCAGTTGTCTGGTTATGCATAGCATAAAAAGACAACGTGACAGCTATCAGTTGATCAGATGTTTAGATTTTTCCAGCCTGTTTTATGAAGATAGCCAGCTCGCTCCACCATATTACAGCACTTCTATGCATAACCTGGTAATACTTCCACCCTGCAATGGATGAATGCTGGAAACTACAGTTGTTTTTGCTTATACCATGTATATAGACCAAATTTTAGCCTCTTAAAGGGCACTGTCCACAATAGTGGCTCTGCTACATGTTAAAGATGTGTATCCATATGTGATGTTTCCACGCTCCTGGAGGCTGCTGCATGTGGCTGAATCCATAGCCTCTGGTGTTCTCACTACGCATGCAGAGGACAGTGCAGAGGGGTGAAGTGTATTAGGGGACAGAGTGGGGCCAGATACCAGATATCCAACTGCATGCTCAGGTTGACTCAAGAGTGGGTCTTCGTCTCACCACAGAGCAAGAGATAGTGGGATAGGGTGGGTGTCCACATGCCTGCCCCCAACTTGGTCACCTGTTTAGATGTGCAGACTAACAGGGATCTGGTGCAGGAGGGGTGTGCATCAACACGTGTGGAGGGGGCACTCTGTGGCTGTGCACAGCTCTTTGCATGTGCTGAGAGGGTCTCCGACCCTTTGTAGATGGGGCCTTAAGCATGGATTTCAGTTTCCTTGCCAAGTTTAATGTTTACTTGTTCTTTAGTTTTCTTTTTTCCTGTTGTCCTCAGTATGTAGAATGACTGACATATGCTAATCTATACTGTTATTTGGAATCACTAATATCTGCCATGTGTGACAAGAGCCTTGTTCTTCTCTTACTTTAATTCTGTCTTTTGATCAAACCATTTAAATGTATTATCTCTTGAAAATTTTGCAGGTGGAGCCTGTTAAAGCACAGAAAGATTAGGGGTGCTGAGGACAATTAGTAAGATTTGTGTTACACGTTTAGAGGCATTAGATGTAGATGTAGATACTTGAAAATTGTGTATATTGTCATTAAATAGGCTATATTATAACTAAAAATCAGAAAAAGTTGATGCAGATGATGCTATCATTTACTGTTCTTCTGACATGGGATGGATCAACTCTATGCTAGCCTCTGACTTTCACACTCTCAAAGACTGGTTTCTACAGAAGCAGCTTGTCTTTAATACTAAAAAAAACAAGTACATGTTGTTTGCCAGTCCAGCAGCACAAACCCCCTCCCGCTGGTTGTACTATTTCACACTGGAGCTCTCTTTGAATCTGTCAAGTCCTTCAAATATTTGGGAGTCACCTTGGATTCCTCCCTTTCCCTTGACACACATATCACAGTCCTAACCAAAACTCTAAACCAAAAGCTTGGCATCCTATATCATATCCAACCCCTCTTCACATCTACCTCCTGCCACAAGATGGCGGCTGCTACCCTCCTGCCACTCCTTATGTATGGAGCTTCCTTGCTGCTCTCAACACCCACCACCACTCTATCTTGTCTACCGCAGGTCTACCACAGGGTTTGAAGATTTGCACTGGGGGTCAGTGCTCGACATCACCACTGTGACGTCCTATTCTCCCTGGGATGGCTCCCCTATGAATCAAGGTTACAGTATGCTACTCTAAGCATCAGACATAAACTGGTCCATCAGTATACTGCTTCTTGCCTTGCTGACATTGTTCAACGGCGACACCCTCGACGTACTCTTAGATCTGCCTCCCTACCCCTTCTCTAATTGCCAAACCCCAGTCTTGCAGTGGCCCAGAGATCCTTTGCCTTTTCTGCTGTGTCCTGTTGCAACTCGTTGCCTCCTGCAATACTGACCTGTACCTTTCTCTCTCTTTTTCAACGCTCATTGCTATCTCATCTTGCTGCCTCACCCTGCTCCTGTTTTCGATAACTCCTGATTCTACCGACCTTCCATGAGTATTTTTCTCTGCATGACTCTGCTCTCTCGTACTGTGCTATATTCTAAAAGTGTATAAAATGATGTTTGTTTACAATGTATAATGTTTTTGGTTTATCATTGTTTCCTACCACTTGAGTTAACTTTAAGTAGTAGTGGTAGTAGTAAAATGTTTATTTTTATACAGGAAAGATGTCACTTTTACATCATTGGGTCAATTACCCATTTTCAAGATGCTCCTGTTAATAGTTGTTCTCTGTTGATGTACCTGTACTTGACCCCTGTACCAATCTTGTTATTAATGTTTTGTACTGCACTTCTGGGTCGCCCCTGAAAAAGGGATTGTCTTGTCTCAGTGGGCTCACCCGGTTACCAAAATTCCATAAATAAATAAAATGTAATGAATTTCAGTGTATTTTACAATAATTAATATAACTTTCATATATCAATATATGAACACAGTACCCATAAAGTTGTATCTATATTGCTGTAACTAAAAACTTTAATTGAAAAAAAAAACTATTCTTAGTCCCTGTGGTTTCAGAGTTATCTCCTTTAAAAGAAATTAGTTTTCGAAAAGCTAATGCTGGAACTGTTAGGGACAGGAACTTATTTTTTTAAATGAAAACTTGGAGTCAGGTCAATATTGGTATCTGATTGTATGGTGCTCATGTATCAAAAGAAAGTTTTTTTTATTTACAGTTTTTGTTGCCTTATCTGTTCCAGTTGCTCCCTTCTGACCTGTTCCTTCAGCCCCATCACCCAGCTTCCCAAGGCTTACATTCCCTCCATCGTCCTCTGCCACAGAACTGTTTGGGCCTGGTAGCCGGTGTGGGGCCTGTGAGGGACTGGGCCTTTATCCTGTGGTTGGGGATTTTCTTCTGCCTTGTTTTGACCCCAGGCCTACCTCAGGTGCAATGGGCATGATGTGTAAGCTTCATCTCTAGGGAGATGCCCCCGGCGTCTTGCGTGTTGGGTCCCTCCTCCTGTGTGGTCTTGCTGCACTGTCAGCCAGACACCTCCAGGTGGCAGACGAACAGTGGGACACAGTCACTCCTTCCCTGAGGGAGGAGAGCGGTCCTAGGGATGCTCAATCCTTCCTCCCCCAGCCCATCCCCGAGCGACACACGTCCATTCCCAAACCCGGGTTACTGGTAGGGCAAGAGGTGAAGCACTCAGTGCCTCTGCCCTCCACATCACTGGTCTGGCAGTCAATGTAAAGTTTTATCATTAACTGTAGACCATGTCATGAAAATGTATCGATACACATTGATGATTAAATTGCAAAGTATAGATATATGAACACTGTATCTAATACAAGCTTTTATATCAAAACAATTAAATTCATAGCCCCTCTGGTTCCAGAGTAATCTCCTTTCAAATAAGTTGTCTTTAAAAAGAGATGACTTTGGAACTGCTAGGGACAGGAACATAATGTTTTAAATAAAAGCTTGGAGTTGGGGCATATCGATATGTGACAGTATGCATTGCTCATATATTGATGTATAGGGGATAGGACATGGGCTGACTTATTGCACTCAATAGCTAGGATTACCAGATTTTGGAATGCCAGAAAGAGGACGCTTTCTAAGGACTAATCAATCTTTATTATTATATTGTTTTAGTTCCATAATGTATGTTCAGTAAAGTACACGATCGGTAAATTTAAAGCTAGCCTGATTTCACCATCTATGGGTACTTTTCTGAGGATCAGATTTTCCTAAGCAACAGAGGGTGGCTCATCAAATAGTCATGAAATTCACTGCAAGACAAGTGCTTGGAGTTGTACTGTACAACAAGTAGTGGCTTCACTGACTCTACACAAAGGCGATTCCTCTCCTTAGTCCACTGACTTTGGTTCAGTGAGTAGGCCCTCTCTACATTTCTATAATGTGGCTAGGAATGGCAAAAAAGAATTCTGCAGTCTTGAGCAGCTCTGAATAGCACTCTATATTCTTTGTGCTTGTGAAGTACCTTGTCCGTTTCTCATGAGCTAGTAAAGAGCCAAACTCTCCTTCACCTTCACCATTTTTGTATGGAATGAATTGCTTCATATTACATAACTGATGAAAACATTTCATATCATCGGTTTCAACCCCCTTCTCATTCAAATACTTGATATATGACCCAACATCATTCCAAGAAGGGGTGTCAGAGAGGCACATCCCAGTGTCAGATCCGGAATTCTACAATGGGGTTGTGTGGTGGTGGGACTAGATATGCAAATTTCTCTAATCCTTTATATAATTTGTTATGATCTTGTTTTACTACATTTTAAATAGAGAATACAAATGTAGTATATAGTTTAGAATGTATATTTTCTTCTTACAATCAATAAATCATACTTCTTAAACAAAGTGAAATGCAGCGGCAGCAAGCAAGTAGTTTTCAATGGGGGGGGGGTGCTACCGTCCCCCTCACTGCCTCCCAGATCCATCACTGGCACATCCACTTGAAACAAGACAACTCCTGGAAAGGATATGTCTACATTTCCAAGTATGCAATGCATATTGTGTAGAGGTTTTGTAGGTTGTTACTGAACCTGTCACACTCGGCTCCAAACCCCTCCTCCTGCTTCTGGCTCAGAATTACCTTGCCTTTTAATTACATGAAGTTGTGATTTTTCCACTCCACAAGGACATAACAGACAAACTCTAATATGTCCATTACTGGAATTACTCTCTCTTTCAATGCTTTTTATGTGAGAGTGGATCACAGACAAAAGTGAGTGCATCTGCCACACTATTGTATCACAGTAAGAAGTTTGCTCTTTGACAAGAAGAATGCCTTTAAAGCTGGGAACATTTGCAGCAGCCTTGTGATAGCTGGTAAGAGAGACAGCCATCGTGTCTTACTGTGACAAAGTAACTGTCGATATTCGACTTCAACAAAGTCACAGAATTCTTTCAGAGATTACACAGTGTAAGTCTAGAAATAATTGAAAATCTTTAGCACAATTGAGTCTTTGTCTACATCAAGGACATCTGCTCCATGCTGGATACAACTGTTTAAAACATGTGCTGGGCATCCTATCCCGATCAAGCTACCTTTCAGCGACCTCTTCAGATTTGAAAACACATTCTTGCCCTCAGCTTGCCTGAGCCCCCTAAACATTTGTGTTGCAGTCATCACTTGTGAATGCGACACATTTTTGGAGTAGGTCACGTTTTTTTACAAAGTTTTTTTCACGTAGTTTGAGACAGTGCTCACAGTTTCATCAAACACGCTCTGCATTTCTATTACTTTAGTTTGTAAAAGCCCCCTTTTTCCAATGAATGTACTGAATTAAAACTGGAAACATTTTCACAGCACCGTGATTGCTTCCATCAATGGCAACTCCGCAGCATGAAATATTACCAAGTGATTCGATCACAATGTCTACAGCATGGGGAGCAAGTACAGAGTTAATTATAGCCTCGGTCTTGATTTCAGCACTTGACATCTTACGTGCAATTTGATAGTCAGGGTACGTCTTCTTAGTTAAGCCGAAGTACAGTCCATTGATTTGTAGCTGGCCTTCTGTCTTACAGTGTGGAATGCCAAAGTGCCTTTGGAGGTACGTACAGCATCCTCGGTTTTGGAACCTGGCTGAATGAAATAATCAGACACGTTTCCCGAGGAGCTGGCACTCTGAATGCTCTTCTGATGTTTCATAGATTGGATGTAGGCTTCTAGGTCAAGGGCTCCCATATTGGCAATGGAGACGTACATTCTGGTGCTACATAGCATGCACTCAGCCCCCCACTCTTCCTGACCATTTCGAAAACACGGATATTTCTTCTTGAGTTCGTCCATATACTTGCACTTGCATTTTGGCATTTTGGCATTTTTCTGGGCTTGAACTTGAAGGCTTCAAGGCAAGCAGCTACAAATCCTGTAACATAACAAGCACACACAGAGCCATCCCACAAAGTCAACACTGACTCGCTGCAGCGCGCCCCCTCCCCCAACAGCTCTCAACTGCTATGAATCTGGCATAGACCTCTTTAAAATAAGAAAAAAAACAAAAATAAAACAAAAGCAAAGTGGAAGCAGAAAGCAAAAAGCCAACCACTGACTTCCCGTGGTCATTGTTTTACTTTTATTCCCAGGATGTACCTGCCCCAGATGTTTTGTTGCACTCTTACATTGTTTGAAGAATAATGGTGCACTGCTGTACAGGCAAAAATCAGTCTTATTTAATTTTGGTCCAGCTCTATAATTATAGTTATCCCATTCTTTTAGTCACCATCCACCAACCACCCCCACCCCCGAAATCCAGAAGTAAAATCCCACCTGTCTGTGTACCGAGATGTGCTGGGTCCCCATTCCCTTGCCTTCCATAGGAAGTGCATGTTGCTCAGTCAGACTACATATTTTTCACCTGGCTTCAGCCATATAATTGAAAAAACAAACAAACTGAAAGCCAACAAACTGACTTAAGATGTCAGTTGCACAGCCTGATGTGACCCCAAACCCTGCGGTCTTGCTCTGTCGCTACGGTCAGCGTCTGTTCCTGCTGTGCATTCAGTCAGATCCTAGACTCTGTCTTTGCCTGGAGCAATTTAAGAAAAATGCTCACACTGCAAATATTCAAATTTTAGGCATTACTGAAGAAACTGAGGGGGAATTACCTCAATTATTTACATTCTTGGAAAGGTGGTTACTTGAAGTGGTGGGGTTTATTTATTTGCTTTTGTTTACCAGGTAAGCACATAGCCTAGTGCCTATTTTCAGGTGTGACCTGGGAGATTACAAGGTACATTCAAGAACATCAGGCATATCAGGGTCCATACAAGAACATCGGGTGTATACATTACAAGCAGAATGTAGATAACAGCATGGTACAGGCATGGATGACAGCAATCAACATAATGGTGCACCCATACCCTAATGGATATGGGTAATAGGTTAAATGAGTAGAACAATTTGTGTTAGAGAGACCTAGGAAAAACATGAAGATAGAACAATACACGTACTCTATTAATGAACAGTTGGGTCGAAAAATGGACCCAATACATTTAATACATCTAATAGCTACAAGCTCGCCAGTGGATAAGGTGCATTCAATAACAGGAGACCCCTCTCCTAAGCAGTCGAGTCGGGTATAACGACTCAGCTGGCCAGACTGATATGGGCTGAAGGGGGTTAGTTAAGTGTGGAGGCAGGAGGAGGCCAATTTGAGAAAGCCCCAGAGGGAGGCTTTGAAGCAGGGATGGGTGGGGGAGGAACGAGTGTTTGCAGGGAGGAAGTTCCACAACCTGGGCGCGAACGCGGCTAAGGCTCGATTGCCCATTTGAGTTCGAGTTTTTGAAACCAGGAGGACCTGAGAGTCACTGGATCTTAAGTGGTAGGAGGGGGTTGCAGGTAAGAGGGATATGGTGAGTGCAGAAGGGGTGGCAGTTCTGACGACATTGTCAATGAAGTTGCCTAGGACAAAGGTGCGGTGCTTTTCCAGAGGGAGCCACTCAAGCCGGGAGTATAGCTCCCAGTGGTGTGTGAGGTGAGAAGCAGAGAGCGCAAAGTGACATACATTGTTGTATGAGGTGTCTCATTTTGAGAGACTGTTTTTTGGGATGTGGGCAAAGGAGACAAACCCATAGCAGAACGTGGGTAGGAGGACCCCCCCCCGGCTACGGCGAATCATGCAGCTGGGGTGAGACAGCTGTTTGCTCTGTATGCAAGGCCCAACTTGCAGTTTGTGGCCTTACATGTGTTGCGAATATGCAAAGTGAAGTCCAGTTGCGGGTCAAGTGTCACCCCCAGGTACTTGACAGTGTCTGCAACTTGTAAGAGGGAACCATCAGCACCAGAGATTTTTAGAGGGGCAGGGACGGCTTTTGTCTTGACTAGGGAGCCAAAGAGCATGGCCTGAGTCTTTTGAAGGTTAATAGTAAACTTGTGGTCCTTTAACCAGGTTTGAATTAGGCTGAAGTCAGAGTTTAGCTTGGTGTTGATGACAGAGATGTCCTGGGAGTTGGTCAGGATGACGAGGTCATCTACATACAGAGTGGAGCGCCCATGGGCTGGGGCCGAGGGCAGCTCATTTATGAAGAGGGAAAACAGGAAGGGCCCAAGAACGGATCCCTGGGGGACCACACATTTCACCGGAGAGGGATCAGAGAGGGCTTTATTGACGTTGGTTTATTGCTGTCTACCAAGAGGTTGTTTGTGAACCAGGCAAGGGCGGGGGGCGGGGAGCCAGGGGACCGGAGAGTGGAGCACAGGAGTGAGTGGTCAACCCAATCAAAGGCTTCCAAGAGATCCATGAAGATGGCTCCAGTCAGTCTGCCTTGATCAGCAGTGGACCTGATCTCGGAGGTGACCACGGCTAGGGCAGTGGAAGTGCTGTGTCCTTTTCTGAAGCCGTGTTGTCCAGGGGAGAGTAGGTCATGGCTCTGTAGGTAGTGGGTGAGCTGTGAGGCAACCGCCTTTTCAAGAAGCTTGCTGATTGCATACAGGATCGCTATAGGGTGGTAGTTCTTGAGATTTTTCGGGTCGCCTTGTTTGAAAACAGGGATGGCTTTGGCCACATTCCATATATCTGGGATGGTTCCCGATATTACGGAGTTATCAAAGATGTGGGTGATGGGCGGGCTAGGAGAGATGTCCCTAGACAGAGCAGTTTGGTCTCAAGGCAGTCATGCCCAGCACCAGTGTGAGGGGGAGAGACCTGCAAGAAGCTTCTGGGCCTCCATGACGGAGACGACCCTTAAGTAGAAAGGAGGTTGGAGGGGGTTCCCACTAAGGGGGAGGCCCTGAGCCTTGGGATCAGGATGCTGGTAGGGGAGAGCGGGCAGGTCGGAGAACAGGGAGTTAAATGCATTGGCAATTGTGAGGGGGTTGTTGCAGCTAACCCTGCCGATGTGCATGTCAGTGACCTCGGCTCTGGTGGACCCTCCAACCATGTTTTTGATGTTGTTCCAGAAGCTCCTCAGGTTCCTGACCAAGGATAGCAGGGCAGATTGACAGAACTCACTCTTGGCTGAGCAGATGGCTCCTTTACATGAGTTCCTCAGCTGTCTGTACACAAGGAAGTTAGTACTGTTAATAGCAATTCCAACCAGGATAAACTATAAGACTGGGACAAGCACACTCCTGGGCTGGGTCCTAATGAATCGTCCAACACATATCTCCCATTCTGAAGTATTGCCCGACACTATCAGTGATCACTTAATGGTCTAACAAATTTATCAAGCCACCTGCCAGAACAATCACAAGTAGAGTTCTCTTCCATGGCCACCTGCAGCCACTAAAGTCTCTCCTCCGACAACAAGACTAGTCTTACATTGAAACCACACCTGATATTGACTCAGCTCTACAATACTTCATTGAACATTTCAATGAAGCCTGTGACATCCACACCCCTTTTAGGACACGTAGGATCAGGGGACTTGATAATCCCTGGAACTCTTTTAGCCTTCTGGCTCAAATGAAAGATCGTGACCACCTCTGGTATAGGGCCAGGACATCTGGCAGTCAACCTGACAGACAGACCTATAAGATGGCCAGAAATGCATGTACTAAGGCCATCCATGAGCACAAAGCACGTTACTATAAGGACATCCTTGCCAAGACCTGGGCTGATGGGAAAAAATTCTGGGAAAACCTCTTGGAAATCACTGGGAAAGCATCCAAACAGGCTCCAACTATGTTAAATGTTGATGGGGTCTATCACCCATGAACCTGTGTTAATTGCCAACACATTTAATTCATCCTTCACAGACCTTAGTCAAACTCTGCCTCCAAATGTCTTTGAACCACCCAGCATAGCTCCTTCATCCACCAAATCAGAAGAGGCCTCTACCCACCCATGTTTCAACTTCAAAGCTGTCTTGGAAAGCGAGACCAAGACACACCTATGTAAAATTCTAGGAGGAACTAGGACAAGCAGTGATTTCCTCGACCTAAAACTTCTTACTCTAACTCTAGATGGAGTCCTATCTCCCCTCACCAAGCTTCTCAATCACTCCCTCATACTTTCACAATTCCCCCAGATCTGGAAATCTGCTCTGGTTACACCAGTTTTTAAGAGTGGGGACAGATTACTACCTGGGAATTATAGGCCAATGTCAATTCTTCCCCCGCTGTCCAAAGCACTTGAAAGGATTGTTGCTGACCAGTTTGTGGAGTACCTGGAAAAATACAACCTACCATGTGTCCAAGAACATGGTTTTCGGAAAGGGCACAGCACATCTATAGCCCTACTGGAATTCACAGGTTTCATTCACCATACTCTTGATCAGGGTCAACTTGTTGGTGCAACCTTTATTGACCTGTCTAAAGCATTTGACACAGTCAATCACCATTTGCTGATACATCAACTTGCTGGGCTTGGTATATCTTCAGAAGCCCTATAGTGGTTCACCAGCTATCTAGCAAACCGCACACAGCAGATAAGAATAGGGTCTGCCCTTTCTGCTAAACTGCCTGTCTGCTCTGGGGTTCCTCAAGGATTGACACTGGGACCCCTTCTATTTTGCACCTTCCTCAATAATCTTCCGGCATCCTGCTCCGAACCAGTACTCCTCTATGCGGATGATGTGGTCATTTTCTTAAAGACTGCTGACCGTAGCCTCCTTCAGGCCCAACTTCAGAAAAGTTTTACTGAAGCTGAGTCCTGGTTCATCTCTCATAAGTTGGTGCTTAACTGCAAAAAAAACCAAGCACAAAGCCTAACAATTGGTGATTAAAAACAGTGTGGGTGTTATCTTTGATCAGACTCAATCTTTTAAATACTTAGGAGTTACTCTGTATAGTACGCTCTCCTACTCCAACCATATTGAGAATGTTGCCAAGGTAGTTAACATTCGCCATGGCCTTCTACAGAGGCATAAACACTGCCTCACTACCGAAGCCGTCAGATTGGCTATCCAAAGTTCAATTGTGTCTATTATTGACTATGGTTTGGTCATTTATGGTTCCGCCACAGACACAACCCTACATCGGCTCACTATAGCTCTGAATAAGGCTTGCCATCTACCAAGTGGTGCAGCATATCGTACTCACACTTGTGACCTTTACGAACAAGCAAATGGGCTTCAACTTCAGGCCCGCATTGAATATCAAGCTTGCCTTCTGGCTAAGAACGCAGATCTTGGTCTCTTACCACCAGGTTCCCTTCAGCTTTTCAGTCCCTTCTGGGGCACTCAGAGCACACAAAGTTCTGTGAGCCAAACTTTTACTGTCCCTCGCTGTTGAACCTTGCTCCGACAGTGATCCACTGCAGTTAGAGCTGCTAATTTATTTAATTCCCTTCCTCATGAGATTGCAACGACTGCAACTTTGGGACCATTTAAGCGGAAGCTGCATCAATTCCTAGTTTGTAGAGCATCTTGTGACTGTTATTCCTCATCTCTGCTGACAGCTAAATGCACAGGGACCTCCCTCTTTTACCATTTGCCCCTGTATAGCCCTATGCTGTTGCTGCACTATTCTACTCACAGCACTTCCCCCCTTATCCCTTTCCCATTCCTGCCCTCTTTTCATCCTACCTCATCCCCCCTTCCCTTATCCCTTCACTCCCACTTCCTTCCTCTCTCTCCTCTGTTTCCTCACCTCGTTCTCACCCTCTACCCCCTTTCCCGTGGATCTTTCCTTCTTAAGCTTCATTGTGGAATCTCCCTCCTTGCTCTTATTTTGCTCCTTCCACCCCCCCAATTCACCCCTGTACTTGCTCTCCTTGTAAACCCTTTCGCCCTCTTCAGACAAGGCCACTGGCTGCATTTGACACAATATTTATCTTGCCATATTGTTCTTTTGTTTATGTAATTACTTTCCTCATGTTGTACTACTTGCTGAAACCATTGTAATTTGCTATTCTTGTGACTTGACGTGGAACCTCTGTAAAAGAGCCCTTGGCTCAAAGGTCTTTCCGATTTGTTAAATAAAAAAAAATATACTAGTGTGGAAGGCCTTGTATCTCACCCAGCATTTGTCCCTTTGCTTCATGAGGGAAAATAGGCCGCCATGGAGCCACTTCGTGACAGTGCCCCTCACCCTCCTTTTAGTGAGGGGAGCATGTTTGTTTTGCAGGGGAGTAAAGACAGCGTAAAAGTTGTCAAGGGTCCCTGAGGGGTCTTTTGCGGCAGTGATCCGGAACCAATCTGTTTGTCATAGGTCAGCAAGGTAGTCCTCAATGTTAAGTTTGGAGTAGTCCCTCATCTGGATCACTTTACAGGGGATTTGGGGAGGGGAGATACCCCATGTACAGTAGGTGGGAAAGTGATCCGAGATGACATCTGGGAGAATTCCAGAGGAGACAATTCTATCAGGTCTATTGCTCAGCACCCAGTTGATGAGAGATCCCTTGTCCCCACAGGAGGAGAGCCTTGTGGGTTCAGTAATGAGTTAGCTGAGGATGAGACCAGACAGCAGTGGCTCAGACCAGGGATCAGACTGCTGAGCATTGTGGTCCATCTAGTTTAGGTTAAAGTCGGCGAAGACTAATAACTCATTCAAGTCAACCTTGGCGCTGAGGCTATCGAGGAAGAAGGAGAGCCCTAGCACTCCTCCCTTAGGAGGATTGTAGGCACAGACCAGGTGTACCTTTTTGGTGTTACCTAGTAGGAGAAGGACATGCAACAACTCACAGGTAGGGAATGTGTGTGGGGTGTGTCCTCTGACAGATACATTTAAGTGCTCCTTAGAGTATAGGAGCAATCCACCCCCTCATTTGTTCACTACTCTGTCTTGTCTAACAAGGTTGTAGCCCGGGAGGGCACATGCAGAGTCTGTGGTGTGGGGAATTAGCCAGGTTTTCGAGACCACCATAATATCAGGGTGGTAGTGTGCCACCCAGGCCATTAGCTCTGCTAGGTTAGGTAGGAGGCTTCGTATGTTCAGGTGTGCTATTTTTATGCCTTTGGCAGATAGCCAGGCAGGGGGGGACTTAAGAGAGAGCCTGGCAACCAGTGGACCAGGGTTTGGGCTGTGCCCCCAGCCAGACTGGGAAGAACAGAGCAAACACACAGGGGCGGCATCCTGTTTGGCCACAGAGGGGAGGTGAGCCAGAGAGTTCATCTGTTCTGTGGCAGTGTCCTAGCACAAGGCATAAGGGATGGTTGGGTAATGCTGCCCTTGCTCATGCTTACCCAGGGCTACGATACAGGCTCAGGTGGCACAGGACTAGTGGTCTATGGGCCTATTTCACAGCAGCAAAGGGATACACAAGCAACAGCCAAAAGGCAACAAGTTGCAGGGTGGCACTGAGCCAAGGAAGTCCCAGGGGATCAGAGCTGCCCCAGTGGTTATCAGGGAATAGGCCAAGGTAGGTCACAGAAATGACAATTAGCAAGCAGCAAATCAAAGCTTGATCTAGGTAGGTTGCTAAAGGTTACTAAAGGCAAAGAGCAAGCAGCACCTTGTGGCTTATAACAGGTTATGCTACTCTGAGGACAGGATGCTGATATTTCAAGTCCTAGTTGCTTTACTAGCTCTAACTCTTTAAAACAGTAGGTTGCTATTTCTAGCTCTAAAATTGCTTGACGTACTGGTTGACAAGACAGTGTGTTGCTTTTACTAGTTCAGGTAAGACAGAGTAGAGCTTTACATGCACATTATAACACCAGTAAAATTAATTATGGCATTTCAGTAAGCATGGCTCAGGGTTGTAAGATAATAACTAGACAGATTGATTAGTCCAATTGTGGTCCAACTGGTCAGGAGAGAAGAACTAGGCTTATAGTTAGACCACTGCAAGACAGATCAAAGGGAATTACTCAAGGTAGTACTTGTAGCTGTGTGAAGTAACGCACTGAACCAACTGAAACGGAGAATGCAATAGGCAACCCAGTGGCTAGTGGGAGAGGCTAGCGAGCATTAAACGGGAGGAGGGAACGGGGCCCTGGTGGGCGGGAAAAATTTCCTCTGAGCAATGTGCAGCCGTGGGAGAGAAGCTCCCTTTGAGCAGTCCATCAAGCGGTGAGTTGAGTTTTTAAAATTGTCCCGGTACAGTTACTGGAGTTTTCTGGGAGCCGGGGGTGGTCCGCCTGGCGACAGCAACAAGCCGGCGCCTCAACCCCAGGTCTGAAATTTGGCAGAAAAGCAGTCCATTGCAGGGGGGGACTCACTGTAGAAGGGTCTCCTTCACCTCCCTAGGTCCTTCGAGTAGCAGGAATGAGCCACGAGGTTCGGAAGCAGGCTTTTGTTAGGCTGTACAGGCGTCACAGCAGACAGAGGAGCCAATCAGGTGCGGGTGCAGCATTTGAACTCGGTGCCTAAACTCCTCTGTCTTGATCTCCAGCACAGTTCAGAAGAAACTGGCCCCAGAAGATTTCCTACAAGCAATGTGCAGCTGCAGGAGAGAAGCTCCCATTGAGCAGTCCATCAAGTGGTGAATCGAATTTATAAAAATTGTCCCAATACAGTTACAGGAGTTTTCTGGGAGCCACGGGAGGTCCAACTGGTGACAGCAATAAGCCAGCGCCTCAACCCCGGGTCCAAAATTTAGCAGAAAAGCAGTCCGTTGCAGGAGGGGGGACCCGCTGTGCTGTAGAAGGGTCTCCCTCGCCTCCCTAGGTCCTTTGAGTAGCAGGAATGAGCTGCGGTGCTCAGAAACAGCCTTTTGTTAGGCTGTACAGGCGTCACAGCAGACAGAGGAGTCAATCAGGTGCGGCTGCAGTATTTGAACTTGGCGTCTAATCTCCTCTGTCTGAGATCTAAGGTGCAGTTCAGAAGAAATTGGCCCCAGAACATTTCCTACAAGCAATGTGCAGCCACGAGAGAGAAGCTCCCTTTGAGCAGTGCATCAAGTGGTGAGTTGAGTTTTTAAAAATTGTTCTGGCACAGTTACTGGAGTTTTCTGGAAGCCAGGGGAGGTCCTCCCAGTGACAGCAACAAGCCGGCGCCTCAGCCCCAGGTCCAGAATTTAGTGGAAAAGCAGTCAGTTGCAGGTGGGAGGACCTGCTGTAGAAGGGTCTCCCTTGCCTCCCTAGGTCCTTCGAGTAGCAGGAATGAGCTGCGGGGCTCGGAAGCAGCCTTTTGTTAGGCTGTACAGGTGTCACAGCAGACAGAGGAGCCAATCAGGCATGGGGCAATATTTGAACTTGGCACCTAAACTCCTCTGTCTGAGATTTCCAGCGCAGTTCAGAAGAAATTGGCTCCAGAAGATTTCCTCCAAGCAATGTGCAGCCGTGGGAGAGAAGCTTCCTTTGAGCAGTCCATCAAGCGGTGAGTCAAGTTTTTTAAAATTGTCTCGGTACAGTTGCTGGAGTTTTCTGGGAGCTGGGGGAGGTCTACCCGGTAACAGCAACAAGCCAGCACCTCTACCCCAGGTCCAAAATTAGGCGGAAAAGCAGTCCATTGAGGGGAGGAGGGGGACCCGCTGTAGAAGGGTCTCCCTCGCCTCCCTAGGTCCTTCGAGTAGCAGAGCTATGTGCTCCCAACATTAAGTCCTATCATATAACTCTGTACAGCACAGTTGCTTCCAACGATGGCTCAAGAATCTTACTTGCATTCTTTGGTGGTCATAGACCACTTCCTGAAAGCTGCTGAAGGTCATGCCCCCGTGCAGATTAGTGACAGCCCCATCTTACTGTGTCCTGATTATTCTTATGCCCCTGTGCAAGCAGATTTCCATCCCAGCTGCCTATTATTTTTAAAGAATACCAGCAATATCCTTAAATCTGCCAGTGCCTTTGTTAAAAACAGAGTCTAATGGAGACTGCACTGGAACAGAAGAATTTGGAGGAAGAGCAGTAACCCATTTATTGTTAACACTGTTTCTCCTAGTTTGTGAGTACTGTATGCTATTTAGCAGGACAAGATGCTGACTAAGCTGCTAGGATCAACACATGGTTTTATACTGTCGAAGTAACAAGAGCATTAAGACTTTATTTATTGCTTTTTGGGACATTACATGAAACTTAAAAGCCATTTTATTTCTTAGCACATTTTCAGAAAATAAGGTGTTGGGTATCCGGTTTGCTGTTTGCACCTGCCTTCTGTTCCTGCATAACGTGTGCCTGATATACTTGTACAAAGCAAGGGATTCAGGAGACAGAACTGATCTTGCAATGACTTAGTAAAAGGAAGGTAGGGACCCGTAATACAGGAAGTTATCTGAATGAGAAATTGCAAAAGTAGCTGCATTGTTCGTCAGCAACTGGGATGCTGTCCATTGCACTGCATAGCTGAGTGCATGCTGTTTGCTTTGGTTTGGGCTAAGAGGACGCCTGCCACAGAGTAGGGCATTTGTAGCTTGTGCAGTAAAATAGACTGCTGTGCTGTTTACAGGGACAGTTTGACCCTCTGATGACAAGACAGAGCATGACCAAGACAGTGTCTGGTTGCACAGACACTGAATGATCTTTATGTTCCCTGTCGATAACCACACTGAGGGTTGGCCGGTGTCTCACTGTGCTGATATCTAGTCCTGTAGCAGTGTATTCTGATTACTGTTTTATTTTTAGGGGTGGGCGAGCTGATTTGGGAAAAACCCGAACCCCCCCAACAATTTTTTTTTTAGCTTACATCTTTATTCCCTCCTTGCCTGGGGAGAGTGTTCCCTTTGGTTCCCCCTAACCAACTGGTCCCACGGCAACGCACCACTCCCAGTGTCTGTGCTCTACCCCCTCCTCCATTCCTTTTGCAGGCTGCTTTGAGGTGGGTACGTACCCCACCATAACGGAAGCCCGGGGTTAGGATCCGAGAGGAGCAGTCTGAGTGAGAGTGGTGCAGCGCCATCAGGACCAGACATCATCATGCGCGCCAGAGGATTTTTATTGTACTGCCCCCCCATGGCACGGGCGTGCAATGGCATCAGTGATACTGCCATGCGAGCTTCCGTGCACTGCACATCTGACGCTGGCCTGTGCCAACCCCACATCTCACCACAGCATGCACCAACTCCCAGCCACCACCAGGAGCCAGTGCAACTGTGGTTGTCTCTCCCCACCCTCCCCGGAGGACAGCAGTCCCTGGGATGCTCAATTGTTCCCCCCCGGCCGACCCTCAGATGCCCGAGGTTGCTCCCGACCCTGTGTTGTCTGTGTAGCCCAAGATGTGGCATCCAGCACCACAACCCTCAGCATCACCGGACCGGCATCACCAAACAAGAATATTACAGGGAGTTTAGCCACATCTGAACTTTTTCTTCTGCTACCCCTATGTTAATTAAAATTTCCCTGCTGTCTATCAGCCCCCCTCCCTATCCCTGAGAGCACCTGCATATTAATTTATTTCCCTGGTGTCTAGCGGATCCCCCTCTCTATCCATGAGTCCATATATTAAGTTCCCTGGTGTCTAGCAGACCCCCCCATCCCCAAGTGCCCCCCCCCATACAACCAAACAGATTTTCCCTGGTATCTAGCAGACCCACTATCCTCTACCTGGCAGATGGCACACCAACTTCAGCCCCCATCCCTGAGCCGTTGGATCGGCACAACCTCCATTGAACTGAGTTTGTCTCATGAGTGAGCGACATACTTTACAAGTACACGCCACTCACTGACAGAGCTCAGTCCGCATCTGGCCATAGCAGAGGGTTGTGCAGGTTGTTGGCTCGGGATGGGGAGGAGCAGGGTGGTGGGGTGCTACCTGCCAGGGTGGGGAGGTCCGCTAGTCACCAGGGAAAACCTATTTGATTTTAATTGGGGGCGCTCGGGGATGGGGGCGTCCTAGACACCAGGGAACTTAATATACAGACGTGGGGATATGAAGGGGGGCCACTAGACACCAGGGAAATTAATTAATATATAGGCACTCTCAGGGATAGAAAGGGGGGCTCCCCTTGACACCTGGGAAATTTAGTATACAATACAGGCACTCTTGGGGTTGGGGGGACACTAGACACCAGGGAAATTAATTATATGGGCACTCTTGGGGATAGAGAAGGGGGACAGCTAAACACTTAAAAGGAACTAGAAACAGCTTTTTTAAAATATTTTTTAACAGTTACCCTAATGTATAAAGTTTTAAAGGGTTCGGATAAGGTTCATATAACCAATCAAACCTTTTGTTGCTTATCAGAACCTTTTAGAACCTCTGAACCTTTTGAGGTTCACCCATCCCTAGTTTTTTTATCTATACTCTGTCCATATGCGCCAGTTCAAGTAATGTGACAGTGACAACATTAGATATGCTCACGTACTGTACAAAATTCCAGAGTTTGTAAATGCAAGTTAGTTAACTATACTTACCAACTAAATTGGCAATGTTTTTGTTCCCAAAATCACAAACTCCACAAAAAATGACGAACGAGGCTGCAGGATAGGAATATTTTGCCAGGGACTGGTTTCACTGATTCATTGACTAGTTGGCAACTACAACTGCATTCTACACCAAAGTTCTGCGTGAGGGTGAAAACTGAATGCTGTGTTATGTGCGGATAACAAGGCTGAACCACGCATGAACATTCAGTTCTCACCCGTGCAGCATGGGACTCGCAGAACGCAGTAGTTGGCAACTAGTAAACTACAGTTTTTCAGTCAATCATTGCACAAACCCCAAAACCCAGACAGAATAGCACTTCATGAAAAATCCATCCACACAAAATTTCACAGGTTAAAAACAGGACATATCTGGGTAAAACCAGATGTCTGCTAACCCTATCGATAGCTCCATTTGAAGTCCAAACCATCTATTGCTTAACCTGATACAAAATCACTGCCCATGGTACAATGAGTTAAGTTACTATGAGATGGTGATGGTCTGTTGATATCTCATGAGTGGCAAAGCCATGAGTGAGGTAGCAATGGACCAATACCCTCAAATGAAGAATAGAATGATATTTTAAGTCAACCCATGTCATATTCGATTTATACAAAAGGGTCTCGATTCTTGTATGTGTTGGACTGCTGTAAGCCCTGGGTGCACCGAACATATGGCACATGGGGCTTGCAGTGGTCCCTGGCCAGAATTCGGGATTCTCAATCCAGTGTGCCATATGGCCCGAGTTAGACCAGTTTTGTTAGTCTAACTTTGGGGACCCTTTTATGGGGTTTGCACTACATATGTTGTGCAAGCCACCATAAAAGGGGTACATTATCACAAAGGCACATGACCTTTGTGAATCTGGCGCAAGGTGTGTCAGAGTGGTTGGCACAGCGCATGGTTTGATGTACGGCTTGAGCAAGCCCTGCATCAACCATTGAGAATCAAGCCCAAGGTGTTTAAGTGGTTTTGAGCTAAAACTGGTGAAAAGTTACAAAAGGAACATTACAAAATGTAAGCTGAGGCTATCAAGCCAGTCCGGTGGCACTGAGGGTTGAGGCGCTGGATGCCACACCTTGTGCCATGCTGGTGACCTGGGTTCGGAAATGAGCCCGGGGAGCCGGGGGGTTGGTGGGGGAGGGAAGGGATTGAGTGTCTGGAGGATGGTTCTCCCTTTCCTGGGGAGGACTCCGGGGATGCATCATGCTGTAGCGGCACCTGGTGGCAGTCTGGTGCAGCACAAGCAGCTGGTGCCAGCATAGCAAGGGGGTGGAGCTTGGCGGATGGCAGTACGTTCTGCCCAGCCGCCATTGCACGTCTGAACTCCATGAGGCGAACAAGGAAAAATTCCCTTCCGTTGGGGATAGGCGAAGGCGCTTCCCCCAGGACCACACTCCCAATGCTGGTCGCTCTCCTCACTCCTGCTTGGGCTCCCCGACCCGGTACTCTATATTCTAGATACAGCGCCCTGGGCGGATAGGGTGGCCCTTCCCTGTGGGGGTTCAGATCCGGGGGTTTCACTGAGGTCGGTGAGAGAAGCTTCAGGAGCAAGCCTTTCAGTGAGAGGTAGAAGTCCAGGTAAAGAATTTGCTGGAGAGAGTTCCCCTTGGTGAAGGAGCATAAATAAAGTGTACAAAAAAAAAAAAAAGCTGAGGCTACTAATGTGGGATCAACAAATAAATGGCATTGGTTCCATGTTATGACGGCGACTGCGGAAAGGCAATTGCCATTTGGGCGAGTTTCATTCATTCACATATCTGGACTGCCTTATATGGTATGGGCTGCATGCCCATTGGCTCATGCTCTGAACCAATGGGCGTGCAGCCCTACCGAGCTGTCAGTCGGCGGGCAGCGGGCGGCAGGCGGGTGGTGCTGCGCCCACCGCTGACGGGTGGAGCGGGTTTGTGGGGCTCTGCATGGAGGGTGGGGGCCACTAGATCACCAGGGATTCTGGACGGGGTTGAGGATACTCACTGTGGATCGGGCTGGTCGGAGGGTGGGGGTGTTACTGTATACCTGCCATCGACTAGTCGGGGTGGGGTAGCATTGTATGCCCGCCGATCGGGCTAGTCGGAGGTGGGGGACAAATTCTACGTTATGCCAGCGATCAGGCTACTGGGGAGTTTACATTATGCCCTGTTGGGCTGCTGGGGGATGGAATACTGTTCTGCCCAGCGGTGGGCTGCAGGGGCGTCCGTCCCGAGGCTGCCTGCCTGGCAGGGCGCCAGGCACAAATCATCGAGGATGACGCACCTACATCTTAATAACGTAAATGGGGCCATAATTAGATGCAAATGGCCCCCCGTGCGCCTTGCATAAATTATGGCCCCATTTGCATGTCCCCTTTTGAATATCGCAGGTGCTGCGCATGGCGCAATGGAACTTGCGCCACCGCATCTGAATGCTCCACTCTAACCACGTGCGGTGGCACGCCATGCACAGTGGGTGTGGCCAGGGGGTGATATACAAAGAAGTTGTTCAATAGCGCAACTCCGTTGAATATTGCCCTGGCCACACCCCTGCACAACTTATTTGTGCAGTGCAAGGGCTTGCGCCACAGAATGGTGCAGTTTGAATATCTGGCCCCTACTGTATAAAGAGGGGCTTCCATAGGGCATGCAAAATAATCTTATAGTGCATGGTAGAATGTGATTCTGTATAAACATCGATTACTGGAATCACCTTGTTGTGCTGCAAGAGTGACGTAAAATTGCTGTTGTGCTGCACTAGCTATGTCACTACTGCAACACAACAACATGCTTGTGCATGCACAATGAAGCAGCGGCAGTGAGAGCAGACCAGGAAGTGAGCCGCGTTGTAAAGAATAGTGCTACAGACAGGTCGTTTTAAGTACTGGGGGACATTTCTTGGCAAACAGGATAAAAAAAAATGGTTCCCCATACACTATAAGATTGTGTATGAGCACCCATACACAAATAAATCAGTTTTTTGATCTTGTGGTGTCCATGGTAACGAGACCTCTCGAGCTGCACTCGAGGTCTCTTTTTACCACGGTAACCACCCGATCGAAAAACAGACCTGTGTATGATTGCTCTTACACAATCCTCTACTTTATGCATGTTGGAATGTTGCCAATAATGCTGCCTAGCAATGAGTGGCAGAGTGAAACAGAACCCAAGTTCTAGGTCAGCACTGTTTGCAACATTCCAGAGTGACTAAAAAGCTTATTTCTGGGTGCCATATGGAATGTCCTATTCATGCCATGAAATGCTGAATGCCCTTGTGTTGAGGCTACAGGGAGAATAACATAGGCTGTAGGAAGAATGACATGTTAAAGTGATTTAGTCACATTCCACAAATGTCTGTTTCACATAGTATGCCATCGCCACCATGCTTCAGATGCTGAAGCTGCAATTTGTTTTGAAAAAAAAATCTGTCATAGTCATTTTTTTTGTATCTTTTTGTTTCTGCGTGCCCTCCAGTTTTCTGTGAGCGGCCACACCCCCAGAATGATGTCATGCAAGGAAATGATCAATGTTTTACATATAGCAACAAGGAATTCTGGGTAAATTATAAAGCTGACTTAAATGTTCATTACCCAGAGATGCAGTCACTTATTTTAGTAGAGGGGACTGCAGAAAAGCACCTAATATGTAGACATATTATCTAGTTCAAGAGAAGCTTGAAGAAGTTAAGTACATGCGCACATGGGCAGACTAGGTGGGTCGTGGGCCCTTATCTGCTAACATCTATGTATCTATATATATATATATATAAAAATAAATGAATAAATAGAAGACAGAAAACCTTAGTGGGCAAGCACTGAGGCAAGGGTTACCCCACTGGGAAACCAAGTTTCACATTAATACAAAATCACACATACCCCCATAATGCAAAGCATCATGGGCTATATATGCAAATCACCACAAAATATTATGCTGGTTCAACTTTAAGCAGAAATGCATGGTGCCAAAAGGCTCGCTCTCACACAGTCTGCAAAGGGTGCCAACAGAAGACACAGACATGTGTTTCATCCTACCAGGACTCATCAGTGTGCCTCATGTGTATGACACCCCAGTGGAACGAACCAGCTACCCTAAGTTGATCTATCTGAGATGGGTTATCCTTAGGACAAAACACGTGTTTGTGTCTCCTGTTGGCACCTTTTGCAGACTGTGTGAGAGGCATTTCGGCACCATGCATTTCTGCTTAAAGCTGAAACAGCATAATATTTTGTGGTAATTTGCACATACAGCTCATGATGCTTTGCATTATGGGGGTATGTGTGATTTTGTTTTGTGTGTATGTATATATATATATATATATATATATATATATACACACACACATATGTGTGTGTGTGTGTGTGTGTGTGGCAAGGCATTGTGGGTACAGTGCATAGTTGATTTTTATGTTTCCCTTATCAAAATGCAGTCTTCTATGTCGGTAATGTTTACAGCAGTACAGTCTCTAGAAAAGTTTCTGGAAAACTGTCTTTGTGATACAGCTAGGCTAAAAAGATAATTTGCCAGTCTGTGTAAATGTTGTTTGACTTTTGCTGCCTGCTGGTGAAGTGACAGGTCTGAAGTGGCAGCTCCTGTCAGAATATGGGAGTGTAATGATACTTTTCTGTGTTTATGTTATAAGGCCTGAAGAAAAAATTACTCACCTTAGTAATTGTGTTTCTTCTAATGGAGTCTTGCTGTATTCTGACTATTGCAGTTAGCCCCAGCACTTGAACTGCCCCGGAGGGTAAAGGGTTAAATTCTATGCAGAGCATAGAACATTGAGCTTGAGCTCAGTTCAAACCTCTGTCTGCAGCATTCTGAAGTGCAACCATCAGATTCTTACGCACTAATACTAACTAAGACACTATGTGGAAATTGTAAAATTTTTACTAGCCAAATGGCAACCAAATATTTTGGATCCCCAAAAGACTCAAGTCAAGAATCCAAAAACCAAAACCAGGTAGTGAACATTTCAAAACTATTAAAAATAATAAAAATAACCCACTCCCCCTCTCTAAAAAGAGGGAGTGCCCAAATGCACCCCTGAGAGGTAATACTGCACCTGCCAGCCCACTTCCCAAAAACAGGTTCTGAGAGGGGAGGCAGGAAGGGAGGTCAGAATATAGCAAGACTCCATTAGAAGAAACACAATTACTAAGGCGAGTAATTTTTTTCTTCAAACAACATGAAGTCTTGCTGTATTCTGACTATTGCAGAATACCAAGCAGTACCTCCATGGAGGAGGGATTCAAACCTATTTGGGAATAGGCTCTGCAGTACTGCTGTACCAAACTGAACATCACTCCTAGCCTGGATAACCAGGGAGTAATGCTTGGTGAACGTATGGACTGTTTTCCAGGTGGCTGCTTTGCATATCTCTAGCAACGGAATAGAAGCAGCTGTACCTCTAGTCGAATGGGCACTGAGGCCTGAGGGTGGTACTTTGCCTAGCTTCTCATAGCAGAAATTGTATACAAGAGACAATCCACCTGGCAATAGTTCTCTTAGTGGCAGGCTTGCCTTTTTCCACTTCCCCATAAGTGAGAAACAACTGGAAGGAGTCAAACCTGTGTGCCTTAGTACGCTCAATGTAGTAACTAAGGGCTCTTTTAACATCCAAACTGTGTAATCTTCTCTCTCCTGAAGAAGAATGATCAGTGAAGAACACAGGGAGAGACATGGATTGGTTCAGATGAAAATCTGAAACCTCTTTAGGTAAGAACCTCCTACTGGTTCTAAGGACCAGCTTATCCCAATGGAATGAAATAAAATCAGGTTCCATTGACAGAGCTTGTTAATTCACTGATAAGTCTGGCAGAAGTAATAGCTACCAGGAACACAGTTTTCCAAGTCAAGTACTTAAGGGCTGCTGAAGACAAAGGCTCAAAGGGTGGTTGCATAAGCTGAGCAATGCAGACATTAAGGTCCCAAGCAGGAGTAGGATCCCTAAAGGGGAGGATTGGTATGAAGCAATCCCTTGAAACATTTGCAGAAAACAGGGTGAGGTAACAGTGAAGAAGGCTTCCCCACTGACAGAAAAGCAGAAACAGCTGACAAGTGTACCTTGAGAGTAGCTGGTCTGAGGCCTAGGCTATTGAGATGAACCATATAATCCAGAACTGTAGACAATTCAGCAGTGTCTGGGGATATGTGCTTCTTAGAACACCAAATGCTAAACCTTTTCCACTTGGAGTTATAAGTTTTTCTGGTGGTAGGTTTTCGAGAGGCTTTGAGAATGTCCAGAACCCCTTGAGACAGGTGCAAATTTGCATACTCTAACACTTCAAGAGCCATGCCTTGAGATTGAGATACCGAAGGTTGGGATACCAAATCCTCCCGAGAGGAGGTTAACAGGTTGTAGTTCCTGGGAAGAGACAGGGGAAGATGGACTGCTAGGGACAGCAACAGGGGATACCAAGGCTGCCTGGCCCAGTCTGGAGCAATCAGGATCACTTTGCAGGATTGTGACCTTATCTTGACCAGGACCTTGAACAGTAGAGGAAAAGAAGGGAAGGCATATAGAAATTTCCCTTCCCAATTCAGAATCAGATCATCCAGAGGGACTGAGCCCACGACTGGGGGTCTGCAACAAAATAGAGGAAGTTGGTCATTCATCTGCTAGCACATTGTCCTTTCCTGGAAGGTGGACTACTATCAGAGAGTTCTGTAGAGAATAAGCCAGGGACCACAATTTCATGGCTTCTATGCACAAGGCCATGGACCGAGTGCCTCCTTGCTTGTTGATGTGCCACATGGTGGTGGTGTTGTCTGTCCTGACATGAACCACCTTGTTCTGCACTGACTGAGAGAAGGCTTGCAAAGCCAGAAAGACCGCCCTGAACTCCAAGAGGTTGATATGGAGAAGGGACTCCTGAGAGGACCACAGTCCATGGGCTGTGAGAGCCCCCAGATGGGCTCCCCACCCCAGCAGTAAGGGTGGGCAGACTGACCTGCCAAAAATCAGAGTCCCCCCGGATCCAACCAGGTCCAACGGACCCAGATTAATAAGGGTCAGCTGCTAATTTGTACCGAGTCCCGGTCCGTTGGCCACAATTGCCTTTACTGCATTTGATAAAAAGCACTGTACCTTTCAGCGCTTCCACTCTTAGCCAGTAGATGGAGCAATCCACTGGAGCCCGGCCAGCCAGCAGCCACCAGTTCACCACATTTCAGGTCATATGACTGGCTGGCTGGCAGTGGCATCCTCCTGGGCTGGTAGCAGGTACTGGCTTCTACTTCATGCTCGTAGGAGAGACAGCAGGCAAGCGCATCAGGAGCGAGTGAGTCACCGGCTCATGAACGAGCGCACGCAACCAAAGGGCAGAGAAAGCCATTTGTGAGTAAACAGTCAGAGAGAAATGATGTGTTGCTTGCTTTTGTGCTTTATTCTGAGCGTCTCAGTGTTACCAGTTCAAAAAAACAACAACACATTACACCTGTGTCTAATGTCTGTGCTGCCTTATAATAACTCTTAAAAATAGTGTGCTGCATTTAAGGAACAGTAAAGTAAAAAAAAATATATATATATATATATATATATATATATATACATATGGGGTGGGGGATCAAAGTGAGAGAGAGAACATCGGGTGGGTAGGGAGGGGACATCTGAGGCCCTGGTGTGGGCCAGATGGAGTATATATATATATATATATATATATATATATATATATATATACACAGATATATATATATATACATATATATATATATATATATACACACACACACACTAATAAGTTGGCAAAAAGAAAGATAAAAAGTAAATACATTAAAGTGTTTTTACTGAGTTCATGTGGAGGCTGGAGGAATTATTACCAGTCTGAGGGCAATCAAATTCTGATCTAAACCTAAAATACAAATAAAAGTATTTACTATAATAAAAAAAGAAAGGTCTTGTAAAGTGGATGAAGTGGGAGTGTGTGTGTGTGGCTGTGAGGCCAGGGGACAAAGGAATTTGAGAACAGCTGAGAGGAGTAAAGAACAAGCATTTGTCAATGCCGAATGTTTGCTTGCTGGCATTGGCAGTGGTAGTGTAGAAGTTACAGAGCTGCGTAATAGAAATGGCAGTGAAGTATTGAACTAAAGCCAACCCCACCACCACCCTGCAGAGAGTGACAGGCATTGGGGTGTGCCTTTGGGTCGCTTAGCATAACGGCCACGCTTATTTCACTGATACCCCACCCCTGCAGACACTGACAAGTGTCACGGTGTGCCTTTGGGGTCTTTGGCCCTTATGCACACCCCATCTCCATCAGCAACACGTGAGATGGGTGCGTATAGGAGAATGGGGTGAACTTTGGGGCTGAAGAGTCCAAGGCATACCTTGATGCCTCTCACTGGCTGCAGGTGTGGAATGGTATGAGCATTACAGGCAAGAACTCTAGTCACACCCTAATGCCTGTCATTCTCTACAGGGTTGGGCGTTATGGTTGAAACCCTCATCACCTCAGGCATCCGTTGGTATTTTCACTCCAAATTTTCAACATGCTTTTTTGTGACCCCAACTCATGAACAGTGGCAATATCAGTTTGTTAGCCGAAAGCTGCTTGTGCACAGCGACTACGGCATTTAGCACCACAGGTGCAAAAACATTCCGAACAGGATGTAAAAAATGACAGCTGTACTGTTCATGGGGAGGTGTAAAAAATGGCAATGTTGCAAATCTGCAGTAAAAATATTAAAAAAACTGGTGAAGTCACGACAGTGCATAGAAACTGTGCAACGCACACCCGTAATATAATTAGGTTGGGGATTTTTTACAGCAGATTGTCAACTCGGCATTTTGGGACCTCGATCATGAACAGTGTCACTGTGATTTTTCTTTATCTGTCCCAACAATGATTTCCCACAGCCGACCACGCATCTCTGCGCTGAAAGTGTGAAACACACCGCCATGTTGTGAAAAATGACAGTCGTGCTGTTCATAAGGAAGTGTGGAAAAATGCCACTGGTGAAAATCTGACTGAAAATATTACAAAGTCATGAACTTACGAGGTGCGTGGAAACTGCACAATGCTCACCGTAATACAGTCATTTTATGGACTTTGTCACCAAATTTTCAACATAGCCATTTTAAGACCTCTGCTCATGAACAGTGTAACTGTGATTTTCTTAATCTGCCCCAAACATTGCTTTCCTGACATGCACCATTGTCGCTACATGTGCAAAACACATTTTGGGCGCATATGTGAAAAATGGCAGCTGTACTGTTCATAAGGAAGTGTAATAAATGGCAATGTTGAAAATCTGGAGGAAAATATTGAAAATTGCAACTTATGAGCGCATAGGTGAACTGCGCAACGACGTCAGAAACAGTCATTTTTAGGAATTTTTTCACCAAATTTTCAACATAGCCATTTTAAGACCTCTGCTCATGAACAGTGTCACTGTGATTTTCTTAATGTGTCCCATACATTGATTTCGCACACCGACTGCACCATTGTACGCTACATGGGCGGAAACACATTTTGGGCAAGATGTGAAAAATGACAGCTGTACTGCTCATAAGGAGGTGTGGTAAAATGGCAATGTTGAAAGTCTGGAGTGAAAATATTGAAAATTCGCGAACTTACTAACGTGTGTAGGAACTGCGCAACGCAAGCTCGAGAAACAGTAATTTTTTGGAATTTTTCCACCAAATTTTCAAAATAGGCTTCTTGAGAGCCCACCTTGTAAACACTGGCAGTGTCATTTGGTTACTCGGTCCTGAAAGGTGATTTCACGCAATGACTGCGAAATCACCCTTCGGGCCCGAATAACACCATGACAGTGACAGCATTCATGAGAAGGGGTCCCAAAAACCCCATGTTGAACATTTGGTGCAAAGATTCCAAAAAATGCCTGAGATATGCAGCAAACTTGAGAAAACCCTATCTATCCCATTATACAGCTTACCGGCATTTCCTCAGTTCGCGGTCGGCTTTGAAGAGTGCAGACGTGTTCCTGGTCTACTGAAGATCGTTGCACCGAGGTCCGGAGGTAAGTATGGGGTGAGGGGTGTGAGGAGGCAGGTGCAGTGGGTGGGTGTGGGTTGTGGGAGGGGGCAGGGAGAAGCGCCGAGGGACAGTTTTTTAATTTGCAGCTTTTTTTTTTAAATGACGATGGGGATGTTTGCCATGCTGGGGTGTGCTCCAGCGTGGCACAAGGATGGCTGGTTGAAGATGTAGTTTAGGATTGGGCACTTTGTCAGCTATAGATTCGTTGCCACGCTGGGTGGGCTCTCAGCGGCACCCTGTACTCGGGGCGGAGGAGGGGAGCCGACGGGGATTGGGCACCCCTGCCGGGTATACGATGAGTTGCCATGCTGGGGTGGGCACCCAGCGTGGCATGGAAGGCTTTTGGGGAGCGCAGCACAGCCGATGGGGATTGGGCACTCCCCAGCTATACAATGTGTGTGTGCTTGGGGGCAGCCGCGCAGTATGCACGTGCGTGTGTGTGTGTGTGAGAACGCGCAGAGCAGGCGATATCTTATCGCTGCTCACCGAAGCGTAGCTCCCCTTCAACTGTACTCACTGCATTTTGGAGCTGTCATAGACAGCTCGAGCAGGCATTGGAGAACTACGGCCACACCTGCAAACACACTGCCTGAATTGGAAGAGGGCTGCCACACCTCTGAAAACTCGGACGATGGCACTATGTTTCTTGCACATGCGTGCAAGCAAACATAAAAATGCATACAGGACAAAGCTTTTTTTTAAAATAAGTAAACCTAGATACAGTCAGTGGTGGAAGGGGATGTGTGTTTGAGTCTGAGCCTGTCCTGAGAGGATAGAGGAACTTGAAAACAAGTAAGAGGACTAAATATTTAAAGGAAAAGGCATTTTCTTTTCTTTGTCATTAAACAAAAATAAACCTAGCTAAGGTGGTGGAAGGGGGAGTGTGTCTGTGAAGTCGAGCCTATTCTAAGAAGACAGAGGATCTTGAGAACAAGTGAGAGGACTAAATATAAAAAAAAACAAGGAAAAAGCATTTTCTGTGTCCATCAAAAAAAATGGGACTGGGATTCCCCATCTGAGGTCAGACAGGTCACTTTACAGTTATAGCACTGGTAGTAAGGCAGGGAACAGAAAGAGGTTAACTGCATGACTGCCATATTCAATTGACTAGCACATCAGTGCTAGAAACTCACAATTTTCATTTCCTGAAATGCTGTTTACAATTCTAGTCGTGTGTCACAGATCTCAGTGTCGTTTTATGCAATTATATAGCAGATTTGCAGTTTTCATCACATTTTACAAAAGGTTCTGATTCGCATCAGAACAAATCAGAACTTATCAGGACTTTGGCCTGGATCCTGATCCTGATAATAAGGGTCAGGACCTTTTCGGGTCCGCCCATCCCTACCCAGCAGAGAGGCATCTGTGGTTAAGACCACAGAATGAGACTGAGTGATGAATGGGACTCCTTGCTGGAGGTTGTCCTGATCCTACAACCATTGGAGAGCCTGGATCAGGGTCTGAGTCACTGGAATTAGTTTGGATAGAGGATCTTTCTTCTGAGACCAAAAAGTCCTCAGATGAAACTGAATGTCCCTCATCTGAAATCTGGCCCCTTGGACCACTGCTGTAGAAGCTGCCATGTGGCCCAGAAGCTGAAGGAAGTGCGTTGCTGGCCGAGAAACTAGAAGGTGGAAGGAAGAAGCCAGCTCTGTAATAGCCCTTGCCCTTTCCAGGGGAAGAAAATCTTTTGCTTTGACGGTATCCAACTCTGCCCCTATGAAGGTGAGAAGCTGTACAGGTTTGAGAACTGACTTGGGGAGATTGAGAAGAAATCCTAGGGAAGTGAGCACTTGCTGGGTCACTTGCAGGTCTGACTTGACTTGGACTGGAGACTGATCCACAATGAGCCAGTCGTCCAGGTATGGAAATATTCTTCCTTCTTAAAAAGGCCACTACTACTGCTAGGTATTTTGTGAATACCCTTGGAGCTGATGTTAGGCCAAAGGGCATTGCTTTGATCTGATAATGGCCTGAAGGCAATTCGAACCTGAGGTACTTTCTGTGGGAGCACCTGATGGGAATGTGAAAGTAGGCATCTTTTAGGTCCAGGGAGGCTAGCCAGTCCCCTGGCCTTAGAGAAGGAAGGATTATTCCCAGAGTCACCATTTTGAATTTTGGTTTTAAAAGATGTTTGTTCAGATATCTTAAGTCTAGGATGGGTCGCCACTCCCCTGTCTTTATTTGGGGTAAGGAAGTATCTGGAGTACAGACCTTTGGCCCTGTGTAATGTAGAAACTCTCTCTATGGCCCTTAAGGTCAGCAGAGATAAAACCTTTGCCTCCAGGGCAACGGTTTTGGAGATGCTTGCAGGTGGAAAGGATCTGGCTCTCAGAGCTTTGGGAATTTTTTGAAGCTGACAACCAGCCTCTGACTTACCACCTCCAGGACCCACTTGTCTGAGGTAACAGACATCCAGTCCTGGAAGAAGTAAGCCAGCCTGCCTCCTACAGGAATGGGGGAGTCGACCCGGGCTGACACATCAGGTTGTCTGCTTGGCAGGAGCCTTAGGCTGAGGGGTGGATAAAGCCCTGCTCATCCCCCTTCTCCCTCTCCCTCTGAAGAACCCCCTCTGAGAAAAAGAAGAAGAGGCCTGTGCTTGGTAGAAAGGCCTATGAAAAGGCCTGCCCCTGCCCCAGCTTGCTGCCTTTGAGGAGTTGCCTGCCTTTCCTTGGCCTGTGCACTCCTGTAGGTGGTCCTATATTCGTCCATCTTCTGCATGTAATTCTCCTCCTGCTCCCCAAACAGAGAATTACCCACCACAGGGAAATCCATGGCTTTAGCCTGGGTGTCCTGTGAGAGGCTAGTACGTCTGAGCCAAGCCATTCTCCAAAGAGCCACAGATGTAGCCATGACTCATGATGATACATCATTGGAGTCCACAGCAGCATGAAATTGTACCTTTGATGCCTCAATCCCATCAGCAGCCACCTGCTCCAGCTCCTTGGCAAGCTGGGGGGAAGCCTGCTTAGCCAGTGCCTGTACAGTGTTCCACCTGGACTTCTGGTACCTGGCTGCATAGGCCATGTAATTAGCCTGCCTGAGTCCCAAGGAGGATGCCATGTACTGGCATCCAGCTTCCTAGAGTCTTTATCTGGGGTGTGTGAAGCCAAGGGTATGTTAGCCTTATCACAGGCTGCAGCCTGCACAACCCCAACATGGCTGCATTGCTGGTACAAATACTTCATACCTGAGCCTGATAAAGTGTACCTCTTGCCCATCCTTCTGTCAACAGGAAGTACCAAATTTGGAGGATTTAACAGTTTTTGTGTCTGTTTCCCAAAGGACTTATGAAGGGGAATAGACAGCCTCTTGAACTCTGGGATGTCCATCATCTCCACATAATCAGGCTTGTCTTGTTCCTCTACAGTTTCTTCCACAGGGAGCTGGAGGGTTTCTGCCACTTTTCTGTAAAACATGTAGTGGGAAGGGGACTCAGAAAGCCTAGGAGGGGAAACACCAGAAGGCCTGTCTGGGGAGATGTCCAGTTCAATGGGCTCATCCAGACCATCCATACCATCATCATCATCATCACCTTTGTAATCCTCGCCCCCCTCCAAATCCGGTTAATAAAAATCTTCAGGGGCATAATCCTGAACCGGAGGAACCGACTGAACCGAACGCCTGCCAGAAGGCGACAGATCAGACGGAACTGGACAAAGTGATTCCACAATCCTAATCGCTCGGGCAATCTCCTCGATGGTCGGAAACATGAGTCTCTGGATCCAAACCAACCGATTTCTCTTTTCGTTTTCTTTTCGACAGAACCGATCCCTCGGAATTGTCTCTCCTCTTGCCCAAAGAAGTATTGCCCTGGTCAGAGGGCACTCCTTCTGGTCCGGTCAGAACCGAACCGGCTGGCTATCCAGGTCAGTGGACTTCTCGGCCTCCTTATCCCTAAGCTTGCCTAACCTTTTTTCCAGGGTAGACTTAGGGAAGTTCTTACAAATTTGGCAGTCTGAATCGAGGTGGTCAAACACCAGACAATAAACACAGGTGGTGAGGGAATCAACCTTAGCAAAGACTTCCCCAGACACACTGCAGTGTTGAAACCCAGTGGGCCCGGTTTTCTTTTGGGTTTCTCAGACGTAGCCATCCTAACCAACAAACTTACCCTTTTTACAGCAAACAGCTAGGCAAAACTCCCTTACTGGTTTCTAACCGTGTCACGGGTGTTGAAAAAAACCCGCAAGAAATACGTTTTTTTAAACCGATAAGGACCGGTGACTACACACTAAAGTAAAGGAAACAAAACACACTAGACAACCGGTTCAGCCGAACCGGTCAAAATATCACTTTACAATTTCCACAGGTTTTTACTATGGCTAGTTCACTACCTAGTACTTACTATACCACAGACAGAGATCTGAACCGAAATCAGACAAAAATAATCGGTAAAACCGCCGACTTTAACCAACTGTTGAACCGCGAGCAGAGGAGAAATCTCCGGAGCGACTGTTCAGTTAGGCGGAGTAAAGAATCTGACGGTTACACTTCAAAATGCTGCAGACAGAGGTCTGAACCGAGCTCAAGTGCAACGTTCTATGCTCTGCATAGAATTTAACCGTTTACTTTCCGGGGCAGTTCAAGTGCTGGGGCTAACTGCAATAGTCAGAATACAGCAAGACTTCATATTGTTTGAATGACTTCAAGTAGTTCAGGAGTGTAATTATGGGTCAGACTACTTTTCTTTCTCTTTGGTGTCCAACTTTTATGAGTTCAAAATTGTGAAAGAAAAAGGATGTCTGCAATACCAAGACTGACCAACAGAGGTCTCTGTTTCAACACAGTGCTTAAAGGGAATCCGTACGTTTCCTTATGAAATTATTGTGAAGGTTACTATGGGGATCCAGTATGTAAACTGCTGGGTTATATTTAGAAAATGTTTTCAGTAAGACAGAAACATGCTTTTTAAATAGGGATGTGGAAGCATCCATTTTGTGGACAGGAAGGGTGTTGTGATGATGTCACTGCCTTACCAGTGTTAACAGTGTGCAGTGCAGCAGGTAAGGACAGTTTAACTGTACTATCAGGGATTCTATTATATTCTGAGGAACACCCAGTATATTATGTTTGGCAGAGTGCAAGAAAAGAATCCAGTGCTTCTCTTCATGATAGAACAGGATCCCTGTCTGTAGGAGCAGTTTGTTTTAACCTGCTTAATTGCATACCGTTAGAGCTTCCTGTCCACAAAATGGATGCCTCCACATCACAAGTTTAAATGTATTTTTTTGTCTTACTGAACATATTTTCTCAATATCACCAAGCAGTTTATATACTGGATCCTCATCGTAACCTTCACAATAATTTCATAGGGAATCATATGGATTCCCTTTAAAAACGTTGTTTCCCTTGCATGATGTCATGGCTGGGGCTGCAGCACTGAGAAAAAAAGGGTCAGGGCTATGCAAATGAAGCAGAGCACAGAAATAAAAGCATTTTTTTCATGGAAAACAGCACTTTTTGGCAGTTTGAATGGTAGGAGATAGATTCACAACTCCTACAGGTTACTACTCCCATTTGCTATGGCAAATATGACAAAATCACTTTAATCACCCTATAGGTTAATAATTGATTGAATAACCCTATTTTTTCATGTTAGTCATCCTTCTCATAGTATAAAAAGTTTCATCGATAATTGTAAACTATATTATAAAAAAAATCAACATATGTTAATTGTAAAATGTTAAGATCTCGATAGATGAACAATGTAACTATACAATATATCGCTATTTCTCCAACTACAAGCTTTCGTTTAACAAAAATGAAGTAATTTTTCCCTCTGGTTCCACAGTTACCGTATTTCAAAGGAAGTATCTTTAGAAAGGTCGAACTTAGGGACTGTTACAAATAGGAACATTTTTTATTTATTGAAAACTTGGAGTGAGGGGGTTGTCAGAAGATGGTGGTGTTACATAAAGAAGGAAAGCACCCTTTTTCTAGTTCAGAAAACAAATTCAACAGGAAATTTTGACTGAGATGTAATATCGCGCTTACACTGGTGTCCTCGGGTGGAGAAGCCAATGGCAAAAATGTCATAAAAACATTATTCCTACTTATTAAAATTATTTAAAGCATGAACATTGAAATAGCCATATAGCACATAGTCATAACAAACAGACACACAGTTGTGCATGGACACAAACAATCATACAGTTGAATAACATGCAGCTGGACAAACAGTTGCATATACAAATAAATTATTGCAGACACACACACACACACACGTCATACACAGAAGCAAACAATGAAACATTTACATGATCACAGCAAGATACATACAAATATGTGATTGCACAGTCACACATACATAATGGCACAGACATATACCAGAGACACAGTCCCACATGGGCAAAATTACACAGATAAATAATCGTATACAGACAAATAGACAGGTACATCATCAGTACTTTGAATTGATTTGGGACATCAAGCAAGCACTTTCTTATATCTTTCTGTCACTCTGATTACAGTATGTAAGTGTGACATTTGCAAGGTGCTGCAGTACAACCATGCCATGTGAAAGAGAAGAGATCAAGATCCCACCAGTCAGTGAGGAGGATTTTAACCAGTTTGGCTGAGGACTTTGTGGCCAATCAGGTATGCTTATTAAGTTATTTGTCAGAGGAAGCAGAATCTAACTGGCTTGCATGCAACAGTCACCATGCAGCAAGAATGTGAATGTGGACAACCCGTCCCACAGTGAGGATTAGTCTGCCTACTGAGCGCTAGACTGATTGATGATGGTGGACAGGAAATGAGGAGCTGAGTAGGTGTGCGTATAAAAGATATTGATGCAGTCGAGTTAGATAGATAGATAGCTAGATAGATAGATACTTTATTTATATAGCGTCCCTTTCTGGAGACTCAGAGCACTTCACATATCAATTAAACACAGCGTACATACAAATAATAAACAATGCCATAAAGCAGATCCAAATGGAGCTAAGATCAGCAGACTTACAATGTATCTATCTTATGCTTTAAAATACATCACTAAAATGGTATGCCGATGCAAGGTCAACACCCACACAGCAACATTTCGCCTATCTGTGGTGAGTCACTGTGCTGGTGCGAGGAAGACACCGGAGGTACGTTTCCTAGTGTTGTGCCCCCACAGACCCTACCTCAGGTACAGTCATACAAACCTCTACCCCCAAACCTCCTGGGTCCGTCTGTCAGCCTGTGCCACTTCACTCCTCCACTACTTCTGCTTACCTCAAATCTCTGGCCACACTGACCCTCCTCTACCTACTTCTAATCCCTGTCTACATCTCCCCCAGCCTCCACCCCATTGTTCATCATACATCCTGACCCCCAGCCTAACCTCCTAGCCTGCACCCTGTGACCACTAGGAGTCACTATTTCTCACCCTGTTTCTGGCCCCAATGCAGCATGTCTCAAGCCCCAGAACACAGAGCTCAGCTCCCACACTGGTCCCTTCTCCAGCTGCCCTGGCTGAGACTTGAACCTGGTATCCTCTGTACCAGAGTCTGGGACACTACCACTAAGCCAAAGTGGTATCTACGCTTGCTGAACAGCACCCAAAATACTTCTACCTTTCTGCCCTGCTGCTACGGCAAGCACCATGTCAGCCCACCCTCTCCTACTATGCCTCCCCCTTTTTCTTACCCTGGTACCTATAACCCAGCTACCAGGCAGCCCACCCAGTATGCCGGCCCTAGCATCAATTCCTCAGGACATAATAAGATCCCACCCTACAATGACCATGTGCCCCTACCCACAGCACCCATCCCCAGGTTACCTCCCCTCCGCTTACCCTGGTGCCCACTGGTGACTAATCACCCTGCCCTCCAGACCGTGCTGACCCTACCCATCCCCTCCTCCCTGATGGCCCCCCACCCCGAATACCCACCGAAAGATCGCTAAACTCCACCCCCTAGCTAAAGCCATGATCCTCCTACTACTCCTCACAGGCACTATACATCCCAACCCAGGCCCCACCCAGACCAGCCCCACAACTGGGACCGCCGGTCTCCGTATAGCCTCCATGAATATATGCAGCATACTCAAAAAATGTGATTTCCTCCAATGCTGGGTCATGCTGCATAAACCGGATGTCATAGCTCTGGTAGTAACCTGGCTGTCAAAATCCACCCCCGACCACTTTGTCTCACTACCTGGATACACCCTATACCGACAGGATCGTGTTGACAAACGTGGGGGAGGCTGTGCTATCTATACCAGGGACTCACTTACTGGACTAGCACTCCCTGCCCCGGTTCTTGTAAACGGGGCTCAGGCCCTCACCCTTAAACTTATGCCTGACCCCTCCAGGGGCCCCCTATATCTCACTACGGCATACATTCCACCAAAGCACCAAACTCCGGCGATGTTATCCTTAACCAATTATCTCGCTACCCTCCAACACAAGGTTGATCACATCCTTGTGGGGGACCTAAACATGAACTGGCTCAGTGCCTCCTCTTCCACCACCCGAGATACCTTTACGGCTATGGATCTGACGCAACTCATTTCCCAACCCACAAGAGTAAACTCCAAGAGAGGTACCAGTACCCTTCTAGATGTAATCATCACAAACCGCCCCCAAAAAATCCAAGATATCCAGGTCCTCCTGGACTCACTTAGTGATCACTCCCCGATCCTATTCTGCTGGTCGACCCCAACCCCCCTACTTAAAGCCCAACCCACACTCCGCAGGCACCTCAGACCTGGTGGGCTAAAAAGTCTCAGACGACTTCTTGCCCAGATTAACTGGTCACCCATACAGCATGCTCCTGACATTGACACAGCTCCCACCTTCTTTTCCCAGACTTTCAACAAAGCCTGCAACCTCTACGCACCCCTTACCAGAACACATACCAAAAAGCTCAGTGTGCCCTGGGTTACCCCTGCCCTACGTCAACTGCTCAAGCACAGGGATAACTTATGGCACCTTGCCACTGAAACAGGCCGGGTAGCTGACAGGCAGGCTTATAATGCAGCACAGAACAAGTGCACCTGGGCTATCCGTAAAGCAAAGGCCGACCATTACCAGGCCATGCTCACCTCCTCCTGGGGTGTGCGCAAACCTTCTGGGACAACGTTAAACAATTGAATGGGAGTGCCCGCACCCCCCCAGCCCAGATCACCATGGACAGGACTACCTAGACTGACCCGGCCTGCATAGCCAAATTCCTAAACACTACCTTCATGGACCTTAGCTCGGTCCTCCCAGTAATTTCTTCGACCTTCTCCTCCCACCCGGCCCCTGTCATCCAACGCCCTTGTTTCCATCTATGCAGGGTAGCCGACCAGGAAGCCAGACCGCACCTGCTCAAAGCTTTAAAGAGCAATAGTCCTGGCAGCGACTCCCTGGACCCCAGCATTCTCCGTCAGGTGCTGGACCAGGTACTTGCTCTGCTCACCACCCTACCTCAACAAATCCTCTGCCTGGGGCAATTCCCAACTGCCGGAAAATGGCCATAGTTACACCCATCCACAAAGGCGGTGACAGGTCTAATGCAGGAACTACAGACCTATTCCATCCTCCCACCCTCTCCAAAGCCCTTGAAAAAGCTGGTGGCCTCTCAAATCACTGAGTACCTAACCAAGTACAACATCCTCTGTCCAGAACAGCACGGCTTCCGGCAGGGCACAGTACCGGAATGGCTCTAATTGAGTTTTCAAACTTCACACACTCCTTCCTGGACGCCTCCCTAGCCGGTGCAGTGTTTGTAGATCTCAAGGGCCTTCGACACTGTCTCCCCCTCCCTGCCGGAAGCCCTCTCCCATACTGGCCTATCTACTGGGCCGATCTCTTGGTGCACAAGCTACCTATCTGACCGCCTCCAATGTGTCAAAATTAATGGGACACTTTCTACAACCTGTCCCATCCGCTCAGGTGTCCCCCAGGGCTCCATCCTGGGACCGCTACTCTTCTCAATCTACCTAAACACCCTACCCAGTGCATGCACTGGTACAATTCTGTCATATGCAGATGATGCCATCCTCTTTGCCACCCACCGCAACCCCAACGCCCTCCAGGACTCCCTACAACTCGCCTGCAATGATGCAGAAACCTGGTTCAAAGAGCACCGACTTGTCATCAATCTCAAAAAAAACAAATCAATGCTCTTTGCCCACCCTCAAAACAAAGCCAGTAACTTCCCACTACACATCCTCTCCAGCTCCAAGCAACCCCTTGAACTAGTCCGCTCGTACAAATACCTTGGGATCAGCTTTGACACTGCCCTCTCCTTCCACACCTATATTGAGGCACTTGCCTCTGCTACTAATGTGCGGCTAGGTATCCTCTACCGCCATAAAAACTGTCTCCCCCCCGTTGCCCTCCGACTAGCAGTTACATCCTCGATACTGTCCCTGGTGGACTACGGCCTGTTGTTATAGTGCTGACTGACTGGGCAACCCTCAACAAAATCGCATTGTCCTGAATAAGGTGTGTAGGCTTATTGCAGGGGCCCCAGGCTCACTCACACATGTCAGCTATATGACTTGGCAAGGCTACTAAATCTGGACGAGCGACTTCAATACCAAACCAGCCTCATTACGAAAAAAACCCTTCTCGGGCTATCCGCCCCTGGGCTGACAGCCGCCATCTGCCAAGCCAAACCCTTGATTAATACCCGAACCTCCTGCAAAATCACCCTTTTGATCCCTAGAACCAGGACAAGCCATGTTCTAGGGATCTGTTATAGAGCCCCAGCCTGGTTTAATGCGCTCCCACCACCCATCTCTGACACCAATACTATCTCCACCTTCAAAACCGCACTGCAGAACCAGCTATTTAATGCACGTAATTGCACCTGTCACTAGTCGTGACTTAGTCCACCACATACTGACAATGCTCGCATGAGCGGCACCACTGTAACTAGAATGGTTCCTTCGCTCTACAAATATTTGTAAATATACATGGCTGTCAATTTAATTGGTTGTCATTTTATTACAACTTGAAACTCTGTGATGTAACAATGAGCCTGTAATATAATGTTTTTGTCCTCAATGTGATGTAATAACTAGCCTGTAATGTCATGTATTTGTCCTCAATGTGACGAGGTACCTTTGGAAATGAGCCTCTGGCTCAAAGGTTGTAAACTGATGCTCAAATAAATAAAATAAATAAATAAATGGTCACACCTTCATACGCACATCAATAACCTCACCACCGCGTTCTGCATCAGCTGCAACTGGCCTGGTGGAGATTGCCTTGAGATAGCCCTAGGTACAGGGCATTGCAGTAATCCAACCTGGATGTGACAAAAGCCTGTACCAGTGTGGTCAGGTCCTCAGATGGTATAAGATTCTGGAGTTGTTTCCGCTGAGGCAAGACCGTGAAGCAGTTGGCGTCAAAGTGAGTTCAAGGAGGGTGAGAAACTGAGAACTGAAAAGATTACATCAAAGTCTTTGAGTTGTGCAAATGTATGCTATTGTAAAATGGAGATGATGATATTCTCCATATCAAGTGTTCTGATTGTATAAAACACATCACATGACCACACATATATAAGAGTGCAACCACACACCTGCACTTTTACCTCCCTTAAAAACAACTTTGCCATTTTATAAGATAGATAACCCACTCTACAGTGTGCGGTCGCACTCTGATATACGTATGCCTTGAGTGGTTGACACATGAGGCCATACAATGCACACCAAGGCATGCGTATATCAGAGAGCAACCGCACACGTAAGAGTGGGTTATCTATTACTTGTATGGTATGGTATGGTATGGACCTTCATGTGCCAACCACCCAGTTTGCTACATTACCACTGAGAGCTAGCCAGTGAACTGTGTTATTCAACAAGAGCGACTGGGAGAGCCTTAGCTGAAAACTGAGTGATAGCAGACCAGGGTTGTTTGCACTTCATTAGTATGTGAACCACAATAATTTGTATTGTAACATGTAATTTGTATGTTACTTTTTTGCTTCTTTTAAAATATATAAAGGAATTATTTAAATGCTAGCCTGGAGTGCTGTGTATTTTTTGTTAATTAAGGCAGGCCATTGGCCTGACAGGATCTGCAGAAGCTGTAAGTATTCTTAGTTTCAGAGAGTGGTGAGTTGGCAGGAGTTCCAGTCACCAACTGTGGCATTTTGGTGGGAACTAATTGCAGCCACTAGTGAAGGATAACTGGCCTGCAGCCTGTGCCATTCCCATGTGAGGAAAGAGCTGTTCATAAAACAGAACTGTCAATCATGAGCTGCTTTAATAGCATAACTAGACAGCTCTTAAAGCAGATGGTATAACCCCACTGTGAGTATCCTTTGGAGTCCCTATTTGTAAATTGAATCCCACGCTGTCTGCGAAGTGAGCAACAATAATGTCTACACCCTCAGCAAGAGTGATTGTGTGTAATATAGGCCTCCTTTTTCAAATATGCAACCAACAGTTACCTGTGGTTGACAGTCTGGGCTCAGCCAACAGGTTTCAGTGCCTCGAGTACCACCAATCCAGTACCACATTATCATCATCAGTGTGCCTATCTTTTTAACTTAGTATGCCTTCTTGCCCTTAATCTGCATTCCATTAGCCAGCCTCACTCCCCCAGCCCCGTCGCCCACTTCCCAGGGACTTACCTCTGACTTTGCAGAGCCCCATGGTTTAACCCCCCCCAGTGGTGGTGGTGCATGCCGGGTTCCCCAAGCCTTGTAGGTGGTTAGCTTGCTTGCAGTTGACAGCCCAGTGTGCAGTGCAGGGCCTGCAAGGAGAGAGGCGGCATCATGCTGTTGTGATAAGGGGATTTCCTTCCCCTGTTTTGTTCCCCTCCCACGGCACCTCCTGGGCTAGGGCTGGATGGATATCTGCCTGCAATGTATGCAGATGTCCTAGTTGGGAGATGCACCACCCACCCATCGCAGCTGCATGTGCACTGCCACCCAGGTGGCAGTAAAGCAATTGAGCTCACGAACCTCACTCCCCAGAGTCCCCTGTGATGCTCAATCCTCCTCCTCCCTACCAGCCCCTGATGACTCGGGATCACTTCTGAACCCGGGTCACCGGGTCGCAAGTGGTAGCACTACTGCTTTGCCAATCAGGGCTGACTTTAGGGGTTTTGGGGCCCTCAGCAGGATTAGTGAAGTCATGGGGTCCCTGCTCGACTGACCTTCACCCTATATGCTTGACAGTAGTCCTTAAGTACAACATTTTATTTTTGTTTCATTGCAACCAGTGGTATATTCATATTTTTATGGGGACACAGCAATGTATTACTCCTTGAGGCTATTCTTCTCATCCACTGCTGCCTATCTGCCTTTTATTGGCTGGGACATAGCTTGGTGAGACATTTCATGACATCATGATGCCACATCAGAAGGAGCAGAACAGCCTTTTATTACTGCTTTAAGAAGATATAAAAATAAAGAGCATGTAAAAACTAAAACTGCTCTGGTTGGGGCCCCCAATGTGCATGGGGCCCACAGCAACCTCAGGGTTTGCTGGTGCCTAAAACCAGCTATGACACTGATGGGCCGGCACACTATCATTGTGTCTGATAGAATCCTAGCTGCAATACGACCAGAGGTGACTGTTTTATCACCCATCCAGTAAGCCCATCTGAGAGTCTTATTTCCAAGGTGGTGAACACTCAGGCTGTGCCTATGAAGGAGAGTATACCTGTCATTTTGGGGTTTGCATTTGCCATCCAGTCGCCATCTGGAATTACAATTTCTGGCTCCCACTTACCAGCCTTGTTTTCTGTTGTTTAAAAAGGCACTCGGGACTTGATCTGTTTGATCACATTTAAGTGCACTAATGCAAGATCCTGGGCATCACAGATATCATGCCTCATTCGTTACAATCCTGGGTGCCAAGTCAGTATTATAGCAGGGGATAACCTCAGCTAATTATCTTCCAACCTTATGGGGGTGTGCAGGAAGAGGGCAGCCTGGCAGTACAGACAGGCTGGTGCTATTGATGGTTGGGGCACATGTGTATCATAGCTGTGATGGAATAGTCCTGAGTTGTTCACTAACTCGAGATTTCCTCACTTTTGAGTATTATTTAATAAATTTCATTTTTTATTATCTTCATTACAAGTATCAGTTGCTGTTCTTGACTAAGATCAGGAAAGACTGCAGGGTGAACTGTGGGGCACTGTGTTTATTTTCCAGCTTAAAGAGCTAGTGTACTGCCTGGAAACTGCCTGCAATTAATTGTAACTTTCAGATGTAGTCAGCTATCACTTCTTATATCTCAAGTATTTATTCTTTTCTGTTTGCTAATTAGAAGATTTTCCACCTGGCAGTACTGGGGTGATGTGTGGAGCAGGTCTGGAGGGGGAAAAAAGTCAGTTATGTTCCTCCCACTACATCAACACTGAGACCACACTAACTATGACATCACTAACAACCAATGAGAACCATTTCTCACCGCTAGGTTTCACTTTCACATGAAACAGCAGGGACTGTCTCTCCCTGGTTGCTAGTGATGTCACAATTTCCTGCATTTTGATTGGTAGATTGTGAAAGTCACTGCTCAGGCTGCAAGAATTGTGGTGCCCCAAGGTGTTTGGTTTCATTTCTGATGATGTAGTGGGAGGAACAGAACTGACTTTTTTTTCCTCCCTATAGAGTGCTGCCCCACACATCACCCCAGTACTGCCAGGTGGAAAATCTTCTAATTAGCAAATAGAAAATACAAAAATACCTGAGATATTGGAAGTGATAGCTGACTCCATTTGAAAATTGCTATTAATTTCAAGCAGTACACTAGCTCTTTAACCTTGTGGAATTGTTCCAGAAGTGGGGAGGTTGGTAGGTAGTGCATCCCACAGGGAGGTACCATGCTTTACACCTGGGCTCACTCAAATTCTCTGAGTGGAGGCTGTTAAAACCTCCTGGACCACAAACCTGACATAGTCAGGACAGAGTATATTTCCTATTTTAAAATCAAACCTGAGTTTGTTTGACAGGACTGGAGGTTGCAAGTCAAGCAGAAACAGGCACAGTATCTCATGTAAGAACTTGGGGGTTTTGGTGAGCCCGCACCTATTGAACCAACTGGAGCTGAGAACTGAGAGCTGAGAGCACAGGGAGTACAGAATGCACAGACCAGATCCTGAGTCCTGAAGCAGCCTGTGTGTGTGTGTCATCCTGAGCTATGTCATTACAGTGTGATCTGGCAGTGGCAGCAAGTGTATGTCAGTTGGTTGTGAGTTGGTGCCTGGCCTCTTGTAATCCTTGGTGGCATCCCATTGATAAAATAAAAATAAAAAATAAACCCCCCACAAACTTAAATACAAAAAAAAATCTAATAATGTAATGAAATGTTACTCATCATTCATCACCCAAGTGACTGAGCCCTATAACAAGCATTAGGAAATGGAGCAAAAGAGAAGCCAAGGAGATGGTGGTGTGGGATCGTCCAGTCACATCAAAGAAAAACAAAAGCAGTGTGGGCTTGGTCACAGACCCTCTGCTTCAGTGGTAACTACTTGTAGTGGCACTGCAAGGACTGAACATGGAAATTATTGTAGAACCAAGGAACAGGAAAGCAGTGTGTCAGGTAGTGACACAGGCAGAGAAAGAGGAGCAAAGCGATTTGGCAGAGCTAGGGTACAGAGATACAGATTGTGATTATATACCCAATAAAAATGATAGCAGCAGCACTTCTGGGGAGGAGGAGGTGGAACAGGTGGGAGTTTGACTTTGGACAGGTGAGCGTAAGAGATCAAAAAGTGGTGGTAAAAAGTGGTGGTAAAACAAACAAACAAAAAAAAACAAAGGAAAGGAAAGGACACAAAATGACAAAGGGAAACACCATGGCAAGCATGTGTAATGAGAGCAGATAAAGAAGACACAGGCAAAATTGGTGGACCAGGACACATGGTGGAGGAAGAACCATTTCCTGACCCTAGAGAACTGGTGGAGGAAGAGGAGGAGGGTGATGATGTGAAAGGAGCCCACAGTAGCCTGCCCATTAGGCAACAGCTGTAAGTGCCAGGAGGAAGACAAAACTGGGGATGTCAGTGGTGTGGGATTTTTTCAAGTGGACCAAGAGTCATGGACTCATGTAGTGTGTCTTTTATGTAAAGACTGGCTGAGTCAGGGTAAGGAGGGAACAAGGCTGGGAACAGCTACCATGAAAAGGCATTTGCTGAAGTCCCACGGATCTCAGTGTAAGGCATGCAATGCATGGCGTCAGCAGCAGCACCACCAGGCAGTGAAGATGATGATGATAATGATGATGGCTGGGGGAGGAGAACATTGGGAGATAAGGTACAGAGAAAAGAGGAAGAAAGTTCTTCAAGTGGTAGTCGATGCACAGCTCCAACGTCTTCCATTCATCAATTCTTTAGCCCACTGACTCCCACACTTCTGAGGGGCCACAAATACCTAGCCATTTTCACCCCCAAGCATGGAAAAATTAGGAGACAACTGTCAAGTCAAAGGGAAAAAAACACTCAACTCTCACTGGTCAAGTCCCTGGAAATGGGCCAGAAATATAAACTCAACAGACCAGAGGCAAAAAGTTAGCAACAGCAATTGTTGAAATGCTAGCCACTGACTTGCTACCATTCTCATTTGGGAACAGCACTGGTTTTCTATCACTAATGCAAGTTGCAGTGCCAAGGTATCAAGCACTCAGCCATAGCTGCTTTTCCTCAGTGACTCTTCCTGATTTGTATCAGAGAGTCTACAAGCCTGTGACACATACCTTGAAAGCATCATTTGTTCCAGCCGTTTGCATCACCACTGACATGTGGACCAGTGGCCAGACTACTGATTACACAGCAATGATTACCCATTGGTTCAGTTTCCCCTCTTCGCTGTCCTCCTCTTCTTCCACCTCCTCCTCCTCCGGGTTAAGTGCCAGCAGCAGCAAGTCACTGGGGTCCCCAAACCTCCACAAGAAGGCAGCTTTATGTATTGCTGGCTTTGATAATTACTGTTGTGCGGAAAACTTGTTACACTTCCTTCAACAGAAGTTTGATGAGTGGTGGACATCACACTCATTAACACCAGGTTTTATTAGATAATGCAAAGAACATTGCAAAGGCAGATAACAATGGTGATTATACACATTACGTGTTTTGCTTATTGTATAAATCTGATAGTTCAAGGATTCCTAGATGAGGAAGGCACCACTGTGCAGATATGTGTAGGTCTGGCCAAAAAGGTTTGTGGTCATTTTAGCCATTCTGTAAAGGCACATAATCTGTTATGCAGCATTCAGCAGTTGAACCACCTTCCCCTCCACCACCTGAAACAAGATGTGGAAACAAGATGGATTTCCACCCTTTACATGATGAAATGGCTGCTAGAACAACAGAAGGCTATTCACCAGTATGCTGATGAGCATGGCATTGGCAAGGGAGACATGAACATTAGCCCAAATTGGTGGCACCTAATGGAGACCCTCTGCACTGTGCTGAAACCCTTTTAGGAGGCCAAAAGGGTGGTAAGTGCTGACTGTGCTGGTCTAAGCCATCAAATCTGCCCCCCCCCCCACTGCCCTCATTAACCTGTGACTTCTTCCAACGAAAACTCAATATGAGGAAAAGGAGGACACCACTGCTCTCAGTCTAGTAGAAACGATAAGATCATGTTTATGGAATGACACATGCATTTCAAAAATGCATGCAGATGACCACTACATCATGGCCACTTTCTTGGACCCTCACTTCAAAGACACATTTGAGACATTCTTTGATGCACAAGAATGAGGTAAGGATCATCAGTCCTATCAGGTCTGGCTTATCCATTTAGTTTTTGTGCATGTGGCTTGAAATAAGAACAGGAGCACAAATAGAGCAGAAGAGCAACACTCATCATTCCTTGTTGCAATCACACTGACAGATGAGCTGGAGGAGTGGGAAGAAGAAGGATCCCAGTGTGTTTCCACTGCTAATACTGAACATCACAGGAGTCACTCATTTTTGTCTCCAAGTCAAACTGCTACTACTGCTGCTACTGCAACCCCCACCCCCAAAAAGACAGCCATTGATGATAAACCACTCTAGAACAACTGTCTATGACTTGATGAAAAAGCACAGCATGTCATTTTCGGACACAGTGGTGCCTGAGATGCCAGCAAACAGAACGGTGAGGGATTGCCTGGATGAAAAAGTGCTACTGGCAGAAGACGAGCCCCGATTTGTATTGGTACCCCAAAAAAACAATCTGGCCCTCTTTGACACAAGTACAGTAGCTGCTGAACACCTTAGTTGCTACATGACAGTACATATTCAGAGAGGTTTTTCAGTGCTAAATGCAATATTGTCACTAACAGGAGAACATTCCTTCCAACCCAAAATGTGGAAATGCTCACTTTTTAGAAAACTGACCTTTTAGTTGGGTTGGGCACTTTTTGCCATGTTTGATGGATGATGAATCTGCTACACCTCCAGCTGGGCTAAAGACAGAGGAGGAGGATGAAGTGGATGGGGAGGGCTTTTGTGTCCATTGTTTTTTTGGAACTAGGAGCCTACACACACACACACACACACATACACACTCACACACTGTGGGAGGCTGCACTGTTGTCATAACTCAGTTTTCTTCAGATTGTTTGGTGAATTTTTGGCAGGCCTACACAGGCCAAATAAACTTAATTTTGGGGTCAATACTGCCTATGAAATCAGTGTGTACAACACATATCCACGGCATAACAAGAAACCTTTGTCTGTGTGAGACACTGTCCCAGTGGGCATACAATTTTTGCAGACTGGTAGCCCACACTGTGGGATGCTGCACTGTTGGTGTCAGTCTTCTTCAGATTAATGTTTGTAAATTTTTGTCAGGTATACAGAGACTGAATAAATAATTTTTAGGGCAACAGTGCCCTTGAAACCAGTGTGTACAACACTTATCCATGGCATAATGAGAAGCCTTGTCCATGTGTTGCATTGTCCCAGTGGGTACACAATTTCTGGAACCAGTAGCCTATGCTGTAGGATTCTGTACTGGTATTTTGTGGGCATATATAGGTCTTACGTACAATTACAACCATTTTATCTGAGCATTATTAGTAAGTCATGTACTCTTGTTTGTTATGGAAGCACCAAGTTTGGTCGACAGTAAATCTGTCAACCACCGCTTGTGACGGCACAATACCGGCATGGTGCTGCCCAAGTCCCCAGTGTTTTCTGTGGGGCTGAGCCCCCACACCACTGATGGAGGGGCTCTGCCCCACAACCCCGGACTTTAGGATTCTCAACCCAGGTCAGAGTTGGTCCGGGAGGGGCAGGACCCTGGGGAAAGCGTGAACATGGAAACAGACCATTACAGCGACTGTCGCTGTAGTGGTCGTTTTCCGTGTTTCACCGTCGGGGTGTTGGGCAAAGGGGGGCCACTGATTTGTTATTACTGCTGGCATTATCTATGTCTGGTACTGACTCAATGGACACAAATTTTGGAAACAAAACCTCTCAATGTGACCCACTGCATCATCCTGCTGTTTTGGGTGTTTTGTCATCCCAGTGCATTATGTTATTTCACTTGATCTCATTTCCTGATGATTTTTAATAGTTAAACCAGCACAAATTAGTCTACCATTAAGAGAACTTTGGTGAACTTTACACAGTTTGATGGTCAAGGTTTGTGTGGTTGAACTTTGGGAGATATACATATATGCACAGCCCTAGTTTTTTCAATTGTACTACAATTCTAATTACCCGCCTACATGTGACTGCCATTGTCCTGCAATTTAGATTTGTGTAACTTCTTGAAAAAAGTTTTTATTAATTTAGACTGCTTCTGTTGTAAAAAAAAAATGTTTTGTCTGGTCCTGTTGCCGCAATAACAAAAAGACTCTCCCATCCTTCATTCCTGTAACTGCTTTAACAACTTGGAAAAAAGGAAAACTTGTATTATAGTGGGTCATAAAATTGTTATAGATGGAGAAAGTGTCGTCTTTATCAGCAGCATTTTTCTTTTTATTCTTTACATTTTTTCCATTCACTCAACAACCCTCCTGTCTGACACTGACGTCAATGTTGCTAGCACTGTCACCTAACAACGTCTCTCACCAAACAACCCCTACTGACAGGATGATTGTCGCTATAGAAATTATAACATAACTTTCAGTGTGCAGGTTTCAAACACCTTTAATTTTTAAGCTTCAGTTGTTTCTTCTATTTACGCTACAGCCTATCCACCACACACCGAGGCCTACGTTACTAATACCGTACTAAAGACCCCTCCATATATGGCTTGTAAACCAACCCAACTAAGAAGAATATTTTATTATTACTAAGTCATTTAATTCCATTATAAATTGATTTTTTTAATATGTAGAGATATGAGTTCTGATATTAGAATATTCAGCGCACCACAAACTACCTTAGCATTGTGCAAACTGAGGGTTGCTCTTTGATATTAAACTTAGTGCATGACTTGCTATGTTCAGAGCCTCTGTTTGCATGGCACAGAGTTTGTGCAGCACCAGAAAATTAGAGAATATGGACACGTAAATGAGAGGTGACTGCCCTATTTAATGAATTGTAACGGTGCCAATGTGATTTTTGTGTTGCACAAACTAATGCTTTGAAAGGCATGGATTAGCTGAGCTCTACTTCAGAGGACACTTTCAAATAGCCCATAACTCCTGAGGCTCTAAATGTATAAAAATGCACAGATGTAAGTTGGTATACGACAATCTGTACTGGAAGTAGGAATTTTGAATAAATGGTGCTCTAACAATGTTTCACATGATATAAAATAGCTGTTTCATGGGTATATTGTACCCCAAGATACATACTGTGCGTGGAACATTTAAATGACCACACAAAATGCTTTAAAGGCGTGAACTGCACTCTGACTACAGCATAATAGTATTTGCATTCCAGTGCTACATGTTTAGGACAGTGTTGTACTGCAGCTCCACAAGGCACAGGTTTACACTGGGCTGTGGGTGGAGTACCCAGACTCAACACAATCCAAGGAGCAATGTCCTCCTGATAATGGAATGTAAATGGCTACACTATGGCTGGTAATGACTCACCAGGACCTTGAGTAAGAAATTACTGTGGGTCTTTTGTAACTATATCATAGGATTTAAGTTCTGGCTCTCTGCCCTCCCCTGTTATCTCTGCGTCCTCATCTCTTTCTCCACCCACTCTACATACTCCCACAGGAACTCTGGCCCTTGTCACTTCAGTGTTTCCCTTTTCAGAGCTTCCGCTGAACCATCCTCTTTTCCTTATAGAATACCCCACTTCTGGAACAGCCACCCTCCAATTATATACTTCTCCCCCTCCCTCTCCTCCCTGAAAGCCTTGCTCTGGAAACCCGCAGTCTACTCTTGCTCTTGTACTGTACCTTGGCTGCTAGTCAATGTGTACAGAGCCCTACCCCAACCTTATCTCAGTCCTGGGGGACCTCATACATATAGAGATAATGTGTGGATCAGCGCAGTATCCAGCTGTTTGCCACTCCTATTGATCAGCACCTGTGACATTTGGTGCCTATTTGTACATGCTTTGTATATCACATGTATAAGGTAGATAATGTAGTTATTATTCCACAGCGTATTAACTACAGTTGCACCTTGCACTACCCCACTCACTGACTTTACTGTACTGCAAATTTTACTTTATTCTTGTGTGACTGTATCTGTATATTGTTTTATTGACTGTATATTCCATGCCCCTTCCATCAAGGTTGCACATGGAAACAGTCCCTGGCTCAGTGTGCTCTTCCTGACCAACATTTCTAAATTTGCATGGACGTTTGCATACAGCAACTTTGGGCAACAACACAAACACATTTGGGATGCCCTGATATTTTCTTTTTTGCCTACCTAGTATGTATTCTTAACCATACTGTTTTGTGGCCAGCAGGGAGCCCCAATTCATGACTGTGCACACCTGTTAGTGCGTTAGTTCGCACTGCACTTTACAGGATAAAATTGAAGTGCCTTGGGCTCTAACAGTGGGCTTTGGGCTTTTTCAAATGTACCACCCATTGCACATCATGCAAAATAATGATAAAGAGGGACTTTACGCAGCACAAAGTTTCACATTCGATCATGGGCCCATGAGGTTTTAAAACAGTGAGGTCTGTGGCATCAGTTTTCATCAAGAATTTTAGATTGACTTCCGGTGACGTCATGCACCAGGGTAGATGCTAGAGGAATAGCTCTTCCCAGGAGCTCAAACAAACCATTCTTTATAACTGCCTGAAATCAACAAATTGCATATACAGACCTGCCAAAAGGTTCTAGGTTCTAGCATGCCAAATCCTACAGCAGATGCCACCTGCAAGTCAAGGGGGTCTCAGGATGGAGAGAGATACACAGACAGAGGCTCAAAGTGAAAGTTCGCAGGCCTCGCTCCCTACACGGCATCGTCGAAGCGGGACCAGGAAAGTCAGTAATGCATATCTACAGAAACAGATGACCCTCCTCCTGGCTAAGATGAGGGAATTCAGGAAGGGGATAAGGTCTACAACAATGGCACTGTGAACAGACATTGGCAAACTCGAACAAAGACAGGAGATCATACAGCTCCATCAGACTGTCAAGACACTGCAGGAGCAGGTGAAGGATGCCAAGATTTGGAACAGACAGAACAACATCAGGCTCTCTGGTGTGTCCGAGGGCGCAGAGGGACTGAACATCACCAGCCACATCCAACAGCTGTTGCGAACCTGCCTGCAGCTACCAGAGAGCTTGACCCTGGAAGCAGACAGGGCCCACCACACTCTTGGGCCCAGACCACCACCGGGGAGTCACCTGTGCACCATCCTCATCAAATTTCTATGATTCCAAGAGAAGGAATCAGTACTGCACACAGCCTGGCAGCAGGGCATTGTAACAGTAAATGGACAAGAGATTATACCTGGAAATGACTACTCCCAGGAAATAATGCAGAAGTGAAAGGCTTACCTCCCAATAATGAAAGTCCTGCGAGATGCCAAATTACGTATCAGGACCCTATATCCTGTGAAAATGACCATCTTCTTCACGGACAACACTCAACACTTTTGAGACCCCGGAGGCAGTCCTGCAGGAACTAGCAAAACGTAAGATGGCTCTACCTCCTAAACCACCACGTCTAGTGATGGCTCCTGCTACAAAACTAGCACAGATGAGGTGGCAACAGGGATGGAGAGACATGCTGAGGCAATTGGGGGCAGACGCACTTCAGAAGATCGTGGAAGACCTGAGGAACCAATGGAAATCACCACCGAACTCCTCCAATGTAAAGTGATCGACTCCCCTGGTAAGACAATTTACATTTGTTCCCTGGGGCCAGAGGAGTCAGGAGAGTCCTGATGCCACTTAGGGAAGCCACAGGCCAAGGCTGGCAGATGGCCTGCTTCCCATTGCTCCAGACAAAACGCTTGGGTAGACTACGCACCAGGGGGATTGGGGGTGGCTGGCCCTCTTCCCCCCAAATAATTGACTTGAGAATCATCGCGATACTCCTTTCTTCCTCTCCACACCAGCACAAGTCTAGTAAATAACACTAGTCATGCTCAGCTGGGTGCAAACCGAGAAGAGCAGGCTGATCTATTTCTGTGTATGGATTAAACACCAGAACAAAGTCAGACTGACAAGTACGAACAGCAGCATGACTCTATATCTGCATGTTTACCCCTGATCCTTTCTCCCCTTTTAAACCAGCCTAATTATAAAATGATATTGTTCCTTGAATAAGCAGGGGGTGCTGTCATGTCCTCAGAGGGGGAGGAGAGGGTTTCCTGCTTCGGTTTGGCATGGTCATTGCATGGTCTGGCCTGCTCATAGCTGCTCATTGCACACAGTCCAGAGCAACATGGAGCCCGGGGCTAGTCCAGAACCACAGAGGGCAAGCAGACACAACGGGCGGGAAACCAGGGAGAGACAGAGGGCTGGATTTAAAAGCAATAAATGCTAATACCTACAGGCATGCTGGTTACTGCCCCCGGGGGAGGAGAAACTGGGAAAGCCAGAGGAAATTAGAGGTAGCTAGATATCATGGCAAAGGAGGTGGTCGGAGAAGGCTATGAAAACCAAATGTGGAATCTGGAGACTGAGACAGCAGACCATTAAAAATACCACTTCTACATAACACCTGGACCTGCTAGGCACTCGTTAATCAACTCATGATATGGTGCATTTTTTTTTGGGGGGGGGGAGGGGGAGCAGAGCCCATTAATGGGAACAGTAATGCAATGAACGAACACTCACTGCTGCTTTAAACTTCCTCTCACAGGTCCACAGAGTAACATGACTGAGGCAGTACACGTAACTCAATCAGATAAGCATTTAGCTCTTATGATCTTTTCTCTACATAGCTTCATTTTTTAGTAATCAGGACAATATAGTACTGTTGCTGTAAAGACCTAGATACCTGAAATTGTTGTACTCTTTCTTTTTAGGTTCAGGCCTTGGACAGAGCAGTATACTGTCTCCATGTCGCCTAGACTGTGAAAAATTTGATGATGATGCAGCACCAGGCAACGCGGACTCACTTGCTCAACCACTGACAGAGGCCTTGGACATCTCGGATCAGGTATTGTGTGATTATGGTTATTATTCCTTAATATTTTACCTTGAAGAAAATGCGGGTGTTGGAAAAAGACATATCCAGGGCAGGTCCACGAGGACCGCAGCGGACCACTGGGAAGCAGACCACACGCTTGGGGGAAAGGAGGGCATGAAGTAGGAGGTAATAAGATGTAACCCCTAGGTGGCACTATCCCAAGTGCTACTACCCCTGCCTGCATGGCGAGTTGCAGGTTAAGGGGCCTGGGTATTGAAACGGGTGCCTCTACCCGGAGGTCAGGGTTGCTAGTGGTCAAGTTAACCTGGGCATAGCCCTCCGAGACACTGTAACTCCCCTCTTTCCCTTCTAGTGGCCTGAACAATACACAATAATCACTTTCGCCATGACCCTTGTTCACCAGGCAATTACCCACACTGTTTGCACTTACCACCAGGGCTGGTTCCTCTAGCTCAACCCTGGAAACCCCCTGTAAAACAAGGTTGTGCACAGCAAATGGCAACAGTACAGTACTTTTGGTACAAATTGGAACCACTGTCAGGTTAAATGCAAAAAGAGTTAGATCTGATTTATTCAGGGGACTTAAACAAGAGAGGGCGTAATCAGGTTGATTTGCTTAAAGGCTATATCAATCAGACAGTTATGCATGCACTTCAGAGTCCCTACACAGTCACACACTCTGGGCTAGCCAGGAACATTGCCTGGGGTAGGCCGGCGTTGCAGCTGGTTGGGGCCCTGTGATGGAAGAAAGCAACATGCACAGCACACACTATTTGTAATCTGGAGCCAAAGGGCTCAGTTTGTGACAGAAAAGACAACAAAGTAATCAGATGACAACACTTTAGATTTAGCTGTTCATGCAGGGAGCTACCCTGATGTTTACTCATGATACCCAATACAGGACACAGGCAGGACGAAATCGAGACAGCAGGTTGTTGAACTGGAGTGCCAGGAGAAGCAGGGCCCACATGAATCACCGAGGTGTCATTCTTGTTTAAAGCATGAGCAGGGGGCTGATCCTCAGGCAAGTCTCTCGTCGATGGCTTTCTCTGTGTAGCAGGTGGTCTGGCTGGGGCAGTGTGACAAAGCCCAGGCCCAATGGAGATGAATACGGATTCAGTCTGTGGGAGCTGGATGCAGCCTCCAGCAAGCAGAATACAGGTCAGCACACAGTGGGGAACCAAATCCCAACCCACTAACAGCACACAGCACAGTCACATGGGAGGAAATTCCACTGTATCAGGAAAATGGCTCTCTGGTCGCAATTACAGAGTCTCTGCACAATCTGGGAGTTCAGAGGTGGCTGGAAGTCCTGACAGGCTGATTGCATTCAGCAAGTCTTCGGTCTTCTTCAGGTAGGAGCCTGATCACAATTCAGTGGCTTAACTTACTCTCCAAATTCGGATTCAGTCTGAAAAAAGGCACAGGTTCCCTCTCAGGGACAGCAGGCAGGCCAAAACTCAGGCCTTTCCACAGTTCTCCCATGCGAACTACGCCGGTATGCTGCTCGACTATCTCGAGCTGTTACTCCTTCACTTCCCAACTCAGATCTGATTGAAACTGCAAGCAGTCTGGGACTTTCTCCAGTATTCAAAAAGTTTGGTTTGCTGATCTGTCTCAGTCACAACAAGGGCTACCCCTCCAGGTTCATTTAGGCGCAAAAAGCCCAAAACTACAATTCCTACAGAATTTTGCTCCCACAAAGCCCATGGGGACAGGCTCCATTTTAAAGTCCCCAGAGGTACTGATTGGCCCATTTTGGCAGTTCAGGACCAAGATGGTGGCGAGAAACGAAACTGCAAAGAAGGCAGATTAGACAAACTGCAATATTATTACCACTCTAACAGATATTCAGCAAGCAAGTATATCTTCTAACAGAACTCCCTCTGCACAAGTAGCGATGGCAGAATGGAGCAATTATCTGACAGCCTGCACAGGACTCGAGCATAGAAACACTCAGCCCCCCTCCCAGATTAATTATAACTGTAATCTAGGCAGCTCTTAAAAAGACAGTACACACAGGCTATACAGGCACGCTCTGGCAATACATTTAAACTGCTAAAACGCAGGACACCAGCCTGGCAGCTAGCATTTAGGCAAGCTCAAGGAAGATTTTTCGGGAACCCCCATTTGTCGAGAGGTTATAAAGATAATGCTGACGGGGTGATAAAGGAGCACAACAAGCATACGGAACAGCTAGGGACCCCATAGGGAATCAGAAGGGTGGCAAATCTCGAGGGAAAGTATTGCTCACCAAGGGAGGGGTTCCTGGGGAGGATGGTGATGCCACACTCCCAAACAACCCCCATCTCACTGATCTTGACATCGTAGATGTCAGAAGGCCCCTCAACAGAGGCAATGCCTTCAGGCAGGGCGGAGGCCCTGCCCCCTGGATCTACAAAACGATCTGCTGGATTGGAAGCCACAGTTTTAGACAAAGGGTCCACAGATGCCCAGTTAGTACTGCAGTGCCTCAGTTTGCGCAGGTTGATAACTCTTACATTTGTAGTTTACTTAGTGAGACGTGGTTTAGACACAGAAGGAGCACTAGTTAGTGCCCCATGGTTACAAAATTTGTTGAAAGAGCATTGGCATAAAATCCCACAAATACGAGAGGAAAGAAATAATGGTAAATGTACTCAAGACAGGAAGCTTCAGAAATGCATACTGAACAAGCATTTATTAATAGGTATCAAAAATGATGTATGACGAATTGCACTTGTACTCATTAAATGTGAACGGGCTATCTACCTCTATATGCAAGTCAAGGGTGATGGCACACATCAAAAGGGCTAAGGCAGACTTAATATACCTTCAAGATATGCACCTAAGGGAGAGCACCTAAAATTAAAGAGTTTTGGTTACTCAGAGATCATTTTCTCATCCCTGGGAGGAGGGAGGAAAAGGGGAGTCACCATTCTGATCCCGCAAGAACTTCATTCACTCTCACTTCTCAATGGGCAGATCCTGATGGCCGCCTGGCGATCACATGGGGTCTACTGAATGATAGACAGGTCACCTTGGCTAATATATATCTCCCTCCAGGAATAACAGTTGCTGCAATGAAACCCCTTCTGGACAAAGTTGTCCAACTTACGAAAGGCACCCTGATGTTGGAAGGGGATTTTAACATTGCTCCCAATCCAGGATGGGATTACTCGAACCCAGCACCCAGGAGACAAACCGCAGCACAAAAATTCCTTAAGAGGTTTATACAGGAGGTGGGTTGGGTGGACACCTGGAAACATATGCACCCGCCTACCAGGAGCTATACCCACTACTCTGCAGTATAACAAACTGAAATTGCACTCACATACCCGGGGCAACGTTACTACGAGGTGGGCCCAAGGGCCACTAGGCTCCTTATTTACCAGGTCCATAGGCAGAGGCACTTAGCAACAATCACCTCGATACAACATCCCCTGGAGGGTCAAAGATGCACCAAACTACATGAAATAACAGAAGGAACCTGTATACCGCTGAACAACAGATCCTCAGGGATGCTATCAGCACATACCTGCTTTCTTTATAGCTCCCAAGTCTGACTACTGAATAAGGGGAACAACTGACAGCCCCAATAATCATGGAGGAGGTATGGGCGGCCATCAGCCGTTTCAAAACACAGAAAGCCCCTGGACCAGATGGCTATGGACCAGAGTTCTACAAGGCAGCTAGGGAAGCACTCTCATGGACCCTATAAGCCATATATAACTCCACCATAGAGGGGGAACCCCTGCCACTGTCCTGGATTATGCAGCCATATCCGTCCTCCCAAAGCCAGGGAAAAATCTGCAACTCTGTGCCTCATACAGAACCTTCTCAGTCCTAAATACAGACTATAAGCTATTCATGAGCATATTGGCAAAGCAAATAGACCCACTTATGCTTCAGTTAATTTCCCCAGACCAGACAGGATTCATCAGGACTCAGACAACAGTGGACAACATCAATTGCACCTTACACGTCATCCATGAAATGGATAAGAGGCAGGGCCCCTCGGCACTGATCACCCAGGATGCCGAGAAGGCGTTTGACAGGGTATCTTGACCCTTCCTGTATAGTATGATGCAGGGGCATCGGCAGGCATATGCACTGTACTCAGCAGAGTACAGTAAAAAAAATCAGGCAAGGGCAACAAATTAGGCAGGGGTAACAAAAAGAGGAAAGTAAGGACATTGGGGGCACACTGTGTCTGTGTCGCGCTGAGCCCTTCTACCTTTGCTGTTTGCTATAGGGCACTGATGCAATCAGCCAAATACACAAACAAGAGCAACGTACCAGGCAGCCAGAAAAACAAAGGAAGGAGGATTACAGGAAGAAACTCATTACATGAACTCAGGCATGACAATCAGAGGGGGCGGGCCTATTGTTGGTGTGGTGTGACAGCGCATATTTTTGTTTATGTTTACATAACAGGAGGCAAAAGTGCATCAGTTTTGAGTACAAGTATAAAATTCCTGGCTACACTCCTGGCGCGATAGAAAAACTGGGTTTCCCAGCATCAATCATACAGGTGCTTAAAAACATCTACCGAGCCCCGAGAGCGTGTGTAAAAGTGAACGGACACCATTCCCAATATTTCCACATCCAGAGGGGCACCCGCCAGGGATGCCTTCTATCCTCACTCTTGTTTTCCCTGTATATAGAACTCCTAGCACAAAGGATCAGGGAGTCGCCCCGCGAGGAGGGTATTCAGATAGGGGATACAGAGCACAGATTATGTATGTATGCGGATGATGTTCTCCTATATCTGACCAACCCAGAGAGCGCACTGCCAGCAGTACATGATACCCTAGAAGAGTCTGGCAGACTCTCAGGCTATAAACTAAACATATCCAAAACTGAGGTGCTAACCTTACCAGCCATCCCAACAAATAAGGCAGAGATACCCGTATAGATGGGACCTGGAAAAACTAAAATACCTTAGGATATACTTGGTGAGAACACATAAATCAGCGTTTGATAACAACTGTGCAAACTTCACGGCACAGCTGAACACAGACTTAGCACAATGGAACACACTACCACTCAACTTGACAAGGTGTATAGACCTCATCAGAATGATCGTTCTGCCCAGAGCATTATACATATTCCAAAGCATGCCCATCGCCCTCCCTCGGGAGACATTCTGACAATGGAACAAGAGTATCTCCAGGTTTGTCTGGGTCAGTCACAGACCCCGAATTCGGTTCCAAATATTGTGCCTACCCAGAATAAAAGGTGGCCTCTCCCTTCCCCTCTTGCAGATGTACTACACAGCTGTACAGCTAGGACACATCCTGACTAGACAGATTGGAATGATAACTCCCACTGGCATTTGATCGAACAAGCACTACTTCCCGAGATGGAATATTTTAAAGCCATATACAAAGTGGGTTGCCGCCCCGGGGACCTACCCAGAGACAATCCTTGGTTCCAACACAGAGTGCTTGGATTTCAGCAAGGAGGCTCCTGGGTTTAATGCCCATAGTGTGACTACTATGCCCAATATACCTTCTACCAAGCTTTGCCCTGGCGACTCTGGATGGTAGGTTCAGGGAATGGGACTCCCTCTCACTACAACACCTACACCAACTCACAACCCTGGGCACTTTCGAAACATTAGACTCCATGCAACAGGAGTTTAGGTTGACCAAGGCTGATTTCTTCAGATATTTACAAATAAGACACTACTATACACAACTGCCTAAGGCAGCTCAGCAGCCGGAACTCTTCCCACCAATCTTGACAGGTATATTATTACTCATTCGTACTCAATGTGCTGCTCACCTAGTGTCCACCCTATATAAGCCGATAATGAAGCCCCTAGACAAACTCACCAACAATATCAGGACAGTATGGGAGGGGGAACTGGGAATACCTATCTCCGAAGATCAGTGGGCAATGGGAACTCAGAGGTCAGCCAAGGTATCGAGCTCCCACCAATGGTGGGAATACTCCTGGAAGCACCTGATAAGGTACGTCTTAACCCCGGCTATCACCAAAATCACCAAACACTATTCCACATCAGGTACCTCCAGCTGCTGGTGCAATTGTGGTGGGGCTAATGCGCATCACGCACATGTGATGTGGAGCTGCCCAGACTGACCCCCCCCCATTTTCAATGTGTGCAGAATGAGCTTAGGGAACTCTTTGGGAAGGACGTTCCACTTACACCAGAATCTTACCTGCTACTACAATACAATAAACTAAACGAAGACCCAAATTCCAGATACTTGCTAAGGAATTACTAACTGCAACTAAAAAAGCAATCGCCAAGGCATGGCTCACCCCCACAGAGCCCACTATACAGCAGTGGTGTGCTATAGTGAACCAAATATACCAGCTGGAAAAAAATCACACGTAGACTGAATGATCAAGATGAAAAATGTTCCTCCCGCTGGGGTGGGTGGCTACTGTACTATATGGCAAATGATGACACCTTTGTCCCTTGAGCAATAGAAACAACACTGAATGGTAGGGTATGGCTCAGCACAAGAAAGACACTCGGTACAATGTACTGAGTGGATCTCCCCCCCAGTCAGGCCCTCCACCACGGGGAAATGGGAACTTGGTCACACTGCCCCATGCCGAGGTATTGATTGGGCAGGGGAGAAGCTGAAAAGTTAAGTCAACTACAACCTGGGTGGGCAAATAAGGAGGTCCACCACCGGTACTTAATGCAGACTGATGTTTAGTAACATAATGTGAATTAGGGTGCTGCTTTATGTGTTCATGTTTCCTAAATCTTGTACAGTGCAGTAAAATAATCTTTGTCCTTCTCAAAGCTGTGACCATTAACTGCAAAATGAATGTAAATATAATCGATTTTGCCAATGTTTTAAAATTGTTTACTAAAAGAAATTTTCAACAAAAAAAGAGAATTTTAGATCGAAGACTGCTACTGTGTGAAGAGCAGTGGTTGGCACTGTGGCTGGTCAGGGAAACATGCAATTACAGCAAAGCAGGTTTTTAAATATTTTTAAGCACACTAGAGAAATGTTTTTGTGTTGGGGTAAGATGGCCATTTTCAAATGGAGTCTGTTTTGGAAAAATGTAAAACAGAACATTGACTGTTAGCAGACGTAGAAACAGCAACATATGAAGGCATCTTCATGTGCTCCACATTCCATCATTCACTTCTATCGATAAGAAAAAAAGCTTTCTGAGTCCATGAATGACCTCCTCATGTGCTTGGGAGGGACTTGTGCACTTCATGTAGCTCTTGCCAACATGGATGACAACAGTCTGCTTCTCGCCCCCAACTGCACTGCTTTACTTTGGATTGCACTCATTCGACCTGCCCTCCAGGCAGGCCAACACCCCCTTAGATACCATCCTGCTCCAGCAGTACCCCTTTCACCCAGGGACAGCACTAACATGCACCAAAGGGGAAAAAGTTGCTTTCTGCCCAGAAATGAACCCCTTTCCTCAAGCCAATGGGTCCAGAGTAATGCACATGCCCATAACACCATCTAGCGAAAGGAGAAGAGAAATACAAAAAAATACTCTTAGAACAATTTGTAGCTATTGTGCTGGGAAATTTGTATTTTGATTTGTTTCTGACCTATTAAGTTCTTGTTATGGCTCATATTTTTTGCAGCAGTGGGTCCAATTAGACCCATGTTTTAAACACCCCAGTGCTGTCACTTCACCCACTACCCTAACTATGGAGTCCCCAGTGACTACTACCCTTCATGCCACGTCACTGAACCTTTTCCTTCCTCTTCCTTCACATGTCAGCTGTCCTGCTGGCTGGACCTTACCAACTAGCCCCAGTCACATGTTCACCTCACACAAACTGGCCAGCCAAATGTTGATACCTAGCAGAAAGCAAAAGGAGGGGTGAAGACCCTCAAACCCGTACCGTTTCAGGCTTCTTTGTTGCTTGAGGATGCTCATGGATGCCAAAGAAGTCTGGGAGCAGTATGTCCTCTATCAGTAAAACAGCCTGAACGGGTACCGGGTCTTGGTGTGTGTGCCCTTTCTTTTCTTTCTACTTGTTCTCTCTAATGGGGGTTACTGACATGGTGTGCTTGGTCTGGGTTTTTTTTTTGTTTGTTTCTTAGATTTTGATACCTGTTGCTGGTGTCCACTGGTGATGGTGTTCCCTTACCAACATGTCTGCTACCTCCTTTCTCCACTCAGATGAATCCCCACTTCTCCAATTAGAATCACACTCCATACCACCCTCTTCCCTACCCTGCATGATATGGCTAACCACCCACCCCTTGGCCTAGTGCCCATTTTGCCCAAGTCCCTTGCCTCCTTTTCCCTGTCTTCTTCAACTTCCTGCTTACTTCCTTGCCTCCACATAGTGCCTTCAATTGGTACTGAAGCCTGGAAAAGTACTACTTGAGAGCATCAACCAGCCCACAGTATCCACGGATGTATCCCCCCCCTTCCCTCAGTAGGCAGGAAGGAGTATATAACACAGCTCTGGTAGCATACTAGATGTGTATCCCTCCAGAATCTGGGAGCCTAACCTTCCACGTTCCCCTGAAGTCCCCCCATCTGCCAGTCTTCCTTCATGTGCCCCTGCAGTGCAGCCTGTTGTCATTCTAGGCAGGCAACATGCCTCACTAGTGCAGCAGCCTGCTCACATCAGTTGCAGATGTACTCACCTCTGCCACCTACAGGCAGTATATAGTGTATCGGTAAAGGCTACTGTAACCCCTAGATGGCGCTATCCCAGGGGCTACTACCCCTGCCTGATTTGCCACTAACAGGTTGAGGGGCCTGGATCCAATGGCGGGTGCCTCCACCCAGAGGTCAGGGTTTGCAATAGTTAAACTAACTTGGTCACAGCCCTCTGGGACACTGCAACCCCCCTTTCTTCCCACTAGTGGCCCACACAATATATCAGAATTACCTTCACAGTATACACTTACTCCCAGGTCTGGTTCCGCACTGGGACCTCCTGTGAAATGAGATACAGTGCAACAATCACAGTACAGTACTTTAACATAGACAAATACCTCAGGCAGTATAACTTTGCTGAAACAAGCAGCTCTGATTTATTTAGGGGATATAACAAGGACAGGGGAAATCAGGTTAATTAGCTTATCACTCTAATAATCTACCTATGGCTCTGTGCACAGGCCTATCCCTATCAGTTACTGTCCCTGGGTACCCAAGCCCTAGTGGCTAGTCCAAACCGTGGCAGCTGGTAGGGCCCTTTCACACAGAGAAAAGGAGAATTAAACAGTCAGCAGTACAGTAATTCCATTTGGATTTAATGTGGCAATTCAACAGGGAGCGACCTGATTTAGTACTCACGACCTCCAAATAAGATAGGGTCCTTCAATGTCAGCAGGGCTCACTTGAGGTACACAAACCTCTTCACACATCCATATAAAAAAAGCACTATACCAGGCAGGCTGCATCTGTATCCCGATCGCAATTACTGCACAATACCGGAGAACACACAGCAGATTCAGTTCCTGACAGACCCGGAGTGCAATTTTCAGCAATTCCTCCAGTCTTCTACAGGGTGAGCCTGGTTTCTACTCTTCAGAGATCCTTGATTCTTTTCACAGGACGGATTCAGTCCTAACAAGCTGTTACACAAGCTGCAGACCGGAACTCTGGGCCTTACACACGCTTTTTTGACTAAAACTGCACTGAAAAAGCACAGGGCTCCTTCCTTCTTCACTGCCAAAGCTCAACTGGAAACTCCAACCGACAAAGCCGGGCACTTCCTTTGAGTTCCTCCCAGTTCTTGACTGGATTGGCTGTCACTCACAATAGACTGCTGCTGTTGGTCCAAAAAGGCACTGAAGTCTAAACTACATCTCCCAGAGTCACTGCCCATACAATCCTCTTGTGGCTGGCTCAGATTATGAGTCAAGTTCTGATTCGTCCAAGGCACCATTTTAGAGCTAGCTTACCCCACACTGATTGGTCCAGTTCAGCAGTTCAAAACTAGAATGGGAACTAGCAGACACAGTTCTGACTGCAAAGAAAGCAGGTTAGACAAACTGTAATTTCATTATTACTCTAAATAATTTCTGGCAAACAGTTACATCTTTCAGATAGGTTCCTTTGCACCTAGTGACTGCAAAAATGAAGTGAATTGGCAGCAGCTCGAGTGGTACTCAGAGAAGCACACAGTCCCCCCATACAAACTAATTATGTCTGCAAGCAGACAGCTCTTAAAGAGACAGTACCAGAGGCTCTAAAAACACTCACTGATAAATGGCTTAAATGCCAAACACCATTCAGGCTTGGAGCATTCAAGCAAGCTCCTGGAAGTCTTTTGGGAACCCCCATTTGCAGGGGGGTTACACTACTGTGCATGAAAGTCGATGGAAATACACTGCTGTTGTACCACCAATGTGACGTCAACATGCTGTTGTACCATCCTGAGTATGTCACATCGATGGTACAACAGTATCGATCGTCATTGCGCATGCGCAATGGAGTCCGGGAAACTGCCAAACCGTGAATGCTGGCTTCAAATCGGAACCGCGCAGATCAAACCTCTCCAAGTAAGGACAGCAGCAACATTTAAAATGTTTATGGTAGAGCGAGGGGCCAAGTTTAATAAAAAAAAACAGATGTTAATGTGAAGGTGGGTGATCGGTTAATGTGCGGGGGGATCGAGACATATCTTATTCTCGAGTTGACGCGGTGGGTGTCCAAGTCATAAAATCAACGTGGACCGTTGATTTTACCATTTAAAAGTTGCTGGTGTTGATTTTACTGTTGCCCCATACACTATACAAGCTAATGGAGGGGCAACAGTAAAAAACAACAGTTGTTCACTTCTCGAGGTTGTATGACAACCGAAAACCTCTTGAGCGTCGCTCTCAAGGTTTACATGGTTGTCATAACAACCTCTCGCAGTGAACAAAATTGTTGTTGTTCACTGTTGCCTATCCATTATCCTCTATGCTGTACATCATGTAACCCTGGTAACACACTATTCTGCTTCCATTCTCCTTGGCAACCACATTTTATTTCTGTAGGCACTGTGCTTATCTGAACCATGTCAGTTCTCCGAGCACAGGCCTACTTGCTAAAGCAAACTATAAATAAATGTCAGTAAAAAAAGTACTTAGCTATCAGATAAGTCTTACTATAAATAAAATATAATTTGTAAGATCTTCAGCGATCCAAATGCTAAAAGGAAACTACTACCAAACTTTTTATTTCCAGCCTGACAAAAACTTGCCTATATTCTGTTTTATTTTGTAGATCATGACATCATTCTCAACCATTCATTCTAAACCAACCTAGATGATTTATTTCTAAACATTCCATAACAATAAGAGGCTGTTCCATGCTAATAGTTCCAAAACTTTGAAGTTCTGATGACAGCTGGCGTAGTCCATGTCTCACATAGGAGGTTCCCCAATTTTCTACAAAGTAAAACATTTTGGTGTTCAAGAGCTACAGACACCGCAAAGAAAACTTTGAAAAACACAATAATTAGGTACAATTCAGCTCACAGTCCATATATATTCTATATATTTATCTTCCCAGTATTTATTACTGAGTAAATCTGCATGAATACATGATCATTATCCCTTGGAGTTTCCTTAGAGTTCATCTGCCTCTGTAGCTTACTCCCTACTTCAAGTCATAATCTTCTGTTGTGACATCACTATCTGTTGCCATGGGAGCAACTGTGACGTCACAAGCAGTGCATTATGACCTCAGGTAGGGAGAAAGCAGCAGGAATAGATGAACTCTCAGGAACAAACATTTTGTTTTAATGCAAATGACCTCAGTAATTAAAAACAGAGAGGAGGAATACAGTGCTAACATGAAATACAAGCTGAACTGTGTCTAAATATTATTGTTTGTTAAAGTTGCCCTGAAGGTGTCAGCTGCTCTTTAATTGGCAATAGTGGAGGACAGTGGACCCACTTCCTCTTCAGCGATAGCGGAGGACTTCAGATTCACTTACACTCTTATGAAGTATGCAAAGCTCTTCGGCATGTCAGTGCTCCTTCCATGCTAAGTGCACTGTCACCCCATGCCAACTGCTCTGCTGTTCTATGGGACAGTTGCACGTGCCATGCTGTAGGAGTAGTGATGTACTGGCATAAACAAATCAGCATGCTGCCCTAAAAAAAGGGTGAGTGAACCCCCCCCCCCATTCTCCTTAATGGAACCAGCCTTTGCACTTTGTTATGGGGGGCTCTGCCCTCACATCCCCATATATTTTTTTGTGTTACAGCTTCTCACGAGCTGACAACAGTAGCGCTCAGCTCTCATGCATGCAGGTATTATAGCAGTAGTATAGCGAAATGTACTAATTCCATGATGTACCACTAGGTTACTTGAGTGGGTTTGGAGTCCTCCACTATCGCCACTACATTCAGATTTCTGATTTTTACAAACAGAAATCCTCCAAATGATGTATAATACATGCATATGTATAGTGCCTGTGTCTCTCATGGGGATAACAGTTTCTCCTCAATTCCTTTGTGCACCAGAGCTGCTAAACATTTGGCTGCAGTTCTCTCACCTAAGAATTAGAGAATGTACTCTTATAACGTAGTGTAAAGTGACACAGTAATGGTACACATAAAAAAACATATACTAGAACTCAGTGGGCTGTTATTTATGAGGGGTTGTCACAGAACTAAAGAACTATACCAGATCACCTGTAGCTAAGCAACTGTCAGCTGCTGTTACAAACTGCCCTTCTAAAATGTTTTTTTTTTAAGAAAATAACTAGAAGTCCAGAAAGTCATTCAAACAGTGGTAGACAAAATCATAGCACCACACCATCCACAGATAACCACAGCTACAGACATGTAAATCCAGGCAGGGGCATCATTTAGAGGTAGCCAGATGATGCCACCTATGATTTCTTTGCAACCCCTGTGATGTTCGTTCTATCCCTAGGAACCCTTAAATCAAGCTGTCCTTAGCACTTATTTATAGCATTTATTTATATACAATGTGATGGGTGTAGAGGCTTTGCAACCCCTGTGATGTCTGTTCTATCCCTAGGAACCCTTAAATCAAGCTGTCCTTAGCACTTATTTATAGCATTTATTTATATACAATGTGATGGGTGTAGAGGCTTTGCAACCCCTGTGATGTTCGTTCTATCCCTAGGAACCCTTAAATCAAGCTGTCCTTAGCACTTATTTATAGCATTTATTTATATACAATGTGATGGGTGTAGAGGCTTTGCAACCCCTGTGATGTTCGGTCTATCCCTAGGAACCCTTAAATCAAGCTGTCCTTAGCACTTATTTATAGCATTTATTTATATACAATGTGATGGGTGTAGAGGCTTTGCAACCCCTGTGATGTTCGTTCTATCCCTAGGAACCCTTAAATCAAGCTGTCCTTAGCACTTATTTATAGCATTTATTTATATACAATGTGATGGGTGTAGAGGCTTTGCAACCCCTGTGATGTTCGTTCTATCCCTAGGAACCCTTAAATCAAGCTGTCCTTAGCACTTATTTATAGCATTTATTTATATACAATGTGATGGGTGTAGAGGCTTTGCAACCCTGTGATGTTCGGTCTATCCCTAGGAACCCTTAAATCAAGCTGTCCTTAGCACTTATTTATAGCATTTATTTATATACAATGTGATGGGTGTAGAGGCTTTGCAACCCTGTGATGTTCGTTCTATCCCTAGGAACCCTTAAATCAAGCTGTCCTTAGCACTTATTTATAGCATTTATTTATATACAATGTGATGGGTGTAGAGACTTTGCAACCCTGTGATGTTGGTTCTATCCTAGGAACCCTTAAATCAAGCTGTCCTTAGCACTTATTTATAGCATTTATTTATATACAATGTGATGGGTGTAGAGGCTTTGCAACCCTGTGATGTTCGGTCTATCCCTAGGAACCCTTAAATCAAGCTGTCCTTAGCACTTATTTATAGCATTTATTTATATACAATGTGATGGGTGTAGAGGCTTTGCAACCCCTGTGATGTTCGGTTCTATCCTAGGAACCCTTAAATCAAGCTGTCCTTAGCACTTATTTATAGCATTTATTTATATACAATGTGATGGGTGTAGAGGCTTTGCAACCCCTGTGATGTTCGTTCTATCCCTAGGAACCCTTAAATCAAGCTGTCCTTAGCACTTATTTATAGCATTTATTTATATACAATGTGATGGGTGTAGAGGCTTTGCAACCCCTGTGATGTTCGGTCTATCCCTAGGAACCCTTAAATCAAGCTGTCCTTAGCACTTATTTATAGCATTTATTTATATACAATGTGATGGGTGTAGAGGCTTTGCAACCCTGTGATGTTCGTTCTATCCCTAGGAACCCTTAAATCAAGCTGTCCTTAGCACTTATTTATAGCATTTATTTATATACAATGTGATGGGTGTAGAGACTTTGCAACCCTGTGATGTTCGTTCTATCCCTAGGAACCCTTAAATCAAGCTGTCCTTAGCACTTATTTATAGCATTTATTTATATACAATGTGATGGGTGTAGAGGCTTTGCAACCCCTGTGATGTTCGTTCTATCCCTAGGAACCCTTAAATCAAGCTGTCCTTAGCACTTATTTATAGCATTTATTTATATACAATGTGATGGGTGTAGAGGCTTTGCAACCCCTGTGATGTTCGGTCTATCCTAGGAACCCTTAAATCAAGCTGTCCTTAGCACTTATTTATAGCATTTATTTATATACAATGTGATGGGTGTAGAGGCTTTGCAACCCCTGTGATGTTCGTTCTATCCCTAGGAACCCTTAAATCAAGCTGTCCTTAGCACTTATTTATAGCATTTATTTATATACAATGTGATGGGTGTAGAGGCTTTGCAACCCCTGTGATGTTCGTTCTATCCTTAGAACCCTTAAATCAAGCTGTCCTTAGCACTTATTTATAGCATTTATTTATATACAATGTGATGGGTGTAGAGGCTTTGCAACCCTGTGATGTTCGTTCTATCCTAGGAACCCTTAAATCAAGCTGTCCTTAGCACTTATTTATAGCATTTATTTATATACAATGTGATGGGTGTAGAGACTTTGCAACCCTGTGATGTTCGGTCTATCCTAGGAACCCTTAAATCAAGCTGTCCTTAGCACTTATTTATAGCATTTATTTATATACAATGTGATGGGTGTAGAGGCTTTGCAACCCTGTGATGTTCGTTCTATCCCTAGGAACCCTTAAATCAAGCTGTCCTTAGCACTTATTTATAGCATTTATTTATATACAATGTGATGGGTGTAGAGGCTTTGCAACCCTGTGATGTTCGGTCTATCCCTAGGAACCCTTAAATCAAGCTGTCCTTAGCACTTATTTATAGCATTTATTTATATACAATGTGATGGGTATAGAGGCTTTGCAACCCCTGTGATGTTCGGTCTATCCCTAGGAACCCTTAAATCAAGCTGTCCTTAGCACTTATTTATAGCATTTATTTATATACAATGTGATGGGTGTAGAGGCTTTGCAACCCTATGAGCCTGCTGAAATAGGACTTTGCAACTCCCATAATTCTGGTGAAATGACACTATTGCACCCAGGCAACAAATGTGACAGCTAAAATCAGAGAACAAATATGGTGACTTGTCCAGCCCGGTGGTGCTGAGGGTTCAGGTGCTGGATGCCACGCCTAACACCACACCGGCGACCCGGGTTTGGGAACAGATTTGGGTCACTCAGGGGCTGGCTGGGGAGGTAGGGATTGAGCGTCACTGCTTTCCTTCCTCAGAGTGGTGGATCTGTGATGTGTGCATCAGCACAGCCAGAGGGATTTGCCCACACCCGGGGTGCTTGGCTGCCTCCGCAGAGGCAGAGGCAGAGGCGGCTGCCACGCCCATTGCACGGTGCGTGGGTGCATGGGGAGAAAAGTGGATGAAAATGCCGGGACCTGGCAGGACCCATGATGGCACAGATGGGCCAGAGGATGCACCCCTCTGGAGGTGGGGTCATAGCCCCTGCCGGGTCCACGGTGGCAGACAAAAACAGTGCTGTGATAAAAACAAATATGGTGACTTGACCTTCCAGACCCCCAACTGACATTTAGCATACACATTTTACACCTTCCAGTAGGCAAATGTCCTCTTTTTTTAAATCCACTAAATTGGTATGCAAGAAATAAAACATGAGAAATCAGCACTTGCTATATGTGTTCCGCACAAACACCCACTGTGCTACCAGCATTCTAGTGCCAATTACATTTATATTCCTTCCAGTTTCTCAACACACTGTTTGATTAGTTCCATGTCAACCACCTTTTCTCCCCTCTAATTTACCTACACTCCATGTCCTTCCCATTCTACTTTCCCTTGACATCCATACATTGGGGATATGTCACAGACACTGTGAGAAAACAGCATTTATCTGGATAAGTTGATTTCAGAACTCAGTGACCTCACAAATGGCAGAGCGCAGAAAAGCCATGAGTGTGTTCAGTGAGTTCTAAAATCAATGAGTCTGGATAAACACTGTTTTCTCACAGCATCCATGACATATTTAGTGTATGCCGCCGGAAGTGTATTTCTAAGACATGTGCTGTGTTACCATGCTTGGTATTGGAGTGGCTGCCGCTATTGATGTTTCCATTGCGGTCGGTCCTGGCTGAGTGTCAGTTTCTAATGTGCTCGGTGCGAGACAGCAACTGTGGGGCTTTCACTTTCATGACATGACAAAGTGTAGTGCCAGTAGTAAATTACAATCACAACACTCCAAATGAGAACAACCATTTGTCAATGCCGAATGTTGTCTCACTGGCATTGACATTGGTAGTGTAGGAGTTAGAGAGATGCATAATAGGAATGGCAGTGAAGTAGTGAACTGACGCCAACTCCACCCCCAACCTGCAGAGACTGACAGGCACTGGGGTGTGCCTTTGGGTCGTCGGCCATAACACTCACACCATTTCACCTCACCCTACTCTGCAGACACTGACTAGTGTTGTGGTGTGCCTTGGGTTCTTCGGGCCTTACACACACCCCATTTCATAAGGAAATACACTGAGATGGGTGCAGTATAGGAGAATGGGGTGAGCTTTGGGGCCAAAGACTCCAAGGCACATCTCAATGCCCGTCACTGGCTGCAGGGTGGGGGTTGGGGTGGAATGGCGTCAGCATTACAGCCGACAATCCCAAGTCACATCCCTGATGCCTGTCAGTCTCTACAGGGTGGGGTGTTATGGTTGGAAACCCGAATGCCCTGGGTGTTTGTTGGTATTCTGACTTCAAATTTTCAACATGGGCGTTTTGTGAGCCTGCCTCATGAACAGTGGCACTATCAGTTTATTAGCCGAAAGGTGATTTTGCACAGTTACTGCACCATTTGGTGCCACAGGTGTGAAAACACATTTTGGGCAGGATGTGAAAAATTACAGCTGTACTCTTTATGAGGAGCTGTAAAAAAATGGCAATGTTGAAAAGCTGGAGTGAAAATATTAAAAATTGGTGAAGTCACTAGCGTGCATAGAAACTGTGCAATGCATGCCTGTTATGCAATTATTTTAGGGAACTTTTTTAACCAAATTTTCAACATAGGCATTTTGGAACCTCCGCTCATGAACAGTGTCACTGTGATTTTGTTACTCTGTCCTGAACATTGATTTCCCACAGCAATCGCACCATTGTGCGCCACATGTGCAAAAACACATTTCGGGCAGGATGTGAAAAATGACAGCAATACTGTTCATAAGGAGGTGTAAAAAAATGGCAATGTTGAAAATCTGGAGTGAAAATATAAAAAATTGGTGAGAACTGCGCAACGCACCCGTAATGCAATTATATTGGGGATTATTTTAATAAAATTTTCAGTGTAGGCATTTTGGGACCTCTGCTTATGAACAGTGTCACCGTGATTTTTGTTAATCTGTCCCGAACATTAATTTCCCACAGTGACTGCGCCATTGTGCACAACATGCGCGAAAACACGTTTCGGGAAGGATGTAAAACATGACAGCTGTACTGTTCATAAGGGGGTGTGAAAAAATGGCAATGTTGAAAACTGGCGTGAAAATATTAAAAATTTTCGAAGTTACAAGCGTGCATGGAAACTGCGCAACACACGCTCGTAACCATCATTTTTTGAATTTTTTCACTAAATTTGCAACATAGGCTTTTTGGGACCCCATCTCATGAACAGTGGCACTGTCGTTTCATTACTCGGTCCCGAAAGGTGATTCTGCACAGTGACCACGAAATGGCCTTTCGGGACCGAATAACGAGATGACAGTGCATGTGTGGTGTCCCAAGATCCCCATGTTGAAAATCTGGAGCTAAAATTCAAAAAAATGGCTGAGATATCCACCTAAGTTGAAACCCCCCCCTCTCCATTTATGCCATTATACAGCTTACTGGCATTTCTCAATTTGTGGTCGGCTTTGAAGAGTGCAGACATGCTCCCGCTCCACCGGAGATCGTGGCGCCGACCTTTGGAGGTAAGTATGGGGTGTGGGGGTGTGTGGGGAGGTCGCGTGAGCAGAGGGTGGGTGTGAGTTGAGGGAGGGGGGTGCCGCAGACAATGGACCATTTTCTTTTTTTCAGGAACAAAAAAAACCAAAAAGGACACTGCCCCACGGGACGGTTCTCACTCTTTACAGATTAAATAAAACAAATGCTGGGCACACTGGGGTGGACTCCCAGTGTGCCCCATGACTTTCAGGGAAGGCTCCCAGTGGGCCACACAATGGGGATGGGGGCAGGAACATGCTGGCGCGGTCGGTTTTCTGTCAAATTGAGGTACACTGGCATGGGCTCCCAGTTTGCCACACAATCTGTGTGTGTGTGTGTGGGGGGTGGTGGACATGCCAACACTGGGATTGGGCACCCCCGAAATTGGCTTTGTTCTGGTATTGTGCGGTGGACGGCAGGAGCTGCCGCCATGTTTATTTGAAATCTTTCAACAGGCAAGCATGCAGGGGAGGTGTGTGTCAACATGCCAGATACAGATTGATCAATACCAGCAGGAATATCTGCCAGAACTAGTCACATGGTGGATTCCCTGTAGGGGGAGGGACTCAAGCAACTGGTACAACAAGCCACAAGAGACACGGCTATCCTAGATATAGTACTGACTAACAGGGAAAGGATCACAGATCTCCAGGTAGAAGGTCACCTGGGGGCCAGTGACCATCACATGGTATAGTTCAATTTGGCCACTAGTGCTAAAGCATCCCATTCCAAGGCAAAAATATGGGACTTCAGAGAAGTTGACTTTGATAAGATGGCCAACAGAGTTAAGCTAGCCCTGGCAAAAAAAAAATACAGGTGAGAGGGCACAGGCAAAGTGGGCAAGCAATAAAGATGCAATACTTGAAGCAACAACCCATTGTGTTAGGGGGAAAAAGAAGTGCAAAAGAAGAAGCAAACCACTTTGGTTCTCAAAAACAGTAGCAGAAAAGGTCGGCGCCAAAAGGCTGGCCTTCAGGAAATATAAGGGAACGCAGTAGGATGAAGATAGGGAGGCATACCAAACTTCCCTAAGGAAAACAGGGAAGGCAGTAAGGCAGGTAAAGGCCCAAACTGAGGAAACACTAGCACAAACAGTAAAAGAAGGTGACAAGACTTTCTATAGATACATTAGTGAAAGGAGAAAGTCCAGAGGAGGTATTGCTAAGATCAAAGGAGATAAGGGGGCGTATGAGGAGGAGGACCATGTAAAAGCATCTATCCTAAATAGAAACTTCTGTTCAATATTTAGTGAAGAGAAGGTAGGGCAGGGCCCACAGCTCAGCACCATGGATACAGGGGGTAGGGAGGTGTGCACTAGTCTCTTCACAAAAGAAAGGGTCCTACAAGAGCTCAATAAGCTCAGGGTGGACAAGACGATGGAACCTGATGGCATACATCCTAGAGTACTAAAGGAGCTAAGGGTGGAAATAGCACAGCCATTAGCAGAACTGTTTAGTGAGTCTCTGAGCACTGGAGAGGTCTCAGAAGACTGGAGAAGAGCTCATCTGATCCCACTCCACAAGAGTGGTAGCAGGGAGGAGGCAGGGAACTACAGACCAGTCAGTCTTACCTCAGTAGTGGGCAAGATTATGGAGGCACTCCTTAAAGAAAGGATAGTGCAACACTTGGAATCCATAGGAGCACAGGATCCAAGACAGCATGGGTTTACAACAGGAAGGTCCTGTCAAACTAATCTCATAGATTTCTTTGACTGAGTAACCAGAGTAGTGGATCGAGGGGGGGCAGTTGATGTCGCCTACCTTGACTTCAGTAAAGCTGTTGATACTGTTCCACGTAGAAGATTGATTAATAAGCTGGGTAGGCTCGGGGTGGGTCAGAAATTGGTCAGCTGGATGGCAAACTGGTTGATGGGCAGAAAACAGAGAGTGGTGGTAAACGGTATACAGTCAGAACAGATGCAAGTCACAAGTGGGGTACCTCAGGGATCAGTCCAAGGGCCACTCCTCTTCAATATCTTCATCAGTGACATTGTAGAAGGACTGGAGGGTAAGGTTTGTCTGTTTGCAGATGACACCAAGATCTGCAACAGAGTAGCTGATCCAGTTGGGGTGGGCAGAATGAGAGGAGATCTGGATAAACTAGCAAAATGGTCAGAAGAGTGGCAACTGGGGTTTAGCGCAAAGAAGTGCAAGATCATGCATATAGGGAAGAGAAACCCTGAAGCCACCTATAGGCTGGGAGGGGAGTTGCTGGCAGTCACAAGGCAAGAAAGAGACTTGAGCGTCATCATCACAGATGACCTGAAATCATCCAAGCAGACCACTACAGCAGTAGGTAAGGCTAGAGGGATGTTGGGGTGTATTAGTAGGGGTATCACAAGTCAGAAGAGGGAGGTAATAATCCCTCTTTGCAAGACACTGGTTAGGCCCCATCTGGAGTACTGCAAGCAGTAACAGAGGCCACACCTTCACAAGGACATTAACCAGATTGAGGAAGTCCAGAGAAGGGCAACCAAAATGGTGCAGGGACTGCATCAGAAAACATATGAGGACAGATTAATGGAGCTCAATATGTATACCCTAGAGCAAAGAGGGAGAGAGGTGATATGATCGAAACATTCAAGCACCTTAAGGGCATTAACAAGGTGAAAGAGTCTAACATATTTCAATATAAGAAAAATAGCAGAACAAGAGGACACAGCATGAGATTAGAGGGAGGTCGATTAAGGGGTAATGTGAGGAAGTTCTTTTTCACAGAAAGGGTAGTGGATGCAGGGAGTGGCCTACCTCAGGAAGTGGTGGATATGAATACAGTGCAGAGCTTCAAACAGGCATGGGATAGGCATAAGGGAGCAATACAGATGAGTATGAATAGATAGGCCATTGACAGAGCAAAGGCTGATGGCACATTCATAGCACAGAAAAAGAAATGGGCAGACTGGATGGGCCTTGCGGTCCTTATCTGCTGTCAACTTTTATGTTTCTATGTGTCTTCTGTGCTGCTGCATGATGAGCTTGTTTTGGATTGCAGTGCCACATTTCTTTCAAGTTGGTGGCACTTTGTAAACTTGTGTCAGCGCTAGCATGCTGGCTAATTGGAGAATGAGGGACACACCTTCTAAAGCGTGCCGTGCATTCGCCAACACTGACACACCTCTGCATTTCTTCTACTACCACAAAATGTTGCTTGCGTATACACAAGACAACATAATAAAAGTGGAAAGGTAGGAATAACACATTTATTCTCATTTTGGATGTGCTGGAGAAAATAACACAGGGAATAATGGATGGGCAACAGTGAACAACAACACTGTTATTCACTTCGAGAGGTTGTCATGACAACCATGTAAACCTCAAGAGCGAAGCTCGAGAGGTTTTCAGTTGTCATACAACCTCGAGAAGTGAACAGCAATGTTGTTGTTGCTTATTGTTGCCCATCCATTGTCTTGTATAGTGTATGACCAAGAGTAAATAAATTGCTAGTCACTTCTTTGGCAATTGTGCCACAATGTCAGGGATCCCCCAACCCTCCCACCTGATCAAAGACAGTGAAAACATTCCACTCCGTCCCAGTCCCCATAGCCTCTGTTTTGGTGTCCTGCTGTGTTCCAGGCACTTACAGTTAGATTTGAACTTTATGTACCATCACTGAACTGCTGCGGCCGCTTTCATAAGTTCTGAGCACCACAACTTGTGCATCCACAAAGACAAGCAATGCTGCTGTACCATCACTGTGATGCACTAACGATGGTACAACAGTAGCATGACATCACAACGATGGTACAACGACCTTGTCTTTTTGCCAACTTCTGTGCACAATAAGCCACTCACCTACACTATAGCATGTTTCTGCATATGCAGACACACACTCCTGTGGGATGCTGTCTTTTCAACATAACCCTGTACCTCTTAGCATCATTTTGCTTCTCACTGTTATTCTCCTTCTGTTGTTCCTGATCCTATGCAGTATTCTCCCTCCCATCGTAGTCAAGAGCAGTTACATTTCTATTACTTTTTCATTTACTGTGCATTCCCTTCCATACAGTACTTTCACTGTTTCAACATCTCAACCTTCTGCTCCTCCAATGTTGGTGCAAGACAATTTATCGTGGCACAGAGGCTTAGCAGTCCATGAGAATGAAACTGACAGCTGGCCATTTGCTGCCTCAAAAACATCAGTATGCATCTCGTAGCAATAAGTGATGCCCAACAAATAAACACACGTAGATCTGTTGCAGTGAACGGGGCGGGATCCAAGAGTCCAACAGGATTTTAACTGGATCATTACCCTCAAGTTTGTCAAGTTTAACTCTTGGCATTTTACTCTTCCATATAAATGACATAATTCTTTCTGTCTTTTGAAGGAAATCTGGTGCTGTTGGAGGACTAGGACCAGTGTTAATAGTGGAGTGAGGAGCATGGCGGTATGCCACGCTATTTGGGCTAGTTACAGTAAGTTACAGCTAGTGACAGATTAAGGTAATATGTTTCCTTTCCTTTATTTTAGTTAGAGAGCTCTGCCTCTGATCCCTTTTAAAATAAAACAAAACACAGGGGGCAAGATTTTGGAATCCTTGTGAATGCTGCACACCACGGGTGCACCATATATATGGCGCACAGAGCTTGCCGCATTCACTTGCTGGCAATCGGCATTTTGTATCCCATACCGCAGTTGCTGCAAGCTAGATCAGCTTTTTGTGGTCTAGTGTACAGCAGTCCCGAGGGCATTTGTTATGGAGCTTGAGCCAGATATGTGGCGCAAGCTTCCATAAATAGTGGTGTAACCCCTGTGCCAAATGGTGGGTTACCAAAAAGAGATGCCCTGTTGGCATTGGGAGGTGTGCACGCTGCTAGGGAAGCCGTTAGGGAGTCCGGTCAGAGTCATTGAGAGGAGCAGGTGTGCCTGCTTCGCAGCCTGGAGGAAGGCCTCCAGTCGGGGCCGGCGAGGCTCGGGGCCGGGATGGGAAGATTGCCTCCAGTCTCAAAAGTTATGGAAGGGGCACCCACATTGCCAGCAGTGGGGCAGCAGATCCAGAGGGAGTAGCAACTGTGTGGAAAGTCGCAAGGAGCCTGCCGGGCTCTGATTCCTGTCAGAGTTGGGTGGCTGCCATGGACGGCCTGTGTGAGACAGAAGTGGCAGTGAAGTCTCCGGTGGGGTAAGGTGGCAGATTGGACCCCTGTGCTCCTCCATGTCCACTCAAGGTATTTGCTGCTGGACTGTTTGGGGACTGCTTGTGCCGTTGGGAGAGCTGGCCCTGCTCTGTGCAAACCCCGCCCGTGGATTGGCAGGCGCAGGAGCCGTTGTGGAAAGGACTGTCTGTGCCTGTGAAAATAATAACTGACACCCCCCTCACTCCTTTCTGAGGAGACTTGCAAAAGGTTTAGAAAAGTGTGCAGCCACTCCCACTGGCAGGGAAATTAAAGCTGCAACCAGTTTAGAGACAGGGAACATGCCCCAAAGAAAATCGTAGCCCATTTGACTCAGTAAGGAAATGGATGAGCGAGTAGGGCTCAGGTTCAAATCCTGGTCCTCCAAGAGACTGTGCCATGGCTTTGGCCCATAGAAATTTGAGAATTGCAACAAAATTAAATGAGTATCCTCCTTGGAGTTTTTGTGTGTGTACAGCTTTTCCGCCTCTCCTTTTCCCCCCACTTTCAAATCCATCGCCCGCCTACCTCCCTACTTCCCTGTCCCTCTCCTCCTCTCCTGTTCCTCCACCCCTCTCTTCTCTACCTCCCCTCTCCCCTCCATTTCTGCCTGGTCCTGTCCCCCTTGCAGGGTTCTCAGCATCCAGAAGGGGTTAGATCTTGGCTGGCCCTCTCTCTCCCTCTTCCATCCCCCACCTTCTACCCTTCGCCTGTTCACTTCCCCACTTGTCTTATAACTGCCCTCCCTTGGGTATACAATAGCACTTCGAATTGTGTGCTCAGCCTACTACTTCTAGCACTTCAAATGTGTTATCCATCCTCTAACCTTTACCCTACTGGATCACCTGCTCTTGCGTTGTTGCAATGTACATTATATCCAAACATGGTTTTGTTTACCCTGGCCGGTTGGTCTGGGTTATGTCTGCTCTGTAATTGTACTACAGTGTTTTGGTTTAGTAATTGTACTTGTATTGCTCTGTTATTGTTATGTGTTTGCCTGTTCTCCCAATTCTTCTCCCCCACACACACAGGACGCTTCTGGAAATGAGACGTTTACAGCTCATGTTGTCTTTCCTGGGGAAATATTTTCCAAATAAATTAATAATAAATGAATAATTTTATCAAAGCAAGTGCCCTCTATCTGGCAGCAGCCTGGCACTACCACCGAGTAGATGTGCTATAATTATGTGTTTAAAGTGATTTTTTTTATCTGTAGGATACTACATATTCCAAAGACAGTGGTATGTTGTCAAATTGTGCAAAAATCTTTTTTTTTTTAAACTTCCATGGAATCCTCAGTTTTCTCCCAGCCCTAGCCCTCTCACCAACTCAAAACCTCACATTTGCTAGAGCAGAACTGGATTAAGGATGTTTCCTGGTGTTTCTGCATACCATGTCAAATGTCTGATTTTTTTTTTTTGGCACAGAATATTATGTAAGCATTAATCACCGACAGAGGAGGGCTCTATCGGTGGATTAATGCCCTGCTTGGGGGGGGGGGGTTGGTGTACGTTGGTGTACGAGGCCGAAGGCTTCCAACCACCCAGCAGGCAATAATCCCCAGTGGAGCCCGACGCTGGAGGTGATTAATGCGCCTGTAACATGGCAAGTGGCAAGGAAGTACTGTAACACTGATATCACATAGAGATTCAGTTACACTTTGTAGCCATCGCCGATCGGTGGAGAAACAGTGTTCTTGCTGTTTCCTGATTTTCTATCACTTACGATGAGACGCCATGCGCGTGCATGTTACAGGACTGACATACATTCAGCTACTGGGGACACATTTCTGTGAGCTGCTGAGATAAGATCGCGATGTCAAACACGATCAGCTTGCCCTTTCCGGTTAGGTTCCACCCAGCACTTTGCATGCTTTGCCGCTCGTTCTTACTTTGCTGAGATACATCGCACTACTGCATTATGGGACTCAATGTTTCTTCCGCATTCAATCTGCCAATACTGGTTTTTTTTTTCAGATGTCCACCACTTTTCCTACTGCTCCTTTTCTTTAACTGACTCCTAGATACATGCCTCACAAATTGCTACCACTACGACTTTCCTTCTGTTCACTTACATCGAGTGTGCCTCCGATACATTTCTTCGTCCTGCCGACTCCTGCCTGTACTTGCCGAGCGTTGCCACCACTGCTTCCTCGCGCCCCCTGCTGTCCCTGGATATTTTTCCATGCGCGTTCCCAACATCACCTCTCCTGTACTTGCTGTCCATTTCCTGTACCTACAGTAGCGAGCGAGCTCCTCGAGGACTGCTCTCTCATACTGGTTTTCAAGTTCTGCTGAGCTACCCAGCATTACTGGCCGCCGCGCGCTCCTTTGCCGACATATCTCCATCTGTGGAAGTGTTCCACAGCGCCTGTGCTTGCCGGTGACCCTGTCTTGGGCCTCGCGACTCCTACTTGCCATCTCAGTGCTGCACCCTCTGCATGATGGACATTCTAGGGACTACACAAGTGGGCAATAATGGTGTGGCCAGTGTAGGTACTACATAAGCGGGCTCTACTCCTGGCTTAATCACCGCTCGATTTCCGTCACGTGACGCGTTTCCACCAATCTCAGCACTGTATTTCACCACTATGTTCAGAGCCATGTTACAAGGTTAACTAAACATTTACAGGGGCACTGTCAACCCCTTAAGCCTCAAAGTGCCCCTAGCTGAAAAAACATTTTATGGCTGCTCACATTCTGCATAGATTGCTGATATAGCTAGTTGTTTGATTCTGGATCTTTTTTTTCTTTTAAACAGTGAAAAACAGACTTCCCACTATACTGGTGTTAACATACAAAAACATGTTTATTTACATTCCTTGATCAACTTCAGCTACAATTTTCCTGGACTTGGGAACATGCCCCACACAGTCTAGCCACTCATTATGCAGTAGGAGTAGAGAAGACTATAGTATTAGGAGTAGCTGCACTGTTTGTGGGGTGGTCTTAATGTTCAGGAAGTATGCAATAAGAACAGACCTAGGATCGAAACAAAACATGGTTGGTAATAACTATACATTAGCAGGCATTTCAGATCTACTAAGTGTAAGCCCCTCTCACGGAGGGCTTATGCTCACCCTTAGGTCCCCGGTGTTTAGGAGTTTTGGTGCACTAGGGGGTGTATTTTCTGTTTGCTGCCACTTGGGGGCAGCAGAGGGTAGATAGCTACATATAGAGGGAGTTGGGAGAGAGAGAGTCAGGGAGAGATCAGCGGGTTCTGCAGCAGGGCAGTTTAGAGGGCCCCACCCCCACCCCCCAGGCAGATTGGCAGTTTCGGCGGTGGTGCGCCTGGTCCCTGGGTTTGGGGCGTCTGTGGGAGGTGAGCAGCAAGGCAGTTTGCAGTCATTTGAGTCCTGGGTCCCCTTGAGACTGGGTGGTAGAGCATCCAAAGAGTGTTGGAGGGCAGGTAGAGAAGGAACCCTGGGGCACTGGGTCCAGTAGCAGAATAGGATTCTTCAGCCGTCGGGGCTAGTGAAGTTGTGGCAGGGCCTCATCAGTGGGGTCGGAGGACGGTGGCAGCATTCCCCGATTCTTTTCCCACATGACAGGGCTGCTTGTGGGCTTGTAGATGGGAATGGGTGGTGGCCTGGACTCGACAGGGTCTGTATGGGCTGGTTCCAGGGCCTACGATTGGGTTAGAGTCCCACCGTAGGCCTTTAGGCCAATATGGGCCATGGCTCAGCTCCAGCAGAAGAAACTGTAAGTAAGGGAGCCACTGTGACTGCTGTGGGGTCTCAGCTTCAGGGAGAGCTTCGGAAGACAGTTAGAGAGTGAGAGTGAGAGAGAGAGAGAGAGTGAGAGAGAGAGAGAGAGAGAGAGAAAATTACAGGGACCAGGCCAGTCTGGGACAACAGTCCAAATGGAGTAAAATGATCAGTGTTTTGTGAGAGGCAGCCGAGGAATTAGCAGGCTGCGGAATTGATGCCTCAGGTATGAAATAACTCAGTGGCGTCAGAGGAGCACATTGCCCCACTGGTAAAGGTTGCTTAGGCTGAAAAAGTGAACAGTTTGGATTAAAGTCTCAGTTTCTAAGTGAAGCTCTGTATGAGGGGAGGCAGTGACAATTTTAGGTACTTACCAGTGCTAGTGGTCAACTGGGAGCTTCACACTTCTGGCAAAGGAAAGAACAGTCTCTGGTCCTGAGTAAAAAGGTTTGCTGCTGGTTCTGTATGTACGGAAAATCTAAGTCTAGGAATGCCCGTATACTGTATGCTCTCTCAGTATTTTGATTGTGTAAAAAGTTAACCCACGGAGCTGTGTAATTTAAAAAACTTCTTTTTTTATCTTATTTTTAATTTTGCTCCCCCGGACTGCCCCCATCTAACCGACTCCCCCAGCTCCCGTCACCCGGAATTACCGGGGCTTACCTTATGCCCAGTCCGGGAGCAGTGCCTGCCAGGAGTCAGTCATCATCCTGCCATTGTTTTTTCGTCCACTGGTTTTTCTCCCGGGGGCCCCAGGAGAAGGAGTCATGCGCGTGGAGGCCGCATGTGCCTTACAGCCCCAGTAACAACCCCCTTCTGCCCACCCCATTGGCCTGACGCCGGCTCCCCCAGCCTGCACAGCCTCAATGGCCTCCACCAGAGGGCAACCATTGAGCGAGGGATGCCACTCACCCTCCCTGGAGGAGAGCTGCCTTGACTGCTCCATCCAGCTCGCCCTCCCCATGCTGACCTCCGGCCCAGGCTCGCCTCGAACCCGGTCAGCCAGGCATGGTGAGACATCCAGTGCCTCAGCCCTCTGCACCACCGGGCCAGCTGCTAATTTAAAAACCTTTAAGCAACTGGGACCCTGATGCTCTTGCAATCTTTAAGAGCTCAGAAGAATAAACCTGATTTGTTTTGGGGAGAAACCGGAGTCCAGTGTGATCAATTTTAATGAAGGATTTAAATGCAATAACAAGTCCTTTAGTTTTTAGGGGCTTCCATGGTTTCCCTGGGGTCTTGAAGCTTTCCGGTTTTCCTGCGCCCTCCTGCTCTGGGACCGGTGGGTGGAGAAGCCTGAAGGAGAACTGTTCAGGCTGCCTGCTGATCTGTGCCTGCTGGGAGATGTGACCACTTTTGGGGTGCAGAGATGGTGAGATTGAAGATGTCTCAAGGTAAGAGAGTCTACTTTAAATGCTGCTATCTCCTGAGGAATGCTTGGTGAGGCTCTGGACTCTGGGAACCCCTTCCCCGGTACACCTGGCCCATATACATTTGGGGGGGGGGGTAGTGTTACATAAGCAAGGAAACAGGTAAAACAACCAGCAACATCAATGAATTTTACAGAAGGTAAGCAATCATAAAATGTGGTGTTTTAAGTCTAAAACTAATATAATACAAAAAGTTTGACAGTGTCCCTTTAAAATAAACCATAGGTTGCCATGCTTGTTGAGTTATAATATTCGGTGAGACTTAAGGGCTCTTGCTGGAAAAATCAGTTAGGAGTCAGATTATTTTTGATAGTTATAACTTTACCATTTTAGGTGTTAACAAGAGTATGAAAACATAAAATGAATTAAAGACACATTTGTCATAATGTTTGCGTTAGTTTTTCCACCAATGCAAAATAACGTGTAAATTACTAATACTAGGACACCCTCTTGAACTAACATTTTAAAAAATGTGGTCAATTTTTATAGGTTTTTATGTGTTAAACCATATTAATCCCATGTCATTTTCATAAAACCTTTTCGATAATGTAGAATATGGGTGTGAATATAGCAACAGAAAAAATATACAGTAGAAGCCACTGCCTTGATGAATCGTGATGCACTCTGATATTGGAAAATATTGGAAAATCTGCATTTATCTGAATAGTTTTTTTCTGCCAATATTGTGATGTAGTGTACCATATGGTAACCATGACGATGCTTGGTGATTGTTACCACTGAAGGAATTGCCATGTTGCTTTTAGCTGTATCTGCTGTCAAAGCGGTAGTTTCAGAGCTGAGAAGCTTAGGACAAAAGTAACTAAAGATCCCAATGAAAAAATAAAACCAGAAAGTCATTTAAAGAATTCAAAAGTACACACAGGTTGACCAAGACTTTAATATGCAAGAAACAAAGTAGCCCAAAACAGACTGACGTGCACAGAATGTCTTGAAAGCTGCCAGCGTCTATAACTGTGGGAGCTTATTTCCTCACTGTCATCCTATTTAGATCCCTAGCTGCACATAACATAATTGGGTAGCTCATTAATCTAATAATAGTTCCATAGATATATGTGGGATATACAATGGAGAGCTGTCAGATAAATGACTTATCTACACAAGTGATGTTTGACCTCGGGTAACCTCGCGAGTGGCGTATGTCACGGGTGAGGTGTCCGAGGTCAAACAGCACAAGTGTATATAAATCACTTATCTGACAGCTTACCACTGTATATTTCATTTATTCAATAGGGTTGCTTTCCGACAGTGCAGGGACATTTGCTTTTGATTGCATATCTTTTTTTGCACGTTTGTCAAAAAAGTGAACAGAAAAATTGCATTTTCTGCTCTTTTTTTCTAATTGTAAAAAAATCTATAAGGTATCTATAAATGAAACACCACTCATTTTGTAGATAATTTTGTGCTGAACAACTTTCATGCTCATAGTACCATGCTATCTTTTTTCGTTTTAAAGTTATTCCCATTTGAATATGGATAGTATTGCTACTGAGGCCCAACATTCTAAATGAGTTCTGGAATGATTGTGACATAGCTACTTTATGGATACATTTTATTTATTCAATGGCTGTGAAGATAAATGGATTTATACCATGGGGGTGAGAGCTTTCTCAGTAGGATAACCTGTGTTATTTCCACTGCAGTGAAGATAAATCCTGATGACATCAGCAGAGTGAGGATATCGACATTTATCCATACTCTGCTGATGTCACCAGAGTGAGGATAAATGCACTGCAGCTTGCATTCTAAAGGAAACTGCTTCAGAAAAAGTTTCTCTTTCTCACTGAAGCTGCAACTTACTCAATTAGCTTTGCAAAAGACTCTCACCTATGTCCCATTATGTTTCTAACATTGCTAGCCCATTACCGTGCTGATCTCAGCTTCAAAACAACCTGAATTCTAAATGAAAGTCTTTTACAAAGCAGGTTCTGTTTCTCAGTGCTACCTGCAGCAGTTTGTCTTTCTCACTAAGCCTGTGACTTACTCAATTAGCTTTGCAAAACACACTCACCTGTGTTTCTGACTCCTAGTCCATTCAGAACACACACACACACACACACACTGACAGAACACACAGACTCTGAAAAATTTTTCCTGCAGCTCTCACCCCTGTGGTATAAATCGCACACATGATGGGCAGATCATGGCATATGAAAAATATTCTCACTCCTGCCTCGTGAGCTGTGTATTTTCACTTGTGCCTTCAGCACTCGTGAGAATACACAGCTCACTCTGCAGGAGTGAGAATATTTTCCATATCCCACTCCTGCCCATCATGTATCCCCTATTCAATGAGTTTTGAGCCCACTCCTACTGCATAAATGAATTTACTTGTGTCAGTAAACAGCCTTGAAAACAATTTCAGGTGCATCAGAAAAATGTGAGTCGGAAGTACCATGAAACATTTTTAAATTCATGCTAAAGCACTTCTACTCCAGGATGGAACTTCAGACTTGATAAACTTCACCAGGACCTTTCAGGTGGAGAACAGTTACATGAACGGGGAGTTCTTTTGACTCTTGGATCTCATAACTGTGGCTACATTGATGGTACCTTGAGCTCAGCTTCACATTAAGCCAGTTCAGTGGTACTTTAAGGAAGGGTGGTCTCAGAGGAGCGACTCCATGGAACACAAGGTAGCAGTGACCTTATAGCTGGTGGTTGCGCTACCTTGATGACAGCTGGAACCCTCTACCTGACCATAGAGGCCTTTCTGAAAGGATGGTGAGCCGATCTTGGTCAGGAGGCAGCACATGGGACATGGTGTAGAAGGGAATTCTCCCCATGCATCATTGTCCTGGTGCTAAGAGAAATTTTTCAGGCCTTTTAGATACAGTCTGCTAGTAGTATATCCAATAGTTCAGGTAACCACAAACAACACTGGAATATTCTTACTGAACAAGCAAAAAAGTCCCATGCCATCCAGACTAAGTGGAACCCTTGAACCTGTGGAAACAACCTTTTCCACTCACATTCACCTCCTTGCATTACATCTGGTAGGTGTGTTGAGCTGTCTTGTGGCAGTCTGTCATCTAGAAACCACTGATCGTGCAGCTTCTGGGCAGCATCTACAATGAGTGAGGAATTATCAGGTATTTTTATCTCCTGGGAAAAAAGAAAGCTGCACCTGTTCTGCACAAGCTCACCAGAAAGGGGAGCCATATGGACAGAAGCTCTTGCCCTTAAGGTGGAAAGTAGGTTTCTGTACACTTCTCCTGCCTTTTGCATGTGGTCACCTCAAGGTTTGCTGAGAGTGACCCTGGATGATTATAAGCGTTCCAGATTGGCCTGATAGGTCTGGAACTTGGACCTCTTTCACCTCAGTGTTTGCAGTCCCATCTCCCTTCCCTGCGGGCAGGACCTTTTCACCAGGTCCAAGAGGAGAAGAGCTCGTCTGCATAATTAGTTACTGCATCTGAAGGCTTGCCTCCTAAACGGACAGTTTCAGGACCAGAGACTTTTGGATAAGATCCATGTTGGTAGTCTCCAGAAAATCAGCTATCAATCAATCAATTTTATTTTTTAAAAGACACTATTCCCGTAGATCATAGCGCCTGAACAATGAAAAAAAAAAAACTACATAAAATACAGAACTTTTTAAAAAATGGCAGACACAACGCATCATTCAAAGTCAGGGCAAGCAAGATTAAATAGCTAAGTTTTTAATGCAGTTTTAAGGCTCTCCACAGTTAGGCACTCCCTTATCCGGTGAGGTAGAGAGTTCCACAGGGTAGGGGCCACAAACACAAAAGTCCTAGCCCCAGATGTCTTCAAGCAAACCCTGGGAACCTCTAGCAATCCCTCGTCGGTAGAGCAGAGCAGACTGAGGGGGCAGTAGGGGAGAAGAAACTCTTGCAGATAACTCGGTCCCTATCCATGTAGGGCTTTATAGGTCAGCAACCCGACCTTGAAGGTGATCTGCCACTGAACAGGTAGCCAGTGCAGTCTGTACAGCACAGGCATGACATGGCAAGATAGAGAAAGCCCAGTCAACAACCTGTCTGCTGCATTCTGCACCAGCTGAAAGCGGTGGATATCCACCCCCCATAGCCCTAGGTACAGGGAGTTACAGTAGACAAGATGAGAGGTCACAAAGGCGTGAACCAGTGTTGAAAGGTCAGCGGGTGGAACCAAGTGCTTAATCCAGACGATATTCCTCAGATGGTAAAAAGGGGTCTTGACAACTGCCGACACCTGAGAACAGAGCATTAGCCCTTCGTCAAGAATAATGGCTTGATTCTGCACCCATTCAGAGGTCATCAGCTGACTGCCCCCGAGCCAAAGCCTGGAGGGATGACCAACCGATGACCTCTCTACCTGACAACTTGGGTCCACAACCAAACCCTCAGTCTTGTCTGGGTTCAACCTCAACCAGCTGGCATTTATCCAAGCTTGGATCTCCGAGAGGCAGTTATTAAACACAGAGACTGCTCCATCCTGCTCAGGCATGAAGGACATGTATAGCTAAGTGTCATCTGCACAGCAGTGAAAACTCAACCCATACCGCCTTACAATGTCTCCCAACAGCAGCATATACACCTCAAACAACATGGGTGACAACACAGAGCCCAGTGGGACCCCGCACAGCAGGGAAGATGTGTCAGAAAAATAAATCCCCAACACTACCCTCTGAGACCTGCCGGTGAGGAATGAATGGAACCATCTGAGTACTGTACCCGACAGTCCACAGATCAACTGCAAGTGCACCAGTAACACACCATGGTCCTCGGTGTCAAATGCTGCAAAGAGATCAAGAAGAACCAAGATGGAAAGGCTCTTCCAATCTCTTGCTATCAGGAGATCACTGAGTACCCAAACAAGGGCAGTCTCGGTGCTGTGCCCCTTCTGAAATTCAGACTGGAGAGGATCACAGATGTCTTGGATGGTAAGATGATTCTCCAGCTGCAGTGTGACCGCCTTCTCTATAACCTTACTCACAAATGGAAGGCTAGAGACAGACCTGTAGTTAGCAAGACAGTCCAGGTCGAGAGAAGATTTCTTAAGGAGTGATGTCACCACCGCCTTCTTCAGGGAGTCTGGAAACTCACCTGCCTCTAACAAACACCAGGCAATCTTTGCTAGGACCGGGCCAATGACCTCAACACACCCCTTGAGGAGGCGAGTTGGGCTTGGGTCCAAACTACAGCAGGTTCGACGCATACTCTGGACAATCCACATGACATCCTCAATCTCCAGCTGGTTGAAGTCAGACCAACAAGACCGGGGAACTGTAACTGACCACTGACCACAACCACACCCATTGGAATGCACTGTGCAGATTTTGGTCCCGATGTCGGGAACCATATCTGCAAAGAATCAAGCAAACTCGACACCTTCTCCTCTGACAATGCTCTTTGTGACTGCAAGCAGGCTGGATTGCACAGTCTGTCCACAGTTGAAAGAGCTGAGCTGATTGGTTCTGTGCAACAGCAATCTCCCTGGACAGGAATTCTGCCTTCTTACAGGAAATAGCAGATTGATAGTCCTTATAATGGGCCATCAATCTAAATTTGTTGGTATCAAGGCCTGATTTCCGTCAGCAACATTCCATCCTTTGCCCCTCTCTCCTCAACTACCTCAAAGTCCCATCAAACCAAGGGGACCGAGGACGAAATGTGAGGGGGCGAACACGGACAGGAGCTATAGAATCCAGAGCCACTGTCACAGCCCTATTATAAGCCTGTAAGAGATTGTCTGGATCCAAGCTCACACTTGGAAATCCCGATAGGTCAAGCACCATTAGGTCTTCTGGGGTCAAACCCCTCAAAGGGCGATACCGGACCATCTCCGCAGAAGCAGGCCTATGGGGGTGCCTGGAATTGAACCTTATAGTGTGATGGTCAGACCACCCAAATGGCTCCATCACCAAGTCAGAGGTCTCCATACCCAGCAAGAATATCAGATCCAATGAATGACTGAGATTATGGGTCGCAGAGGTAATCACCTGTGTGAGGCCCAATGAAGTCATTAGCTGGAGGATGTCCTGTCCAAATTGCGAGAGTTTATCATCAACCCAGTGTTGAAGTCACCCAGTACCATCACTCTGGGAGACTCCAACACCATGTCAATTAAGTCCGTGACTTACTGCAGGAATTACTTCTCACCCCTGGATGGATGGTAGATGAGAATAATCTTGCACCCCACACCTGCGCCCATGATGCACTCAAAGGACCGGGTCTCCCCAGCTGGCACCTCTACAAGGTTCAAGTCCATTCTAAAGCAAATGGCTACACCCTCACCTCTGCGATCCAGCCTTGGGCGATGTATCACCAAAAACCCAGCCGGAATAGCTGACTCCAAATTGAGCCCGAATTTTCATCCAGCCATGTCTCGGTGATGCAAGCCAGGTCCGATGACCCAACAAGATCAGCAATCACTGCTGTTTTGTTCTTAATGGACCTGGCATTGCACAACACTGCTCGAGTAGGATGAGGCACCAAGGCTGACTGAATCACCTGCCCACTCGGGGTGGAACCCTTGGGTATGGGTACCAGACAAGGAGGACCCCTCTCTGGCACCCATTTCGCCCCAGGGCATCTTCTAGTTCTCACAACCCAATCTGGCCGCCCAGCTCCACCTTCCCTCGAGGTCCAGGACCCTACCCCCATGCCTCCTCCCAACAATCCCCAGAGCCCGATAATGCCCATAGACGTCGGCGGGCAATGGTGGACAGTTAAAGGGGCGGAGGTCCCGGAGCTCAGAGGGAGAATAGCACCTGACCGGGAGAACCCCATACCAGCACATATCTGCGGCAACAATCCAGGTACTTCAGGTGTGCTCAGTTGGACCCTCAGGTGCAGATGAAAGGTAGCCAGCCCACAAAAACAATATCAAATGAGGAAATCTGCACACAGTTTGCCAAGAAGAAATGTAATCGCTCCACATAAATGTGTAAAATAGGTATTTTATTTCGGACAGAATGCCCAGGTAAACCCTTTCCCAGCGCTTTGGCCAACAAACAAGGCCTTCCTCTGGGGCAGGGCCCGCCCCCTGAGGAAGACCTTGTTTGTTGGCCAAAGCGCTGGGGAAAGGGTTTCCCTTGGCATTCTATCCGCAATAAAATACCTATTTTACACATTTATGTGGAGAGACTACATTTCTTCTTGGTAAACTGTGTGTAGATTTCCTTATTACATATCTGCAGCAACCTGTAGGGCCAATCACCCAAAACAATGAGATGAAACTACAATAATAAATTAAACTTAGAAAATAAAGTAGCTAACAATAAATAAAATTAAGTAGTCACTACACAATCCCCACCCCCCACAATAAATAACCCTTATTAACCCAACAAAAACACCCCTCCCACCCCTTAAAAAGCAGCCATCAGTCAGGATACTTAACAGATCAAAATCACCAGTGGTGCAAACTCAGTGTCCAGTTATAATTCAAGCGTGCCGGGGCTTGTCAAAAGAATGTTGGAGGCAAGTGGGGTGCTACTGGATGGGTCTACATGTTCAAGTGGAAAATATTTTCTCTTTGGTGCAGGCTTGTCATTTTCCTTGTCTGTTGCCCAGTTGCCAGGTTTGGACTACCTGCTGTCTTTGGTGTTCTTTGATATAAAAACAGCCTCCCTGAAGGTACAAACAACTATATCTGCATACAGGTCCACAGATGGCTCCTTCTATGGACTCTGCTTCTATTTTCAAAAGATTTCTAAAAGTGGTACATGATTCATATCCCTTTCATCTAGACCTTGTATCTTTATGGATCTTGTATTAGTCCTGTCCAAGTTGTCAAGTCTTCTGTTTAAGCCTTTGGATTTATGTGATTTAAAGTTACTGACTTGGAAAATGGCTTTCACAGTGGCCTTGATCTCAGCCAGGAGAGTAAGTGAGCTTCAGACACTCTGCATTGACCCTGATTATTTAATCTTTCACAAGGACAATGTAGTCCTTAGCTGTTTGCCTAAGGTTGTCCCTGAGTTTCATGCCATCGTTTTTTTCCCCCAGACCCCACACCTTCAGAGGTGAAGCAACCTTTCACCACTTTGACATGAAGAGAGCGCTGCGCTTTTATTTGACTTGGACTGAGCCATTAGGGGCTCTGTTCAGCATCTTTGACCCACCCAGCCCTTGACTCTCTTACCCCCTTATCCTGGGATATTACGAATTGTCCCTCAAGCATGTTAACTCTGGCTTTGAGTGCTGCAACAGATTTGCAACAGTTATCTTATCTACAGTCACCACAGTGACCCCTACTCTACTCTACTCCCCTACACTAATCTCATAAACTGTGACCTCCTCCTACATTAAACTCACGCACGATAACCAAAGCTCTAACTTTCCCTACAATAACCTGATACACAGTTGTGTGTGAGATTAGTGTAAGGAGGGGGATAGTAACTTGTGCTAAATCTCCCTATACTAACATTATACAGTGCTACAAGAATCCTTTCTTACACTAACCTCACACACATTGACCCTGGCTGCAACCCTTCCTACACTAACCTCCCGTACAGTGAACCCTGAAGTACCCCCCTCTACACTAACCTTACGTACAACCTCTGCTGCACTACTCCCTACACTAACCTCACATACAGTGAACCCTGAAGTATCTGCATCTACAATAACGTTATGCACAACCCCTGCTTCACTGCTCCCTAGACTAACCTCACATACACACTGACCCGAGCTGTACTCTTCCTTACACTACCTCACACACAATGAACCCTGAAGTACCTATCCCCATACTAACCTGATGCACAGCCACCCCTGCTGTACCACTCCTTACCATATCACAAACTTTGATCCCTGATGTACTCTGTACATGTAATTGTTATTGCCTACAAATTCTGTTGAACTGTACATGTAATTGTTATTGCCTACAAATTATGTTGAACTATTTTGGACCGGCTATGGCTCTCAAGAAAACCAAATACTTATTTTATATAGGTGACTACTAAGCCACTATGCAGAGAAGACATATGAGACTTTCTGTTGACTAGTCATGATTCCACGAACTGTGTCTTGTGCTTTGGCCAAGTTGGCTTTGTGGCTTGATTTTGGACTTAGTTTATTATCAAGGTCTCCATCTCCACCACCACATGTTGTTACACATTTTCAAGATCCATGAGAATTTAAAATGTTCTTTGCGTTGCTTTCACTGCTGTGGTGCATTTGTGCACTGCGTTTGCATTTCACTGTCCAGATGTTTAATTTTTGTTTTATTCAATTATTTAACTGTATTGCTATTCCTTTGTTCCCTTCCCCGGGACACCTCTGGACATGAACTGTTCTCAGCTCAGGAGGCCTTTCCTGGTGAAACTCATCAATAAAACCAATTAAAGAAATAACAAAATATAATAAAATAAATTTGTTAAAGTGTACCACCAAAATTATATTTTTGTCACTGTTGTACCTGTTTTGAGCTCTCAGAGTCACAGTATTCTGTGGGAAACTGCCATATAATTTTAGTCTTAGCAGAATTTTCCTCTGGCTGAAAACAGGTACTTTGAATGCTGGGGTACATACTGTGAAGATGAATCCTCTCACTACAAATGTACAACTTATTATTTTTTTGAAGAAAAATGTTTCATAAAGGGCTGCAATAAAAATAATTAGACTAAGGACTAAAGAATTGTGGTTTTGAGAGTTCGTGAAATGAGGAACATAAATAAATGCATAAGCTGGCTGGTGGCACAGAGGGCAGAGGGGTTGGGTGCCTTACCACCCGCCACACTGGCGACCAGGGTTTGGGAATGGACCTGAGTCACTCTGGGCTGGCCAGGAAGGGAGGACTGAACATTTGTAGGATAGCTCTTCTCCCTTGGGGAGGGGGGATGGCATGTCCCATTAATTGTCTACAACCTAGAGCACTTTAGGTGGCAGCACCGTGGGGCAACACGGGAAAGGACCCTTTCACCTGGGCGTCTCTGAAGAGGTGGAGTACACACGTGTCATTGAACATGTGTGGGCCCAATGGCTTGAAAATAGGAAGAAAACCCCCTCTGACTGTAGCATGGTGACAGCCTGGTCTATCACAGGCCCCGCACCAATGACTGGCCATTTCTAATCCAGGGTGTTGTGGCAGGACCGCCAAAGAAGGTAAGTCTCAGAGGAGTGGGGTGATGGTGCCAAGGAGATTGGTTCAGATGGGGTGTGGGGGGCAGTCAGAGTGCTGAAAGAGATGAACATTTTTTTTGGGAAAAAAGTATGTTGTCACAACCCCATAAATCTGAGGATCTTTTTTTCTTAAACACAGTTTCTATTGCTGGTACATGCTGCTAATAAAAATAAAACAATCTATATTTTAGATTTCTAATACTCTTTAGGAGATGCTGCAGATACACTAGTACACGATGTTGTATCAATACTATGTTGACTTTCCTGTATTCACTATTTAATCCCTCACTGGGACTTGTGCAGGTTGTTTTTTTACTAAAATGCAACAAAATATGAACATACAAACATATGAATTTGCCAGCAGAAACAGGCCATAATGGTCTATCTAGTCTGCTTGAGTGTGCTGCTCATTTAATTCTCTTGAGCTGCCCGCCTCCCGTACTCCTGATGGAGTCAGCCACCACCACCCCAATTCCCTTCCCCTCCCAGTTCCCAGTAATGCCTCCCCCGTCCTAATTTTCTTCTTTACCCTTTCCCGCCCCCCCCCTTAACTGGCCACTGTCTTAAATAGAAACATAGAATCTGATGGCAGATAAGGACCACTTGGCCCACCCAGTCTGCCCATTTCCCTACCTAATGGATAAGCTGCAGATCCTAGTTAACCAACAGCCTACTTCTTCCAACCCCCAACCCCTAGAATTGCCTTATGACTAGCCCATGCATTCTTGAATTCCACCACTGTTTTTGACTCCACAGCCTCCTCAGGAAGGTTGTTCCATGCATCCTCAACCCTCTCTGTGAAAGAATACTTCCTCACATTACCACTGAGCCGTCCCCCGTTTATCTTCAAATTGTGCCCCCTTGATCTTGCACACCTCTTTTTCTGAAAGATGCTACCCTCTTGGACTTTGTTGATTCCCTTGAGGTACTTGAACGTTTCTATCGTGTTCCCCGTTTCTCTCCTTTCCTCGAGGCTATACATATTAAGCTCCTCAAGTCTCTCTTCATATGTCTTCTTTTGCAGACCCTGCACCATTTTTGTTGCCCTCCTCTGCACTGCCTCCATCCTGTCTATGTCTTTGTGGAGATTGGGTCTCCAGAACTGCACGCAGTACTCCAGATGGGGTCTCACCAGCTGTCTGTACAGAGGGATAACAACTTCCTGTTTTCTACTGGTGATGCCTCTCCCTATGCATCCCAGTATCCCCCAGACCTCCTTACTGCCCTCTCACATTGCTTGCCCACCTTTAGGTCATCTGATATGACTACCCCCAGGTCCCTTTCCATTTTGTTGTTGTTAGTGTCTCACCCCATTGTGTACCCTTCCCCTGTTTTTGTTTCGGCGACATTTACATTCTTAGCTTTGAATCTAAGCTGCCATACATTTGACCATTCCTTCAACCTTGCCAAGTCCCTTTCATCCTTTCCACTCCACCTTGTGTATCAACTCTGTTGCAGATCTTTGTGTCATCTGCAAAGAGACATACTTTTCTTCCAGTCCATCTACAATGTCGTTTATAAAAGACAATAAAGAGGACGGTCCTAGTACTGAACCCTGCGATACCCCCACTAGTCTTTGCTGCACTCCTCCTCATATTCTTTCCACCCTTCACCACTCTTTCCATGAAAAGTGCCTCCTCATTTTCCTCCTGAATCTACCCCCCACCAATTTCAGGCTATGCCCCCTTATTGCACTCTCCTTTCTTAAGTTAAAGATGCCCTCTGTATCAACCCTGTTAATGCCCTTAATGTACTTGGATGTTTCAATCATATACCCCCTCTCTCTTCTGTCCTCCAGGGAGTACATGTTTAGCTCCCTCAGCTTCTCCTCATATGATCTGTCCCCCATGCCCTGGATCATTTTAGTTGCTCTCCACTGGACCCCCCTCCAGTAGTTTGATATCCTTCTTCAGGTATGGGTACCAGAACTGAACACAGTATTCTAGGTGTGGTCTTATTAGTGACCTGTACAGTGGCAGTATAACTTCCTCCCTCCTAGAGGTGATTCTCCTAGTGATGCAGTCCAGCATTTTATTTGCTTTGACTGCCACCTTTTGGCACTGTGCCCTATGTTTCAAATCACCCCGACTATCACTCCAAGGTCCTTTTCCTTCTCAGAGACTGTCACCTGTGTTTCCCCCAGCCAGTAACTGTCTCTTGGGTTTCTGGCTCCCAGTTGCATTACTTTGCATTTCTTAGCACTGAAACCCAACTACCAGATGCCTGATCATTTCTCCAGCCTAGCCAGGTTCTCCCTTAAATCCTGTCTCCCCTCCTCTGTGTCCACCCTCCCACAGAGCTTGGTATCACCTGTATAAAGGCAGATCTTACTATTGACCCCCCTCTGCTATGTCTCCAATAAATACATTGAAAAGCACAGGTCCGAGTACTGAGCCTTGTGGGACCCCATTGGTGACTGGTCTAGGTTTGGACAGTTCCCTCCACCACCACTCTCTGGTTCCTGTCCCTTAGCCAGCTCTTGACCCACCCCAGCATCTTGTCCCCTAGTCCCAGATCCCCTAGCTTGCTGATCAGCCTGCTATGTGGCACTGAATCGAATGCCTTGCTGAAGTCCAGGTATAGTACGCCCACCAACTGCCCCCTGTCCAAAGACCTTGTAACCCAGTCGAAGAATTCTATCATGTTGGTTTGACAAGATCTCCCCCTGACAGCCCCTTGCTGCCTGTCATCCTGGAGACCATTCTCCTCAAGGAAGGACACTAGCCTTTTTTATAGAATGGTCTCCATTAACTTTCCCACTGTGGAGATTCAAATCAAATCAAACTTTATTTATAAAAAAGCACCTTTCCAAAACCAAGGTGCTTGTACATAATTCATTAAAATAAATCAATAAATAAAACAATTAATTAAAACCATAAATAAACAGGTTAAAACTCATGACAGCAGCATTAAAAATCAGTATATGCAAGGCTAAAAAGAAATGTCTTCAAAGCTACTTTAAAACTTTGGACGGTCGGGCAATCTCGCACCCGACAATGTAGAGAATTCCACAGGTTTGGGGCCATAAAACTAAAAGATCTGGCCCCCGATGTCTTTAAATGAACCCTGGAAATCTCTAGCAATCCCTCATCAGTGGATTGGAGAGAGCGGGAGGGACAGTAGGGATGAAGGAGATCTTGCAGTTAACCAGGTCCCTGGTCATGTTTATTTATTTAGTTTTTTGTTAACCGGGTTAGGTGCGCTAGTCAAAGTTGACTATTTTCAGGCACGACCCGGGAGAACACATACATAAAATGAGATGAGATTATACAATACATAGTATATAGTACAGGTACATAGTATGTAGTACAGGTAGGTTAGAATACAGATCAAGTCAGACAGTACTCGAGATAATACATATAGCTATGCAGAGATGACAAAAGTGACATTAGTACATGCAAATAACTGAAACTGGGCTAAGTGGCAGCTATAAAGACATTTTATAGCAAAGCTTGTTTAGAAGTGCAGCAGTGTCTTGGGCGAAATAAGGTGGTTAATGTAGGGCCTTATAGGTCAGCAAACTGACCTTGAAGGTGATCTGCCACCGTACTGGCAGCCAATACAATCCACGGAGCACAGGCGTTATATGACTGGTCCTAGACGAACCGGTCAATAGCTTGGCTGCCGCATTCTGTGCAAGCTGCAGGTGGTGGATATCAACCCTCGGTAACCCAAGGTAAAGGGCTAACCAGCCTGTAATTGCCTGGCTAGTTCCTGGGACCACTCTTTTGGAGAGATACCACATAAGCTGTCCTCCAGTCCTGGGGCACACACCCTTTCTCCAGTGAGGTGTTAAACAGGTCTGGCAATGGCTCTGGAATTACCCCTGCCAGCTCCCTCATGATCCTCGGGTGTACGCCATCTGGGCCAGGTGCCTTGTCCACCCGAAGTTCCCTTAGTCCTTTTCAGACCCTGTCTACTCCAGTCTCTCCCTCATACTCTTTCCCCTCCACCAGGTTCACCCCTATCTTCCCCTGTGGCATAGGCCGTCCTCTTCCCTGGTGAATACCAAGCAAAAGTATTCATTTAGAGCTTCAACTTGATCTTCTGCCTTTTCTGCCCATCCTCCCTTTCTCTTTATTCTGATTATCCCATCCCTTCTACTTCTTCTCTCATTAATATACCGGAAGAAGTCCTTCTCCCCTTCTTTAATCCCCTGCACCAGCCTTAGCTCTTTCTCAGCCTTGGCTGCCTGGACATCTCTCCCTGCCTCTTGAGACTTCTCAGCGTAAACCTCTTGGTCTTCCTCTCTTGAGGTACGCTTGTACTTCAGGAAGGCCACCCACTTTTCTTTCACCTTTTCTGCCACCCTCCTGCTAAACCATCTAGGTCTCTTGGTCCTGGCATTCTTTTTACGGGCTTTCGTACAAGTGTCGGTGGCCTCTATTATCACCATCTTAATGGTGGACCATTTCTGGTCTGCATCCATCTCCAGTCGGAACTTTGCCAGGTGCTCCTCCAGTATGTTCCCCACCCTATCGAAGTCAGCCTTCCTAAAGTCCAGTTTTGTTTTTGACATGGCTGCCTCCTTCCCCATGTTTATTGAAAACCACACCGTGCGGTAGTCACTGCCTACAAGGGGTTCCCTCACCTCTACTTCCTGGACATGCTCCCCATCTAATAGCACTAGGTCTAATATGGCCATCTCCCTTGTTGGCTCTGTGACTCCCTGTGTCAGGAAACTTTCCTGGATAGCTTCCAGGATGACCTGCTCCCTGCTGCTGGAGGTCTCTGGGGTGCTCCAATCTACTCCAGATAGATTTAAATCTCCTAGTATTACAATGTTTCTTCTCCCCCCTACCCTCCTGATCTGTTCCCCCAGCTCCCTATCCAACTTTATGCCCTGGGAAGGTGGTCTGTACACCCCCCCCCCCAAATTCTTCTCCCAGCAGTGTTCTGGAGTACTACCCATAGTACTTCGGCTGTGCCCTCCTCCCCTTCCTCCCTGGTGCACATTATCCGTTCCTTAAGTACAACGCCACTCCACCCCCCTCCCCTTTGCTCTGTCTTTTCTGTGCAGTTGGTATCCAGGGATCTCTAGATCCCAGTGATGGAACTGAGTTGCCCATCTCTCCATGATGGCAGCTCTGTCCACATCCCCCTCTGCCATCAGCACCTGTAGATCTGCTGCCTTGTTAGCCAGACTCCTTGCATTCAAGGACACCACCTTCCAGTGCATTCCATGTTCCTCATTGCTCCTGATCTTTTTGTGTCTCCCCCTCATCCCTACTATCCCCTCCCCTTGCCATGCCCCTTCCTTTTTATTTCCTACTGGGGTAGGCCCCCCTCACCTGGTGCCCAGTGCTTTGCCCTCCACTACCACCCCCCCCCTTCAGTCTAAATTCAGCCTGTCTTCTAAGTATCTCTCCAGGTTGCCTTTCAGGACCCTTGTGCCCTCCGTGCTTAGATGCAGCCAGTCCAGTGCATATAGATGCTTGTCCTCCCATGTCCTTCCCCACTCTCCCACCAGCTCAAACCCATTTGCTTCACACCATCCCCCCAACCACGAACTGAATTCCTCAATCCCCAGCTTTCTAATGGTGCTGCCCCTTGGGACTGGTATCACTTCTGAGAAAGCTACTGACTTCCCCATGTCCCTGCAGATCTTTCCCAGCTCTGTGAACCTTTCCTTCACCACCTTCCCCTCACAACCTGCCAGATCATTGGTGCCCAAATGAACCACAATGTGAGGCTTCCCCTGCCCTACATGTTTTGGAATAATTGCTCCCACCCTCCCTGCTGTCATGCCTGGCAAGCACTCCACCCTCCTGATGCTGTTCCTTGTATGCTTGTTACCCCAATGTACTCCCTTCAGAATAGAGTCCCTTACTATTACAACTGCCTCCCGTCTTTCCTGACTCTTGCTGTCGCAGTGCCTACCCTGCTGACCGACCTTCTCATTTTCCATCCATTATGGCTACCTCCCCAGTGCAACTCCTTTGTCCTGAACCCCAGTTGCCCCCTTCCTTATGATTATCTGCTGATTTGCCTCCCCCTTGGTCCAGCCTCCCCCGCCCACCCTTCTGGAGATGCCAATTTCCTACCCGTGCCACTCTTCCCCCTTTCTCCCTGTCCACTTTTGTCTTGATCCCCCCCTGACTCATCCATCTCCCTGTCCCCATTTCCTTTCCCGTCCTCCATCTCTCCCTTTCTCCAGTGTCCCCCTTCACTCAGGTCCACTTCGACTTCTCCCTGCTTCCTGAACTCTCCTCCTTCCCCCTGATTGTCCAAACCCAGCAACAGTGAACTTGTCTGAGGTCCCATTCCCCTTGTCCACAATGCCTTTTACTACCTTTCCCTGCTCACCCTTCCTACCTCCTTTACCTGACTCTTTCTCCCCCCTGTGACCACACCTGCCACCTTCTAGTTTCTCCTCTCATTCCATCCATTTCCCATGATTACAGCATTCGTTGTCCCTGAAGTGTCCTCCAGGGTTCTTGCTTAGCCTCTCTCCCTGGTCTGCCCATCTGGGACAACTCCCTACCCGCCCCTGCTCCCCTGCCCAATTTCCTTCCCTACCCCTTTCCACTTCCCATCTCAGTCTACCTATTTCCTTCCTAAGTTGCCCAAGCTCCCAACAGACTAGACATCCTCCTGCTCTCCACATTATTCCCAGGAAGATGGCTGCTCCACATCCATTACATCTGACCATCCTCCCATTTCCCCCGTGTCCTCAGGCTACTTTCCCTGGCCCAACAACCCTCCTCCATACTATTTCTCTGTCCCCCCATCTTGCTGGTTGCCACATCCTCCCCTGTAACTGTGCTGCCCTAGGTATCCCACCCTTCCCTACTGTTATTCTCACCCTTCTCCTACCCTGCCTCAGCATGTCCTGTGGCCTTCCCTGTTTCCTCCCTTGCAGTCCCACACTCACAGCCTACCTCTCTTCTCCTGACCCCCCTGATTCAGACAAATGTGTATCTCTAAACCATCTCTTGGTTCCCAAGCTCAGTATATACCCCATACAACAGCAGTTCAGATAAATTAAAGAAATAGTTACTTTTCCTCTCTATGACCGACATTCTCCAATCAGCTTCTCCTTGCGCCCCTAGCTGACATGGAGTCCCAGTTGTACTGTTAAAATGAGATCATATTGGTAGTGGATGATCCTCCCTATCCTGTCTCTGAACAAGAAACCATTCCCCTACCCCCAGTGGTTGTGCTATAAAAGCAGATGAGCCTTGGGCTGGGTGGAATGGGGGAAGGTGGGCAGGCCTAGTCTCTGCCCTCTAATTGAAATAAAACAATCAGTGAAATAAAACAATCAGCCCCACATACAAGGGTATACTGAAAAACCTCCACATACTTAATGCATAGTGTACAGTCCCTTCTAATGTGTTCACCTTTTAGTGCAGCACTCCAGCAAGTGCTTCCACATGCAGCATGACCCACTCCAGAAGGCCTCTCTCAGACACAACAGAGACTAAGCAGTAATCAGGCACTGTAGAGAAAAAAGAATAAAGAAAATATAAGCCCCAACCCAGCAGCAGACCCTACCATCCTGCTAGTCACTACCAAACCCTTTAAAACAAAAAACTACCTGAATTGCCAGAAACCTGAATGCCGATGGAATCCTTGTTCGACCTGCCTGAACCCCCACCATTGGAGATATGTGAAACTATAAAACAATCAAGGTCATGACAATGCCTGAAAAGAAAGACATTGAAATAACAGAGGAAACATCTATGAAAACCCAGCTGAGCACAATACAGAAACAGAGGGACACAAAAAGGGAAAAAGAGCCTAAATTAACTCATTCTGATGCCACCATTTTGGGTCAGGTTAAAGGAAAACTGCATGTTAAAATCAGGAAAATATATTTTTTACCATCCATTGTGTGTTCTTAGTTCATCCCAGTGTTATTTTTCAGCTCAGGCTGTGTGATGTGTTTTTTCTAACTTTCTCTTGCTATTTTATGGCCCTTGGGGGCTGCCATTTACCTTTCTTTTATTGCTTCATTTCCCAGATAGTCTTCCCAGAGTGCCCTCTGCTCTGAGGTCTAATAGCCCATGCATCTGACCAGTGTCTTGTTACAGTGTCTGTATTGTTTATAGTAGCCACAAGATGAAAGAATATATGGAGCATTGGAATGGTTTCTATGGTTTGCAAACATCATGGAGCACAACTAACAAGTCTGTCTGTTCCAACAATGCTAATTTACTCCCCGGGCATAGCAGAGGAGAGAGTTTATATCAGCAGCACTCACCGCTGCATGCAACCTGTATATAAACTGTTACTTTGCTTAGACTCGTGTTCTCCCTCACCCTTTTATTTGACATATTCTGTACTTTTGATTCAGTTGCTTGTGTCCTGCATAGAAGATTCATGCTTGTAGAGCAATGTAATCTATTTAAAGCAGTTGTCATCCACTGGCTAAGCAGCCTTCAGTATTTTTGTGTTCATGTGATCTGCACCAGAAGCTCTCTGCATGATTTCATCCTGTTTTGTTCTTAATACCAGCTCATATCATTGCCTTCAACTTTAAATATTTAAAGAGCAGCTTGTATATGTCGAATAAAAAAGGGAGGGAGAGCATGAGTCTACTGTAAGCAAAGTAACAGTTTATATACAGGTTGCATGCAGCGGTGAGTGCTGCTGATACAGACACCGTAACAAGACACTGGTCAGATGCATGGGCTATTAGACCTCAGAGCAGAGGGGACTCTGGGAAGACTATCTGGGACAAGAAGCAATAAAAGAAAGGTAAATGGCAGCCCCCAAGGGCCATAAAATAGCAAGAGAAAGTTAGGAAAAAATACCTCACACAGCCTGAGCTGAAAAATAACACTGGGATGCACTAAGAACACACAATGGATGGTAAAAAATATATTTTCCTGATTTTAACATGCAGTTTTCCTTAAAGCAATGGATGGTTCTGATGCCATATGGCGCTAATGGGTAGATTGGGTTAAGCTAACATCAGTGACATGGAATGGCAACATGTGACATTCAGTTTAAGGAGACTGAAGCAAAATTAAAGAGCGCCCCCAACTGGAAAACTCCATGTCCAGATGCCATATCTAACTTGCCTCCTTTGCACCTCCCCCATGTCTAAATTATGTTTTTTTGCCATCCCATTACTTTTTGATCCTCCTCCTCCTCTTTCTCTCCACTCCACCTACTCCCAAAGAAACTCTTACATTGAAACACAGGACCATGGGAAAAATGCAGCCATAGGCTGAGAAGCCCTTTGAGTCTGTCCACTACTAAAATCCACCCCAAGGTTCAGCTACTCCTCGTCCCTGTTCCAGGATCCTCATCCTTTATGCGACCCACCCCCACCGAATGTGGCCTACCATTGGTGAAGGGATGTGGGGCTCAGGAGGAGGCTCAGAGGGGGAGTGGGTGAGTTGGGGAGTGCTGAAGGGGAGGGTGCCATTAGGGTCATGAGGACCAGGAAATACCCTGGGGTGAACTGGGGGCTTGAGAGAAGCCAGACATGTTTAGTCCCCATACCCAGGGATCCTACCAGACTTAGTGGGCAAGTAGCTGAGGGACCAGCTGTCACCATTCATCCTCTTCATGCAGTGCTATGCAATGATAGATTGATGAGGAATAAGTTACGATTATGGTGGATCTTATTTCATCTGTTGATTTGGCTTGCATTATGGAGACCTGGCTGGGTGATGATGATGCAGGCCCGGTCGGGAAGCTGTCGGTCCCGGCCAGGTTCCCTATAGTGTACTGACCAAAGAAGGACCACGAGACGGAGTGTGGCCATCTGCTTTAGATCTGAGCTGAATCTGGTGGTGCACACAATGGGAGATTCCTCATTGATTGAATGCATGGTCATGCATGGGGGTCAGGGTACAGGTTGCAGAATCCTCCTTGTGTACCGGCCTCCGGGATGCGAGGGGGGAATTTCTGCAGGACATCACGGACTTTGTCGCTAACAGGATGTTGGAGTTGCCCAGATGGTTTAATCTAGGTGACTTCAATGCTTGGGTCGGCAATGAACTCTTGCAGTTTGGTCAAAATTTCCTCCACTGTATGGTATCCCTGGGCCTTGCACAAGCATTTGCTTACACAGCTCAACAACATTGCCATGCCTTAGACTTAATATTATCTCTGGGGCTCAAGATTAATAATCTCTAGATGGATACAGGCAGCTGGTCAGATCACTCTGCCATCAGGTTCACTTTTAGGGCCCTCCCCTTGTGGTCCATCCCCAGTGGAGGTGGGTCACTTCCACTCTTTGTGAGGTATTCAGCCAGAGGGACTCTTGGCAGTACCGGACACCTCAGATGCATTGACAACCTGTGCTAGAGGTTCAGAGGAAGCCATAGCAGCCTATAGCAGGGCTATTTCAGCAGCTTTCGATCTCATGGTGCCAGATCATGTAAGCCCATTGGTTTCATGTCTGGGCTTGCTGTGATTTGACAGTGAGCTGAGGGAGATGAAAACAAAGGGGTGGGGCTTGGAGCACTGTTAGAGGAGATCCAGGGCCCAAAAGGATAGATTGGCTTTAATGTCTCACTACAGTGAGTATCAAAAGGCAATAACCCATAGAAAGGCAGTGTTCGGCATAGGGAGATTGCTGTAGGGAGGAACTGACCAGCCCGCTCTTTCGTGCTGTGGATGGGCTTCTCCATCCACCCTGTCTGGAGCCTGTGAAAGCTTTTTCACCTGCAAAATGTGAGGAGTTTGCCCAGTTCTTCTCAGACAGGGTGTCCTGTATTAGGGCTGGAATCTCACCAACTGGGCCATCACAGTCCAGCAATATTGAGCCTGTGAGTCTAAGATGCATTCAGCGGTCTTGGGGAGAGTTTGGGCCAGTGACAGTGGAAGAGGTCAGTTGGGGTAATTTCTTTTTTTTTTCCCTCTATGGACTGGCCCTCATCGACCCTGACCCCCCACATCCAGCCCCATCACCTGCTGCCTCCAGGACTCACCTTCCCCGGTGTTCCTCCCTAGCTGACCCCCCAAGGAGGGGCCTTCAGGAGGGGACCCTTCCTCTCGGCAGACATCTGAATCCAGTGTCCAGGGGTACCACGGGTCAGCAGTGCAGGGTAAGCAGTGCAAGGTGGGTGGCATCCTGTATGGCCAGAGATTTCTGTTTTCCTCCCCGAGAGGCTGGTCATGCAATGATGTAAGGGGTGTGCATGCCATCTGTCTTGCCTCCTGAAGACGCCAGCTCTGGCTGCCAGACCCCTGACCTCCACCAGGGGTCAGTCAGGTGAGAGCCATGAACTTCCTCACCCTCCACCTGGAGGAGGAGGAGGAGAGCAGTCTGTAGGATGCTCAATCCTCCTGCTCCCGGCTGGCCCACCGATGCCCAGGCGTGCTTCCGAACCTGAGTCATCAGCATCACGAGTGGTAGTGCTACTACTGCACTGATGGACCAGCCAGTGGGGTGATTTCAGAGCTGCAGTCAACATTTTGTGATCTGGACCGAGACTCAACATGTCTGCTCGTGAGCTGTGTGGGACAGCTGGGTCCGACATTCACTGTGGATGTCTGGTGATCCCTGTCAGAGGGGATGTTCCTGGTGTTTCTGAAAAGTGTGCTCTGGTGAAACCCTTTTGAAAAAACCATCATTGGACCCGGATGTCCTAGCAAATTACTGGTTCCATGTCAATATAGCGACGTTATATAGGCGAACGCAAAACAGCGAATGCATTACTGCAGAAACAGCGCTACGATAACACAGCGATGCACATAATAGCTATATACAGGCTGATACCTATTCATGCTGGAGGTTCTGCTCCCTCACCCCCCCATCTCTAAGGATCTTACTCTGAGTCGCACCTGGATTGTGGGGGTATCATCTACCCATAGTCGCTCATTCCTACCGTGCGCTGTTATGTAGCGATTGCTATAACACGATCGCCCATCTGGTGTCTCTCAATTGTGTTCGCGACTAAAACCTCACTATTATTACGTGATACCCAATTGACCAACCTGTTTCTAACCTGCCCTTTTTGGGCAAGGTTATTGAGAAAGTAGTTGCGTTATAGATTAAGGCATTCCTTACTGCTTTTGACATCTAGGAGCCTCTCCAGTCTGGGTATAGGTCTAGGCACAGCACAGAAACTGCAGCTAGTTAAGATACAAAATGACTTGCTCAGGGTGAGAGATAGAGGAGAATAGTCAGTTCTTGTTCTCCTTGATCTCTGTCCTCGGCATTTGACACCATGGACCACGGGTTGTTATTGGACCAGCTTAGGCAGTATGCAGGGCTCACTGGCACAGTCATGTGCTGGTTTGACATCTGTCTCAGTAACAGGACTCAGAGGGTTGTGGTGGAGGGTCTCTCCTCACTCCCCATGGTCCTGTCCTGTGGTGTACCCCAGGTCGGTCCTTTTTCACCCATGTTGCTTGTGGTGTACATGGTACCACTGGGCAAGATCATTAGACAATGTCAGCTTTGGTTTTAGCGCTATGCAGATGATACCCAGCTCTACATGTTGTTTGTACCTGGGACACTGGGGGTGGTTGATGTGCTAAATAGGTGCCTGGCTGAGATCAAAAACCGAGGGTTTGATTCTTATAGGGTGATGCTGGGCTTGCACAAGCCCTGCGTCAAACCCTGTGCTGTGCTGACCTCTTTGGGTCACCTTGCACCCGATTCTACAAGGTCACATGAATTTGCGACACTTTACAATTTTTACTGCAGCTTGCACCAAATATTTGGTGCAAACTCTGTAAAAAGGTCCACAAAGTTAGACCAGCAAAAGCTGGTCTAACTCGTGGCATGTGGCGCACAGGGGGCTAGGGGTTGAAAATCCCGAGTGCCAGCTGGGGAATGCCGCAGGCCCTATGTGCTGTGTGTTTGGTGCACCCAAGGCTTGTGGCATTCAAAACCCTTTGAGAATTTAGCCCTGGATGTCATCAAGCTGGCTGAGACTTAACCGGACAATACTGAAGTAATGGTGGCAGAACTAGCACATAGGAGGGAAGTGGCAGCTACTGCGAGGGAGACGGGGCTTTGTCTCGGCCCCTCTGGGCCTTCGAGAAATCTGGGAGTCATTCTGGATGAGGGACTGACATTTGAGACTCAGGTGTCAGCAGTAGTCTGGAATGGCTTTTACCATCTGTGTAACATCAGCAAGATTAAATACCTCATCACTGGTGATGTGGCTACACTATTGCACGTGTTTGTGACTTCAAGGCTTGATTGCTGCAATGCTCTGTACCTTGGAATCAATACAGTGTGCTGCAGTGCCTGCAGCTGGTGCAGAATGGTGCTGCTAGGTTTTTTATTTATTAATTTGTTTACCGGGTGGGTGCTCTGATCCCAGGGACCATTTTCAGGCACGACCTGGGCCACTTAGGTGGCACATCAAATGACAATACACAGTTTCTTTACAAGTACAGTGGGGAAGAAAACAGTCTCTAAGTTACAGCACAGACAAAGAAGATACAGTAGCAGTATGGCAGACATATGTAAGTTGAATGATCACTATCTCCAATACATTCTGTTCATGAAATCCATCTTTTAGCAATAAGTGCAATTATGTTGGTTCAGCTAGCCATATGCTATAAATGGGGGTCCAGCAGGCAATTTCCATCACTAAGTATAGCATTTACAGAAGGGTCTACCTGACATCACTTCCTGGAGGTTCCATTTGAATGTGTGAAGGGAAACGGAAGCCTGCAATTCATTTGGGATGGAGTTCCACAGCTTGGGTGCTGCATATGAGAAGGCTCTCCTTCCCATCTCAGTATTACGTCTGGGACATTCCAGTAGCCTGCGGTCAGATGTCCTCAGTTCACATCTGTTTCTTTTTAGCATCAGCAACCCCTCCAGCGGTGACTGTTTCCCTTCATGCAAAGTTTCTGATGTAAATGCTCTGAGCATGAAGTCTCTCAGATGGGGGGGGGGGCATCCCAGAGATTTGTAGAGGTGGCAGTAGTGAGTTCGGTATGGGGCTTGGGTGACAAATCTGCATATGTTATTATAGGCTATGTTCATGCGATATAGCAGGGAGAGGGGTGCGAGGGCTATTACTGGGAAGCAGTATTCAAGTATAGGGAGGAGGAGGTGACCTCTTCCCAATCACTACTCTTGCCTCAGGGGACAGGAGATGTCTAGGCCTAAAGCACATTTTAATCAGCTGGTTCAACTTCTTTATTGCTGAGCTGATGTGGTACTCAAATGTAAGGGCTGGATCAAACGAGACCCCCAGGTATCTGAAGTCTCTTACTTGCTCCGGGGTTGAACTGTCAGTGGTTAGTATGTTGAGAGCATTAGTGTTGTTAACGGTGCACTTTGCGAGCTTTGGCTTGGAGCCAAACAGCATACACTTTGTTTTCTTGGTATTCACAAGAAGTCTGTGCTGTGTGAAGCAGTGTATGGTTGTAGTAAAGTCTGCATTAAGGTCTAGGTTTAACCCAGGAAGGCCGGTTCCGCTTTTGAAGTTGATAAGGTCATCCATACATTATTCTGTATATGTATGTGTATATATATATATATATATATATATATATATATGTACATATATATTTATATATCTATATATAACCCCTAGATGGCGCTATCCCAGGGGCTACTACCCCTGCCTGATTTGCCACTAACAGGTTGAGGGGCCTGGATCCAATGGCGGGTGCCTCCACCCAGAGGTCAGGGTTTGCAATAGTTAAACTTACTTGGTCACAGCCCTCTGGGACACTGCAACCCCTCTTTCTTCCCACTAGTGGCCCACACAATATATCAGAATTACCTTCACAGTATACACTTACCCCCAGGACTAGTTCGGCACTGGGACCTCCTGTGAAATAAGATACAGTGCAACAATCACAGTACAGTACTTTAACATAGACAAATACACTCAGGCAGTATAACTTTGCGAAACAAGCAGCTCTGATTTATTTAGGGGATATAACAAGGACGGGGAAATCAGGTTAATTAGCTTATCACTTTACTATCTACCTATGGCTCTGTGCACGAGGCCTATCCCTACCAGTTACTGTCCCTGGGTACCCAAGCCCTAGTGGCTAGTCCAAACCGTGGCAGCTGGTGAGGCCCTTTCACACAGTGAAAAGAAAAATTAGTTTAAACAGTCAGCAGTACAGTGATTCCATTTGGATTAATGTGGCAATTCAGCGGGGCGACCTGAATTAGTACTCACGACCTCCAAACAAGAGATAGGGTCCTTCAACGTCAGCGGAAGGGCTACCTTGAGCTCCGAGACTCTTCACACATTTATATGGTAAAAAAAAATACTATACCAGGCAGGCTGCTTCTCTATCCCGATCGCAATTACTGCACAATACCCGGAGAACACACAGCAGATTCAGTTCCTGACAGACGAGTGCAATTCAACAATTTCTCCAGTCTTCTACAGGGTGAGCCTGGTTTCTACTCTTCAGAGATCCTTTGATTCTTTTCACAGGGCAGATTCAGTCCTAACAAGCAGTTACACAAGCTGCAGACCGGAACTCTGGGCCTTACACACGTTTTTGACTGAAACTGTGCACTGAAGGAGCACAGGGTTTCTTTCCCCTTCACTGCCAGATCTAAACTGAAACTCCAACAGACAAAACCGAGCACTTCATTTGAGTTCCTCCCAGTTCTTGACTGGATTGGCTGTCACTCACAATAGACTGCTGCTGTTGGTCCAAAAAAGTGCCGAAGTCTAAACTACATCTCCCAGAGTCACTGCCCATATAATCCTCTTGTGGCTGGCTCAGATTATGAGTCCAAGTTCTGATTCGTCAAGGCACCATTTTAGAGCTAGCTTACCCCACACTGATTGGTCCAGTTCAGCAGTTCAAAACCAGAATGGGGAACTAGGCAGACACAGTTCTGACTGCAAAGAAAGCAGGTTAGACAAACTGTAATTTCATTATTACTCTAAATGATTTCTGGCAAACAGTTACATCTTTCAGATAGGTTCCTTTGCACCCTAGTGACTGCAAAAATGAAGTGAATTGGCAGCAGCTCGAGTGGTACTCAAACAGAGAAGCACACAGTCCCCCCATACAAACTAATTATGTCTGCAAGCAGACAGCTCTTAAAGAGACAGTACCAGAGGCTCTAAAAACACTCACTGAAAAATGGCTTAAATGCCAAACACCATTCAGGCTTGGAGCATTCAAGCAAGCTCCTGGAAGTCTTTTGGGAACCCCCATTTGCAGGGGGGTTACATATAGATACAGGTCCGTACTTATCAGGATGATGCAAATCACCAGACTTAAATATGGGATTATTCTGGCTTCTTTCCAGAGTGCTATCACCTTAGCAGTGATCAAGGAAAGGTTAATTATGTGCGCAAGTGGTTTTGCTACAGCTGCTGAGGCTAGCCTGAGGAATTGTGGTGTAAGCCCATCACTGCCTGCGCTGACCGTGCTGGGCAGAGACTTTAGGAGGTGATATATCTCTGACTGAGATGTAACTTTAAAGTAAAACGGGGTAGTGATGGTTGTTTTACTTTGCTTTTTGGTGCTCTGAGACGCCGTGGGGTAGCTGGGTCAGGTAAGAGTCTAGGTTGACAACTTGCTGTTCAAGAGATTCACCACGGTCTCAGGATCCGTTTGAAGACCTACGTCACTTACTAGGGAGATTGCTCCCTGTTGTTTTGAAGGTTTAAGGACAGAGTTAACTGCCATCCAGAAACTATGGGGATCACTAAGTGTCTGGGACTGTTGGGCCTTGAAATATGAGGCTTTTAAGGATTTGGTGTCTCGCTTGCAGTGGTTACGCAGTTGCCTGTATACAGCCATGTTTCCTGGGGTAGGTGCAGCCTTGTGACTTACCCATGCCTTATCCCATTCTTTCATCAGGGCAACTAGTTCCCTGGTAACCCTTCTGGTGTTTCCACCTCTTACGCGCCGAGTAGTAGTGGGGCAGTGTTTGTCTTGTACCGAGGTTAAGGCAGCAGTAAGAAATCTCAGTGCTGTGTCCACATCCTATAATGTGTAGAAGGTGGACCAGTCTATGCCACCCAGATCTCTATTCAGAGCGTCTCTGTTTACATTAACAAAGTTTTTGAAAGAGATGATCTTTGCGGGGGGTTTGTTTTTTCGGCATGACCACGTGCAGACTATAGGAGAGTAGTCACTGAAGGAGTCTGACATGACTCCTGCGACACTGACCCTGCCTTCATGGTTTGTCAGGATCCAATCAAGTAACACATGATTGCCTGTTTTGGAGTTGTGGCGCGCAAGCGATTCTATGATCTGTGTCAAGTTAGTTTCTTTGAGCAATTCAGTATAGCTGTGTTGCTTGTTATCTAGCCAATTTAGATTGAAGTCGCCTAAAATGATGGTATCCCTTGCTGGTGTGAGACTTGGCAACTTCGGCAATAATTTTTCTTAGTTCATCGATCCATCCCAGCAGAGTGTTATATGCACAGCCCAAGTGTAGTTTGAGTGCTTCACCAGCGGTGATTTCCATTAGCAGCCATTCTGGGGTCGCCTCCTGGGCTAAGCTGGAGGCAGTGATGGAACCGGTTATGTGATTCTTCAGGTAGATCATAACCCCACCCCCTCTCTTGGGGTCTGGTCTGTCATTTCTAAAAACGTTATAGCCCGGGATGTGGTATAGAGTGTCAGGGATGTGGGTTTTAGGCAAGTTTTGCTTACACAAAGAATGTCTGGTTTGTGGAGTACCACTGAGGCCTCCAGTTTCTGAATCTTTGGTATAATGTTTCCAGCATTAATATGTGCTATTCTGATGCCATGCACCAAGAACCACTGCAAGAAAGATTGCATGGGGCCAGAGTTTGTCTCCACATCCCCACACCTTAGAAGCAGTAGACCTCAGAGTAACAAATAGATGCCGTCCCCAACCGGCATGCCCGATGCTGTGAGTGGATGAGCAATCAGTAGTACACCTAGTGTACGAGTTGCCTTTCCTCTGAGGAATGCTAGTGCTGCGATGGGGTGCTGTAGAAACAGCGGCTGGGTCCCCAGAGGGGATCCACAATGGTCATTGAGGCAGTAATTGTTATATGAGGAGCATTCTTTAGCCAGAAGACAGCTGGTCACATCACATATGAGTAATAAGGCTAACAGTGTCATAGCTATCAGGCAGCATGGTGTTATTTGCTTAAATTGTTTTGATGCCATGGTTCTTTTATTTCTGGGGTACCACAACCAGACTACCCGCTTGTGCTGTAATGTGCACTCCTGATCTGATTGTTACTTTGGTCCTCAGCTTCCCTATGGTGCCCAAGAAAAGTGTCAACTGGCTGGACAAAGTACTTCTATGTGAGTTCCTAACAGACACCCTCTATAGGTGTCTTGGCATAAGCTGTAGATGGGAAACTGGGGAGTCAGTCACATGACTGACCAACCACAATACGTCTAAAGCCAGAAAACAGTGGGCGTGGTGGGAGGAGGGTGGGGAGCAGCCGCACAGCGGCTGTGGAAGAGTCATTTGGAGTTGTGCTAGCTCAGCCCTTCCTGTTTGTGCCAATAAGTCAAATAGCAGTGCAAAATTGTTAATCTGATTACAAATCAAGGGCACTGCTGCGAATTTAAATTTAGGAAAGCTGCTGCTTAGCTTAGCCACTTCAGGTTCAACTGTTCCTGAGGCCGATCCTGATTTCCAGCCGACTGCCCTGTATCGGGGCGAAAAAGGTGCCAAATTTGAGAAAAATAAAAAATCAGCTCGGCACTCTCGGCTTCACTCCTGCTGTCTCCATACCTTTGTGTTTCTGCCAGCGGAGTCCTGGAGCTCCGATCCGAAGGTGGTAGCAGATGAGCTGCTTGAGTGGGAAGGGTAGCCTAGAAATGTAAAGGGGGGGAAGGAGAACAGAATTATAAGCAGTCGGGTGGCTGGAAAGAAAAGACAGAATTAATTAGCTCAGACTGGTGGGGGCAGGGCGGGAGCACTCGCTTAGGCAGGCTTCTGGGTCCGAAAAATTAAATCTAATTTTGTATTTGCGAGGGGCCTGTACTGCAGTATGGACTGTGGGAACACTCACCAAGTATTCAGAGTGAGAAACTATCTTTTAGCTGACCCCCTATGAGTTCTTAATTTCCCAGGTTACCAGTCCCTTTGTCCCTCCCAACTCAAGGTTGCTAACTGGCCTTCCGAGGTCATGTTATGTCTCCCCGGTGCTGTGTGATCTGCACTGTCTGCTGGTTAAGCGGCGCATCTCTGTTAAAGTGGGCTTGTTCACTTATAAGGCCTTGCATGGGCTGGGCCTGGGTTACCTGGCTGATCCCTTGACTCCTTACATACTGTTGTGCCCTCTCTGCTCCATTGGAGAGGGCCTCCTGGAATTTCCCAGGGCAAGGTTAAAAACCTCAGGGGGACTGAGCCTTTGAAGTGGCGGTCCAGTCCTTTGGAATTCTCTTCCAAAACTCCTGAGGGAGGTCCCCTCAGTGGAGGCCTTCAAGAGGGTCTGAAAACCCATCTGTTTGTACAGGTATTTGGAGACTGATTTTCCCCCATCCTGCCACAATCCCAGTCTACTACTACTTACTGATTTAATTTAAGAAGGGTTTTATGCTATTAGATGGTATTATTCATAGTGTATTTATTATCCTAAGCTGATATTTTTTTTAGTGATCCTACTGCTGTAGGTTGGTAATGGCACCTTGAACCTCCAGGGAAGGGCGCTAGCTTTAAATTAATACCACTACTACTACCACACCATAGATACATAACATTTGTTGTCAGATAAGGACCACTTGGCCGACCTAGTCTGCCCATTTTCCCTGCCTATATTCACACCGTAGACCCTACCTGATCTCTGGCTACCTCCCACCCCACTTTGCTACCAAGATTCCCTCATGTCTATGCCACGCACACTTGAAGCCCACCACTTCCCACCACAGTTTTTGCCTCCAGTACCTCTGCTAGAAGACTGTTCCAGGCATCCACTACTCTTTTAGTGAATAAATACTACCTAACATTCCTCCTAATTTCCTCCCTTTCAGCTTTATTGCATGCCCTCTTGTTCTCGTGCACCTTCTCCTCTGAAAAATACTCCCCTCCTGTACCTTATTCACCCCCATGAGGTATTTATAGATATCTATCATGTCTTCCCTGTCCCTCTTCTCTTCCAGGGTGTACATATTGAGATCCCTCAGTCTCTCCTCATAGGCCGTCTGATGCAGCCACTGCACCATTTTACTTGACCTCCTCTGGACAGCCTCTACCTGCCTATGTCCTTCATGAGATGTGGTTTCCAGAAGTAGACATAGTACCCCAGGTGGGGTCTCACCAACGATCTATACAGTTGTAACATCTCCTCTCTCTTTCTGTTGGTGATACCACTCCCTATGCACCTAGCATCCCACTGGCTCTGTCTACTGCCCTGTCACACTGCCTCACTGCCTTGAGGCCATCCAATATGATTACTTCAAGGTCCCTTTCCTGTTTTGTGACCATCAATACCTCTTGCCCCATTTTATACTCCACCTCTGGGTTTCTGTGCCATAGGTGCATGGTTTTGCACTTTTTTGTATTAAAACCCAGTTGCTATGCCCTTGACCACTCCTTGAGGTTTTTCAGGTCTCTGCATATTCTCTCTACCCCATCTGGGGTGTCTACCGTATTGCAGATTTTGTTGTCTTCTGCAAAGAGGCACACCATCCCTTCCAGCTCTTTTGCAATGTCACTTATAAAAACATTAAAGAAAGCTGCTACCAGTACTGAGACCTGAGGTACCCCTCTGATCACTCTCCCTTCCCTCAAATGAATTCTGTTTACTACCACCCTCTGTTTCCTATCCATCAACCAATTTCATACCCAATTTACCACCTAAGGGCCCACTACCAAACAGTCCGGTTTCCTAATTCGCCTTCTATGTGGTACAGTGTCAAAGATCTTGCTAAAGTCCACGTAAGCTACAGTACATCCACTGCCCCACCCTGATCTATTACCCTAGTCACCCAATCCCCAAAATCTATCAGGCTCATCCGATATGTACCCTCCCCCACCACCACCATGAATCCCTGCTGCCTTGGGTCTTGCAACTTGTTGGATTCAAAATACTTCAAAATCCCTTGTAACCTGCTGGATTCAAGATGTTCCACAATCCTTCAATTGGTGGTGGATATATCCTCTAATCCCCTCTCTACTGAAATGTTCATCCAGTCTCAGTCTGAAGGTCTAATGTGTGGTGCTCAAAACTACAGACTCTGGTAAACTGTTAATTCTATCACCCTTAGCTGGTAGGTATGGCTTGTAGTGTTATGTTTCATTTGCTGAAACATTAAATGTACTGTACTTTTTAAGATGGAGTTATTAATAGCTTTGCAAATTAGTAACTGATCTCCTCATAGCCTCCTAGTTTCCAAAGTATACAATCTGAGTTCCCTGAGCCTATTTCTGTACCTCTTATCCACTGATCATTTTCATTATCCTCTTCTGCAACCCTTCAGTCTGCCTGATGTCCCCTTTCCATTCTGGTGACCGAAAATATGCACAATGTCAATAGTCGAGGTGTGGCCTAACCCACTCTATATAAAGGAAACATACCCTCTGGCTGTTTAATTACTAAGTTGCTTCTGAGGCAATCAATCAGACCATTGCATTTCTTGATTATTTGGTTCAGTGGTTTGACATATTCAAACTATTATTTATGTTAACCCTGAGATCTCTTTTATTTTCAGATTTTTTTTAGGACCTGGTTCCCCATATGGTAATCTGCTTTCCCGTTCCTAATGCCCAGGTGTATTACAATGTACATGTTAATTCTGGTGGCCATCTTGGCCTCCTGTGCTCACCCGACTTGCCTGTCCAGATCAATCTGTAACTGGTGTATCTGTTCCTCAGTTTCAACTATGGCACACGTCTTTGTGCTGTCTGCAAACTTAGTTATCATTAAGGTGATGTTAATGTACATGTCACTGATGTATATGTCCCATTTCCCTTCTTCCCTCCCTTGCCAAGGTCAAGGAATCTCTTTTCCTCACTAGGCTCTCCAATTTCCTCTCCTCCTATGACTTCTCCCCCCCTCTTTCAATCCAGATTTAGGAAAAATCCCTCCATAGTAACTTCTCTGCTTCGTGTCACTGATGCCATCTTGACAGGTATGGGCTGCGGCCTCATCACTGCCGCCATATTTATCTACCTTGCTAAAGCTTTCAACTCTGTCTCTCATCCCCTCCTCCTTTACAAGCTTAACTCTGTTGGTCTTTCCTCCCCCGCAGTGGACTGGTTTAGGTCCTACCTCACTGGGCGCACCCAGCGTATCCTTCCTGGAGATGACCTCTTTCCCCCATCCAAGCTGTCATCCCCCAAGGATCTATCCTTGGTCCCATCCTCTTCTCCATCTTCTTAAACAAATTTCCTTCCACTTGTTCCATCTCCCAAATTAATCTTTATGCTGACGATACTACCCTGTATGCCTCTGGTCCCTCTACTTCCGAGGTTCAATCCCAACTCCAGAGTGACTTCTTACAGGTTTTAATCTGGTTCCAAGAGAACCAACTGAAGGTCAACACAAAGAAAACAGTATCAATGACCTTCAGCACTGCATAAAAACTCTGCAAACTCCTGCCTCTCCCCTCTTTCTCCACCCTTGATGGTACTACAGTAAACTCGGTCCCCGCCTACAAATATCTGGGTGTTTGGCTTGATGGCCAGCTGGACTTCTCAACCCACATAAGTCATATCCACTCCAAGCTCCGCCCCAAACTAGGAAAGATGTACAGGAACAAGGATTCCCTCTCCCTTCCAGTACACAGTGAACTACTCACCAAACTGATACTCCACATTTTTGACTATGCTGATGTAATCTTCGGCTCTGCCCCTGCCTCATTCCTCTCAAGAATAGATACTTTCTTCAATGCGTTCTGCTGCTTCAACTCTAATGCTCCCCCAGTACCCATCATTGCTCCCTCTACTCTTCCCTCTCTCTTACATCCCTCTCTTCTCACCGCCAGCTTCATGCTACCACACTAATCTCTAAATACTGGTCTGGGGCTCTCACCCCCTACTTCTCCTCTCTCCTCTCCCCCTCTTTCCCATCCTCTTACCAATTTGGAACCAGAGGCCTCTTATCTTCTCTCTTCCCTGCCCCCACTCAAGACCAGGGCAGGTTGTCTTCTCTTACAGACTCCCTCACATCTGGAACTCACTCCCCATCTCCCTCTGATTATCCCCCTCTCTACACACAATAAAATAAGCTCTCTCTCAATCCCTCCCTACCTCTTGCACTTGCACTCAGGCCTCCTGATGCACCACATCCTTGCCTCCTAGGCCCTATATGTATAGAATTGACATAGCTTCTGTTTATATCTTATAATAATTACTTATGCATTGTACTTGTTTGTTGTTATTGATCCATTTAAGCTGTTATGCACTTACGTTGTTAATTTCCACCTCCCCCTCCCTTGGGTCGCACCTGGAAATGAGCTCTGGCTCAGTGTGCCTCTCCCAGTTACCAAACTTTAAATAAATAAATATGTTGAACAATGCTGGACAGAGTGGGGGACCCCACTGGTGACCTCTCACCAAGATGATATAAGACCATTTACAGAGACTCTCTGCTTCCTTCCATTACACCAATTTACTCTCCATTTTGGGATGCCCTTGCTGAGACCAAGGCTGTCCAGTTCATTTACTAGTTCTTTATGAGGGACTGCATAAATTGCTTCTTGAGGACTAAATAAATCACATCAATTGGTTTTCCCTGTTTGATTGCTCTGCTTATTGGGTCAAAAAAACAATAAGGTTGATTTGGCAAGACCTGTTGCTAGTGACGCCATGCATAGTGGGATTCTTCAGTCCAAGTTCTCATATAAATCTTTTGATGTAATTCCTAATGACTACTTCCAGGAATTTGCCTGGTATACTGTTCAAGCAGAGTGGCCTATAATTATTAGCCTCGGCTTAAGTACCCTTCTTAAATATGAGGATTACAGATGCAACTTTCCAGTAATCCGGCACTTCCTTGGTAAATAATGATTGAGCCATAATATCTTCTAGGGGATCTGCCAACTCTGTGGCTATTTCTTTTAGAAACCACAGATGGAGCCCATTGGGTCCTAGTGCCTTATTAATCTTAAAATCACTGTTGAGCTTGACTCCCACTTCTTTTAGATCTCTGCCAGACAGGTTACCTTCTCTTATAGAATCCCCGCTCTCTGGACTAACCTTCCTGCTTCTTTCCACTCCTCATCCCCCTGCTATACCCTGAAGGCTCAGCTCAGTGAGCTCACAACCCACTCCTACTCCTGAAGACGGTCCCTTACCCCCCCCTTGATACACCTGTGTCATGTAGGTACCTACAGTATGTGTATTTTCTTATTTACCTCATTCTTTACATAATTGTCTTAAGTCATGCACTTTGCATTGTAATTTCTCTAATGGCAACACACATCAATACATGTATACAGTTGTACAGCACAGTTTATAAAATGGGTCGAAAAATCAAAGAACTTTAACTGGGTAAACCCGTTAGGTGACTGTGCATTATTAGAGCATAATGCACAGTCATCCTGGTCCAAAAACTGACTGGATTTGCTAGTAATCACATCATACAATGAGCAAATCAGTCCCCCTACAACCAGAACTGATCTTCCATTACAAACATGGCTGCTACCTTACACAGTACAAACCTTCAACTGGACCCTAAAAAATAAACCTACCTTAAATAAAAAAAAAAAAAACAGAACAAAGTGCCATTTCCCTGATCATCATACTCACCTTGCGCAAGTAAACAAATGAGAAACATTAAATATTGTTCATAGTTTTCATTACAAGTGTTTCTTTGCTGACAATGAAAAATCCTCCTTCTATCGTTACCTGCTTATCAGGGAAATCTCTTCTGCTTGCCCTGACTGTGATATAATTTAACCTCTGACTCTACAAGAGGCGTTTATTGTGTGTGTGTACAGTATGTTGGGAGAGGAATATTCTGCCAATGAAACTGAGCAGAGTTTTGAATCCCTGTATTCCATGGTAAACATTCCATGTGTTCAATGTAGGGGAAGACAGTGAAAAAAGAAACAGAATATAGAGGATTGTGTATGAGTAATCATACACAACAAGGCAGTTGTAGGATTGAGACGTTTCCCTGGTAACCTGCGACCTTGAGAGTGCAGCTTGAGAGGTATGTTACCACGGAAACCTCGAGATCCTAAAATGGCCTTGTTTGTGTATGATTACTCATATATAATCTTTTATAATGTATGGGTAATAATATTATGACTCCAGTGCCCCATTAAAAGCAGAAAAATAACTTACTAAGGTGCAGTTCCTTAGGCGCCGTTCACTTCCTGGCCAGCTCTCACCGCCACAGCCCATTCATCGTGCATGCACGATGACGTTTAATCTTGTTGTGCTGCACTAGTGACATACTTAGTGCAGCACAAGATTGTGATGTAGTTATGGCAGCACAACAACGCTGTTCCAGGCATGGATTTCCATGCAGAACAGCATTCTACCATATATTACAGAAAAAAGAGGCAATAATACTTCGTAAACAAAGAGAAAAGGTGGGAAAACACAGTTACATAGGTAGAGGCAGACCCAAACTGCTCACACACCTGAAATTTATAAAAGCACATATATTTGAATCATATAAGGGTATTTTCAGGTGAAATCTATCAACCCCCCACAAAAAAAGTAACCTGGCAGGTTCAAAGTTTTTAATACATTTCCATTAAAATACAGTACTTGTACTGATTTGAAATACAAGGTAACATTTCTTTCTTAGAAAAATGTGTGCCACATATGGTTTTCATCTTGTTTTATTGTTTTTAGCCAACCTCCATTTACCAAAATAGGGACTATTTTTTCTATACAGAGTTAAAATGGAAGCATATTTCAATGAAAGGTCCAATTTTTTGTCTTTTTAAACTTTCTTCTTGTTTCAATTCAATTTAAGTCAAATATTTAACTGCCATTTTATAAGAGCAATAAGACACTCCAGGGTGTACCATTATGGTGAAATAATCACACTTCTAAGGTGCATTTAATTGCACTCATTTGCACCTTGTGCATAACAATGCACCTGAGGCATGTGATTATATAGAGAATAAAGGCTATGCAACTGTGTGTTAAGCTCGAGAGGTTTATGAGGTCATCACACACCGAGGGTGTGAAAAAAAAAATCCATAACAATACAGTTGCATAACCATTATTTTTTTATAATTACTGGTGCAAGGATTTTTTTCCCTTTAGCAGCTGAAAAATTAGTGCAGCACTGCTGTCAGACACACACACACACACACACACACACACACACATATACACACACACACTGTTTCTCCCAGTTCTTTTTATTTTTTTCATTACTAGGAAACACAATAACTTAACTGACGGTAGTCAGTCACTTCCTCCCGATGCATCAACTGAAGCGTATCAATGGCAGGATCAGAAATATAGATTTTTTTCATGTTATTAAGGCAAGATCAACCAGATAAATACTAAAAAAAATATTAATGATAACTTAACTGTTAGGAGAGTGGGAGGCAAACGATTGGTGCGGGACGAGTCCTTGGAAATGGCAAAGCGGAGCCGCCATGTTCATGAGATGTTTGGCTCGCCCACACACAGACGAAGAGCCAATGAAGTGGCACGCTACAAATTATTGACACAAAACAGTGAAAGAAAGCTTTGAGAACACTGTAATAACTGGTTTTCAGATTATTAAGGTGTTAGACAGAGGACTGTTAACCGTATAATAAAGGGGGTCACCAGCAATTATTTCATCATAATGCACACCCTGTCATGTCTTATTGCTTACATATTCTGGTTTCTTGTTGTAATTGCACTGTGCAGTATGTTATGTTCATTTTGAATTTGATACTTATTAGTATATATACCCCACCCCTCTATCACAGATTATTTTTGTATCCCCACTTGCCCCTGGAAATCACTATTGCCTTAGTTTCTTTTGCTTTCTGAAACTTAAATATACAGTAAATAATTAAATAAATAACCTCACACAGTGACCCAAGTTGTAACCTTACCTACACTAACCTCACACACAGTCACCTCAGCTCTGCCTCTACATACAGTAAAATCAGGGTGAGACAAATCAGTTTGGATCTGTGGTCAGTCTGGCCACTAGCTTTCAAAATCTGGTAGCAAAATCAATATTTTTTCGTGGCTATCCATTTTAATGGCTCAAAAATTTCCTTGTGGGCTGATAACCATTTAGCCTGTAACTTTCAAACTCTAGTAGCCAAACCAGTTTGTTTAGTGGCTGTTGACCACCTGGCTATCCAATCCATCTCACTCTGAGTAACATCGCCCTGAAATTACCCCAGCTGTATATCTACCTATCGTACACTAACCTTGTAGACAGCGGCCTCTGCTGTAACTCTCAGCTCACTAATCTCAAACAAAATGAACCCTGCAGCAATCCTCCTTACACTAACTTCACACACGGGGACTCATGATCTGTTGTTCCCTACACTAATGTCACACACAGTGTTCCCTTGCTGCATCCCTCTGCACAAGGACCTCACACCCAAGGACTCCTGCTCTGTCTCTCTCTATAATTACACACAAAGTGTCCCCCTCCCTACACTAACCTCAAACAGTGGCCCCTGATGTATCCCTCCCTACACAAACCTCACACAGAATATCCTCCTGCTGTATCCCTCCCTACACTAACCTCACACAGTGGTCCCTGCCATACCCCTCCCTACACTAACCTCACACACACACACACTGGCCCCTGCTGTATCCCTCCCTACACTAACCTCAAACAGTGGCCCCTGATGTATCCCTCCCTACACTAACCTCACACAGTGGCCCCTGACATATCCCTCCCTACACTAACCTCACACACACACACTGGCCTTTGCTGTATCCCTCCCTACACTAACCTCAAACAGTGGCCCCTGATGTATCCCTCCCTACACTAACCTTACAGACACTGGCCCCTGATGTAACCCTCTCTACACTAATCTCAAACACAGTGACCCTTTATACATCCCTCCATAAAATTACCTCACACATAGTGATCCCTTCTCTATGGCTTCTGACATCAACTTCACATAGTTACCCCTTCTCGGTCCCTCCCTACATTAACCTTCCTTACAGAGACCCCATTACAGTATATCCCTCCTTACACCAGACTCACACACAGTGACCCATAGAAACACAGAATTTGAAAGCAGATAAGGACCGCTTGGCCCACATAGTCTGCCCATTTCCTTACCTAATGGATAAGCTGCAGATCCTAGTTAACCAACAGCCTACTTCCTCCTACCCCCCACTAGAATTGTCTTATGTCTGTCCCATGCATTCTTGAATTCTCCCACTGTTTTTGACCCATGACCTCCTCAGGAAGGACGTTCCATGCATCTACAACCCTCTCTGTGAAAAAATACTTCCTCATATTACCTCTGAGCTGTTCCCCTTCTATCTTCAAATTGCGCCCCCTTGTTCTTGCACATCTCTTTTTCTGAAAGATGCTACCCTCTGGACTTTGTTGATTCCCTTGAGGTACTTGAAAGTTTCTATCATGTACCCCCTCTCCCTCCTTTCCTCGAGGGTATACATATTAAGCTCCTTTAGTCTCTCTTCGTATGTCTTCTGGTGCAGACCCTGCACCATTTTGGTTGCCCTCCTCTGGACAGCCTCAATCCTGCTTATGTCCTTGCGGAAATGGGGTCTCCAAAACTGCACGCAGTACTCCAGATGGGGTCTCACCAACTGTCTGTACAGAGGGATAACAACTTCTTGTTTTCTACTGTTGATGCCTCTCCCTATGCATCCTAGTATCCCCCGCCAGCCCTCTTTACTGCCTTCTCACATTGCTTGCCCACCTTTAGGTCATCAGATGTAACTACCCCGGGTCCCTTTCCATTTTTGTTGTTGTTAGTATCTCACCCCCCCATTGTGTACTCTTCCCCTGGGTTTTTGTTTCCCAGGTGCGTTACTTTGCACTTCTTTGCGTTGAATCTAAGATGCCATACATTTGACCATTCCTCCAACCTTGCCAAGTCCCTTCTCATCCTTTCCACCCCACCTTGTGTATCAACCCTGTTGCAGATCTTTGTGTCATCTGCAAAGAGACATACTTTTCCATGCTGCATCCCACGCTACAATAGCCCCACTCACCATAACCCTTGCCCTATCACTCCCTACACTAAGCCCACACACAGTGCCCACTGCTCTATCCTTTCCCACACAAACCACCCATACAGAGACCCCACCATATCTCTCTGTACGCCAAACTTACACACTGTAAACCATGTTACATCCCTCTCTTCCCTAACCACACACACAATAACTCCGGTTGTATCCCTCCCTACAATAACCTCACACAGTGACCCCTGCTGTATCCCCTTACACTAAATGCACACACAGTGACCTCGGCTGCATCCCTTCGTACACTAACCTTATAGTGATTGTATCTCTCCCTATAACCTTACACACAGTGACCACCGCTGTAACCCTCGCTATATTAACCTCCTATACAGTAATGCTGCTGTACCCCTACCTATACTAACCTCCCATACAGTGATCCCACTATACGCCTGCTATACCAAACTTACATCCCTCTCTAAACTAACCCAGGGCTACCAGATCTACAGGCAGCCCTGCATTTTCCATGAAAACTGTTCCCCTAGACATGTATTGGTTATAGGGGGAAGCAGAGCAATTCAGTTTCCATAGAGAATAATGCAATCTACAGGAAAACACAGGAACATTGCCCTGGAGTTACAGAGAGAGAATGTTGAATCAAGCTGGGAGTACTTCTAAACTCAGACACGATACCCCTGCTTTATCCCTCCCTGCACTAACTTCACACACAGTGACCCCTGCTGTATTCTTCCCTACACAAACCTCACACACAGTGACTCCTGCTTTATCCCTCCCTTCACTTACCTCACACACATACATGTGATAAGTCCAACTTGCTTAAGAGGGAGATTTGGGTCAAATTAGGAGGGAGACTCGCCTGCCAACTGCTTAAGAGGGAGATTTGACAATTAGGAGGGAGATTGGCCTGCTAGTAGGAGATGCTGTTACGTCATGAGTTTGTCCTTAAATGGCATCAAAAAATAACAAAATTATTACAAAATGTAATGTATTTCATTTTGTCAAGAATAAGCACTAAAAAGAATAAACAACTAGTTATATAAAGTTATCAGATACATTTTTCATCACTGATTTAATTTTTATGTGTCTTTAACTGCCCAAAAAACATGGATATTTTGGATAGAATTTTACTTAAGCAGGAGATTTTGTTTCCCGGGAGGGAGGGAGGGAGTTCAGTCAAAAAAAACAGGAGTCTCCTGCGTAAAGAGGGAGATATCACATGTATGCACACACACACATACACACACACTGACCCCTACTGTATCCCTCAATTCACTAACCTCACATACAGAGACTCCTGCCATATCCTTCTCTACACTAACTTGACACACACAGTGACCCCTGCTGTATCCCTTCCTACACTAAACTCCCATGCAGCGACTGTGTTGTATCCCTCGATACACTGCAGGGATCCTGCTGTATCGCTCCCTGCACTAACCTCACACAGACCCCTGCTACATCCCTCTCTACACTAACCTCACACAGTGACCTCAACTGTATCCCTCCATACACTAACCTCACACAGTGACCCCTGCTGTATCCTTCCCTTTACTAATCCCCATACAGTGACCCTGCTATATTCGACTGTACACTGACCTTATGCACAGTGACCCCCACGCTATCTGTCCTTCACTAACTTATGCTCTATAGCCCCTTCTTGCACTAACCTCACACACAATGCCCCCTGCTCTACTCTTCCTTACACTAACCTCCCAGTTAGAGCACTGGAACGGCATACCAGAGGTCCGGAGTTCAAATCCCGGTGTGCCCACATTTTCCTTTCTCATTTTCATCTTTGGTTTAAAAAACGATACACCTTGCAGGGGTTAAACTGCACTGTGAGTAGTGGTATTTCTAAACCTTGCTTTAACCATTAATTCTCTACCCCCACTCACAAAGGTAATCTGGGGTACAGTAGTAAATATACACATTAATAAGTATCAAATACAAAATAAGTATAACATAGTGTCATTTGAAATTTGAAAACACTTCTTTTTTTTCCATAGAGGTTTTTCTGCTCCCTGGCAGACTGGGCGACTATATTGGCCTGTCCCATGAGCACCGGCTATCCCGATCCCCCACTTGCCAATTCTGGGACCTGGTGGGCCATTAGTGCTGTCTCAGGGAAGGCTTCATGTGCCCAGCCCCTGTATTTTCCATTGGTTTTCTCCCTGGGGCCCTTGGACATGATGTCTGAGCTCCTCTTCTGTGGAGGTGGCCCTGGCATCCTAAACATGGGATCCCTTCCCTTGTGTGGTGGCGTTGCGTGTGCTGGCATCCAGTCACCTCTGGGTGTCAGGTAAACAGCACGCCACACTAACCACCCTCCCCGAGGAAGGAGAACTGTCCTATGGATGCTAAATCCTTCCTCTCCTGCCAGTCCCCAAGCAACCCAAGTCTGTTCCTGACCCCAGGTTGCCAGTGTCCTAGGAGGTAAGGCACCCAGCACCTCAGCCTTCCATGCCACCGGGCCATTTGAAAACACTTCTGTTATATCCTCCCTACACTAAACTCACACAGTGACCACTGCGGTATCCTTCCCTACACTTATCTCACAGACAGCAACCTCTGCTCTACATCCCTCCTTACACTAATCTCACACACTGTGATTCCAGCTCTAGCTCTCCCTTCACCAAACTCAAATGTAGTGACCCCTGATCTACCCCTCCCTACACTAACATCACGCAGTCATGCTTTTGTTGTGTCCCTCCCTATATTAACTTTACACACAGTGAACTTTGATGTATCTCACAGTACACTAACCTCACACACAGTGACTCCTGTTGTATCTCTCCCCATACTAACTTCACACACAATGGCCCCTGCTGTATCGCTTCCTACAGTAACTTCACACACAGCGACCCCTGCTGTACCACTCCCACACTAACCTCACACACAGCGACCCCTGCTGTATCCCTTCTATCCCTTCCTACACTAACCTCACACACAGCGACCCCTGCTGTACCACTCCCACACTAACCTCACACACAGCGACCCCTGCTGTATCCCTTCTGTCCCTTCCTACACTAACCTCACACACAGCGACCACTGCTGTACCACTCCCCACACTAACCACACACACGATGAAGCCTGTTGTATCCCTTCTATCCCTTCCTACAGTAACCTCACACACAGCGACCCCTGCTGCACCACTCCCCACACTAACCTCACACACAGCGACCCATGCTGTATCCCTTCTATCCCTTCCTACAGTAACCTCACACACAGCGACCCCTGCTGTACCACTCTCCACACTAACCTCACACACAGCGACCCCTGCTGTATCCCTTCTATCCCTTCCTACAGTAACCTCACACACAGAGACCCCTGTTGTACCACTCCCCACACTAACCTCACACATAATGACCTGTACTTTATCCCTTCTGTCCCTTTCTACAGTAACGTCACACACAGCAACCCCTGCTGTACCACTCCCACACTAACCTCACACACAGCGACCCATGCTGTATCCCTTCTATCCCTTCCTACAGTAACCTCACACACAGCGACCCCTGCTGTATCCCTTCTATCCCTTCCTACAGTAACTTCACACACAATGACCCCTGCAGTATCGCTTCCTACAGTAACTTCACACACAGCGACCCCTGTCCTGCTTTACCCCTTCCCACACTAACCTCACACATAATGACCCCTACTGTATCCCTTCTATCCCTTCCTACAGTAACATCACACACAGTGACCCCTGCTGTACCACTCCCCACACTAACCTCACACACAGCGACCCCTGCTGTATCCCTTCTATCCCTTCCTACAGTAACCTCACACAGCGACCCCTGCTGTACCACTCCCCACACTAACCTCACACACAGCTACCCCTGCTTTACCACTCCCACACTAACCTCACACACAGCGACCCATGCTGTATCCCTTCTATCCCTTCCTACAGTAACTTCACACACAGCGACCCCTGCTGTACCACTCCCCACACTAACCTCACACACAGCGACCCCTGCTGTATCCCTTCTATCCCTTCCTACAGTAACCTCACACACAGCGACCCCTGCTGTACCACTCCTCACACTAACCTCACACACAGCAACCCCTGCTGTATCCCTTCTATCCCTTCTATCCCTTCCTACAGTAACCTCACACACAGTGACCCCTGCTGTACCACTCCCCACACTAACCTCACACACGATGACCTCTGCTGTATCCCTTCTATCCCTTCCTACAGTAACCTCACACACAGTGACCCCTGCTGTACCACTCCCCACACTAATCTCACACACAGTGACCCCTGCTGTATCCCTTCCTACACTAATGACACACACAGTGACCCCTTCTGTATCGCTTCCTACAGTAACCTCACACACACAGCGACCCCTGCTGTACCACTCCCGACACTAACCTCACACATGATGACCCCTGCTGTATCCCTTCCTACACTAATGACACACACAGTTACCCCTGCTGTATCCCTCTCTACACTAACCTCACGCAATGACCCATACTGCAGTTTTCCTACATTTACATTTATTTCAGTTTACAGGTAGGTACACTGGAATAAACATTCCTTTTTCAGGTATGACTTGAGGTCAAAATAATAACAAATCAGACCAACAGTACAAAAATACAAACAAACAGCTGCACAAAAAACACCACAATAAAATCAAATCATCATTCCATGCAATTTACATGAGCACACATTTAGATTTTTAAAATACTGAAGTACAGCTGAGGAAAAGAGCTTCCTACACCAACCTCACACATGGCAACCCCTACTGTATCCCTCCCTACACTTTGCTCACACTCAGTGACCCCTGCTGTATCCCTCAATACACTAACTCCACACACAGTGACCCCTGCTGCATCCCCTTACTTCACAGAGTGAACGCTGCTGTATCCCTCAATACACTGACCTCACACACAAGGGTATAGCTGTATCCTTCACAACACTAACATCACATACAGTGATCCTTGCTGTATCCTTCAATAGTTACATAGTTACATAGTAGTAGTCGGTGAAAAAAGACTCCTTGGTCCATCTAGTCTGCCCTAGAGAACAAATTCTCTTCTGAATTTCGCTCTGCAGGTCCTACCTGACATGTGACCCTTCTTTCCTTCATTCCTGCTTCTAACCCCCCCCCCGTGTCTATACCATGTGTGCTTAAATTCCTCCACAGTGTTTTCACTTACCACCTCTACCGGTAGTCTGTCCCAGGCATCTACCACCCTTTCTGTGAAGAAGTACTTCCTCACATTTCCTCTGAGTCTCCCCCCTTCCAACCTCATATTGGGCCTTATGCACTATTGTGAGAAGTGGCTATGCACCGCATAACTGTGGTACATAACCATGCCGCCTCTGCACTCCTGTGTATAAGTCATCAATCAGGGTATGCAGCCCCTTGGCACCTGATCCCCTCGCCGTGCAGACAGCAATGCACTGGAGGCAGGCGGGGGGCATGTCGCGAGTGTGCCTGCACTCCGCGCCAGTCACAAAGGTGCAGAGTGCTGGGTGTGGAGTGCATCTTACACTGGGTAATACCCAGCCATAAGGGATACGCGCCCCCAGGATGCCACCGCTGGTAGCGGCACTGCTGTGGGGGCACTGCAGACCCCCACCACATGCTGCCCCAGCCTATGGATCATCAAGGAGGGTTGGGGTGGCTGACCAGGCACCCAGCTGCCCTGAGCTGGCAGTGCACACCGCGCCCGCTACTGTCTTCCGTGCCCCGTGGGTGCAAGGGATCCATTCACAGACCGGGTCTGGGCATCCCACTGGATGTGTGCCCAGTCCATGGAAATGCCCTTCATGCATCTGCCTTCTGGGGGCAGGGCTGCGGACAGGTGGCAACTGGTAGTGAATACCAGCTGGTGTGCACCTGTCCGCGGGTGCAGAACTCCGCATGTGGGTAACGTGCCTCTGGCCTGAATTACCCACTCATATGTGAATAGGGGCCATCATGTCCCCTTGTCCTAGTGCATCTTCTTTTTTATGTTTGCTTGCACGCATTCGCAAGAAACATTATGTGGCAGCTTAGGAGAGACGCGGGTTGTGGAGGTGCGGCACTGTGGCAGCCAATGCCGGCACTGCATTGTTGGGCTTGGCAGTGCTCAACCAATGCAGGCCAAGTGTCCTGATGACACTGGTTCTGCAGAGTGCCACCAACTTTTAACGATTTCACCGCTGCAATCAGGGGCCACTTCGTCATTGCAGCATCAGCCATTCCGCTACAGTGAGGGAGAGACCCGTCACTGCATGGCGGTACCTGCCTTGCCTGGTGTATCATTTCATCAATAAGGGGCGGCTATGCCACCTCAGAGCCTCATGAAAGCCAACAGAGGTGCCCAATCCCCCCTGTCGGCATGCCCCCGATCCAGTTCATTTGCCGACAGGGGCCCATTCCTGTCAGCATAATGCTCCCCCCATTTGTTGTGTGCCGAGAGGGGTACCCAATTCTCCTCGGCATTATGCCTCCCAAACAGTCTTTCTTTGCTGACAGGGGGCCCAATCCCCGTCCCCCTCTCCAAAAACACAGGTGGCACACTGGAAGCCCACCCCAGTGTGCAAAAAACAAACCTGAAAAACAAAAACCTTTCCGCGACGTCTTTTTTTCTTCTTCCTGAAACCAAGAAAATGGTCCCTCGTGGTGTCTTGTGCCCCCTCACCCAACCCTCAGCCACCCTCTGTGCACCTTGCCTCCCCACACCCCCCACCCCTACTTACCTCCAGAGCCCAGCGCGATGATCTTCAGTGGACTGGGAACACATCTGCACTCTTCAAATCCGACCGCAAACTGAAGAAATGCCGGTAAGCTGTATAATGGCATAAATAGGGTTTTTTTACTTTGGTGCATATCTCAGGCATTTTTGGGAATTTTGGCGCCAAATTTTCAACATGGGGATATTGGGACCCCTCCTCATGAATTCAGTCACTGTCATTGCGTTATTTGGTCCCAAAGGTGATTTTACGGTCCTGCATGAATCACCTTTCAGGACTGATTAATGAAGCGACAGTGCCACTGTTCATGAGGTGGGCTCTCAAAAAGCCTGTGTTGCAAATTTGGTGAAAAAAATCTGAAAAATTACTGTTTTACGTGCGTGCGTTGCACAGTTTCCATGCACGCTCATAACTTTGTGAATTTGTAATATTTTCACTCTAGATTTTCAACATTGCCATTTTTCCACACCTCCTAATGAACAGTACAGCTGTCATTTTACACATCCTGGCTGAAATGTGTTTTCACACTTCCGGTGCAGAATAGCGCGGTCGCTGTGGGAAATTAGTTTTTGGGACAGATTAAGAAAATTACAGTGACACTGTTCATGAGCAGAGGTCCTAAAATGCCTATGTTGAAAATTTGGTGATCAAAGTCCATAAAATGACTGTTACAAGCATGCATTGCTCAGTTTACTTGCACCCTTGTAACATCACAAATCTGTAATATTTTCACGCCAGATGTTCAACACTGGCATTTTTTCCCACTTCCTTATGAACAATACAGCTGTCATTTTTGGTATGGAGGCACAACTTTCTGAAGCAACGCCCCAGAACTTTCTGGACAAGAAACTACTCAACACTAAACATAGGCTCCTTCCTTCGATCATCAGAGATAGACTGGTCTCAGGCCCTTGATACTCCTAACTTAGATGGAGCCCTCAAAGGTTTTACCAAACACTTTCTGTTGGTAGCCAACAGGCACGCACCCCTAAGAAAAGATTAGGGTTAAAGGCCAGGATGCCAGGTGGCTTAACCGGGACCTAAAGAAGAGGATGAAGGAAAGGGACAAAACCTGGCAGAATTACAAACACTCCAACAGAACTGGGTGAAATACTGGGAAGCCAGGAACAGTTGCAAAAGAGAACTCAAAAAAGCAAAAAAGAACTACCTGCACGGTCTGCAAACCAGGAACCTCTCAGATCCAAAGAAGTTCTGGGGGCACATTTACTCGCTACTAAAGGGCAATAAGAAGAATGAGGCAGGGGCAATAAAAGCAAATGGGGCACCTCTTTCCTCCCCACAGGACACGGTGAATGCTTTCAATTATTTCTTCTTGGATCTACAGAGGTACAGAACCAATTATCTCAGGGAAGGTCAGGGAAGCCAGGCGAACCCTGGGAACCCCCCCCGGTCCAGAATTTCACCTTAAGCTGGTCTCGATTGGTGAAGTCCTAAAATTGTTCAGGAGCCCAAAACCAGATGGGGCCACAGGGCATGACAGTCTCGAGCCCAAACTGCTAAAAATAGGTGCCCCAGTTATAGCAGGTCTCGTAACCCAGCTATCTAACAGGTCCCTGACCAAAGGAAATATTCCCGCCCTATGGAAGGTCGCCCTTGTGACCCCAATCCCGAAAAGTTCACCGCACGAAGACATGGAAGACTTCAGACCCATCTCTATCCTATGCACCTTAAGTAAGGTGTTAGAAAAGGTAGTCTACCAACAGGTCAATAACTATCTGGAACTGCATAACCTTCAAGCAGATCAACAACACGGCTTTAGACAAAAACACAGCACCGATACAGCCATGATAAATTTTACCACAGACGTGTATTAAGCCTTAGACCAGAACAAAATGCTAGGGGAAGTATTCGTCAGCTTAACCAAGGCTTTTGACCTTGTCAATCACCAGCTACTACTAGAAAGGCTAAGGGGCCTAGGTTTGGACGCGCAAGCCCTAAAATGGTTCACAAACTACCTCCATGGGAGGTCACAAATGGTACGTTGGAATGGGGCAAAATAAGGAGAGCGCCCAGTATCTGATGGAGTTCCGCATGGGTCAGTCTTAGGACCTCTACTATTCTCCCTGTACATTAACGACCTACCCCTACATTGTGGAGGGGCGAAAGTCATGTTATATGTCGATGAAGCAGTGCTGTACAGAACTGGGAAGGACAGGGGGTCTCTAAATCTTGAGTTGCAACAGGACCTCAGAACCCTTGAAGCTTGGTGCCAGGAGAACCGGCTAGTCCTAAACAGTAAGAAGACAAAAGACATGCTCTTTGGCTCAAAAAAACTTGGCCAGACAGATCGAACCTTCTATCCCTTACCACCCTAAAAGGGATGGGGATCGAGGTAGTGGACAACATCAAGTACCTGGGGATGTACCTTGACCAGGAGGTCTCTTTCAGGAACCATGTGGACCATCTTACAAAGGTGGTAAACCAAAAACTGGGCCTTCTCTATAGGCTAAACCCCTTCATGAACAACGAAACCAGGAAGGCGATCGGCAATGGGACAATACTACCCACTCTCTTCTACGGGGTGACCATGCTCGAAACACTGAGGCCAACAGAAAGACAACAGCTTGGGACACTGTACCACAGGGTCATCCGGTTTACAGCTGGGGTGCAATGGATGGAGCATCACTGCAAGGTGCTCCAGGCCCTTGACTGGCCATCCCTTGAAGCCAGACTAGCTTATCCTTCCCTGTGCCTGGCTTTTAAACTGCAGCAACCTGGGGCCCCCTCAAGTCTATGGGACCTGCTGGCCCCAAAAGCAAGCAGAAGAGAGCTGAGGTCTACCGATTGAAAGTTACTTGAAATACCCAGAGCCAAATCATCCCATGGCCTTTGGTCTGCCAGAGCAGCCCTACCCAAACTCTGGAACAATCTACCGAGAGAGATTCAGGACTGTACCTCTCCTGGGAGCTTTAAGAAAGTGCTAAAATCACACCTAGACACTGTGGCTCTGTGCTGCTGCTTCAACTGAGGCTACCTGAAAGTTTCTCCGTAACTGGGGGTGGTTAGAGTGGTTTCACAGTCTAAGGATGGGAGGGGGGAAAAGTAAAATAGAATTTTACTGCAAAGGCGCTTATCTAAGTGGTTTTTGATGATCTGTCTGTTTCTAACTAAATGTCCGGGTGTTGTGTTTCTGTCGATGATGTATGACATGCTGTAATTCTATGTAAGCCTTGTTCCCCTGTTTGTTTCAAAGCATTGGTTTTCTTTTCCATTAGGTACATGTAACTAATTCCGGGTCGCCCCTGAAAAAGGGACAGTCAAAGTCTCAGTGGGCTTACCCTGCAACTGCACTGTTTGCACTGCAATCCCTGGGGTATCCCACAAAAAGGCTCTCTATCCTTACAACACTCCTCAAGTGCCTTGCATCCATTTTGGCATTACATTAACCCACTATGCCTGTCCATCAGATTATTACTTTGTGATAAATTCCACACCCATATAACAGGACCCTCACCCATTACACAGTGGTTCCCCAAGAAGAGGAGGAAATGCTCTGATCACTCCCTATCCCTATCATTTGGTGCCCTCTCAAACTAATCTTCTTCCTTCTGATCAGTATTGGTACTATTGAAATCAATCCTGGCCCCACTGAAAGTTTTTTATCCCCATCTGATCTAACCTCCATAAATGGCCTAAGTTTCCTTCACTTCAATGCCTGCAGCCTCCTAAAAAAGTTCTCCTTAATACAGGCATGGGTTGCACATACCCTACCTGACTTCCTGGTTATCTCTGAAACTTGGCTCAGATCTACAACAAAAGACAGTGATATAAACCTTCCCAATTACCAGCTTTTCAGATCAGATCGCCCTTCCAGGGGTGGTGGGGTGGCCATCTACGTCAAGGAAACCATCTCTGCATCCTGCCTCATCAATACATCCAAACCAAAGGAATTTGAATGCTTGTCAATTAAAATATCCCTTCCTAACATGTCTTCCTTTAAATTGATTGGCTGCTATAGGCCCCCCTCTGCAGGCCTCAAACTCCTATCCCACCTAGGATCATTACTCAGTCTAGGCCCTGAAGATACCATCATCCTTGGTGATTTGAATTTAAATTGGTTATCTAATGCATCTGCACCCCTAGTAACCTTCTGTGACATCTATGGATTCACTCAATTAATCAAAGATCCAACAAGGATTAACCTAAAAATACTACCAACAGCTCACTCCTGGATATTATGATGGTAAACAAGCCTCACTTATATTCTCATGCTGGAGTGCTACCCAGTGATGTAAGTGATCATTGTCCTATAGCTGGCATAAGATCTACACTCAAACCATCAATCCTGCAAAATTTCTCCATAAAAGGTCAAAAATAATTTCAACATCTCAGGATATCTCCATGATTTGTGCAATACAACATATTGGCAAGATTTTTACCTTACAACCTCAGTTGAGACAGCTCTTCAGATCTTAAAGGACATTATCACTAATGCCCTCAATATACATGCACCAATCACCAGTGTCAGAACTAAAGTAAAATCTTGTCGTTGGTTCACTGCTGACCTTAAATCAGCTTTGTTAGCCAGAGACAAACTCTGGAAAAAGGCAAGAAAAACAAAGGATACTAGAGACTGGCTTCAATTCAGAAAAGCAAGAAACTCATGCACAAAACAAATAAGAAATGCCAAAGCTGCCTACTATAGAGCTGAATTGGATGCATCCTATACTAACCCATCCAGATTCTGGGGTACTATAAAAGGAATTCTAGGCCAAAATTCTACCCCTGCCTTACCCTCCAAACTGCTACTAAGTGACATAGAAATCACTGACAAGCAAGAAATCTTAAATACCTTCAATGACCATTTCACCACAGCTGGCCTAGCATTTGACTCTTCACCTACAAATCTCTTGAGATCATCATTAAACCTTCAATCCACTGTGGGACAAAAGGCTGCTTCAACATTCTCCTTGAACCAATATCCTTAAAAGTAGAAGACCTCCTATCCAATTTAGATACTTCTAAGAGTGCAGGTGCAGACTCCCTGGACCCCTACTTTCTTAAAGTAGCATTGCATCTTATCTGCCCCCTCACTCACCTCTTCAATCTTTCCTAGCTACTGGTTCCATCCCTCCATATGGAAAACAGCTCAAGTAGTTCCACTACTTAAATCAGGTGATCCCATGGACCTTAACAATTACAGGCCCATTCCATCCTACCGGTACTATCCAAGATGCTTGAAAAATTAGTAAATTCACAGTTAAGGGCCTATCTGGACACCAACAACCTCCTAAACCCAGCACAATCTGGATTTAGATCAATGCATAGCACCATCTCTGCCTAGCCAAAGTCACTAACGATTGGCAGACTGCCTTGGATAAAAAGAATAGTACCTGTGCTGTGTTCCTGGATTTGAGTAAAGCATTTGATACAGTGGATCATGAATCATTAATCTCTCTCTTAGCTCTGTAGGCCTTGATTCACTCTCACTCCAATTGGTTTAGGTGCTATCTCTCTGGAAGGTTACAATTGGTAAAAATGAAAATTACCTATCTACCTCTAAATCACTGCTAAGAGGTGAACATCGAAGGCTCTATCCTAGGCCCCATCCTCTTTGCCATTTATATTAATAACACTGATGCCAACCTCTCTCAATCTAACATTCATCTGTTTGCTGATGATACTGTATTATATGTCAGCAATCCTCACCATCAAAAGCCTGTGAACTGTTACAGTCAGAATTCTCCATCCTACAACACAACCTATTGGAAAAAAAATTACTTCTAAATGCCAAAAAAACAAAAGCTATGTTCTTTGCGACAAAGAATTGCTCTGCCACTACCCCATCATTCATCACCCCACAATTATCCACCTTATTTGGAGAAAAGCTGGAATTTGTGGATAATTTCAAATATCTTGGAGTCTGGATTGACAATAAGCTTGACTACTCTGTCCACATTGAAGAGCTATTAAAAAAGTTGAGACAAAGGCTTGGCCTATTTTACAGAATAAAACACTACCTTACCAGAGACTCCAAACAAAGATTAATCCAGGCATCATTCCTATCCCTTATTGACTATGCTGACTTTCTCTGACCATTGCTCACTCTCCCTCTTAAATAAGCTGGACACCCTGTATCTTAGAGCCATCAGATTTATTACAGACCTTCCCTCCAGCACCCATCATTGCCCTCTTTACATGGCAGTCAATTGGACATCCCTACAGCACAGAAGAAAAAGGAATGCTGCAATCTGGATCTTTAAAGCTTTATCAGGCAAACTCCTCCTATATCTCAGACTGTTTCACCGAATCACATCTAGGCCATATACCTTAAGGATCAATAAGCTCATTATGCTAAAGATTCCCAATACCTGCACCCGGTTTGGGAGGGCTGCTATCAGCTATTCCTAGCATTTGTCTGGAACTCACTCCAAAAATCTATGAATCTGAATACCCTCTTACCCTTATCATCCTTCAAAGATTATACACGCCCTATTTCCAGAGTTGTGCAACTGCTTCCATAAGGCCTAGTCTCCCATCCAACCTACACCCCTCCCTTCTGTAATCCACTATGTTTAGTTTCCTTCCTCTACCCAGTCAGTTATCACATTACATATAAAGCCTACAAAGGCCCTATTATTTGATTATTATCCCTGCTATATCTATTATCCTCTTCATTTTTACAGGTTAAGTTATTTTACTGTGCCTTGTATATCTGTAAATTTTGTATATATCTCTTATTTATTTGATTGTACTAATGTTACGCTATTCTCATGTCTTTGTAAAAAAACTTGTACCCTTATTTGTATGACCACTCAGGTCCATCTCGTAAATGAGCTACGCTCAATGATGTTCGCCTGAATAAATAAAGATTTTGATTGATTGATTGATTGATTGATTACCCAGTTACCAAAATTTAAATAAAATTTAAATAAATAAATTTTTCAGATCCTGGCCGAACTGTGTTTTCACACTTCCGGTGCAGAATAATGTGGTTGCTGTGGGAACTCAATGTTTGGGACAGAATAAGAACGAGTGAGTGAGAGAGGGGGAGTGAGCGAGCTCAGTGGAGCTCTGTCGGGACTGCTGTGGATTTCTTTGGGGGCAGAAAAAGGCACCAATGCAGGCAGGAGCCCAGTACAAAAGGGCAGCCTGCAGTGCCAGGAGAAACAGAACGAGCGAGTGAAAGAGGGGGAGTGAGCAAGCTCAATGGAGCTCTGTCGGGACTGCTGTGGATTTCTTTGTCAGCAAAAAAAGATGCCAATGCAGGCAGGTGCCTAGTACAAAAGGGCAGCCTGCAGCACTGGAAGAAATAGAATGAGCAACTGAGAGAGGGGGAGTGAGCTTGCTCAACGGAGCTCTGTCGGGACTGCTGCGCATTTCTTTGTGGGCAGAAAAAGGCGCCAACGCAGACAGGAGCCCAGTACAAAAAGGCAGCCTGCGGCGCTGGGAGAAACAGAACGAGCGAGTGAGAGAGGAGAAGTGAGCGAGCTCAACGGAGCTCTGTCAGGACTTTAGAGTTGCCCACCCTCCTGCCCAGGTTCCTGTGGGGTCCTATATTACAGCAGGGTCTCTGGGGTGGAGGCAAAGCAATGATTGGATACTTTTAGGATTGCTGTAATAATACAGATTTAGTTCTGTTTATTTCTCTGAGCTAAGTACTGAGCTATACTGTTAGGACTGCCGTAATAATACATATTTATTTGTTCTGTTTATTTCTCTAACTGAGCTGAGTAATACTTGGAGTGCAATAGGATTTCTAACTGGGCTAAGTGAAACTACATGAGGGCTGAGAACAAAAAGTATGGTAGCTGAGGGGTGAAAAATGGACAAGGAGGCTTTATGATTGCTACAGTAATACAGTATCTAACGGATGAGATTTGAGACTGAATTAACCCGGTTGGCAAGGGGGCAGTGGGGGACTAGTGTGGGGGAACAGGAGTTTGAGTAAATAGGGCCCTAACAGTTGTAGTAGGGTACAGAAACCAGGAGTAAAAGCCCGTAACATAAGATGGGGCCAAAATGGGGCAGGTGTCACATGTCAATAGGGTGGGCATCTTTGGAAGGGTGGTGGGGTGTACAGGGTGTGGGTTCACCATGATCCTGGACTGGGCTTGGAGGATGGGGGGAGGGTGTATGGTTTGTAGACAACTGGCTAGTTTGAGGGAGGAACTGTGGAGGTTAGAGGAGTCTAAGTGGCAGGGCAGATGAGTATGGTAGGCATCCTGGCTGGGGGAATAGGGGATGGCAGGGGAGAAAAACTAGGGACTGAAACTGACCCCAGTATCAGAGGCACTAGCAGAAAGATAGGAGCAGGGAAGGGGTGCCCGAGGTGAGGGGGTCTCCTGATGGGGAGGAAGAGACCACAAAGGAGTACCAGGGGAGAGAGCAGATGGCTGCGGGTAGGGAGGGACCAGGGGTAGGACGGGGAGGGCATGAAGGGGAACAAGTAGGAGGGGAGAACTGGTAGGGGGAAGAGATGTAGGAGGGGCATCGACTAGGAATAGATTTGAGCCTCTGCTATGGGAGAGAGAGGGAAAGCAGGAACATACTGAAGGGGGGAGGACAAGCGTGGCATGACAGGCATGGCAACAGGTAGGGGAAGAGATAGTGAGGATGAAAGAGTACAAGAGGGGCTAGTAAGGAAGGAGGGGTGACTGGAGGAGGGAAGGCTACGGGAAGGGGGAAGGATGGGAAGGGTATCACTATCAGGGTCGAAGGGAATGGAGGCTGTAAATCAACAATAATGGGGATAGGAGAGGGGTTGAAAATCACCAGGGGAGGAAGGAGAGGAGGTTGACATAGGAAGCCCAGTAGGAAGTAGTCAGGCTGGGAAGGGGTTCAAGGGGGATGGGAGGAATAAGGCAGAGAAAAAGGGTGAGGTGGAAGTAGGGGGTGCAGATACAGAAGTCACAGAGGGTGCAGCTGGCGGGGGTAAGGGACAGGGAAGAACAAATACTTGGGTGGTGGAAGGGGCATTAGAAGAGAAGCTGGTAAGGGATCGGGGTACTCATTCTGGGGGAATATATACTGAAAGAGGTGAGATAGGGCAGGGGGGAAAAGGCACAGCCATATTTGGGTTGAAGCTATCCCCAGGTTGACTGCAGGAGGGGCAGGGCAGGCACTGCTCAAGTGTGCAGCGAGGGGGAGGAAGAAACCTCATTTAGTGTTGCATGTTGGTACAAATGACTTGGAGGGGGAGACTGTGGAAGCGATAAAGGAGGAGGTTCGAGGCAGGCAGTGTGAGGGGGTGGGGGAGTTGGTGGCATTCTCAGAGGTACTCCCGGTACCATGTGCAAGCATGGGGAGGAAAGGTTAGGATCGAGGAGTTCAACGAGTGGCTGAGGGATTGGTGCCACACCAAAAATTATGGGTTAGTGACTAACTGGGATAGGGTCTGGGGGAATAGTGACTTGTACGTGGAGGGGCAGACTATGCTTGAGCAGGGTGGGGAGTATTAAAGGTGGGATTAGAGGGGTATGTCTCTATTAAGGTGGATTTAGGCCCAGTGGCACTGAGGGTTGAGGCACTGGACACCACACCTCGCGCCTTGCTGGTGACCCGGTTTCGGGAATGGACTCAGGCCGCTGGGGGCTGGCTGGGGAGAGGAAGGATTGAGCATCCTATGATTGCTCTCCTTCCTCTGGGGTGGGTGGGTGTATGGCATCGCTCTGCAGTGGTGGCTGGTGCAGGCCGGCTGCACTACAGTTGCGTGCTCGAGAGGGGGGAGTACAGCGGGCGTCGGCACTACGTGCCGTTGACGCCATTGCTTGTACGGCTCCTGGGGAGAAAACAGAGGCAGAAACTAGCAGGGTGATCTCGCCAGGCTGATGGCTGTGCCCTGCACCACCATACACGAGAGAAGTGCACCCCCAGGGGTACGGCTGACCGTGGGCAAAAGGTGAGGTTATCTCATGCGCACGACCTGGTCCGAGGGTGTAGTAGCCGGCGGCCGGAGGTCGCTACAGCCTGCTCTGCTAGAGGAGAAATAGTGACATAATAAAAAAACTAAGGTGGATTTAAACTAGTGGGGGGGAACACTGAGGTTGGTAGAAAGGTCCGGACAGGGAAGCCTAATGAGCTCACCCCCCCTAGATACAGGTAAAGGCGGAGGCGGAGTAACCCTGGGAGGGGGCAGGCAGAGTGGCCTGAGTTTAATACAGAAGGCACCACCACCCGGTAAGAATAAGGAGGAGAAAGGGTGCAGACTACCGGGAGGAGGGACACAGGCCAAGGAGAAGAGTGAGGAGAAGGAGGAGTACAGGTGGAAGGTGGTCTCTGTCAATGCAAGAAGCCTGGGGAACAAAACTGCAGAGCTTCAGGCGCTCCTTTCAGAGGGGAAGGTGGACATTGCTGCAGTGACAGAGACTTGGGCCACAGAGTACCATGATTGGGACTTGGCAATCCCGGGATACAGAATATACAGGAGGGACTGGGGGGTTGGAAGGGGGGTTGCACTGTATATGAGGGAAGGGATCAAATGCATAAGGGATGAGGGAGAAGAGGAGAGGACAGAGGCATTTTGCGTGCAACTCCTGGACTCTAAGGGCAGAAAACTGAGGCTGGGAGTGGTGTACAGACCACCATCCCAATCCAGGAAACTGGATGGGGAGTTGGCAGAGCAGATAAGAAGGGTGTGTAGAAGGGGGAGTGTGGTGATAGTGGGGGATTTTAACCTACCACGGGTTGACTGGAGCACCCCGGCCACTAGCAGTACCAGGGAGCAGGTGCTCCTTGATGCATTCTAGGATGGCCTTCTGACACAATTGGTAAGTGGGCCTACAAGGCCTACATGGCTCTGGACCTAGTACTGGCAAATGGGGAGGTGGTGAGGGAGGTAATGGTGGATGACCCACTGGTGAGTAGCGACCACCAAACAGTGTGGCTCGTTCTCGCACTGGGCAGGGAGACAGGAGGCACGGGCACTAAGGTGGTGGACTTTAGTAGGTTGGACTTTGGGAGGATGTGAGCAATACTGCAAGGGAGACTCCAGGATATAAAGCCGGGGATGGATGCAGAACAAAAGTGGGGAGTCATAAAGACTGGGCTAACAGGGGCCACAGTAGCCTGCATCAGGGCCAGGAGTAAGAAGAGCAGAGCCAAGAAACCATTCTGGCTGAACAAGGAATTGCTGCAAGGGGTCAGGGCAAAGAGGGCTGCATACCAGTAGTACAGGAGAACAGGCAAGGGAGAGGATAAGGAGGCTTATGGGAGCTGGTCAAGGGAGGTGGCCAGGAAGGTGAAAAAAGCTAAGGCTTCCAGGGAATTAAGGTTAGCACAGGGCATAAAGGGAGGAGAAAAGGACTTTTTTAGGTATGTCACGGAAAAGAGGAAGTGCAAGGAACATATTGTGAGGATAAAGTGGGGAGGAGATTGGGTGGAAAAGGGGAGAACAAGCGGAAATTCTAAATGAGTACTTCTGCTCCGTTTTCACTAAGGAGAGGGATGGTCCACTACCAGCATGGGCTGGGGGGTTGGGAAAGGGGAGGAGGTGACAGACAAAGTGATCACAGGGAGTAGGGTGCTAGAGGGGCTGAGGGCAGTAAGGATGGACAAGGCACCAGGTCCCGATGGCATCCATCCCAGGGTGCTGAGGGAGATGGCAGAGCTGTTGGCTGAGCCGCTGGCAGATCTGTTCAACACCTCCCTGGAAACGGGGTGTGTGCCCCAGGACTGGAAGGTGGCCCGTGTGGTGCCCATACACAAGAGTGGGCCTAGGGAGGAGCCAGGAAATTATCGGCCGTTCAGTCTCACATCCATAGTGTGTAAGCTGATGGAGGCGATACTGAAGGAGAGGCTGGTGGCATTCCTAGAGAGTAATGGCCTCCAAGATGGGTGGAAACACGGGTTCATCTCAGGGAGGTCTTGTCAAACCAACCTAATAGAGTATTATGACTGGGTGACAAGGGAGTTGGACAGGGGCCATGTGGTACATGTCCTGTACTTGGACTTCAGTAAGGCCTTTGATACAGTGCCTCATGGGAGACTAGGGGGAAAGCGGATGGCAGTGAGGGTGGGAAAAAAGCTGACTAAATGGATAGAGAACTGGTTACAAGGGAGGGTGCAGAGGGTGCAGTGGGTGATGGTGGGGGGAGCTCTTGGCAACCACAGCAGTGACAAGTGGGGTGCTGCAGGGATCACTGCTGGGCCTGGTGCTATTTGGGCTCTTTATCTCCGATATAGCACATGGACTGGAAAGCAGGGTTAGTCTGCTCGCAGATGATACCAAATTGGGGGTGGTGGTGAACGCAGAGGACAGATGGGAAAAACTGCAGGGGGGCCTAACCAAAATAGAAACATGGTCGGTGGAGTGGCAGCTAGGATTCAACACGAAGAAGTGTAAGGTGATGTACTTCGGGGCTAAGACCCAGAAGAGGGACTACTGATTGAGGGGGTGAAGTTGGGGATCACAGAGGAGGAGAAGGACCTAGGGGTGTTTGTAACTGGGAGCATGAACAACTTGGCCCAGTGCAGGAGAGCAGCAGCGAAGGCAAACAGGAAGCTGGGCTGCATAGCAAGGGGGTTCTCATCCAGACACAGGGATGTGATCCTACCTCTACAGATCATTGGTCAGACTGCACCTGGAGTACTGTGTGCAATACTGAAGGCCATACCTGAGGAGAGATATAAAGTTACTGGAGGGGTGCAAAGGAGGGCGACAAAAATGTTAAAGGGGATGGAAGGAAAGGAATATGAAGTTAGGCTGAAGGAGCTGAACATGTACACACTGGAGGAGAGGAGGGATAGGCAGGATATGATTGAAGCGTTTAAATACCTGAGGTGGGTAAATAAACCTAGCACCGAGGGGGTGTTTAAACTGAGGAGTGGAAGAGAGACGAGGGGGCATGGACTAAGGCTGGAAGGGGGACATTTCAAAAGGGAAATGAGAAGGCACTACTTCACTGAGAGGGTGGTGTCTAGTTGGAATGCGCTGCCAGAGGGGGTGGTAACATGCAGGACAGTCGATAGCTTTAAGAAGGAGTAGGATAAAGCAAGAGTCAGGGGGGCATGGGCTGGGACAAGCAGGGGAGGAACTGGGGGGGAGGCTGGGGCAGCTGCAATCTAGGGTGCTAGCTGCACACTTGGGCAGACTTAGATAGACCGATTGGTGTGTTGTGCTGGCAGATTCATATGTTTGTATGTTCGTATGTATGTTCATATGTAAAATCACAGTGACTTTGTTCATGAGCAGAGGTCCTAAAATGCCTATGTTGAAAATTTGGTGACAAACATCCGTAAAATGACTGTGTTACAAGTGTGCATTGTGCAGTTTCCATGCACCCTCATAATTTCACAAATTTGTAGTATTTCCACTCCAGATTTTCAAAATTGGCATTTTTTCACACCTCCTTATGAACAGTACAGCTGTCATTTTTCACATCCTGCCCGAAATATGCTTTTAAACATCTAGCGCAGACTAGCGCGGTTGCTGTGGGAAATCAATGTTCGGGACAGATTAAGAAAATCATAGTAACTGTGTTCATGAGCAGAGGTCACACATGCCTATGTTGAAAATTTGGTGAAATAATTCCACTAAATGACTGTGTTGCGCGCATGCATTGCGCAGTTTCCACGTACGCTCAGAAATTCAAGCATTTTTAATATTTTCACTACAGATTTTCAACACTGCCATCTTGTCACACCTCCCTATGAATGGTACTGTTGTCATTCTTCACATCCTGCCCGATCTGTGTTTTCGTACATCTGGCACACAATGGCATGGTCGCTGTTGGAACTCAAAGTTCGGGACACATTGACAAAATCACAGTGCCACTGTTCATGAGAAGAGGTCCCAAATGCTTTCATGAGGTGGGGGTCACAAAAAGGCCATGTTGAAAATCTGAAGTGCAAATACCAACAAACGCCCGGGGCGTTAGGGTTTCTAACCATAACGTCCCACCCTGTACAGACTGACAGGCATCAGGGGTGTGCCTTTTGATTGTCGATCAGGACATACATGCCATTCCACCCCCCCCCAACCATGCAGCCAGTGACATGCATCGAGGTGTGCCTTGGACTCTTCGGCCCCAGAGTTCACCCATTCTCCTATATTACACCAATTTCAGCATATGTCCTTATGGAGTGGGGTGACTGTAAAGCCGAACACCCAAAGGCACACCTCAACACTTGTCGGTGTCTGCAGGATAGGGTGAGGTGAAATGGCATGAACGTTATGGGCGACAACCCAAAGACATACCCCAGTGCCTGTCTGTCTCTGCAGGGTGGAGGTGCGGTTAGCATGACGTTCAATACTTCACTGCCAATCCTACTCTGCATCTGTCTAACTCCTGCATTTCCAATGCTAATACCAGCAAGCAAACATTCGGCAAACTGCTGCCCTTCTGTACCTTGTTGATTCCCTTGAGATACTTAAATAGCTCTCTTATGTTACCCCTTTCCCTCCTATATTCCAGAGAGTATGTATTCAATTCCCTGAGCCTGTCCTTGTAGCTTTCTTGGTGCATACCCTGGATCATTCTGGTTACCCTCCTTTGCACCACCTCCACCTGACCAATGTCCTTTTTGAGATGGGTCCTCCAGAACTGGACACAGTACTCCAGGTGGGGCCTCACCAATTACCTATACAGGTGCACTACCGCCTCCCTCTTTCTACTTGTTATTCCCCTTCCTATGCACTCCAGCATTCCACTAGCTTTTCCTACTGACTTGTCACTTTGAGGTCATCCCTTATGATCACCCCCAGGTCCCTTTCCTTTGTTGTTGTTGTTGTTGTCACCGCCTCTCCCCCCAAATGGTACATTGCCCTTGGGTTCTTGTGTTCTATATTTTACACTTTTTAGCGCTAAAGCCTAGCTGCCACACCCTTGACCATTCCTCAAGTTTGTTCAAGTCCTTCCTCAAACTGTCTACCCCCTCTGGTGTGTCCACCCTGTTGCAGATTTTTATATTGTCTGTGAACAAGCATACTTTCCCTTCCAGTCCCTCTGCAATGTCACTAATGAAAAAATTGACAAGTAATGACCCCAGAACTGACCCCTGTGGCACCCCACTAGTCACTTCCCCCTTCTTTGAACTTACCCCATGGATGACTACCCACTGGCTCCTGTGACTTAGTTTTGTACCCATCTTACTACTTTTTATCCCACCCCGAGGTTGCCCAGTTCATTTACCAATCTTCTGTGTGGGACGGTGTCAAAGGTCTTCCTGAAATCCAAGTAGGCCACATCCCCCCTCCCCCCCCCCGGTCTACTTCTCTTGTTACCCAGTCGAAAAACTTGATTAGGTTTGTTTAGCAGGATCTCCCTCCAGTGAACCCATGCTGTCTAGGATCCTGCAACCTGTTTGCAGTAAGGTACTCCACCATCCTTTCTTTTATTAATGTTTCCATAATTTTGCCCACCACTGATGTCAGGCTTACTGGTCTATAGTTCCCTGCCTCCTACTTATTTCCACTCTTGTGAATTGGTACTACATCCACCCTCCTCCAGTCCCTTGGTCCAGCCCCCGTTACCAGCGACTGGTTGAATAGAGCTGCCAGGGGAGCAGCTAGCTGTACACTGAACTTTCAGTATCCTTGGGTGCACCCTGTTTGGCCTCATTGCCTCATCCCCGAGTATGCTCTCTTCCTGAAAAGGGCTAATGTCTCTCCCCCGCCCCCCCCCGACAGTAATTCCTTTATCTGTGGCCCATCACCCACCCCCTCTTCTGTGAATACTGGAAGAAGTATTTGTTCAAATATGTCCACCTTTTTCTAGTCCTCCTCCACCCCCCGCCCTGTCTATCCTTGCTTTGTTCTTCCTCTTTTCACTTACATATCTAAAGAAAGTTTTGTCCCCTGTTTCACTGTCTTGGCTATATTCTCCTCTGTTTGTGCTTTAGCGGACCTAACAGCTTTTGCTGCCTCCCTCCATTTCTCTTGATATTCTTCCCTTTCTTCTGCTATCTGTGTTGCTTTGTACCTCTTGAAAGCTAATCTTTTTGCCTTAACTTTTGCTGCTACTTCTTTGGAGAACCATAGTGGTCTCTTCCTTCTCCTGCTTTTTGTAGCATGTCTTATGCATAGGCTTGTTGCTTTCTCAATGGCCTTCCTTATTTGTGTCCACCTTCCCTCTACCCCATTCCCCTTTACCTGTCTGTGCAAGTGCTTTCCCAGTGCACTCTCCCATCTTTCTGAAATCAGCCCTCCTGAAATTCAGGACCCTCGTTTTAGTGTGGAAAGCTTCTTGCTCAGTTCTAACCCCGAAACACACTATGCAGTGATCACTTCTTCCTAGGTGACTTCCTACTGTGATATTAGTGACACTGTTTCCATTTGACAGTACCAGGTCCAGTATGGCCTTCTCTCGTGTGGGTTCATTGACTAGGTGTCTTAGCAGAGCTCCCTGCAGCGAGTCCAGGGCTTCCCTACTTCTACTTGTGGCTGCAACTGAGATGCTCCAGTCCACATCTGGCATTTTCCCTACACTAATCTCCCATGTAGTGACCCTCCTGTATCCTTCCCAACACTAACCTCACATACAGTGTACCTTGCTATATCCTCTTACTTCACAGTGTGAATGCTGCTGTATCCTTCAGTACACTAACCTCATCACAATGGTATTTGCTGTACCCTTCCATGCACTAACATCACACACAATGACCCTGGCTGTATCCCCTGATACACTTACCTCATAGAGTGAACACTGCTGTATCCTTCAATACACTAACCTCGCACACAGTGGTATCTGCTGTATCCTTCCCTACACTAACCTTGCATACAATAACCCCTGCTGTATCCCTCCACACACTAACCTTGCATACAATGGTATCTGCTGTATCCTTTCCTATGCTAACCTCACACACAGTGACCCCGGCTGTATCCCCTGATATACTAACCTCATTGAGTGAACGCTGCTGTATCCTTCAATACACTAACCTCACACACATCGGTATCTGCTGTAACCTTCCCTACACTAACCTCGCATACAATGACCCCTGCTGCATCCCTCCCTGCACTAACCTTGCATATAGTGGTATCTGCTGTATCCTTCCCTACGCTAACCTCACACACAGTGGTATCTGCTGAATTCTTCCCTACATTAACCTTGCACACAGTGAACGCTGCTGTATCTCTCGATTCACTAGCCTCACTCACAGCAGCTTGTACTGTAAAGAATCCCTCGATAGACTAACCTAACGCACAGCGACCCCTATAGTATCCCTACCCTACATTAACCTCAAACACAATGACCCCATGTTAGGAGAATAGACAGGGCAGTCAAGGGGATCTAAACAAGAGGACAGGATGACAAGGCTGGTGTAGTGGCTCACTAAGGGCTGGAGTCAGATGCCGGGAAGTGTAGAAGGAAGGAAAGTCAAACACAGGAGCACCAGCAGAGGGAAAGTGAGGAAGCATAGATGGAAAACTATCCTCACTTGCATGCAGGCCAATATAAAGATCGAACTTGGCAAAATGGGCATGCCTGAGGGCCTAGTGCACTTTGAAGGCAAGGATTTAGTGGCACTCACAGAGACTGGGGTGGAGGGAGAAGATGACTAGGATGCCAGAATAAAAGCATACAGACTATTCCAAAGGGATGGGCCTGACCAGAAAGGGGGTGGGTGGCTCTCTTCATAAGGGAGAGAGTCTCACTGTGGTGGACAAAGAGGACATCAGAGGGGTAAACAATGATAGAGTCCATGTGGATTGATCTGGGTGGAAAATAGGTAAAACTGTTACTCTAGAAGTATTCTACAGGCTCTCACACTGCTCAGCAAAGCATGATGCCCCACTAACTTTGCTTTTTTTCTCTTTTAAGATATTTCCTGAGAAGACCTATGGTCAAAATGTCAATTGTAACTCTATTTTCTATTTTCAGCGTGCATTTAATATTACCATTATGATGCCCCACTGATCAGTGAAATTGTGGGAGCAGCAAAATGAGATGCCTTGGTGATCCCAAGGGACTTCAATCTCCTGAGCGTAGACTGGCATCTTGAGAAGGCAAATGGCAGAGCTAAGACAGAGTTCCTATCCACATGCAAGGACTGCATCCCAGAACTGCATGTCCAGCATGGCACAAGGTTTGAATCCACCCTTGGACTTAATCCTGCAGTGAGGATGGGATCATCTCTAGTGTGGGAGACAGTGACCACAATTAGGCAACCTTCTCCCTCATGACAGGGAAGACTACCTGGGCTTGACAATTACGGTAAGCTGAATTTGCCAAGATGAAGAATCTGGTGTCCAAGGATATGGATGGAGCAGCTCCATGAGTCTCGTAATGCACAGCACTCATGGGATTCCTTGAAGAGGGTGCTTGAAGCAGTCACAGAGGTCTGCATCCCTGTAAGCAATAAGGAGAAAGGGCCATGAAGTGCTTCCCCCTTATCTTAAAAGGAACATATGGCAGTTGGTCCTGAACAATAAAATGTCCATGACTGATGGAAAGAGATATGCTGCCTCCAAAATCCAAGCCAAGCAGGAGTACAAAGCAGCACTGAGGGATTGCAAGACTAGAATTAACCCTTGCTGTGCTGTGGAATGATATATCAGTCCAGAATTACTATGCATCCTAATTCTGTCAGTAGCCTAAGGGTTAAGAAAGCCAAAGAAAGGCTGCAATCTTGGGCACTAGTAGGAGCAGCAGACAACACCAAAGCCTTCTTCCATTATATAAATGGAAGCAGGGAAGTGAGGTAGGGGACTAAGCTCCTAAAAACAAAGGACTAGGGGAGGAACCTATCAAAGAGCAAGGGACAATGACTGAGATGCTAAATAAATACTTTATTTTGGTGTATATCAAAGGGTCCCAGGGGAGGCAGGGTGCTCACTGGGAAGGCTAATGGCACTAGGGGTAACCATGAGCAGTGTAGTGACATCACACCCACACTGGTAGCTGACTACCTGGTGAAGATGAGCCATGTAAGCCAAAAAGAAGAGGTGGTATACACCACAGAATCATTGCTGAGCTAACAGAATAATTGGTGGGGCCACTTGCTTGGATCTTTCAAAAGTCTATCCAGACTGGTGTGGTGGGGGGAGGGCTGTAAAGTTGCCAGTGTGGTCTACATCTTCAAGAAGGGGGCAGGATCAGACCCAGGCAACTACAAGTGGGTCAGCCTGGCATCAGGGCTGGGGAAAGGTCCTGGAAGCCATCATTGAGGACAGAATAAAGGAGCAGTTGGTTGAGGTCAAAGTTCCTGTCCTCACTCAGTGTGGCTTTTGAGGGGCAGAACACTCAAAACCAACCTGATCTGGTTATTCGCTTGTGTGACTAGGGAGGTGGAAAAGAGCAGAGCTACAGGCGTAGTCTATCTGGATCTCAGCAAGACCTTTGACACTGTGGCAAATGACAAGCTTCTGGGCAAAGTACCTTGTATAGGCATCATGTATACAACACTGGTGTAAAGTGCCAACTGTCTTGGAGGCAGGATGCAGAGGGTTGTAGTGGATGGGCACTACTTCCAGTGAAAAGGGTTATTTAAGGAGTAATCCATGACAGGGTGTGGGTAGGACTGGGATTTACCCATGCCTGGTGTGGTTCGGTCATGAGGCTGCTGGTTGAGTGATCAGCCACACCAGGTGTGGGTAAATACCAGCCCAACCACACCCTATCATGGATTATTCCAATTATACAATTAAGAAACATGAGTACTACACAAACAAGCATTTATCAATGCCGAAGTTCACCATTGGTATTGATATTGTAATGAGTGGGGCAGGACAAGTCAAGGATGCAGGTAGAATAAAGGATACTCCTGCCTATGCACCCCAGCATGCCACTGGCCTTCCCTGCTGCCCTTGTACTCTGCTTTGACATTTTCAGGTCATCGGAAATAACCTCCAGGTCCCTTTCTTCCTTGGTGACTGTCAACAACTATTCCCCCCCCCCAGTCCTGTAGCTCTCTCCAGTCACGAGTATGTGTAGCGAAACACAGAAATTGTTGGCAGATAAGGACCGCTAGGCCCATCCAGAGTGCCCATAAGCCCCGTACTTGATTACGGCTTTTGACCCTCACTCTGCTTTACCTCTATGGTTCCCCTTGCCTGTGCCATGCATGTTTAAATCCAACCACAGCGCTTGCTCCCACCACCTCCTGTGGGAGACCATTCCATGTATCCAGCACCCGCTCTGTGAAGAAAACCTTTCTCACATTCCCCCTGCCACCTTCCAACGTCATGTCATGCCCCATCTTTCTTGTACTCCTTCTGTACTGCAAGATGTCCCCACCTGCACCTAGTTTATGCCCTTGAGGTACTTGAATGTTTCTATCATGTCCCCTCTCTCCCTCCTCTCCTCCAGCGAGTACATATTGACTTCCCTTAATCTCTCCTCATAAGTTTTGTGGTACAAGCCCTGTACCATCTTAGTTGGCCTTCTCTGGACCGCCTCCAGCTTGTTAATGTCCTTTCAAAGGTGTGACCTCCAGAACTACACACAGCACTCCTTGTCAGGCCTGACCAGGGTTTTTTATAACGGTATCACTACCTCCTGTGTTCTGCTGATGGTAACCCTGGCTATGCACCACAGCATGCCACTGGCCTTCCCTGCTGCCCTTGTACTCTGCTTTGACAATTTCAGGTCATCTGAAATAATAACCCCCAGGTCCCTTTCTTCCTTGGTGACTGTCAGCAGCTCTCCCCCCTTCCGCATGCTGTGGCTCTTTCCAGTCACGAGCGTACATAGCGAAACATAGAAACATAGAAATTGTTGGTAGATAAGGACCGCTAAGCCCATCCAGTCTGCCTATAAGGCCTGCACTTGATTACGGCTTCTGTCCCTCCCTCTACTTTACCTCTATGGTTCCCCTATGCTTGTCACATAATGCCCATAACACAGCCATTTTTTAAAAATTTTGACACCAGATTTTCAACATGGGTTTTTTGGGACCAAACCTCATGAACACTGGTACTGTAATTTCCTTACTCGGTCCTAAAAGGTGATTTTGCACAATGACCACGCCATTCTGCACCACAGATGCAAAAACACAGTTTGGGCAGGATGTGAGAAATGACAGCTGTACTTTTTATCAGGTGGTGTGACAAAAATATGCATGTTGAAAATCTGGAGTGTAAATATAAAAAATTGGCAAAGTTATGCATGTGCATAGGGAAATGTCAATGAGCATGTGTAACTCGGGCGTTTTTTTCATATTTTTCCACCAAATGTTCAACATAGGCTTTTTGGGACCCCATCTTAGGAACACTGGTACTGTCATTTCCTTACTTGGTACCAAAATGTGATTTTGTGCAATGACTGTGTCATTCTGAGCCACAGGTGCAAAAACACATATCAGGTAGGATGAGAGAAATGACAGCTGTAGTGTTCATGAAGTGGTATGAAAAAATGTGTATTTTGAAAATTTGGAGTGAAAATATTAAAAACTGGCAAAGTTACATGTGTGCCTACGAAAATGTCAATGAGCATGCATAACTTGGCAGCTTTTTTGTATTTTTGCACCAAATTTTCAACATGGGATTTTTGGGACCCCACCTCATGAACACTGGCACTATCATTTCATTACTGGGTCCTGAAAGGTGATTCCATGCAGCGACTGTGAAATCACCTTTTGGGACTAAGTAACAAAACGATAGTGCCAGTGTTCATGAAGTGAGGTCCCAAAAAGCCCATGTTGAAAATTTGGTACAAAAACACAAAAAAATGGCTGAGATATCAACATAAGTTCAAAACCCCATTGACTGCCATTATATGGTGGTTACCCCGATTCTTCAGTTTGCAAGTCAGCTTTGAAGAGTGTAGAGGTGTCCCAATCCAGAGAAGATGACGGCACTTGACCTCCGGTGGTAAGTATAGGGTGAAGGGGTGTGGGGTGGTGGGTGGTGGTGAGCTCAGTGGGAGGGTCGGGATGGGGAAGGGGGTGGGAGATGACAAGGGACCATTTTCTTTTTTACAGGAACAATATATGGAAATGTTTGGGGACAATGGGGGTGGGCTCCCCAGTGTTCCACAGTAGTGGGGGGTTATGACAACTGGGGACACTGAGAGTGGGCTCCCCAGTGTCCCACACTGGTCAGAGGGAAGGGACTACTGCCGGCACGGGGAATGGGCACCCTGTTGTCGGCAATGGTCGGAGGGAGGGGGCTACTGCCAGCATGGGTATTGGGCACCCCATTGTTGGCAATGGTCGGAGGGAGGGGACTACTGCTGGCATGGGGATTGGGCACCCTGTTGTCGGCAATGGTCGGAGGGAGGGGGCTACTGGGCACCCCTTTTTCGGCAACTATTTTTACATTGCATACAAACACACAGGCCAGCAGCACTTGAGGGAAATTAAGAAAAATACATGAAATGAAATAGACCAGAGGCTACATAAATATGCAAGAAATGCAAGGAGCCTGTGGCTGTAACCCCAGTGCGTGAACAGTCACGTCTTGGACTTGAACTTAAGCACTGGGATTTACAGCTGCGGGCTCCTTGTATTTCCTGCATATTTTTGTAGCCTCTGGTCTATTTCATTTTGTGTATTTCTCTTAATTTCCCTTGAGTGCTGCCGGCCTGTGTGTTTGCATAGATACGTGAAGTGACCAAGGTGGCTGCGTTGATGTCAGCCAGGCTGATAAGATTACAGACAGCAAACAGCTGTTTACTGGGAGGTGTTCAGCAGATGAAAGGAAAAAGCTGCAGTATGATAGGTGCAGCATTTTCTTTTCAAGCGCAGACCACTTCAGGCAAAATAGCATCACAATCAGCCTGGCTGATGATTTGTGAGATACTTTTGAGCCCCTTGCAGACCACTCTGCATTGGACAGACAGTGTCACACCACTCAAAAGTCACTCTACCACAAGAAGTTTGCTGGGCATGTGCACACAGTGAACTTAAAAAGTGAAGGAAAAGCTTTACTTTTTATTTTTATGCTGATTGTAATAAAATGTCCTTCCCCTTACATTAAATAGTTTGTTGTTGCTGGGCAGAAGCCCTCCAGTGCCCCTGAAGACAATCGGCAGCAAGGAGAATGAGCTCAGCACCATGAGACAGCGACTGAAAATGTGCCAGTTAGCTCTCAGTTGTCTCCCACTTCAAACACTGTGGCTTAGATCTGACTTTTTTTTTTATTGTTTTCACTTTTCCTGAACAGCTTTTGATTTTGCAGAACACTACGCCTTACGGGAGAAAAAAATGGCCGCTTTGCAAAACTGTATTAGAACACTAAGAATTCTGTGTGGAGTGAATTTTACTTTTTTTTTTAATGTGCCGTCGGCTGGTACTTTATGCGGTGGTTATGCAAGAATTACCCCATGGCATAAAGCAGCAACTGACAAATCAAAATACTTAATTTTTAAACCCATTGTATAATGCGCAGTGCCACTAAAGGATCTGTGCAGTGGCCACTGCTGTTCAAAACCCTTCGCTGATGACACTAAGCTGGCCAGAGTCATGGACTGTCTTGAGGATGGAGACAATCTACAGGAGGCCTGGACAAGCTAAGCAACTGGACAGACTCTTGGAATCTCAGATTAAATGTTGCCCAAAGCAAGGTGCTAATGCTTGGGGAGCAAAACCATTGGGAGGACCCTCTCACTGTGTTATGTGCTCCTTGTTGCAGTGGAGGAAGAAAAGTACCTGGGTGTCTAAAAGACCAGGGCTGAAGCATGACAAGCAGTGCCCAGCTGCTGTCAAGTGCATTGGCAGAATGCCAGAGGGTGCATTAAAATGGGGCAACCAGCAGGGCTGGGGCAGTAATCCCCTCACTTTATAAGGCCCTGGTCGGGCACTACCTGGAGTTCTGTGTGCAGTTATAGGCTCCTCAATGCAAAGATGAAATTGAGGAGGTCGAGAGGGTTCAACACAGGGTCACCAAAATGATCAAGGATTTGGGAGACAAGAGATTTGAGGAGAGGCTGGTGGCACGTAACATGATTACCTTGGAGAAAAGGAGGGTGAGACAGGACATAATATCTTGCAGAAGGGTATCAACTTGGCTGAACGGAGATGCTTGATTTGGTGTCCTCCTACTGGGCACATAGGCACATCCTGAAGTTCAGAGGCAGAAAAAAACCGGGTTATGTTGGTAGGCACTTCTTCTCCCAGAGGGGGGAGATTCAGAAACTGTGGAACAGCCTATCAGCAGAGTAAGTGGGCATGAAGACAGTACAGTTCTTCAAGGCAAAGCTGGACAAATTGCTGCTTACCAAGGGAATCATAGGGTACCCTGGATAGTGGAGTTATCTGGGATTCCTGTAAATTAGAACATGTTTGCACAACATGTTTAATCTAGCCTGTGGGATGGACATGATGGACCAATGGTCCTTTTTGATCATAAATGTATATGTTACCCCTGTTATATTCCTCCCTACACTTAACTCATGTGCAAGGACCCCCTTCTACATCCCGATTTAAAGTAACCTGACACACAGTGACCGCTGATGTATCCCTTCCTACAGGAACCTAACACAGTGACACCTGCCATATCCCCTTACACTAACCTCACACACAGTGACCTTTGCTGCACCCCTCTCTACAATAACCTCACACAGTGACCCCTACCATATCCACTTATAATAACTTCCCACACTGGCTTCTGCTGTATTCTTTCCTACAATTACCTCACACAGTGATTCCTGCCATTTCACCTTACACTAACCTCACCCACTGACATCTGCTGTATTCCTCTCTCTCACACAGTGACCACTGCTGTATCTCTCTCGATACTAACCTCACACACCTCAACAGTGAGCCCTACAATGCCACTGACTTATCGGTTTTCACAGTGAACAAATGGTAAAATCCTGGAATTTGACTTTTGCACTGTTAACACCAAGCAAGGCAGCCTTTGTGACGGTGGGAATGGAAGGCCTGAGTCCCTGAACTATTTTTTTTAATCAGTTTTATTGAGTTCTCTACAGTGGTAAGAACAGATAACTTCACAAGACACATACGTAGTCAACCCCGTAAACTGTTTGCCAGTTTGGAAAGACAAGATCAGCAAATTTGAGATTCATGCTGCCATTTAATCCAGTACTGACCCATGCATCTCCTGCTGGAGATCGAGTTTCTTCAGGGACAGAGGTTTAGCAGTCCGCTTTCTTTGAAAGTCAGTAACTAACCTTTGAAAAGATGCTGTGCTGTTAATGAAACTGGGAGTCAAACACCAGCTCATCTTGCACCACTTACTGAATAAGACTCACTCTGTGCCATATTAGGTGTGAGTGGTCTTTATTTGGAATTGGAATTCGCCTTTCTGGGCAAAACCAAATGCAAATAAAATAACATTTATAATTCATGGTTACCTCTTTTTGCCAGTGGTTTCAAAGATCTTTCTTAACAGAAAACCATTAATAATGACTTTTCTGAAGCAAGATCTGTCAATCACATTAGTCACTAAACCTGTGAACTACAACATTTTACCCCTTCACATGTCAATCACTCTAGTAACCACAGCAATGTGTGAGTGCAGACAAATGAAAATTCAGAACACAGCTAGACCGTATTTTACCTCAGAATGTCTAACTCTTTTCTTGCTGCTTTCAAATGGTGATATTTACCCCCAAAATTGTAATCCCTGCTCTACAAAATGAGGCAACCCTTGTTTTATACAAACGCATAACCTCCCAAGTTTAAGAACAGGTAAAATTCTTAAACCTTGTGGTTCTGTGACATCAGGAGCTCTCATGCATTGCTCTCGAGCTCACATTATGCCACAGAACCTACTTGGTGTTAAGAATCAACCTGTTTGACTCAGTCCGATAGTGCAGTGGTAGCAATGCCACTTGCTATACCAGTGACCTGGGTTCAAGAATGGACTCGGGTTACTCAGAAGACTGACCAGGCAGGGAAGGTTGAATAGCCTAAGGATGACTTTCCTCCCTCAGGGAAGGGGAAGATCTTGTGTCCTGCTGTTTGTCTGCCAATCAGTAGAGTTTGAATGGCAGCACAGTCGAGATAGAATAGAAACACTGACAATGTCAGCAGAAAAAGACCATTGGTCTATCCAGTCTGCTCAGTTTTATCCTTCGCTGCCCTGTGACATATTGTCCAGATTGGGTTTTCACCCTCCTGTCTCACCCCTCGCCTTACTGCTACCCCCCCCCCCAAGAATCTATTAAGCCCTTTACTCTGTCTCAGCTGTGCTTGCACACATTAATGGTTTTTGCACCCACCACCTTTGCTGGTAGGCAATGTTCCATGGCTCAACCACTCTCTTGGTAAAGTAAAACTTTTTAGCATCCCCATACCAGCTTATATTCATGTCCCCTTGCTTTTGACCCCAAATTCCAACAAAATAGTTCCTCTCAGCTTTGCTTGCTTATTCCTTTCAGGAACCTGAAAGTCTCTATTAAATCCACCCCCCTTCTAGCTTCCAGTGAGCACATTTATTTATTTAGTTTTTGTTAACCGGGTAGGTACACTGGACAGAAACTGTCTGGTTTTAGGTATGACCTGGAAGAGTACAACAATTGCAATACATAACATAGCATATTACAAAGTAAGAACAGAGAAAACACATACAGGGTATAACATTCAGGAGTAAGTAAGCGATATCAAGTTTATACATATCAAGTACATAAATGAAAACATATTTGTGAAGAGTACTAAGTGCAGCAACAGAGATTGACACAGGTACATCAAATACAACAGCATGACAATAAGGCCCTGTCCACACCACACCTCTGTAACGTTACAGAGGATGTAAAACGTTACCGTAACAGGTCGCGTTTACACCTGTAACGTTACAGGAGGCTTCGTAACCGTTGTTGAAACCATATATGAGGTGGTTGGGGAGCAAAACCATTGGGAGGACCCTCTCACTGTGTTACCAGCGGTAGTGTGGACGGCCGGTAACGGCCCTCGCAGGGCACGGCAGCGCCGAGCTGCATTGTGGGATCGGGCGCGCCGTAACGGCCGCCTGCTCCTCGGCGTGGACCGGGCGGTGCTGGTCCCAGAACGGACACCACCAAGGTGTGGATGCACTGCACCACTCTGCGGCCATAATGGATTGCATCTGTTACCGGGCGCGAGCGGTGTAGTGTGGACAGGGCCTAAAAGAAATCTATGAAGATTTACATGGTATACAATGCATACGGTCAGTGCCCCAAGCCAGTCCTCATTAGATCTGCCCTGTTGGCCCTGAATTATTTTGGTTACTCTACTCTACCAAGTCTTCAGCCCATCTCTGTCCTTCCTCAGGTGGGGATTCCAGAACTGGGCACAGTATTCCAGATGAGGTCTCACCAGTGATCTATAGAGATGTAGTATTACCTTTTTCCTCCTGCTCTCGAAACCCCTTCCAATACCCCAGTATTCTGGTTACCTTTCTGTAGACTTTCTTACACTGGCAAGTTTGTTTTAGTGAGTCCCCCAGGTCCCTTTCCTCTGACGTAGTAGCCAGCTTAACCCCTCCCATCCAGTATTACTTCCTGGGGTTCTTGTTCCCTATGTGCATCACCTTGCACTTTTTGGCATTTAATTTGAACAGCCAGACCTTGGACCACCTCTCTAACCTTTGCTGGTCCCTCTATAACTCCCTTACTCCCTCCTGACTGTCTACCCTGTTACAGAGCTTAGTGTCATCTGCAAAGAGACAAATCGTGCTCTGTATTCCTTCTTCTATAGTGCTGATAAAAACAGGGAAACATAGAATCAGACGGCAGATAAGGGCTGCTTGGCCCACTCAGTCTGCTCATTTTACCTATCAACATTCTCATCGCAGACCCTTCTTGATCTACAGCTCTTTCTCCCTTCCCACCTTCCTTTCCAGTACAGTTTCCTTGGTCCTATCCCATGTATTCTTGAACCCCACCACTGTTTTCACCCCCACCACCTCCACTGGAAGACTGTTCCAGGTGTAGCCCCTCTTAGGAGCTACAGTAATATCCCTTTAAGAGTGTCTATCAACCTCTAGGGTGATGCCAGTTTCTATGCCCTTGGAAGACTGGGTCAGCTGGTCTGCCTTGGCATTCCAAGGGGGAGTGGTCAAGGTTCTCTGCTGAAGAGCAGGGATTGCTGAATCAGAGTTGGTGGGAGTGGTACTACTGGCACACTGTGCCAGTTCTCACTACCCTGTAAGTTCTCTGTAGAGCCTGGCATTGAGAATAAGTGCCCAATCGTGGTAGCAGCCATCTCCTACAGCCTCTAAAAGGGGTAGCCCCTCTCCAGCAGGAGAAAAAATCCCATCTGATGAAGGAGATAGAGGTCTGTTTGTGAGGAACTTAGTGCTGGAGTATCCAGAGGGCAAGATATCTGATGTGATGTTCAGCCTTTGTTAAAATGTGAAGTAACTGTGTTTGGAACTCAGCAGTGCTCTTCCTCCTGACGAGAGGGACAGCATCTGACATGATGCAGATTCCTGCCAGCCATCAGGAATTTACCTCAGAGAGTATTCTGTGTGGGCAAAATTGCCCCAAATAGAAGATGGTGGAGCCCATTGGTACCTCAGCTATGCCCAGGTGGGCACAGGTATCTGTGATCTTAAAGACAAAAAAAATAGTGTGAAAAGTGAAAAAAAGGATATGATCTGGGAGAGTACAGAGTATGTACCCAAAATTTGTCACAGGATGGAGTTGGTGCCAATCTGTGCCAGCCAGTGAAATTGTGAAGTAGCCACATGGCTAGCAAAGGTCAAAAATGGGCTAGAAGAAGCCCATGGGTTTCCATCCAAGTTGGAAGGGTGGGGACCCTGTCAGTCCTATGGCCCCATCGGGCCCATGTATTGAAATTACGGTACCCTACCAGCTTTGAAGCTAGCCCAGAAGAAAGTGAGCAGTTAATGGTCCATCTGTAGTGCGGTGGAAAAATGTAGAATGTGCCAGCTGGAAAAAATGTCATCTTTAATGGCGCTCAAGTGGAACAATAAAGGATCCTGTTTTGTTTTAAACAACCCCTGTTTGGACATTCAATGTGTTTATGCCTCCAAGTTCTGCCAACTCATTTTAATCCACAGCTTTGCTAACCCTGCCAACTGTAATGGGAGCCCCGGAAGTCAAGTAAGTGGATCTGCAGTTTCTTGTGTAGTGGCCCTCCCAGGTGATCATTTTCCACCTAAACCCCTAGACAGCTGTGAGAGTGACTTTACACAGGCATCCACCACTCTTTCTGTGAAGAAACACTTCCTCACATCTCCCCTGAATCTGCCCCTTTCCAGCTTTATTGCATGTCCCCTTGTTCTTGAGCATCTTTTTTTTGAAAAATACTCCTGTACCTTATTCACACCCGTGAGGTATTTAAAGGTTTCTATCATATCCTCCTTATCTTCTTTTCCAGGGTGTACATATTGAGGTCTCTTAGTCTCCCCTCATAGGGCTTTTGATGCAGGTGCTGCACCATTTTAGTTGTCCTCCTCTGGCTCACCTCCACTCTGTCTGTATTCTTCTAAAGATGTGGTCTCCAGAACTGGGCACAGTACTCCAGGTGGGGTCATATCAGCAATCTATACAGGGGCAAAACCACTCCCCTCTTTCTGCTGGTGATACCCTTCCTATGCACCCCAGCATCCCATTCGCTTTTCTGACTGCCTTGTCAGACTGCCTCACTACTTTTAGGTCATCCTATATGATGACCCTTATGACTCGTTCCTGTTTGGTTGTCATCAATACCACTCCACCCATGTTGTACTCTGCCCCCATGTTTCTGTGCCCTAAATGCATTATCTTGCACTTTTTTGCATTGAAACCTAGCTGCCATACCCTTGACTAATCCTCGAGTTTTCCTAGATCTCTAGTCATCCTTCCCCCTCCCTGGTGTGTCCACCCTGTTGCAGATCTTGGTGTCATCTGCAAAGAGGAAGATCTTCCGCTCCAGCTCCTCTGCAATGTCACTTATACAGACATTAAAGAGGACCGGTCCCAGCACTGAACCCTGAGGTACCCCGCTGGTCACCCTCTCTTCCTCACAGTGAACTCCGTTTACCACCACTCTCTGTCACCTGTCCCCTAACCAATTTCTTACCCAGATTACTACCTTTTAACCTATCCCTAAACTATCCAGCTTACTTACCAGTATCTTATGTGGAATGGTGTCGAAAACCTTACTGAACTCTAGGTAGACCACGTCCACCACTCCTCCTTGATCTAATTTCTTGGTCTCCAAGTCAAAGCAATCTATCAGATTCATTTGACATGACCTCTCCCGTGTGAATCCATGCTGTCTTGGGTCTTGTAACCCATTGGATTCATGGACAAACATATTGAAAGGACTGGTCCCAGGACTGACTCCTGCAGTACCCTACTCATGACCTCCCTTTCCCCTGAATTTATCCTGTTTACCACTATTCCCTGCTGACTACCCTTTAACCAACTTCTCACTCATTGAACTAGGTCCATTGCTGCTCCCAGATCCTCAAATTTCTTCAATAAACAAGTCCTATCTGTGCCCTGAAGTGAAGGGGAGAAAGAAGAAGCAGCCCTGTTCTGTGATGGCTTTTTCTGTTTGAGCCCATTTTAAAGCCAGTGAAGAGTGAGTGAGTGAGAGAGAGATAAATACTTTCTTTTGCTTTTGGAGAGGGTCATTTTGGCCCCTAAGTACTGCTGCCCAGAATGGTTTTGTGGCCATTTCAGCCCAGAAGATAATGTGCCACTGTATGGGTGGGGTTATCGAGGCCACATGTAATCACTGAATGAACTAGGACCCCCGTGGTCCAAATGTTTTGCATGCATGGTTAAAGTAATCAGCAATAATATCAGCAATTGCTGTGTTATAAGTACATTATTGCATTACGTGGGAATCCTGATTAGAATATATGGGCATATCTAGGCAGCATGGCAGCCAGCTAGCTAGCTAGGTAGGTAGTGGGCAGTCATAGTGTAAATAGTTTTGGGCTGGTGGGTGGTAAGGCTGGGATGCCACCCCTGCTGCCAGGAAAACTGTCCTTGAGTTTTACAGGTGGTTGAGTCACCAGAAATGCACCACTAGTAGGTTGAAGAAGTGGTTGGGACGCCAGAGTTTTGGTCCTGAGTTTAGAGGGTTTGATAGCTGATCCACAGTTATGGTGGTGTAACCAATGGGCTGAGGCATTGGGTGCAGTGAGGGAGTGAACATATCTCTCTGTGTCCCACAGTGAGGTAGCTGGTTTGGGGTGCTCTCCAAGGATGGTAAGTGTTTAAGGCAGGGGATAAATGTATCCCCCCCCCCGGGTGCATACATGTTTGTACACCATTAGGTCATTTTTGGACCTGTGATCAAACAGTTAATATACCTCTACCCCACCAGTGGGGACTCCGAGGGTCAGAAGTCACCATGCGTGTGTGGAGGTATAAATTCCAGGGTTTTGGCACCAGTAGAGAGAGCCCACACTGGGATTTTAGGTGGCGGCATGGGGAGTGCGGAAGAGTACGGGTGATTGCCTACTCTCAGAAAGATCCTAGGGTTCAGTGGGTGGTAGAAACTGTGAAGTGCAGTGAGTGATATGGCAGTGGCCGCTAGTTAGGTTGTGGGGGGCTGCCCCACTATGGTTTCTCTTCAGAGCCCCCTTCGGCGGTGCTGCTAAAAAGAACCATGGCTGGAGAGAGAAGAGCATGTGGGAGCAGGACAGTGCAGTGAGAGTGTGAGCTGCAGGTGTCACCAGGGGGAGAGAGAGGGAACTGTGGAAGTGGATGGAGCCCAGGAACCAGTGGGACAACAAGTGCCGGTCCCGAAGCGGTAATGTCAACCCAGTTGTGGCAGCTCCGGCAGTGCTGGAGAGAAGCTGATGAAGAGCTGCAGAAAGAGAGAAGCAGAAATGGCACCAAAGCAAAGGAAGGCCAACCCAGTTGTGGCCATGTGTAGGGATGTCCGCCCCAGCGTTACATGGGGGGAAGCACCTGCTCAAGTCCTATTTGTGCCCTGAAGTGAAGAGGAGAAAGGCGAAGTAGCCGTGATCTGTGATGGCTATTTCTGTAGGAGCCCATTTTAAAGTCAGTGCAGTGTGTGTGTGTGAGAGAGAGACAGAGAGAGAGAGAGAGAGATGGAAAGAGACAGTTTCAGTTGCCTTTGGAGAGGGTCATTTCGGCCCTGAAGTACTGCTGCCAAGAATGGTTTAGTGGCCATTTTGGCCCAGAAGAAAATGTGCCAGTGTATGGGTGGGGTCATCGCAGCTATATGTAACCACCAACTGAACTAGGATCCCCATGGTCCAAATGTACACACCAAGTTTAAATGGCGCCATGAAGTTTGTTAATTACATGGGATCCCTCTGTTTGGACTTTTCATAGCATATGGACCTCAGTTATTCATGTTAATCTGTTATTGTGTATGATGGAACGGTGTTTCCAATAAAAATCTAGATATTTCCAAACATTGTTATGCTATAGTAGCTGTGTTATTGTAGCTATCATGCTACACTAGCTATGTAGCTACTACGCATAACAGCATTGAATGCGCTAGTGCATGCACATTACACATCAAGGAAGTGGCTACGGTGAAAAGGAGAGCAAAGGAAGGCAGCACAGAGGAAGAAAAAAAACAGTAGGACTGATTACTAAAGTAACTTTTACTGCTTGTGGGTGGTGGGGGCATCATGCACTATAAAAAACAATGGATAGTTACCTCTCAGTAACAAGCTGTGTTAATGCATATCGAGGTTGCCAATGGTGACCAAACCTCTTGAGCTATGCTCGTGAAGTTTATGTGGTCGCCATGGCAACCTCTCGACACACTAACCAGCTCATTACCGATAGGTAACTATCCAATATTCTCTATGTTTTTGCCTACTAACATGAATTTCAACCAAGCCTAGCACCAGAAGACAGCATCCCCTCCTGCCAGTGGATCCATTCAATGCCAGCCATCCCAGTAAGAAAATAAAACTGTGTTTCTGCTGCTGTGAGCGCCCCTCCCCATCTTTTACCATCGGGCATACCCCAAGACACTGGGGATGGGGGGGTTTACAAAAAAAAATTACAGCAGGTGCTTGAACCCAACCGTGGACCGTACATGAACCTGACCAAAGCTGCATAGCAACATGTTTCTATTTTATATAATTGCTGTGGTGAAAAAATGCTCCCCAGCAATTATCTAAAATAAAACATGGGCGGTGCGTAAAACTCAAATTTTACACACACCCTTGGTGTTGGATGCTTAAATAAAATCGAGCTTCGCTCTCAGGGTTTATGTAGCATCCAACACCTCGGGTGAGTATAAAATTCTCATTAAACACACCACCCCATATAATATACTGTATATGTATATAGTTAAGGAGTTCCTGATGCAGCCAAGAAAACATTAACACTAATTTCTAGATACATCATTTCATCTACTTTCTGTATTCAGCTCACCATTTTTCCCTTTATAACAATACACATTATCATGAAAACAAATCCCAGTCTGTTGTTGTGGTACTGTAATTATTAGGATGTCGTAAACAGAGAATTGTGATGTCAGGTGTAGACAAGCAGCAAGAGCAGCTGAAGTCTAGGGGACAGGGATCATGTTTTCATCTTAACGTCCAGAGTCATTTATGGAAAATGGGATGCTAAGTACAGAGAAGATGTAACATTTAAATTAAAATGTGTCCAGAAATGATGTGATTATAATGTGTTGCCCTGTGATGTGAGGGACTTATTTAAGTAAAGCCACTGATAAATGACATGAGCAAACCAGTATCAATTCTATATCCTGTTCATTTTTGTACAAACAGATAAAACAAAGCAAAGGCATAATATAGTTTATAGAGCATTCTTGTTTGCACTGTGCTACTAGGTGCAGGATAGTAACAACTGGTGGTGGTGGCGGTGGCGGGGGAGGGGGGTTAAGGCCAGCTCTTAACCGACAGCCAATCCCAATTGAGCAGCTGAAATCAGCTGTGGTCTGGTGAATGACAACAAGCAGGGCCCAGTCCACTGTTGCTTGTGCAGAGGAAGTCTTTCTTTCATACAGAAAATTTGACGTGCCCACTTTAACCTAGCCTCAGAGGAGCAGAACGGGGGTGGGGGGGGGCAGTAAGCAAAACCCTTAAATCCTTTTTCTGTAGGGAAAAACTCATTGAAGAGGGTTAAACAATGCCTCTCCCACTCTTAGACTGCCAGTAGCATTACAAAATCCAGGTTGATGAGTGATATCAGGGAACACTGCGAAACACATTTTTAAATAAGAGCTTTTGAGAAAAACAGATATGCTCTGAAGGGTTAGCAGTCCATTTCTAAGCCTTTGTTAACACAATGTATTTCTGTTACCATGACATTAGAATTTTAAATAAAACGTGGCATTTTTTATAAAATAGATAAATAAAATGTCAAAGCTGACTTCACCAAATAAATAAATAAAAAAAAAGACTGAAAAATATTTAGCGATAAAATTGAATTAGGAATAACACAAATAAGTACCTTACTGGTGTTGTTTAACAAAAAGGATTCACAGAGTTCCATGAGAATCATTGCTCTGTGAAGACCCACGGCCCTTAGTAAATGTTAATTTATCATAACTGCAATCTGCAATCTTCTTTGTTCAAAAGAAGTATGCTTAAAAAATATTATGTATAAAAAAGGAAGGGTGAGATGAAGAGAGCATGATTCTGTTTCAATCACAATATAGCTACAAAGAAAATTATTGATTTTGTTTTTCGTTAAATTAATTAAGGAAAAAAGGCCTGCATACACATTGTTGGGTCTGCTGTCTAGAAAAGAAACAAGAGGATGAAGTCCTCAATGATATTACAACCATACTATAAAAGACAGAATACAGAAGTGAACTTTAACCTGTATTTCAGCATAGATTTTTATGCAGTGAAACATAAATATCAGGCTGTCACTGAACTCTAGTGAAATTATCTGAAAAAAAAATGCAGGTAGCAGAAACCACTTGACATTTCAATTTCAAAATAAATACAGGCATTGCAGCCTACATGTCATAATAAGAAAACAATCTTTACTTACATTATGCAGTGTTCTCACAAATGTTACACACACAGGCACACACACACACACTGCATTTGTTTTGGGAGGTGGTCTATATTTCAGCAAATATTAAAAAGGCAGACACCTATCAAAACCCTAATATCTCAATATGTGTTTACAGACTCCCCTTACCTCTGTTTCTCTTCTCTGTGTGTATTTATTGTAGTTTGTTGTGTTTTAGTAAAGAAAAAATAGATATATTTCCTCCCATCCACTTCAAGGAAAAAATTGAAACATACTGAACAAAAAAACACCCTGGTTGCCTTGGATACCTTGCCAGTCTCTTTTAATTTTCCAGGCAAGAAAGACAGAAAGAAAAAAATTGGCACCTATGAACCAAACATTTAAAAAAAATGTAGAGAAAGGGGAATCATTTAATCATTCAGATGTTCCCACATCGCTGTCTCTCTCTTATCTTCTTTTGTCCTCAAAAGACATATTGAATTCCAGTCCGGTGGAAATGGGGGGAAAAATCCCGGTTTCCAACATGGATTCGGCCATGAACTGCTAGCAACAGTATATAATCCTCCTAATGTCTTCCATTGCAAAAATAATAATTAAAAAAATAAAAAAGAGTCAATCTGGATTCTTTATAATCAAGACATCTTATGTCTTGTTTCCTAGTCAAAACGTCATCCCCACCAGGTCTTCATGGTTGCAGGTTTGGCGTTCAATCGGTTTCCAGCCAACGGATCCTTGCATATTCCAGCCCCCTCCTTCACAATTGTTGGCGTTGACACAGCCCACCAGAAAAATTAAATATTGAAAAAGGCGAAGGCGCTGGCAAAGGAAAAAGCCCTGCATTCAGCAGAACGGAAGGTTTCTCAATAAAGGGGAATGGCAAGGTGACTATTCCTGGAGCTGTTGTTAAATAAATAAACAAAAAAGGGTGGTAAAAATGAAATGGCTGGGTATATGGAGGACAATAGCTGTTCTCTCTCTCTCCCTCTCTCTCGCTCTCACACTCTCTCGTGTGCCTGAGCGCTCCGGGTCTTCGGACTTTCGGAGGTACTCGGATGCGCTCGGGCAGCATCGGAAAAGGGCCGGCCACGTCCCTTTGAAAGGCGAGCCTCTCTCTCTGCATGGGCTAGCTTGACAGCGCTGCTGATTTCTTCAGTGTGTGTGCTACACGCTTACATGTAAATCGGGGTTTTGTTTGGGTGGTGGTCGGTGGCAGTGCTGCAGAACAACACATGCAGACATTTTATAACAGATACATACATTCATGCCATTTTTTGCACTGAATGAGGCATGCCCCGCTGTAAGTCCACAAAAGGGGCGGCGGGGTTTCTTAGTGGCACTTGACGGACATTATATATCAATAATGTTGCACACCTGGCCCCTCACTGTTCTGAGGTGACTTTATCCATTTGATTCTGAAATGTGGTTTATCAAACAATATTCTTCCCCCTTCCCACTTTGTAAGAAACTATACTGCCTAATCCAAAGGGTGGCATGGCACCCTCATAGGTGGTCTGTGTTTGACATTATGTGGTTATCTGTGACATGGATGCCATCACCATCACTGATCCTAATGTGACAGGGGACAGCACTGCTCCCTGCCCCATGTCAGTGCATGATGCCTCTGTATTGCATCCTAGATCCCAGCAGCTGAGCCAAGAGCAGGAGAGTCAAGTTCCAAATTCGATCTCAGTCGCAGAACCAGCAAGAGCCGAGGCAATTCTTGATCTGGTGCTCACAAATGGGGAGCATGTACAAGGAATTTATTTATATTTATTTATTTATTTCATGTGCAGATTAACACCTTCGCGCCAACAGGCTCTTTTACAAAGATTCCATGTCAGGTATAACAAACAGACAAACAATTTTCAAGGTTACATTTCAAAAGAGCAAGAGACAAGAATACAGAGGTAGTTTGACGGACACAGCTGATGCTAATTGCTGATAACAGAATACTGACAGGCTGTGCATATAGGCAAGTAGTCTTAGCATTTCCTAAGTTGTACAGGTACAAGTAGTGCATTTGGTAAGTGGTTTAACATATATTGTGAAGTCTTAAAAGTAGGCCTCAAGTAGTCAAGCCTGAAGTTAGGGAGGAGTGGCCTGAGGGGGCTTTGTCATATGTTGGAACGAGGGTGAGAGGTGGAGCAGGAGAGAGGGGCAGCCACCTAGAGGCTTTGTCAATGAGGTTTTTTATCCAAATTCTGATTCAGCACTCTTCCCTCTTATCTCAAATCACTTCTCTCCCCTCCTCCTTCTTCCTCCTACCCTCTCTGCAACAATACTTTCCATTCTCTCTCTTTTTCTTCTAGAAAATCTATTGTTGGTCAATCTACTTTTTCTTGGGAGTGTCCATTGCAGAGTGTGGCTCCAGCAGGTGGCTCCTTCGCACTTTGCCCATCTTCCTGAAGTCCGGCACATGGATAAAGTCACCTCAGAATAGTGAGGGGCCAGGTGTGCAATATTATTGATACGTATTTAAAAGTTTAACCAGGAAGTACATACTGAGCTGAAAACAGCTTGTTTCCAGATGAGTCCTGGGGGAGAGGGGAGTAAGAGATAGTTAACAATAAAAAATAACAAGGTAAAATACAATAATATAGTTTTACAAGCAGAATCATAAATATTATAGGCAGAATACTAAATGAAGCATCTAGAAAATAACACACATTCTAACATATACAGAAAGAGAAAACAGCAGAGCAGTAAGAAGAGGGCAAGATTAGAGAATGGAGAAAAAAGGGTCACAAGCAGTTGCAGGTAGGATGACACAAGTCAGAAAAAAGAGACTTTAGGGAGGAAGGAGAAGAGGCAGAATAAAGGGGAAGGGAGGACCAACGTTTAGGAACTCGGTAAGAAAAAGTAGATTGACCAACAATAGATTTTCTAGAAGGAAAAGAGAGAGAATGGAAAGTATTGTTGCAGAGAGGGTAGGAGGAAGAAGGAGAAGGGAGAGAAGTGATTTGAGATAAGAGGGAAGAGTGCTGAACCAGAATTTGGATAAAAAAGAGACACAATGGGAAAGGCACCTAGCATCAAGAGAGGGGAAGGAAAGAGCTGAGTAAAGAGAGTAGTGGTGAATACAAGAGGGGCAATCTAAAACAAAGCTGCAGAAAGAATGAAAAAGGGGGTTTAGTCTGGCAAGGGAGGATTTATGGGCATTACTGCAGACAAAGTCACCGTGGTCAAAAATAGGAAGGATAATTTTTAGGACAATTTCTCATCGGGTAGGGAGTGGAAATAACAGTTAGAGAGACCCTGGGTGGGAGTGACCATTGCATAGTGTGGCTCCAGTTGGATACAGGCAGGGAAAGCATCCAGACTAAGACCAAAATCTTGGAGTTTAGTAGGGCGTACTTCAGGAAGATGGGTAAAGTGCGAAGGAGCCACCTGCCGGGCATCAGAGCAGATATGGAGGTGGACCATACAAACATATGTACATATGAATGTGCCAGCAGAAACAGACCACCCAGTCTATCTAAGTCTGCTCGAGTGTGCAGCTAGCACCCCTAGTTTGCAGCTGCCCCACCCCCCTCCCATTTGTCATCTCACTGCCACCCCCTCACCTCCCACACCCTCACTCTCCCCTGTTCCCTGTCCCATGCCCTTTTGAAACTGTTCATAAATTTACATGATACCACCCATTCTGGTAGGGTGTTCCATTTTGCTACCACCCTTCTCTGTGAAATAGTGTCTCCTCATTTCCTTCCTAAATCTTCCCCCCTCTATTCTTAGCACATGCCTCTGGTGACCCTCCCTCTCTTTAACTTAAAGACCCCATCTGCCCCATTCTTATTGACTCCCCTCAGATACTTGAATGTCTCTATCATGTCCTCCCTCCATCTCTTCTATCCTCCAGGGTGTACATATTCAGGTCTCTCAGCCTGCTGTCATAGTCTGTCCCTTCCATTCCATATATCATCTTTGTTGCCCTCCTGTACACCCCCTTCAGTAGCCTGACATCATGCTTTAGCAATGGCCTCCAAAACTGCACACAATACTCTAAGTGCAGCCTTACTAGTGACCTGTAGAGGGGCAAGATCACCTCTCTTTGCCTGGATGAAAAAACCCTTGCTATGCACCCCAGCATTTTGTTCACTTTTGCAGCTGCTCTCCTGCACTGGGCAGTGTTGTCCATGGTCCCTGTTATCATTACCCCTAGGTTCTTCTCCTCCTCAGGGATCCCCAGCTTAACCCCTCCCAGCCAGTATTCTCTCCTTGGGTTCTTCACCCCAAAGTGCATAACCTTACACTTCTTTGCATTGAACCCCAGCTGCCACCTCTCTGGCCACTCCTCTAGCTTGCTTAGGTCCCCCTGCAGCTGCTTCCATCCCTCCTCTCCATTCACCACTGCTCCAATTTTGGTGTTGTCAGTGAACAGACTTATCTTGCTCACCACTCGATGTGCAATGTCTGATATGAAGAGACCGAACAATACTGGCCCCAACACAGAACCCTGTGGCACCCCACTCATCACCGGCCTTGAAGTTGAGAGCTCCCTTCTCACCACCACCGGTTGCAGCCTCCCACTCAGCCAGCTTGTAATCCACTTCATCATTTTTGCCCCTACCCCTACACCAGTTAGCTTCCCCTCAAGCCGTCCATGAGGCACAGAATTGAAGGCCTTGCTGAAGTCCAAGTAAAGAACATCCACCGCATGACCCTTATCCAGCTCACCTGTTTCCCAATCATAATATTGTATCAGGTTGGTTTGACAAGACTTCCCTGAAACAAACCCATGCTGCCTCACATTCTAGAGGCCATTGTCCTCAAGGTGCGACACCAGTCTTTCCTTTAGTATTGTCTCCATGAGTTACCAGGTGATAATTACCCAGTTCATCCCTTGGTCCACTCTTGTGTAATGGTACTACTTGTGCCATCCTCCAGTCCAGTGGCACACATCCTGACTCCAGAGAGGTGCTGTACAGATCCGCCAGTGGCTCCGCCAACACCTCCACCATCTTCCTCAGCACCCTGGGGTTGATACCATCCAGCCCTGGTGCCTTGTCTACCTTCAGTGCCCTCAGTCTTTCTAGGACTCTACTTGCCTTAATTCTTCCATCTGTTGCCTCCACTCCCTCTGTCCCCAGCCTCCCAGCCCATGATGGTAGCGGTCCCCCCTTTTCTTCTGTGAACACTGAGCAAAAATATTCATTCAATGCTTCTGCCTGCTCCTCGCCCTTTTCCGACCAGTCTCCACCCCTTTTTATCCTCACTATTGTCTCCTTGCACTTCCTTTTCTTCCTGATGTATCTGAAAAAGTCTCTCCCCCCCCCCGTTAATCCCCTGCACTAATCTCAGCTCCCTCTGGGCCTTGGCTTCTCTCACTTTTCTGGTCACCTCCCTGGACCGTCTTGCATACTCCTCCCTGTCCACTTCCTTTCCTGTCCTTCTATACCTCTGGTGCACCTCTCATTTTGCTGTCACCACCTCCACTACCTCGCTGTTCAACTAGCATGGTTTTCTTGCTCTGCTCCTCTTACTCTGTTTCTTGGTGCAGGCTTCTGTTGCCTCTGTAATCCCCCTTTTAATAATATCCCATTTCTGTTCTGCATCCATCTCCTGCCTTATCCCCACTAGTTTCCCTTTCAGTACTTCCTGCATCCTCCCAAAGTCTGCCCCCCTGAAGTTTACTACCTGAGTAACTGATTTCTGTGGCTCCCCACACATTGTGATCTTAAACCACACCATTTGGTGATCGCTGTCGGCTAGTGGGTCCTCCACCTTTATTTCCCTTACTGCCTCCCCATTCAACAACACCAGTTCTAAAATGTTATTTAGCCTAGTAGGTACACTAACCAACTGTGTCAGGAGACCCTCTTGGATTGCATCCAGAAGCACTTGCTCTCTAGCACTGGAGGTGGATGGAATGCTCCAGTCAACCCCCGGCAAGTTGAAATCCCCCACGATGACCACCTTCCCTTTTCTACATATCTTTCTGATTTGTCCTGCTAATTCCCTGTCAAGCTTCTCAGACTGGGGCGGTGGCCTGTATACCACCCCAAACCTCAGTTTCCTACCCCTTGAGTCTAGGAGCTGCAGCCAGATTACCTCTGTTCTCCTTTCTTCCCCCTCATCCCTTGTGCATTTGATCCTGTCCCTCACATAGACTGCCACTCCACTGCCCCTCCCTTCCTTATGGTCCTTCCTGTATACTTTGTATCCTGGGATTGCCAGATCCCAGTCCTGGTGCTCAGTTGCCCACGTTTCTGTGACAGCTGCAATATCCACCCTCCACACTGCTAAGAGTGTCTGTAGCTCAGCAGATTTGTTGCCTAAGCTTCTTGCATTCAGTGAGACCACCCTCCATCCTGCCCCCTTCCCTTCATTGGCCTCCATTTCCTTCCTTCTACTCCCTCCTTTTTCGGCCACCTCAAGTCCTTCCCTGCTAGCCTGGGGGGTAGGCTCCACTCTATCAGATCCCTGCCTACCTGCTGTCCACTTGCCACCCCCCCATCTAGTTTAAATCCACCTTTGTTGCAATATACCTCCCCAGTCTTTTTCTCTAATTCCTCCTTCCCCTCCCCACTCTGGTGCAGCCTATCCCTTGCAAACAGATTGTTATTATCCCAGGTACTGCCCCAGCCACCCACAACCCCATATACCTTAGTTTGACACCATTCTACCAACCATGTGTTCAACTCCCTAATCCTCTCCTTTCTCACTGTGCTTGCACAGGGTACTGGGAGTACTTTGGAGAATGCCACAGACTCCCCAGTCTCCTCACACAACCTTCCTACTTCCTCAGTCCTCTCCTTTGTTACCTCCACTGTTTCCGCCACTAGGTCATTTGTCCCCACATGTACCAAAATGTGTGGTTTCCTCCTATCCCTCCTTATGCACCTTAGGATTGCCTGTCCTGTCTTGTCTGCCTTTAATCCTGGTATGGACTCTGCCCATATCTGACTGTGCCTCTCCCCCCTGCTGCCCCATCTGATCCCCTTGAGTATGGAGTCCCCCAACACTAGTACACCTCCCTTCTCTTTCCTTGTGCCCGTCGCCACCCCCACCCAGGTTCTCATTTCTGGGACCACTCAAGATGGTGCTTTTACAGTGTGTCCCAGTGTCTTTCCCCCCTGCCCTTCTCAATTGAGACTCCTCCCCCTCCTTCTGTTTGACTGCCAACCTTCCGCTCCCTACTCACCTCTCCGAGTATTATCCTTCCCCCTCCCATGCCATACTCAGTCTCTCCACTAGTAATGCCCCTCTCTCCCTTCTCTTTGTGAGTACTATCGCTTGTGCAATCTCCTCCTACATCCTCTTTCCCATGTGTTGTTAATGCAGCAAACATGTTCCAGCCTCCCTTTGCCTTATTGTGTGTTTCCTCCTCCCTCCTGCCTACTGCTGCTCCTCTTTCTAGGTCCTACTAGAGTCTGCCCTTCATCAACTGGCTTCCTGTCTACTGTGTCTCCTTCCCCTGACCTCTCACTTGCCCCACTGTTCCTTCTCTGTGGTGCCCCCACAATACTCTCAGATATCAGCCCTCCTACCGACACAATCCTCCCCCTCCTCTTTCAACCTCCCCAGCTCCCTGCCAAGCCACTGAACCTCTTCCTCAAGCCTCCTTAGCCTATGGCATATTGGACACCCTCCCAGCCTCCACAGTATGTTATCTGCCTTGCTGCCTCATAACCATTGCACCCTACAATCCTGCTCATGGTCCACACTACCTATACAGCCTCTTCACACCACTCTCCCTACAGCAAGTAGAATTAACTAATCCTAGTCTAGCCTGTAACAGAAATTGTTATCCTAAATGCCCTTGCATGCAGCATAAGACAGTCAACTACAGTACTAACTGGAAACCACAATCCTACTCATAAGGACTCTAGATCTACTCACACGTTTTGTAAATTTATATGTCCTTAAGACTTAGCTGAGATGGCTGTTCCTTGTTTCCTCCTTCCTGGCCTGTTCTGAGGGCTCAGATCAGTTTGCAGCTCCCCAAGCTCCTCCCCTCACAGCCTTCAAACCCAACCCCCAGTAGTATGTCAGTATTTAAGAAAGGCTGGTAGAAGGGTTGGGTGGGAGAGCTTTTACAGTCACTCCAACCACAGAAGCCTTTAAGCTAAATTCTACTTTAAGCTAAATTAAAAAGAAAATAAAACAATATCAAAACTTACAAAAATCCTCTATACATTAACTCCCTCAACAGCAAGTAGAATTAACTAATCCTTCTCTCCTGTAGTTTAAAAAAACAGTAGCAAAACTTACAGAAATCATCTCCACAGCCAGCAAGCAGACTTAAACAATCCTTCTCACAGGTGGTTCATCATTAAGGAAGGAATACTGATTGCCACATAGGAGTGCATTAGGCTCAGGGAAAAGAACACAAGGGCCAAAGTGCCCAGCTGGTTCAGTTCTGGAGTTGCCCAGGTAGTAAGGGAAAAGAGATTAGCCTATAGAAAATTCAGGAAGACCAAGAGAGAGGTGGATAGGGAAAATTGCCTAAGGTTGGCTAGTGAGGCAAATATGGAAGTCTGGTGAGCTAGGGCACAGAAGGAGCTGCAGATAGTGGAAGGAATTAAAGGGGGGAGAAGGCTTTCTTTTACTAGATAAATCAAAAAAGGGACAAGAAAGACGGGACTGTTAGGCTTAAGAAAGGGGAGGAGTGGGTGGAAAATAACAGGGGAAAAGCAGAGATACTAAATGAATACTTCTGTTCCATTTTAACCAGGGAGAAGCATGGACCAATGCCTTCAGGAGGGAGAAGAGGAGCAAGGGGGAGTGGAACACAGATGTAGTGATAGAGAAGGACAGAGTGAGGGAGGGGCTGCTAGCACTGAAGGTGGATGGATCATCAGGCCTGGACAAAGTACATCCAAGAGTAGTAAAGGAACTGGCTGAGGAGCTGGCAGGGCTGCTGGCAGGCCTATTTATTTATTTGAATTTTGGTAGGCCCACTGAGACCATGCAGTCCTTTTTTCAGTGACAACCTGGGAGACAATTGCGGCACAATACAACTGATAAATGCATGAATATTACAACGTACAAAGGATTAATAATGATTCAAGGTAGTACAGAGGCATTCAAGATGTATGACATTATGAACATCCAGAAATTTATATTAATCATTAAGCATGGTACTAAAATTGTAGAATTTGTGCAATACAGGACTAAGTGATAAATATTTACAAGACATATGTGTCGGAGTAACGTACCCTGAACATCAGCAGGTACAGAGAAGATAGTGATTAGTTAACTTTATTTATTTTATTTATCTATTGAAATGTTTCACCAGGAAGGCACACTGAACAACATGTTGCTCATCTCCCGATGCAACTGGGGGGGGGAGAGTACAATTGAATGAAGAATTAGACATACAGTTTAACATTTAACATATCCGAGAAATTAAACGTTCAATTACATTTCTAACAAGACATACAGTTAAAAAATATCATAAATAATTATACAATTGCATTTATGACATAACCTACAGTTAAATATATCATACCTGTGGAATATGCATTTAATTACAAGTGGCATATCTGAGGAACATAGCACAGAAATTTAATGTATCCTTGGAGCCAACTCCTTGCAGGAACGGATCATGGTTAAGAGGCAGATTATTTAGCAATTATTGAATAAGAGAGGTGCAGTGGGGGACGTCAAGGAGGGTAGAGGGGTAGACAGGGGAAACCAGCTGGGGGAAGGAGAGGATAAATATGGGGGGAACATTACTGGAGAAAAGCAAGCAAAAAAAATCAGTTGTGAGGGGTAAGTTAACACAGGGCTAGTGCAATCTGGGAGCACCTCAGACAGAACAAAAAGTGCAAATTATTAGCTCAAGTTAACTAATTCATTTGATTATGTGCAGGGGGTTGAGAAGGGGGTAAGAGAGAGAGAGGTAGGGGTAAAGGATAGGGAAGGGAAGGACGAGTCACACCTGGAACTAGCCCCTTCAGAGTGCGGAGATAGCTGCCAGTGGCAGAATGAGATGAGGACTTAGGCTAAGGGGCAGGAGTAGGCAAGGACAAGTTGATTATAGATAGGAGAGGGGATAGTAAAGGGAAAGAGGAGGAGGAGGGGTGGAAGAAACTTGCCTAAGGCTAGGCCTTTTCAGGATGCTGAGAACCCTGCCAGAGAGCAGAGTCAGGCAAGGACGAATTGAGTGGAGAGGATAGAGGGGAAAGGAGAGGGAAGGAAGAGTAATTTCCCAGTGCTGGCCCCCTCCAGTTAAAGCAAGTGCAGAGGGGGGATTAAGTAGATAGGAGGTAAGCTCTTTTTTGAAGAGTGATATGGTAGGGCAGGGAGTAAGACAGGTGGAAGGGGTATTTAATAGTTCACTAGGGTCAAGCATGGTGCCACAGGACTGGAGAACAGCACATGTGGTGCCCTCTACAAAAGCAGTCCCAAGGATGACCCAGGGAATTACAGACCAGTCAGTCTGACCTCAATCATGTGTAAGCTCATGGAGACCATACTTAAGGAAAGGTTGGTAGAATATCTAGAGAAGCATGGTCTCCAGGATGTAAGGCAGCATGGGTTCATGGGGGGGGGGGAGATCACATGAATGATTAACTTCTTTGACTGGGTCACTAAGACAGTAGACAGGGGCTAAGCAGTAGACATCCTCTATCTGGATTTCAGCAAGGCCTTTGACTATATGCCTTACAAAAGGTTGATTAGGAAGTTGGTGGATACTGGGGTTGGGGATAAGATGACCAGATGGATGGAAAACTGTCTGAGAGACAGAATCCAGAGGATGGTAGTGGGGGAGAGTTATCTGGCACCAGAGAGCTCACAAGTGGGGTCCTGTAGGGCTTGGTGCTGGGACCAATGTTGTTCAGTGTCTTCATCAATGACATTGGGGCTGGCATTAAGGGCAAAATGTACCTATTTGCAAATGACTCTAAGCTCTGCGGGAGAGTGGACACAGCTGAAGGGTTACAGGGCCTACAGGATGATCTGGAAAAGCTGGTGAGGTGATCTGGGATCTGGCAGCTTGACTTCAATGCCAAGAAATGCAAAGTTAGGCACATTGGAGCCAACACTCCCAGGACAGAGTACCACCTAGGTGGTGTCCAGGTATCTGCATCAGAGGAGGAGAAGGACCTGGGAGTGATGATTGTGACGCTTGGCCAGCTGGTTATGATTATTGTATGATATTGATATAAATAAATGGTCAATGTATGAAATATCAGTCTTTAAGATTTGACCCTTTAAATTACAAGGTGTCAACAGCTGAAAACCAGGATGTAATTAAATAGACCAGAAGGAAACAGTTAATTGGAACATCCTTCTAGAGAGACAGTTTATGGCCCTCATCACCTGCTGCTGCTTTTGAAGTTAGAACTTAAATACAAATTTTATTACATCAGGAAAGGACATCATTTAGCTGATTTCTGTTGGCTATTTCACACTTGGGTGATGGATTGCAGGGTTTTAAACCTCAAAGGAACTGGTTGATCAAAGACTCATAATTTGGGAAATGGGTTTTTTGCTGGTGTTCACGTTATTTAAAATACCTCCTGGTAGGAAATCATGTTTGTAATTTTAAATTCTAAACAGGAGGAGCTGGATGACTCACAAAGGGGGTGGAGAGACAGAGTTAAACTAATACTTGTGTCTGAACTGTTTGATATATCATCTTGGGACTCTAGAGAGAGACACAGCCCTCTGATCTAACTTCAAAAATGCACTTACAGAGGTAATACCTTAGATAGCAAAGATCTAAATGTATTGTGGTAGAAGTTTTATTCTATAAGTTTCCCATTTTATTTTGTAACTGTAAGCTCATTGATATTTGTTCTGTATTTTATTGTACTTATTTTACAGTTTTTTAGTTAACCACATTGTCTTAAGATACTGCTTGGGTGTGTCTTCCAAGTTCTTTTTGCATGTGATGTATACATGGTTAATTTTGACAGCTGTTTGAAGGGCTTAATGGTGTTTCTGAGCTTGAGTAAAACGGTAAGAATATACCTAAGGTCTCTTATAGAGTTTTAAGGGTTCATTTTGGAGACCTGGCTTGGTGCCCCTGGTGAAATGGTGAAAGATTATACTGCAGTCCCGAAGAGGGAATATATCTCAGCCTGTAATTGAGTATGCTAGCAAATGGTTCACAGTTTGAATCCCCCCAGAACTTGAGACTAAAGGTGATTCGGACCCAAAAGCAGACAGGAGGGTTACCCTGTCTGTTACCTGTTCACACTATTGCACTCTGAGGTTGACACTGTGGGAGCAGAGAGCCTGACCTGCGGAGTGCGTTTGTGACAATGATCACTAGTGACCTGAAGCACTCCACGCAGTGCAAGAAAGCAGCAGCAAGGGCAAACAAGATGCTGGGATGCATAGCTAGAGGGATCAGTAATAGGAGAGAGGAGGTTATACTACCCTTGTACAGGTCTCTTGTGAGGCCACATCTAGAGTATGGAGTTCAGTACTGGTGCCCACACCTCAGAAAGGACATTAACCTGCTGGAGAATGTCCAGAGAAGGACTACAAAGGTGATCGCGAGTCAACAAGGCATACGAGAAGAGGTTGAGGGCACTGAATATGTATTTCTTGGAGGAAAGGAGAGAGAGAGAGAGGACATGATTGGGACCTTCAGGTACCTGAAAGGGATAAATAAGGTGGATAAGGAGAGTCTCCTTAAGCTGAGTGGCAACCATAGCACAAGGGGGCACAGTCTTAGGCTAGAGGGAGAGATGCTTAGAAGGGAGGCCAGGAAGCACTTCTTCACAGAGAGATAGATAAAAGATAGATAAAACCTTTACTTTTTGACAGGAGATAACTTTTAGGACTGTGAGGCCCTGTTTTACGAAGTTGGCCTGTTGAGAGCATACAGTTACATTGGGAGTTTCACGCTTAGATTTGTCATGGTTCCACACTGACAAATAAACAATTGGAGCATTACAATTGCATTAGGAAAGTGTCAGATTTTTAAATGTGTTATATTACCAGAGTTGACAGACAGTTGAAACATAAACATTAAATAGCATATGGTAAGCCTAAGTTTCACAAATTTTAAAAATGACATGCATATGTTAAAGACATACACCTAAGTAACAAAAAGGGGAATTAGTTTATTGCAATCATCCTTTACCTCACCCCCCCTAAACATGTGAAACAAACGTTAGGTGGCACAGAGGTAAACCTCTGTGCCTACAATTTTTACATGAGGATTAGAAAGTTACATATAAATTACAAAGAGAGCAATAGTTTATTGCGATCTTCCCCATAATTACAAAAAATTATTTTTATACTACCCTATGCAGAGGCATTTATCCTTCCACATTATATTTATGCCTGCTTTAAACTGTCCTACATATTTTGCATTACGAATTTCAGGATCCATCTCATTCCAGGTTTTTGAAAGATAAGACTTTCTTTGCATCTTATTGTATACATTAGTCTCAAAGGGAATCGTTAAACATCTGTGTTTTTTAGATCTCTCAGATTATATTTATTTGGATTCTGTTCATTTTTGGCTTTGTTTGTACTTTCTCCTCCAAATTCTACATGCTGTATGCTTTTAACCCTATCTGCTTTTTCCTTCGGGTTTCAAGGGAGTCCCAATTGAGTTATTGCAGAAGGCTACAATGATGTGCAGAATATTAACATTTTAATATAAACTTAGCCATTCTGTAGTATGTTTTATCCAGCCTATTATTTAGCAGGGCCTTTGTAGCGTGTTGCTATGTTAAACTCCTGTACTCCAGTATGGGGGGGGGGGAGTAGTAGTTGCACAGCAGCCCCATTTCTGATTTCTTTGGGTAGTACTGAAACTTTCCTTCGAAGTACCCCCAGTCTGACATTGACTTTTCCTACAGCACTGGTCGCATGATCCTCAAAAGTAAGTTTGTTGTCTGCAGAATCTGCACCCCTAGATACTTGTAAGCTATTACCTCTTCCGATTTATGTTTGTCTAAAGTATATATACTGTATTCAGACTATTATGTTGTACCTTTGCTGTGCATCTGAGGTTGAACAGCATTACTTGTGCTTTTTTCTTACTCAGAACCATTTTTTGAGTTTTGTAGCCAGTGCTGCAGGTTATCAAAATCAGACTGTAGGGTGCTCTGCAACTCCACATTATCTTTGGCCCTACCTGTTAGTGCCATATCATTGGCATAAGGAGAGATCTTACTTCTTTCTATCAGTTGTGGCATGGGATTTATGTCGATGAGGAAAAGTAGGGGGCCCATGATTGAGCCCCGGGGCATGCCCCTATAGTTCCCCTCCCTTTCTGACAAAGTTCCATCTATGCAGACCTGTTGCATGCGTTCTGTTAGATATGAGAGCATCCATGTCTTCGCTTGATCAGAAATGCCAACAAGCATTAGCCATTTCATCAAGATGTTATAGTTGACCAAGTCAAAGGCCTTGGAGAAGTCAAGTAACACTGCGCTGACAGACTCCCTCAACTCCAGTCCATTGGATATTGTCGATGAAGTCTGCCGGGGCAGTGTCCATCGACCTCCCCGCCCTAAAACCAGCCTAGCTGTCTGTAGGCAATTTATATTTCTAGAAGTACTCGTATATTTGGGCACATACCAATCTTTCTAAAACCTTTGAGATGGCAGATAGCAGATCTATTGGATGGTAGTTTGTTAAATTATCCCATCCCCTACCTTAAAGATTGACACAACTTTGGAATTTTTCCAAAAATCAGGAAATATGTTTTGTTGTAAACTTGCATAAAATAAACTAGTCAATATTAGAGTTATTTGTTCTACTGAATGTTTAAAATTTTTTATTTCTACTTGGTCCAGTCCAGTGGTCTTTTGTGAGTTTAATTGTTTAATTTGTTTATTTGTCTTCGAACCTCTTCCAATTTTATAACTTGAAAATAAAATTGTGGTGGTTTGCTCTCAGGTTGTAATTCTTTATTTAAGAGTCCATGTATTAGGTTATTGTTATCTGCTGAACAGTTTGTATTTATATCTGGGAGATGGCAAAAGTACTGATTCAAGTTGTTAGCTATCTGATAAGTAATCATGTCTATTCCCTTCTCATCATGTATTTTTATATCCATTTCTTTCTTTGCGTTTCCTTTGAGTTGTTTTATAAGTTTCCAGTATTAAGCAGGATTTCTCGTCCAATTTATTTTATTTTGATAATATCTTTTCCTTGCCTTTTTTTTAATCATACTTTTACATTTGTTTCTGATTTTTTTAAACAATTCCCAGTCATCAACTTTCAGGGACCGGTTTGCCTTTTACCAAATCCTATCCTTCCATCTTATTTGTTTTTTAATTTTTTCATCTATCCAAGGATGGTGTTGTTCTCGTTCTTTCACTTTTTTAAAGGGGGTATTGTTGCATATCTCCACATAATTGTTTTGTGAAATCTCTGACTGCTAGATCTACATCTGGTATCAGATTTATGTGTTCCCAGTTTATTTGCTCTAGCTGTTTTTGGAAAGATGTTTTATTAAAGTTTTTAAAATTGCTACCCTATGTATTTTACAACAGATTTACTTTCTCATGACTGTATTCTGTATTGCATTTTATGTAACAATGGTCCCCTAGGTTGGGTGCCCCTATCTTGTAATCTAATAGAGTAATGCCTCTAGTCTTAAAAATTAGGTCCGGGATATTTCCATGGCTTGAGTGAGTACTTCTACGTGTTGGGGTATTTACTACAGCATCTGTGTTAAACCCAAAGACTGAAACTCAGTTTCAAGTCTGAGGCCTCTGGTTGCTCCCCAAGCTGCATTGAAGTCACCAATTAAGATTACCTCTTTTTGTCCAATTAGAGTGTTCATCTTCACAAACAGTGTCTCAAAGGCTGTAGTCTTTGCTTTGGGATGAGAGTAAATTACCCCAACACACATTTTCAGCTTAATAATATGGACTAAGATCAGTTCTACACCTTCAATGTTACCTGAAAAAAAGGGTTTCCAATTACCCCAGGTTGCTTTTAACATACTGTATAATGCTACCCCTCCCCCTCTATGTGGTCTGTCATATCTGATTAATTCATAACTATTTATAGAAAATTATGTAGCTAAATGGTTTTTGTAAACCATGTTTTTGAGATTACTACAATGTCATATTTTCCTTCATTTATCCAATGTTCTAATAATATATTTTTTTCCTACGAGACTTCTAGCATTGTTATGTGCTATTTTGACAATGCTAGTCTGTTGCATTGGTCACTGGTTGGTCTCAATATCTCCACTCATCAATGCAAGTATTAAGATAAATAGCAGTCCCCTTCTGAAGTTTATGCTTACAAACTTCAAGCCAGGGTATAACTGATTTGTTCCATGTGATATTTTAGTGTATTTATTGTTTTGATAGCTTTTACATTTATTTCTTCTTCTTGATATTCTTTGTTTAACTTTGAATTTGAAGCTTACAAGCAATATTGCCAGTGATTTGCACAGTTTCTGTTAATGTTTAACTTGCATGGCTGATTTTTACTTTGTTTGTTTGTTGAATTTTGTTGACCTGGAAAGCCCACTGGGCCTAGAAGTCCCTTTTTCAGGGGTGACCGGGGGGGGGGAGGGGGGATACAGATGGTAAGCAGCTGAAATTGAACCAAATTAAGCTGTTGGTGGTATTTTTTAGTGAATGAGGGAAATTTGGCCAGGACACCGGGGAAATTCCCCTACTCTTTTTTCGATAAGTGGCATGGGATCTTTTAACATCCACCTGGACTACCACCAATCCAGGCAGATGGGACCTTGGTTTAACGTCTCATCTGAAAGGCGGCACCTCAGAAGTGCAGCACCCCTCTCATGCTGCAATACAGTGTCAGTACTGGGATATTAACCCAAGTGCCAGATGTGGGAACTGAACCCACAGCCCTCTGATTTCCCGGCCTCAGAGGCGAGTGTGCTACCTACTGAGCCACTGTCACTATAATAATTATTAACCCCAGTCAAAAGGCAGAAAAATTCATTGTAAATGCAGGTTTATACAATTAACAAGCCCTTTTAAAAATAATGCAACTGACCTTTGCCCCACCCCAGTTAGCAGTTAAAATCAAGTGCAAGTTATACAGTTTCCAATAACCAAAAAGGATAAACAATCTATATTAACCTTTTAATAGAGATACAGCAGGCTTTCATCTCACTGTTGTTGGCAATTGTCAAAATACAAATTATTTTAGATATAAAGTTTTATAAGTTCTATATGCCAAAAAGGGGGTAGAAATGGGGGGGGGGGTGCACAATCTATTTCCCCAAGCTGGATGCCCTACAGATCTTTACTAATCAGCATAGCCCAGATATCCTGGCAGTTGTAGAAACCTGGCTTACACCCAAAATTCCCGACCTGGCTATCGCTCTTCCAGGCAACAATGTTTTCAGGCTGGACCGGAAGTTCAAAAGAGGTGGTGGATGTGCAATTTACCTTAAAGATTCGTTACTGGGACTCCCCATCACTACCCCCTTCCAACCACTGCTGCTCTGATTCTTCCTATCAGAATCTTATTAGGTGCCCATAACAAATCCCTCACAGTTGCCTCAGTGTGTATCCCCCTGAAAGAACAAGATAATGGCCTTAACGTTGTCTTGGAATTCACCAGGTCCTAACCTCCTGATTCTGAAATGATTCTGCTTGGAGACTTTAATATAAACTGGCTCACATCTGATGCAGGGGTCCATAAGGATGTCTCCTCATCGGCCAGTCTCACCCAGATGGTCATCTCTCCGACCAGGAAAAACTTCAAATCTGCACCAGCACCCTCCTGGATTGAGGATTCTTACCAGCCACCCAACTCGTATCACAAATACCTCAGTCCTCCCTGACTCGCTTAGTGACCATTCCCCTGTCATCTGTGAATGGTCAAACAAATTCCGTAAGCCCCTCCTAATATCATCACTAGTAGAGTCCTACCACGTGGGCAGTTGTTGTACCTCAAAATATGCCTCTACCTCCAAGACTGGTCCCCTATCTACAAAGCAACAGATGTAAATAGTGCGCTGGATTACTTCAGCAACACTTTCAATGCAGCCTGTGACTCCTATGCTCCTTTTAAAAAGCGCAAAGTCAAAGCCCTTTGCAATCCCTGGCTCTTGGCTGATCTCTTACGCCAACTAAAATCTAGAGATTGCTTCTGGGATCTGGCCAGAACCACTGGTAAAGAAACTGACATCCAAAACTATAAACATGCATGGAATAACTGTACCAAATCTATCTGGCAAAAGAAATCTACCTACTTCAAGAATGCTGTCACAGATACCTGGGGTAATGGAGGGGCATTTAGGAACAATATTAAAGAGGTCATTGGAAAGCAGCTAACAACCTTCCCAACCCGCTCAACATAAATGGGTCTACTACACATGACCCTAAAATTATAGCAAATACCTTCAACACTGCATTCACTGATCTCAGCAGTGTTCCCCCTTCTGACTTTTTCAAGGACTATGACTCTCCCTCTCCACCACCCAATGCCTCCTCCTCCTCTAGCCACCCACCTTTTTATTTCAAAGCAGTCAAGACGCATGATGCCCGCAAATGCATTACCAAAGCCATCACCAAATCCAGATCCAGCAGTGATACACTTGACCTTAAACTGCAGTCCCTCACCCTTGATGAGGCGTTACAGCCACTGACATATATTTTCAACCTCTCACTTAGGCTTAGCCAGTTACCTAACAAATGGAAATCCGCCACTGTTACCCCGTCCATAAAAGTGGTGATAAGGCCACTCATGGAAACTACTGACCGATCTCTATATTGCCACCCCTCTCCAAGGTCCTTGAACATATTGCAGCAGATACGCTCACAGATTTTCTGGACAAATGCAATATCCTGTGCTCGCAACAACATGGCTTTGGGAAAGGACATAGCACCTCATCTGCCCTACTGGAATTCTCTGGCATTCTTCACAGCTCACTGGACAATGGTCAATTAATTGGGTCCATCTTTATCGATCTGACGAAGGCATTCAACACTGTCCATCACCACCTACTGCTTGTGCAACTTCTGAATGCTGGGGTCTCTCCCGACTTCACTGCCTGGTTCAAAAGCTACTTGTAGAACCGGTCTCAAAGAGTAAAAATTGCAGATGTCCTCTATGATACCAGGCCAGTTCGCTCAGGTGTCCCCAGGGAGCCATTCTGCTCAGCTTGTTCCTGAACTCCCTTCCAAATTCTTGCTCCGAAACAATCATCCTTTATGCAGATGATGCTGTAATTCTTGCCTCCCATAAAGATCCTGAGCCTCTACAAGACAACCTTCAGCTTGGCTTCACATTTGTTGAAAATTGGTTATCAAATCATAATCTGGTCCTCAATAAGAAAACAAAGTCTATGATGTTCAGCAGCTCTCATAACAAGCATAAGCTGCACCCCTATCCATCAAAACCAGTCATGGAGTCACCCTGGAACAGGTTTAAGACTTTAAGTACCCTGGGATCACTCTAGACCCTCATCTAGCTTACAGTGCCCACATTGACTCTGTAGCCAAAGCAGCAAATACTCGCCTTGGCCTTCTCTTCCGGCATAGGTAACATCTTACCCCAGAAGCCTTGACTGTCGCTGTTCAGAGCTCTGTTGTCTCCATTTTTGACTATGGGCTTATCATCTATGGCTCTGCCCCCGCTACCACTCTTAGATGCATATCACCTCGCTCAATAAGGCCTGCTGACTTCTCGATGGATCCCACCACCTCACACATGTGTGCGACCTCTATGCACAAACTGGATGGCTGCAACTCACTAATCGGATAAAGTACCTAACCTGCACCATGGTGAAGAAAATAACTATGGGCCCTAGCAATAACCCCTGCTCAACCAAGGGGTCTGAATCATAGCTCCTGTGGGTTCCACATTGTCAAACCTCACAAGGTCAAAGATCTTGTGCCTACAGGGTGCCCAGCTGGCTAAATGGTCTAAACAGTTACATCTCCTCCACTCCTACCTCTGGTGAATTTAAATCTAAGCTCTGCCTCTTTCTCACTGCCTCTAGTTCCTGTGACTGCCTCCATTAGCTGACCCCATGAATATTTCCCAAACCTTATGTAGTTCTCCTATTAGCATTTGGTTACCCCTTAACACACACTTCCCCATGTTATGTCTATGATAATGTCTCTGGCTGTGCTCCTTCTCTATAGCTCTCCACCCCATATGCTTCCTCTCTTGTCCTCTATCCTCTCTGCACCTCATTCGCTATCTCCTTGTAACCTAGCCTCCAAAACTTTTTTTGTTTCTCAGATGCTTTGTAACTCTGTTTAGCTTACACTTTTGTAACCTTGTCCTATGTATTGAATTTGTAATCTGACTTACATGTCTTATGTTTTGAATTGTAACCTGATGTGGAACCTTTGTAAAAGACCCCTGGTTCAAAGGTATTATAATCCTAGACTTAATAAATAAAAAATAAATAAAAGTACGGTTTCTTCACGCTCCAAATTTGCTTAATTTTTTTAAATGTTACAGAAAGAAGGCTACCTTTATAATTACACTTATCCCTTAAAAACATATTACAGTAAATAGTAAATGATTGTAATTAAACTTCTTCTAAGACTACACTGTCATTTTAAGAATGAAATAGGCACTTTGTGCTATACAAGGACTTCAGACTGCTTTGTTTTCCCTATTTATAATAGTAAAAACACAAACAGAGATTTCATTAAGATTTGCAGACCAGAAACAGCTTTGGGATCCTCAGGCACACAAGCTGAACTTTTTACCACCGCTGCGATGCCCCTCAGAAAAGAACCTGTCAATAGTTATATTTTAAATTATTTGTCTTACCTTTATAAGGTGTCTGAGGCCCTCAATTCAGGCTTATGGGCTTGTGGCAGGGCTAAGGCTAATGAAAATATGCCACTTGCGCTCATACCTAGCGCTCGTGCTAGGCTACAGCGTGGCTTTTTAAAGTTGACTAGCCCTGCCTCCACACACCTATGCCACATTTCTACTGAGAGGGTGGTAGACACTTGGAATATGCAACCAGAAGAGGTGGTCTCGTTGAAGACAGTGGGCAGCTTCAGGAGAGGCTGGGATTGGCATGGGGAACGTAAGGATCATGGGTAAGGAGGATGGAAGGAGTGGGAAGGGGGAACAGGAACAGTAGCTCAAGCTGTGGACCCTGCAATATGAGCAGACTAGATAGACCAAATGGCCTTTTTACTGCTGGCTTCTTTGTATATTCATATGATCTCAGATCTTCCACATGAAAGTGTGGCATACTATCAGCCTAGATCACTGGGCATATTTGTTTTTTTGTTTTAATCCTACAGATTCCTCCTTCTGCTGATAAATGCCTCAGGCCTACTTCAGAAAATATATTTTTTACACTGAGCCACTTATTCAGATGCCTACTTTCCAATCTATTATTTCCTTTTATAAGTTGGTCTCACTGATTTGGGTTCTTTGTCTTATGCCTTGGAGTCATCCCAATCATACCACTCAAGTGTCCCACATTAAGAGGAATGCAGCCCTCATTTTACAACACAGAACTGCACCATCCCACATGAAAAAAGGTGTCTCCCATAGTGAAGGTGCACTCTCACATTATAAACCCAGACCTTGAAGCATTAATTCATAATCTACAAAGCTAAATTCATGAAAATTAAAAAAGCCTTCGCTCCCAGCTTTGTAAGCTTGCATCTACATGTTTGATAATGTGTCTTAAATTCTGAATGCCAGTGGCCCATATTTTGTTGACAATAGTTGAATGGTATGGGCCTGATTAATTTGCTTAGGGGATTGAGAGATATGGAGTAGGGCACTCTTGTAAGTTCCAGGGGGAGGGCATTAGGGCATCCTGTCTGATGCTACTACCCAGCCCTTTACCTACTTCCTGCCAGTTATGTGGACCACTGTGTCTCTCCCCCCACCAGTAGTTGAGGAAGTAGTGCTATGATGTGACTGCAATGAAATGAGCAACTGGCAGTGGGGGAACTGACACCTAATATACTGTTGGAGGTAGGCTGGCAGCTCGGGGAGCAGTGCTGATGAGTTTGGGGGCAGTGTACTTGACAGCCCTCTGCAGTTATGGGCAAACAACAGAAAGAGCTGAGGTAAATAAAATGTTCAGGAGCTAGCCCTTTTTCACCTTAAAGATAGGATGCTTTTGTTCTAGGAAACTGTCATGTATTGCCTTTGATGAGATGAAAGGAAAGGACAGAAATATCCATTCTGGCAGGCTATTGCGAATTCTCTTACAAGTGTCATAATTGCCAGGGAAGTTTGACATCACAAGGTAGCCAGAAAATTGTGTTGTTGAGAAAGCACAAGAGTGACATCTATTGGCCTAAGTGCTAGGACAGACCGGAGATTTTGACACTTTATAAAGAGCTTAAAAACCAGGGTCTCTCTCTCATTTTGCTGAGCATCTTCAAGGGGACACTTCTCCTGACACACAAGAAGCAAGACTGCTATCAAAGGAAACTGAAACTTTCATTTACTTTTCCTGGACTTCAATCCACTATGAATTTAAGGTAGAACTTAGCTAACAATTGTAAGGCATTTTTTTGTATGTACATATCCACTTTTTATTTGTGTTATTCTGTGATCACATTGATCAAACCTTTATGTTGTAATGTATGATAATTATTTAATTATTTTGTGAAGACATTTGTTTTGTTTACGAAAACTGCTTGAGAGAGATTTCTATATTGCATTTGTGATTGTGGGATGTTTCAGTAATAATCTGTGACTAAACTGTTATTGCTAAGGGATGCCATCATGGGAGATCACGTGATGCAGTCAACTGGGTAGCTGCTTTTGCGATTGCTCCCGCTAATCCCTCCCGTACAACCGTCTTTATTTCAATATATTCTGCATGAAGGAAGACAGAGAAACATCTTAATGAGAGTTCAACATATCTGGCTGAATTTAGGTGTTTTTCGGTGGTGCAACTGACAGGATGGAAGCGGAGATGCGGTCGGCTCTCCCACGACACACGCCACCTACCACTCCCGAGAAGACTAGTAAGAGATCCAAGGCCCATCCTGGGCTTACGGGGCGGCAGTCCTCTGGCTCCCAAGAACAGTCCCCCTTCACTTTTGATCGCTTTCTGGACGAATTTCCCCCGTTCAGAAAAGAATTGCGGTCCCTGACAGAAGAATTTAGATCGGTCTCTACTAAACTGGAGGAGTCAGCAATCCGAACGTGAGACTGCAAAGCCCGCCTGATATCTCTGGAATGAAGAGTAGAGAAGGTGGATCCTGCGATGGCTTCAACTCAACAACGCATAGCAAAACTAGAAGCTAAAATTGAAGATTTGGAAGGGAGGTGCCGCTGCAATAATGCAGCAATAATCAGACTTCCTGAGCGTGAAGAAGGGAACAACTCAGTGCTTTTTGCTCAGAAGCTTGTGAAGAAATTAGCTGAGACCTCTCCATTTGGCCCAACCTATGTCATAGAATGGGCCCGCAGGGCTTTAAGACCCATACCCCTGCCTGGTGCCCCACCAAGAACCTTCATCTTCATATTTTTGAGCTATCGGGACTGCCAATATTTTATGGTGAAGATCAAAGAAATTAAAGAAGTGCAGTGGGGTGGCAAGATGATATGTGTGGCTCAAGGTCTTTCCTTATCAGAGAAACAGAGAAGAGCGGCCTACCATGCCATTGTCACCAAGCTTCTGGCAGCAAACATAAAATTTTGAATGGGCTACTCTGCCAATTTTGAGGTGCAACTAGAGGGGAAATGGGTTCCTTTTGAAGATCCGAAGGTGGCTGAGGATTCCTTTAAGAAGGCGCTTCCCGATTTGTTTCATAACAGTTGAAATTATTGACTCTAAAAATCCAGAAGTTTTTTTCATTGCTGTAGCTCACCATAGTGAGTAGTAGGCTGAAAGTGCTTTCCTAGTGAACTTTCTTTTTATTTTAACATTTATTGACTGAACGTTGTCCGGCTAAGCCTCTTGCAGTGGGGGGCACGAGGGTAATGTGCTGTTTCACTTCATGTTAGGCTCCCAGTTGCAAGCTTAGTCCTGACAGTCCTACAGTTCTGAGGGCATGTTTGCAGTTAGGAAAAAGGGACCCTCACATTTTTCCTTTTTTTTTATTGTCTTTTCTTTATTTTTTAATGCTGCCCTTGGTTAAGCCTGTCACCTGGAGATACTCTGGGTTCCTGCTACCCCTATATTTCGAGACACATTTCCTGTTAGTTCTCTGACATAGAGGGGAGAGCCCATGGTGTTTAATTTTATGTGCAGAGCCTTTCAAGACATGGTGCGGTCCACGCTGGCAAACACACCCTTTCCTTTTTATTTATTTATTTCTTTTTGCCATCACTGCACGAGGGCACAGTAAACGCCCCCCCAGAATGAGAGCTGTTTCTCACACTCAAATTAGTTCACTATCCTCTGCCACGTGGTTAGCTAAAGTAGCATGGTTTGCTCTCCCTGGGGCTCAGCTGAATCCGGAGTCCACCCAGCCCCATTCCATCCCCTGCACTGCTCAGGCTGGGTATTCTCCTTTGTGGGTCTCCAAACTGAAGTGGTGGCTCAGGGACTCCTACCCCATTTATTGGTTAGTGTTTAAATCAATTTGGGGGGGTCACTGCTCTCCTGCAGAGTTAGTTGTTAAACGTTTGTGATGGTGGGTATGGGGGGAGATCAGGCTACCAAAGAAGGTACGTCACGTACCAGAGAGCTATCAGTCAGAGTCAGGGTACCAAGCCTTGTTTGCCAGGCAGTTCACTCAGATCCTTGACCCTTAGGAAGGAAGGGCGGAAAAGGAGGTAGGGGAGTGAAGGGATTATCTGCTGTATTGGGATTTGTTTTCCTATACTGGGGAATTTTTCTGTGGGGGAGTGTTTTGGGGGCTGGGGGTGGGTAGGGAGGGTCGATTTGGCATCATGGAGGGGTTAGTTTTTCTTTATATGTGGCATCGTTACCAGCTGTGGTACAGAGGTTTTCGATACCTGAGAGTCTCTAATGGCTCTTCCTAAAACATTTTTATCATGGAATTTTCATGGGGGTCGTAATAAAATCAAAAGGTATAAGGTGTTGAAGCATATCCATTTGATCAGGAGTGACATCTCCTTTCTCCAAGAAACCAACCTGGAGGAAGAGGAAGGCACCCTTTTTCATTGGCAGTTTTGTAGGGCAGGGTTTTAATACAGGGGATAGCACCCAGAGTTGGGGGGGGGATCACAATCCCAATTGCAAGAGGCACTTCATTTGTGTCTGATCAGATTATTAGAGATCATAATGGTAGATATGTCTTTGTGTTAGGCCTGTTAGAGAGAACCACTATACTATTGGGCAGTGTTTATGGTCCAAACGCGGACTCCCATGGGTTCTTCATTGATTTGTTGAAGGTGTTAGCCCCTTTTACCAGCCTACCTTTTATAATAGGAGGCAATTGGAATCTTCCGTTTTCCTCAGATCTGGATACATCTGACCCCAAGCATAAAAGGTTGTCACCTGCACAGAGATCCATCAGAGACTTGATGGATCATCTTGGCTTGTGTGACCCCTGGAGAACTCTCCACCCGCAATCAAGGGAGTACACCTTTTGGTCGGGGGTACATAACTCCCAGTCCAGGACTGAGTACATTTTAATCAGTAAGACACTGCTAGGGGGATTGGTGGATGCAAAAATAGACCCCGTGGTGATCTTCGATCACTCCGTAACTTGGAGCTCCCTAACACTACCCACTGATGTACCTAAAGAATCCAGCTGGAAGTTGAATAACCAGCTTCTTAAAGATAAGGCAATTGTTAAGCGCATAGGTCAAGAGATTGATCGGTATACATTGGACAACTTAAATTCGACTGGCTGGTTGGATTTGGAGTGGTGCGCTTTAAAATGTGTCCTACGGTACACATTTATTAAACTAGCGGCTCAGAGAAAATGTGGTAGGGAACAAAAAGCTCTGTAGCTCCTAGTTTAAATACCTAGGTGTGTGGTTAGACCATAATCTATCATTCACTGAGCACATCAAGGACCTTGTAAAGAAGTTAAGGCAGCGGCTGGGGCTATTCTTTAGAATTAACCAGTTTCTTACTGGAGATGCAAAAGTGCGCCTTGTCCAAACTACTTTTCTTTCTCTGATCGATTATGCAGATTTCCTTTATAGTCAATGTCCCAAAGCCTCGCTTGCAAAGTTGGATACGCTTTACCACAGGGCCATCCGGTTTATTACTGGTCTCCCCATCTCTACCCATCATTGTTCCTTGTACAAAGCCATTGGGTGGTCCTCTCTTATGTTTAGGCATAATAGAAATGCAGCCCTTTGGACTTATAGAGTCTTCTTGATGTGGCTTCCACAATATATAATAGACTGTCTCTCACTAAGTGAGCCAGGAACGTATGCCCTAAGAAGCACATCCTACATCACATTATGTATCCCCAAGTCTTCCTCTCACTATGGCAGAGTGGCCATTAGTTTCCCCTGTTGCCATTGTGGAACAAAGTACAAAAATTATTGAAATTAAGCTGCCTCTGCAGTATGAATGCCTTTAAATCTCTATATGCTCATTATGTATGTGAGCCATGCAATTGCTACCCCTGCTCCTAATTTTTGTCCAAAGCATCAGGCTGCTGCCCTCTGAGCATAGATGAATTCATGATCGCTTGTAACCTTTGGTGACCTTAACTCTGTGAGCATCTTATGCCTTATATGTTTTTCCCCTCTAGAAATCCCTGTAGGGTTATTATCTCTTCATGGCTTCGCGGCTGCTACACCTTACTTGCCCTGCTGTCTTTTACATATTGCTTAATCTGTGGCTCTTATTCCCCTTCCCTGTGCAATTTAACTGCCCTATTTCATCTTCGTATTCCCTTTCCACTGCATTCCACTCTTACTGTCTCTTTCCTCCGTCCCCCAACTCTCTTCCCTGCTGTAGACTAGTCTTTCAGGGGCTGCTTGCCCCCAGGTGGGAGAAATGCAGATACTGGGCAGTTGTCGCTTCCATAGCCACCAGCTGAGACACCTAGACTGGACTCCTTACTAACGAGGTGTGGCATTGCTGATACCCAACTGGAACATGAGCGCTTTTCTGCTCTGGCATCTGATTGGCTCCTGCATTCTGCTCCTGTGTCTCCCTCAATACTAAAGTCTGATTTTCTGTCTAAAACTTGCACAAAAAAGAACTGTACTTACTTATTGCCTAACAGCTATGACCTCTATTTTTTCCTGTTTAGAGTATCAAGAGTTGGGACTCTGTTTGATTACACTCCTTTCTGAATTTCTGTGGTTGGGCCAGTCTTTGGGTGTCAAGAAATACCCAATTCTGTTGTCCAGCTGTTTTGGTCCTCCCGCTGATTCAGATGTTCCACTGTCCATGGCCCAGTACTTAATACTGACCCCTTCCTCCATCCCCTGCCAAGAATATGCTGTCCACGGGCTCCCTGCCCATAGGCATGGGAAACTCTGGCACTGGGCAGTCGGCACTGCCTCTACCGCCACCTGAGAACCTAAGCTCAGACTCCCCATTAGCATAGCATGGCATTAGCAGCCATCCAATCAGAACGTGAGCGTTCTTTGGCATTGACTTCTGATTGGTTCCTGCAGTCTGCTTCTGTGTCTGTTCTAAACCAAGCATAAATCTGATTTCCATGCCAAAATTTGCCAAAAAAGAGCTGTAATTACTTTTCTCCTTGACTGTTAAGACCCTTATCCTTCTGTTTAGAGTGTTACATTTAGGGATGTTGCGTGATTACACTACTTTTGAAATTCTGTGCTTGTGTCAGCTCCATACACGAGTGGCCAATCACTTCTCCCTACTGAAGTTCCTACTAAGCCTCATCTTATGTCCTCCTTAAATATTACAGAAGCACTCTGAACTGATATGACCGATGTAACATTGAGTACTTACTTGCATTAATTGCATTAATTGTTTTTTACTTGTGTTATTTGGCTCTATTGTAAAGATCTCTGTATGCACTGTACCATTTGACCCGGAGCTAACCAGGTCCATCTTGTAAATGAGCGTGCTCAATGATGTTCGCCTGGATAAATAAAGATTTTGATTGATTGATTGATAGTTGATATCCTGCGCCTAGAGAGCTCACTCTCTCCTACTATCCTGGAATCAGACAGGATCAGGTTATTGAATTTCCAGGATCAATATTCTAATTTGCACCATGAGAAAGCAGAGTATGCAGTTCTCAAAACTGGCATGAAGTACATCGACCAGGGGGAGAAAGCTGGCCACTTACTAGCCCTAAGGCTTAATAAAGCAGAATCTTCCAGACTAGTGCAAAGCATTCGTTCATTGATGGATGGAACTCTCCTACTGTCTTCTAAAGCGATCACTGGGGAATTTGCCAAAGTTTATGCTGACTTATACAGCCCCATGCCCCAGAAGCCAGTAGCTGCCTGAGTGCAGGAATACCTGAACTCCATTCCACTGCCAACCCTGGAGTCTGGACAACCGGAGTCCCTGATTACCCCTATCTCTGTATTAGAGATTGAGGAAACTATCACCTCCCTCATAGCTGACAAAGCCCCCGGTCCGGAGGGGTTTACCCCAAATTTTTTTAAGCAATTCTCCAAGCAAATCAGTCCATGGTTATCATGGCTTTTTGCATGGATACTGGGTGCTAACCCTCTGGACAGTACTCTTTTGGAAGCACTAATCATAGTCCTTCCAAAACCAGACAGAGACCCAGAAAATGTTGGAAGTTATAGGCCGATTTCACTTTTAAATTGTGATATCAAAATTTTAACGAAGTTATTATCTAACAGGCTCAGACAGGTCATGCCTTATTTAATACACCTGGACCAGGTAGGTTTTATGTCAGGCAGACATTCTTGTGATCATTTCAGGAAACTGGCTCACGTCTTCTCTGTTTCCAGAGGAGCAGATGTTCCAGCTGGCCTGCTTTCTGTGGACGCAGAGAAGGCATTCGACCGAGTTGACTGGCAATTCCTTTTTTGCACCATCGGTAGATTTGGTTTCCCCTCTAAATTTGATGAATGGATCTCTTCCTTGTACCAAAACCCCCTGGCCTGGATTTATTGCATTGGTGCGTTCTCGAACCATTTTTCACTTCATTCGGGAACAAGACAGGGGTGTTCATTATCTCCTCTCCTTTTCAATATATACCTGGAACCTTTGTTGGCCAAGTTGAGAGAACAAGATGGCATCCAGGGCTTTACATTGGGATCCCAGACTTTTAAACTGTCAGCCTATGCTGATGATGTTGCTGCTTCACATTGAGCACCTCACACAATCATTTCCAGTTGCTCTTTCTGTCCTTGAGGAATACAGTGCAGTGTCCAATTATAAAATTAATCTAAGCAAAACTACAGTTTTCCCCTTGAATGAGAGACTTACCAAGCATGATATCGCTCCACTAGGGCTACAATGGAGCCAGTCTAGCTTAAAATACTTGGGGCTTCTTCTAACAAGGGGGGACACCCAGTTAAGAAAAACTAATCTTGACCCTTTTCTTCTCTCTAATCAACAGGACCTTTTCAGGTAGCAATCCCTCCCTATTTCACTTCAGGGGTGAATTAACCTGATTAAAATGAACATTTTGCCAAGGTTACTTTACCCCCTCGGTACGCTAAATTTGTGGATCCCCCTAACTTGGCTTAAAAAAACACACTCAATTATCTACGCCTTCATTTGAAAAGGCAAAACTCAAAGAAGGGCCTAAAATAAACTGGTGGACTTCAAACTGTGTAGAGGTTTGAGACTTCCACATTTTGGCCTATATTTCTTGGCAAGGCAACTGGGCAAATACTTGTGGTGGGTATCTCCCTCTGAAAACTCTGTCTCGGACCCTTATGTTCCCACATGGTTGATCCTCTAATGGGAACTGATCTTAAATTTTGGTATCTCCCCTTTAGCTATGCTTTATATTTCTTCTAAGGTTTTACCTACAAAGTTGTTTAACTCTCCTGTTGCTTCCTCTGTGAGAATACATACTCAGTTGTGTACTTCTTTGAAACATAAGCACACTTGCAGATCTCTCCAGCCAGTGATAGGGAATCCTAATTTTAAAATAGGGGTAAATGCATCCCACCCTCTTGGCTTCCTTCACTTAAGGAATCCAGTATTGGAGGTTTCTTCTCAGAGGGAAGATGTCAATCATCCTCCTCTATCATGGCCCACTTTTGGGTTGCAAAGGATAAGGTCTTTAAAGTATATCAATTAAGACCCCTTTTGGTCCGGTTCTCGAAGTTCTTGGCTTGGAACACTGAGACAGCTGAATGGCTTCACTGTCTCCAGGATGTATATGGTAAACCTCATGCTGTGTCAATACTGTATGCTTCTCTCTCTTGTCCAAATCTCTGGATGCCCAATACAGAGATCCCAAATGTTGGGCTAACCAGTTCCGTAACTCTATTGGTAGATGGGGAAGGATCTGGAAAGAACTGCATACCTACTTACCCCAAGACAGACTCTGCCTTACCCAGTATCAGATATTACAGGATATGTATTGGACCACCAAAAAAAAAAAAAATGTATTGGACCGCAATGAAGCTACACAAGGTGGGGCGAGCCCCCTCCACCGTGTTCACTAGATGTGGGACTGATGAGGGTAACCTGGTACACATATTCTGGGAGTGTCCTTCTGTTAAAGTGCTGTGGGCCACAATCCAAAAAAAGTTGGACCCATTATTGCCAAAAGATGATCTAGTTACCCCAGATATATGCCTCCTTGGAGACTTTTTCCAAATCCCTGTATATATTCACAGGTTTCACATGGCACTAATTTCCCTCACGGTGAAGAAACTAGTTTTAAGACACTGGTTGGACAGAGAAGATATAGTATACTTAGAGTGGCTTAAGGAATTGTTGTTTAATCTGAGATCTGAACAGCTTAAAGCTAGCCTATTGGGCTCCATGGCTCGCTATCAGAAAACATGGGAGGGTTTTTCATGCTCTCTGTCTATTACAAGCAGGCACGTCCTCTGGTTAACCTTCAAAAGGGCTACCCCCCAAGGAAGGCTACTGGTCAAAAGAGGACTTGCAGGTTGTTGGAAGCCACGGGTTATGTTATTTGCCATGATGCCAGTCGGGGGAGGGGGGGCTTGACATGATGTGTAATTTCTCTTCAAGTGCTCTTGTTCTGTCAGGCTGTCATGTTGAGCCATTGTTGTTTGTTGAAAATGCTAATAAAGTTTGGAATTTAAAAAAAAGGGGTGCCATCATAAGCTACCAAACTGAACAAAGGGTCTAAAAAGAGAAAGTCTGGATAAAGATGGGGGGGGGGGATACCAAAGTCTGAAGGAAGGGTCTGTGGGGATTTGAACCATGTTATTGCACACCTTGTGGGAGAAGGCAGAATCAGGGTTACAGTGCTACACCAGAGAGGTTATAATGCCTGGATCTTCCCCCCTTTGTGTAACAACCAAGAAGGGTTCATATCTGGCTACAAGCCTTGAGACTAGTATTGTACCCTGATCCAGAGGAAAGAGGGGACCCTGGGACTTTGTGGCAAGTCTTCAGTTGTGAATTCAGTGAGCACTATAGAAGGACAGTATAGAAGATGGTATCCCCTGTTTCCCCTGTCTGTCATGGATTGCACTTAGGGGTGGACACTGTGAGCTCAGTGGACCTGAACCTCAGGAGTGGGTTCATGACAGAGGGTATTTTATCCTGTAGTGTATACCCAGTTCCTTCAATTTTGATTTAACAGGTGCAAAAGCTTTCCTTTTGTTTAGGGCTGCAGAGTAGTCTTGAAATGTTCAAATTCCGTGGCTCCACCACATTACAGGCCCCTTTTCTTTTGCTAATTTAAGGATGAAATCTTTAACTGAGCGCCTCAGAAAAAGGGGAAATATAGGATCAGGGTGTTCTCCCCTTTTAGGCTCAGGGCCTAATGATCTATGTTCCCTTTTGTTTTCTGTATACGCAAGGTCATCCTCCCAGCTGTCTAGAGGTATACTGGTGGAAACAGTCACCTGGGAGGACCCACACTAGAAACTACCATGCCACTTACTTGTCCTTGCAAGCTTGAAGTGACCTCTGGGGCTTTAACAGACACATGGCAGGGCTGATAAAGCTGCAGAGTAAAAGGGGTTAGCAGAAGTTGCAGGCATAAACACACTGAATGTCCAAACAGGAGGTAGTAAAATAAAAAGGACCCTTTATTTCATCAATTGAGCTCACATAAAGATGGCAATTTTCCCAGTTGGCACAGTCTGTATCTCATCGCCACAAGGTGTTCATCTATTGCTCTCTTCTGGGTTGGATAGAACCCTGGTGGGGCACCTTATTTGACACTGAACTGCCCCAAGTGAGGCACTAGACTCACAGAGTCCCTCACTCCTGCAGTATGTGTGGGGACTCTACAGGCTTCTTCTAACCTATTTTTTTCATTTACTAGCCACTTGGTAACTTCACAGTCTCACTGGCTGGCATATCGTGGCACCAAAATGAACCTGTGAGGAACTTCAGGAACACAGTCTGTCCTCTCACAGAGTCTATGCTTTACCACTTCATTCTGACTTTCTCCTGCAACTGAGAAAAGCGTTTTGCCCACCTGGGCATCACCTTTGGTCCTAACAGACACTACACAGGCTTTGCTAAAGGGGCACACCGGTCCCCAGGACACACTGTGAGATAAAATTCCTGTTCTCTGCCAGGAATCTATAACTTGCCAATCACTGTCCCTCTCTTGGGGAAGGAGGGCACTGCTGAGCACCAAACCAGTCACTTCATATTTAATAAAGGTTGAACATTTCCTCAGATCATTTGCTCATTAGACTCCCTGGCACCAATTTCCTCACACACAGACCTCTATCTTTTCTTCAGATGTTTTTTTTTTCCTGATGTAGAGGGGCACCTTCCTTTCAAAGGCTGTAGAAGACAGCTGCCACCATGATCAGGCACTTTTTATTGATGCCAGGTGCTATAGAGGAACTTTCAGTGCAGTGGGAACTGGCACAGTGTGCTAGGTGCATGTCTCCCACCAACTCTAACTCAGCAGTCCTTACTTGCCAGCAAAGAACCCTGACTGCTCCCCTTTGGAATGCCCAAGTCAGACCAGGTGACCCAGTCCTCCAAGAACATAGACACCTGGCACACCCTAGAGGTCGGTAAACACTCTTAAAGGGATACTACATAGCTCCTGAGGGGGGCTACATATGTATACACTGATGTTACTGTACTGTGTTATCCATTGAAACCTTGCAGGTCATATCTACAAACAGGCATTTGCTTTGCCTGGTACACTTAGCTGGTAAATAATGCATGTAGAGTTGCTTTAAATTGTAAAAGGGATAGTCATAGGTGTTGTTTATATGCTACATTGAATTGGTTACCAATTCATCTTCAGATTGACTATAACCTTGCTATTGTGTGTAAAAAGACACTCGCTGGTCTTGCCCCAACTGGAGTCCAATCAATTTTTAATCATGTTTTGATTAGATTTTATACTAGGAGCATGGCATGTCAAAGACTTTAAGTTCCATATAGAAAAACAAGTTTAGGACATAAGTATTTTTTGATTAGAGTAGCAAGTGTTTGAAATTTGCTTCCACTGGAGATCTGTGGTTTAAATACTCTGAATGTTTTTAAAAATCATGTACTAAGCTGGTTTACAAATAAGTTGGTTTATAATTGTAGTGGAAATTATTTTATTGTAAGGTTTTGTACTGTTTGTATAGCATGTATGTAAATGACATGAACACCTTTGAGAAAGGGCTGTTTTAGCTCAAAGGTTTTCTGACTATAATGTAAGTCCCCCAACTTTGTTGGGCTTACTGAAGTGGCTCCATGTCCTCTGCGGTGCCACTGATCCTGCACCCGTTTTTCAGGTGGGTCAGCAGTCCACACACATGGGATTCGTGCATTTTCCTTCTTGCCGCTGTGGCAGCCAAAATCAAGTCTCTCCAGTGCTCTTGACCCTCTGGTTTTGCTGAATGGTGTTGGGAGACACAGGTAAGGTGGCCGAGAAGTTCCAGATTTATTTGGATAAAGAACACCAGTAGAGCTAGAAATCAGGGCATCTATGAATATTAGTTAAGGCTCGTGAATATTAATGAGCCTGGTTGCTGCTTAAGGGGTACAGATTTCGGTAGCAGCTGCGGGCGGGGAAGTGAAAGAAAAGATTAAACTCTGCATGCGGGCAAGTGGTTGGGAGTACTGCTACATATTTTTGAGGGATATAAATATTGAAAATGTTTATTGTGGCTGCAAAATAAATCTAACTGACAGGACTTTGCAGGGACTGAACATCTGCAGCCATCTTGTGCCCCCTAACCCCTGAATCAGCCAATAAGAGAGCTAAGATATACAGGACTTATGGGACTGAAATAAGACTTAAGGGAGTAAAAAGAGGGACTTTTCTTGGTGCCCATTTACAGAACCAATAGGGCATCAAAGGAGATTAATGAATATTAATTTTCTGGAAGGACAAGTGTATGGGCCAATCAGGAGCGGTAGAGAGCTCCCAAAACCTGAGAGACTTTTGGTTCTGGGGTTCAGTTCCGTGGGACCCCCTCTTGTGGGAGGGGGCTCCAGTGCCAGTAAGAAATATGTTGTTTCCAAGATTGCAAAGGGCCTTTCTGGGGGTTGCCAATTTCCTGTCCCCCAGGGCCCATGGAAGTTTGTGAAAAATTCAGCTATGAAAGAGCTGCGGAGCCCACTTCCATCCAGCTGTGAGAGAGCTGTAAGTTATTGAGACCACAGTGGTGGTAGTGCTGTGGGGGACTGTGACTTTAAAGAGTTAAGGTTTTGTATGAAGAAAAGTGTTTTAAGAACTTTAAGGACTGTGTGTTTTCTTCTCCGTCTTGTTTGGCCACAAAAAAGGACAAGCTGCATGAAGCCTTTGTGAATGTGTGTTAAAGCCATTGGTGAGCCGCTGCTCAAATGGAACCTTTGTCTGGAAGAAGACGAAGTTTGCTTTAGTGAAAGTGAGAATGAAATCTGGGCCTGAGTGCCACTGCATGAAGGGACTCTGCTTCAGAGAGAAAGAACTAGAGTTCTGAAGAGAATTTTTCCAGAGAGAGAGAGACAGAGAGAGAGAGAGAGAGAGAGAGAAGTGTCATTGAAAATGGAATCTCTACCTGTTTGCCTCTGCATGTAGAAACTTGGTTTTGCTCTAGGCAGAGGCAGAGATTTGGGAAGTGATTTAAGATTTTAGAAGAGATTTTGCCCCAGAGAGGGAGCCCAAGATTTGAGAAGAGAAATGGCTCCAGAGAGGGAGCTGATGAGATTTGAACCTGTGACTGAGAGAAGAAACTGCACAGTTTGAGAAGAGAGAGTTGTGAGACTGTTCTAGAAGGGGTGGGACTGTTCTGCAGTGCAGAAAGTGCATTGAAAAATTTTCATTTCAGAGACTGTAAAGGTTGCTCCCTAACAAATTGCAGTTTTCTGCCGACTTTGAAAATGTGAGTTCCTGGTGTTTCTCCTTACTGGAGGTAGAGAGAGAAGATGTACCTGGACAGAGAAAGATTTTTTCCCCGGACAAGGAGAGAATGCTTTGAAAGAAAGAGTTGAAAGACCTGCCAGGTGAACACTGCATAGATAGGCCCCCCAAGAGTAAAGTTGGGAGAGGCCTGGCAGGTGAAGGCCGAATTGTGTCATTGCTTCAGTCAGTGTTTCTGTGTTCCAACACCAAATTCTAATACCAGCAAGGTATTGTGACTTCAAGTATCTGAAAAATCCATTGAGAATCAACAGAACTGTAAGTACCCCAGGCTGCGGCATTGGGGAAGTCCTCATCAATTATTCAGCTAGTCAAAATCAAAGGGGTTAATTCCTGGGCTGGACTGGTCAAGATCAAATGTTTGCCCAGTTTATAGTTTAAACATTTTGCATTTGTTCACAATTATTTGGGCCCCAACGAAAGATACTCTGCTTCTTTGCCTCTGCGGTGTGGTACCCACTTTGGGACTTTAGAGACTTTTGGGCAGCTGCCAAAAGGGAACCAGGTGCACCCGTGGGTGGGAAGTGGAGATTTGTATGGGGTAAAAGTTGTGCAACAATGAATAACGTGTTATGCTATTTTTCTCCTATTCCCCCTTCCCAAAATAAAACTTGTTAGTTGTTAATGTTACTTGTTGGTACATTGACTTATTGCAAAAGGTGGGAATTGCTGTAGTGTGGGGAAAGTACTGTGGGGACAGCTAGTCTGTTTTCCTGGGGGGTGTTAACCTATAATTTATTTTCAGGTATTTCCAATCCACTGCCCCAGGTGGAGGCCCCAAGCACATTTACAGTTCCGGTACCATGGGTACACCAAGAACCTAGTCCGGCCCCCTCAAGGTGTATCCAGTGAGGACCTGAGGGCCCCATAAACAGCCAAGATGGGTCCCAAAAAATCCGGCTGTTACAATAATAAACTAAACTAAAATAAAAACTATACAAATAAACATCTTAAGAAGTTACTGCAACTACATACATCTCTGAACATTGGCAAAAACCTAAAATCAGACATAAACAGCAAGCAACCACAGGAAGCTCTGCAGTTGCCCACAGATCTCAACAAAATGTAACCCATAGCAGGAGTCAATGGTCTAGAAAATCTACTCAGTGCACATCTCCATCCCCTCCTACTGTCTCACCACTGTCTGATAGATCACCGCCAGGCATTAGAACTAATGATTCTCCTGTTTAATCAGCAGAGATTTAAAGTGTGAAATAAATGTATTTATTTATTGTAGTTGGTTAGTAGGCGAGCACACTAGGCCACATGGCCCTTTTACATTTACAACCTGGGTAGTCTTCTACCTCAACCTACAAATGAACAACCTCAGTGATCCGTGGCATTTTTGGGCCTTGGACTTACAGCCAAGTCACCCAACTTGCCTCCCTATCAGGCCCCCTGACTGACCCCACTGAGACTGCACAGAGCTTTAAAAAATTTACCACCTCTCTGTCCACCTCAGTAGACTCCCCCGCCCGTCACAATCCAGCTCTTGTAGTCAGGCAGACTGCCTCCCTGCTGGCCACACTCCCTCTCTGCCCCCATTCTACTTTAGAGCCATAGGCCCAGAAACTACCTCCAAGCTCCTAAAGTCCCTCCCTACCAGTGGTAGCCCTGGCAGTGATGGGTTGTTCCCCTCCTTCCTTAAGTTCATCTCTCCTGCAGTCATTAAACCCCTCACCTTTCTTTCCAGCTTTACCTTCTCCATGTCCACCATGCCTGATTCCTGGAAGCATGCTAATGTTGTTCCTGTCTTTCAAGCAGGTGATCCCCTTTCTACCCTATAACTACAGGCCCATCTCCCTCCTCCCCCACCTGAGCAAGCTACTAGAGAGAATTATGTACTTCCAGCTTTCTGAGCACCTTGGAAAGTATTTGCTGCTGTGCCCCCAGCAGCATGGTTCCTGCAAGCTCCACAGCACCTCATCAGCCTTAGCCCATTTCACTCACCATGTCTTCAGAAGCATGGATTCAGGTAAGGCCACAGGTGCTGTATTCGTGGATCTGACTAAGGCATTTGACCTAGTCAACCACCCTCTCCTACACTCTACTCTCCACCACCTTGGCTGCTCCTCTGAGACTTCCTCATGGTTTCTCGAGGGCACGTCCCAGTCAGTTACCATTGGAGCTGCATCTTCCTCTGCCCTGTCTGTCTCTAGTGGGGTACCCCAAGGCTCCATCCTTGGCCCTTTATTGTTTTCCATATTTATCAGTGCACTCCTAGCAGAGAGTCTCTCCTGTGAGGCACTTCTCTATGCAGATTAGCTTGTTCAATATATACCATAGTGACAAGTCACTTACAGACATCTCCTCCATCCTTACCCTTAATTATGGTGCTGCCTGCAATTGGTTTACTTCCAAAAAACTCCTGGTAAATAAAAAAAAGACAAAATCAATGTTATTTGGCACAAAACTGTTCCTCTCCAAGGTCTCCAAAGCAGTGTCCTCTCTACTTGTACTCACACCTGTTTGCCCCCCCTCGAAAATGTCTCTAGTTTCAAACGCTTGGGCGTCACCCTGGACCCCCTTCCTTACATTCACTGATCATGTTAATATTTCCGTGCATAGAGTTAACCAGAAATTAGGAGCCACCTACCAGCTAAGACAATTCCCATCCCATGAGGTGCGCCTAGCAATTGTGCAAGGCAAACTTCTACCCCTTATTGATTACTGCTCCCCCATATATTTCCCCATGTTGTCAGCCCTATGCTCCAGGCTGACATCAGTTTACAACAGCATCTTCTGCTTTGTCCTCCTTGCACTCTCTTCTACCCATCATTACCCATCATTGGGACTTATACAAATTGCTTGGTGGGATCCCACATCAAGGATGCTTCGACTATGCCTTGAGCTGCCTAATAGACACTACACTCAGAGATGGTCCCCTGTCTCCTTATTCATCCCTACTCATGGGCAAAGTGGCTACTAGGTGCCCCTGTGAATCATCCATCCATCCATCCTTCCTCCCCCTGGTAGTTCCCAGAATCTCCACTACCATGGGCAGCAAAGCCTTTTCCATCTCTGCTCCCTCCTTATGGAACAAGCTCCCTATATCACTCCACTCATCCTCCTCCCACTCATCCTTTAAAAGCAACTTTAAAGATTGGCTACTACTGGAAGCCAAATGCTGCTGTCCATCTGTGTAAGCAGGGATGATTTACCCCCCCACACACACACCTGTTGTGGGGTCTCCCCACCCTAGCGACACCCCTTTCTCTACAGCTTCTTTCCTACCCCCACCTGGCCTCTCGCCCCTCGCTATAGTCTAATCCACTGCACTTTGCTTATTGTGGACTGTCGCACTGAAGTTTGAGTATCTGCCTGGTTGTTACTTGATTTTGTTGTTGGCATACCTTTTTGAACTTGCACTTTATATGGTTTACCTGGTAATTTGTCAGCTTAGTATATTGTTCTCCATGTTCCTGTGATGATGTATATGGACTTGTCGCTAGCCTCAGCTTTACCTTGTACCTTATTGTATTCTCATTTTTGTTAATACCCCCTGTACTTGAACTCCCTACACCTCATTATTAATGGCCTGCATTGTGGCCATGTTACTCCTTCTGTATTTGGTTTTGCTAAATGTGCCATTGTTTATGGCCTGGGTCGTGACTTAAAATGGTCCCTTGGATCAGCGCACCTACCTGGTCAATAAATAAATAAATATAAAACGAAGACATGAGTACGAGGGTATAACAGTAGAATAATACAAGTCATAACAATCACACATCAATATTGAAAACATTTTACAGCCAATATTCTGTTGTTTTCAGCATACTTTAAACAATCCCAGTGTTTGGGATACTGCAGAGCCCTATATCTAAGCTGAGCGGGTTTAAAGGTGTCCGTAACAGAATTATATGGGTTGTAAAGTTCCATCAACCACATTTAATATTAATAAATGCCAGGAAAACCAATTTTTTTAGCAGTTTCTAGGGGTTGCACGTGACATTGTAAGGGTTGCAAAGAAATCATAGGTGTCTCAACCACAACCCTTGTCAACCCACAAATGATAACCCTGTAAGGTGTGCTTTTCAATTTGGGTATCAGTGAGTCTGATTTATGGGGTTTTACATAAAGAAGCTCTGTTTTCAAGATTAAAATTTCCTGGATTGCACAAGTAATCCACTGCACTTATGAGACTTACTAATGATATTATAAATACCACAGACCAAGGAATGCTGACTTGGGGAAATCTGAGGATCTTTCAAAAGTCTTTAACATGGTAGATCATCAATTTTTTTGAGCTGGCAGTATAGCCTAGAGGCTAGAATGACAAGTTGTGTGTGAGTTTGGTACATCCAACAGTCCAGCAGACCTGGGTTTGATTCCCACAACCTCCACCTGCATACTGTGTGATCCTGAGTAAGTCACTTAAAGTTCCTAGGGCTCCCAGGTCGCCCCTGAAAACAAACCTTGGGCATAGTGGGCCTTACCCAGTTACCAAAGAATAAAAAATAAAACAAAAATTCCCTGCTCAAATCTTCCAGCTCTGGGTCTTTCCTTTCATGCTGTCACCTGGCTTGGTCACTACTTTATGAATGAAGGTTGGTTAAATTTAACAGTTGGTTGATTTAAAGGGACACTGTCAACCTGTTTTTTTATCTTATTATTTCTAGTTGAAACCCCACATTTTATGATTGCTTACCGTCTCTAAAATTCATTGATGTTGCTGTTTATTTTGTCTGTCTCCTTGATTAGTAGAACTGAAATGCATGGCAATGTATATTTATAAACAACCTTGTTTTTGTTTAAAATCATGGTTCTGTTCTTACTGCATATATTCTGAGCATTAGAAACACACACAGACAGTGCAGTCACTCATAAGACAGTAGCCTCCTAATCTCCCAATGCATCGTGAGGGGCTAGACTGTTTTGTAGGTATTTCCAAGTCCAGGAAAGATGCATTTGGAGTTGATCAAGGAATGTAAACAAACCTGTTTGGGTGTGGTAACACCAGTATGTTGGGCGATCTGTTTTTTAATTTTTTAAAGAAAATAAGAGTCAGAATCAAACTACCAGCTACATCAACATTCTTTACAGAATTTTGGCAATCATAAAATATGTTTTTTAAACTAGGGGCACTTTGAGACCTAAGGGGGTTGACAGTGTCCCTTTAATGGTGATTGCTGTTAAAGCAGATCCCCCCCAAAACATATATATACATGTTTAATTCAGTGGATTTTTGCACAAGAAGGCAATATAGACTTAAATTAATTAGAAACAAGAATTACTGTAGCTGTTTGCCTCAATAATATTGTACATGTAACAGCAAGTCTGTGATTGCATCATTTTGTCACATGATGCACTTCTGAAAAGTATTTTTGCTGTCTGTCTTCAACATTGTCATGCTTCCACTGGTGAAGAGTCAGAGCCCCCCTCAAAGTGCAGGAAATATGGCTGTGCTCATTTGCACAATAAAATTTTGCACTTTAAAACTGATTCTGTGTGCACTGCTTACTTTGTGTTTTACTGGACTTTTGCTTTACAGCAGCAGGACTCGAGTTCCGAGTTAGTGCTCTTGGTTGCTGTATGGCGGTCACTACCTTAGCAGCAGACATCAAGTAGTTAAGTTTAACAAGCTTCTACCTAACTTGGTTTCTACTAAGGTTGGTGTTCCACAGGGCTCATTTCTAGGTCCCTTACTTATCTCTCGCTTTCTGTCTTCGTAAACAATCTCCTGGTACTTGAATCCTGTTCCTCTATAATGTATGCAGCTGATCTTATGCTTATCTTAACTACATAGGTCATGTTAACTCCCTACTTACGTCTGACTTTTACAAGGTGCAGTCATGTCTTATAATAAACAACAAACTGGTTAAAATCTCCAGACACAAGCCACGCTAACTAGGTCCCCTGCCAAACTTAAATCCTGTAATGACGCCTTTTAATATCATGTGTGGATGGCTCTCTGCTTGAAATGGTGGGCTTCTCCTCCAAAACCGTACATTTGTAAAATGGACAAGTAAGAGATTCCTAATTATTTTTAATGGAATAATATAGTAGTGATGTGAGATGCTGTAATATGGGAGGCTTGCAAGGTGTTAAAAAGAAGAAGACTGACTGGATATTCAGCTGCCTCAAAAAAACAAGGCTGAGAGTTCTTGAAACATTAGAGAATAATCTTAAGCAAAAAGAAACTGCCTACAACCGTAATCCTTACCACTCAAATGATGATTTGGTACAACTTCTACAGTTTAAGTATAAAATAAACTCTATTGTTCAGTATAAGCCCACATCTGCCCTAACAAGTACTAGGCACATGGTCTGGGAATCCAGAGAAAGGGCTGGAAAACTCTTGGCCTATCACACTAGGGTTAAGGAAACAGAATGCTCAATTATTTCTATTAAAGATAACTTTGTAAACACGCACACTAACTGTAGCAGATTAACAGGGTTTTTAAAAACGTTTATCAAGAACTTTATAGATCTAAGGTTAAACACCCAGACTTTATCATCTTTTCTGCAGGGGGTAAGCCATCTATCAGCACCCTCTCACATTCAAGAAAAACTAGATGCTCCGTTAGCTCTACAAGAAATACAGGAGAATTAATAACAGTCATGCAAAGGGGAAAACACCATGCACAGAAGACTTCTAAATGGAATGGTGTAAGAGTATTGTGGGGTAAATTGCATCAAGACTTCAAAAGGGTTTTTGTGAAAGTATTTGATACACCAAGGAACTGGATCTAGTGTGGCCCTCAGTATCTACAGGCAAGGACTAGACACAAGAGATCTATGCTTTGTGGTTAAAGTAATCACTTTATCAGGATGCATTTATACAGCTCTGGTATGGGCTTTTTTCCAGGCACAGTCCTTACTTGTGATTTGTTCAGCAATTGAGTAGCTTGATTCACTGTCTTAATCTGTTGTCAAGAAAAGACGCCTTCTCAAAGCTACTTCTTTAGCTTGTCTTTCATTTATTTTTTGGACCTCACATACACAGTTCTTTCTGCTTTGCAGTCTTATTTATGGGTCCTGTGGTCACAGTTCTTTTGAAACTTGGGTAGGGCCCTCAGCTATACAGTAGCTATAGACAAATATCCTTTTTAAATTCAGGTGTAAAAATCTTAGCAAAAACACTGGCTATGTAACTGGAAATGGCTTTACCTTTTGTTGTAGATAAATATCAGTCAGGCTGTATGAAAGGAAGGAAAGGGGCAGATAATATCTATACACTGTGCAATATTTCTCAAGTAGCACAAAAGTATATGGCACCACCGGCAGCAGTTGCAATTAATACAGAAAATACATCTGACTCTGTGGAATGGCTATATCTGCAACAAGTGTTGAAAGGTTATGAATTGATTCAGAACTTAAAATTAGCATACATACCCAACTACTTATCTAGGATAGGGGTATAAGGTAGCAGTCTTGAAGGGACAGTGAAGTAAATAAACCAGGTAAGAGAAATTGTAGCAGAACTCCATATACAGTACAAGGCAGGCCTTTTTGGTTCTAGTCTGAGTACTAGGCATATAGAGTAAAGCATGTTATCCACAACAGTCTAGAGATTATCATAAGATCAGTATGCAGCTGAGTTACAGCAGGGAGGTGGTCAGTTGTGGGGACTGTTGGATGCTCTCCTCCGGGGTTACATTCTTGAGGAGTGGCACTGCTCATCTGTAAGACTTTTGCAGAGCTCTATGATCAGCTGAAAGCAGCAAGAGATGAGATATCTCAGCTGTAGCACCAGTTTAGCTGGGATCCACACCCCTCACCTCTACTCTCCCAAAGGCCCACTTGTCCAGGAGTGTGGATGGTGTTGGGGAAGGGGAAGGAGTACATGGCAGGGGCAGTCACAAGGGTGTTGACCAATCCCTTACCATCTCAACAGCAAATTGCTTTCCATCCCCGGAGGAGGCTCAAGTACCTGACTCTGTTGGGGGGGGATGCTGAGTCAATCAGGGGAAATGGGCAGGATGACTTGGTAGCACCCAGAGGTTAAGAAGGAGAAAGTTAGCAGGGAGAGTTTTACTGATTGGGAGCTCAATGACTGGGGGAGTAGAGAGGATGGTAGGCAGAGGAGTGGGGATAGTCAGTTGCCTTCCTGGTACATTACCCATCTTGGATATAGAAAGAATGGGAAGGATGGTGGAGAAGGGGGATCTGGGGGTGTTAACACACTTGGGTACCAGCAATCTGGCAAACGAGCCTGTTGGGTCAGTATAGAGGAACTGGGGGACAGATTGAAGGTGAGCTTGGCTTCCTTAGCCTTTTCTGAGGTCCTGCCTGCTTGGAATGGGAATGAGAATGATAGCGTAAGGAAGGAAGAGATTAAGGAGTTTAATGGGTGGTTGAAAGGATAGTGTAAGGAGGAGGGGTACCACTTTGTGGGGGAATGGGGGGCTTCTGAGACAGGCAGCTATTCAAGGGTGATGACCTCCACTGATGAGAGACGGGGGCAGTGCTCTGGGGCAGAAGTTTGATGTCTACATTGGACAGTTAAACTGATACAGGGGAGACACAGGCTATGAGAACCACTAAGAAGGGAGAGTGGGTGGGGAACCTACTGTAGCTAGGGCTCCCTCTGAACAGGGGACTAACAGCAGCAAAGTTGGTAACAGTAAGGCTGAAGTTCAAATTAGGTTAGGGGAAGAAGCTAGTGAGGGAGGACTGACAAAGCCTACATTCAACGTGAAAAAAATATATAGTGACTAGAGAAGAATAAGAGTGAGGGAACAGGAAAAAGCAAGAAGGGATCAGGAGAATGATGGAACGGGGTCTACCTTAATGTCAGGAGTCTGGGAAATAAAATTAGTGAGCTCCAGGCAATGTGGCGGACACTAAAATGGTTCTAGTAGCCATCACAGAAACTTGGGTCACAGATAATAAAGACCGGGACCTGATAGTCTCAGGCTACACCATGTTTACATGGTATAGAGGAAAAGGTAAAGGATGAGGCATGGCCCTGTATGTCAGGGAAGGCATGGGACAGATGAGGATGGAAACATCAGGGGAGGCAATTGGGAAACAGAATCACTGTGAGTTCATCTCACGGTGGCCTCAGGCAAGAAACTATGGATGGGAGATCTATAGACCTCCATGATGGGGGAAGAGAGGGATAAGGATCAGTGAGTAGAACTAGAAAGGGGAGTGGTAAAAGAGGAGATGATGGTGATGGGAGATCTAAACCTGCCAGATATTTAATTGGGACATTCCAGCTGCTCGAGGCTCCAGAAATCAGGCCCTACTGGATATATTGCAGGACTGCCTGCTGGTGCAGCTGGTTAAGGAATCCATTAGGCAGGCTGCCACACTTGATGTGGTGCTCACCAACTCAGAAGTGAGAAGAGGAGTGAGGGTAGGGGAGCTGCTAGGAAACCGGGGACCATAACTCTATGTGGCTTGAACTGGCTCTTGGGACCACCAAAGTCCTAGATTTCTAAAGGGCAGATTTCCACCAGGTTAGGTAGCTGATCTGGGACAAGTTAGTCAAAGTGCACAGCATCAGGGATGTGTAGGAAAGATGGGTCAATCAAGGGGACATTCTTGAGGCAACAAAGTATTGCATGAGAATAGTAATCAAAAGAAACAGGTACAAGAGACCAGCATGGTTCTCTGGAAAGGTCAGAGAAGTGTGAGAGCCAAAAAAAAAAGGCCTTCACCAAGTACAAGGAAGAACAAGGGGAGGAAGAAAGCAAATACTTATTAGTTAAGTGAAACTGCTTTTCTAACTCAAACTTTTGTTCTGCCAATAAGTTGTTCATTTTGATACACATGTTATTCATTTGTATTATACCAGTTCATCCTGGAATTAGTCTAACGGGTCACTGAACTTTTAACGTGATTAAAGGCCAGCAGGTGTTATGTGTAAAAACTGAATGGTATAATAATGATGACACGTTACCTGTAAACCACGCCTTCTGAGGATGGTCGTTGAACCCAAAGCACTGGGGCAGTGGATATTGTCACACTGACTGTCTCTGCACTGTTGTTTGATGAATAAATCCACCACTGGTATTTATTTTGTGGTCTGCAGTTTTGTTATTGAAGAGAAATTTTTGCTGCAAATCTTGGTAAATAAAACTGCTATTTGCCCTAATTTCAAACAGCAACGGACAACTGAGCATTAGTTGAAATCTGTGTCACGCGCGCGAGAGCACACCTTACACATGGCTTCAGGGAAGAATAGGGAGAGAACCAAATTAGAACAAGGGAAACCAAGAGGGCAGTTAGAGAAACAAAGGCAGACACAGAGATGAATATTGCAGAGAGGGTCAAGGGAAGGGAAAACAGTTCTTTGGATATATTAGGGGGAAAAAGGAAGAAGGAGGACTTGTTAGGCTAGCACAGGAAGGTAGGGTAATTGACGAGGATGCGAAAAAACAGACATTCTTAATGAATTCTTCTGCTCTGTACTCAAGGGAAGACAGGGCCTCTGCCAGAAAGTGGCCATAAGGTGACTGTAAGGGGGATCCTGAGCTTAGGCAGCAGGTATTTAACAGTGAAAGAGTTCAGAAAGGGCTGCCCTAAAGACAGACAAGGCCCTAAGCCAGAGGGGATGCATCTGAGGGTGGCAAGGAACTGACAATGTAACTAACTGAATCCCTGGTAGGGCTGTTTAATGACTCAATTCAGACAGGGGTAGTTCCAAAGACTGAAAGTTAGTAGATGTAGTCCCGCTCCATGTGGGGGGGGGGTGGAGGGAGCAACTGGGCAACTACAGACTTGTCAGTCTTCTCTCTATTGTGCACAAACGGATAGAGACATTAGTCATAGAGGACCATGTGGACAACCTGGAGAGCAATGGATTCCAGGATAGTAAACAGCATAGATCTGTGGTGGGGAGGTCTTGTAAAACCAACCTGATGTATTCTTTGACTGGGTAATGAGGGTAGTGGATAAAGGCCATGCTGGGAATTTACTCTACTTCAGTTTCATCAAGGCTTTCAACTTGGTGCCTCACAGAAGGGTGCTGAAGAAGGTAGAGGATCTGGGTGCAGCGAAGGACACAGATTGGTGAGAAACTGTTTGCACGTGAGACAACAGAGTATTGCAGTTAACGGAGTCAAATCCGAAGTGAGAGAGGTCACCAGTAGGGTACCTCAAGATCAGTCCTGGGTCCAGTCTTTTTCAATATGTTCATCAGTGACATGGGAGAAGGAATCCAGGGCAAGCTGTGTCTCTTTGCAGGTGACACTAAACTCTGTGACAGGATAGACAATGAGGAAGGGGTTAGGGAATGCAGAGAGACTTGCAAAGGCTAGAGAGCTGGCCAAAGGTTTGGCAATTGAAATCAATGCCAAAAGTGATGCACATGTGGAACAAGAACTCAGGACAGACTACTGGATGGAGGCAGTAAAGCTGTGACCTAGGGGTCAGCATAAGTGGCTCCGCCACCCCCCAAAAATAAAGCCAGTGTAACACAATTTACAGTAAGGTGAACAGGATATTACTGGGGTGTATAGGAATGGATTTTGATAACAGATGGAAGGAGATATTGCTGCCTCTTGATAGATCTCTGGTGAGGCACCACGTGAAGTACCGCATCCAGTTCTGGAGTCCTTACCTGAGGAAAGATAAGGACTGGCTGGAGACAGTGCAGTGTAGGGTGACCAAAATGATTCAGGGTCAGCAGGGCAGATCTTAAGAAGATTGGCTCAAGGTACTGAGCATGCATTCACTGGAGGCCAGACAAGAGAGGGGAGATATGCTAGAGGCCTTCAAGTTTCTGAAAGGAATAAACAAGGTAAACTGTGAGGACATATTTAGCATGAGTAGCAGATCAAGAATATGGGGGCATGAGTGAGAACTTATGGGGGTAGGTTCAAGATAGTCATGAGAACGTTTTATTTTACAGAGAGGGTGGTGCAGCCATGAAACAGTCTGCCAGCTGATGTAGTGGGTGTCAAGACCATCAATAGTTTCAAACATACCTTGGGAAGAATGAAGGGCTTAGTGGTTGCTCAGAGTGGTAGCAATAGGGTGGGGAGCATGGGGGTAGATATTGTGAGTTAGAACTCTGTATCAACAATAGGTTTTGGGTTTGTTAGGGTTTTATGGACTGGAGAGACCAATGGTCTTGTTCTGCCATCATTGTCTATGTTTCAATGTTTATCTGTTTCTGATTTTAGAAGGGTTTCAACATTGGGCTCATCCTCTGCAGTAACAGTTGTTACAATAATGTTACCTTTGCTGAAATTTTCTTTTAATGAGAGACTTGATGTGGGCAGCCCTTATTGCACTTGTTATTTCTACTCAAAGTAGAACCTCTAGGGAAAAAAATATAAAGGACTTAGGGTTTCTTGCAGGGCTAACTAGCAGTCAAAACCGAAACTTATGAAGATGATCTGTTAGTGGTCTTAAAAAAAAAAGAAGAACTAAACACCAAATCTCATTTCCTATGTTATTATCCATGTTGGAGGCATTTGCCTACACCTCATGGCTGAAAATTAATAAAGATAAAATGGAGTTTCTGTCTTTGAATTTCAGCAGTTCTAATGACAAATTATACGGGTTGTTCTACCACACCGATCAGATCCACCATCAAATATCTGTCATCCTGGCTCAAATCTCAGTATTAAAGGGGACAGGAAATCTGTGTTAATTGGTAGCAGTTAGTAATGTTCCTGTTTACAGAAATGAAATGCATACCTCCACATAATTCACATTTAACTGTCCCTGAATAAACACTGATGTAAAAAACTGTTTTTAATTATAATGTATTGTGGAACACGATTGTGTATGGAGAGCCATACACTGTAAGAAGTCATTCTGCTGCAGTAGTGACGTCCATACTAACACAGAACGACTTTTCATTCTGCGTTAATATGGACGTCACAATACAAGCGACTCCATCAGTGCTTTACATTGGTCAGTGGTGGGTGAAGAGTCGTGCGCATGAGCTGGCCAGCGGGCGGTTGTTAGTGAAGTTATGTGGCGGAGCAGAGACACCGGGTGCCGAAAAGAAAAAAGTAAGTGATTCTGGGCTTCTGAACACCACATACTATGTAGAATAGTATATGGTAGCCCTGATACACAACAGCACTCTTCTGTCACGTTGTGGTTACTATGACGTCATAGTAACCACTCAGTGTAAGAATGGCATTGTTGTGTATGAGCTACCATACACTGTCCTATATGTTGTCTTATATTGGCACACATATGCCATCCATATACAGATACCCTGTATCCTTTTTCTCATTTACAGAAGTTTACTCTCCCTAACACATATTTCTGCAGCTATCTTCAATTTAGAAGTGCCTTACATTCCATATGGGGAAATCTTTGAAAACTTCTGATACTGCGATTCAATCGCATATTCAGCAATGGATTTAGACTCATAAAGGTAAGGGAAGACTCAAATTTTTAAGTCACTGTAACCCAGATCTCGCTAAACTTAAACGATGATGAGAGTCTGACACTGGTGAACCAATATCAGAGACTGAATGAATTGAATGTTAGCAGAATGCTCCTACAGTTTTCAGGGATTTTAGATATCAACTTATAGATGTAACAGCCCTCTGACTTACCTTGTCTATTCCGGGGTCCAAGGGGTCCACACTGCACCCTTCTCTGAGGGGTCTGGCCTGGGTTCTGGAGTGGAGAGAAGTGGTGCGGTGCCTCCAACTAGGGTAACGGCAGGGAATACCTGTAAACAGATTGCAGGTTACCACCCCCCAGGAAATATACAACAGCTGCCCCCAAAGACCCTTCCCCACAAAATAACAATTCCCCCCTCTTACAATGATGCACAGTACTAGAATATAACATGAACATTTAACAGTATTTATTTTGGGGGAAGGGGAGAAAAGGGAGTAAAATAGCACAACAACATTAATAACTGGCTCAAAAACGTTACCCCACACACTATCCCCACCTCCCAGCTACATACGAACATACAAAAATGCCAGCAGATACAGGCCATATGGTCTATTGAGTCTGCTTGAGTGCGAAGCACCCAGTCTATTAAACAGCAGCTGCCCCCCAACCCTTGCCTGCCCTTCTGATTTATTTCCTTCCTCCTGTGTCACCCCCTCCCCATCTTCCCCTCAGTTTTGGCCTTCCCTTTGACCCTGTCCCACCCCCTCTTAAAGCTGCCCACCGATTTCACAGATATCACCTCCTCTGGCAGTGCATTCCACCTTGCCACCACCCTTTCTGTGAAATAATGCTTCCTCATTTACCTCTTGAATCTTCCTCCCTCCAGTTTCAGACTGTGTCCCTTGGTGTCCCTCCCCCTTTTAATCTAAACATACCCTCAGAATAAACTATGTTCATGCCCTTTAAGTATTTGAAGGTCTCAAGCATATCCCCTCTCTCCTTTCTATCCTCCAGGGAATACATGTTGAGCTCCCTCAGTCTCTCTTTATATGGTTTGCCCCCTAGTCCAAGGATCATCTTTGTCACCCTGTGTTGGATCCCCTCCAATAGTTTGATATCCCTTTCAAATAGGGGCACCAGAATTGCACACAATACTCCCAAGTGAGGTCTCACCAGGGACCTGTACAGGGGCAGAATGACTTCCTCTCTCTCTTAGAGGTGATTTCCCTGGCAATGCACCCCAACATCTTGTTTGCCTTTGCTGCTGCCCTTCTACACTGTGCTGAATGATTCATGTCCCCTGTTACTAGTACCCCCAGATCCTTCTCCTCCACTGAAGTGGACAACTGCACTCCCCCTGACCAGCAGCAAATCCCAGGGTTTCTGGCACCGAAGTGGAAGACTTTGCACTTCTTAGCATTGAACCCTAGCTGCCATGTGTCTGACCAGTGCTCAATCTTGTCATATCCTTTTGGAGTACTTGACCCCCTACCACACTATCCACCTCCACACAGATCTGCGAAGAGGCTGATCTTACTCTTAATCCCATCCAATATGTCTGCAATGAAGATGTTAAATAGCACCAGTCCTAGCACCGATCCTTATGGCCCCCGGTTATAACTCTGAGCAAGAGCTCTCCCCAATGATCACCCTATGCTGCCTGTCCTGTAACCAGCTCCTATCCCACCCAACCAGATTTTCCCTTGCTCCTAGGCTTCTCAACTTGCTGGACAGCCTTCAATGTGGCACCGAGTTGAAGATCTTGCTGAAGTCCAGGTGCAGGACATCCACCGCATGGCCCCTATTTAGTGCCCTCATCATCCAATCAAAAAGTTCAGTCTGGTTTGTCTGACAGGATCTGCCCTTATATAGAGTACCTGAATAAATCTTTTTCCCCATCTCTGATCCCCTGCACCAGCCTTCATTCTCTTGAAGCCTTGGCCACCCTTTCTATTCTACTCACCTCTCTGGATTCTTCACATATTCCTCTCTGTCCTCCTCTCAGCTGGATCTCCTATAACTTCTAAAGGCAGCTTTCTTTTCCCTCACCCTCTTTACTACCTTCCTGCTCAACCAGCTTGTTTTTTTGGTCCTGGCTTTCTTGCTTTGGCTCTTTGTACATGACTTAGTGGCCTCTGCCAGCCCCAGCTTGATGATGGTCCATTTCTGCTCGGCATCCATGTCCGGATGGATGATGGCAAGGTGCTTCCCATCCTGCCAAAGTCTGATCCTTTGAAGTCCACTACCTTTGTCTTGGTTCTGGCTACCTCCTTTCCTAGATTGAGGGAGAACCACACTTTGCGGTGGTCGCTTCCTGCCAGCGGGTCTTTCACCACTATGTCCTGGACATGCTTGCCATCTGTCAGCACCAGGTCCAGAATGTTCCCCTCCCTGGTTGGCTCTGCTACCTTCTGCATCAAGAAGCCATCCTGGAAGGCCTCCAGGAGGATCTGTTCCCTGGCACTCGAGGTAACTGGGGTGTTTCAGTCAATCCCTGGCAGATTGAAGTCCTCTACTACCACAGTATTGCCTTTACCACTAAGCCTCCTTATTTGCTCCCCTAGCTCCCTGTCAATCTCCTCATTTTGAGACGGAGGCCTGTACATAACCCCCAATCTAACCTTTCTGCCATTTGAGTTCTGGAGTTGTATCCATAAGGCTTCAGCCCTGCACTCCTCCCCTTCCTCCCTGTTGAACAATATCCCTTCCCTTACATAAATAGCCACCCTTCCCCCTTTCCCTTTTTCTCTGTCCCTACGGCACAGTCTGTACCAAGGGATCACTAGGTCCCAGTCCTGGTATTGGGTGGCCCATGTCTTAGTGATGGCTTTGTCCACCTCCCCTTCCACCATCAGTGCCTGCAGTTCTACTGCCTTGTTACCTAGGCTCCTTGCATTCAAGCAGACCGCCCTTCAGTGTGATCTCTGCTCCTCCTTGCCCTTCCCCTCACCTCTGTCCCCTCCTATTTTTGAATTCCCCTGCTTCCCCCTCCTTCCTAGTTATGGGGGGGCCTAATGGACTCCCTTGTCTGGTGGCACTGATTGCTACCCAACCCATCCCTCCCCATTTAGTTTAAATTATATCTAGCTGCGATGTACTCCCCAACTTCTGTTTTAGGACCCCTGAGCCTTCCTTACTCAAGTGCAGCCTATCTGGTGCATACAGATCCTTGTTCTCCCATGTCCTACCCCCCCACCAGACCATATCCCACGGACTAACGCCATTCCCCCAGCCATTTGTTGAACTCTGCAATTCTTTGATTCCCAGCCATACTTGCTCTAGGTACTGGGAGAATCTCAGAGAAAGCAACTGACCGTCCCTCTTTACTGCATAACTTTCCTACTTCCCTGAATCTCTCCTGTACCTCTTCAGCCCTACTCCCCTCCAAGTTATTTGTACCTTGGTGCACCACAATATGAGGTTTCTCCCCTCCCTTTCCCACAAACCTAGTAATATACTGTCTCACACTCCCTGCTGTCATGCCTGGTATACATTCCACCTATATGTGGCTTTTCCTGGTACTCTTGCCACCCCGTCTCACACCCTTCAGTATCGAGTCCCCCAGAATGATGACCCTCCCTCCCTTTTCCTGCTCTCCTCCCTGATACTTCCCATTCCTCTGTTCCCAGTCCTGATCCCTCTAACTTGATTCCATGCCTTTGGCCCCTGTGTCTAACTCAATCCCTGCTTTTCTCCTACCTTCCACCCTCCCCCACCACTCCTGCCCGGCTAACTCCATCCCCACCCTTACCATTCCCTACCTGTTCCTCCCCACCCTTCTTGAATCTACTACCCCTCCTACATTAAAACCCCTGTCTCTGCTACCCTCCAGTATACTGACCTTGGTTCCTGCCACTCTGCTAGCCCCCTGCCTCTACTACTTCCTCCTCCTCACCTTCTCTGCGACTTCTCCCCCATCCTAATCCTCCAGGCTAGTCAGCACTGAAAACCTGCTGCTATACTCCCTCCCTTTATTCAAAGCTTCCCCTGCTGCCCCACATTGTGACTTCATTCCATACTGTGTCACTTTCCCATTTTCTTCCTGTTCTTGACCACCTTCCACTTAGGTCTCCTCTGCTCTTGAGTGGTTGATGAATTAGCTCCTTTTATCCTCTTTCTGTGTTTTCCCCTTTGCTCACTGTGGGTGCACCTGGCTTCCCACTGGCAGCTGCAAAGTCTGTAGTCTCTTTCGGTGGGTACCACACCACGGAGCAGATGTTGGCGCTAGGGATCTTTCATTGGGGCCCAATAACTTTAAACAGTAGAAACAATGGAAACGTCAGGTCTGGGCTTAGCTTATCTGACAGTTCTACCCAGTGCCTAACCCCCTGGTCCTAGCTATCTAGCTAGCTAAATAATGTTCTCCTTCTGAGCTGCAGCCCAGAAGTACTTACAGTTTTGATGATCACAAGGGGTGTTTCAGCAGATTGAAATAGCATGTTACCGTGGAGATATCTTGTTGGTGGTGCACCACACAGTAGCAGGGCTGACTGGGGAAATGAAGAATGCTGGTCTTCACCTACCTTGCTTTGCCAACTTCACCTGTGAGGCCTTTGTAGACAGTGTTCACCAGGCAGGCCTCTTGTCATCTTCCTCCACAGGTCTTCTTCTGGGTCTAGGGACAGGGCAGGCGCTGTCCCCTAGACTCCTCTGTTGCACACCCTTTCGAAATCACAATTAATCACTGGGCTTTGGCTCCATCTTTAAGCCCAGCATGCTCACTCAGTTTCTCAGTTTACAGCAGGGCTGGGCTCTTACTCATTTTCTAGCCTCCATACACACAGTCTCTCAGACTTGCAGCAAACCCCACTTCCTGAACTTACTCTACCGAGGGGGAAACATTGCAACTGCATCTCTGCTCAATAGCTGCAGCACTTTTAATTCAGACTGCACGATTGCTGTCTCTGCTCCCACACTGTAGCTTCAGTGCTCTCTTCCTCTGGCTGCTTTCTCAGAAAGTCGCTCTCTCTTTATCTGCCACAAAACCTCTTTGGCTGCAGAAACTTTGCAGTCTCTCTTCCATACAGCCACTGGGTTTCACTGGCACTTTCTTCGTTGAAGCAAGCTGTGGCCAAACTGGACATTTAGTGTGGAGTACAGGAGCTGGACTGGCTAGCCCCACAGCAGTTTCTTCTGCAGTGCTCTTCTCTCTCCAGACTCAGGCTGAACTCCCTCTTGGTGGACAAAACAGTCCCTTTTATCTCTTTTACACAGCCCTCTTCTGATTAGCTGTTGCAATCCTGGGCAAAATCTGGTACCTTATACCCTTTTACCCAGCAGCCCTTTGCCTACTGAAGTCCTTGGGGGCTGCCATATTTGTTTTTATTTCAGTCCCAAATAGTCCACCCTTATATTTTATTCATTTTGCCCTTCCGAGGGCAGAGACACACATGGTCAGCCCCGGGGGGGGGGGTTCCGATTAGATTTCCCCCCGATCCCCAACTCCTCTGCCTGTCCTAGAGCTGGGGATATTATTACATTACAGCATAGCCTAAAACACACTAATGGAGCCATGGTTCCTTTAATTTTCTAGCCCAGGCAACCATGCATGCTCAGTGGGGCACGGGCCGCCATCTTCTTTATTTACATTACTGCCGACCGGTCCGGTTTCCCTTCCTTTTGCACCTTAGACCATTTGCACACTCTGTAGGTGCCCATAGGTACAGAAGCACAGTGGAGCTCGGCCCCCTTCTAACCCTGGGGCCAAGACACGGGAACTTAGTGGCAGCTGCCATGGGAACCAAAGGGGTGTTAACGGGTTTTAGCCCCACAAAGGACCACTTATGGGACACAATGGGGGAGTGTCGGGGACATAGCCCTGCCAGGTAAACCCAAATAGGGGGCTTACACACTCCTCTTGCCAAATGCTTGGTGTCCCGACAAGCCATTAAAACCCTTACAGTATATTCAATAAACACATCAGAACACATTGCTACCTAGACACCCGATTCCTGGCTAGCATAAATACACTCATCAAGCTGCTTGAGAAACTCATTCATCGGCAGGTCACTGCGCACCTTCTCAGCTTCGACCTCCAGTCCCCAGTACAACATGGCTTTAGGGCTGGGCACAGCACGGCTACTACTCTTACTCAGTTTACCAGCAATGTTAAGAATAACACGGACAAGGGATTACTTACTGGGGTGGTGTTCATTGATCTCTCTAAAGCGTTTGACATGGTTCATCACCCACTACTATTGGCCAAGCTGAACTCATTCGGTGCCTCTGATTTTACCCTCTCCTTGTTTGGCAGCTACCTGGAAAATCAGCCTCAGGCGGTCTCTTTCTGCAAGTCTTTCTCCTCCCCATCCTGATCACCTGTGGCATTCTGCAGGGATCGATACTAGGTCCCCTACTTTTCTCCCTCTTCATTAATGATATCCCTATTCCCTCTTCTCATTGCAGTATTATCATGTGTGCATGACCTGGTGCTTTACTTGGCTTCCAAGTCTATTGTCAACATCAATCTACATCTCTCCCCCACTTTTCAGACCCTCCTATCCTGGTTCTTATCCAACTACTAAGTCCTAAATATATCTAAGACCCAGGCCATGCTCTTTGGGTCTGCTAGAAAGATGCCCACAGAGTCCCCCAAGCTCCTGGTGCACTGCTTCGGTTGGACTGCTGTCTCCAACACTTCATCCTTCAAGTATCTTGGGGTAACGCTTGACCCGGTACTTGACTACTCTGTGCATGTCAACGAGGTGTGTCGCTCAGTTAATGCCATAATTTGTGCAGCCCACAGAGTGCGTCACTCACTCATTCACTCCAGCTGCTAGGATCTCAGTTGTGAGAGGTGTTTTACTCTCACAACTGCTATATGCCCTGCCAGTGCTCTCTCATGCCAACACGGGTGTTCTTTGCAAATGGGACACATCTTACAACAATATCGATAGATTTGCCCCATCAGCTCCTCGCCTAACCCATCACTGTCTTCTCTATTCTGCTTTAAAATGGCTGTCTCCTGAGGCCCTTTGTTCCTACACCCTAGGGTGTTTTGTTGACTCCTTAACCAGATCTCCTTGTCCCTCCTCTCTGGGCAACATGCTCACTCCTGTCTCTCACTCCTGCACCCTTAGATCCTCTACCTCCCCATTGCTATCTGTTCAGCCATGCTCCATGAAAATTGGAGAGCAAGCCTTCTCCTACTTTGCACCTAGGTTTTGAAACTCTCTCCCCGTCCATGTCAGAAACTCCTCATCTCACCTTACATTTAAGCATCCCCCTATTTTCCCACCTCTTTGCTGTTGATAACTGTGATTGCACTTAACTTCTGCTCTCCCTCTCTACTTAGACTATCAGCTTGTGACCTGCCCATCCTTTGGGATTTGTCTTTTGTAACTAGTGTCTCTAACTGTCTGCTTCTCCCACGCCTAGTCCTAATGTCTGCTAGGGTGCCTACCTGCCTGTTTCTCACAGCTAGGCCTGTCAGACTGGCCAATATTGCTTGTTTTTGTTTGAATGTACATTGCAATAACTTGACTACTGTTGGTGTTTTCTAGTAGATGAATTCTATTCGGTGGCTGTCCTCTGTCGTGGTTTTTGTTGGACAGTTCTCCTGCATTTTGCATCTGATTGTGTATCACTGCTGTATTGGATATTGTACTCTTACTGTATTGTTATATTGTACTCTCCCGGGTCGTGCCTGAAAATAGGCAGGATATTTTGCCTAGTGCACTTACCTGGTTACCAAAAGGTAATAAATAAATAAATAATATGGTCACAATAATGGATCAATATGCATTGTTTACCTAGACATTGAATGCTGTCTACACACAGGTACGTAATGGTATGCACATACGCCTACCCACCCTATCCATTGTGCAACACATTGTGAGGAAAATAATAGGAACCATGGCCCAGATATTCAAAAGGGTTGCGCCATGCGCAACAGGGTTGCGCATGCGCAAGTCCAAAAATGCGCCATTCTGCGATATTCAGCAGGAGGCAGTTACGCCACTGACAACAGGTTGCGTAAAAGAGCAATGCAAATGAATGCATGCTCAACGGGAGGGAGGAACCATGCATAACCTGCGCAACCCGATATTCAGTCGGGTTGTGCAGAGTTGTGCATGCGCAACCCCCAACCTGCGCCTGCACAACCTTGAGCCAAAAAAAAAAGGATCAAGTTGAGGGCCACCCACAGGTGAGCTGCTGTATTGCAGGGCGCAACACAGCAGCTGCCACCACTGGCTGGCCCCCAACTCAGTCCCTGTGCCCCCCCACCAGCCCGATCGTGGGCAGAACGTAAAAACAACCCCCCACCCACACATCTCCCGAAGCCCGATCGCGGGCATAACCTGTATCAACCCCCACCAGCCCGATAGCGGGCATAGAGTAACATGAACCCCCCTCCGCCCACACATCTCCCACAGCCCGATCAAGGGCATCACAGTTACAGAAACCCCCACACATATCCCAAGCCTGATCGCGGGCATTACAGTTACATGAAACCCCCCACACATATCCCACAGCCCGATCGCGGGCAGAACGTATGAACCCCCCTCAGTGCCCGATCGCAGGCAGAATGTAACCTCCTCCCGCCAACCCGAATATCTCCCTGGTGGTCCAGTGGACCGAGAAGCTCGATCGCGGGCAGAATGTCACATCACATCCCCAAACATCTCCCTGGTGTCTAGTGTCCCCCCACCCACCCACGAAGCCCCTCCACCCGCTCCCCGCGGCCCGGCGGGCAACAGCATCCACCGCCTGCCGCCCGCCCGCCCGACTGACTGCCGGTAGGGCTGCACGCCCATTGGTGCAGAGCTACAGCCAATGGGCGCAGTAGTCATACTGTATATGATAGTCCCAGATTTGTGAATGAACATCATTCACAAATCTGGATTTCATGTACCTGTACTGCCCGCGATCGGGCTGTGGGATATGTGTGGGGGGGTTTCATGTAACTGTGATGCCCGCGATCGGGCTGCATTGTGCGTCGGTCCCCAACGGCTGCTGCCTGGCAGGGGTGGCGGGAGCAAGTCCGGGATCGGGCGCACCTACATGCAAATGGCATGCAAATGGGGCCATAAATAGATGCAATGGCACCCCTGCACTCTGCATAAATTATGGCCCCATTTGCATGTCACCTTTTAAATATCGAAATTTGAGCATGGCGCAATGGTATGCGCCACCGCCAAGTTAATGCTCAACTCTGGCAACTTGCGTGGCGCAGTTCCAGTGCGCCTTATGCGCAAGTGTTAGTTGGGTGATATTCAAAGGAGTTGCCTAACAGCGCAACTCCTTTGAATATCACCCCGGCCACACCCCAGCGCAACTATTTTGAGCAGCGCAGGGGCTTGCGCCTCAGAATGGCGCAGTTTGAAAATCTGGGCCCATATGTTTAAGGATCACCTGGATGAGTGTATCGGAGGAGGTAGCAAGAGCATTGTAGGTGAACTCCATAATGGGCTTGGGTTTTCTTTCAGACCTCTGAGGTAATGCTGCAGGCTCCTGAAACACAGGGGCATTGCTGGGCATGACAACCTGATTATGAAGTTGTTTACCACAGGGCAAGTCTATTGCATTGTCCATACCAATGTCCATTACTTGCTTGGGTGCTTGGATACTTAAGCAATAAGGCATGACAGTGTGTGTTATCGTGTAATAACGTCACTCCTGGGGTGGGTTGAAGCACAAGGTGAAGCCAAGTGCTTCCACCACCCCAGGAGTGACGTTATTACACAATAACACACACCCTGGAGTGCCGTATTGCTATTAAACAATGGTTCAATATTATACAAAATAAAAAAAAATAAAAAAATGTTTTTAGTAGATTTTTAGTGAGTTTCTTAGAGAAGAGAAAAAAAAGGCTCCATCAATACAGCCAGCAAAGATAATGCTAATCAATGACAGTGATGTTATACTGTAATATCATCTCTGTCTCAGGCACACAGTGACCAATCAGAATCCAGGATTCTTTCTTGCCATTGTATAATTAAGCAATAATGCACGACAGGGTGTGGTATATCGTGGGATATCGTCACGCCTCGGGTGGTTGGGCACGAGGCCGCAGGCCGAGTGCGTCCAACGACCCGAGAAGTGACGATATCCCACGAAATACCACACCCTGGAGTGCATTATTGCTATTATGAACTGGATTACAAAATTGGTGTAAATAAAAAAAAAAAATCAATTATTAAAAAGAAAAAAGCTTTCTAAGGGGTAGTGTAGGATTACTGTTTCAGAAAATAGTTCTATTATGGTTGCCGTCAGCAGGTGGTGCTATTGTAGGAACTGGTAGAAGGTAGTATAGGGATGTCTCCCTGTGTGTTCTGCTGCCGCGTCCCCCATACCCAGCGTGAAAAAAACAAAACAAAACAGTATGCTTCTGTGGTCTGTTCCTCATTTTATACTGTTTGCCCCAATTTTTTTTTTTTTTTTGAAACTGCCTACTGAAGTGTACCGTGATTGTTTGGCTGCAGTGCTCATTCTGTGCTTTTGAGTGAAGAGAGACAGTAAGGCATCGCTGTTTACATTTAAAGCGGTCATTTCGATGGGAAGATTCTCGAGAAGCGAGTTGCAGATTTCCGTTAACTGCTATTTGGCATGAGGCAGCATGTTGTGGTGGGGAAATGTAGTTGGTGTTTTTTTTTAAATCTCTTATGGCGGTATTGAAATACAGATGGCAGGGGAAAATGTTTAAAAAAGTTTTGCTTGTCAGTGGCAGTAAAAGAATGATGCAAGCGGGAGTACGTGAGGAGCTATTGCTGCTGCCGACTGTAAGTTCAGCGTGGCTGCCCCTTGTCGGAATGATTTTTTTATCTGCCGGTGAGAAGGCTGGTGACCGGAGGTTTTCTGAAGCCGTAATGATGCAGCCCGATATCATCACGGCTGCGAAAACCTCTTGGACAATCGGCTTTCTCCATTTACGATCGCCGGTTCATAATTAAGCAATAATGCATGACAGGGTGTGGTATATCATGGGATATCATCACGCCTCGAGTGGTTGGGCACGAGGCCACAGGCCGAGTGCGTCCAACGACCCGGGAAGTGACGATATTCCATGATATACCACACCCTGGAGTGCATTATTCCTATTATGAAGTGGTTTAAATATTTTTTAAAGTAAGAAAAAAAATAGAAACATTTAAAAAATGTGTTTTGGGGTGTTGGAGGAATACCTTTAAACAAAATAGTTCCTGGAGGGCTCTGGGCAGCAGGTGGTGCTGTTGGCTGTGGTAGAGGAAGTGGAGCTCTTGTGATTGGGTGACCCGCTCCTTACCATTGCAGTTTTCTTTTTTAAAGTGTTCTCCATTCACAGTACACTTTATTTTCATTATTTTTGTTCTGGGAATTGGATGCTGAGGACTGGTAAGCTGAGAGTGAAGTTGGAGAGGCGAGCCAACAATGAATGAACAAGAAAAAGGTAGAGTCTTGGTGCAATTCATTCAGGACTGTTACTGTAAGAGCTACTATTATAATGGTTAGGAATGTCTGGGACAAGACTGGCAGTTTTTTCTATGTGGCTGGGACGTAGCTTTCTTTTTGTGGGGGAGCCGCAGTTTGTGTGAGAATGACTACAATGCGCGGGTCTGTCGTTTGTCCTTTTCAGAGAAAAAAAAAATGATTAGTCCATTGCTGCCACTCGCATGCTGCTGGATATGTTGCTTTTGAAAGTATTGCTCCCAGCGGCTTCTGTTGTGCTGAATTCTGTTGTGTGCGCAGCTGGTGGGAGTTCATGTTTTTTTTTTTTTAAAATAGCGGCCGACTAAAAAGTCTGACTTGCTGCGGACTGCTGGAGATGAAGAAGACTGCACGGTCAGTGAGGAGGCTGGGGAGGTTTTCTGAAGCTGTGATAATGTAGCCCGATATCATCATGGCTTCAAAAACCTCTCGGCCAATCAGCTTCTCATATTTACGATCCCCAGTTCATAATGGGCCTTCTCTCAGGGATAAAAGGGACAGCATTAGGGTTCAAAGGTTGCACAGGTTCAATGGGGGGTGGTACTAGTGGAGGGCTGAGAATTTCAACAGTCCTTTTGCCATTGATTCAATCCTTGACTTGTCTCTGGCACATAGTCGCAAGATGAAATATCTTTGTCCTCATTGAAAGAGTCTGGGTCAACTGGATTGGGTTCTGATGCAGGACACTCGGAAAGCTCGGTTGGACCACTATTCATGTTCAATGTAGATCTTTCAGGAGGCCTGGATGGACAAACATTTTCTTTTTGTTGTTGTACAGTCTGGCTCCTTGTTTTGGGCCTTCTCACTGCTGGAGTCTCATTGTCATGCTGTTTGGCTCTACAAAAAAACTACCCCATATGGCCCCAAAGCTTCAGGTTCAATGCCAGGAAGGCTCCTCGGTCACCAACACGTCCTCCTTCAAATACCTGGGGGTCACGCTTGATCCCTCCCTTGACTTTGCTACACACATCAACACAGTCTGTCGTGCTGTTAATGTGCGAAATCAGGGCCTACTGGCACGACATTACACTCCCTCACCCCTTCTGCTAGACTATCAGTAGCAAGGGGGGTGCTTCTCCCGCATCTCCAATATGGCCTTCCTCTTCTATACTCCGCTAACTCCAGCGTGCTCAGCAGATGGGACACTTCTTATAATAATATCTGCAGATTTGCCTTATCCGCCCCTCGCCTCACTCATCACTGCCGCCTTTACTCCGGGTTAAACTGGCTGCCACCCAAGGAGTTCTGTGCTTTCTCTCTGGGTTGCTTTATAGACTCCCTAACTTGACCCCCTAGACCGGACTCCCTGGCTCTCCTGCTGACCCCCGCATCTCAAGTTCGCTCACTTAGATCCTCCTCCTCCTCACCCCTGCTCTCATGTAGACCTTGCGTCACAAAAATGGGCGAACAGGCTTTCTCGGACTTCGCTCCTCAGTTCTGGAACTCTCTCCCCCTACAGGTCAAAAATGCCACCTCCCACCGGGTTTTCAAAAACTCGTTGTTCTCTCACCTTATCACACTTGGTCACTGCCGATGCTCATAACATAACCATGACCACCTGCCTGTTGCCCGGAACCCCTCCCACTTGCTGCAACATTAAAGCTTTGATATGAGTATCCTGGAGTACTAAATTGTTGTCCTTCCACTATGTATACTGGTTATATTGTTGCCTGCAATCTATTGTTTACTTTAATGTCATTACGTCATGTTGTATCACTCTAATTTGTGGCACCTTTGTCTTGTAATCCACCGGACTGTGCCTGAAAATGTTATATTTCTGCTTGCAATCTATCTTTTTTTTTTTTTCCTTCCTTATTGTTATCATGTCTTGATGTATCACTGTACTTTGTGGCTCCTTTGTCTTGTACCCTCCCGGGTCGTGCCTGAAAATAGGCAGGATTGTTTGCCTAGCGCACTTACCCGGTTACCAAAAGCTAATAAATAAATAAATTCTTGTTGCTCCATTTTAACTTCTCAAAACTTTGCTTTTCTTGAGGGGGGATACCAGAAGTTTTAGAATTGCAATTTTGGGGTTGGCCACTAGAGGGCAGCAAATCTAGCAGTGCTTTCACTTTTTAACAGCCCTCTGACTCACATTGGCTGTTCCGGGGCCCTTGGGGTCCACACTGCACACTTCTCTGAGGGGGCCAGCCTGGATTCCGGAGTGGAGAGAAGAAGTGGTGTGGTGCCGTAACCTGGGGTAATGGCAGGGAATACCAGTGAACAGATTGCAGGTTACTACCCCCCCACAGGAAATATACAATAACTGCCCCAAAGACCCTTCCTCACATAATAACAACCCCCCCTTTTGTAATGATTCACTGTACCAGAATATAACATGAACATCTAACAGTATTTATTTTGGGGGGGGGGAGGGGAGAAAAGGGAGGAAAATAGCACAACAACATTAATAACTGGCTCAACAAGTTCAAGTTCAAGTTCAAGTTTATTGCAGGAAAACTCCATTGAGCAAGCTCATTCACAAGGAGGTCCTGTGACATAAACACTTAGGGCCAGATATTCAAAAGGGTTGCGCCATGCGCAACAGGGTTGCGCATGCTCAAGTCCTACATTGCGCCATTCTGTGATATTCAGCAGGAGGCAGTTGCGCAACTGAAAACAGGCTGAGCAACAGCGCAATGCAAATGAATGCATGCTCAACAGGAGGGGGAGGAACCATGCATAAACTGCACAGCCCGATATTCAGCCGGGCTGTGCAGAGTTGTGCAGGCGCAACCCCAACCTGAGCCTGCAGGACCTTGAGCCAAAAAAGGCTTAGAGAGGGCCACCCTAGGTGAGCTGCTGCATTGCAGGGCGCACACAGCAGCTGCCACCTGTGGCTGGCCCCCAACTCCAGTCCCCCGCGATCGGGCATTTTGGTCCACTGGACCACCAGGGAGATGTACGGGGAGCCACATTGCTGCCCGCGATCGGGCTGCAGGGTGCCGGTCCTCGACGGCTGCTGCCTGGCAGGGCGGCCAGGCGCAAGTCCTCGATCGGCGCACCTACATGCTAATGGCATGCAAATGGGGCCATAATCAGATGCAAATACCTCGCCTTCTTTGTATGAATTATGGCCCCATTTGCATGTCACCTTTTGAATATCATGATTTTGCACATGGCGCAATGGTACTTGCCCACCGCAAGTTGAATGCTCCACTCTGACAACTTGCGGTGGTGTAAGTTTCACTGTACCATGCACAGTGGCTGTGGCTGGGGGGTGATATTCAAAGGAGTTGCTCAATAGCGCAACTCCTTTGAATATCTCCTGGGCCACACCCCTGCGCAACTATTTTGCGCAGCGCAAGGGCTTGCGCCTCAGAATGGCGTGGTTTGAATATCCAGCCCTTAAAGTACAAACACAGATAGATAATAACAGTATATATGTGAAATGCACGTTACATGATACAGACTGGATATACATACAAGGGTACCACATAAGGTGACCGCAGGTGGTAAACATTGATATGAGACAGGGAAGTGACTTACAGGTTGCATACTGATAAATGAAACATGATGACTGGTGTGTGCAATACATATACAGTATTTTGGCAGCTAGAACAAACAACAGTCTACAACTGATATGGGGGAGGAGTGATTTGATAGAGTAGCAGTGGAGCGTAAGCAAAGATAAAGCCAGGAGTAGAAGGGGAAGGGAAAGCAGTTAATATGACAAATCAATTATACCTTACCAGTGGATAAATATGGCACACATGGGGAAGGAAGAGACTTAATGTCAGTTACAGGTGTCTTTTATTTTGGCTGAACTTAGCAATTTGTAGAAGTTTATTGAAACTGTGCTAGTTAGTTTCAGTACGGTTTGTAATTGGTTCCAAATGGAGGGAAGGGCATATGCAATAGCACGTTTACCAAAGAAGTCCGGCCCTGGTATGTCAAGCATAATAAAGTCAGATTTTCTTAACGAGTATGCACTATGTGAGATACTAATAAGGGAAGAGAGATAGCTTGGCAATTTCTGCAGGAGCAGTTTAAGAGTCCATAGCCCAGCATGGAGCAGGCGTCTATTAGTAAGGGATGTCCAACCAACAGCTGCATATAAGTCACAGTGGTGCGAACGGTAAGGGGAGTTGGTAATGAACCGTAACACACGGTGATAAAGGATGTCCAGTTTACTTAGATTTGCAAGAGTGGTGGAGGAATAGATTACATCGCTATAGTCGAGTAGGGGGAGAAAAGTGGCCTGTACAAGCTTGTTTCGAGTTTCAAGGGGGAAAAGGGGCCTATTTCTGTAGAAGAAGCCTAACCTTGCTTTTAACCTTCTAGAGACATCTTCGACGTGGTCACTGAAAGATAATTTATTGTCGATCCAGATACCTAGATATTTAAATTTGGTTACAACTTCCAGAGGCTCGTTTAGCGTGGTGACAATGAAGTCTTGGGCAAGGGTATTGGGGCCTGAGACAGCACTGGGAGAATATCATCGCTTTAGTCTTCTTAGCATTGAGCAGAAGCTTTGCCTTTATTAGATTATGCTCAAGTTGTGCGGAGTCCGCTGAAGCACTCCCTTGACTTCAGATAACGATGAGCCAGAAGTATACTAACACAGTATCATCTGCAAAAAGTGCAGATTGGATGTAGATATGTTAGCATCTAAGTCATTAATGTACAGAGAAAACAAGATAGGGCCTAAGATGGATCCTTGGGGACTCCTCTTGCAACTGGCAAGGCAGCAGAAAAAAGGCTTCCGCCTTTACTTTTGGAATCTTCCAGTTAGGTAGCTAGAGAACCACTGGTGGTATGGTATGTGGCAACCAGCTTTGCAAGGCAATTGACTAATAGTTTGTGATCAACAGTATCAAAAGCTTTGCTGAGGTCCAAAAGACTGCACCAGTTACCTTCTTAGCATCTATAGCAGAGATCCAATCATTGGTTACTTTTGCTAGTGCAGTGATTGTGCTATGATTAGCCTGGAAGCCAGATCGAGCTGGGTTAATGAGAGAGAAGGTTTCCAAGTGAGATTTTAACTGAATATGTATCAGTTTTTCGAGAACTTTAGAAAGGATAGGCAATATGGAGATAGGCCTATAGTTGTTTACATCGCATGGGTCACCAGATTTAAATAGAGGGAGGATATGTGTTGATTTCCAGCAGGATGGCACAGTAGCAGATGTAATGGAAAGATTGAAGATGTGGAGAATTGGGGCAGTGAGATGGGCATAGTCTGACCTTAGGAAAAAGGGTTCCAAGCCATTGTCCCCTGCACTTTTTTTGGTGTCTAAGTTAAGAAGAGAATTTTCTACTTCTTTATAAGTTATCTCGAGCAGTTGGAAGGGGCTGGGTGCAGGACTAGATGTGGTGGAGGGTATGCTGGCTCACCGCAGCACCAGCATAAGGTGACAAGTCAAAAGCTAATCCAGCTGTGGCAAAGTGGGAGTTAAGTTCCTCCAGGATTAGGGACTTGTTTTCCACAATCTTGCCACTTGCAACTATCTTTGTTGGGACAGAGGGGGCCATGGGCCATCCTTCTATAGCTTTGATAGTCTTCCATATTTTATGAGGGTTACCTTTAGCTTGTTCGAGAGTAGAAATATAATAGTTAGCTTTAGCAGAGCGAAGTTTTCTCACACAGTTATTCCTGGCTGTTCTAAAGGCCTGCCAATCCGAAGATTCTTTGGAATGTCTAACTTTAGCCCAGAGCTTATCTCGAGCTATAAGGGCTGCCTTGAGATCCGAGGTGAACCAGGGATTGGAATTGTTCCATACGCTTACTTTGATGAAAGGGGCATGCTTATTTATTATTGTAGTGAGTTTGTCATTAAGGATGCAAGCTGCCTTGTTGACATCTTTGGCTAGGTAAAGATCTTGGCATCTGATCATGCTCAGGTCAGATAGGAAGTTTACTGCACTGAATTTGCAAAAGGATCTTTTTGTTATAAAGATGGGTTGTGGACAGGCCTTAATTTGAGATCTTATGCAAGCAACAATTCCATGATTGCTCATGTCATTGTGAAACACTGCCAAATGAGATATTTTGTGTGGATGGGTGGTTAGTACCACATCTAGAATGGAACTGTTGGCAGTATTTAGAGTGTTGTTCCTAGTAGGTTCACTGACTAATTGCCCAAGACCTAGCTTATCACAAAGGGATTTGAGGCCGTGTGATTTAGGTGACAGCCAGTCCATATTTAGATCTCCTTTAAATATTGTTTCAGTTTTTGCATCTACGAACATGGATTTCAAAAGATTAAGGACTTTATCACCACCAGACGGGGGTCTATAGCCACCTAGGATAGTGATACATTCCGAGGAGGGGAGATGGAGGCTCAGCAAAACTAACTCAAATTCCTTGGCTAGAGATTTGCTACTAATATTGGTGACCAAGTACTTAGATTTGGCATAAATAACCACACCCCCGCCTCTAGACTCTCTATCTGCTCTAAATAAATTGTAGTCCTGCAGTGATATTTGTTGATCAGTGTTCATCTTTTTTAACCACGACTCAGTAATTATGATAAGGTCTGGGTTAATGTGTGCAGCCCAGGCTTGCAGCTGTACAAGTTTCTTAGGCAGGCTTAAAATGTTGACCATCATCATTCTGAGACCTGTGGCCTCAGCAAAATCGATAGGCGAGGTAAGTTGTTTGGGGGGGGCCAGGTTGAGCTCCACATTTCCTGAGCAGAGAAGAAGCAGTATAACTTTCTTTAAGGAGCTTATAAGAATGGAGACTGCTTTTTTATTTCTTTGCGGCAACCCATATCATGCTGCGTAAGAGGCGGCACCACTGTAATGGCAGTTGATCGTGATCAATGTAAGTGCTTGGGTGGACATAGGTGAGGACAGTAGCAAGGGGTGTAGGCTAACTGGAGGGAATAGGCTAAAAGGGGAGAGGAGAATGCATAGTGTCTGCATGGTAGACCGTTATAACATTAGGTATTGATAAGGTACATTGGAGAACTGAATTGCATTGAGGTACTTCAAATTGCACTGTATTGCTGAAAACCCTGCATCTTAGGAGCAATAAGAACACAATAAGGAGAGCCATGGTCCCAGATTGAGTGGTCTTGTGATTTGTATTAGTGCAATATTTTCTAGGCAAGAAATTTGCCCACCTAGGTACTCACTTAAAACCTAGATGAGAAAATACAGCAGAAAGGGGAACAAGGAGAGCAGGAGCAGCTTAGTTACTGGACATCCACCCTTCAGACGCAAGTCCCCTTGTAGCAGAACCGGGAAAGAAGTAGAATGATAATGCAGGCCATATTGCCCACGAATGAATGCAGTGATTTATGTAGAAGACCAAGAATCCCTCTAGTGGCAAGTCTGTATAACCTGCAAATGGAAAAGGTAGTGAGACTTATCGGCACCAAGGCAGAGTGCTTGGATGGGGGGGGGCGCTGCAGGAAGAGCAGTCAGACAAAAGAGGTGTAAGCACTTTAAAACAGTAGTAGAAATTACAATCCAGCTAATACAGTTGAAAAACTCCTAATAACACAGTTGAAATGTGCTTAGTTCTATGGAAAGTCTAACAAAGTGCCAGGTGTCTATAGCAGGGGAAAACTCCTGCCAATCAGAGTGGGTTTGCTGGAAGCACCCGTGTTCTGATTGGCTGCGCTGTCCCGTACCTTCCAAGGAGCTGCAGGCGGGTGTTCTGGTCTTGGTCGGTGGCTGGCTGGGTGCCGGCCGACCGTGAGTGAGCTGGAGCAGCCCTGTTCAGGGACAAGCAGCTAGAGAGAAGAAGACAGAGCAGGTCTTAAAAAGCATAGAGGTAAAGGGGGTTAGATTTGAGCAGTTTAGTAAGACAAAAGGTAGTAAGACTTATCGGCACCAAGGCAGAGTGCTTGGATGGGGGGGGCGCTGCAGGAAGAGCAGTCAGACAGAAGAGGTGTAAGCACTTTAAAACAGTAGTAGAAATTACAATCCAGCTAATACAGTTGAAAAACTCCTAATAACACAGTTGAAATGTGCTTAGTTCTACGGAAAGTCTAACAAAGTGCCAGGTGTCTGTAGCAGGGGAAAACTCCTGCCAATCAGAGTGGGTTTGCTGGAAGCACCCGTGTTCCGATTGGCTGTGCTGTCCCGTACCTTCCAAGGAGCTGCAGGCGGGTGTCCTGGTCTTGGTCAGTGGCTGACTGGGTGCCGGCCGACCGTGGGTGAGCTGGAGCAGCCCTGTTCAGGGACAAGCAGCTAGAGAGAAGAAGACAGAGCAGGTCTTAAATAGCATAGAGATAAAGGGGGTTAGATTTGAGCAGTTTAGTGAGACAAAAGGTAGTTAGACTTAGCACCAAGGCAGAGTGCTTGGATGGGGAGGGGCGCTGCAGGAAGAGCAGTCAGACAGAAGAGGTGTAAGCACTTTAAAACAGTAGTAGAAATTACAATCCAGCTAATACAGTTGAAAAACTCCTAATAACACAGTTGAAATGTGCTTAGTTCTATGGAAAGTCTAACAAAGTGCCAGGTGTCTGTAGCAGGGGAAAACTCCTGCCAATCAGAGTGGGTTTGCTGGAAGCACCCGTGTTCCGATTGGCTGTGCTGTCCCGTACCTTCCAAGGAGCTGCAGGCGGGTGTCCTGGTCTTGGTCAGTGGCTGACTGGGTGCCGGCTGACCGTGGGTGAGCTGGAGCAGCCCTGTTCAGGGACAAGCAGCTAGAGAGAAGAAGACAGAGCAGGTCTTAAATAGCATAGAGGTAAAGGGGGTTAGATTTGAGCAGTTTAGTGAGACAAAAGGTAGTTAGACTTATTGGCACCAAGGCAGAGTATTTGGGGGGGGGCGCTGCAGGAAGAGCAGACAGACAGAAGAGGTGTAAGCACTTTAAAACAGTAGTAGAAATTACAATCCAGCTAATACAGTTGAAAAACTCCTAATAACACAGTTGAAATGTGCTTAGTTCTATGGAAAGTCTAACAAAGTGCCAGGTGTCTATAGCAGGGGAAAACTCCTGCCAATCAGAGTGGGTTTGGTGGAAGCACCCGTGTTCCGATTGGCTGCGCTGTCCCGTACCTTCCAAGGAGCTGCAGGCGGGCGTCCTGGTCTTGGTCGGTGGCTGGCTGGGTGCCGGCCGACCGTGAGTGAGCTGGAGCAGTCCTGTTCTGGGACAAGCAGCTAGAGAGAAGAAGACAGAGCAGGTCTTAAAAAGCATAGAGGTAAAGGGGTTAGATTTGAGCAGTTTAGTAAGACAAAAGGTAGTAAGACTTATCGGCACCAAGGCAGAGTGCTTGGATGGGGGGCGCTGCAGGAAGAGCAGTCAGACAGAAGAGGTGTAAGCACTTTAAAACAGTAGTAGAAATTACAATCCAGCTAATACAGTTGAAAAACTCCTAATAACACAGTTGAAATGTGCTTAGTTCTATGGAAAGTCTAACAAAGTGCCAGGTGTCTGTAGCAGGGGAAAACTCCTGCCAATCAGAGTGGGTTTGCTGGAAGCACCCGTGTTCCGATTGGCTGTGCTGTCCCGTACCTTCCAAGGAGCTGCAGGCGGGTGTTCTGGTCCTGGTCAGTGGCTGACTGGGTGCCGGCTGACCGTGGGTGAGCTGGAGCAGCCCTGTTCAGGGACAAGCAGCTAGAGAGAAGAAGACAGAGCAGGTCTTAAATAGCCTAGAGGTAAAGGGGGTTAGATTTGAGCAGTTTAGTAAGACAAAAGGTAGTTAGACTTATTGGCACCAAGGCAGAGTGCTTGGGAGGGGGGCGCTGCAGGAAGAGCAGACAGACAGAAGAGGTGTAAGCACTTTAAAACAGTAGTAGAAATTACAATCCAGCTAATACAGTTGAAAAACTCCTAATAACACAGTTGAAATGTGCTTAGTTCTATGGAAAGTCTAACAAAGTACCAGGTGTCTATAGCAGAGGAAAACTCCTGCCAGTCAGAGTGGGTTTGCTGGAAGCACCCGTGTTCCGATTGACTGCGCTGTCCCGTACCTTCCAAGGAGCTGCAGGCGGGTGTCCTGGTCTTGGTCGGTGGCTGGCTGGGTGCCGGCCAACCGTGGGTGAGCTGGAGCAGCCCTGTTCAGGGACAAGCAGCTTCCAAGGAGCTGCAGGCGGGTGTCCTGGTCTTGGTCGGTGGCTGGCTGGGTGCCGGCTGACCGTGGGTGAGCTGGAGCAGCCCTGTTCAGGGACTACAACAGTACACCCCACAATATCCCCCACCTACCACCTGTGGGTGTACCTGGCTTCCCACTGGCAACTGCAAAGTCACTATAGTCGTTTTCGGTGGGTACCACACTGCGGAGCAGATGCTGGCGCTGAGGATCTTTCGTTAGGGCTCAATAACTTTAAACAGTAGAAACAATAGAAACTTCAGGTCTGGGCTTAGCTTATCTGACAGTCCTACCCAGTACCTAAACCCCTGGTCCTATCTAGCTAGCTAGCTAAATAATGTTCTCCTCCTGAGATGCAGCCCAGAGGTACTTACAATTTTGATGATCACATTGGGGGGGGGGGCATTCAGCAGATTGAATTAGCACAGTACCATGGAGGTATCTTGTTGGTGGTGCACCACACAGCAGCAGGGCTGACTGGGGAAATGAAGAATGCTGGTCTTCACCCGCCTGGCCTTGGCAACTTCACCTGTGAAGCCTTTGTAGACAGTGTTCATCAGGCAGGCATCTCACTGTCTTCCTCTGCAGGTCTTCTTCTGCGTCTAAGGACAGGACAGGCATGGTCGCAAAGACTCCTCTGTTGCACACCCTTTCAAAATCACAATTAACCACTGGGCTTTGGCTCTGTCTCTAATCCCAGCACGTTCACTCAGTTTCTCAGTTTACAGCAGGGCTGGGCTCTTGATCATTTTCTAGTCCCTGTACACACAGCCTTTCAGACTTGCAGCAAACCCCACTTCCTGAGCTTACACCACCAAGGGGGAGACAATGTAACTGCATCTCTGCTTAATAGCTGCAGCACTTTTAATTCAGACCGCACGATTGCTCTCTCTTCTCCCACTCTGTAGCTTGATTGCTCTCTCTCTGTCTCACTCTCTTCCTCTGGCTACTTTCTCAGAAAGTTTCTCTCTCTCTCTTTATCTGCTGCAACACTTCTTTGGCTGCACAAATTATGCAGTCTCTCTTCCATACAGCCGCTAGGTTTTGCAGGCATTTTCTTTGCTGTACCAAGCTGGTGCTGAACTGGATGTTTAGTGCGGGGTACAGGAGCTGAGCTGGGTAGCCCCACAGCAGTCTCTCCTGCACTGCTCTCCTCTCTCCAGGCTCAGGCTGAACTCCATCTTGGCAGGCAACTAGTCCCTTTTATCTCTTTTACACAGCCCTCTTCTGATTGGTTGTTGTAGTCTCAGGCAAATCTGGTGCCCTATGCCCTTTTACCCAGCAGCCCTCTGCCTACTGAAGTCCTTGGGGGCTGCCATATTTGTTTTTATTTGAGTCTGAAATAGTCTACCCTTATATTTTATTTATTTTGCCCTTCCGAGGGCAGAGACCCACATGTTTGGGGCCCGAGGGCATTCTGAATAGATTTTCTCCCCCGATCCCTAACTTCGCTGCTTGCCCTGGAGCCTGGGATATTATTAAATTATGACATAGCCTAAAACACACTAATGGAGCCATAGCTCCTTTAATTTTACAGCCTGGGCTGCTGCGCAAGCTCAGTGGGGCACAGGCTGCCATCTTCTTTATTTACATTATTACCGACCAGTCTGGTTTCCCGTCCTCTTGCACCCTGGACCATCGGCACACCCTGTAGCTGCCTGGAGGTGCAGAAGCACAACGGAACTCAGCCCATTTCTAACCCTGGGGCAGAGACATTGGGACTTAGTAGCAGCAGCCACAGGAACTGTGGTGGCTCTACACCAGGGCCCACCAGGGCACGTGCCCTGGTAAAAAAATGCTGTGCCCCAGTTGGTGCCCCATATGGTGCAGAGCTTCCCCCATAGTAACAATATATCAGTGCCCTGGCTGCCATCTCTTGTGCCCCAGCTGTGCCCTGGTAACCATTTGTGGCTAGAGCCGCTACTGCACAGGAACCAAAGAGTCATTAACTAGTTCTAGCCCCACTAGGGACCACTTACCAGACACAGCGGGGGAGCATTGGGTCCTTTGGGCCCTACACTCCCATGCTCCGTGATTTTGCTTATTTTACTGTGGGAGCGCAGGGTCCTTTGGACCCTGTGCACCCATCCCTCCATAGATGTGTGACCAAATTATTAGCATAGCCATCTTATTACCCCAGCACATGTACCCAGTAGAGAACATTTTCAAATCCTTGCCAAAACACAATTGTGTGCAACTGCAATGTCATTCCTCGCCACAGGTGTGAAAACACATTTTGGGCAGGATTTGAAAAATGACAGCTGTGACATACATGAGGTTGGGTAATAAGAAGGCTATGTTGAAAATCTGGGGTCAAAATATTTTAAATTTCCAAAGTTATGAGCGGACTTACCGAAAGTGCAATAAAATGGCCATAACTCTGACATTTTTTCATATTTTGAACATAGTCTTCTTATGACCCCACTTCATAAACCCCATAGGTGAAAGTGTTCAAATCCATGCCAAAATGCCATTCCACGCCACAGGTGTGAAAACACGTTCGGGCAGGATGTCCAAAATGACAGCTGTACTGTTCATGAGGTGGTGTGAAAAAATGACTATGTTAAAAATTTGGAGTCAAAATATTAAAAATGACCAAAGTTATGTGTGTGCATAGAAACATTTCAATGAACGCTCCTAACTTGGCCATGTTTAGAAATTTTAACACAAAAGTTTCAACATGGTCTTTTTGGGACCCCACCTTATAAATACTGGCATTGTCATTTTGTTAATCAGTCCCAAAAGGTGATTTCACGCAGCGACCGCAAAATCACCTTCCAGGTCAATTAACGAAATAACAGTGGCAGTGTTCATGAGGTAGGGTCCCAAAAAGCCCAAGTTGAAAATTTGGTGTTAAAATATCTAAAATACCAAAGTTATGAACCCAAGTTCAAAATGCAATTGACATACATTGCGCGGCACTTACCTTGACTCCTCAGTTTACGGTTCGGCTTTGAAAAGTGCAGACGTGTCTTGGTCCACAGAAGATAACAGCTGATCACCTCCAGAGGTAAGTACAGGGTGTGAGGGTGTCTGGGGTGGTGGGTGCTCAGTGGGAGGGGGACGACGGGGATGAAGAGGGACCATTTCTTTTTTTCAGGTTATAGAAAAAAAAGGATGTCGGGGGACGATTTTCTTCTTTTAGCAAAACTATAAATAAGGATTTTGGGACACTGGGAATGGGATTCCCAGTGTATCTCTAACTGCCCTGCATTCCTTCATAGTTCGCACCATGCATACTCCCCCCGCCCTGCTCCCCTCTATCACCACCCTCATTCCTTGCCCCACGTGATCTGTCTTTGACCTGCTCAACCAAATCTCTATCCTATACTTGAACCACTGCACCTCCTCCAAGCATAGTCCCCTGTCTTCACATCTTTTGCTCTGGACCACCACTTTGCTCACATGAAATGCCCCCTGGAACATAACTAAAAAGACTGCTGTAAACAGTCGCGTCTCATAATGTGAGTGGCAAATGCTACTCAATGCCCCCACTAACCTGCCTAGCAAACTCACTGATATGAGCCGTCTTCTGTCTAGACCTTTTATATCCTCTGCCAACCCTGCATCATACACCTGACTACTGGAGTACTGCAAGGCTCCCCACATCCCTTCAGACTGCATACTAGACCTACCCCAACCAAATTATTCCCCATGGTAGAGTGTGATACTCCCTCATCCCACTTCTGAACAACACACCTCATTACTTGCCCCTCTGTCACCGGCTCATTTACCTCTATTCCAGCCCTCTCTTGGAACTCTTGGAATATTTTCCAAGATCCCTCATATGCCTTCAACATCCTTGCAGATGAAGAGCTCCTGATCAGCAACTGGGCTGTTCCCAGTCAATCTTCCACAGGTGGGGCGGGATCTCCATATTCCTGGCTGCTGCCTCCTGGACAAGGCACCTGAACCTGTCCAACTAAAGACGGGTAAGGCTGTCAGCCACCATGTTACTTACCCCTTCTATGTGTCTTGCCCTAAATGACAGGTTCAGTCTCAACCCCTGTGACACTAACTGCCTCAATACCCTCATCACTGCATCGGTTGTGGCTGTCTGCCTGTTCAGTACCTCTACCACCGCCTTGTTATCACACCTGGTTTCTGAGCTGCTCCCCCCAGATCATCACTGCCAAACTTATTGGGAAAATCTCTAGGAGCATAATGTCCTGCATTAATCCCTTCTCTCACCATTCATCTAGCCAACTTTCTGATATCCAATCTCCCCTAAAGCACACCCCCATCCACAATGCCACTGTCATGCCCATATACAACTCCAGGTTCTTATTGAGCAACCAATCTTCCTGCCAGAAAGTAACCCCATTATACCTGTCCAAGAACTGTTCCCATACCTCCATATCTTGCCTCACCCCCTTTGCTATATCCACCCAATGATGGGGCTGCTTATGTATTTATTCATTACAAATCGGGTTTACAACCTTTGAGTCACAGACTCATTTACAAAGGCACCTCATCGCGGGGGGCAGACATCAAGGCAGTTATTACAGTGCAGATTAAAACAGAGGATAACATTACAGGTGCAGTAAAAGGAACATTTAACATAGATACACTTAGGTTACATAATATAGTAGTTTGTATGTTACTTAGGTTACATAATGTTACAAAATTGTGAGTTACACTCATGCATATAGTAGGTCCTCAGAGAAGACAGCAGGTTACATCCCTGTTTGGACCTAGAAGGGAAGGAGTGGGTCTGGGGAAGGGAGAGGCTGTCTAGTGGACATTGTCAAGCCAGGGGGCAAGGCGGGTGGGTACCACAGGTTACAACAGGGGGTTAGTTGCACCTACAACTACAGGTATTAAAGATATAGTTCTGAAGTTCTGTTTTGAAGGAGCTAATTTTTGCCAAGTTGGAGATGCAGCTAGGGAGGGAGTTGAACCAGGTGGGGGCTCGGTAGAGGAAGGATCTCTGGGCAAGAGAGGTCTTGGTTCTGGGCACCTTGAAAGTGGCCTTAACAGAGCTACAGGTGGTGACGGCCGATGATGACTGCAGTAGGGAGGTGGAGACCCCCCGGGGGGGGAGTGTCCTAGCAGTGATTTTTTAGCAAGAAGGCAGGTCTGGTAGAGCAGTCACTCCTCAGAGTTGAGCAGATTGGTAGTAGCATAGAGAAGGCAGGTGTGAGTTCGGCTGGGGGCACCGGTCAGGAGCCTACAGGCCTTATTGATGGAGAGTTGGATTTTGGAGAGGGCAGTGTTGTCAGCTGCAGCGTAGATGGGCAAGCGATAGTCCACGAGGTACAAGATGGAGGAGGTGATGGCCAGCCTGAGGGCAACCTGAGGCAGGCAGTCCCTGTGCTGGTATAGCAGGCCAATCTGAGAGTTAATTGTGACTGACAGGGCATTAATGTGGGTGTAGAAGGAGAGGGCAGTATCGAACATGATGCCTAGGTACTTGTATGTGGTCACTTGTTCTAGTGGGTGCAGAGTGCTGGGGATAATCAAGAGGGGGGGTATTTTTAGCTCTATTTTGGTGGTGGGAGAAGGGCATTGATTTGGTTTTCTTTAAGTTAATGACCAGTCTGTGGTCTCCGAACCACCTTTTGGCTTGGTTGTAAGCTTGCTGGAGGGATAATTGGAGGGAGGTGGGATTGGGATGTGAGGCAATGAGGACTGCATCATTAGTGTAGAGGAGCATTTTACTGGTACATGAGCTGGGGAGGGTGTTGAGACATAGACTAAAAAGTATTGGACCCAGGATGGAGCCCTGAGGGACCCTGGAGTAAACGGGAAGAGTGCTGGAGAGGGAGCCGCTGATCTTGACGTGCTGGGATCTAGCAGAGAGGTAGCTAGAGAACCAGGAAATGAGACCGCTAGAGAAGCCAAGTTGGTGGAGAGAGTCGAGTAGAAGGGGATGACAGACAGTGTCAAAGGCCTTGGAGAGGTCAATGAACACTGCTCCTGCAATGCTGCCAGAGTCGAGAGCAGCATGCAGGTGTTGGGAGAATTCCAGGAGAGCCGTGGTTGTACTGCATCCTGGGTGGAAACTGTGCTGCTCTGGGCACATAATGTCATACTTGGTTAGGTATTCAGAGAGCTGGATCAACACCACTTTTTCAAGGGCTTTAGAGAGTGGAGGGAGGATGGAGATCGGCCGATAACTGTTGGGGGTGGAACGGTCCCCACTCTTATGTGGGGCTTAGCCCCTTTAGTTGCCCTCACCATCCTGTGAGTGAAGGCCCTGCCTGGGGCCACCATCCTACATGCAAAATTAAGGTGCCCCAACAACTGTTGCACAACCATCAGGGGCACCATGAGCTTGCCTTTTACCGTTGCTATCAATTCCCACAGCCTCTGCACCTTCTCTCTGGGTAACCTGAAAGCCCCTAACTCTATGTCCACCTCTGTCTCCAAGAATTCCAACTTATGGTCTGGGCCCTCAGTCTTCCCTTCTGCTAGAGGGACCCCTACCTTGCCACTCATTTCCAGAAAGCACCATAGCATTTCTGCCGTCCCCTCCTCCTCTTGTACTATCAGAAGGAAGTTGTTCAAATAGTGTGCTACTGACCTATATCCATACTGCTCCCCAAATACAAACTGCAGCCATGTACTAAGCATTTCAAATGTGGCACATGCCACTCAACTTCTCGTTGGCAAAGCTTTATCAAAATAATGTTGCTCGTTGAACTTAAACCCCAGCATTTCACAGTCCTCTGCTCTCATGGGGAGCAGCCTAAATGCAGCTTCAATATCTGTTTTTGCCATCCACACCCTTTCTACTGCCCTTATCAGTTCCACTGCCTGATCCAATGTCATGTATGACACTGCCCTCTGCTCCTCCCTAATGAAATCATTAACTGATTCCTACTCCGGGTATGACAAATGGTGGATCAGACAGAATTTCCCTGGCTGCTTCTTCGGCACCAAGCCCAAAGGTACTACCCTAAGGTTCTCGAATGGGGGTTCTTTAAATGGGCCTTATACCCTGCCCACTCTTATTTCTTTCCATATTTTCTCTACCACTATCTCCTCCTAACCCTAGGTTATGCGCCCTCATTGCTCTCTGCTGCTCCTCATATTGCAAATTAAACCTCACTGTGAAGCTCTCCTGCAAAATATCCCATGCCTTCTTATCTGGGTACCTTTGTGTCCATGTTATTAATGACTCTGTATTGATTGGTGTCCTGGCCATCTCAACTCCCCTATTTCTCATTACTCCTGTCCTTTGCCCTTCATCATCTTCTGTTGCCTGAGCCAAATCCCCCTCCACTATTAAATCCCCTAACTCTCCCCCTTTGCCCTATCCCTCACCACTAGCCCCTTTAAAGCTCCCTCAAAAGGGCTTCCCCCCATATGTCGGTCCCCTGAACCTATCACCCCTGCTCCTGCAGCACAATGCCAGGTGTGGCCCAGTGTATTTTGAATATGCACACTTAGACTTGCAGTTCACCCAGGCATACTGAGCCCTATTGTAACCCCAGCACAGCTTTTGTTGATTTCCTGGCTCTGCTTTTACTCCCCCTTCCCCACCCACCATCTGCACCATCATTGTTTTGAACCAGATGTCCGGGTGCCTGGTATCCCACTGTACATCCCCTTGATAAGTCATCCCCTGATGAAACTTCTTGTCGTACAGTACCCACCCATAACCTCCCCGTATCTCATATACGTTGCATACAGACAGTGATTAAGCCAATAGTGGGATGGCTAGCTCTGGCTGTTTCTGCAGCATTATAGCACTGAAGTATGTAAACCCCGTAAACCAGGCTTCCATGGTCTTACCTTAGAATGACTAATCATCCTAAGCCTTTCCCCATAACACCAGAGCCGCTGCCATCTCCATCTTCCCTATCCTCTCCTTCTCCTCATACTTCTTTGTTGCCTGCTTAAACAAAGATGTTTATGTATTCCCTCTTCCATATTTTCTCATTTAAAGCCTGGGGGATGTGCTCTCCCACTGTAACCCCCCCCCCCGGTACCTCTCCTCCCCTGGATTCCTACTCTCCTCCCAATCTGCCTCTCCACCCTGCCCACCCTTCCGTTCCTTTTAGCTCCTGCAGCACCTGCTTCAGTTCTCCCAGTCAATTTTCCCCTGTTTCCTCAATGATACCCTCAACATATTCCTTCAAACTCCCCTCCAGTGTAAGATCAATGAAATCATCCTTACGCTTCTGCCCAGATGCTCCCCCGGCCCCCTTTTCCAGGCCACTCTGCACCAGTGCCTGCAACCCCTGCCTTACTCTTCTTCCCTGTCATCTTCCTCAGCTCCTCATTCTTCCTGGCTGCCACCAACATTGCCTGGACCTTCTTCATCATCGCCATTGCTTGTTGAGCCGGGTCCTCACTTGGGCCTGCACCTGCCCCACCATTGTTTTTACTTTGCCTGGATGCCATGCCTGCCAAAGACTCAGAAAAACAAATCCAATGTCAACATGCCATCCCTTTTAACTCTGCTGCTAGTAAAACTCAGACTTTATTTATTTTTTATAGGTCCCCACTCCTGTCCTGCTTGGGCCTTGTACTAGTGCAGGCCTTATGTTAAAAACTGTGCCGAGTGAACAGTGCATAAAAAGATGCTGAGTACACATGCTAAAAACTTTGAAGAGGCAATGGACGGCTTAGTGACTACACTTATGAGCAGTGTGTTATCAAAACCATGTCATACAAGACCATTCTTCGAAGTGTATTGCCTTACCCAATAACCCATGAACAGTTGTGCTGCACAGATTGTATTTGGGTTTCCCACTTAAAATCAGTACCATGTTTGCTTAAAAAACACCCTTTCCCATTGCTGCCATGTGTGCTTCCTAAAATGGCAACGGTTTGTTACCTATTCCCTCTAAAATGGTGGCCAGCCCGCTCCTGAGCATGTGTGCTGGCTAACTGCTGTGTCCAAGATGGCAACCGCCTGTAGTGTGCATGCATGGTGAATGCTGCTTCCAAGATGGTATCTGCTGCCTTTAAGCTGGCAACCCCCTTTTCTGTAGAAGGGTGTCCTGGAACACTGGTAGGTTATATGACTTGACCGAGGTCACATAGTCAGTATTTGATACCATTTGACTCTGGTCACATTTGAAACTATGAACCCCTTGTTCCCAAGCCAGTACTCTAACAACTAGTCCACATTGCCTCCTTATAATGGTATAGGGTGAATGGGCAGATGTCCTCTGCTCTGTGCTGTAAGTCAAACAAGTCAGACTCCCTTTGACTTGTCCTTAAATAGTCATTCACTCTCCCTCCTCTTGGGCTAGGCTTAGCCATTCCACCCGAGATGAAGAACCTAGATTGGAAGGGTTACATTCAAATCCCAGGTAAGGGAAACCAATTACCACTGGCCTACATAGCTGGCCACTGCAGGCCCGGGGCAAATAGACCCTAATGCTATTTACTGTACATTGACTCCTTAGAGAAATAAAGTGCCCATGTGCCATATTGCAGTTACTTATTTATAGAAAAAGGAATGTACAAATCTTTATATAGTGCATGGCTGGTCACTCTTCCCATAGGAAAACAGTAATATCACATTCTTATTGTAGCGTTACTTTAAAGAGCCACTAACGCGTTGAGAAGAACTTTGGAAAACAATATTTAGATGCAAAGTAGTTTGTATTTCTCATTAGCTCTGTATTCCTTATCTCCATTATTTATTACTGAGGTCATATGCATGAAAACAGGGTAATTGTTCCTTGATGGTTCATTAGCTTCTATTGCATCTTCCCAACTTGATGTCATAATACTCTGCTTGTGACACCACAGTTATTCCACGGCAACAGACTGTGATGTAACGACAGCGCATTATAATTTAAAGAAGGGAAAAGGCTATGGAGGCAGATGAGCTCCAAGGGATAAAGATCGTGTTTATGTGGGAATTTCCTCAGTCATAAATAACAGAGAGGATACATCTATAGAAGATATATGAAATGCAAGCTGAATGGGTCTAAATATTATGGTTTTGAAAGTGTTCCCATAGACATCAGCCACTCTTTAGTGCCAGGATTTTGCCAGACCGTTATTCTGAATCTGCATCTTCTGACAGCAGTCATGGTCACATGTACATTTAAACTGCCACCTGCCTCAGCCTCACTTTATATTTGTGATACAAATGTGACGTGTTGCAAAGATTTGAAATGGAAGGGAAGTTTCAGACCTGTGGCATGGCAATGCTACCATGTGGATAACCTTGGTTTGTTCCATGGCTCTGACTCCTATCACTGATAAGTGCTTGGGGGTACTCAAACAAAAATAGTTTTATGTCTCTGATGAGTTTCCTGAAATATTTATATGTTTTTGCATAGTGTATCATTTTATTATCTTCTGTCACTTTAAATGGCTCTCTGAATAAACTACCTGCTAAGTCCTTGTTAATTGTAACATTTTCACATTTAGAAACAGCCTCTGCTGTTAAAAATTGTCTGAATCTGTAAAAGTCTAGCATGGCTGTTCAGTCATTTAAAGCAATATGAGATGATGAAATTACACACTATACAAAAATGTATGAAGATTTCAAGAAAAGCATAAGAGACAAAACTGGTCCCCTGAAGAAGCCTGCAATAATTGGATAAAATGTTGGGGCAATGGCTTAAAATGAGAATAAATCAATAACCGATGGACACAGAAGTCTGAATTGTCTTTGTCTGAGTGCCGCCGGCCCAGAATTTTGCAGAGATGACTGACATTCTTTAGAGCAGCTCCACTTTTCTATTTTTCCTACGCGTGGCTGACCTTTCCGGGCAGGTCACTTCTCATTTGATTCTGATTGTTATCCCCAGGCTGGAGGAGTCACAGATACATTGCAGAACGCAGCACATTCAGTCTCCGGAGGGAGAATGCAGCTTGTGTGCTGGCACAGGGCTGCCTGTAGTGGGTTGTAGTGGGTTATTCACGTACTTGGTGATCATATGAAATGACCCCCTCTGCCATCAAGGTAGACATAGCAGTGATGGTCCTACTGACATGGAACCGGAAGCAACTTACAGGGAAGACAGTTGAGGAATAGCATGGCAGAGTGAAATTTTCAGCCTATCCATGTCCCAATACCCTGCTAACCCCTTCTTCAGGTCCCTGCACTCCCATGCTGGATCTGTGTGAATGTTGTAGAGCCACAGTGAAAAAGTGGAGAGGTTGAATCTGCAAGGGACTGAGGGAATGTTTCTGAAACACACTCCCAGTGTGGTATGGCAGCGTTGGGATGAGCTGTGATGCGGAGAGCAAAGAAGCAGATATTGCTGAGGGGGAAAATTGGGATGATCTAAAAGACCGGATGGGCATAAGTGCTCATATGCATATTTGAGCCTCTACCAATTACTGCACACATTAGTAATGTATGATCATTTGCTGTTGCACCCTGGTTCCTCTTGTAAGTAAGATTTTGTGCCTTTTTTTTGTTTGCTTCTTGGGGCCAGATACTTCATTATGTCACCTTTTGTGCCCCTTCCCAGGTGCTCCTGGGAAGCATTGTGCTCCAAACCTCAGCCTGTAGAAAGGGTCTCTGAGACCCTGTCAAGTTCTTCTTGTTAAGTGCCTCTAAGGGTGCTACAGAGTGATACATTCTAGCCATCCCTCCTGAAACAGCAAGCACGTTAGTTTCCTGATGCACCTATAGTGGGGGGCACAATGGTCAGGGCCCTACTACTTTCATAAGTGGTAGGGCCTGGCCCTATTAATTTATACAACATGTTAATGCATTACTAGAGAGGGCAACGATTATAATACCCTTGTCTTCTACTATGAACCCCAAGAAAAATTATTAATTTAGTATTTCAGCCTTACCCTTATCATCATCCACCCACCCTTCCCCCTTCTTTAGTTAAAAATCACCCCCCCCCCGATTTGTGCTTCTTCCCAGTGTAGTGGAAGAATACCTTATCCCCGTTCTTCACACTCTCTGCTGTCCTCAATTCTGTTTCTGATTTTGCCTTTCTGACCATTTTGTTGGCATCGCTCATCTCAGTCTGACACTCTTCTCCGTTTTCATCTGTCGGGTTGGCCTTGTAATTTTTTGAATGTCTTACTTTTCTCCCTCACTGCATCACCCTTTTATGTACCAGATTGGTTTGCTTCCTCTCTTGAGTACCAACTAAGCAAAGAATATAATATACTGTACAGTGATGTGTTAACCTAGAACTAGTCGGTACATAGCAACATGCATTATGATAAACAACTCTAATACTACTTAATGGTGTGAGGACAGAAGACAGGACAACTAGGGAATATCTGAAGAGGTTGGAGAAACGGTCAAGGGTCTAGCATCCCAAATTCAATGCAAAAAGTGAAATGGCATCTACATGAAGGAGAAATTCAAGAAAAGCAGTCGTGCTCTAGTGAAGTCCAGGAGGTGTGCTATTAGGGCAGCTGACCCCAAACAAACACTCAAACTGTCTCAGAAAGGTATACTGCAGTAAGGGTGCACATACAATGAAAACTCTGCACAACATAAACTTTTAGATGACTTCTTAACTTTTTTTAAATGTAGCGTGGATGTCCATATTGCTACAGCTCCAGCCTGAGCCCGACTGGGATTGCCTTGTCTGCCATGCAGATCAAGAGATGTGTACACCCCTTCTCAAAGTGCAGGACCCTATGAAATTCTGTAAATGCCATTTACTTGCTCATTGTTTAAATCAGATGTAGAGTCACACTGTTCCTGTTGAAATATCGGCTTGAATGAAATTTTTTAGGACAGTTTTAATAGTTACGTGCAGGAGCTCGGTCTGAACACTACCTCTCCATTTATTGGATCAAGAAGAACCCCCACCTTGTTAATTTTTAATTGCCTAAAAAGAATTTCCCATCATTTTTTTTCAAATTGCAAATCACCAATGTGGTATTTTACAGAGACTGTACAATACAGCAGTCATGCAGAGAAGTCCACTCTATCTCAAATGATAACAACACTTTTTTAGGCAATACAAGTTAAAAAATTATGTTGTACAGAATTCTCTTTTTATATGCACCCTGAGTGTGGTATACCCTTCTGAGACAATATGTCCATGTGGGTCAGGAACCCAAAGACAGAATGCAGAGTGGGAGATACAGTGTTATAAAAAATGACAGAGGAAAAGGATCTTGGGGTCTTTAGAATCTTGGAATCTTTATAGGTAAAAAACAGTCACTGCAGTGCCACAGAGTGGCTGGGAAGGCAAACAGGATGCTGGGGTGCATCAACAAGGGGATCAGCCCAGCAGCAAAAGAAAGGAGGTAATCCTGCCCCTCTACAGATTCCAGGTGCAGCTGCATTTGGAGTACTGCATACATTTTTGGAGTCCTCACATGAGAAGGGACAGGGATAGGATTGAGCTGATGCAGAAGAGGGCAGCAAAGATGATTCATGGGCAGCAAGAAAAGTCCTACATGGGGAGGTTTGAGGACCTCAACATCTATACACTGTAGAGCAGGAGGAAGAGGGGGGACATGATTGAAATGTTCAAGTTTCTTTGTGGGTAAACAAGGTAGACACTTGGGAGGGATTCACGATGAGTGGAAACACAGGCCCAAGGGGAAACTTAAAGAAGCTGGCAGGAGGGAGATGCAGGAAGGCTATCAGAAAGTATTTATTTACAGAGAGGGTGGTTGGTAAGTGGTACAGGCTGCCAGAAGGGCTGGTCTGCAACAAATCAGTGGGGAAATTGAAGGGAGATTGGGACAGAGATACATGGCTAGTGAGGACAGTGGGGGAGGATGGCATGGGAAAAGGAGGAATAAGTGAGTGACCAGCAGGGCATTCACAGCATACTACAGGTAGGACCAGGCAGACCAGCTGGGACAGTGGGCCTTTTCCTGCCATCAGTTTCTGTGTTTCTATAGAAAAGAGTCTGTGCTACATTGTACAGTGGGGTTCATACTGCTCATCTGCCCCACATAAGCAGGGAAAGCCCGCATTGTACCACTCAGATCTCCATCTGTCCCACATGGATGTGGTGCTGTCCCACACTGTAGAGTGGGATTCATACCTCTCAGCTGTTGCACATTTATTTTTATTTATTGAAATCTTGGAATTACAACCTTTGAGCCATGGGCTTGTTTTCAAAGGCTCCACATCAAAGAATGAAAGAAACAAAACAATTTGCATGGTATGATGGGCAGGGTGAGAGCTACAGAGTATAAATAAGTGGTTAAGAAGTACAACATAAGTGCTGCAAAATTTACAAATGTTACATGGCCTGAGTTTCCTAGGAAAATATAGCATAGGTATCAGTTGTTACTTGGACATAACAACGTTTGCACACGGCGAAAGAGTGGCCAAGGAAATGGCCTTGTCAAGAGCATTTAGGATGCCAATCCAAGGGTAGGTGAAAGGAGTGAGTGGGGACCAGACAGGGGGTAGAAAAACTTGGCAGCCCAAGATGGGCATTGTTCAACATAGGGAGCAGAGTTGAGGAGGGGGGACAGAGGGTAGGAGACAGAGTCAAAAGAAGGGCATTTACTGAGAGGAGGAGGCAAGAAAATAATAGGCGAAAATAACTAAGGTGGTAAAGGGGGAAGGGGAGTTGGGTGGATGCGGGAGGAGGGGCAGGAGGAATTAGGGGTGTGGGGGGAGACAGGACAGGGTGAGGGAAAATGAAACCTAGAGTTGTCTGCAGTGGGGGGAGGGAGAGGTCAGAAAGCTGAGGTGTGGCCAAGGGTAGGGAGATAAGGGAAGGAGGAAGGGAGAAGGCTGGGGTAAGAATGATGGGGGAAGGTGCTGTTTAGAATGGTGGGAGTGAAGTAAATTAGGAGGGGCAATCACAACTGTTGTGTTTCAGGAAGTGCAGTCTAAGTTTGATTTTGAAGGGTCCTAACCTGGGGTCAGCAAGGAGGTCAGGTGGAAGGTTGTTTAGGCAGCTGGGGTCTCTATATATGAATGTATGTTGGGCTTGGGCAATACGAGATGTTCCTCAGTTTATCACTCAGAACTCCTGTTCCACATGAAGATATTGCACAGTGGGATTCGCACCTCTCTGCTGTCTTTTTGTCGTTTGTCTCATGCATAGTTATCACCAGCTAGGTCACAGGATTTCTTTCTCATTACAATCTGTGGGTCAAAATGCTGAGCCATGGGCAATTTTCTGGTTGAGCACTTGGCTTGGAAAATAGGAGACCACAGATTCAAACCCACCAGAGTCAAATACTCACTGTATAACCTTAAGCAAATCACTTAACCTTGCAGAGCTCCAGTCCACCAGGCTGTGGAAATGGGTAGAAAGAAGCAGGACCTCACTGATAAACAATTGTATCTTAGCTGGGCTATCCTGGGTACAAAAGTTATAAAATAAAATAAATAGTGGACTTAAAATTCCTTAAAGTCCCAGTTATAGCAAATGTTTTTCTAAAATACTTTTTTTTTCCAAGTACTTGGGATGCAGTTTTTGGTCAAATTGTGTAACTATTTAAAACTTTTACAAGCTCTTGATCACTGTGACTATTTTAGCATGCATATGTGTGTGTGTGTGTGTGTGTGTGTGTTTGTGCATTTATATTTATGTATGTATAAGTGTGTGTTTATGTGTTAGTGTGTATGTGTTTCTGTTTATAAGTGCTAGTGTGTATGTTAATAAGTATCAGTGTGTAAGTGCTAAAGTATCAGTGTGTGTGTGTGCGTGTTCGTGCATTTATGTTTATGTATATGTATGTGTAAGTGTGTGTTTATGTGTTAGTGTGTGTGTTTCTGTTTATAAGTGCTAGTGTGTGTTAATAAGTATCTGTGTGTAAGTGCTAAAGTATCTGTATTTGTGTGTGTGTGTTTCTGTTTATAAGTGCTAAAGTATCAATGTGTGTGTGTGTGTGTGTGTGTGTGTGTGTGTGTGTACACATGCAAGTGTGTGTATGTGTGTTCATAAAAGTAACAAAACCTGACAGAGTGTAGAGTATTAGTAGATACATGCATGCCCAGGGGCATGATGAGGCCTGATGCTGCAGGTGAAGGGCCTTACAGCCCCTTGCAGTGTGGGTATCCACTAATACCCCATACCCTGAAGGGTCATATTGCATTTAGAAAATGGGGTGGGCAAATGAAACATTAACAAAATCCTGCAGGGTCTTATTGCACTTAGAAAATAAGTTGGGCAAATTAAAACAAAAAAATTCTAAAAGGTAAGTATGACACAAACAATACAATAAAATATTGCTTAGAAAATAGTCCCTCCACATATGATTTCTACTTGTCAGCCATTTGTCTTTCTACACACGAAGCAGAATGTTTGTTTGTTTACCATGGAATATAATAATTCAGTATGCAACAGTATTCCTTTAGTAGAATGCCTACTCCCCCACAAACATGGAAAGTTAACATAGAATGCATGAATTCAAAATTCTGCAGTATTCCACTGGAATACACCCACAAAGACACACAGAACTCATATGGAGCCAGATTTTTTGCAGGGTCAGTAGCAGAGATTGCTGTGTAAAGTTGGTTAGGCTATGAGGGTGATTTTTTCATGGTCATCACAAAAAAACAAACAAACAAAAAAAACAGATAAAAACTCTGAATAGTGTTGGATTTTTTAAATATGTTTATGTGTATAAGGAGGGGATCATGAGTGGAAAAAACATTCATTTTTTAATTTAAGGGAGTTCTATTTTTAAGGGCTAGTTGTAGATTTTTATGTAAGAGTATACATTGCAGCCATGTTTGTGATGGAAATCAGGCATGAGTGAAGTAGCTCATGAATTCTGTATGTGATTTGTCCAAATTCCAGATCACATAGTTATATCTTTTTCTATACAGGGCAGTATTGGCACATACACATATGTCAATGGAAGGGCAACAGCCAATCAGAATACAGTATTTCACTTGCCCATTTTCTTAAAGTGTTTAGTGTGTATGTATTTATAAGTGTTAGTGTGTGTATGTGTTTGTGTGTGTTTGTACATATTAGTGTGTGAGTTGTGTTTGTGTGTTTATAAGTGTTTAATGTGTGTAAGTACAAGTGTTAGTGCATGTGTGTGTTTGTGCGTGTGTTTTTGAGTGTTCGTGTGTATATGTGTGTGTCTATAAGTGTTAGTGCATGTGCATGCATGTGTATATGCATGTGTGCATGCATGTGTGTATGTGTGTATGTGGGACTCCAAAGAAAGGCAAGTTTTTCACACCTTTCGACCACCAGCAGTATTCTTCTGCCATGAAAGCCTTAGCTGGAACCATGCATAATGATGATGCTGAGGGTGATTCAATCAAATGTTGGTGGACCAACCAGAGGTTGTCAGCATGATGCTCAGTGTCAGCGCCCCAATAATTAAACTTCGGAATTACTATTCTTTAAGTGTAATATATCAGTAGTTGCATTTACACATGTATCCAGTACCATAGTATTGTCTGCCATACCATGTCACCTACCTGAGCTCCAGAAACATTTCTTGCTTTTGAAAAGAAAATGGCTTACCCATTACTGTGACAATCAGATTGAGACAAGCTGTCAACTGTCAGCGATGACAAGTCTACACCTAAGGACCAAAAATAAAGAGTGACAACTGCTTATTTTTCTTCTCTACTCAATAGCAAGTACAGTGTGCAGCATTTGTCACCATCTAAGCTTAAAAGGAAAGGAATTTGGTTGAAATGATACCTGAAAGCAAGTTCCAACCCACTCAAAAGATCCCTTTCTGAGACCTATAGTATGATAGCTCAGGCAGTCAGGGAGAGTCAGAAGAAAAAAATTACCTCAGCTCAAAAACAACTAACTGTTGCTCACTTTGACATAATAATGTCTGAAATTTCCTCTATGAAAATTACATTAAATGACATGGCTATGTGGCTTAAAGAAATAAGGCAGCAGCTGGCTAAACTAAAAGTCAGAATAGGAGATGCAGAGTCATGTATGAGTAGCATATAAGATAAAGCTGAAAAAGAATATATGTAAAGAGTGAATAATAGCAGAAGACTGGCAAAAATAGAAACAATGCTTGAAGACCTAGAAAGTAGGAACAGGAGAAATAACCTAAGGATTTTTGGGCTTCATGAGGGAATCGAGGGGAATGACACAATTGCTTTTATGAACAGGTTACTAACTACAAGTGCCAGTCCCCCAAGAGCTCATCGTTCATTAAATCCCAAACCTAGCCTCAATGAAAGACCACACTCATTTGTACAGAAACTTCTACATTTCCAACAGAAAGTTTATATTCAAAGAGTTCTTAGAGAGAAAAGTAACATTCATAGATTCATAGATTCTGTTGGCAGATGAGGACCACCTGGCCCACCAAGTCAGTCTGTAACATCCCTCCTAATAGAGCTAACCAAGCCACTACTGATGGGCCGCTGTCCACTCTCCTCTGTTAGCCACGATACCCATGTGCTTATCCCATGGACGCTTAAAACTTGTGACTGTTTTTGCCCCCAGCACCTCCGCTGGGAGGCTATTCCAGTCATCCACTACCCTTTCCGTGATGAAGAACTTCCTCATGATACCCCTGATCCTACCCCACCAACTTCATATTGTGACCTCCTAGTCTTAGAACATTCTTTTCTTTGGAACATACTTTCCTCCTGTACCCTGTGAATTCCCTTGAGATATTTGAATGTCTCTATCATATCCCCCCGCCTCCGCCTGTCCTCCAGGGAGTACAAGTTTGATTCCTTAAGCCTCTCCTCATAGGTCTTCAGATGCAGGCCCTGCACCATTTTGGTTGCACTGCTCTGCACCACAGCCATCCTGTTCCTCTCCTTACAAAGATGGGGCCTCCAGAACTGCACACAGTACTCAAGGTGCAGCCTCACAAGCGAAGTATACAGGGGAAGTATTACCTCCCTACTGTTGGTGATACCCCTTCCTATGCATCCAAGCATTTGGTTTGCCTTTCCCACTGCCTTCCCACACTGCTTCACTACCTTCATTGAATTTGTAGGTTGTAAGCTTGCCATTTATAACAATCTTCCTCCAGAAGTAATCAAAAAATGGATCCCTTCTTACCACTAAAGAAAAAACTATGAGAGGCAGGGTTAAAATACAGATTACTTTTTCCATATTACTGAATGTCTGAACTGCAAATGGATTCAGAGAGTACAAGGTATTGAACCAGGAAAAAATGGCATGAGGAAGGATTTACCTGATCAATTTAGCACATTCAACTTTTTGCAGTAATTAATGTAAAATAACTGTTCATTCCCATGCTTTCTGCAAGTTTTGATTAGGTGGAGCTGCAGTGGTGTTTTGAATTCAGCGCATACCTTAAATTAATTTCCTTGTGATGTGGGTGGTGGGTTGTGCCTTCGCTCTGCTGGTTTTGCCATGGCCAATACAACTTTAATCTTTTGGGTGCTTAAGAGAAAAAAAATTATTGTGTAATGTGTAATCCACAGGGTGAATTCCTATTGGTAATACTTTATCCATCATATCCCAGAGGTAGAGGGAAGAGAACAGGATGTGATGTCAGAGGTCCTGCCCCAGTGTAAAGGACTGACTTCCCTTTGGTGCCGGTGCCAGGTCTGCATTACTCTTTAACAATCTTTTCAAAACATATTTTCAGACTTAGAGTGATAAAGTGAGTTTCACTCTCTTGCTGTCAGGTGGCGATGCACTGACTATCCAAATAAAGTTGATCTTGAGGATGCATAAAATATAATTATTGTCGACTGCATTGAATGCATTCTAGAGTTTAAAGATTGACTTTAACTATGGGATGGTAGTGGTGGGCCTGCTCTCGACTTGGGGGCATTGCTCATACTCCAATGTTGCAACACTAATTTTCTTGCCATTTCATCTAATTATTCAGCTTAGAGGTGTGTAGTTGAAGATAATGGCTGCACTGCGAGCTTCACTGTGATTTGCTGTGTAGAAAATACACAGAATGTGTTTTTCATGTGTCTGCATTGTGTGACAGGTGTGCAGAGATCCTCACTTGTTCTTTCACTTCCTGCCATTTTGTTTTTGCATATATAGTGAAGTCAGTTGAGATAGAATGTATTTTGAATTAATGCTGTCCACAGGACTCTTTAGAACTCTGATGTAATCTAAGCCTGTCAATCTTGTCCTTACTGATGAGTGCAAACTCTAATATTCAAAATGTCAGTCTCAAAGCAATAATGTCAGCATGTGAGCACATGGAGAAACACCAATCAGAAGACGGGCAACATAGCGGCACCCTAACAAAATAGAAAGTCTAACAGTATACTATCGCAGATAAAACTCAGAGGAAATCCACATTTAATGCATGCTGCAAATATATCTTATTTACCTACTATTAGCATCCCTATGCAGTGTTAATGTGGTAACTCTAGTGATATCTGTTAAAGTTCAATCTAACTTTGTGTTTTTCCTCTTTGACTGTATTTCTTCTATGGGGTAACATAGGATTGAAGCAGCACAAGCACCATGCTGGGAAATATCTTTTTCTAGGAATCTCACTAGCAGTGGAATGGAAGTAAAAACCTTATTTGAACACTTTCATAAAAAATTATACAGAATGAATTGCTCATTCTTGTTTATTTCTGTGCAGTCTTACCAACTGCTTTAGGTATTACAGGGAGGCATTTTACCTGGGATGTAATTTTGAATCTTATGGTATTCATTTAGATAGAACAATACTAGTGCATTGCTATAACAATGTTTACACTTTTAAAACCTCTTAAAACCAGTTATTTTTGAGAAAAAAGAGGTGGTTAAACATTAACAGCTAATGATTTAACAAAACCATACCTAGATGTAGGTAGAATACCTGTACTTAGATGTTTTAATGCATCATTATGCAACTTCATAGTGTATTAGATTTTATAAGATGCTCATTTATTGGGGGAGTGGAGGGATGTGTTGTGTTACTTTGCATGGCCATTCTAGAATGAGTAAGGGTGCGGGCTATTCTTTGCAAATTATTCATCTGCTCATTATAGAGTTAGGATTATGATTATTTATACAACCAGTATGTGTAATTGTAGTAATGGGGGGAGGGTTGAGGGGTCTCCTTGTAATGTTTTACAGATTTCTTATCATTTTTCTACACACTCTTTCTTCTTTACAATTTTTGTGGTAACCTTCTTTTCCTACAAATGTAGTAATACATTCAGAACAGATGTGGTATATTGTGGGACACCTTTTGTAATAAATATCTTGAATATTAAGGTATGTCTGTGTAACCCCCCTTTGGGGTTAGAGTCTAAGGCTGGGTATAGTTTGTGCCCTGGGAGACAGTTAGCTGGAAATGGTGGTGTGGTGAGGAAAGGGTTAATCCTGGGCTGCCCTGGGGACCTGCTGCAGGTAGGAGGTCACCAGGAGGCAGGTGGGATATAAGGGATGTTTGCAAAAGAGAGAAGGGAGAAGTCAGGATGAGAGTGAGGCTGACTGCTCGCTTGAGTTATCTGAGTAAATTTTCCAGGCTGAGGGTATCAGAGTGATAGCCTGTGGGAGGACGTAGTGGCAGCCCTTGTCTGAGCCCTGCATGAGACCCCCCTGTCATGCCACCTTGGTGGGACTGGAGTGAGATGCCCCATTGGGACCATTACTTGCAAGTAAGGTACGAGGTCAAACTGAACAGAGGAGCAGTAAGAAGGTTTCCATTGGAAGCTTCCAGTATTGAAGTACTGTGGGGGGGGGGGAGAGAGAGAGAGGTGATCAAGAGGAGATGAGATATGGCTGGTGGGTAGTTGGGGATGTGTTGCATGTAAGTCAAGGGGACAGTCACCCATGAAAAGCCTCAAGAAGCTGAAACAAGATGTGCTGCAGTGCGCCAGTGAACTGAGACCCAAGATGGAGTTGGCGGCCTAGATGTGAGAGGCCTCTCGGTTCCATGGGGGAAAAGATGTCAGTGAAAGCTAGGAGAAAAGCTGTGGGGCCATATTAGCCCATAGTATCAGGGGATCTGGAGCTGCCTGAGAGTTGAGGATGTCTGAATCATGTTGCGTGAAGTATATGCGAACTGTGTGACCTGTCTGCTTTTATGAACTGCTGCTAATGTGTGCCAAGGGATCATAACGTTCTGGATTATGTATGCTGCCTACCTCAAACCTATTGACTGTATTCTGCTCCATGGAGTGTTTATCAATTTGTTATTAAATGGGATCCCCATTGTTTGTTTTATAAAGTTGTGGGGAGCTGAGCTGCTGTAACTTTTAGTCACTGAGCATTGGCCCTGAGTGTAAACATTGTGTCCCACGGCGAACTTGAGATAGGTGATCGGACTCAAATAAAGGAGAAAGGTTAGCCTTTAAGATTGAATTTAAGGGTGCAGTAGTTGAGGCTTTGGCATCCTAACCAGAAAATCTTTAGGAAAGCTGTCTCCTCTGGAGCACAGGTTAAAACACAGCTAGAAGAAAAGTAATTAAAATTCTTCCTGAAAATAATAATAGCATCCTACTAACTAAGGGGGCATTTTTCTGTGTGTGTGTGTATATATATATATATATATATACACATATATTCTATGCAAAAAACTTTGTTAATGCATCAGTTAGGATTCTGCTACCGCGAAAAAAGTGAGAAATTCGATTTTAGGGGTTCCCACCCCTTACCCCACCCCACCAACAGGCATCGGGTGTGCATTAGATCATCGGCCTAACTTTCACCCCATCCATGTAAACAAGCTGAGGTGGTGCAGTGTGGAAAAAAGGGGGTTGAGTTAGGGTTGTTATTAGGAGCCACTGATTCCGGTGATTAAAACAATTAAATTCCGTTTCAAACTTAATATTCCGAATTTCACGGTGATTGTTACTCTAATTTCCAGATTTTACCAGGATTCTGTTATCATTTTTAGTATGTGCATAAATAATCAGAATTAAAGAAGGCTTCATATACAGAGCAATAAATAAAGCAAACTGAAAATAGTACAGGAAGGAATTAAAAGAAAAACACACTTTTTTATAGCTTTACTGATCTGATAGAAAATGCCAGATTCCATGAAATCTTCATTTTTAACGGTTTTCAGGCAGCCCTAATTCCGAAATTTTACCGGATTTTCCGGTAAAAACTGAAAAACAGTGGCCTTGCTGATGACCCAACGCAAACCCTGATGCCTGTTGGTGAGGGCGGGGTGGGGTGCAATGGGTAGGAACCCTAAAATAGAATTTCCTCACTTTTTTCACTGTAGAAGAACCTTAACTGATGCACTAACAAAGTTTTTTGCATAGAATTTCCTTACTTTTTAGGAAAGAATAGATAAGTAGAAAGTTACACGAGTTGGTGGGGCCCCGTGCTCCCACCAACTTGTAAGTGCCAAGCCACATTACACACCCAATGACCAAAAAGTACATTCACAACAGAAAAGCCATCCACCAAACCAATGTTAATCTAGTAGAATAATAGAAAATGCTCTCCACAAAGTGTAAACTGCGCCACACAATATCTGCACAAAAAATATATTGTCTGACATGTAAACACATCTATTAACATCTACAGGACATGCTGTCAACACCCTCCAGATTTCAAGTCAAAAGACCAAACTGTGTCCATGATACGACATGTCATTTGAAATTTTCATTCGTCAGAGTGGCACAGTTCTGCACCTGTTGACATTTAACACATGCAATGACTGAAAACTACATCCATGACACTAAGGCTAGGTATCCTATCAATTTCAAGCCACCACCACAAGCAAAACGCTGTCTGCAGAACGTAAACTGCGTCACGCCATATCTCCGCCAAAAAAAAATTTCCAACACGGAAACACTGTAATTTACATCCATGGGACAAGCCGTCAACACCCTCCAAATTTCAAGTGAAAAGACCAAACCGTGTCCGAGATATAACATTTTAACATATTAGATTTTCATTCATCAGACTGCCACAGTTCCGCACCTGTTGACATTTAACACACACAATGATTGAAAACTACATCCATGACACTAATGCTAGGTATCCTATCAATTTCAAGCCACCACCACAAGCAAAACACTGTCCGCAACACGTAAAATGCATCACGCAATATCTCCACAAAAACATTTTTATCTGACACATAAACATCATAACTCACATGTACAGGACGTGACGTAAACACCCTCCAAATTTCAAGTAAAAAGACCAAACCGTTTCCTAGATATTCAATGTTAAAGATTGGTAAAATGTCCCTATCTATTCCATTACAAAAAATCTGGCCATCTTGTCCCTATCTTGCGATCAAAGATGGCGATCAAAGAATTTGCAGGCTCACGATCAAAGAATTTGCAAGGTCACAAACAAAGAATTTTAAATCTTATAAATCAAAAAAATGATGGAATTGCGGTATACCACCTTGATGCATGATCGCGATGAAAGAATCTCGCGAGCAAAGAATTTGCAGGCTTGCGATCAAAAAATTTGCAGGGTGACGATCAAAGAATAAAATCTCTTCAAATTTAAAAAATTAATAGAATTGCGGTAAACCACTGCCATGGTTCATCAGAACGAAGCCCCCTGAGTAAAACCCACCCTCATTTGTCTTCCTAGCACACCCCAGACTGAGAAAATTGATTTTTTAATCTGGTCATCTCGTCCCTCGCTCGCGATGCACGGTCGCGATCAAAGAATCTCGTGATCAAAGAATTTGCAGGCTTGAGGTCAAAGAAATTGCTCGCTCATGAACAAAGAGCGAGGGACAAGATGGCCAAATTTTAAAATAGATTTTTGTAGCCTAGGGATGCCCTAGAAAGTAATATGAGGGTGGGTTTTGCTCAGGGGGCTTCATTCTGCCCTATGTGAATAAAAAGACATAACTTTTCATTATCCCTGGTAGTCTAGTGGCCCCCTCTGCCCCGATCATGATAATATAGATAAAGATCTCTGTATCCTTGGTAGTCTAGTGGCCCCCCCAATGTGTATTTATTTATATTTGTTGTTTTATCCCTGGTAGTCTAGTGCCCCCCTCCCGATCTGTATTTAATTAATATTATTATTCATATCCCTGGTAGTCTAGCGGCCCCCCATCATTATGAAAAAGATAAGCGTTTGATATTTCCTGATAGTCTAGTGGGCCCCCACCCAGTCGTGCCAGCTCACCCAGCACCCCCGACAACCCTTCCCCAGCTGGTGACTGGCGCATAATTTTAGAGTGCCTCTTTGAATTAGCACTGGTAATGCACACAGTCAGTGGCTGGCCGTGGAGGTGAGAGGTGGGCTGTGCCAGTCGCTGGCTGAGGAAGGGTGGGGGGTGCTGGGTGGGCTGGCATGGCTGGTTGGGGGGGCCACTAGACTACCAGGAAATATCAAATGGTCATCTTTTTCATAATGATGGGCGGCCGCTAGACTACCAGGGATATGAATAATAATAGTAATTAAATACAGATCGGGAGTGGGGGGACACTAGACTACCAGGGATAAAACAACAAATATAAATAAATACACATGGGGGCACTAGACTACCAGGAATAAAACAACAAATATAAATAAATACATACACATTGGGGGGGCCACTAGACTACCAGGGATACAGAGATCTTTATCTATATTATCATGATCGGGGGGAAGGGGCCGCTAGACTACCAGGGATAATGAAAAGTTATGTCTTTTTATTCACATAGGGCAGAACGAAGCCCCCTGAGCAAACACTCACCCTCATATTACTTTCTAGGGCACCCCTGGGCTACAGAAATCAATATAAAAATCTGGCCATCTCATCCCTCGCTCGCGATGCAAGATTGCGATCAAAGAATCTCACGATCAAAGATTTTGCAGGCTCGTGATCAAAGATCGTTAGTGAGCTGCGAATGAAGATATCAAAAGCTCAAAACTCTATTTTTTGACCAATTTAAATAAAATCAAAGCCATGGCTCGATAGATCGGGGTCCCCTGAGTAAAAACCATCCAAGTTTTATTTCAGAAGTGACCCCTAAGCCGAGATATTTGTGTTTTACGATCGGAAAACTGAAAACAAGATGGTGGACCTTGCGATCAAAGAATTTTAAAAATCCTCTGGGACAAAGACTCTTGAACCGCAAGGCTGCAAAATCTTTGATCGCCAGGCGGGACCAGATGACCAGAACCCCATTCTTTGTTCGCAAAACATGCATATAAATTTTCCCCCTGACTTATAATGGGAAATTAAAAGTGGCATAACTTTTGAATGCCTTAATATTTTTTCACCAAATGAAAAGCGGCATGTTCAGCCACCAAAGCCCTTTCAAATTAGCTATCTTGCAGAGCAGCATGCCACACAACGGCCATGCAGGGCCAGGTCCAAAATTCTAAAAGCTGCCTCCAAAAATGGATAATTTTGCATTTTTCAGTGCTTTCATATGCAAAGACCGTAAGTCTGACCAAAATGCAATTTAGCAAATCAAGAGAACTACCATGCCCCACCGTGCATACCAAATTTCAGGCAAATCTGTTGAACGGGTCCAAAGTTATTAACACCCAAACTTTTGATTTTAGTATATAACTGACCGCTGAACCCTAACTATAGTGGCACGACCGCACCGCTATAATATATATATATATATATATATATATATATATTATGGTAGCATGGTAGTGCTACCATAGTTAGGGTTGAGGAGCCATTTACATGTTAAATCCAAAATTTTGCACCTTAATAACTTTGCAACTGTTCAATGGATTTACCTGAAATTTGGCATGCAGATTCAAGTCCCATATGCCTTGGGATCTGCCAAGTTTCGTACCAGTCGTGTTTTACGGCTGCGGGTTGATAAGCGTGATCTGCACGCATGCATTTACGCTTTTTGGAATTCTACGGTCGCGCCTACAGGTCGTACGGTTTGCATGACCGGTCCGAAATCTTCAGGGAATGTGTGGCTGGAGTCCCCAATGTGCCTTTCAAAGATTTTGTGAAAAAATATTAAACGATTCAAAAGTTATTCAAAAAACAAGTTCCCATTATAAGTCAATGGGAAAAGTTAACAAAAAGTTCTACAGTGTCGCAAATGCAGTTTTTACTTTTGCAAATGGCTCTTTTACTGTCGCAAATCTGCCATTTTGTTTTCAGTTGGTGATCAGAAAAATGCTTGACATTTAAATTTGGGACCCTCTAGCAACCTAATTCTTTTTGTATTTACCTATTCGGACCCTGAGGAGGCTAGCCATGTCTTTATTTTGGGGTAAAACACCCCAGAAATAAGTTTTTCAGATTTCTGGAAAAAGTATTTTCTCAAAGTAGTGTTGCACTCATGAAAGTGTTGCAAATTTTTGCGAAAGCTTTCGAAAATTGCGATAGTACTTTTCTAGGCTGTGGGAAAATTACAGCAATCCTTTGGCACCCCGCTGCAAAAGAACGGTTTGGAGTTTTGGGCTGAAATTTGGAGGGAACGCAGCCGACATCCTACAGATGTGCCTTTCAGTATTTTGTTGAAAAAATATTACATGGCAGCAAAGTTACGGTACTCCAAAGTTGACACTTTTCCCATAGGATAACATTACGGCGTACGACACATTGCAGCAATCGTTTGGCGCCCTGCTGCAAAATAACGGTTTGGTCTTTTGGGCTGAAATTTGCAGGGGACATAGCCAACATCCCACAGATGTGCCTTTCAGTGGTTTGGTGAAAAAATATTACAGGGAGGCAAGGTTATGGCACTCCGAACTTCTGTTTTTTTCCCATAGGATAACATTACAGCATTAGCCGCGCCTTTCAGGGCCCGCATCTCGGAAACGGTGTGAGATACGGACTTTTCATCAAAAAATTACTTAGCCCCCTAAACAGGGCTAAGTGCAAAACTAGCCAGGAAAGTGATAATTCATATGACTTTAAATTTGTTTTCTATGTCGTACGGTTCCTGAGATATAAGCAATTTACTACTCCAAGTCCTCATTTTTCTGTTCTGAGAGTCATTATTTTGCATACATTCTTTGTACTCACTGTCTTTCTCTATACAGCTTTTGGGGAAAACCAGCCTGTGCACTTACATTACTGTTATCATTACCGTTTCCACTTGCGGTTCCGTACCCGTTTCACTTACCGTTCATGTTTGCGCCACCATGTGCGTTACCCTTTGCGCGTTCATTTGCGGTTGCATTTGTGTTGTTTTGAACATTTCTGCCTACAGTACTGTTTCTCTTTCTGTTTCGCTTTGCGTCACCATGTGCATTACGATTTGCGTTTGCGGGCACAATGTTACTATGTGGTAAGACATCACGTGGTGGGGCGCGGGGACCTGTGAGGCCCGTGCTCCTGCCTCCGTATTACATTCACTATTTCTCATTATCATTCTCAAAAGAAGAAATTAGGGCAAAATACTCTGTTTAATGCATCAATTAGGGTTGTTACACAGCGACAGCGAGGAAATTCAATGTTGGGGTTGAAACCCCTTTTGCCCTCAGCCCACCCCCAACTGGAATCAGTGCGCATTGGGAGTCATTGTTCCTAACTCTCACCCCATTCTCCTATTCCTCAGCTTCCGTTCTACATGTGATGGGGTGAGAGTTGGGCCGAGACCCCAACGCACCCTGATTCCAGTTGGGGGTGGGCTGAGTGGTGCAAAGGGGTTTAAACCCTAACATCAAATTTCTCACTTTTGTCGCTGTGTAACAACCCTAACTGATGCATTAAACAGAGTTTTTTACCTCTAATATATTCTATATATATATATATATATATATTTATGCCATACCTGTGAGAATAAAAAAGGCAAATATTTTCAATATTGTCAAGGTGGCCAGACCTACAGTGAGGATATCACATTTATCCTCACTGTAGGTAAATTTATCCACACAGTAGGTAGAGATCGGCTCATTTGGAACTCATTTGCATATTCAGCTGCAGTAGCAGTAGTAACTGTGTTCAAATGCGAATAACTTTAAAATGAAAAACGATACCATGGTATTGTGAGCACGAAAGTTGTTTAGCACAAAAATATCTACAAAATGAGTGGTGTTTCATTTATGGGTAACTTTTATTTTTTATATAATTAGCTGAAAAACAACAAAAAGTGCATTTATTTCACTTTTTTCAACAAACAAATGTGAATAACTTTAAAACGCAAAATGATAGCATGGTACTGTGAGCACGAAAGTTGTTCAGCACAAAAATATCTACAAAATGAGTGGTGTTTTATTTATGACTAACTTTTATTTTTTATATAATAAGCAAAAAACAGCAGAAAATGTTATTTTGTTTTACTTTTTTGACAAACAAATGCAAATAACTTTAAAATGAAAAATGTTAGCATGGTACTACAAACATGAAAGTTGTTCACCACAAAAATATCTACAAAATGAGTGGTGTTTCATTGATATATACCTTTTAGTTCTTTTATAATTAGCAAATAAACTGAAAACAATTACATTTTTTTCACTTTTTGCAACAAACAAATGCATATAACTTTAAAATGAAAAATAGTAGCATGGTACTTTGTGAAGAAAATTGATCAGGACAAAAATACCTACAAAATGAGTGGTGTTTCATTTATAGTTTTCTTTAGATTTTTATAATCGGCAAAAAAATGGCAAGAATTTACTTTTTCACTTTTTTTGGGTATGGCATAAATGGAATATGAACCCCTACTGAAATATTGTCGATATTTTTGTTCTTAATCAATTACACTCAAACCAAAATATCGATAATATTTCCAGGGGGGTATGCGTATCCCTCATTCATATATATATATATATATACACACACACACACACACACAACACACACACACACACACACACACACACACACACACTGCCTATAGAATGTCTTGGTTTACTTAGTAGCGACTCTGATATTTTATAAGAATTTAAATCTATGAGTTCTGGAAATAGGATACAGTAATTTGATAATATTGCTGGCTTGGTTTTAAACTGTGGTGCACAACTTTTAACAACCTATTAATACTTATAAAATAAAATCATATAGTGGTATAGTGGCATTTAAACACTTTTCTGACAATTTCCAATTGCTATTATCATTTTTGTAACTTGCTACCCCAGTGACCCACGGACCTTCGGCCAGAGTTTATACAGTGGTGATTTGCCTGGAAAGTTCATCCAAGTTTCAAGGCAAGGACTTGTCTGGAGAATCTGGTGGATGTTTAAAGGGTTTAGCCCGGTGGAGAGAACTGACTCTCCTGAGCCAGAACTGGCATTTTCTGAGCCACTTATCCTTCAAGACAGATCTAGATTGCCCTAAAAGTATGGCTATCACTGAAGCTAAAAGGACTGAAAAGGAAGGTACACGGAGGTAGTGAAGACCTGGCTGAGGAAACCAGACAGAACAGAAAGATATACGGTCTGAAAAGAAAGGTATACGAAGCCAGCAAAAGCAGGCTGTGGATTTGGGACTGATTTGGGTTTGAATACTGTGATCTGTAGAGTGAGCTTTTACATTAATATTTAAATAACTAAAACTTAATTACTTTTTATAGTTTATAACTTTTTAATCCGTTGACATGTAGTAATCCAGTTTTATATGATTTACTCATTGGTCAGTTTCAATTATTTATTGCAGTTTATCATGCTTGTTTGCTCATTTTGCATATTTGCACAATTATCTTTTGCACTTTTCTCAGCACAACATAGTGTATAATATAATATGGTCTTTGTTAAAATATAGTAAATCTGGTGTCTAACTAGTAGTTTCCTTGAGGATATATTTGTAAACTTTTAAAATGGTTAACACCAGGAGTGGTTTGACATGTTCCCCTAAAAAATGACAAAAGGCAAGCAAAAAACAAAGAAATCTGCCATGGGGGTAATAGATAGAGCTAAAGACAAAATTGAAATACTAGATGGTGAAAACACCTCAAACAGTTAAAAATGACTTCTTTTTTAAAGAATCCTGTGCAAGAAAAGCCTGACAGTTCAACACCAAATATAGCAAGAGGGAACATTTTAATTGACCCTCTGACTAGTGCAAAAGGTGATAAGAATGAAAACATCACTCCTTTAAAGAATACAAAAACTCTTGGAGATTAGATAATTTTATTAAATAACTACAATATGAGTAGCTGGACAGAAAACTCCATTAATTCTCAGGCCCCATATGAAGTAGACATAGAGCTCTTTTCTGATTCTAATATTATTCCTTCTCTTGAAATTTTACCAAATCTTAAAAATTATACTGACTTTAGCAGGAGCAAGCAAATTCACCAAAATTGGGGCAGAGGTCCATGAAGTGTAATATAAAGTCTACCATACCTAGAATAGTGACTTTTTCCACTTCACAAGTTCAAGGAAAAAACGCTAAGAAAGAACCTAAATCAAGTAATGTGTCTAAGGTCTTAAAAAACCTTAATCACACATTGCAAGGACTAAAACAATTGGATTCAAGTCAGGAGAGTCTTGACTCTTTATCACCATCCTTAACATTCTCTCCAGAATTGTCTCCACCAATAGCTGATCAAAATCCAACCAATAAGGCCTCAATTTCAAATAAAGAAATAAAGTACAACAAAGAATTCTTCATTAATGAAGGTGACTTTACTTCAAACACTTCCCATCCCTTCAAATTTTGGAGATGATAAAGAACCAATACTATGCGAATATAATAATTCTAGAGAATATGTGGGCTCTCAAACAAGAACTAGAATATCTTAGAAGATATATTGCTTATAACATGGCAATTTTTAACTCATTAATTAGATCAAGAGTCAATAATAGTTCTGATTCAGTCCACATAGAAGAAACCATATCCCCAAAAGAAGATACGGAAATCAGAAGTAATAAAGCAATACAGGTCAATTTACCTTCCCTTTTCCAAAAAGGTATGGGAATCATTCCTGAACTTACTAATGTAGAGGTGAATCAGAATAGGAAAAAAACCCTTAGCAAAAAGGAAAAAAAGAAAGGAATAAATAAGGGGTGTAGTAATTTGAAAGAAAAACTCCCAAAATAAGGGAAGGAAAAAGAAGAGCAAGGAAAATCAGCAAAATCTATTGCTGTACCACTAGAGAATAATACACATAAAGAGAAAGAATTATTTAATAATGAGAGAAATGATGTTTACATGGTTGAAAATATTCCTGTGTTAAATCTTAATAAATATATCTGATAACCCAGTTCAGCCTGAAGGAAACCATGTTCAGGATGAGGATGAAGGAAATGACTTTCTTCAGAGGGGAGACCAAGGGTCTTCTTCACAGGTCCCTAATTGTGGTGCCTGGAAAGTTGGAAAATGGTCACAATTCTTGTCCCAATAACTCATTAAATCTTACTGAAGAGTTCTTGATTGAAATGTGTGGGGTCCATAGACTGGAGAATGAGACTCCAAGCAAATTAACAGAATAGGTTACCAAATTATTACATATTGCTGCTGATATAAAGGACATATTTGTAATGAGACCACCAAATTTAGATTATAAGGGTTGTGTGCTGATATATTGTGCTAAGCATGATCTAGCACAAAAAATTTGGGACCTGGAAAAAGGGATGTATAAAAAGGGAATTTATATGCTTCCTCCTCAGACAATACTAACTCCCTATCATGAAGAATCAGTGACACAGTTAGAAAAACCTAGGGACAATTCATGGATGGAAATGTTAATAAAGTAATCTTAGATTATAATTGTTCAAGAGTTACAGAGTGGGAGAACGGGACTCTGTCACTTTTTGGTTGGGAAGCTGGCAAAGGTTACACAGTAGGGTAATTGAAAAGGGAAATAGGAATATTCCTTTCTTGTGCCCTAGGTATGAACATAAGCAGAAGTGTCATCAAGTTTACTTATGTACACCAGGCTTTTTCAAATTCACCACAGATTGACATAACATTTCAATCAAGTAAACTTGTAGGATTGGTCTTACATGCCTCTCGAGTCCTGGATTCTTACTCTGTTTATCTAACAAATGTTGAGATACTATCTATGAAAGGTAACAGGAGGAGTGGTAACATCACTAAAGAGGTTCAGCCACCATTGGAATCCTATTTAACAATTTGAAAGTTATTAGGACTGGGTTCTAGTAATACAAGTACACCTAGTACTTGGTGATTGGGAAGTGATTTGTGGCTGAGCAGATTATCCTATGATCTTCCCAGCAAATCTGATACAGTGCCTGCTTATGTGACAGCCTTAAGTGGTGCTCTTAAAGAAGATTAACTCAGTTTATCCTTTGGCCCTCTGGTGGCCACTTCATATAAGCTGCTAATGAGGAAATGGGGTGTTACCAAAAATCACGCCTATAACCTCACAGAGTTTTCAAATCACCTGACTCTCTGCAGCTATAAAGCTAAGGTGTTGGTTTGGGTGGGTGGCAGGGTGGTGAGTGGGGCAGCTGCTGTGCAGTGGTGGTGGAGTATCTATGGAGCACAGCAGTTGGCATACCTGCAAATTCTGCAGCTCCTCGGGTGTTTGGCTGGGGTAGGAATTTGGACTGCAAGCTTCAGAGCCTGAGTCAAGGGCTGGAAATCAGTGGTGCCTGGGGAAAAAGGAAGAAGGGAGAAGGATTAGTTGTTAAGTAGGGTGGGAGAGAATGAAAGGAGTAAAATCAGTTTTACTTGTTTTTTTGTTCACACTGTGATGCAGAGTGGATTTTGCAATGGCTCAGGAGGCAGGGGGAAGGGCTTCTGGTTTAGGAGACAAAAGGAGTCTCAATCAATTGTGGCAGCCTTGGTGAAGCTTTCTGGTGGGCTACAGCCTTGCTCACTAAAACTGCTTTTTTTAAGAGAAACTCTGTAGAGCTAATGGATAATATACTCTAAAAAGTTAACACAGCTCAAGTAAAAATTATTGAAAATCTGGCAGATAATGTTATACAGAATCCTGGGCAGTCAGTTAAAAATCAGTACCAAGGGTTCAACATAGATTAAATCAGTATCAATTGTCCAGGTTTGGCTGTAAGTTATTGCTCAGTAAAAAAGGCACCAGATTCAAAAGTCCAAAACTGCAGAGTACAGTGGGCGGCATACCTATGAGTTCTGTTGCTCCTTGGTGTTTGGCTGGGGTAGGAATTTGGACCACAGGCTTGAGAGCCCAAGTCAGGAGCTGGAGATCAGTGGTGCTTGTGAATTCTGTGGCTCCTCGGGTGTTTGGCTGGGGTAGGAATTCAGATCGCAAGCTTCAAAGCCCAAGTCAGGTGCTGGAGGTCAGTGGTGCCTATGAATTCTGCGTCTCCTTGGGTGTTTGACTGGAGTAGGAATTCAGACCGCAAGCTTCAGAGCCTGAGTCAGGTGCTGGAGGTCAGTGGTGCCTGTGAATTCTGTGGCTCCTTGGGTGTTTGGCTGGAGTAGGAATTTGGACTGCAACCTTCAGAGGCTGAGTCAGGGGCTGGAGATCAGTGGTATCTGCAAATTCTGTGGCTCCTCAGGTGTTTGGCTGGGGTAGGAATTCAGACCACAAGGTTGTGGAGCAGAACTGTTTGGGACTGAGCATAGAGATAGCAGTATTGTGAAATTGTGGCATCAACCACCTTTTTGAGAGTATTTAAATGGAGATAGATGGTCCAGGCTTCACCAGTTTTGGACATTCCTTTTCCAGCCAGTATGTTCAGATGGACGTGTGAGATGCTGGCTAAGACTCCCACTGCCAGCGAGTATGTGCTGTGCCAGAAGAGGGATTGTGGGGTTGAGCTAACCCAGTCTGTTACCAGTGTTATGATGATTGTTCCAGGGGTTGCAGGTACCAGTTTTCAGTGCCAACCAGCCATTGGGCTAGCCCGTCTGCTACCTTCTTAGAGTCTGAGGGATGGGAAGATATTTCACAACATGCATGCTGGAGTGAGGCTGCAGAAGCTATCACCTCAAATTCCCCACTGGAGGGACCTGAGATGCCCATCCAGTCAGGGATCACTGTGGTACAACCATCAGAGCCAGTAGGACTCATGACCCCAGAGGGCTTTTCCAGGCCATTGCAACTTACTGACGATGAGCAGCCAGGGACATCGAAGGAGGCCAAAGCCCATTTGCCCAAATTAAAAGAGCCAGTCATACAGCCCAACTCCAGACCACTGGCAGAGACCCAGTCGGAGCTCTGCAGAGAGAACCCCTGGTGAGCAAGGGGGTGGAGAGCCCGCCAACCAGAACAACTTGTTAGCGTTGGATATATGGGAAGAAGAGGGGACTGTTACTGGGACTAACTCTCTTGCCTTCGCATCCCAGCTCCCGAAGAGCCTTGCACCCTGATATGACGGATATGAACTGCAAACAATAGCCATTTCTGGAACAGTACTTCTGGTGGCTACCCACCTCCCCATGGACAGTTGCCACCATCATGCCCCTACACAGCGGGAAGGGGGTGGGCTACATCAGTAATGCAAGGACATACATTAATAACATGGAATGTCAGAGGGTTGAACCATAAAATTAAAAGACACTCGGTTTTAAGACATCTTGAAAGCTTACTTCAGAATGCGACGGAGGGTTGGAATGTAGTGGCAAACATGGCTTCAGAATGACAAAGTTGTGTATGTTTTTTAGAATACTGCAAGTATGAGATTTGGAAATGTCACCATTTTATTATAGTCTGTCTTGAGTTTGGACCACTTATTCCATGCCTCCTCAGTCCCATCTGTTAAAAGTTTATCCTCTATTTCTTTCATTTGGCATATTAATTCTGTCTGCTATTTAATTCCTTTTTCAGGGCTCAGGCTGTACTTATGATATAGTCTCTTAACGAGCACTTAAGATACTCCCAATCTGTATTCCAGTATGTGTCTTCAGATTTATTATTTGTGAGAAATTCTTCCAAGATTGCCCAGAAAGACCTTATCCCCCAATAGAAAATTATTATGTTTCCATCTTTCTGTCTTCTCTTCTTCTTTAAACTTGAATATAATGGGTGTGTGATCTGAGATAACTTGTTCTGCGACCCTCACGTATGTTGTTCTAGATACCATCTCCTTTGGATATTAGGTAGAGTCTTGAGCTGGATCGATGGCATTTGGACCAGAACGTGTATTCTTTAACATTAGGATTCATAATTCACCAAGAGTGGACCAACTCCAGGTTTTCTATAAGATCCTTAAGATCCTCGTCTGATCTGGATACACTAGCTCTAAATCTGGACCAGTCTATACTAGGATTGAATGTACAGTTAGTGTCACCTGCTATTATGAAGATACTATCCAAAAATGTACCTATTTTGGAAAAGACCACATCAGGGGGAGAAGCAGAATTCACATGGTATTAGACAATGCATATTTTTCTTATGAAGCATTGTTAAAAAATATAAATATCATAATATTAAGCATAGCACTTTTTTGCAATTGTTATTGTAACCCTCCTGCAAATGGGGTTCCCAAAGGTCTTCCAGGAGCTGGCTGAGTGCTCCCAGCCTGAATGGTGTTTGGCGTTTAAGCCGTTTATCTGCGAGTGCTTTTAGAGCCTCTGGTACTGTCTCTTTAAGAGCTGTCTCCTTGCAGACATAATTAGTTTGTATGGGGGGACTGTGTGTTTCCCTGCTCGAGTCCCGCTTGAACTGCTGACAAATCACTCCGTTTCTGCCATTGCTAAGTGGGCAGAGTGAGCACTTTTTCAAAGATGTAACTGTTTGCCAGATATCATTTAGAGTATTAGTGGAAATGTAATTTGTCTAACCTGCCTTTCTTCCAGCTTGGACTCTGTGTATTTTGCCCCTCCATTTTGGATCTAAACTACTGAATAGATCCAATCAGTGCAAGGGGGGGCCTCTAAAATGGAGTTTATGTGGACCAACCAGAATCAGGACTCTCTTGGAAGCCGGCTTGCCATAAGACATATAGCTAGTAATTCTGGGAAGTGAAGTTCTGGACCTTGGCGCCTATTTGCACCAACAGGGGGAGTTTTGAGTGATTGACAACTGAGTCCACCAATTGGACTGGGTGGCACCCGAATGGAATGCCCTGCCTTGTGTCTGGAGAAGCAGATCTGTTGTGACCGTGACAAGAGAAGGAGCTCCGAGCTTCTGCGCTACACTGTTTTTGCGTGGGAAGCACGTGGGAGGCCTTAACTCAGGCGGCGCGTTGCCATTTTGACTCAGACTAAATCCGCGGCTACTGAGAGGAAGAGAGGCTGAATGTGTGGGAACCAGGCTCACCCTGTAGAGGACTGGAGAAACTGCTTAATCGCGCTTGGTCTGTCAGGAAAGTGAAGCTGCAGTGTGAACTCCTGGGTTAGCAGTAAGTGCGATCAGGACCTGAGAGCAGCTGTCTGGTGTAGTAATTTCCTTTACATATAAATGTGCGGAGTGCTTGCGAAGGACAGTTAAATGGGTCTTCTTGTCCCCGTGCAGTGTAGACTGAAAGCCAAATGCATGGATGCGGACTGAATCCGTTGCTGATCGAAGCTGTGTGCCTGGCTTGTAGAATTTCACCTCCCTGCTGTGTGAGGGAGTCTGGCAATTCAGAACCCCATCTGTGCCAGTTTTCGGCATCGAGTCTGTGAGTACAAATCAGGGGTAGCTCTCTGGCATTGGTTTATCAAATTGCAAGTGTTTCACCTGATTTCTTTTCCTTCCTTTCTTCCTTCATGAACAGAGCCATCCGGCTCCGAATTACAATTGGGTATTGTGCAAGTGTTTTTCCATCACAGGGCCCCAACCAGCTGCACCGATGCTGGCTAGCCCCCCACCATCCTGGGTACCCAGTAAAGTGACATTTGGGACTCTAAATATGCGCACAGTACTGTGATTATTAATGTGTCTCACCTAATTAACCTGATTTCCCCTTTCCTTGTTACAGCTCCTTAAATAAATCAGATATGTTTGTTTCAGCACAGTTACACTGACTGTGGTGTTCGTTTATGTTAAAGTATTGTACTGTGGCTATTGTATTGCATCATCTTGTTTTACGGGGGTCCCCAGAGTCAAGCTGACTGAACCAGTCCTGGGGGTAAGTGTAAATAGTGAAGATACTCATGGTGTATTGTGTGGGCCACTAGTAGGAAAAAAATGGAGTCTCAGTGTCCCAGAGGGCTGTGACCAAGTTAGTCTAACTACTGCAAACCCTGACCTCTGGGTGGAGGCACCCGCCATAGAACCTAGGCCCCTCAATCTGATAGCAGTTAAGCAGGCAGGGATAGTAGCCCTTGGGATAGCGCCACCTGGGGGTTACATTATGTTGGTTGGAAAATAAATATTTCTTTTTTTTTGTATATTTAAAGTGCTATTGAGTCTTTGTTACCATTGGACCACTCATATTATTTGCTCACCAATATTTCTGGTTTAGCATTGTTTGAGGGAGAGTGGTAAAGCCGAAGCTCTCTTTGGTTGAGCAGCCCTGCAATATAGAGAGCGCATTTCCTAGTTTTTTGTTAAAATAGAAGCAGAATTCTATATATGTAAGGCTAAATAAAATTTGTTAGACTCTGGACCTAACGACTCAGACTTTTTGACAATAAGGTTAAACAAACTAGCACAGCAACTAATATCATAATGGTTAAAGGTAAAAAAATATAGAATAATGGTTGGGTAGGTGGTTATAATGAGAATTTTACACACACCTGAGGTGTGGGATGTCACATAAACTCCAAGAGTGAAGCTCGATTGGTTTGTAAAGGCATCCAGCACTGAGGGTGTGTGTAAACTTCAAGTTTTACACAACTACCCAGCCTTTATTTTACATAATTCTATCTCTATCCTCTCACCACTCTCCAAGGTGTTGGAATGAATTGTAGCTGACCAGTTGTCTGAACACCTCAACAAATATAACTTACTCTGTCCACAACAACATGGCTTTAGAAAAGCCCATAGTACTACCACCGCCCTACTTGACTTCACCAGTCATATTCATAAGGTGATTGACACTGGCTACCTACTGGGTGCAGTGTTCATTGATTTGACCAAGGCATTTGACACCATGAACCACCAGCTCCTGCTTCACTCACTCTCTTCCCTTGGACTATCGAATGATGTAACCAAATGGTTTGAAAGCTACCTCTCGGCAAGGAGCCAAAAAAGGAAAAATCGTTGACTCTCTCTCAAGTGCCCTTCCTGTCCGCTCTGGTGTACCTCAGGGTTCCATCCTTGAGATTATGCAGTCCTCTTTTTTCATCCCATACTGACCCCATCTTGCTCTCCAAGGTGCCACAGATGAACTTCAGCCTAGTTGAAGCCTGGCTTCTCCAACATAAGCTATTGATTAATTACAAAAAAGAAGTCCATGCTGTTCCATAGCTCTCACAGCAAATAAAGATCCATAAACTTCACCATACATAATGAACTTGAACAGCCACTTGAGCAAGTGCAGGAGTTTAAATACCTTGGTATTACCCTTGATTGTACAATGTATTTCAGCTCACATGTTCAACACATCTCAAAATCAGTCAACTCAAGAATTGGGGTCCTCTACCACCACTGTCGCTGTCTTACCAAAGAAGCTATGCGTGCAGCCATAACTGCCTCAGTCCTACCCGTCATTGATTATGGGCTTGTCTTCTACAGGGCTGCCATTGATACCACCCTAAAATGGGTCAAGACAGCCCTTAACAAATGCTGTAGACTTCTCACTGGTGCAGGGAAGCACACGCATACCTGTGATCTCTACAAGCAATCCAACTGGCTCGATCTAAATAGTAGACTTGCTTTTCAGACCTGCCTACTGGCTAAGAAAATTTGTCTTAACCACACCCCCCTGCAACTCATGCCTTAATGTTGCCCACAATCACTGCACATTTTATGCGTAGTTCCCTCAAACCAACATTTATTGTTCCATTCTGCCATACCAACCAGGCTCAACGTGCTTTCCAGACCAGGGCTCCCCTGCTGCTAAACAACCTTCCCCCTGAAATTGCAGTTGAAAACAAGCTTGGCCCATTCAAACATAAACTCCACCAGCACCTCACTGACCTCAGCAGTTGTGACTGCTTTGCCCAGGCTTGTGGCTTTGTTTCACCTCTCCCTCCTCTTCTCTCCTCCCTTGCTACCCTCCCCACTTCTCTCCGCCCCTCCATCCCCTGCTACTCCCTGTCTATCTCCCACCTCCACCTACCATTCTACCCCCTCTCACCTCCCACCTACTATTCCACCCCCTCTCCAGCTCCTCTGCTCCTGTCTCCCCCTCATTATCACCCTATCTCTTGTTGCTCCACCCCAGACTACCTAGCACTTGTCTTTCTGTTCTTGCACTTACGACAATGTCAAATCCTTGACTGCCTACCCCCTTTTCCCCCTTCCCCTCTTATCCCCCACCCCTTGCTCCACTCATGTCACCCCAGGATGGTTTTCATTTGTATCTGTGTCTTGCTATATATACACCCGTATTGTTAATTGTGCATTGTTATTTGCCACTGACTGTTTGCTACTGTGCTAGTCTATACACATTTACTGTCTTTTACTACTAAGTTAACCTTCTGACCTGTATTGTATCTTACCTCTACTAACTTCTATGTTAACCTCCTGACCTTGTATTGTATCTTACCACTGTTTTGCTTGCACCCATTGCTGACGCAGAACCTTTGTACAAGAACACTTGGTTCAAAGGTATTTGTAATCCTAGTAATAAATAAATAAAAAAATTAAAATAATTGCTGTGGATTTTTTTTTTTGCCTAAGCAATTATTATTTTTTTTTTATTTGAACTTTTGTTTACCAGGTAAGCAATATGAGCCAAAGGCCTGCTTTCAAATGTGACCCGGGCCGTTGTAACAATACAGTCAAGTTGTTAAATACAATACAATTACAATACAAACATATACAAACAATACAGATAATGTATTAATAACAGTCACATTTCAACATGTTAAAAAAATACTAACAGACAGTTTAAGTTTTCTGATTGACAATTTGCTGCAAGGAAGGGGGTAGTTTATTCCAACAAACTGGTCCATAGTTAGAAAGAGCATGCATTCCCAATTTTAATTTGGTTTTAGGTATAAATAACCTTATGATTTTGTGGAATGCAAATCCCTATCTGAAGTCTTTTTATCCATTAAGGCAAATTATGTAAAATAAACAGACATCCCTATGAAGCCGCACACCAGTTGGGTTTCAACATGGTCTGTAGCAGCTTGTGAAAGAAACAGCAACCCACTATAAGAGTTAAGAAGCGTTTTTTTTTAGCCCAGTTATTATTATTATTTTTTTAATGAACTTACTGGTGACTCTGAGTGGTGGTGAACTGTCTGGTGCAGTGGAAGGGAAGAGTGTTGGCTGTCACATAAGCAAAGCAAGAGAAACCTGGCACATGTTTGCCGTTATAACCAGCTGGTTATAAAGGCAAATGATAGCCTGGTTTCCCTTAGGGAAAAGAGGATAACCAGTTATTATGATAAAAATATAATCTTAAGGCATAAAAAAATCAATGAAGAATTTTATAATTTTTACTAGGACCTATACAGCACAGATAGAAAACATACAAACTCAACTGTTAAGGACTTTTGTAGTGCTATCCCAATACCATGATTTCCCGATAATATGAGAGAACAATTAAACTCTGCATTAATGGATGACCAGATGACTATTCTGTATTTTTTTTTATGTTTGACAAAGAAATCACTGCACTTATTAAATGGGTGTTTAAAAAGCTTTCAAAAGAGGTCACTTTCCTAAAAGTATGACTCAAGAACTAATTACTTTGATACATAAAAGTGGAAAGGATCCACACTTTTGTACTAATTATAGACCTATGTTACTGATTAATTTTGTTGTCAATATACTGGCTAAAATGTTGTCTAATGGGCTAGAGAGGGTTGTACAACATGTTATAGGAGTCCAGCAAACTAGTTTTATTAGGGTCAGACTAGCTTTGGAAAATACCAGAAATATATTTCATGTTTTAAGACAAGCAAATAGCTCCAAAACACCAATGGATATTCTCTGCCTTAATGAGGCTTTTGACTACATTGGATGTTCACATATCATGGCTACACTAAAATTATACAAATTCCTAGAGAATTTTATAAAACAGAATCAAATATTATGTAACAATACTACCTCAGTGGTAGTTACAAATGGTATTATATCACCATATTTCACAGTTGAAAGTGGCACCAGACAAGGATGCCCACTATTTCCTTTATTGTTTGATATAACAATTGATCCCCTAGTTAGAAAACTGTCATTATCAGGTGTCATAAAGGTACGTGATAGGGAAGTGCTGACATAACTTTATACAGATGACATACTTTCTACTTCAGTGGATCCTAAGACATTTCTTCCAAAAATATTAGACATTCTGATGGAGTTTGGGGGAGTATCTGGGTATAAATCAAACAAATCCAAATCTCACTTTCTATCTCTTAATAGTAAATGCAGATTGGAGGACACTCAATATACTGGAGTATCATGGGCAAAAGTCACATGTTTGGATATTATCTAATCCCAATTATTCTTTTCTTCTTCTGGAAAGGCTGATTATTGAACCGGGATCTTAGAAGTCACTGATGAAGAGGATTAGTCTCACTTTACTATACTGTCCTTTGATGTGCAGGGTGTAGTGGTGCAATAGCTTTGGGTGGTGCTACCCTTCAGGCAATGGATTGGATTAAACACCGGTGTTCATAATAGAAGACAGGCTGACTTTTGAGCACCATGCCTGGATTACTGCAATGCTCTTTATCTTGGGCTTTCTGAAGGTTTGATTCACTGTCTCCAACTGGTGCAGAACACTGCATCATGGTTGATATCTGGAACAAGCATTTTTGATCATATCACACCGGTGTTGCATGAACTGTACTGGCTACTGGTTAGATGGTGTACCACCTTTAAGATATGCTTGATGGTATTCAAGGCCCTGAACAGGTTGTGTCCCAATTACTTAAAAGATCTCCTGCACATATATAATCAAGTTTGACCACTCTGCTCTACAGGATAGAATTTACTGGTGGTTCCATGTGCCTGCTTGAAATCTTTAAGGAAACAGACTTTGCTGTGGCCACCCTACACATGTGTAATATCTTACCCAATCAGCTATGTTAGCACTCCTCTGTGGAGGTTTTTAAAAGGGCTCTTAAGACACATCTTTTCTATTTGGCAGTTGAGGGCTCATTTGAATATGTTAGGTATGGGGAGGATTCCCCTGTGCTTGTTATTATGATTTATAAATGTTTTTAATATGCCTGTAAGTGTTTTAAATTGAATTGTCTGTACAGGGAGGGATAGAGAACCAAGATGGCCAGCTAGGAGGCATCGAGTGTAGGAGATCTGACATCCCATCCCCTTGTAAATTTTTTTGCAGCTACTAAAAGCAGGAGCATGCTTCTACAAGTAAAACATTTGAATTAACCTGTTCAGAATTCAGTTGGAAATAGACTTATGGTCTGAGCTGACGGCCAACACCAGAGATTGTGTATGCCGAGAGCGTTCGGACTAAGATATTTTCAGGAGAGTTTGTTGGATCAAAGACCTGTCAGAAAATCCACCATTGGAGTGGTAACCCCAAAGAGCACAAAGAAACCCATTGTGGCTGCAGCCTCAGCAATCTTCCCTGAGTGACTCCATGGAAACAAAAAGAAGCACGGGAACGCTTAAGCACTTCAGTGCAAATACTTACTTACTTTGCTGATAGCCATTTCACCACTTCTGCCTATACCTGCTGCTGCTAGCTCTTGGCAGCTTACACTGTTCAGAATGGGAAGTTCCCAATGGAAAAATATGCCAGGCTCAACAGAAGGGGAATCTGATAAGCACTGCCTGTCTCTCTGGACTCAGAATACTGCACAGGAGCCTGAACATCGGCTAGTGGAAACAAGGATATTGAAGACACCATGTTTAAAAATCTGGTAAATCAGACCTAACAGTACAAAAAAAAAACACTGCTGTCCCTGATGGTAGAACAGAAATTGAGTGCCATCAAGGACTCCATTCAAAAGATCCCAGCATTTCATGTAATAATGCAGATGAAGGGAATTTTAGCCCATTCAGCAGGAAAAGGAGCAGACACAGTTGGAGAAGAACTGAGCAACCGAGAGATGAAGGATACAACTACATCTATCCCAAATGTAATAATGCAGATGAAGGGAATTTTAGCCCATTCAGCAGGAAATGGAGCAGACACAGTTGGAGAAGAACTGAGCAGCCAAGAGATGAAGGATACAACTACATTTATCCCTACTCAGACTGAATCTACAGCGGGGTAACATGATCTTGCCGCAGTCTATGTTTAAAACTGTTGTTCTTCCTCCTGTCAATTCTATACCTACATTAATTGCTATAATCAAGATTGCAGTGAAACCAAATACAGTGCCCATTACCCCTGCAAGCTCGAAGGGGAATGTGGTGCGCAATAATAAGACTGTCCTAGATAATAGTAACTCGGGCTTAGTTCTAGATAACCTGAAATTCATAACCAGTGCTACTAATACTACCAATACCACCACCTCAGTTACTAAAGTCATTACTACTAATGCTGTTGCTTCCAGCAGTGTAGTTTCAATGCCCTTGTCCTCTACCTCTAATGCTGTAACAATGAGCATTGTCAACAGCAACAGTATAGGACTTTCAAAATCTAGTTCTGTATCTGGTTCTGCTGTAAAAACCAGAAATCATGAACTGGATCTACTAGGGGGGCAGTCCAGTGCACAAATAGCAGAAGAGCAGACCCAAGTGAATACAACATATACTGCAACCCAGAAACCCCTGCATTCTGATAACTTTAAAAAATAAGTACTTACAGGTATTTCATCAATCCAAGCAACTTTGACCACATTTTCAGCTGCTATTGCAGGTGTGAATTCTAAACTAGAAACCTTAATCACAAGAACTACAGAAGCAGAGAACCATGTGAGCAGTTTAGAAGATACAGTGTCCCCATAACAAAAATCATCACTACACATAGTATTCAGCTAAGAATCCTCTTTAAAAAATACAAGACCAGGAGGACAGATCCAGGAGGGGTATCTTGATGCTAGGCCACATTCCTGATGGTGCTGAGGGAAATGGAAACCCATTCCTTTACATTGAGGAACTTCTTACTGAAGCAGCAGGTCTAAAATACCCACAGCAAAAATCAGACTGGACTGAGCTCGTAGGATTGTGGGTTCTGTGAAGAATGGCATCCCTAATTAGCCACATTTCATATATGTTAAACCCCACCATTTTCAAGATCGAGAGAATTTGTTGAAGAAAGCTGAGCAGAAAGACGGCTCACTGCAAAGGGTATAAAGTTTCAGGCCTTTCCGGATTTTAGTGCTGAAACAATGAGTAACAGAAGGGCCTTTGGCCTGGTAACAGAACTTTTAAGAACCAGAGGAATTAAATATGCACTCCTTCCACCAGCACAACTAAGATTCTGTTACAATGGCAAGATGAGGTACTTTGTGAACCCAAAAGAAGCAACTGCTCTATTAAAAGGGGATGATCTCTCAGTCCATTCAGAACACACAGCTAACCAGGCCTCATGCAACAAAATGACTCATGCTGGTCTACCATTATCTTTGCAGAAGATCCTGGAACTCAAAAACAAGCTTTTCCACATTGGATAACGTAGGACTGATAGCAAACTGAATTGTTACAGTAACACTTTTTGACAAGAGTAAAAAGTGAAGGAAGAGGAAGAAGTAGAATGGAGCAAGGGGGAAGAAAGAAAAAAGGGAAGAGAAAGTAAAATGGAAAAGGAGTATAAGGTGAAATATGGTGTTAAAGAGGGGGATGGGGGAAGGGAAAATGGACAAAAAAGAGGAAGCAATGATAGTAGTCTCTGGGCCTTAACTTCACTTTGTATTAATGTGTCTAAGTCAGATTAAAGTGAATGGCAGTATAATAAACAATTTTTTTTAAATCCCCCCCCCCATGAGATCAGAAAGCTCTATTTTCTATCTGTCTAGACCTGTACAAAACTGCCAGTGGTGATACAAGTTTTTCTCAGTGGACAACTTCTGTATGCCCAATTCTGTTTCTACTAAAGAGTAGCCACTTATTTTCCATGAAATCATTGTTAACATAGGGATGTGCAGATTTGCTTCCCCCCGAAGTAAGTGGAAATGTAGGCTATCTTTTGTTGGTGTACTGAGGGGGAGAGATGGGGGGTAGAACTGGAGAGGAGGGTGGAAAAGTCTAGGGGTTGAAGAGGGGACTTTTGAGGGGGGAAAGGCTTGGAATATAGGGTGATTCATTTTCTCAACTATTTTGGGTGTTTCAAAAAAATAAAATATAGCTCATCAAGGTGGAGGGATGGAAAATACAAAACAAGTAGAACAGAATAATAAAGTACAAAGGTAAAAGACTATTAGAAATGCTTCAGGGGAGCACTTTCACCCATGCTATTCAGAATGGATGTATGAGGTTTGGTCTACTACAACATGTGAGTTTAATCCATCATATGGACTTAAGAATTCAAACATGGAATGTTAAAGGCATAAGGGAAAGACAGAATGTGAAGAACATATTTAATTTTGCTGATCAGAAGGGGATGGATATTTTGCTTATGCAAGAGATTTATCTATGCAACGCAGAAGTACATTTCCATTCAAAAAATGGGGAGATAGTAGGGTGGCAGATTTTACCACTTCATCTAGAGGTCGGTAATTTTTATAAAGAAAAACAGATCAATAACCCTTCAGTAAGTCAATCATTGATCCAGATGGTAGATATAGTATAGCAGAAATTAATTTACTGGATGGGACTTTTGTGTTAGCAAATGTTGTTGCTCCAAACATCAGTGATATCAATTCCCTGAATAATTTCTTTTTGAATTTGGTTACTTTTGAGGGTCCATATATAATAGGAGGAGACTATAATCTGGCATTAAACTGTAGATTAGACAAATCTTCCTCTTTTACGGACCAAATGTCTAGCACAAGGAAGCAACTTAAGGGGTATATGGAAGATTTAAAGTTACAGTAATAGACATTTAGAGGGAATTAAAACAGGATCCCAATACTTACACCTTTTTTCAACGCCCCATCAGAACTACTCATGGATAGACTATTTTTCATATCACAAATCCTCATCCACTGCATCAAAACAATGAAGTACAATAGTATAATAATCTCTGGCCATGCTGTAGTTGAATTACAGTTAGTAATTACAAATAAAGCATCAAGTAGGCAATGGTCAATGGGCACACACTTTTAAAAGACAAAACAATGTTTAACCATCCTAGAAACTGCAATCAAAAACTGTTTTAGATCAACCTCTGCATCACAAACTTTTCCCATTATGCAATGGGAAGCCTTTAAAGCTGATATTTTAGGGGAAATAATTTGTTACACAACAAACAGGGGAAAAATTGATCAAAAAATGATACAATTAGAAAAAGAAATAGACTGGTTGGAAATCAGACATATGAATACACATGATTCAAAGACACTCAGGGAATGTTTGACAGCTAAGAAATAATGTAATAGACTTGCATCCTATAAGGCAGAAAGGAGTATTCTAACAACTAGAGTATAACATATTATATACTGGGAAAGAAGGCAGATAAGACCATAGCACTACAGCTACAGAAAGAAAAACAAGAAAGGAAAATGTTTGAGATTAAGGACCATACCAATAAACTTATCACCAGCCCAGTTGAAATTAATTTGTTTTTTCAGACTACTGCTCCAAACTTTATACCACAGAAATACAAAGCTGCCCTAATGCATTTAACAATTTTTTAAGCAACCTAAAAACACCAACAATCTCTGAAAATCAAATGAATAGTCTGGAACAGAATACATTTCCTTTAGCAAAGCCCCAGGCATGGACAGAATTCCATCAGCATTTTAAAAACAGTTCTCTGATTTAATAATGGATGACTTGATGATGTTATTTAACTACTGTATGCAGGCTGGCAAGCTTGCGCCTTCCATTTATGAAGCCAAAATTGCAGTATTAAATAAAGATCCAAGAAATGTAAATTCATACAGACCAATTTCTCTTTTAAATTCTGATATGAAGATTTTGGCAAAACTTCTACTGGCAGGACTAGAAACAGTGGCTCCTTCTATATTACACCTGGACCAGAATGGTTTTATAAGAGGAAGAAAACTCGGAGCCAGGACCAGGAGGATAATAAACTAATACAGTATATTAAACACAAAGAGCTCAGAACAAGCAATGATTATAACCATTGATGCTGAAAAAGCATTCGATAGAACAGAATGGGATTATGTCTTTGCAGTTTTTGAGAAATCTGGGTTTGACCTAAATATATTAACTGGCTCAAATTATTCCAGCTCTCCTCAAAAGTGCAGGTTCAAACTAACAAAAACCTATCATCTCATTTTAGTTTAAGAAGAGGTATGAGGCAAGGCTGTCCCCTGTCACCTTTGCTATTTGCTATAGCTATTGAGCCTTTTGTCATAGTCCTGAAAACTAGCAATACAATAAATGGAATATATACAGGTAATCAGAAACATAACATAAGCCTGTATGCTGATGATACTCTTTTATTCATATCAGATCCACAAACATCATTAGATACATGCTTAAATCTTCCTAAAAAAATGTTGTTAAGGCATCGGGATACAAAGTAAACATGGGCAAAATGGAAATAATACTCATCAATAGTGAGGGTGATGTTCTTCCACAGGAATTTAGAAATAAAGTGACTGACCAAATTAAATACCTGGGGGTGAACATAACCAAAGACGTTCAACAATTGTTGAATCAAAACTACCTGCCTTTATTAACAGTAATTGACCAGAACTACAGCAATCAACCAGGACTTTGAAACATGGAAAAAACTGCATTTAACTCTAATGGGAAGATGTAATGTCCTAAAAATGAATATCCTTCCATGGCTTCTATTGTTGTTCCAGTTTCTTCCTAGTCTGGTAAATCAACAATTTTTAAGAAAACAGAAACTACTGTCTCCAGATTCTTGTGGAAGGACAAAAAAACACGTCTTAGTATGAGAAAAGTGTGGCCAAATAGAGAAATGGGAGGTCTTGGACTATCTAATTTTAAGTGGTATTTTCTAGCTTGTCAACTGTCTCAAATACTGGACTGTTTTTTTAAGTAAACAAACAGTAAATAAAACAATGGAATACGATTTTCATTAAAACCAAAACAGTAAAACTATTTTGTTTTCAGGTTACTATAATACAACATTCATAACACTTCCAACTTTGATTTCAAGGTTACCTGCACATAGTAGCTGGAGATGACAACATGAGATTATACAGTTTAGGGACCAGGGGCCAGATATTCAGAAAGGTGCAAAGTGTAGCACAAATGTTTGCACTATGCTTTGCAAGTGCCTGGAGTCTGAGGATGCTATATTCAGTCGAGCTCCACTCAACTCAATATAGAGCCATGTTGGTGCAGTGCTAAGACTGGTAACACCCACCCTGAAATGAGTTCCGAGGTTGGCCTCAGGAGTTGATAGTGCCAGACTGCTATGAGCAATTTTTAAAGGGACCCATACAAATGAGCTCATTGGGCATGCAAGGTGCTACGGCGCCATTTGTATGCCCGTTATGGGCCCATTTGCATGGGTAACAGAGGCAGGTAGCATGGCGCCACCCCCCGCTATCCATGATAGCTGCAGGAATCCCTGGTGGTAGTGGTTCCTCTCTCCCTCTGATCACCAGCACTGTAATAGAAAAAAAGAGCCCAGGTGGTAGTGGTTCCCCACTCCCTCCAATCACCAGCTCTGTAATAGATATTAACATTTGGTAGTGGTGGCAACCTGATTTTGTGGGATTTGGGGTTTAAACCTGCTGGCAGCCAGAAGTGGCGGCATCTGATGTGCTGGAATCTAAGGGAGTCTGAGGGAGGTGTGGAAGACTGGGGTAGATTACTATGCTCGAGGGATACTTGGTCTGATCTGACTTGATATAGTATTAGGTATAGAGGTAGGAACTGTGAACAGAATAACTAACATGAGGGTTTATAAGTTTGGTAGGTTAATTATTATTTGAGTTAACATTGTGAATTATATCTGATGCATTACCATGGCTGGAGAAGGGATATTAATTGCAGTCTGTTATATTATCTGTTTGCTGGAGTCCGACATTATATCACAAAATGTTGTTTAAATGAAGAGGCTGATACTTTTAACACAAGGAATGTTGAACTGGAACATTGCCATTGTCAGTTTATGACTTATCACAGTCTCAAATCACAGAAACTGACAACAAGAAAATTGGATATAATGTGGGGTATGCATTGCTGGGGGCCTGGGGTTGCTTAGGATGCCGATGCCTACAGTAGTGGCAAATATAATGATCTCACTATTTTTGTCAGGTGACATTGACAGCAACCCTGGTCCTCCTGACAATAATTTGGCAACTTTAGACTATTTTACAACATCGAAAAGGGGTATTAAGATTATGCACGTTAATGCCCAGAGCATCAAATCAAAGTTTCATGAAATCTAGGCCTGGGTAGCTGGTTACAAACCAGATATACTGGCCCTGACTGAATCATGATTGAGTCCTTCCATATTAAATAATGAAATGGCCATTTCTGGTTACAATATTTTTAGGAAAGATAGGCTTAAGAGTAAAGGGGGGGTTATGTTTTACACAAAGGACATCTACTGTATATGACTACAGAAAGAAACATTACAATAGATGCTACTAAGAACTGTGAGTTGTTAGCAATCCAAATCACAGTGGGAACAATCAAGAAACTTACTGTATGTTGTGCATATATACCACCGAGAGTATGTACTGAAGGATTACAGGACGTTTTGGACTTGCTGTCTCTCAACACAATTGGTGAGCTGGTAGTGCTGGGAGACTTCAACTCCAACTGATCAGGTGCTGATATTCCAAAATTAATGGGTACATTGGTACACATAAGCTTGACACAATTAATCAAATTGCCAACCAGACTAAACATGAAAACAAAAAAAGCACTCAGTCCTTGATTGCATTTTAACCAAGAAAGTAAAACATATAGTGAAAAGTGGAATAATTGCCGATGTCCTCAGTGATCATCATCCCATATTTTGTATTTGGAAACACCCTGGGAAAGTAAAAAATATTCATAAAACTATAGAATTTAGAACTGTATCATGATTTGATGAACAACAATTTAAAACTGATTTGCAGAATGTGGATTGGACATGGCTGTAGTTGATTCCTGGCATAAATTGTGCATTGGATTATTTTATAAATGACTACACAAAGGTATTGGATATCTATGCTCCTTACATAAAAAGACATATTAAAGGGCAAGAAACAAAACGGTTAACAGCTGATATATTTGGGACAATGAAAGAATGGGATAAAGCCTGGCAAAAATATAAAAGATCTAACAGCAACATCGATTGGCAGAGGTATAGACAACTGAGAAATGAATGTAAACATAGGATTAAAATAGCAAAAGCAAATCACTTAAAACAACAAATGTATAGACTATCTGATGATAAAAAAATTTGGAAGACGATAAATGATTTGCTCAATCCTAAGCTAAATCCTGATGTTGCTATGACTAAAGGAGATGACAAAATATCATGTCCCACCTAAATTGCAAATGAATTCAACAGAATTTTCACAGATCTAGAAAAATATAGAGACAATTCTTCAATAGAACAAATAAAAGTGGGAGATACGATGGATGATAAAGTATTACAGGGGAAACCTAAATTTTACTTAAGGGTTGTAAAAAGACAAGAATTATTTAAATTGTTAAAACAAATAAAGCCAGATAAATCAAATGGCTACGATGGGTTGGCACCTAGATTTCTGCAAATTGCTGTTCCTGAATTGGCATATCCTATCAGTATCATCCTAAATTTGTCCTTTTCACTGGGTGAAGTACTGGACATATGGAAATATTCATATGTAACCCCTATTCATAAAGCGGGGCCTATTTGCTAATTCACAAACTATAGACCAATATTTATACTGTCTGCCCTTTCAAAAACGCAAGAGAAGCTGGTTTATGCACAATTAGTTGAATACCTGGATAAATATAACATCATTTCACAAAACCAACATGGTTTTAGAAAAGGTAGGGGTATGGAGACTGCCTTGGTCAAGTTCATGAGCGTGGTCCTGGGGAGCAAGGAGAGTGGGTACCTTACTGGGGCCGCGTTCATGGACTTAATCACGACATTTGACTTGGTGGATCATGTACATCTGGTTGAAAGACTGAGAGATCTGGGGATAGAGCTATGCAGCATTAGGCTGGTTCAATAGTTATCTGAAGAATAGATATCAAATGGTTAGATATGGGGGAAATGTTTCAGACAAATCTAAGTTTATATGTGGAGTTCCACAGGGCTCCATATTAGGACCAATTTTGTTCTCTATATTTTTTTATTCAGTTTCATCTCTGATTAATGATGCTCATCTCATACAGTACTTTATGTGGGTGACGCTGTAATTTATTCTCAGGAGCTATCAATACAAAAAATATCTATGGTATTAACAGGCAAATTGGACACTTTCCAAACATGGATTATTCAAAATAAAATGGTTTTCAATAAACAAAAAACCAAAACCGTGTTGTTTGAAACATGGTATAGATTAAAGGATAAGAGCCACTGCCTACAGATAAAGTCTTTGGATGGCACCTTATATGAGACAGTGGAAAGTATTAAATATTTGGGGTAACATTAGATCCAAATTTTAAATATGGTTTACACATGCAATCTGTAACTACAAAAATACACACTAAATTGGCTTTACTGTATAGACTTTGTGCTTACATGATTGAAGAAACTAGATTTGCAATTGTAAAACCAGGCCTATTACCAATAATTAACTATGCAGCAGTTGTGGTGGATAATGCTCCAATGAGTACATTGCAGCTTAAGTCTATATTACGAAAGAAAATTGGCAGGTTTGCGCTGTTTGCACAGCGGAATTTGCATCACTGTGCATTGCTAAAAAGATTGGATTGGTTATCACCACAATCATTTTTAAGCTATCAATAGCTGAATTTGTATTTAGGAGCAGACACTCAAGAATTCCAGTGACACTCTATGAACAACTAAAGGATTACAGAATGTCAATCAAAACAAGGTCATCTTATGACCCAACTCTTCTTGAAGTACCACTCATGCGAATACAAAATGGACAGCGCTCCTTCCAATACCTTTCATCTGTGATATGGAATATATACTGGCAAACATCAGAAACTTAAAATGCTACAAAACCTTCTCTAGCACTTTAACATTTTATAAAAACAAATGGGCCCAGATATTCAAAAGAGTTGACCCATGTGCAATAGGGTTGTGCTTGCGCTAGTCCAAAAATGCGCCATTCTGCGATATTCAGCAGGAGGCAGTTGAGCCCCCCAAATCACTCTGAGCAACAGCACAATGATAATGAATACATGTACAACTGAAGGGGGAGGAACCATGCATAAATGGTGCAGTGCGATATTCAACAACATGCGCCATGCGCAATGGGGAGCAAGCGAAAGTTGCGCCATAGCGGAAATGAGCCAAAATAAAAGGGAGCAAGAGAGAGGCACAAGAACACTACAGGGAAGCCTCATGACAGCCAAAGATAGCAGAGAAAACTGGGCAGCAGGGAAACACTGGGCCAGGCAGGAAAGGGCACCTGGAAGCAACAGGCACGGGAGAAGGTGTGGGGAGACAGTGCAGAAGGGGGAAGTACATCACACAGCAGTGAGGCCAGCACAGGCAGGTGTTCCCAGTGTAGGGGAAGTAGCAGCCAGGACAGCGGGGGAAATACAGAAACAACTGCCGGGGGGGTGAACACAAGCCAGGGACATGGCCAGTGCCACCTTCCAGATGGAGGCCGTAATGAGGGGGGTGAGAAGGTGGGCAGCAGGGGGCCATGGCCATGGAAGGCCCATCAGTGGTATGCCCCCAACAGGCAGTACCGTGCCTGCACCAGCTTCAAGCTGTACAGTGATACTGAGATTGTGGGCTGGTACTGCCTGAATCAGGCAATTCTGAGGTGGCTCTGTGAGCTGTGCAGTGATGTGATGCAGGCAACCACATGACAGAGCCATGCCCTGTCAGTGGAGACGAAAGTGACAGCTTGCATGTGCTTGCTCACCACGAGTACCTTCCAGAGACCAACTGGGGACACCACAGGCATAACCCAGTCAGCCATGCCACCTCACCCAGTTCCTCAGCGCACTGCTGCCACATGCTGTGGAGTACATCCATTTCCCCAGCACACCGGCGGAGCACACAGCAAACATACAAGAGTTCCACAGGGTAGCACGTATGCCTGGCATGCTAGGGGCAATAGACTGCACCCATGTTGCCATCTGCACACCACCTGGCTCTGAGGGGGCCACATACATAAATCGCAAGGGCTATGCCAGCATCAACTGCCAGGTGGAGTGCGATGCCATGGGGCACATAATCAATGTCTGTGCCATGCACCCTGGGGGCGCACATGATGCCTTCATCTGGCACCAGTTGGCACTGTGCCACAGATTCTAGAGTGGGGATATCCCCACTGGCCACCTAGTGGGTAAGTATGCAAACCACATGGACAATCATAGGGCCTGGGGAGGCATGGTCAGAGGTGACATGGATAGTGGCCTACATGGCCCGGGGCAGAGCGATGCTGATCACCAAACTAACCTCCACCCTCTACACACAGGTGACAGTGGATACCCACTCCGTCCCTGGCTGCTCACACCCTACCGGTGGCCTGTGACCCCATCGCAGCAATGCTACAATGAGGCACACACCACCACACATAATGTCATTGAGCGAGTGTTCAGGATGCTGAAGGCACATTTCCGTTGCCTGGACACCTCTGGCGGTGCCCTACAGTACAGCCCCTCAAAGGCCTGCGGGCTATTCCTGGCCTGTTTCATCCTGCACAGCATGGCCAATGAATGTGGGATAGCCGTACAGTTTGAAGAGGGTGACAGCAATGGGGACGATGAGGTCGCCGGTGACAATGGTGATGGGCAGCCCCCCCCCTTGGGCGACGGGACCCCCGACTGCTCCGGCTGGCACAGCTGCACCGGGACACCATCACAGAGGAGCACTTCAGCCAACCCAGGTAAGTCATGGGGCCATGTGCAACCAACAGTGGCTAAGGCACAACCCACAAACACATGGACACACACCAGGGTGCATTCTGTCAAAGGAAGTGGCGGGCATGGAACCACACACACACAACAGGGATGGGTGAGGTCTAACATGCCACAGGACAGACACACACACACACACACACACAATGCACCAGACATGCACAAAGGGTAGAGGCACACGGCCAGAACACCACCCCTAGCCACACACATGTCCACAGACTACCACGCCCACTGCCTGTCCATGTGCGTGTGTCAGATGCTGAGCACCAGTGCACATTGGTGTACAGCGCAATGCAGGCATCATCATGCACACGCAACTGTGGACAGCAGCCAGGAGGGTGTGCAGATGGACTGTGTGTCTGTGTGCAGGGCTGGGTACCCACCTGTGCAATGCCCACTGAAAGACACAATGCACACAAGGCAGCACCAGACAGTAGCTGCATTGGGAGACAGGTCAGTCATGCGACACAGTGCCCCGGCTGCCACGGATGCATGGGTGGCCCTGCCGAGCCCCGCCAGCACTGACAGGCCGACCACTGGCCTCATGGGATGTCATCAATGGTCCCCCAGCGGTTCCACTGCATGAACATGACCATGCTCATGCAGTGGTCTGCAGCACACCAAACATGCGTGGGTCAGGCGTGCTCGGGATGCCCACAGCTGAACCCGGTGTCAACAGGGAGGGTGTCGCATGACGCCGGGAATGGGGGAGTGGACAGTGCACTGCATGGTGTCTATGAAGCATGGGCACATGACTGTGTGCCCATTGTGGCCATGACAACAGTGAATGCCTGTGTCTGCCTGTCAATGGCAGTGGTCACATCCTCCTACAACTGGTCCATCCCTGCCAGGATCAGAGCGGTGTCTCTGCTGTGACGCTCCTCTGCCCACTCCAGAGCCGCACGCAGTGCATCCACCGATGTTGCAAGCCCCATCTGCTGGTGAACTGATGCTTGCAGTAGGTGGATGTACTCATCCAAGAGGTCATCTGCCTCCTCAGCATCCTGTCCCTCAGGGTGTGCACAGCCCTGATGCTCAGCACCCCTTGAGGGTGGGCGCTGCACACCAGGACCAGGTCTGGGCATGTCCACAGCCGGTGCACAGACACCACCCCTTGACCCTGTACCCTAAGCCCATTGGCCGACTGTTGATGCTGCCCTGGCTGCCTCCCAGGGCTCACTGGTGCCACCGCAGTGTGCCGCACAGTCCACTGTCCTGTACACACACCAGTGCTGCCCCACTGGTGGTGACAGGCACAGGCTGGGACTGTGGCCACATGAGCCTCCAGCAGCACCACCCACAGCCATGGCCACGATGTTACCTGCTTTGTGGCCATCCCGTGGCTTACACGTGTCACTGCCCATGCCGTTAGCGACATCATCATCGGTGATGGACCCGGCACCAGCCCGAGTCACAGCATGCCGGCATCCGTGGATGCCGGCATGCTGGGACACGGGCAGGGCCTCCTCTGCACCTGTTCCAACAACATCAGTGTGGACAACCAGGCAGGCCCACTGTCGCACTGAGCCACGTATACCTGTGGAGGTGGATGGGCCCTCCTCCATCTCCATCTGACTGTCCTCAGTGGACAGGCCCACCACCGCTGACCCATGCAGACACTCAGGATCTGTAAGGGAAAACAAAGTCGCATTACTGCATGTGACCTACCCTGCCCCCCCATAGACAGACCATGACCAACCATGCAGTGATGGGCTATCACCCATCTGGAAGCCACCACCCGGAACAGCCTCAATGGCACAACGCTGCATGCTTCCAGCAACCTTCTCCTCCTGTGGGGTCAGGTGTACCACCGCCGGCTGTTCCCCTCCTGTCGCAGCTCGTGCTGCCCTGATGGCAGCCACCTCCTCCTTTATCCTCCTCTTATCTGTGCCCATCTTCTTCTTGCATTCTTACATGGAGCGCTGGTGGCTGCCATGCAGGTTCACTGCATGTGCCACCTCCTCCCATGCAGCAGCACGGGCCTGAGGTGTTCCCTGTCATCCGCTGAGACGCGGCTCCTGATCCAGGTAGGCCTCAAACAGGGCATCAGTCTCGGCCTTGGTGAAATTAGGCCTCCTCCTCCTCCTCCTACCACTGTGTTCCTCCTCTCCCACAACTTGCTCGGTCATTATTTAACCTGTAAGAATGACAGTTGTTACCTGTGACCATGCAGGCCCATGCATGTCCCAAAATCCACAGTCCACACTCCCAAACAGCATGCAACTCACCAATAGACTGCAGTAACCGACTATGGTCAGTGCAGCCCAATGTCACACTTTTATAGTGCAACCCATGCAAATGGGGTGAAGCAACTTTAAGTGGATGCAAATTGCAGTGCTGTGCCATTGAATGGCTGATTAGCTGTTTTGCATATGATGACTGAATATCGGCGCTGTTGCGCTTGCGCAGTGTGTTGAGCGATGCTGAGCCAAGGCGCAGTTCTGTGACATCGCAGTACACACTCACTGCACATGCCGGATTGCTGGCGCGGGCGTTTGCAGCGCTGCTGATGTGCTGTGCGCGGGAAGCAATGCAGGCCACAGCCACCATTGTGCCAGTGGCGCTACAGCGATGTTCACCTATATGGCGCTGTGGCACTGGGCCATCATAGGTGCACTGGGGCAACAGCACGGTAGGCCGCTACTGGAGGTAGCACACAGGCATCCAATCGTGCTACACACATTGGGTTCCAATGGCACTGTGCCTATCCATGCGCCAGAGCCCCTTGACCCTGTGCCCGACCTTTGCCCCCTAGGCACCATGCATCAGGCATGGGTGCACCACTATCGTGCTGTTCCATGGCGGTGTAATAGGGAATGGCAGCACTGAACCGCGCAGCATCTGCACGTGGTGTAGCCACGCTGCAGAGCGCCATTTTGGCCGACTGAGCTAGGAGAATGGCACAGAGGAGGGCTGCACAGTGGAGCCAAGTAGAACTGGCCAACCTTGTGGCCATAGCAGAGCCACTCCATGGACCACTGTTTGGGGAGGCACCCCTGGACAGGTCCAGGAGCCAGGTGTGGAAGGAGGTGGCCACTGCACTGGAGGAGGCCACAGGAAGGGGGCAGACAGTGGAGAAGTGCCGTCACAGGTATGGCGACCTGTGGAGGAGGGAACCAGGCCTGCTTGCCCACCTGCAGGCACATGCCAGGAGGGGCATGGTGCCATGGCCAGGTAGGTGTTACGTCCACACACTTTTATCTTCCATATGGGTATCATGGTTGTATATGTCTGGCACATGGAGGAGGGACCATCCGGTGTTGGCTGTGGTGGTGTTATCAGGGTGTGGGGTGGGTGGGTCTGGCTGGGTGGGAGGACACACACCTGGGGGTGGGGACTTTGCTACAGGATTGTACTGATGTTCCTCTCCCATGTTTGCACCACAGGGCTGGAGGAGCGGCGTCTAGCCTGTGAGATGCAGCACCACCAGGAGGACAGGGATGCAAGGAGGGGTGACGGTACACAGTGCCCGAGGGACCGGCCTGATGATGGTGAGTGCCATACCTCCATGATTACTATTGCATAATGAGTAACGGTGTAGGCAGTGGGGCATGCCCACCATCCATTGACACCACTGCCATGCACGCAACTTGTTACAGTCAGCACTGTCCAGTGGCACTGCATGTCTGGGAGTGCATCGATGGTGGTCCATGCGTGCACCGGGTACATGGCTGTGCCACTGCCTTCACACCACATAGCCATGTCATTAAATGGCCACAGTGGTGCTGTGCATGACTTGGCCGGTGGGTGTGTGCAGCATTCCGCATGGCTGTATGCACCTGGGTGGGCAGGTCTTGTGGACGTGATCACTGTGGGGGGCCACACACCATCACAGAGGCATGTCCCATGGCCGTATGCCATGCACAGTGGGTAGGCTGTATGGGGCTGTGCATTCACTCCTATTGACTGTGCTCCCTTGTCCTAGGTGTCCACCAGCTGATGGAGATCCGGGAGGCATTGAGGGAGATCTTGAATGTGGCAAGGGCATCGTTGGAGATCCTACAATGAATCGACCAGCTTGGGGTCCGCAGGAGGCACCGGAGGTGGAGCAGGCAGAGCGGGGAGCGGAGCTCCCGTTAGCCAATCCTCTGCCCTATATCCCCTACCCCCTGGACCCACCCTCACACCCTCCTTTCCTGTCCCATTTGTTCACCCCTGCCCTTACCCACCCCCACCTTGTTTGTGGCCTCCCCCAACTTATATATAGTATTGTATATAGTTCATTTTGATATTGTTTTGGAATACAGATCTTTGATATGAATACCGTGGTGGTCTCTGATTTGCAGTGGGCTATAGGTACTCAGCAGCAGTGGTGTGCATGGTGTCAGGGGTGGTGCAGTCATGGGTATGTGTGTGTCCGTGGGGAGGTGACTATGGTGTGGGGGGTAGCTATCAGACAGTGTCTGTGGTGTGTGTATTGTGCCCTGTGCACTGGATGACTGTGTGCAGTGATCCATGGTGCATGCTCTGTGTCCATGGTGCCCCTGTCAGCTTGTCCATGGTCTGTGCAGCTGAAACCCATGCATGTCTGTGACTTGCACAGTCTGCTGGCATGTCAGTGGTGGCTGTCCATGCAGGGCAGCCACTGTACCTGTCACTTTGCTGGGTTGCCTCCTGTCACTGGTGTGGTGCATGTCTGCCTCGAGTGACACTGTGGCCTCCACAGTTGTTGACCCACCTCCATGCTGTGGCTTGTGTGTGTTGCAGGGGATGTGCACCACTGTCTGTGACTTGTGCTCTGGGAAAATGATGGTGGCGTACAGGTCCACAGTGCCTGCGCAGGGTGGCTGCCACTCCTGTGCCATGGAGGACTGCAGGTTGTTTGTAGACAGTTTACATGGGCCCATGCTGGGGGCTTGGTTGCCCTGCTACTGCGTCCCTGTGTTGTTGTGCCCTTGGGTATAGGTGGGTGTCTGTCCATGCACTGTGTGGCATCTGGTGTGGTGCATGCTTCCACACACCACTGTGGGTGTCTGCGCTTGCTGTTGTGGCCAGTGCTGGGTCGGGGTGTGTCCTTGGGAGAGTGTGCAGGGTGTCCGTGGCATGCCCTGTCCCGTGTGGGGTACCTTGTGTGCCGACGCATGGTCAGTCTCTCAGCAGTACCTCGAGGGAGCTGTGCATGGTGGCACTCTGTATGCTGTCATTGCATCGCTGTGTGCTGCCACCCGCTGATGAGTGCTTGTGGTGGGGCTGCCTTGCATGGTTCTGTGGTGCACAGGGTTGCATTGTCACAGTGGGGGTGGTGGCATGTATGGGGTTTCCTGCAGTGGTAGACACTCTGGGAAGGGTGTCTGGGGGTCACGGTGCAGGGTGTGATCTGCATTGGGGGGATGGTGTGGCACGGGATGGTCAGCCCTCCTTGTGTGCCAGTCACAGCTTGTCAGGGGGGTGATGGGGCACCATGGCCCAGCTGTGGGTTGGTTGCTTGTCTTCATGGGCCAGTGGTTATTCCAGCCTCCCCCAGTTGTGCAGTGCATGGGGTGTGGGGGGGTGATGTCTGTTCTGCTGTGTGTTTCTCTGCCCATCTGTGGCATGGGTGGTGGGCCCCTACCTCCCTGGTTGTGCAGTTGCATTGCCACTCTACTGCTGGGGGGTGTACCTGGTTGCACTATGGCACCTCTGGACTGCTCAGCTGAACATCCCTTGTTGTACTATGGTGCATCAGATCTGCTCAGCTTCCACTCCCTAGTTGCGCTATGGTGCAGGTGGTGCGATATTCAGTCGTCGGCTGTAGGCGCAGGTTGGCCGGCTCAGTTTTTGAATATCATGCCTCTTGCACATGGGCGTAATGGACTTGCACTTGCTCCTGCTATTGCGCACTTTTTGGGCGCAGTTTGACTATCTGGGCCATGGTGTGTAATTGTTACTAACAGTCCTCTTTTTTTATTATTTTCTTTTAATATTGACGTGGAAATTCTTATTTCCTACTTAATTGTTTCTTATGTGTATAATTATTGTTTGTATTCCTTTTTGACCACAGGTCACACCTGTAAATGGAATTGCATTCCAGTGTACCTGTCTGTTTATGAATACAATTTGAAATTCAAAAATCCCTGGTGTAGTGGTCCCCATCCCACCAATCACTAGCCCTGTAATAGAAGTTGACATCCCTGGTGGTTGTGGTCCCCCCACTCTGATTTCCATCCCTGTAATAGAAATGAACATCCCTGGTGGTAGTGGTACCCCCCTCCCTCCGATCATCAGCCCTGTAATAGAAATTAACTTCCCAGTGGTAGGGGTCCCCCCTTCCACTGATCACCAGCCTTATAGTACACAGACATATTCTTGGTGGTATTGTTCTCCCCCCTCCCACTGATTGCCAGCTTGGAATTACAAAACACCCCTCCCTGGTGTCCAGTGGCCCCCCATTGTACTGGACACCCCCACTCACCTGATCAGTATCCATGGCACAACGGGTGCATATGACCTCTGCACAGCTCTCTGTACACCTCCTTAGCCAGCTGTCATACGCCAAGGCAGGGAGTGTGCATCTTATTTATAGGACAGGGTGCCCTGTTCTATAAATAAGATGTGTGCTCCCTGCAGATGTGCTTCCTGCCTTGACATATGGCAGCCAGCTGATGAGGTGTGTGGATGGCTGTGACGATCACTATATGCACCTGCGGCACCACAGATAACAATCAGGTGAGAGGGGAGCATGCTCAGTGCTACGGGGGGGGCACTGGACACCAGGGAGGGGTGTTTTGTAATTTTGGGCTGGTGATCAGTGGGAGGGGGAACAATACCACCAGGAATATGTCTGTGTTTGAAGGGAGGAAGGACCACTACCACCGGGAAGTAAATTTCTATTATAGTGCTGGTGATGAGAGGGAGGGGTGATGCCACTGACCACAGGGGTGGGTATGCTACCCCAGTGGAGCTGGTTGGTTGCATTACCTCCAGCAGCCACTAGGGTTATATGGAGTAAAAGGTGATTTCCTTCAGTGGTATTTGCGCAGTGCAAAAGGACCGTGCAAAGACCTTGTGCACCATGCATATCCGCTGAATATTAATTTGTGCCGATATTCCTGTCTTTGCCCCACTATTTGCATACCCCCTTTTGGTTTGCACGGGTACTACCCGTGTTTGCCTATGCAACAGAGTCTTTTGAATATTGGGCTCCAGCACAAAACCCGGTTTGCATGGGCAAGCACCAGTTAGCACTCAAACACACTTTTGAATATCAGGCCCCAGGTCTCTCCATGCACTCCAGTTTATATAAATTGGATGACTGGGGGAAGGGGGTCTACTAGACTGCCAAGGATATGGTACCACTTGGTACATGGGGTCTGCTGTGCCCATGCAAATAAGCTCATAATGAGAATGCAGATGAGTCCTTAGTACCATGCATGCCCAATTAGTTCATTTGCATACGTGGGTTGACTATGGCCCACAGGATCCCTGGCTCAATCCCATTTCAGACAGTTCTATCTGCCATGGACCACATGCAGTCTTGGGCAGTGTCAGAGCAGTGCATATCCACTTAATGCTATGTCAACATGGCCTAATTTTTAGTCAGTTAGCACATTCCCATTAGTGTGCGCTAGCTGGCTGAATATTGTTCAGAGCTGGCCATGCCCAATTTTTGGCATGGTGCTACAGGCTGCGCTGTGCCTGCGGTCAGTTCTAAATATGGGGCACTACAGTCTTTTACATTTATCATATTTCATATCATAAAGAGAGGTTTCCACAATACATACTTTATATACATAAAAGCCAAGAAGAACAAGCTCTGGCAGAGACACTATGACTGTGAATGCATTAACTAGATAAGGGTGTTTCATGGGCTTAAACATAAACATTTATTTATTTACTTATTTATAAAATGTCAGATTTACATACCTTTGAGTCAGAGACTAATTTACAAAGGCACCTCGTTGAAACTAATACAAAGACAGCACAGTTAACAAGTCCAAAAATGATGGCTCAGAGAGCAGGCAGTTATAACAATCATTCACTGGTGATACATGGATAGCAGTAGACAAACAGATTGCATAGTTTTAGGAACACAGGCACCACATCAAGAAGACCAAAGCAGTTCAAACAATATACAATATCTAAAGCAAACAGACATCAGGAGTCAAAGAGAAGCCCAGAGTGTTCACATGAAGGCTGTTGCATACACTAACTGAATCAAAGTATAGTACTTTGAGAGAGGGCATATTTAAGCAATAAGGCACAACAGGGTGTGTGTTATCATGTAATAACATCACTCCTGGGGTGGGTGGAAGCACGAGGCAAAGCCGAGTATTTATTTATTTATTTGCACGTATTTATTTGATCCACTGGATCAGCAATATTTGCACAAGCTGTGCCCACTGCAGATTTTACAGCACATGTCCTGATCTGGTGATCTGGGTTTTACCGATACCACACTGCATATGGCTTAGCGATATACTGTACAGATGGCTGCAGTCTAACCTATTAAAGGCTGAAGTTTCAGAAAACCATTATGCTACAAAATATCAAGACTCACTCCCTCCCTCATCCCCCAGTCACAATTAATCCTCTACCAAAGTCATGCTGAAATACTGGTGCCTCTACAGCCACACCACTAAGCTTTTAATGCCAACATGCTTCTTCTGCTGCTGTGAGTCAAACTCTTTATTTAAAACATTTTGTTGAGAAATTGTTGGTTTAGTATATCCATGGTCATGACAAATGAATTTGTAAAAGAAACCAAAATCCCATTTATCAGTTCATTGAATCACAATATAGCATGTTATGAATTTTTCAGATTCTATGTGTAACCTACAGTAAGTCAAACAGAAATTAGACACAAATGCCTACCTATTTATATTAGTATCAGTGGCTCAGTAGGTAGCACACTCGCCTCTGAGGCTGGGAGATCAGAGGGCTGTGGGTTCAGTTCCCACAACTGGCACTTGGGTTAATATCCAAGTACTGACACTGTAGTGCAGCATGAGAGGAGTGCTGCACTTCTGAGGTGCCGTCTTTCGGATGAGATGTTAAACCAAGGTCCCATCTGCCTGGGTTGGTGGTAGTTCAGGTGGATGTTAAAAATTCCATGGCACTTCTCAAAATGAGTAGGGGAATTTTTTATTTTCACAACAATGAAACAAAAAGGAATACAAACAGTGATAAGTCACACAAAATAATAAGCAAATCATATAGGAAACAAACTCAAACAAGTATAACAATCATACATCATCCTAGAAATGGGAAAGGAAACGGGAATAAACATACCCCCCTCCCCACTAAAAGAGTTGGGTAATTTTTCATTCACAACACCACATTTTAACAAGAAAAAATTGCATTACCACACGGAAAAGCAAAGTACAAATCATAATAAAAGGCAAAGAAGCAATCAAGATATACAGAAGCAAAAATAAAAAATCCAAGACTGTCTATGTAGAGATATCATAGGACATAGATTTATATAGAAAAACACTGAAGGCATACCAGAATCTGCAAATAAGGGCTTCCTCACAGCACAAGGGAAACCATCATAACCCAATACAGGGCTTAGGCAGACACAAGGTCCTCACCCTGTATCTAACCAGGTCATCTTCCTCCACCATAATTTGAACAATTCAGGATGCACCTTTCCCTGCTCCTGCCCTCTCCAAGTAAACACAGCTGTGCATATGTTGTGAACTATCTGAGATTCAGAAAGTAACTTCTGTCAAACAGTAAGAGAGCTTCTAGCTTGCCATAACTGAAAACTGATATGGGTTTATCACAAGATGCAATGTAATTGCATCATACACAATCCAGGAGTCGTAGAACCTCGTCCACCCACACGCCAGGTGAGAGAACCCGAAAGGGATTCAAAGGCCATGTATCGTGAAAATAAGACCAAAATGAAACAGCAAAAGGACACTCTACAAAAAAATGCTCCATCGTTTCAACAACTCCCAAACAGGTCTCCTCCCTAGGGCAATATCGTTCAGTCAATTGTTTATGTTTCCTATTTTCTTTCACTCCTAATTTCCTATGTAAACAGAACCATAAAAAATCCCACATATTGCTAGGCACCCTCTTACTCACTAAGAACTGTAATTTAGCACGTTGTTCAGCAGGAGGCCTAACATGAAACCAGGGGTCAGAGAAAAAGAAATCATGTAATACAGAAAAATAAAATTGTTGACGTGTCTGAGAAAGAAGCAAGCGGTGAACAACACGCCACATCTTCAATTTCTGAAACATTACGCAAAAATGACTTGACAAGGCACCCATCCTAACCTGACGAGCAAGAAAGGAGTCCATTCCCCACTGTGACAAGATAAAGTCAACACCATCTGCCACCCATGGAGACCAAATCATAGTCTGCCCTTTAAGTAAGGGCACTAAGTTGTAAAAAAGAAAAATACTCTGAAAAAACACTACGGGATTAACCATCCCTAACCCTCCTTCACTAAGAGGTAAATACGTAATACCCCTTTTTAAGGGATTTAGCCTACTACCCCATAAACACAGAAAAAAAACTCCATAAAGAGAAGCTTCCATAGAGATGGGAGGGGGAAAAACCACGGCAATAAATAAAAAGTATGGCAACAAAAAAGACTTAATCAAATAAATACGCTTAGCTTTGGACATGCAGCCCTTATTCCATAGCTGAACCCTACTATGAGCTGCTAACAATTGTTGATACCAATTATACCTGTGGTCATCTAGACCTCCAAAGTAAATACCTAGAATTTTCCTATAGTCAGATACAATAGGCAAACCCCAAACCAAGGACACATCAGCCGCATCATACCCCAAGGATAGAATCCCACTTTTGAGCCAATTAATTGAGGATCCAGTCAAATCAGAAAAGACACTCAACAACTCCCTTGCCACCATAGCAGAAGCCTTATCCGCTAAAACTAAATTCAGATCATCAGCATACGCTAAAGTAACTATCTGAGGACCACTACAGCCAATCAATAATCCAACAATGTCATCAGTACTGTGTAAGGCATGTAAAGAGGGGATCTAAAGAAAGCACATAAAGCAAGGGACTCAATGGACACCCCTGTCAAACCCCCCTATGGACCTCAGTTTCCCTACCCACCCAGCCATTCACACAGGGGATCAGAGTAATGCCCCTATAGCACGTTTGTAGCCATCCTATGAATTGGGTAGGGAAATCCGTACCTTGACAGACACTCCCAGAGATAGATATATTCTACCTGATCAAAGGCTTTGGACTGATCCAGGCAAACCAAATGTCCAAATAATTCTCCAGCCTTACCTTTAGAGACCAATTCTCTAGGTAAGATCAGTGCATCCTGAACCCTTCTGAGAGGAGCCCCACTAAACTGCGTCGGATGCAAAAGGGTACCCATAACCTTCCTTAACCTCAGACATAAAATCTTCATCAGAATCTTATAATCTGAGTTCAATAATGACAAAGGTCTCCAATTACCCGAATCCCTACGATCACCCTTTTCTTTATACAGAAGGAGTAGCACACCTTGCATCATGCTATGAGGGAGTACCCCAGACTGTAGCCCAGTATTCAGGACCGAACAGAAATCAACTCCCAAAACCTCCCATAAGAGTTTATAAACCTCATGAGGCAACCCATCATACCCAGGTGTAACTCCCAATTGTAAAGACCAAATTGCTGACCTCAGTTTTTCCACTGTGATAGGTCACACCAATTCAAGCCGGTCAGCTAAGGACAAGGCTGGAACCGATCTACCAGTGAACCAATCACAGATAGTGGCTTTGGAAAGTGTCCTGCTCTGAAATGATGTAGAAACATAGGCATGAATTTCCTCCAAAATATCATCATTGGAAGAAACTCGCCCACCCTCTGGGGTGTTCAGATACGCCATACTTCTTAAATGTCTGAGTGATGTCAAGTACTCAAAAGGCAAAGTATTTTTTTTCCTGCCACAAAGTCTAAATTTGTGTTTCATTTCCGTATCACGCAAAACCTGAGACTGACCCTTAGCCAGTTCCATTTTCAAACTTGCAATCTGTTGCTGACAGTTGAGGCCAAGAATCCATCTATTAGAGGATAAAAAATGAAGCCGTTCCCTAAGATACCGTAACTCAGTATGTGATAATTGTCCATTTAAATGACCCACAGCCTTAAAATAAACCTGAATTTCCCATTTAGTGTCCTCCCACCAAACATTTAAATCATCATACAAAAAGGAAACTGACTTCCTGGCCAGCAAAAGAGAGCTTAACCCACCCATTGCACAAGGGATATGCAACAATTCAGAATTCAATTTCCAGATACCCAGCCCTCTCCAAGCTGCAGGAACATCAACCAAGGTCAGTCTCAGTAATCTGTGATCAGAGGAAGCAACATCCTGCAAAGATCTAGATTGAACAGTAACCACAGAATTGAGAAAAAAGAAATCAATCCTGGAAGCCCTTGGTCCACAGAAATAAGTGTCCCCAGACCCTCCAGTAGAGGGTCCAAAAGCATCTACCGAACCAGCGTCTGAGATGAGTTTCAACAAACTAGTCTCATCACAATACACCTTTTTCATTGTCCCTGAAGCCACTTTTAAAGGCAAGGAACAGTTAAAATCCCCCAAAAAATAATGTAATAAGGAGAGCATAAAAAGGGATAAAGTGAATTAAACAAAGCCACCCAGTCAAACTTAGATTGTGGAGCATACACAGAAATTAACCTCAAGTATAAGGAACCCCATTTAACATCGAGAACCAAGGCCCTGCCAGCCAGAACTTCTATCTGATGTAGCACAGTGACATGATAATGAAAAAAACATATTCCAACCCCACTACATAAGTCAGCACCCAAAGACCAAAAACAGTCCCCCCAAATCCAACCTGCAGAGGCAACCTCCACCTCTTCAAGGGAATGCAAGCGAACATCCTGCAGAAAAATGCAATCTAGATTTTCAGACAGAAAATGTGAATAAGTTCTGCATAGTTTTTCTGGAGTCTTAATACTGTTCACATTTAAGGATGCCACCCGAAGGTGGAAGGGAACAAGGGGCCCAGCAAGGGAACATTCACTTCACCTTACTAGATGCCCTTGTGATCCTACCAATCTTACCGTCAGGTGGTCTAGGTCCCACCTGGTCAACTACAGGTTCAGTAGATTCTAACCCAGGTAAAGGTAGAGGAGGCCCAGACCACTAGGATCATCCACTGGACACTCTTCAAAAACAGAAAACATATTCGGGTCAGCCATAGAAACAACAGGAGCAGGTGCAGCTAGTTTCTTCCCTAGTTTCCCCCTCCTTTTGGCAGATTTCCCTTTTTTCTCACTAACCACCACAAACCTAGCATCCGGAGTCTCTAAATATGGCAACACAGGGAAGATGCTCCCACCTTCCCACTGATCCACCCTAGAGCCCACTACAGCTCCCACATCAGGCGGAACCATGGTAGTCAACTGGGAATCAGCTGATTCTAACAAACTAGAGTCAGCCAAGGGGGGAACAACCCCTTCAATATCAGGGCCCCTCTCTCCCTTAGTAGGAATACCGGGTCTAACTGCCTCCCGGATGTAATGATCCTGTACCCCATAATCAGCATCAGCAGTATTTTGGCTGCTAAGGGACAGGTTTCAAATGTGTGACCCACCTCATTTAAAGATTGCATTTTGAGGTTTGAAAACAATGGGCACTTGGATGACCCATCTCCCCACAGTAAGAACATTTAAGAATGGTGCAGGAGGTACTAATGTGGATTCGAGACCGCACTTAAAGCAAACCCTAGGCTGCCCAGGATAAAAAAACCCCTTATCTCTCCCAGAAAAGAAGCAATTAGGCAGATGAATTAAGCCAGAATCCGTGGAATGAAGTTTTACCTAAATTTCCAACCCCATTCTAAAACCCTCTTCATCCAGAATAGGGACTGGATTCCCCTGAATATCACAAGATTTAGACAGCCATTTAACAATATCAACAATATTCACCCCTTCATTCCGAAACATGATTGTGATGATCCTATAGGCCTGCTGAGACAAAGGTAATACAATAAAGTCAGACAATAGTGGGTTAGTCTTCAAATTCAGATATCGACTCCAAAACAACTACATCAAGGCAGGGGTGCAAAAGCTGACATCAAAGGTGATTTCCCCTGGAACATGTATTAATGCATATACCTCTGAGGGGGAAAAACCCATGCTGCATTTCAATAATGTCTTCCCAACAAAAAACCTATCTGGGGGAGTATCCCTAGGACCCACATAACGTAATCTAACAGCATTACATCACTTTCCCAATTCCAGTGGCTGTCTGAAATGGCTAGCATAAGAAGGTTTAGAGATAGGATGAACAACTGACTCAGGAAGGCTAGGGGAAGCATTCACATCTCCAGCCCACCCTCTCCCCGAGATCCCATAGTTAAATCAGCAGCAATATCTGTAGACGGGGGTAGGGAAAACAATAGCCTCAGTACTCAAGACAGCCCCTATAGAGTCAGATATATCACAAGAACTTATCTGTTCATCCACTGCATGAGCAGGAACAGCTTGCTCTGGTCTCCATGTGCCTCCAGAAATTGGAATCCATCCAGCCCCTCTCAACGCTCGCTCTGGCGACCAGGACTCCTCCACCAAAGTTCCCCAATCCCTGCAGGGCTTGTCCAATTCCCTGATAGGTATCTCCACCAGTGGAAGAAGCTTGCTTGGCCCCTCAGACTCAGCAGCACTCGGTGAAGTAGCCGATCATTTCTGTTTACGGTCCTCCTCTGAAATCGCGGTTTGGCATTCCCTCTGCAACAAGTCACTAACGCGCAAAAGTTCCTCCTCGAGGCAACGATGTTTCTCCACAAGACTCAAACAGGAAGTTTCTGAAAAATTCAAAGGCCCACTTGAATCAGTGTTTTGCTGGCCACCCCACGGGTGCACCCCAGCCACCGACACCACTGGTTCTTCAAAAGCAGGTACAGTAACTATTGACATACTCTGGGCTACCTCAGCCCCAACCAGACCTCCTTCCTCCACCATCGCAAAGACGGCAGCAGCCATCTTGGTCCCACATGAAAATGGGACCTCTCTGCTTACAGGAAACAGAATAGGGGAATTTCCCCGGTGTCCTGGCCAAATTTCCCTCATTCACTAAAAATACCACTAACAACTTAATCTGGTTCAAAGTCAGTTGGCATTCATCTGTATCCCCCATGCGGGTCATTCCTGAAAATAGGCAGGATTTGTCTAGTGCACTTACCCGGTCAACAACAAAAAAAAAAACTAAAACTATTTGCAAGTGAAACAAATGTGGTTATTATCATTCAGCTGTAAACACCTATAGTCACAGTCAGGATTTGATAAAACAGATGACTGCTATAACTAGGGAGACAGTATAGCACAGTGGTTTAAGGTTCTTCTCTGCAAATCTGGAGATCTAGGTTTGAATCCCAGAACCCCCACACAAATGTGGAGTATCTTTTTAAGAAAGTATAAAATACTGTGAAATGATTTTAAAGCAGTGCATATGCTAAATCCTGCTGCCGCATTCAAAACATCATACCCTACCTACTTACCACATACAAACTCAACTATATTAAAAAAATAATTCTAGGCACTTTGTTTTACCAGGAGAGACACACTAAGCTGTTTACAGGTGTGACCTGGGAGCACAAGGAAGTTAAGTGATTGGTGTAGGGTCTCACAGTATGCAAGTGGGGGCTGTAGGAGTCAAACCCAGGTCTTCAGGTTTGTAGCTTAGAGCCTTAAACCACTGCCTACTTATCCATTTACAACACGGTTACACTTACATATAATACATACTTCTCAAACTTGAAAGAAAAAATACACTTTATCATCAAAGTCTGTATTTACCAAGTACTGTGCCCATGTTTAAAATAATTCGAATCCCCCCCAAAAATGTGCCTTGACATGAAACTGCATGTTTAACTGTAAAGACAATTAAAAATTGTATTTCTAAATGCATTACTAACAGCAATGCTTCATGATTAAAACAATGTCAGCCCCTCCCCCTGTGACAGATTGCATTCTGGGAAGATTACCTTGGCAAGATGCTATAAAAAACCTGAAAAACAGGTTTAATGGAGTGAATGCTGACATCCTATTTCTAGTGTCCATGATAAAATAAAAAATAAAGATTTTTTTCCGTCAGCTCTGATCAGAATAGCTTTTAAAATCACCAATTGTTTTCTTGTTTAATGTTTTCTAATACATCTCAAACTTAAAAGAAAAAACACACTTTATCATCAAAGTCTGTTTTCAACTTCCTACTATACACTTCTTTTGTAAAAAAAAAATGATCTTGTCACAGACCACAATCAGCACTAACTACTAACAGAATGCTGATACCTACATTTACAATTTAGCAAATACTTGAAATCTAACTGAGTGGGGTTTCTGTAAGAAAACAGCTAGAGTCTGTTAATTATAGCATTTTATAGCATTGATGATCTGGGCAGTTAGATCTGGGTTTGAATCCCACAGCCCCCACAAAATAAAAAAAATTACAATTTTCTTACAGAGCTAGATGTGTGCCTAGGTCTCCTTCTGAGGCTCCAGGTGGCTGTGATAATCATTTGTTCCAAAGGAATTTTAAGTCATTTTGAAGGCATTAAATACCGTCAGTTCTGTTCTCCACTGCACTGGCATGTCTGTTGGTTGATAAGGTCCCAAACTAGTGTATCTGATTACAGCATGCTAGAGCTATCTCATGCCCCTCCCACATGAATTAGAAAAAAGTTTGGGGGTGGAGGCGGAGGTGGATCTTACTCAAAAAAAAACAAACAACCTAATGCTGCCTCCCACTTCTCAGGTTCCAGTTCTTGTACCACCCATTTAAGAAAGAAAATAGTACCCTGCAACCATTGACTAACATGAAAGCATATTTATTTGAGGGCAGAGAACATTGCTCGGAGGAGGGTAAGGAGAAGAAGACTATTTACACCTTCAGTCAGTTTCATGGACAGAAAACATGACATCACTCCTTTTGTACATGCAATACTTCTGTTGGCTCCACCCACAGCCGTAAAAAGGGCATAGCAATAAATAGCACTTATATAAAGTATTAGAAAGATACTTTTTTATTACAGTATCTTCAGATCAGTTCTTTTCTGCTTCAATATAGCTTTTAAAACATACCCAGTCTTAATAAGCGTCTAAGTTACCAGAACTGAAAAGATAACCTAGTAGGGAAGACTTAAATATATACTGCTTACCAATGATATTCCCTATCCATTTTGTTCTTAGTTTACTGTAAAGAGGGCAGACCACAACTATATGTGCTAAATCTTCTTGGTGGTTGAAGCCACAAGTGCAATAATCAATTAGAGTAACACTAGAATCCTTATTGAATCTCTTTTCTAACAATTTGCTTGGGAACACCCCAAATCAGACTTTTATCAAAGTCACACTAATTTCTGGTCAGTCACATGTACAAGGCAGTTTTCTATTACAGGGTCTTTCATTACATTTACCAGTATTAAATGAAATTTATTTTTGCCTAGTTTTTCTGTTGAGTATTGTTTATCTATATCAATCTTAATTTTAACATGGGGCTATATTAAGGAGTGATAAAACTGTTCTGTACGGCCCAGTGCTGGAGCAGGTAAAGACAAAGAGCAACCATCGCAAAGGGCAATGGACTGGAACTGACGTTTTGCTCTGTCTAGGCTTAGGAGGAATCCTCATCTTGACAAGGTGAAATGTTAGTACTAATCTGTTGTGTCTGCAATGGTTGCTCTTTGTCCATACCTGCTGCAGTGATTTGTACTTATATATATGTAAGCCCCCCATGGGGCTTACTAGAACCTACCGGGTTAATTTCTGGTCATCTGGGGCCACTTGACACAGTGTGGGGGTGGCCACACAAGCCTTTAAATGGGGAATTTTGCCACAAAAAGGGAAAGTCCAGTCTGGGCTAAAGCCCAGGGAAAAGAGGCCAGGGTTGGGTGATTGCCCCATGACCCCCTATGCTGTCTTCATGGTGGCATCAGTGTGGGGAGGTGGTGGAGGTCTGTGTGGTCTGGGAAGCATGCTGCGGGTGTTGCAGGCCTCCTGTGGAAGTTTAGTCTGGCTGTGGAGGGAGTAGGCCTGGGACAGTGGTGAGTTGGTGAGTGCCTGCCCTAGTCCCTGCATGGCAGTGGTGAGAGCCTGCCTTGCCCCTCCAGTGAATGTGCTGCTGTCCAGTCATGGGTGGAGTGGATGGGAACAGACAGATAGTGTGGAGAACCTGGATGTAAGTGTCTGTGAGCAGCCCACCATTATGGGTATGTCCCCGCCGTGTGTCCCGGTGTGCCCATTTTGACATCTACCTAGGTCTCAGTGGCAGAGTGAAACAGCTGAAGAAGTGGTGTGGAAGTCCAGCATGAGTTTGTCATCTGAAGTGCAGCACTCAGAGGTTTGAGCACTGGTAGCACTATCCATCAATCTCGGAGGCAGAGAAATGAGAAGACATCTGTGCACTTGAGGTTTGGGATCTGTGTTATTTGGAATTGAAAGTGTGCTGGAGAAGGACAGAGAAGACAGTTTGTGCCCCCTAGGGTAATTCAGTAGGCCTTATTCAGCAGCGTTTATCATGTTGCTGCCACCAGCCCAATTGGAAGCCTGATTCGGCTTTGGAACATTTTCAGTGGCGGTCTTCATGATCACATTTATCCACTAGTTGGGGTACTTGTGTGTCTGAGATTAATTCTTCTGTCTATACGCCCCTCACTCTATGGAGTGGCCATTGATTCTCCAAGTTCTCAATTAAATGGACATTTATGAACTTTTAACACTATTTGGACAATGGACTTATTTATTCAGCCAGTTTAACAGTGATTAACCCCCATTCCACTGCTGTGGACCCATCTTGGGCACCCCCCTTAGATCAAGAACCAGGTAACACAGCCATCTGGTGGTTTCTGTGCTTGTAGCCCCCTCCCCACAAACTTCTCCATCACACCCCTAGACACTGGTGGGGGGCGGGGCTACATATACCTACCTTGCACCTTTGTATGCTGGTGTTGAAATTGCATTTTTTTTAATAAAAGGTTATGATGGGACAAATAATGAAATTATGATTAAGAAGAAGATGTCTACATATTTAGTGTACGTAGAACACATTGTTCTCTTGGGGAAGCAGGTGCCCCAATTTGTTTGAAGCTGCAACTGTCTCTATGTTTGATAGCACTGCTGTAAACTTTAGTGAATAAGCTATTTCTTGTTTTTTTTTTTTCAGATGCAAAAAGCAGTGTTGTCTGACTACATATAAATGTTCAAGGAGTTACAAGCCTTGGAGAGGTCTTTCAGAAAAATGGAGAAAAGGATGGGGTCACAGATGGAGCCTTTTTGAACACCTGTGCAAATGGGGAATGAGGAGAGAGTGTTCACCTATATGGACAGCTTGGGACCTGCCCTCAAGGTAGGAGTGGAACCAACTTACTTAGTGGTCAGAGAGTCCCACCCTTTAAAGCTTCTCTAGGAGAAGGGGTTGCATAACAATGTCAAAGCTTTGGCCAGCTGATTGCTGCTCAGTCATGAACAAACATGTGTGGAATGTAGCTGATTCTGCACCTGCGCAGTAGTGCCACTGCTTTTGCATATGTGCAGAAATGAGCAGTGTGGGGATGCGCTCCATAGAGTTTAAAGTGACTTACCAAGTTTCACAATTGAAGATATTCAGCAAGCCATTAAAGAATTAAAACCAAACAAAGTCCCTGGTATAGATGGTTTTCCATCGTACTTCGATAAAACATTTTTGGATATTATTTTCAGATTATTATTAAAAATATACTATAAAGCAAAAGATACTGCATCTTTACCTACATCCGTGCAACATAGTATCATTATTTTAATTCCTAAACCAGATAAAGATGAGTTTTACCTTGAAAATTATAGAGCCATCAGTCTCATATATGCAGATGTCAAAATTCTCACTAAGATTTTAACCTCCAGACTGATGTTGGTAATGGATGAAATTATAGGTCCTGAACAAACTGGTTTCATTAAAAAAGGCTTACTTCCAATAATGCTAGGAAGATTTTCCACATAATGTCCTTGGCAGATAGAAACAAGACTGCTACCGCCTTGATAGCACTAGATGCAGAAAAAGCTTTCGACTATGTATAATGGAAGTTTTTATTTAAATCTATGAAGGCTCATAATATCCCTGAAGAATTCTTAACATGGGTGAAACTTCTTCTGATGATCCCTCTTCAGCAGTAATGGTTAATGGAAAAATCTCAAAATTGTTTAACCTTGAACGAGACACTAAACACGGCTGCCCGCTCTCACCCCTTTTATTCAGCGTAGCCCTCAACCCGTTAAGTTTTAAAATCAAAGCCCCTCATCAAATAAAATGAATTTGAATAGGTAACAACTCACCCACATGTTCTCTTTATGAATCTGACATACTTCTGACACTTTCAGACCCCATCACCTGTACCAAAACTCTCCTAGATCTGATCACTAATTTCATCTCTGTATTAGGATACATGTTGAATAAAGAAAAGAAAACCTCAGTTCCTCTCATTAAATGGGGACATCCCTTCTACTGAAGTTAAGGCATTGGGTATTTCCTGGGCACCTGAATACATTGATTATTTGGGTATTAAAATATATAAAACAAAGAAAATGATTTCCACTAACTTAACTAATTTCAGAGTAAAAGCTGAAGGGGACCTTGAGAGATGGAATAAACTCCCATTAGGCCTATGGGGTTGGTTGGATTCTGTAAAAACGTTTCTATTGCCCAGAGCTTTACACTTATTCTCAATGTTGCCCAGGACAATACCCTCCTCATGGTTCATTATACTGCACAGCAGAATCCATAAATTCTTATGGGCAAACAAAAAACCCAGGCCAGCATATTTTAAACTTACCAGACACAAGGAACAAGGGGCTGGATATTCAAAAGGTTTGCGCCATGCACAATAGGGTTGCACCTGTGCAAGTCTGAAATTACGCCATTCTGCCATATTCAGCAGGAGGCAGTTGTGCCCCTCAAGTCAAGCTGAGCAACAGTGCAATGCCAATGAATGCATGCTTAACCGGAGGGGGAGGAACCATGCATAAACTGCACAGCCTGGTATTCAGTGGGCTGTGCAGAGTTGTGCAGGTGCAACCCCCAACCTGCGCCTGCACAACTTTGAGCCAAAAAAAAAAGGAGTAAGTCGAGGGCCACCCACAGGTGAGCTGCCGCATTGCAGGGTGCAACACTGCAGCTGCCACCTGTGGGTGGCCCTCATTTCTCTATACCTGCAGCCCAATCATGGGCATAACTGTGAAATCTCCTCCCCTGACTGGCCCGATCGGGGCATAAGTGAAAACATCCCCACCCTCCACTAGCCTGATCGCATGCATAAGTGAAAACATCCCCCCCACCCCACTAGCCCGATCGTGGGGCATAAGTGAAAACATCCCCCACCCCCCTATTAGCCCGATCACAGGCATAAGTGAAAAAAACACCCCACCCCCACTAGCCCGATCTCAGGCAGAAAAGAGTTCAACCCCCAAGAACATTCATTCACATATCTGGACTGCCTTATGCGGTATGGGCTGCCGCCCATTGGCTCTTGCTCTGAACCAATGGGCGTGCAGCCAAGCTGATCAGTCGGCGGAGTGGCGGGGCGGCAGCCAGTGGGATGCTGCCGCCTGCCCGGCTGACGGGGAGGCGGGTGGTGGCTCCATGGTGGGTGGGGTGGGGGGCCACTAGATCACCAGGGTAGGTGGTCCTTGGGGGTGGACTCTAATGCCCATGATTGGCACTGCGGTCCACTGGACCACCAGGGATATGTTCTTGGTGGGGTTTGAACTCTTTTCTGCCTGAGATCGGGCTAGTGGGGGTGTTTTTTTCACTTATGCCCATGATTGGGCTAGTAGAGTGGGGGATGTATTCACTTATGCCTGCGATTGGGCCAGTCGGGGGGGGTGGGGGGATTTCAACAGTTATGCCCGCGATTGGGCTGCAGGGGGCATTGGTCCAGATGGCTGCTGCCTGGCAGTGCGCCAGGTGCAAGTCCTCAGGGATCGGCGCACCTGCATACTAATGGCATGTAAATGAGGCCATAAATAGATGCAAATGGTCCACCTGTGCCTTGCATGAATTATGGCCCCATTTGCATGTCACCTTTTGAATATCGGAAATTTGCGCATGGCGCAATGGAACTTGCGCCACCGCATCTTGAATGCTCCACTCTGACCACTTGCAGTGGTGCAAGTTCCACTGCACCATGCACAGTGGCTGTGGCTGGGGGTGATATTCAAAGGAGTTGCTCAATAGCGCAACTCTGTTGAATATCGCCCTCGCCACACCCCTGCGCAACTATTTTGTGCAGTGCAAGGGCTTGCGCCACAAAATGGTGCAGTTTGAATATCCAGCCCAAGGAGTCTTATGGGTGCCAGATCTCAAGTTATATTATTTAGCACCCAGATTAATACAAATAGCTCACTGGCTTAAAGACATAACACATTATTTATACACAGCAGAGTGACTGCAGATTGAGGAAGATGTCCTAAGTGGTAAAATCATTAGTACACATTCACTTTTCTTTACTTGCTATACTACAAAAGTAAATAATCCTATAATTATGGATTCAATCAGAGTAGTTGCTCAGATATCCCAATTACTTAACTTGTAATTGTTAGCTTCTCTTCAGCAGCCACTCTGGAGAAACTCAAATCTGAGGTTAGAAATGTTTGTAAAACAAGGAGATGTGCTGAAACAAGCAGGTATTGTGAAGGTTAAAGACTTATATGGGAGTACTGGTTTTAAAGATATAGCCACAATCAAGCAAGATTTTGAATTGCCTGAAAACTCAATCCAAAGTTCTCAGCTTACACTGCATGTTGTGGAGTATCATATGCTCAGGGGCATAACAAAACCTCAGGTGAGTGAAAATACTCAAAAAACGTTTAGCCGTTATGAGATTAAAACCCACCTAACACATCACTTGATAGTTTCTTAAGTTCAGTAATTATAAATACAGCAGAAGAGTTAGTCACTAAATGGTCTAACATTCTTATTGATTGTACAAAAGTTTATATTCAAAACTATAGATTACATTTGTATTTTCTGTCAAAAATTTAATGAAAAGGACAATTGAACACAACACAAAGGATAAAAAACATTACAAAAATTGCACATCACATATGCACAGCACCTCAGCACCCCCCATTGTAAAATCCTGGATCTGCCACTGGTCAAATGCATCAGGGCTCAGTCCTTCATGGGAATTAAGGGCTAGCAGAGCCTTTAGGGCAGTAGAAGGCATAGGAAGGGAAGGGGGAAGGGAAGTGGAGTGGAAGGGAGGCAGGAAGAAAAGGAAAGGGAAGTGGAGAGAGAGAGAGAGGAGGGGAAGGGAAGGGGAGGGCAGGGACCACTGGAATTGTATTTTTGTGGAAAAAAATGAGTAAGAACCATGAGACAAAAGGGCAGCAGGACAGTAGACAACATGGGTTTGTGACAGAAAGATCATGTCAGACAAATATTGATTTCTTCAGCTGGGTGAGGAAGACTGTTGACAAAGGACAGGTAGTAGACATTCATTAACATACCTGGACTTTAGAGAAGATTAGTTATGAAACTGGATGACTTAGGGGTTGGGGATAAACTAACATAATGGACCAGGCTAGAAGCTGGCTGGGAGGGAGGGAGGAATCAGAGAGTAGTAATAAGTGGGAAACACTTGGGAATAAAGGAGGTAAAGTACGATGTACTACAGGGATCAGCCCTTGGACTGGCACTTTTCAGCCTCTTTAACTGTGACATGATGGAAGAGAAATCCATTTCTGCTGATGATACTAAGCTCTGTGGTAGACTGAACAGTGAAAAGAATATTTTGGTAACATAAGGGAGGATCTGTAGTGGTGGTCCAGGGTCTGACAGCTTGGGTTCAATGCAAAAAAGTACAAGGTCATGCATGTCAGTAACGAAAACCCAAAGGCTAAGTACAGGATAGGCGGGTAGGGGTGGAACGTACAGAGGAAGGAAGAGATCTGAGGTAATTATTATTATTTTTAAGTTTGCTGTGCCTGCGCACTGCAAACTTGTTGATATGAGTGGCTGTGCGAAAACATCAAAAGAAAGAGCCACTGAACAGCTGATCACTTTTCAGTCATGAAACAAATATGTGTGGAATGTAGCCGATTCCACACCTGCGCAGTAGCGCCACTGCTTCTGTGCATGTGTGGAAATGAACAGTGTGGGGATGCACTCCAGAGTTTAAAGTGACTTACAAAATTTTAAAATTGAAGATATTCAGCAAGCCAATAAAGAATTAACATCAAACAATGACCCAGGTATAGATGGTTTTCCACTGAACTTCTATAAAACATTTTTGGATATTATTTTCTGATTATTATTAAAAATATACTATGAAGCAAAAGATGCTCTATCTTTACCTACATCAATGCAACAGAGTATCATTACTTTAATTCCTAAACCAGGTAAAGATGAGTTTTACCATAAAAATGAAAGATCCATCAGTTTCATAAACATAGATGTCAAAATCCTCTCTAAGATTTTAGCCTCCAGACTGATGTTGGTAATGGATGAAATTATAGGCACTGAACAAACTGGTTTCATTAAAAAAAACTTACTTCCGATAATGCCAGGAAGACTTTTTACATAGAGTTCTTGGCAAATAGAAACAAGACTCCTACTGCCTTGATAGCACTAGAAGCAGAAAAAGCTTTCGATTATGTAGAATGGAAGTATGGAGGCTCATAATATCCCTGAAGAATTTTTAACATGTCTGAAACTTCTTATGATAATCCCTCTTTGGCATTAAAGGGTTAATGGGAAAATCTCAATTTTTTTTTAAGGTTGAATGAGGCACTAAACAAGGCTACCCACTCTCACCCCTTTTATTCAACTTAGCCCTCAACCCATTAACTCTTAAAAGTAAAGTCTATCCTCAAGTAAAAGGTGTTCAAATAGGTAACAACTCACCCAAATGCTCTCGTTATGCAGACAACACACTTCTGACACTTTCAGACCCCATCACCTCTAGCAAAGCTCTCTTAGATCTGATCACTAATTTTGGCTCTGTATCAGGATACACGTTGAATAAAAAAAAACTCAGTTCCTCTCATTAAACGGGGGCATCCCATCTACTGAAATTAAGACACTGGGTATTTCCTGGGCAGCTGGATACGCTGATTATTTGGGTATTCAAATATATAAAACAATAAAGAAAACTATTTTGACTGACTTAACTAATTTCAGAGTAAAAGCTGAAGAGGACCTTGAGAGATGGAATAAACTCCCATTAGGCCTATGGGGTTGGTTGGATTCTGTAAAAATGTTTCTGTTGCCCAGAGCTTTACACTTATTCTCAGTGTTGCCCAGAACAATACCCTCCTCATGGTTCATTATATTACACAACAGAATCAATAAATTTTTATGGGCAAACAAAAAACCCAGACAAGCATACTTAAAACTTACCAGACACAAGGAACAAGGAGTCTTATGGTGTCAGATCGAAAGTTATGTTATTTAGTATCCAAATTAATACAAATGACTCACTGGTTTAAAGACAGAACAAATGATTTATACACACCAGAGCGGCTGTAGATCGAGGAAGATGTCCTAAGTGGTAAAAACATTAGTACACATTCGCTTTTCTTTACTTGCCACACTACAATAGTAAATAGTCCTATAATTATGGATTCAATTAGAGTAGTTGCTCAGATATCTCAATTACTTAAGTTGGAATTGCCAGCTTCCCTTCAGCAGCCATTGTGGAGAAACCCAAATCTGAGATTAGAAATGTTTGTGAAACAGGGATATGTGCTGAAACAAGCAGATATTGTGAGGGTTAAAGACTTATGTGGGAGTACCGGTTTCAAAGATATATCCACAATCAAGCAAGATTTTGAATTACATGAAAACTCAATCCAAAGTTCTCAACTTACACTGGATATTGTGGAGTATCATATGCTCAGAGGCATTATAAAACCTCAGGTGAATGAAAATACTCATAACTTTTTAGTCATTATGAGATTAAAACCCACTATCACATCAATCGATAGTTTCTTAAGTTCAGTAATTATAAATACAGCAAAAGAGTCAGTCGCTAAATGGTCTAACATTTTGGGAAAAGAAGTATGTTTCTCCTTTAAGGTCTTCGTGCTTGTCAGTAACAGCATAACCTAATACAAATGTGTTCACAATCTATTTTATTCCCCAGATAAAATGTTCAAGATGAAACTTTGTAACAATGATAAATGCCCCAAGTGTAGCAGTCTGAATACAACTGGGATCCACATGTTTTGGGAATGTCCCCATGCAGTACAGTTGTGGCAACAGGTTATTTTTTTTATACTTCGTTTATTGAGCTCAAGGTTTTTATACAAATCACACTTGAATATAACAGGTATCTATGACATTTGATAACAGCATTGTTCATAGATCATCCAACAATAATATCTATAAAACTTATTATCACCGAGTCACTTAAAAAAAATTCAAAACAAGTCTGGAAAACTAATTGAGCAGCAATAACAATAAAAAAAACAGGGTCAGACATCCCTTCAGAAAAGAAAAAAGTAAGATCCAAAGTAAAAAAGGAGGGCTCGATGGGTTTATTAGAATCTACCTAGTAGCATGCCAGAATAATAGAGCCATTAACTTAGGAGACTGCTAAGTCTCCCTCTTCTGTCCCTTCTGAGCGTCCCATCTATTCCATCTGTTTGTATACTTATTCAGTTTTTGGTTAATACTAAAAATTAATCTCTCCATTCTTTGTATATTCTCTATGATAGTGAGTGTGGCAACAGGTTAAACAATGTATGTCTCAGAAACCTCAATTAATTCAACACATGAACATTAAAATATGTTTAATTGGTCAGTCTGATGACAATTCATCTATAACAACAGAATTTAAGTATATGATCTCCATGATCTCCACTGTGACTAAAAACTGCATCTTAAAAAAATTGGATAGAACCAACAGCCCCTTCTATAGTAGAATGGAAGAAAGTGTTCATCTAAAACATAATGTTAAAAACTTGCCAGAGGTTTGAGAACTGGGGGGAAATGTTTGTAATTATTGTGATTCTCTAAGTAAGCTCATCACTTCGTAAAAACTCAGACTATGCAGTTGTCACTTCTTCCACACTCTGCTCTATGTACTCTATGAGTGCAGCCATTCAGTGTCTCACTGACCACTGCTGTGCTGAATGAAACATTGTTTTAATCTGTTAAATGTACCTTGCTAAAGTGGAGAACAGTGACTAAAGTATTGTATTCAGATGCAAGTGAGCAAGTGCTTTTGTAACTGCTGCAGCACTATCTGAGGACATTGACTGCCTCGGCAGTTTAGTCACTGGATAGTTCTTGAGGATCAATCATGCAGGGGACGTTAGGTTTATTTTTAGATACCTGGCAAGCAGCAGTCTCAGGGTCTGGTCTTGTGACCCTTGTTGAGACTTCCAGGTTTGGCAGGATTTAAACGCTTGACTGAGCAAGCCATGCTTTTATGAGTGCAGCCATTCTGCATCTCACTGACCACTGCTGTCCTGAATGAAACATTGTTTTAATCTGTTAAATGTACCTTGCTAAAGTGGAGAACAGTGACTGAAGTATTGTATTCAGGGGCAAGTGAGCAAGTGCTTTTGTAACTACTGCAGCACTATCTGAGGACATTGACTGCCTCAGCAGTTTAGTCACTGGATAGTTCTCCAGGAGTTCTCTTGCAGGGGGTGTTAGGTTTAATTTTAGATACCTGGCAACCAGCAGTCTCAGGGTCTGGTCATGTGACCCTTGTCAAGGCTTCTGGGTTCAGCAGGATTTAAATGCTCGACCGAGCAAGCCTGTGTGAGCACGTGCCGGGTGCGTGTAGCAGCACACAGAGACACGAGTGTCTTCGTGCATGTCTAGCATGGCTAGGGGAGCAAGGGAACACATACTTTGTATCCTCAATTGTGAGTCCGTGGGTTTGGAAGCATTTGTTTCAGCTACCCGGTTGATTATTTATAATCATTGTGCTGAATATACTAGTTGTTAGTAACTCTTGATACTGAGTACTGTGTAAGCAAAATAAGATGGAGTATAGTCAAGGTAAAACACAATATAACAGTGCCTGTTACCATAATGACACTCGATGGGGAAACGGGGATAAAATGTTCAAATTGCCTTATGTATTCCTTATTCGATGTCCTTCCTGTATGCACACTATTCATTTGTAAAAAATGTGTTGACAATAGTGTACTAAGGGAAGATATCACACTTTTCTACACTAAGCTAGATCAGATTGAAAATCGACAGTGCAAAATGGTCCAGAAAATTAAAGGACAAAAGGGTAGTTTAGCTGTTGGCATGGTACTTGATAAAGCAATCCAGTGTAGTGGTCCTGATGATGAAATATTAGGGATAAATGCAGAAACTATCCAGTTAACTGCTAAAAGAAAATGAAGGTCAGAAGATGAAGATATAATTGAAACAAATCTGGGTGATTGGACCCTTGTGCAACATGGGCATAAATCTAAAACTAGACGAAGAGCCTTGGGCAACCCAATAGAGATAGTTTAATAGATATCAACCCCTAATTTGCCTACTGGATAGCGAATTGGAGGTACCTGATGCAGGTAGTATCTCTGAGGAGTGTTTAGAGGATGACTATGTCATGACTCAAAATGTTATTCTGCCCAGTACATCCTCAGATGAGAGATCGTTAAATAATTCAACCTCTGATAAGAGGCCCCAATAGATAGTAGCTGAATATTAGCTGAATATTAGCTGATAGTAGCCCCACCCAGTCAGATGTGGTTCCCCCAAAGTCCATCCCAATAGAGAAATCCAGTATGATGAAAAAGCTTGATACATGTGATACTGTAAATTTATTTATTTATTTATTTAAGCCATTTACCAGGAAAGGCATACTGAGCAGAATACTACTCAATTTCAGATGCGTCCTGGGGGAGGGGGAACACAGGTAGACAGTTGAAAACAGTATAGACAAGTGAATACATAGTGGGAGAACACTAACATTTGGTTCTGATTGCAAGTCAGTAGTAGATTGAGAGAGTCAGTTGGTAACCACAGTTAATACAGCATGAGGTAGACAGCTGAAGACAGTATAGACAAGTGAATATATAGTGGAGGATCACTAATATTTGGTTCTGATTCCTTGTACATAGTGGATTGAGAGAGTCAGTTGGTAACCACACTTAAATACAGCATGAGTACAATAAATTCAAAGTGCAAGATGCAGGCCACTAGCAAAATTTGAACCAAATGAGAGACCGTATAAAACGAGAGAACAATAGTTAAATGGAGACATTAACGCTACAAGAGAGGAAGTGCATGTTAGTAAAATATCATGCTACTGCCACCCGTTCTAAATCAAGATCATTATGTTGATGCTAACTCTCATGTCAGTGATCAGAGAAATCAAATGAAGATTGTTAGTCCCTCCACTGTGGATATCCCGGTACCAATTATCACTGATGACAACATACAAATGGTTAGGCAATCATATGTGTTAGGGGACTCCATAATCAAATATATTGACAAGATTGTATGCAGAAGAGATAAACATAACATCACCTGTTCCTCTTTTAAAGGAGCTGGAATCAGAGATATTCATAATATGGTGTATAATATTCTGGAAAATTCGGGTCCCAACCTACTTGTTATTATCCATGCATGAAAGAATAATGTGAATAAACTTACTCTTGATGAGATAAAACATTAATTTGTCACATTAGCAGAACCTTACAGAAGTTGATTTGTGAAACATATTTTTCAGAAATGTTGCCCACCCCTAAAGCTGGCTTTCGTAAGGAAAAAAAGATAGAACAAATAAATGAATGGCTTAAAAAATGGACCCTTCAGATGGGCCATTCCTGTATTACAAATTGGGAATATTTACTCTATAATAAAACATGATATTGCTGGGATGGTTTACATCTGAGTAAATGTGGGGCCCATAAACTGGGAAAAACCTTTGAAGATATTATTAAAACTTTAAACTAACCAGGAGGGGGACAAGAATATTACTTCTGATTATGGTAAAACAAACATCAAATCCAAACTTAAGCTGCTGAATATTAATGCCAGAAGTTTAAATGTTGGTAAGATAGCTGAGTTAAGAGTTTTTTTTTCTTTTAGGTACAGACAATATAGATATTGTCTGTGTAATGGAGACCTGATGGGACCACACTAATTCATGGTCTAATAGCATACCAGGGTACTAACATTTTTACAAAAATAGGATTGGCAGAAAGGGCATCAGAGTATGCTGTTACATATCAAATCAGATCCATTGTTCTTTAAATTTAAATATGAATCTTGACACATCTCCAGAAACCTTATGGTTAAATCTTGATCTATCTTCCTCCTCAAAGCTAATTTTGGGGGTATGTTACACACCTCCATCATATGATAAGATCACTAATAATGCAATATTACAAGAAATAGAGGTTACTTAAGGTTTAGGAGATATGTTACTAGTAGGTGATTTTAATGCACCAGGTATTAATTGGGATGTCTTATCTGGGATGAACGAATTTGAAAAAGGCTTGTTGGACATGCTTGTATCTTGTGGATATGATCAACTTGTAACTGCTCCCACTAGGGATTCAAATATTTTGGACTTGATCATTACTAATAGCCCTGAATGAATATCAGGTACAAGGGTTATAAGTAATTTGGCAACAAGCAATCATAATATCGTTGAATGTCAAATCAATTATTTAAAGATGAAAGATAAGATATCTACAGTAACCCCCGATTATAACAACACCAAGTGGAGTGATATAATTAATTATCTAAATCAAATTAATTGGGAGAGTACCTTAAGTGGATTAAAAGTTGATGACATGTGGATAAAATTGTAAACATTGTCCAGACCATGACTCAGAGACATGTACCAATGGAGAAGAAATACAATAAACAAGCATTTGTCAATGCTGAATGTTTGCTTGCTGGCATTGGCAGTGGTAGTGTAGGAGTTACAGAGCTGCATAATAGGAATGGCAGTGAAGTATTGAACTGAAGCCAACCCCATCACCACCACCCTGCAGATAGTGACAGGCATTGGGGTGTGCCTTTGGGTCATCAGGCATAACGGCCATGCCATTTCACCACACCCTACTGTGCAGACACCGACAAGTGTCACGGCGTGCCTTGGGGTCTTTGGCTGTCATGCGCACCCCATTCCATCAGGAAATATTGTGAGATGAGTGCGGCATAGGAGAATGGGGTGAACTTTGGGGCCGAAGAGTCCAAGGCACACCTCAATGACTCTCAGTGGCTGCAGGGTGTGGGTGGGGGTGGAATGGTATGAGCATTGCAGGTGACAATCCCAAGTCACAGCCCTGATGCCTGTCATTCTCTACAGGGTGGAGTGTTATGGTTGGAAATCCTAATGCCTCAGGCATTCGTTGGTATTTTCACTCCAAATTTTCAACATGGGTTTTTTTGTGACCCCCATCTCATGAACAGTGACAATATCAGTTTGTTAGCTGAAAGCTGCTTTTGCACAATGACTATGGCATTTGTCACCACAGATGCAAAAACACATTCTGAACAGGATGTGAAAAATGACAGCTGTACTGTTCATGGGGAGGTGTAAAAAAAGGCAATGTTGAAAATCTGCAGTGAAAATATTAAAAAAACTGGTGAAGTCACGAGTGTGGGTAGAAACTGTGCAACGTGCATCCGTAATGTAATTAGTTTGGGAATTGTTTACAGCAGATTGTCAACACAGGCATTTTGGCACCTCCGGTCATGAACAGTGTCACTGTGATTTTCTTTATCTGTCCTGAACAATGATTTCCCACAGTGACCACACATTTCTGTGCTGAAAGTGTGAAAACACATTTCGGCCATGTTGTGAAAAATGACAGCTGTACTGTTCATAAGAAAGTGTGGAAAAATGCCACTGGTGAAAATCTGGACTGAAAATATTACAAATTCATGAACTTACGAGGGTGCGTGGAAATTGCGCAATGCTCACTCGTAACACAGTCATTTTTAGGAATTTTTTTCACCAAATTTTCAAAATAGCCATTTTAAGACTTCTGCTCATGAATAGTGTCACTGTGATTTTCTTAATGTGTCCCATACATTGATTTCGCACACCAATTGCACCATTGTGCGCTACATGGGTGGAAACATGTTTTGGACAAGATGTGAAAAATGACAGCTATGCTGCTCATAAGGAGGTGTGGTAAAATGGCAATGTTGAAAATCTGGAGTGAAAATATTGAAAATTTGCAAACTTACGAGCAAGCGTAGGAATAGCACAACGCATGCTCATATAATAGTCATTTTTTCACCAAATTTTTAACATAGCCATTTTAACACCTCTGCTCATGAATAGTGTCACTGTGATTTTCTTAATGGGTCCCAAACATTGATTTCGCACACCGACTGCGCCATTGTGCGCTACATGCGTGGAAACACATTTTGAGTGAGAAGTGAGAAATGACAACTGTACTGCTCATAAGGAGGTGTGGTAAAATAGCAATGTTGAAAATCTGGAGTGAAAATATTGAAAATTCACGAACTTACGATCGTGCGTAGGAACAGCACAACGCATGCTTGTAAAATAGTAATTTTGGAGAATTTTCTCACCAAATTTTTAACATAGCCATTTTAACACCTCTGTTCATGAACTGAACAGTGTCACTGTGATTTTCTTAATGTGTCCCGAACATTGATTTTGCACACCGATTGCGCCATTGTGTGCTACATGCGTGGAAACACATTTTGGGTGAGATGTGAAAAATGACAGCTGTGCTACTCATAAGGAAGTGTGGTCAAATGGCAATGTTGAAAATCCAGAGTGAAAATATTGAAAATTTGCGAACCTACGAGTGAGCGTAGGAACAGCGCAATGCACGCTCGTAAAACAGTCATTTTTTTAGGAATTTTTTCACCAAATTTTCAACATAGGCTTTTTGAGAGCCCACCTTATGAACACTGGCACTGTCCTTTCGTTAATCAGTCTCGAAAGGTGATTTTGCGCAGTGACCACGAAATCACCCTTCGGGCCTGACTAACGCCATGACAGTAACAGAATTCACGAGGAGGGGTCCTAAAAACCCCATGTTGAAAATTTGGTGCCAAAATTCCCAAAAAATGCCTGAGATATGTAACAAAGTTAAAAAAAACCTATTCATTACATTATACAGCTTACCGGCATTTCCTCAGTTCACGGTCGGCTTTGAAGAGTGCAGACGTGTTCCTGGTCCACCGAAGATCATCACAAGAGCTCCAGAGGTAAGTATGGGGTGAGGTGAGGTGTGGGGAGGCAGGGTGCACAGTGGGTGGGCGCGGGTGGGAGAGGAGGGTGAAGACAGCAGCGAGGGAAGGTTTTTTTTTTAAATTTGGACTACGTGGGATGTTTGCCACACTGGGGTGGGCTCCCAGCATGGCAACTGGAAGGCCGTTGGGGGCAGTGGAGCCAATGGGGGATTGGGCAGCCCCGTCAGCCATAGGACCTGTTGCCATGCTGGGTTGGGCTCCCAGCATGGCACCCGATAGTCTTGGGGGGAACAGTAGAGCCGATGGGGGATTGGGCACCCCCATCAGCCATACAGACTGCGGGGGGAACAGTAGAGCTGACGGGGGATTGGGCACCCCGTCAGCCATACAGTGTGAATGAGGAGGTAGGCGCCATGAGCATGCAATGCGCGCGCGCTGTGTGTGTGTGTGTGGGGAGGGAAGCGCTGCTCATTTAAGCGGTGTTCTCCCTTTCAGCTGTATGGCACTGCATTTTGGATTGTGGCACTATATTTCTTGCACATGTGTGCAAGGAAACATAAAAAGGAATTATTCCCATACGGTTGAATAAATCAATTATGAAACAGATACATAAAAAACAGAAGTTATTTAAAAGGTATAAAAAGAACCTAACCTCAATAATAAGATAGTCTATAAATCTGAACAAACTAAAGTAAACAAAATGATAAGAAAAGAGAAAAAGAAATTTGAAACAAGACTGTCTCGGAAGAAAGACATGAAAAGTTTCTAAGCCTATATTAATACTAACAAAAATACTAAGAAAATAATTACATCTATTTCCCAGAATGGTAAATTGATCACTGAACCCTTGGCAGTGGCAAATAATTTCAATCGTTATTTTGTTTTGATCTTCAAACCCCCTACTAGTATTCCCTCAGTAAGTACTGTAAATGATTCTCCCCTCATTCAAATTCTCAGAGAGGAAGTATTGGATGAATTATCGAAGTTGAAGTCTTCTTCTGCTCCAGGCCCTGACAATTTGAGTCCTGTCATCCTCAAAAATCTGGCTAAACAGCTTGGGCAGGATATTCAGAATGCACCATGCAGGGGTGCAAGCCTGGGCGCAGCGCAACTGGGCTGCACCAGGGCATGGTCCAGGTGATATTCAACGGTGCTGTGCCATGGCTCAGCACCATTGAATATGGCACTGTGGCCACCCACATTGTGCAGGGTGCAGTGGCACTGTGCCCATACAAGTGGCAAGTGAGGAGCAGGGGGGATGTGCCAGCACAAGTGCGGATGCGCTAGGTGCAAGAACTGCAATATTCAGCGATAGGTATGCAAATGGGGTCATTATGCATGCAAGGCAAATGGGGCCATTTGCATGTCATTATGGCCCCATTTGCATGCAGGTGTGCCGATCCCTGGTGACTTGTACCTGGCACCCTGCCAGGCTGTAGCTGTCAGGGACCAACGCCCCCCTGCCCGTCAGTGGCAATGCGCCCCACCACCCAATCGTGGCCTTGTAAAAGTAAAACTTCCCTGGTGGTCCAGTGGATCTGCACCCCAGCCTGATCATGGGCTTAATAAGTAAAATCATTCCCTGGTGGTCCAGTGGACCCGCTCCCCAGCCTGATCATGGGCTTAAATAAATATAAATAATCCCTGGTGGTCCAGCGGACCTGCTCCCAAGCGCCCAATTGCAAACTTTGTAAGACTTAAACACTCCCTGGTGGCCAAGTGGAACTGCTCCCAAGCCTGATCGTGGGCTTTGTAAAAATAAACACTCTCTGGTGGTCCAGTGAACCTGCACCCAAGCCCAATAGCAGGCTGTGTAAAAATAATTACTCCCTGGTGGTCCAGCTGTACCCCCCACCCTACCCGCCAGCTCAGACCCGTCACCCCGCTCCCCCCAGTCAGCGGTGGGTGGCAGATCCCCCACCACAAGCTGCCCGCTGACTGACAGCGTACAGTATGGCTGTACACCCATTAGTCCATTGCGTGGGTCAAATGGGCGTGCAGATGGTACTGTACTACACAGACCCGAAATGTGAATGGTTTCATTCACATTTCGGGACTGTGTAGTACAGTATGGTCTGCACACCCATTGGCCCATGCAGTGGACCAATGGGTATACAGCTGTACTGTATGCTGTCAGTCAGTGGGCAGCTGGGTGGCTTGTGGTTGGGGAGCTTCCACCTGCCGCTGACTTGAGGGGTGGTGTGGTGGGTCTGAGTGGCAGGTGGGGTAGGGGGTACCGCTGCACCACCAGGGAGTAATTATTTTTACACAGCCCATGACTGGGCTTGGGTGCAGGTCCACTGGACCACCAGGGAGTGTTTATGTCTTACAAAGCCCGCGATCAGGCTGGGTAGTGGGTCTACTGGACCACCAGGGATTGTTTTTATGTATTAAGCCCATAATCAGGCTGGGGAGCAGGTCCACTGGACCACCAGGGAGTGTTTCAATCTACATAAGCCCACAATTGGACAGTGTGGACCACCAGGGATTAGTTTTGTTTATTGAAGCCCGCAATCGCGTGATGGGGTAGGGTCCACTGGACCACCAGGGATAATATATGTATCTGCCCACAATCAGGCAAGGGGGGAATGATGCCCAGACTGTGTCTGGGGAGGTCGGGTGGTCACCCACAGCAGGCAGCTGCCGTGTTGCGCCCAGCAATACAACAGCCGGCTTGTGGGTGTCCCCCGACCTGTTCCTTTTTTTTAGGTCACATCTTTGCACCTCCCCATGCATAACAAGGCTGGTTTGTGCCTGCATATGTGCCATACATCCCGGGCTGAATATCGGGATGTGTGCCGCATATGCATGGGCAGGCCTCCCGCACTTGCGCCGCATACATTACTGGTGCACCCCGGTGCATCAGGATTTGCGCAGCACAATATCCCCCTCTGAATATCACACCAGAGTGCCTCAGTGGGTTGCACATGGTGCAACATTGTTGCGCCATGCGCAACCCCTGCGAATATCCTGGCCCTTACATTTCCATTAACATTACTATTCAACCATACACTAAAAACAGGAGAGGGCCCTGATGATTGGAGTAGGGCGGTTGTTGTTCCTATCTTTAAAAAAGGAGATTGTGCAAATATATCTAATTATAGGCCACTAAGCCTAACTTCTATATGTTCTAAAATGATGGAAAGGATCATTACAAATCGTACTGCAGGAGAGATAGATGTGTTCAAACGAGTGGATCATTCCCAACATGGTTTCTGTAAAGGTTTATCTTGTATTACTAATCTCTTGTCCTTCTATGAATTCGTAAGTAACAACTTGGACAGGAACATCTCCACTGATGTCATCCTCCTGAATATTAGAAAGGCATTTGACACAATGCCTCATGACATATTAATAGCCAAATTAAATAACTTTGGAATAAAGTCATTGTTAATTGGATTAAAAACTGGCTTACTGACCATGTGCAGGGTGTTAGGATAAATGGAGTAAGATCTAATGAGGTGGGTGTCACCCGTGGAGTACCTCAAGTATCAGTCCTTGGGCCTGTTTTATTTTCACTGTTTATTAGTGATATTAGGAATGGAAGTAAGAGTGTTATTTCCAAATTTGCGGATGACACTAAAATAGGACGTGAGGTAGATTCCTTACAGAGTTATACAGAACTTTCTCTTGACCTTGAGAAAATAGAAAATCGGGGTAAATGTAACAAAATGGAGTTTAATGAGACTAAGTGCTCAGTTCTGCATTTTGGTAAAAACAATTTAGAATATAAATATATGCTGAATGGCAAAACTTTGAAATCCTCTAAAACGGAACTGGACCCGGGAATATGGGTGAATACTAAACTTGACTCAGTTGATCATTGCCATCATGTACCACTTAAAGCAAATAGATTAATAAGAACTATATAAAAATCTTTTTTAACTAGAGATAGTGTTTGCTCAATAAAATTATATAAATTGTATGTTGTCCCCCATCTTGATAATGGATCCCCCATGTGGAGTCCCTATCTAAAGAGGGATATTAGGTTAATTGAAAAAATACAAAGGAAAATGACAAAATGATTAGCCGGGTTTAAAAATAGAGATTATAGCTATAGAGTGAAATCCCTGAAACTGTTTACATTACAGACTAGAAGATCTAGGGGTGGATTTACTTCTCTTATATAAAATAATGCAGAATACAAAGCTTATGGAGCAACGTGGTCTACAACCTAAAAGATTATTAGCAAAAGAATTGAGATCTCACTCGAAACAACTTAATATTCCAGCGCTTAAACAGTTAAAAGGTTCAATTTCTTTACCATAAGAACTGCCAAATTATGGAATTCCATGCCTGGTGATGTTGTTCGGGCCTCTAATTTTGATCAATTCAAGAGTAAATTGGACAAGTTTTTGAACTTAAAACAAATGAGTGTATAAAACCCCACATGGAGTGAGAGACAATTAAATGGGCTTGCAGCCTACTTCGTCTAAATTATCCAAGTAAATTACCCAAGTATAATATTCCATCTTTCCTTATTTTTTCTGTATTCTGTACTGTACTATCAATTTGTCTATTTATTGGTCTAATCAACTATCCTCTTATCTTATTTTTCTTCGTCTTTCTTTTAGGTTACTATTTCTTTCTCTTCTCTCATGAATAATAATCTCCTTGATTAGACTTTTTTAAGGGAACTGTTTGACATGGATATAGGGTAAGGAGTATAATTACATGATTTATTATATTTCACTACTGCTAAATATAGTATAGAATATGTACTTTTAAATGCAATGTTTTATCCTTTTTTTATTTTACATTTTTTAGCTGATGTTTTTTTCTCTTTTAATCAATTTTGTTTGCTTACTATCCTTATGTATGTACATGAATTGGTTAATTCATATTTTCTGTAACTTTGTTTTTTTTAAATCTCAGAGAAAAATAAAATCTTATTAATGAAAAAGTTTTAGCCTGTTAAATTGTGCATGCCCGATTGTCTTCTCTATGGGTTCCCAGTCGAATCACAAGCGTATTTCTTCTGTGCAATCTAAAACCGCCAATATTTTTCATTTTTTCAGGCCGTGTGTTTTTTAAAATTTTTTTTCCTATACCTGTCTGCACTTGCGAAGTTGCTTTACATGCTCTTGTGACATCACCACAGTGGGTGCCCACATAGCTACACACTCCTCGCTCAGAACATCTATGGCTCCCAACATCACCAGAGGCACCAGTTTGTCACATTAGTAAATGAACAGTGCAGGGACGTGCTTCATAGAGTTTAATGGGGGCAATTTTTAAAAGGTTGTTTTTATACTTTCTAGTGATGATTTTGTCAAAGAAAGGCAGTTGCTTAACTAACAAGGACCTTGTTACTTAAGTGACTGCCTTTCTTTGAAAAAATCATCACTGAAAAGCATAAAAACAAGCTGTTAAAAATTGCCCCCACTAAATTCAATGGAATGCGTGCCCGCACTGTTCTTTTAGTAACGCGGTGAACTTTTGGCATTGAAAAATGCTTGTTTTTTGTTGTTGCTGGCAACTAGGTAAGACCCATTAGGCACAATGCCTGTTTTCAGAGAGGACCTGGGAGCACTAGGGAGGTTAAGTGATTTGCTCAGGGTCACACAGATGCAAGAGGAGATTGTGAGAATCAAACCCAGGTCTGCAGGATGTACAGTACCAAGATCATTCAGAGCTTGTTACACTAACCCCCTAGGCTATGCTGCCAGTTATATTTATTTCAAATGTTTTACCAGGAAAAGCATACTGAGCTGAGAACATGCATCTCAATTCCAGAGGCAGTGGGGGTGGTGGAGGGGAACAGAGCACAGCAACAATACAATAAATTAGTAATAAGGTAACAAAGGTATCTGAAAGCTTAAACTCAACTGCACCATGCAGTAAAACAGTGGTAAAAGCAAACATAATGTTGCGATGCATAGGCAGGGGCTTTGGTAGCAGAGGAAAGGAGGTGATACTGCCCCTGTACAGATCTGTGGGGAGGCCGCATGCATGCAGTTCCTACGCCCACACCTCAGAAAGGACAAGGAGAGACTAGAATTGGTTCAGAGAATAGTAATGAAAATGACTCAGGGGCAGTGGGGTAGGTTATACGAGGAGAGACTTGGACAATTTGAATATATATACAGTATATATATGCTGGAGACCAGAAGAGAAAGGGGTGTGGCTGTGATCGAGACATACAAATTTGTGCAGTGAATAAATAAAGTGGATAGTAGACAGCTGTTTACCAAATGTCATCAGCAACACCAGGGGCATCACAAAGAAATTGGTGGTGGTTAGGTTCAAAAAGGATGTTGGGAAGTATATTTTCACGCAACACGTGGTCTACAAGTGGAACAGACTGCCCAATGAGGTAGCTAACACTAAATCAGTGGTGAGCTGTGAACAGGGGTGGGACAGACATATAGACTTGAAGAGAGACATGGGGGGAGGAGATCAGAGGGGAGGGATGGCCGATTACTAACAAGCTCCAGGGATCATGCTTAACTGTAGCTGGGTAAGCAGGCAGACAAGCTAGACTGCCAGGATTTTTTCTTACCATCAGTTTTTAGGGCTGTGGGGGGAGCCTACAGCCCTATTGGGATCGCTCTGTAGCTTTGAAAATGGCCAATTATGGAACTTTCCATTGGACTTTTGGAAGTATCCTTCCAAAAGCCCAATGGAGCTTTAACCCCTCCACCATGATCGGCTGCTAAGGAATAACAGCTGCACTATTTCGGCTGTTACCTCTGCATTCCAGTGCATGAACTGCACATGTGCATGACGTGTGTACATGTGCAGTTCTTTGGGTGCTGCCATGTTGCGAATAGCAAAATGCCATTAACCGTAAAATTCCTGACATCGGCCACCAGTTCCATGGCATTCTGTTCTTTTTCTGTAAAATTGAAAACGGTCCCTCGTCGTGGTGTTTCTTTCCCCCTGTAAAACAGAAAACAGTCCCTCGTTGTCACTGCAGTCCCCCTCCCCCCTCCCACTGAGCACCCACCTCCCCACACCCCTCACTCCATACTTACCTCCAGAGGTTGGCGCTGTCATCTTCTCTGGATTGGGACACGTCTGCACTCTTCAAAGCCCAACCATGAATTGAAGAATCAAAGGTAAGTGTGCTGTATTGCCATTCAAGGGGATTTCAACTTATGCTAATATCTCAGCCATTTTTTGGAATTGTTGCCCCAAATTTTCAACATGGGGTTCTTGGGACCCCAGCTCATGAAAACTGTCACAGTTAGTTTGTTACTTGGTCCAGAAATGATTTTGTGGTCACTGCGCAGAATCACCTTTCCGGACTGATTCAAGGAATGAAAGTGCCACTGTTCATGAGGTAGGGTCCTAAAAAGCCCATGTTGCAAATTTGGTGAAAAATTTCCAAAAATTGACTGCTTTACGAGCGTGCACTGCACAGTTTCTATGCATGCTCCTAAAGTCACCAATTTTTATTATTATCTCTCCTCATTTTTAACATTGCCATTTTTGCACATCTCCTTCAAAACAGTATATCTATCATTTTCCACAACCTGCCTAAAAAGTGTTTTTGTACTTGTGGCACAGAATAGCGCATTTGCTCTGCAAAATCACCTTTCAGGACAAGTGAACAAAATGATACTGGCACTGTTCATGAGGAGGGGTTCAAAAAACGTCATGTTGAAAATTTGGTGCAACACCCTCAAAAAATGGCCAAGTTACACCTGGGCATTGAATTATTTCTACGCACATGCGTAACTTTGTCACTTGGTAGCTCTTCACAGCCCTATCAGCTCTGACTAGAGTTTATTCTGTGTTTCTATGTGTCTTGATTCTGTTTAGGACCATCAGTATGGTATAGCCATAGCCTCTGCCCCACACAGGCAGTCAACCAGCTAGTGTTGACAATTTCATGGGCCATGGTGGGCCCAAAGCAATACATTATTTGTAAGTAGTGGTAGAAACGATGCTAAAATTTATTTCTTTTTTCCAAATGTTCTACCAGGAAAGATAATTTGAATGGATAGGAGCTCATTTCCAGATATGTCCTAGGGGAAGGAGTAGAAGGGAGTAACAGTGTAAAACAACAATACAGTAATAAGCTGCACAAATAATAAAACATAGAACAGTGACTATACAAGAGGCATAAAGGCATGATCAGTGACAAATTATGGATAATCAGCACAGTTGCAGCAAGATAAAAAGCACAGTTGCAATGTAGTCTGCAGTATATATGCATAAAGCATATTGACAGTGTAACCAAGCTCTAAAGCTCAGAACTGGAGGTAGTGCCCAAGGAACATGCATTCTCACAATGGGGCCCAGAATTTCAAAATAGTTGCGCATGGCGCAACAGTGTTGCGCCATGCGCAACCCACTGATGTGCCCCAGCGCAATATTTAAACGTGGATTGTGCCTGGCACAAATCCCGACGCGCCGGAGCTCATCAGTAATGTATGCAGAGCAGGTAGGGGGTGTGTGCCCATGCATACTCCTCACATCCCGATATTCAGCCTGGGATGTGCTGAGTCCATGCATGCATAACCTCTTCTTGTGTCGCACACAGGAGAACCAACAAAAAAGGAACAATGGCTGACCACCCACAGGTGAGCTGCCGTATTGCAGGCCGCAACATGGCAGCTGTCACCTGTGGGTGGCCACCCGAGCTCAGGCTGCACCTCCGTGGCGGGGCCCCCCATGCCCGATCGCGGGCATCTGTTTAAAATAAAAACGTCCTATCTCCCTGGTGGTCCAGTGGACGGCTGTGAGCCCGATCGGGGCATTTGTAATAATGAATTTAAGTCCAATATCCCTGGTGGTCCAGTGGACCGCCCGCAGCCCGATCATGGGTGTTTGTAAAATAAAATAAAGTCCTATATCCCTGGTGGTCCAGTGAACCGCTCACAGCTCCATCGCAGGCATTTTTAATCATATAATAATGTCCAATATCCCTGGTGGTCCAGTGGACCACTCTCCATATCAGCGGGCATTTGTATTAAAACAAATGGCGTGCAATATACCTGGTGGTCCAGTGGGCTACCCCACCACCCACCCACTGAGCTCCACTGCCCGCTGCCCCAGTCAGTGGCGGGTGGCACCCCATCCGCCTGCTGTCCTGACACCCACCGACTGACACCATAGGTGAGGGCTGTACGCCCTTTGGTCCACAGCGTGCACCAATGGGCATGCAGCCTGTACCGTACTACACATTCCAGAACTGGACCACCAGGGATATAGGACGCGATTTATATTTGCGGAAGCCCACAATCAGGCTGTGGGCCACATTGCTGTGCTGTGCAAGGGGCATCGGTCCCCGACGGCTGCTGCCTGGCAGGGTGCCAGGCGCAAGTCACCGGGGACCGGCACACCTGCATGCAAATGGTGTCATAATGACATGCAAATGGCCCCATTTGCACCTTTCATACATTATGGCCCCATTTGCATGTGCACTTTTGAATATTGCAGTTGCTGCGCATAGCGCAATGGAACTTGCGCTAGTGCATCCTCCTGCTCCACTCTGACCATTTGCGCTGGTGCAGTGCCACTGTGCCTTGCACACCGCGGGTGGTTAGGTGCGTACATTGATGCTGTGGCGGCACAGCCCGCTTGAACATATCACCCAGTCAACGCCCCTGCACAGCCAAGTTGCGCTGCGCAAAGGCTTGCGCCACAGCCTGGCGCAGTTTGAATATCCAGGCCTGGATGTAATTATTGTGAATGAGCTATAATAAGATCTACTGAATGCCAAACATCCTCACATTGGCAGAGCAGGTATCTACCAAAATAAAGTGTTTTAAACCCATTATCTTTACAACAATTGCAGTTAAAGTGATTTTCTAAGGTTTGCCATAACAAATGGAAGTAGTAGCCTGTAGAAGCTGTAAATCAGTCTCCTACCATTCAAACTGCCAAAAAGTGCGGTTTTCCATGGAAAAAAATATTTTTATTTCTGTGTTCTACTTCATTTGCATAACCCTGCCCTTTTTTTTCCTCAGTACTGCAACCTCCAACCGTGACAGCATGCAAGGGAAACAACATTTTGAAATGGAGACCTCTGTTGGTCAGTCTTGGTATTGCAGACATCTTTTTTCTTTCACAATTTTGGACTCCTAGCATAAGTTTGACACCAAAGAAAAAGTAAAGCATTCTGACCCATAATTACACTCATGAACTACTTACAGTCATTCAGGCCCTGTAACATAAGCATAGAAATGTATCACCATGCTCCCACATTCTGGCAGAAGCTGCCACTTCAGACCTGTCACTTCACCAGCAGTTAGTAAAAGTCAAACGTCCACATAGACTGGTAAATTATCTTTTTGGCCTACCTGCATCACAAAAACATTTTCCAGAAACTTTTCTACAGACTGTACTGCTGTAAACACTACCAAAATAGACTGCACTTTGACTAGATAGACATTAAAATCAGCTATTTCTGTGGTCACTACAGAAATAGGAGACTACATGTAAGCATTAATCCACATGGAGGTGGTATCTAATGGAGAGTTAATGCATGGCTGGGGCCATGCCGAGTGCCTACAATGACCAGCCATGCATTAACTCCCCATTAGATGCCACCTTCGGAGTGGAATGATGCGCTTGTAACATGGCTTCTACCACACACACAGTGTGTAGTGTTTCTCTTATTTTGATACTATCAATAAGAGAACACAGACACATTTTGCACCATTAACTTTTCTATGTTGCACTTTGTGTGAACACTGAAGAGACAAGTATTTCTATACTGATGTTGTGAAAACTTCAGCAAGCATAAGTATTAGGAAACTATCTGTCAACATATCTTTCACCATATTTCTGACATCTGGGCAGCTTTTATTTTCATTAGAATGCTAGGAGGTCTATTATATCTTGATTTCTCTGTGTCGCTATGTCCTCGTCAGTCTGCTTAGCATAACATCTGACTTGCTGTGTGTGTCTCTCTCTGTGGCTCAGATCTTGCTACATTCGCGCTTTTCTGTCTGCCGCTTTCTGCCTTCTTTGCCGCTTCCCTCACTGCCTTGTGCATCTTTGCACTGCCCTACATGTGTTTCCCACACCACCCATTTCAGTTCCGTCTCGCCTGCACTATGCATGACGAAACATCTACACTTCTCTGGTTTTTTCCTTCTGGTGCCTCTCAGGCTGCATTGCGGTCCGGGTATTCCTTCCCATTGCTCCACTCTCCTCGTTTGCGTCAGTGCTCCCTCCCATTCTACTTTCCCACATATTGCAACTCCCTCTTCTGCACTCTCTGTATTTGAGCACACTGCTGCTGTCTCCTCCATGGTTGTCGCAGGTACTTCAATAGCAACACGGCATTATCGTGCCATAATGCCGTGTTGCTCCTGTACCACCTGGAGCAGTTCATCCTCTCCACTTTCTGGATTCCAGTACTACTATTTTTGCCATGTTACAACTCTCAGTAAAGAACAGTCAGCTAGATCCTATATGCACACTGCCTTGTTTTTAAAATAAACATATGAGAGCTTTCATTGTTGAAGCCACTACAGAAATGCGAGTCTGCATCTCACAGAAAGGAAATTGGAAAACAACTTCTTATTGTACACACAATGCCTTGCTACATATGTGCCTACTGTGTACCCCTTTTCTCTCTACCCCAGGAAGCATCTGGAAATGAGCTTATTTGCTCAGTATATCTTTTCTGGTGAAACATGTGTTCAGTATGTCTCTTCTGGTGAAACTTTTAAATAAATAAATATTTCTACATATTAAACGCTATACTGCAGTCACCACTACCAAAATAAGGGACTGCACCTGTGAGTAATAAACATTTAAGCCAATTAAAAATGTACTCAGAATTTCTTATTGCTGTATATAAAACATTGATAGTTCCTTTGCATAACATCATTCTGGGAGTATTGCTGCACACAGAAAATTGGAGGGTGAGCATAAACAAAGTATTGCTAAAACATAAAAAAAATGACAATGACAGATTTTATTTCAAAACAAATCGCAGCCTCACTGTCTAAAGCATGGGCGGTAATGGCATACCATGAGAAAAAGGTATCTGTGAAACCTTAGAAAATCACTTTAACGCTAATGTTGTCTAGGTTTGGGCTTTGTTGTAGTTATAAGTCTTTTAAATGTTTCACATTAGCAAGTATTTATTCCAACGTCTGTCTCAAAAACAGATGACTACCCCCAGCTGACCTCACAGTAGCCGTGTCTATCACATAACAAGCTGTTGCCATGTTTCTTTTGGTTTTGTTTTTTGTTACAGCTTATTTACCCTATATAGCCCAGCTGAGATGAAACATCTCATTTTTATTAGGGACTTGTTGTTATACATTTCTGCAGCTGGGTGAACTGAAACCTTGGAATATTACCTGATTTGCTTAAAGTTGCACAATATTAGGTTCCACTGGGATTTGAACATGTGTTCACCTGATTTCCAGGCCAGTGCTCTAACCATTAGATCACACTATTGCTTCATGGCAAGCACTACAATGTCAAGAATGCACTATAAAGTCGAACAATCCTGACACAGCTTGTTCTTTTCTTTTTCTATGGTATTTCTTCCTCGTCCTGACTGGTACTCCTACTACCTTCTGCTGTCCGTCAAGCACCGTCCCCCAAGGATTTTCTCCCTTATGGAGATGAGGCATGCAATGATGCTCGTGGAGAGAGCGCACCTGCATCTGCATGCGCTCCTCCAAGTGTTTGTCTCATCTCCTCCCCTTTCTGCAGAGTCAGCACACTGCCCCCCCAGCCACCACTAGGGGCCAGTCAGATGCTGACCCCTGGCGACCCCCGTCCTGGAGAAGGAGAGCAGTCCATCAGATGCTCAATCCTTCTCCTCCACTGCCACCCCCCCCCGCCGGCCCATGCTCATTCTCGAACACAGGTTGCTGGCATAGCGTGAGATAAGGCATCCAGTACCTCAGCCCTCAGTGCCACCGTGTCAGCCTCTGACACAGCTTTTTCAATAGACTCATGGATAAGCTGGTAACCAAGTAATAATATACTACAGGGTAGGTGGTGGGTGTTGTTGGACTATACCCAACCACCCAGGAGTGTAGCAAGGCCCGACGCTGTGGACAGACAGAGGGCCATAAAACCTCTGGAAGACAGGTATAGACACTTTTGAAAAGTGTTACTATGGTGACATGAAATGTCAAGTGAATTGCGCTGTCTGCTTTGCACGAGTGGCACTAGAGCACACTTTTTTGAATAAAAGTACCTACATAGTAACAAACTGTGCCTGTACCTGTTTGTGCATTAGTATGACTATCCAGTGACTGGTAGCCAAGCTTGTTTCGGGTATCAGATTAGATTTATTGTCTCAAGCACAGTTGACCCTGGAGTGGCTTCTTGTTTGTTTATCAGGTATAGACAACTCCGCTCACCCTGGAGTGTATTATTGTGCTTAGAAATGAGTATTTTTTTTAGTTTATGAAATAAAATGTTTAAAATATTGCTAAAAATTTATAAAACATTCTGTAAAATAGTCGTTCCATTGGTAGAATTACCAGTAGAGGGCAGTACTGTTTTACTGAGCCCTGTTTATTTTCTGACAGCAGCTGTCATTTTGTACTTTGTCTCCCCCCCCTTGAGTAGCATTGCTGCATGAAGGAGAACTGCTTTATATAATGATAGTGTGAGGATCAATTTATATAATAGCAGCTGTGAGGAATGTATTAGAGGTGCACTTTGTGAGCAGTTTGTCAGTAATGGCAGCTTTAGAAACAGAATTTTCTGGCAGATAAGGACTGCTTGGCCCACCTAATCTACCCATTTTTCCCTGCCTATAGTATCACTGTAGATCCTACTTGAGCTCTGGTGCATTCAGGAGATCAAGTAGGATCTGCTCTGGTACTATAGGCAGGGGGAAAACGGTAGACTAGGTGAGCAAAGTGGTAGCTCTTCACTGACATAATGGCAGAGGCACTGCAATGAGGTACTGTAGTTCCAAAAAAAGAAAGTGGGATGTGGAAGTAGGGTTTTGAATGTTGTATTTCTTTTTGCTACTGGCCATATATACTGCTTTTGTGCTTGGTAGTGGGCAAAGTGAGAGAAAGAAAGATGACTGCCATTTACTTTTAGAACACTGTGTTTTGGGCACAGTGTTACTGTCTATAAAAACCAAGGCTGGCACTATTCGGTGATCTCTGCTGCCTAATAAATGAATGGGTGCTACGTGCTATCAGCCAGTCAGGACTGAGGAATTTCTTCCCCCATTTTCTAAAACATATTTCAAAACCTAGGAAAGACGAGTAAAATTTAAAATTTTTAAAAAGGGCAAAGAAAAATGTATAATTTGATTGGCTTTCATGCACTGAACCTGAGCCACTACATTAAGTACTGTAAACTTGAGGCTGGAACCTCATCACAGGAAAGTAGATCCATATTTGTCATATGTCAGTGTCAGTGGCTCAGTGGCTCAGTAGGTAGCACACTCACCTCTGAGGCCGGGAGATCAGAGGGCTGTGGGTTCAGTTCCCACAACTGGTACTTAGGTTAATATCGCAGTACTGACACTGTAATGCAGCATGAGACGGGTGCTGCACTTCTGAGGTGCCGTCTTTCAGATGAGATGTTAAACCGAGATCCCATCTACCTGGATTGGTGGTAGTTCAGGTGGAGGTTAAAGATCCCATGGCACTTATCGAAAAAAGTAGGGGAATTTCCCCCCTTATCCTGGCCAAATTGCCCTCATTCACTAAAAAATACCACTAACAGCTTAATCTGGTTGAAGGTCAGTTGGCATTCACCTGTATCTCCCTCTCCTGGGTCGTACCTGAAAATAGGCAGGATTTGTCTAGTGCACTTACCCGGTCAACAAAAACTAAATAAATAAATTAAAAAAATATATATCCTGGACTAGGAAAAAGAAAAGATCTGAGAAATATAAAAAAAAACAACAGAAAAACAGACAAAAAAACTGTCAGGTAGACTCTTTTGTTCATCTTTTTTCCCTCTCCTCTCCTCTTTTCAGACCTATATTCCCCCCATCCAGACTGACACTCTCAGACCCATCGCCTGACATCTTGTGGACTTACCAGCATCCTCTCTATCTGCCCCCATGGCCTCTCCTCGTGGCAGGGTTGGTAGGACCCCCAACTGCCATACAATGGATTCAATTTAAAGCAGTGTCAGTGGTTCAGCAGATTGCACATTCACCTCTGAGGCCGGAAGATTAGAAGGCTGTGGGTTTTATCCCCACATCAGTCACTTGGGTTAAAACCCAATGCTCACACTGTAGCGCAGCGTGAGCAGGGTGCTGCACTCCTGAGGTGCTTTCTTTCACATGAGATGTTAAACCGAGGTCCCATCTGCCTGTTCTGGAGAATATTAAAGATCCCATGGCACTTCTTGAAAACAGTAAGGAAGTTTTTATTGAAAAAACATCAAAGCATATTGAAAATACATAAATAAATAATGTAAATTACTGGAGAATAAGGACTACAAATAGTTGACAATAACTATACAGGAATAACAACAACGAACAAGAAATCCCCACAGAAATCATAATAAATCAAATAATTCCCATGCACTAAAAGAATAGCTTTACATCAGCTAGTCCAAAAATTTCAACTTACTGTCAACCCTCATATCCCCTCCCATTTTATTTTTCACTTGAATTTAACAAACATAGAAACCCTTTCCACCACTTAAACACTTTGTGAGATGTATGCACTGCCATGTCTTTAACATATACTTTTCCATAGCTTGTTGGATCAGAGTACACACAGTTTCACAAGACATAATCCTTTGATACAACACCCACTGACAGCTAGCTTGCCATAAAAAAATGTTAACACAAAAAAAAAAAAAAAATTAGTATATCCTATGGTAATTTGTCCCAATTTGGGAGAAGCGCCCAAAAATGTATTTATCTTAAGTCAGCCTTTTTAACCACCCCATATTCCATTTGACTGCAAGGAATTTCCAGAGGGGTTCAGCATATGTACAATGGAAAAGGAAGTGTTCAATGGTTTCCTCCTGATTAACACAAGAGGGGTATGGGCAATTCCTCTCTTCTTTTGTTTTGTGTTTAAAATTCCCTCTAACATTTAGCCTTCCATATACAGACAGCCAATAGAGTTCCCACATTTGAGCAGGGATTCTATTATTTGTCAATTGTTTTAAATACATATGTGTTCATAGAAGTGGGGCAATTTTTAAAGCTAGGAACATCAGGATGTATTGAGGTCATGACTGTATAATATAAGTGGAGCCCTCTTCTTTGTTGGAGTTGCTGTTTAGAGATTTCCTATTTATAAAGCTTCTGAGCAGCTGGTTTAAAATACTCAGGCAGGTGAAGGTGACCTGAAACCTTTGGAGGGACCATTTTCCATGCTGTAAAATATCTAGCAAGGTTAGATGCAACCCAGTTGTAGTGAAATGAATCTGTGGGTACTAGGCGACATTTAACTGTTTGAGAAAAAAACAAGGTGTGGAAAAATACCCCGGGTCTATCATTCCCAACCCCCCTTTTTCTTTTTCAAGATACGTGTACTGTCTTTTAATGGGGTTGAGCCTACTGCCCCATAGCATCTGAAAAAATAAACTATACAATTTTGTTTCTAGTTGAACGGGGTTGGGGAAGACCATAGCCACATACAATATAGCGAGGATGATAAATGGTTTAATAATGTGGATTCTTTTTAGTTTAGACATTTTCCAATGTTTCCACCTTTAGACTTTAAGGTCTACTTTTTGAAAGGTAGTTTCCCAGTTCACCAGTGGTATATTCTTGGCCCCAAAGGTTATTCCCAATATATTCAAGGGTTCCAAAGAGATGTTAATGCTCTCTATTTGTATGGGGCTGGGATAGCCGTAGCCCACAAAAAGGCCCTTACTTTTGTTAATATTCAAGTTAGAGTTAGAGAGATGTGAATATGCTTCCATGTCCTCCAGAAAGGATCCTAATTGGAAGTAGTCTGAAAAAAATAAACAGATGTCATCTGAATAGGCCTGAAGCTGTATAGCCCTGTTCATGCGTGTCCCTGAGACCCCTACCCAACGTGGGTAATCAGTTAAGTTCCTGAGTAAGGGGTCTAGAGTGAATATATGCAGGAGGGGGCCTAATTGTTGGTCTGCTGAAAATAATTTTTGTTTTATTTCTTGGACTATAGCAGGCTGGCAGTCCATTTGGGCAGATAAAGATACCCAGCTGTTTTTAAGAAACTTTGAGGTAATATGTTTGCAGGAAACTTGGCACAATGAGGAAGCAAATATTAGTTTAAATGGCTATGAATCTTTTAACGTTGTAGGAATGAAAATAAAAGGCTGGGAAGATATTCTGGTGGAATCATCACACTGATTAAGGTTGGTGTTTTTTTGAAAACTTTGCTGTGGAGGACCACAAAGAATTTGATAATTGTTCATATGCAGAATGAAAGTAACAAAATTCTTCTTATAAACTCTTAAGTTCCTCCAGAAAGTTCCTGTTATTTTACTGAGAAGATATGGCAAGAGCTCTCTGATACTTTAAAAGAAGCTCAACAGAAATTTCCCAGGGCAGATTTGCTAATGATGGGAGATTTTAATGCGAGAATTGGCCCTTTTGATGGTTTTGCAGACCACCCCCTATTTTTTCAGAATTGCCCAGTGAGCGAGTATAAAGAACGTCAAACTAAGGATAAAATTATTAATAAGAATGGGAGGAGGATGATAGAAATATTTAAAAAAAAACAAATATGTACCCGTTCAATGGGAGATTTCTGGGAGACCAAGAAGGAGATTTCACCTTTCTCTTCTTAAGAGGTGCTTCTGTGGTTGATTTAGCCTTTTGGTCCAGACAAGTGAGTTTTTAGACCAATTTACAAGTATCGCTAAGAGCAGAAAGTGATCACTTTCCGATACGTTTGACTGCACAAGCAAGTTGTGAAAATGTACAAGAAAAAAATGTGACACATATAAGTCAGATAAGAACATCTAGGAGAATTTTTTTGAAATTCAGTTCAGAGTTTAACATCTCTCCAATTGTACGGAATTCAATAACTCCTTGCTCCCAGGCTCTATTACAAGTTACCTCTTGGGCAGAACTTCCAGAATTTCTTGAATTACCATTTGAAGAAATAAAAACTGTCTTGAAGACATCGGGAGGGAATAATTTAATTAGAACAGAGAAAACTTTTGGATTATGAATGTAGAAGAAGTAAATCAACCATTAGAAAATTATGTAGCGCATATAATAAGGCACGTTCAAAAATAAATGGAAAAAAAGAGCACATAAAAAACTGGTTTTAGCAAAGAAAAAACATTTTTAGGAAAAAAAGTGGGGGAAGATGCTATGGGCTGAGCAAACAAAGGATACCAAAACTTTTTGGACTTTAGTAGCTAAGGAACAGAGTGCTTTTAGAGAGAGTGTCGACTCCCATATCACAGAAGAAAAAGGATACTGCACTTTAAGAAGATGTGTGCTGTAAATGAAGGTAACATAATGGGTGATTATTTTGGCAAGGTCTAATACTTCAATTAGTCCAGTCACTATGGATGAAACTTATTTAGCCATTTATACTTTAAAAAGGCAAAAGGCTCCAGGCCCTGATGGAATCCCCACTGAGGTGTATCTTATGGAATCCCTGTCATTGTGTCACCTTTTGACAGCCTTTTATAATAAATGTAATATTGAAAAGAGTTACCCCGATTCTTAGAAGGGTGCTATTATAGTACCATTGCATTAGAAATGGCCTTTGCCTGATCCCATAATGTACAGACCTATTAGTTTACTTGATACTAATTTGAAAATCTTTTCTAAAATTATCCTACAACGGCTAGTGGTTTAAGTTGACAAAACTGGAGGTATTTCCCCTTGCCAAGCAGGATTCAGAGCAGACTTTTCAACCCTTGATAATATATATGTATTACATAATTTTGTTGAAAAATATACCCAGTTACGTAGACAGAAATTATACGTCTCATTTATTGACTGCAGTATTGCTTTTGACAGTGTGTCAAGGATAAGCCTATAGCATATCCTTCTTAAAAGAGGGATAGACCCTAATTTAGTAAATATCATTGCATACCTATATTCCAATACATGGGCCAGAGTTAGATTTGGCCTAGAAGGACAGCTCATGGAGGCTTTTAAAATTAATCGAGGGGTCCAACAGGGCTGTGTACTGGCCACATTGCCTTTTGCTTTATACAGTATATGGAGCCTACACTCACTCGATGTGATGGAGTGGATAGGGACTCTCCTAAAATTAAAGATTATGCTGTTCCTATATTGGCCTATGCTGATGTTATTATAATCTTATCTTTAACAAAAGTGGGTTTGCAAAGGAAATTGGAATTCTTTTATAACGAATCTACTGCTTTACTGCTATCTATTAATCTAAATAAAACAAAAATAATGATAATTGGTAGTTCAAATTGTAATGGAAATTGGTCTATTGGTACTAATGAAGTCGCACTGGTGTCAGAATATTTATATCTGGGTGTAATGATTCAGCAAAATGGTAAATGGAATAAACATACAGCAATAACTATAGAGAAATCTAAAAGAACAGTAGCAGGTTTAAATAAATTTAATAATATCTATGGAAGAATGACCGTTCAACTGCTAGTTTGCGTTGTTGAAGCGAAAATAGAATCACAGCTGTTCTATGGGTGTGAGATTTGGGAAGTAAAAGACTCTAATAAATTAATGAGCCCCCTGTATAAATCTCTAAGACACATTTTATGGGTTGGTCGCTCATGCCCTGCATCATATATTAGAGCCGAATTGGGCTTGGTCAACATTAAAGCATTGATAGATACTAGGAAGATCAATTTCTGAATTCGGGCTATGAATAAAAAAGGAGACTCTCTAATTAAAAAATGTTTATTGGAAAAGGAATTCTGGCAGAATTTGGGATATAAGTCAAGTTTTTGGTTAAACTCAATTATACTATTATTAAAGAAGTATAATCTATTATATTTAAAGAAGGCGGTAGATAAGGGTATCATAGTTAGTATCAAGTATAAAAAATACGTACATGAAAAGTTAAAAAACTATTGGAATAAAATAGATCTGGATTTCATTAACAAGTCACATTATACTAGATGGTTTGCTTCTAATAATTACTCCCATGAGTTTAAACAATATCTAGATATATTAACGGATTTGGGGTTATGAACACATTTTTCTCGTTATAAATTTGAACAATTTGCCAGCAATGTATTAGATCTCAGATATAAAAAAGAAGGCATTACTTCTGAGTTTTGTGACTGTGGGAGTGGTGCCAAGGAATATTTATTGCATATTTTATGGGACTGCAGATGGTATGACAAATTACTGGTATATTGGTTGGGTTCATTTTTAAATGATACTCTGTAGGTACAACTGAACTAAAAAATATTTTGATTCATACTGGAGATATTTGGACAGTGGAAAGATTAGCCAATTATTTCCAGGCCATTAATAAGGTAAAATGCAGAATAAAAATTGTATAATGTACTGTATAAACTGGATATAGATACATAGATACATAGACAGTGTCGGCAGATAAGGGCCTATGGCCCACCCAGTCTGCCCATTTAAGTTTGTAAGTTCAGTTTATGTTTTCCAGGAAGTCTGTTGCCCCTTACCCCTGACCTCCAGAATTCCTTTATGTCTATCCCATGCATTCTTAAAACCCGTGATTGTTTCAGCCCCACCACTTCCTCTGGCAGGGGTGTTCCACTTATCCACCACCCGTTCTGTGAAGAAATTCTTCCTCACGTTTCCTCTGAATCGTCTCTCACTCCAACTTCATCCCATGCCCTCTAGTCCTGGAACATCTTTTTGCTTAAAATAGTGCATTCCTGCACCTGTTCCTCCCTGTAAGATACTTGTATGTCTCTATCATATCCCTCTCCTTCCTCTCCTCCAGGGAGTACATGTTCAGTGCCTTCAACCTGTCCTCATAGGACTTGTGATGCAATCCATGCACCATCTTTGTTGCCCTCCTCTGAACCTTCTCTACCCTGTCTATGTCCTTACGTAGGTAAGGTCTCCAGAACTGCACAGTGTACTCCAGGTGCGGCCTCACTAGTGTCTTGTATAGTGGAATTATGACCTCCCTTTTCCTGCTGGTGATGCCCTGCCTATGCATCCCAGCATCCTATTTGCTTTACCTGCTGCCTTGTCACACTGTTTCCCTGCCTTGAGGTCATCAGAGATGATAACCCCAAGATCCCTTTCCTGCTTGGTGCATGCTATATCCTCACTCCCCAACTGATATATTGTGCCAGGGTTTTTGTGCCCCATATGCATTATCTTGCACTTCCTTGCATTGAATTTCAACTGCCAAACCCCTGACCATTCTTCAAGTTTCTGCAGGTCCCTTCTCATTCTGTCTACACCCTCTGGTGTGTCTACTCTGTTACAGAGCTTTGTGTCATCAGCGAACAGTGAAATTCTGCCTTCTAGGTCCACGCAATGTCACTGATGAAGATATTGAATAGTACCGGTCCCAGCATTGATCCCTGTGGTACCCTACTGGTCACTCTTCCCTCTGTGGAGTGACAGCCATTTACCACCACCCTCTGTGTCCTGCTGCCCAGCCAGTTACCTACCCACCGCACTACTGTCCTGCCCACACCCATATTCCCCAGTTTGTGCAGTAGTCTTCTATGTGGCACAGTGTCAAAGGCTTTGCTGAAGTCCAGATAGGCCATGTCCACTGCCCTCCCCTGATCCACCTCCCTAGTCACCCAGTCAAAAAATTCAATGAGGTTGGTCTGACATGACCTTCCCTGGTGAAACCATGCTGCCTTGGGTCCTGTAGTCCATTGACAACCAGATGTTCCACCAATCTCTCCTTCAGTAGTGCTTCCATGATCTTCCCCACTACCGAGGTGAGGCTGACTGGTCTGTAGTTCCCGCTTCCTCTTTGTTCCCACTTTTCTATAAGGGGACTACATCTGCTATCCTCCAGTCTTTGGGTACCTCCCTGTTTCTAGTGATCGGCTAAACAGGATAGCAAGAGGTTCAGCCACCACTCTCTTAGTTCTTTAAGGACCCTGGGTGCACTCCATGGCCCCATTGCTTTATCAACTCTTATTACTTCCAGTTCCTTCCAGGACCCTTTCCCGTGTAAAGGGACTTGTGTCCATTTCTGCACCATTCTCACCCTTGTACTCCCATTCAGACATTACCCTCCTCTTCCTTAGTAAAGACTGAGCAGAAATACCTGTTCAATATGTCAGCTTTACTGTTGTCATCCTCACACAGCCCCATCCTCCCCTTCAGTCTCACTATCCTCCTTGCCTTTCTTTTTCACTTATGTACCTGTAAAAGGTTTTGTCCCCTCTACCCACTGATTTTGCAATGTGTTCTTCTGTCTGAGCTTTGGCTTCCTTACTGACCTCCTGCCTCCCTTTGCTTCTCTGGTACTTCTCCCTATCCCTTCTGCCTGTGTCTTTTGTATTGCCTGAATGCAATCTTTTGGCTTTCACTTTCTTTGCTACCTCTTTGGAAAACCATAATGGTCTCCTCTTCCTTTTCCTCTTGCTAACCTGCTTAATACATAATTCTGTTGCTCTTGTAATCCCCATTTTAAATACTCCCACTGTTCCTCAACCCCTGATTCCTGCCCCATTCCCCTTAATGCCTCTTTCAAGTATCTCCCCATTTTCCCAAAGTTTGCCCCCCTAAAATCCAGGATACGTGTTTTTGTGTGGTTTGGTTCTGCTCTTTCTGTGATTTCAAACCACAGTGACTGGTGGTCACTGTTCCCAGGTGCTCCCCCACTGTTACCCCCATCACACTGTCCCTGTTTGTGAGCACAAGGTCCAGTATTGCCTTCTGCCGAGTTGGTTCCATGACCAGTTGCTTGAGGAAGGGCACCCTGAAGGAGTCCAGGATAAATCTGCTCCTAGTTGATGCTGCTGCTGGGATGCTCCAGTCCACGTCTGGAATATTGAAGTCTCCAACCAGTACTACCTCACCCTTGTCTGCCATCCTCTGGATGGTAGCATCAACTCCCTATCTGTTTCTTCCTCCTGGGCTGGTGGTCTGCACCACCTGTGTGGATGGCTGGCCCCATTTTCCTTTCCAGCTTAACCCACAGTATCTCTCCTCATTTTGTTCCTCCTGGATCTCTGTGGCCCTTATGTCATTTTTCACATACAGTGCCACTCCTCCTCCCTTCCTGCCTGCCCTGTCTCTTCTGAATATGTTGTAGCCAGGTATGGCCAACTCCCAGTCGTGGTTATCATTACACCAGGTTTCAGTGATGGCCACAATGTCCAGGTCTGACTGCACCATGACAGCCTCCAGATCTTTCAGATATGTATTGTAACTAATGAATGTGGTATATTTATGGAGTTTAGATTTTGTTACTCTGTCTTTTATACCATGTAAATGATTGTGAAGGTTTTTTAGCCATACAATAAGAATGTGTGATGAGGGGGCTTAGGGGGCAGCCTTGCCTTTCGCTTGTCACTATCTGGAATCCCTTGGTGACTTGATTTCTAATCATGAGGGTGGACTACAGCTGAGGTGTAAAGTAGCTGTAACCACCTTTTTACCTTGAGAGGTATTCCATAAGCTTCCAATGTCAGAAATAAACAAGCATTTGTCAATGCCAAATGTTGTCTTGCTGACATTGGCATTAGGAGTGCAGAAGTTAGAGAGATGTGTAATAGAAATGGCAGTGAAGTATTGAACTGACGTAAACCCCACTTCCACCCTGCAGAGACTGACAGGCATTGGGGTGTGCCTTTGGATCATCAGCTATAACACTCATGCCATTTCACCTCACTCTACCCTGCAGATACTGACAAGTGTTGTGATGTGCCTTGGGGTCTTCAGACCTTACACTCACACCATTCCATAAGATAATACGCTGAGATGGGTGCAGTATAGGAGAATGGGGTGAACTTTGGGGCTGTAGAGTCCAAAGCATGCCTCAACACCTATCAGTGGCTGCAGGCTGGGGGTGGGATGGAATAGCATGAGCATTACAGCTGAAAATCCCAAGTCACACCCCTGATTCCTGTCAGTCTCTACAGGGTGCGGTGTTACAGTTGGAAATCCTAATGCCCCAGGTGTTTGTTGGTAGTTTCACTCCAAATTTTCAACATGGGCTTTTTGTGACCCCACCTCATGAACAGTGGCACTATCAGTTCATTAGCCAAAAGGTGATTTTGCACAGTGACTGTGCCATTTGGCGCCACAGGTGTGAAAACACATTTCTGGCAGGATGTGAAAAATGACAGCTGTACTGTTTATGAGGAGGTATACAAAAATGAAAATGTTGAAAATCTGGAGTGAAAATATTACAAATTGGTGAAGTCACAAGGGTGGGCTCCCAGTGTGCCCCATGACTTTGAGGGGGTGATGTTGGCCACACTGGAGTGGGCTCCCAGTGTGGCACACAATGGGGGTGGGGCAGAGCAGGAACATGCCGATGCAGTCAGTTTCTGAACACCATGGAGGCACACTGGGGTGGGCTCCCAGTATGCCACACAATCTTGGAGGGGGTATTAAACATGCCGACAGGGGGATTGGGCATCCCTGAAGTTGGATTTCTAGGGATGGTGAGAGGCAGACAGGGCGAGCTGCTGCCATGTTTATTGAAATGTTTCACCAGGCAAGGCACATAGGGGAGGCATGTCATCTGCTCCACTGCATGACGAGCTTGTCTCTGATTGCAGCGGCAAGTTTGTTTCAAGTTGGTGGTGCTGCATAAAACTTGTGTCACCGCTAGCATGCTCGCTAATTGGTGAATGAGGGAAGCACCTTCTAAAGTGTGCCCTGCATTCGCCAAAACGGACACACCTCTGCATTTCTCCTACTACCATCTCCTACAGCCACAAAATGTTGCTTGCATGTGCACAAGACAATATAAAAAGGATGATGAACCCTGTCATAACAAACGACATAAACGGCTGAATACTTCAGTAGTACCCTACTCACCCTTTAGAACCGTCATGTTCTGGTCACCACATGTAGAGTAAAAGGTAAAGTCACCAAATGGCTTAAGCACCCCCTACTGCAACTGCTAAAACATAGGGATAAACTCCAGCCAGTATGGAAGTTCTCTTCCCTTCAAGCTGACTTCTAGGCCTACTGGTCCTTATGCAACATCTGTAAAAGGAGATTCGCTCAGCTAAAAGCATATACTACCGTAACCTGCTCCGTTCTTCTACCTTAAACCCTAAAAGGTACTGGTCTCAAATCAAGGAAATCCTGGGGAGCAATAATCCCATGACTCGAAATGAAATGTTGATAAACGATACTCACTGTAATAACCCCCTTACCATGGCAAATGCCTTTAACTCCCTGTTTTCCACACTACTCATCTCCCCCCTCCATGTAACGCTACTCCCCCGATATCCCCATCCCTGTCTGCTGCTGCTGCTGCTGCTGTCCTGGCCCTTGAGCTGTTATTGGTCACTTATCTAGAAGTACTTAAGCTTCTAAAGTCGATCCCTGAGGCCAGTAGTACGGGCTCTGATGGCATCCATCCTAGTATTTTAAGGCAGTTTTCCTCTTGTCTTGCTGTACCTGTAACCAGACTTTTGAACCTCTCCATCAGCACTGCCTCTGTGCCTCTGGTCTGGAAAGTTGGCAGAACTATACCCATCTTTAAGAAAGGGGACACCAGGATCATGTCGAACTACAGGCCCATTTCCCTCCTGCCCACACTCAGCAAGCTGCTTCAGAGACTCGTTCTTCGGCAGGTCACTGCGCACCTTCTCAACTTTGACCTACAGTCCCCAGTACAACATGGCTTCAGAGCTGGGCACAGCACAACTACCACTCCCACTCAGTTTACTTGTGATGTTAAGAATAACATGGACAAGGGATTACTTACTGAAGTGGCGTTCATTGATCTTTCCAAAGTGTTTGACATGGTTCATCACTCTCTACTATTGGCCAAGCTGAACTCGCTCGATGCCTCTGATTCTACCCTCTCCTGGCTTGGCAGCTACTTTGAAAATCAGTCTCAGGCAGTCTCTTTCTGCAAGTGTCTCTCCTCGCCATCTCAATCACCTGTGTCATTCCACAGAGATCGATACTAGGCCCCCTACTTTTCTCCCTCTTCATTAATGTTATCCCTACTCCCTCTTCTCATTGCAATATTATCACGTATGCAGATGACCTGGTGCTGTACTCGGCTTTCAAGTCTATTGTTGACATCAATCTACATCTCTCCCCCACTTTTCAGATCCTTCAATCCTGGTTCTCATCCAACTACCAAGTCCTAAATGTATCCAAGACCCAGGCCATGCTCTTTAGGTCTGCTAGAAAGGTGCCCACCGAGTCCCCCAATCTCCTGGTGAGCTACTGTGATGGGACTGCTGTCTCCAACACTTCGTCCTTCAAGTGTCTTGGGGTAATGCTTGATCCAGTACTTGACTACTCTGCACATGTCAACAAGGTGTGTCTCTCAGTTAATGCCAAAATTGGTGCGGCCTACAGAGTGCGTCACTCACTCACTCCGGCTGCCAGGATCTCAGTCGCGAGAGGTGTTTTACTCCCACAACTGCTATATGCCCTGCCAGTGGTCTCTCATGCCAACATGGGAGTTCTTCGCAAATGGGATACATCTTACAACAATATTGGCAGATCTGCCCTATCGGCTTCCCGCCTAACCCATCGCTGTCTTCTCTATTCTGTTTTAAAATGGCTGTCTTCCAATGCCCTTCATTCCTAACATAGACATAGAAACATAGAGGTTGATGGCAGATAAGGATCGCAAGGCCCATCCAGTCTGCTCATTTCTTTTTCTACCTTATAAATGTGCCATCAGCCTTTGCTCTGTTAGTGGCCTATCTATTCATACTCATCTGTATTGCTCCCTTATGCCTATCCTATGCCTGTTTGAAGCCCTGCACTGTATTCATAGCCACCACTTCCTGAGGTAGGCCATTCCATGCATCCACCACTCTTTCTGTGAAAAAGAATTTCCTTATGTTCCCCCTTAATCGGCCTCCCTCTAATCTCATGCTGTGTCCTCTTGTCCTCCTATTTTTCTTATATTTAAACATGTTAGACTCTTTCACCTTGTTAATGCCCTTAAGGTGTTTGAATGTTTCAATCATATCACCTCTCTCCCTCCTTTGCTCAAGGGTATACATATTGAGCTCTGTTAATCTGTCCTCATATGTCTTCTGATGCAGTCCCTGCACCATTTTGATTGCCCTTCTCTGGACTGCCTCAATTTGGTTAATGTCCTTTTGAAGGTGTGGCCTCCAGTACTGCATGCAGTACTCCAGATGGGGCCTAACCAGTGTCTTGTAAAGAGGGATTATTACCTCCCTCTTACAACTTGTGATACCCCTACTAAGACATCCTAACATCCCCCTAGCCTTACCTACTGCTTTAGAGGTCTGCTTTGATGATTTCAGGTCATCGGTGATGATGATGCCCAAGTCTCTTTCTTCCTTGTGACTGCCAGCAACTCCTCCCAGCCTATAGGTGGCTTCAGGGTTTTCTTCCTATGTGCATGATCTTGCACTTCTTTGCATTAAATCCCAGTTTCCACTCTTCTGACCATTTTGCTAGTTTATCCAGATCTCTTCTCATTCTGCCCACCCCATCTGGATCATCTACTTTGTTGCAGATCTTGGTGTCATCTGCAAACAGACAAGTCTTACCCTCTAGTCCATCTGCCATGTCACTAATGAAGATATTGAAGAGGACTGGCCCCAGGACTGATCCCTGAGGTACCCCAATTGTGACTCACATCTCTTCTGACTGTACACCATTTACCACCACTTTCTGCTTTCTGCCCATCAACCAGTTTGCCACCCAGTTGACCAACTTCCGACCCACCCCAAGCCTACCCAGCTTATTTATCAATCTTCTATGTGGAACAGTGTTGAAAGCTTTGCTGAAGTCAAGGTAGGCAACATCAACTGCTTCCCCTTGGTCCACCACTCTGGTTACCCAGTCAAAGAAATCTATGAGATTAGTTTGACAGGACCTTCCTTTTGTAAACCTATGCAGTCTTGGATCCTGTGCTCCTATGGATTCCAGGTGTTGCACTATCCTTTCCTTAAGGAGTGCCTCCATAATCTTGCCCACTACTGAGATAAGACTGACTGGTCTGTAGTTCCCTGCCTCCTCCCTGCTACCACTCTTGTGGAGCGGGATCACATGAGCCCTTCTCCAGTCTTCTGGGACCTCTCCTGTGCTCAGAGACTCACCAAACAGTGCTGCTAATGACTCTGCTAGTTCCACCCTTAGCTCCTTAAGTACCCTGGGATGTATGCCATCAGGTCCCATTGCCTTGTCCACCCTGAGCTTAGCGAGCTCTTGTAGGACCCTTTCTTTTGTGAAGGGAGTAGTGCTCACCTCCCTCCCCCCTGTGTCCATGGTGTTGAGCTATGGGCCCTGCCCTACCTTCTCTTCAGTAAATACTAAGCAAAAATATCTATTTAGGATAGATGCTTTTACAGGGTCTTCCTCCTCACACACCCCCTTTTCTCCTTTGAGCTTAGCAATACCCCCTCTGGACTTTCTCCTTTCACTAATGTATCTATAGAAAGTCTTGTCACCTTCTTTACTGTTAGTGTTTCCTCAGTTTGGGACTTTGCCTGGCTTACTGCCTTCCCTGCTTCCCTTAGGGCAGTTTGCTATGCCTCCCTATCTTCATCACACAGTGTTCCCTAATATTTTCTGAAGGCCAGCCTTTTGGCTCTGATCTTTTCTGCTACTGTATTTGAGAACCAAAGTGGTTTCCTTCTTCTTTTGCACTTCCTTTTCTGTCTAACACAATGGGATGTTGCTTCAAGTATTGCATCCTTAATGCTTGCCCACTTTGCCTGTACCCCCTCACCTGTGTTTCTTTTTGCCAGGGCTAGCTTAACTCTGTTGGCCATCTTATCAAAGTCAGCTCCTCTGAAGTCCCATATGTCTCCTTGAAATGGGATTATTTAGATGTAGTGGCCAAATTGAACCATACCATGTGATGGTCACTGGCCCCCAGGTGACCTTCTACCTGGAGATCTGTGATCCCTTCCTTGTTAGTCAGTACTAGATCTAGGATAGCCCTACACCCTTGGGTGTTTTGTTGACTCCTTAACCAGATCTCCTTGTCTCTCCTCTCTCGGCGACATGCTCACTCCTGTCTCTCACTCCTGAACCCTTAGATCCTCTACCTCCCCATTGCTATCTGTTCAGCCATGCTCAATGAAAATGGGAGAACAAGCCTTCTCCTACTTTGCACCTAGGTTTTGGAACTCTCTCCCCATCCATGTCAGGAACTCCTCATCTCACCTTACATTTAAGCATGCCCTATTTTCCCACCTCTTTGCTATTGATAACTGTGATTGCACTTAACTTCTGCTCTGTCTCTCTACCTAGATTATGTCTCTCTACTTTGACGATCAGCTTCTGACCTGCCCATCCTTCAGAATTTGCCTTTTGTAACTAGTGTCTCTAACTGTCTGCTTCTCCCACTCCTAGTCCTAATGTCTGTTAGGGTACCTACCTGCCTGTTTCTTACAGCTAGGCCTATCAGACTGGCCAACATTGCTTGTTTTCGTTTGAATGTATGTTGCAATAGCTTGACTACCGTTGGTGTTTTCCATCAGGTGTAATCTATTTGGTGGCTGTCTTCTGTCATTTTATTTGTTAGACAGTTCTCCTGCACTGAGTATCGGATTGTGTATCACAGCTGTATTGGATATTGCACTCTTACTATATTGTTATATTGTACTGTCCCGGGTCATGCCTGAAAATAGGCAGGATGTTTTGTCTAGTGCACTTACCCAATTACCAAAAGCTAATAAATAAATGCTTTATATTGATCGACAGAGATTATACAACCTGATCTACCATGAAGGGAGAGATGATCTATAAGATCTCTGATTATCATTAAAGCATGCTGTATTTTTCTGTTTGATGAACTACAAAATTGTAGGGGGGACAACACTAAACTAGAGTAGCTGTTTAGCCTATTGTTTAGAATTTAAGCTAATATTTTGTAATCTGAATTTAAAATAGTAATAGGTCTCCAGTTTTGAATGAAGTTCTTGTTCCCAGATTTGAATAAAAAAATGAATAACCCTTCTGTAAAACAAGGGGAATAACATTTACTGACAAAAAATACAGAAAAATGATTTCTAAGCATTCAGACAACTCTCTTGAAAAAGATTTATAAAATTCATTTGGTAAACCATCTGAACCTGGAGAGGTCCCATTTTTTAGAGACTTAGTTGCCTGTTGAATTTCTGTAGCGCTAGTGGGCTTGGTCATGTCCTGAGTGGTGTCCAAGTAAACAGGGATGTTTATGTCATGCAAAAAAGTTTTAATGGCTGCCTCAGAAGGGGGCTCTGGGGGAGCATATGAATAAGTGAATTATCTTATTATTCTATAAAATCCTGCAATAGAATGTGTTGTGATCCCATCCTTGTCCACTAGAGCTGCCATTGAGGTAGTGTCTTTAAATTGTTTGCAAGCCTCACAAGAGTCACCATATGGAGATTTTTGGGTCCCATTTTGTTACTTTGCCTTTATGGTATTTGCTCTACCATATTGATAAAGTTTCATATCTGCCTTTAATTTATCAGTTTGGGTTGTATAATCCTACCTAGTAGTATTGGTAAGGGAATATAAATTTTGTAGCTGCTGCCTAAGCTGTAAATATTTGAGGAACTTGGCAATCTCTTTGTGTTTCCCATATTTCAAAAACCAGGGTTTAAAACTGACCTATGAATCGACCCACCAATCTCCTAAATTAGTATAAAAAAAACAGACAGAAACCCTGGCCTTTGATATTTCCCCAGTACTGGCCATGACCTGTGGGTCTGTTAAGCGGAGGAGTTCAGTTTCCATCTGTTTTTATGTTTTGGTTCGATGGGGGATTCTTTGAAAGTGCATACTAACAGCAAGTGATCAGAAAATTCTATGGCCCAGATATTCAAAAGGGTTGCGCCATGCGCAACAGGGTTGCGCCATGCGCAAGTCCAAAATGCGCCATTCTGCGATATTCAGCAGGAGGCAGTTACGCCACTGGCACCAGGTTGCGCCAAGAGAGCAATGCAAATGAATGCATGCTCAACAGGAGGGGGAGGATCCATGCATAACCTCGCAACCCGATATTCAGTCGGGTTGCACAGAGTTGTGCATCGCAACAAACTCGCCCGCACAAGCTGAGCCAAAAAAGGCTTAAGTCGAGGGTCACCCACAGGTGAGCTGCTGCATTGCAGGGTGCAGCACAGCAGCTGCCACCCTGGCTGGCCCCAACTCGCTCCCTGTTCCTCTCCACCAGCCCGATCGCGGGCAGTACACGTCTGTCCCCCCCACATCCCACAGCCCGATCACGGGCAGGGCTGTAGCTCTGCACCACGGGCGGCAGCCCCACCGACAGTCAGTTGGCGGCGGGCGGGGCGGCAGGCGGTGGATGGTCGCCTCCCGCCGCCGGGGGGAGCGGGTGGAGGGGTTCGTGGGTGGGTGGGGGACACTAGACACCAGGGAGATGTTTGGGGGTTCTGCTGTGACATTCTGCCCGCGATCAGGCTTTACGGTCCACTGGACCACCAGGGAGTTATTCGGGTTGGGGAGGGTTACATTCTGCCCGTGATCGGGCACTGGGGGTTTATACAGGTTCTGCCCACGATCGGGCTGTGGTGATGTTGGGGGCGACATGTATGTGTTCTGCCCGCGATCGGGCTGTGGGAGGTGTGGAGGGGCATGTAATCGCATGCCCGCGATCGGGCTGTGGGAGTGTGGGGCATGTAACTGTGATGCTCCGCGATTGGTTGTAGTGTAAGGCTGTCCTCGGCGGCTGCTGCCTGGCAGGGTGGCCAGGAGCAAGTCCTCGGGATCGGCACCTACATGCAAATGGTATGCAATGGGGCTATAAAGAGATGCAATGGCCCCCTGCGCCTTTGCATAAATTATGGCCCCATTTGCATGTCACCTTTGAATATCGGAAATTTGCGATGGCGCAATGGTACTTGGCGCCACCGCAAGTTGAATGCTCAACTCTGGCAACTTGCGGAAGAGGTTCCACTGGGCCACATGCAGTGTTGTGGTTGGTGATATTCAAAGGAGTTGCTCAACAGCGCAACTCCTTTGAATATCACCCCGGCCACACCCCTGCACAACTATTTTGAGCAGCGCAGGGGCTTGCGCCTCAGACTGGCGCAGTTTGAATATCTGGGCCTATAGGTATTATTTGAAATTGAACTTTCGGCAGATTTTTTCAAATAAACATATGGTCTATGGTAGATGTATATTTATTTCTCTTGTAGGTAAACTTAGGGCCAGATAGATGGTATTTACTACAATCTATTAAGTCAGCAGTATCCACTATTTTCTGTACGGCATTAGAATCACAATACGTTTTTCGTCTATTTCTTGAGGTTTAGCAGATTTGGTTTTAATGTCACAGTTAAAATCCCCACATAGGAAAGTCTTATAAGAGGTTACTAAAATGGGTTGTAGAGTGGTTAGTAAAGTTACTCTTTCAACTTTAGTCTGTGGACTGTAAACATTAAACAGTCTGCAATCCATTGTCTTCCATGGACCATCTACTATTAGTACTCTTCCCAGGATAAGATCTATCAAGTTGGTGAGGGTAAAATGGTATGAATTAAATATGATGCCCACACCTTCTGCACTATCTGGACCAAAGGACCAATAGGAGGGACCCCACAACCATTCCTCCTGAAACAAACTTGCATGGTCACTGGTAAACATCAGTGTCTATTGTAAAAAACATATGTCTTACGTAGCATCATGTACATAGTTAAAAACAACCTGACATTTAATGGTATTTAATAAACTGAACATTTCATGATCCCACATGCAAGGGAGCCACAGTCAGATGTTATTAGCCCTTACAAATCCTTTTTTCTCTTCTTTTTCTTTTTCTTTTTCCCTTTGTAGCCTACCAAATCTTGGCTCTGAGTGGTGTGGTCTATTACAGGTGGCTGGGAATCAGAGTCCCCCTGCTCCATTTCTGAATCCCCCCATTGCATAGCCAGTACAGCAAAGACGTTTTCAGATTCAAATTCCACAGGAGGTAGGGGTGGTTGAGGTTTAATGTTTCTGGATGATCTTCTCCTAGGTAGAGGTTTAGGAGAGCATGGAGTGGGGCTTTACTAACATTATCCTTTAGATCAGTGTAGCACACGGGCACTAAGGTACCGGGAGGGTTGATAGGAGGTGGGCACCTGCTGTGTAGGTGTCTCTTGTTTTACGAGTATAGCCGGTGGTTTATTCTTGGATTCCAATGGAGGGGGTTGGGTCTAGGAAGGGGTGGTCTGTGGGTTTAGATTCATGGGCTAAAGCAGAGTCTTGTGCCTGCTGAATCATCAGTTCTGGACTCATGCAGGATGCTTTATTTTTGGCTGCCCAAGGGCATTCTGCGAAAACGTGACCGGGTTCCTCACAGAGGTCACACTTGGTGTGATTCACACATTGGAAAGCTACATGGCCAATCTCACCACATTTATCACAGTAGGGTATGTCACAGGATCTAGAGAGATGGGTTCTGGAACAGCATTTATAGCATGCCCTGGGCTGGCCCACATAAAAGCAGACCCCCCCCCGATCCCTTCCTAGCATAAAGAAATTGGGGATGTGGTCTATGCTAGAGTCAGATTGCCACAATCTCACTTTATATTTCCAAGCCCCCAGTCCAGAGCATCTCTGTATCAAGAATAATCACTCCGGGGTGCTAAGTACCTCACATTTCTGGGATAACCAGTAAGTGACGTCCTCCACATGGACCCTCTTGTTATGTAACATGATCATAACAAATTTAATAAGGGGTTTGGTTAAAGGGATAACCAAAAAGGGGGTCCATATGTGGAAGAACTTAACCTGGTTATGGCTTTCCGAGAACAAATCCAGTGCATGAGCAGAACGAAAGGTGACATCATAGTTATCTTTGCCTGAGATGTTAATAAAGGCGAAGACTTCCCTAGGGGAAAAATGTAAGGAGTTTTTCAACAACAATTTTTCCACATGATATCTGTCCGACCTGTTTTCTAAACTGCCTTTATAGCAAATTCTGACAGCATTCCTCCTGGGAGCAGCCTCTTTTTTTATTTTAGAAAATAAATCTGAGAGTAGAGGTTTCTGGTGTAAAGGTGACCCCTGGTTCTCGTCCCCAGTACTTGGGCTGGGGTCATTTGGAATGTCTACATCTTTGGAACAGACGATATGTTTCTTTGAATCTGCATCCTTAACAGGTGGAGTGGTTGGTTTGGCAAAGCCCGTATTCTCAGTGTTCAGTTTTGCTGGTACTACGGAATCTTGTAGATGTGTACTAGGAAGAAGTGCTGGTACCTGTAATGGTATGGTTGGATGCCATTCAGGAGTGCTTTGTGTAAAATTCAGCTTTGGGTCCCATTCCAGATCAGGCAGCCAAGTCCCACTAGGAGTTCACTTCCAGCCTGCTTCACTTAGAGCTTTTTGGGGTGATCAAGGGTTGCAGGGAGACATTTGCGGGACCTGTAAAATAAAAGCAGCTTTTATCGCAGCTGTGGTCGACTGAGCCACTGAGGCCATAATGACTTGGGGGGAGCTTCCTGACTTTCATCCGGAAAGGGTGCAGTTTCAGTTGGAATGTTTCTTTTAGTCAATGTCAGTGCAGTGCGTTTCTCTTTTATATCTTCCCTCACCCCAGTTAGAGTCCCATGCAGTCAACAAAAAAGTGGTAGTACCCTCCTGTGTAAAGTTAGATTTTTGGTAATTAATTTCTCTCTCTTTCATATTAGGAACTTGATGTTCAATTTGCAGTGGTGTGTTTTGAAACACAAACCCTGTTAGTTTTGAGAGCGTTTCCAACTTGTGTCATCCCACCTCCAGCCATGACACTCTCAGCACCTCTTCGTCCTGACAGATTAGTAGTCACCCGTTAATCAAATTTGTCATGCCCTGAGGCAACATAACCATGTTCATCCGGGAACACCCCTTCACATTGTCATGCAGCTTTTGGCACATGCTTTCAACAGCACTACTGCTGCCAGGTGTTTGAACTGTCAATACATTTAAAGCCATAGTAAGAGGAGGAGAAAATATGCTGACTGACTCACCTGGCCCCGTGGCGTCCTTTGATACTTCTGCATCATAGAAAACTGGGAGCTGCCTGACAAGTGGGCCTGGAGTTTTGACAGGTGTTCTTCCAGCCTGGAAGGAAGCAAGCTGAGCCATCAAGTGATCTTTTTCCTGGGTATGCCTGTGATTTTCATCTTATATTTGCTGCAATAAGGTTCTTTCTGGATTTGTACACATATTTGGGTGTGTGCTGTGCATTTGATCCACAAGAGTGCTGGTTTGGCTTAAATCCTCAGTAGAGACAAAAATCTCCATATTACCCTCGTCTTTCAATTCTGAAGAAATTTCCTTATCTTCCACGACCTCTAGCAACTCAAGGAAAGAGGAGGAGGTTGGCTCCCCTACCTCTGGGACATCCACTTCCTCCAGAGATCCACTCAGTGTAGCTATTTCTAACAGACAGCAGCTCCTCCTGCCAAAAAGTAGGGGAATATTTTATTAATAACACATAAGAGCACATAATGCAAAGGATAAGGGAGAAAAAAGACAATGACTACAATTAACAATTCATTGTAGGAATTTTACACGTTAAATCACTTGAATATCAACTTTTTTTAAAATTATGTCGTAAACCAACTACATCAATATGTAACCCCCTATTACCTACATCTTACGCTCCTTTCATATTTATTTAAATTTTATAAAAAAAAGGAGACCGCTCCACCACATCTTAACACTTGACATTGGATGATGTCTAAATTCATAATCACATATGTTTTGCAAACCATTTTCACATACTAATTGAAAAGTGTTATATGACATCAGTCTTTGTTGTAATACCTACTGACATCTAGCATTCCATAAATTAAATTTTAAATAAGAAAAAAGAATATGTAATGAGGTGACATCATATTTCTGCAGTGCCTGAGGATAGATCCCAAGTATAATGCTATCATAATTTAAGTTAGCTAGCCATGAAAGGTGCAATACCTGAGCCAAATATTTCCATAAACCTTTGGAATATTCACATTGGAACAAAAAATGTTCCATGGTTTCTTCTGGTGCTATACAGGTGGGATATGGACAATACCTTTCCTATATCACTTTATGCTTATTATTTCCTCTAACTGAACATCTGTGGTACACACAGAGCCATACAGTTTCCCAAATGTGGGGGGAAATTCATGAAGAATTTAGAAGATGTAACACCCTAGAATTATTTTGTGCTGGACAGTTTTTAAAAGCCAGAGATTCTGTAAGTAAGGTGTCCATAACAAATTTATACAACCGGGAAATACCCAAATCATGGACCAAACGTTTGGGTGCATTCCATTTCCTAATTTTCTGAGCCGTTTGCTGTATACTGGATGGGTAAGTAAAAAATGTGTCTGTTTGGGCAGAGTAGATTCCCATATCTCAAAAAACCTTTCCTGCTTATTCAAAATCAATTTCTTAGTTATTGTGTCCCCCTGTGTGATGCCAATTTTAAAGGTTTGGGGCCAAAAAAGAACATGACGAAAAACCACTGGCTCAATTGTCCCAAAACCACCTTTCCTTGGTTACCAAAAGCTAATAAATAAATAAACACTTTATATTGATTGACAGAGATTATACAGCCTTATCTACCATGAAGGGAGAGATGATCTATAAGATCTCTGATTATCATTAAAGCATGCTGTATTTTTCTGTTTGGTAAACTGCAAAATTGTAGGGGGGGTAACACTAAACTAGAGTATCATTTTAGCCTATTGTTTAGAATTTCAGCTAATATTTTATAATCTGAATTTAAAATAGTAATAGGTCTCCAGTTTTAAATGAAGTTCTTGTCCCCAGATTTGAATAAAAAATTAATAACCCTTCTGTAAAGATAGGAGAATAATATTTACTGACAAAAAATACAGAAAAATGATTTCTAAGCATTCAGACAGTTCCCTTGAAAAAGATTTATAAAATTCGTTTGGTAAACCGTCTGAACCTGGAGAGGTCCCATTTTTTAGAGACTTAGTTGCCTGTTGAATTTCTGTAGCACTAATGGGCTTGGTCATGCCCTGAGAGGTGTCCAAGTAAACAGGGATGTTTATGTCATGCAAAAAAGTTTTAATGGCTGCCTCCGAAGGGGGCTCTGGGGGAGCTTATGAATAAGTGAATTCTATTGTTATTCTATAAAGTCCTGCAATAGAATGTGTTGTGATCCCATCCTTGTCCACTAGAGCTGCCATTGAGGTAGTGTCTTTAAATTGTTTGCAAGCCTCACAGGAGTCAGCATATGGAGATTTTTGGGTCCCATTTTGTTGCTTTGCCTTTATGGTATTTGCTCTACCATATTGATTAAGTTTCATATCTGCCTTTATCAGTTTGGGCTGTATAATCCTACCTAGTAGTATTGGTAAGGGAATATAAATTTTGTAGCTGCTGCCTAAGCTGTAAATATTTGAGGAATTTGGCAATCTCTTTGTGTTTCCCATATTTCAAAAACCAGGGTTTAAAATCGGCCTATGAATCGACCCACCAATCTCCTAAATTAGTATATAAAAAACTGACAGAAACCCTGGCCTTTAATATTTCCCCAGTACTGCCCGTGACCTGTGGGTCTGTTAAGCTGGAGGAGTTCAGTTTCCTTCTGTTTTTATGTTTTGGTTCAATGGGGGATTCTTTGAAAGTACATACTAACAGCAAGTGATCAGAAAATTCTATAGGTATTATTTGAAATTGAACTTTCGGCAGATTTTTTGAAATAAACATATGGTCTATAGTAGATGTATATTTATTTCTCTTGTAGGTAAACTTAGGGCCAGATAGATGGTATTTACTACAATCTAGTAAATCAGCAGTATCCTCTATTTTCCGTACGGCATTAGAATCACAATACCTTTTTTGTCCATTTCTTGAGGTTTAGCAGATTTAGTTTTAATGTCACAGTTAAAATCCCCACATAGGAAAGTCTTATAAGAGGTTATTAAAATGGGTTGTAGAGCAGTTAGTAAACTTACTCTTTCAACTTTAGTCTGTGGACTGTAAACATTACACAGTCTGCAATCCTTTGTCTTCCATGGACCATCTACTATTAATACTCTTCTCGGGATAAGATCTATCAATTTGGTGAGGGTAAAATTGTATGAATTAAATATGATGCCCACACCTTCTGCACTATCTGGGCCAAAAGACCAATAGGATGAGCCCCACAGCCATTCCCCCTGAAAAAACCTTGCATGGTCACTGGTAAACATCCATGTCTCTTGTAAAAAACATATGTCTTATGTAGCGTCATGTACATAGTTAAAAACAACCTTACGTTTAATGGTATTTAATAGACTGAACATTTAATGATCCCACATGTAAGGGAGCCACAGTCAGATGTTATTAGCCCTTACAAATCCTTTTTTCTCTTCTTTATCTTTTTCCCTTTGTAGCCTACCAAATCTTGGCTCTGAGTGGTGTGGTCTATTACAGGTGGCTGGGAATCAGAGTCCCCCTGCTCCATTTCTGAATCTCCCCGTTGCATAGTCAGTACAGAAAAGATGTTTTCAGATTCAAATTCCACTGGAGGTAAGGGTGTTTGAGGTTTAATGTTTCTGGATGTTCTTCTCCTAGGCAGAGTTTTAGGAGAGCGTGGGGGCTTTCTAACATCATCCTTCAGATCAGTGTAGCACACGGGCACTAAGGCACCGGGGGGATGATAGGAGATGGGCACCTGCTGTGTAGGTGTCTCCTGTTTTATGAGTATAGCCAGTGGTTTATTCTTGGATTCCAATGGAGGGGTGGGATCTAGGAAGGGGTGGTCTGTGGGTTTAGATTCATGGGCTAAAGCAGAGTCTTGTGCCTGCTGAATCAGCGGTTCTGGACTCATACAGGATGCTTTATTTTTGGCTGCCCAAGGGCATTCTGTGAAAACATAACCGGGTTCCTCACAGAGGTCACACTTGGTGTGATTTATGCATTGGTAAGCTATATGGCCAATCTCACCACAATTATCACAGTGGGGTTTGTCAAATGATCTAGAGAGATGGGTTCAGGAACAGCATTTATAGCATGATCTGGGCTGGCCCACATAAAAGCAGACCCCCCCCGATCCCTTCCTAGCATAAAGGAATTGGGGATGTGGTCTATGCTGGAGTCAGATTGACACAATTTCACTTTATAGTTCCAAGCCCCCAGTCCAGAACATCTCTGTATTGAGACTCACTTCCTGGGTGCTAAGTACCTCACATTTCTGGCGTAACCAGTAAGTGACGTCCTCCACGTGGACCCCCTCGTTATGGAACATGATCATAACAAATTTGATAAGGGGTTTCTTTAAAGGGATAACCAAAAAGGGAGTCCATAAGGGGAAGAACTTAATCTGGTTATACCTTTCCCAGAACAAATCCAGTGCATGGGCAGAATGAAAGCTGTCGTCATAGAAACATAGAAACATAGAAGTTGACGGCAGATAAGGACCGCAAGGCCCATCCAGTCTGCCCATTTCTTTTTCTACCTTATAAATGTGCCATCGGCCTTTGCTATGTCAGTGACCTATCTATTCATAGTCATTTGTATTGCTCCCTTATGCCTATCCCATGCCTGTTTGAAGCCCTGCACTGTATTCATAGCCACTACTTCTTGTGGTAAGCCATTCCATGCATCTACCACCCTTTCTGTGAAAAAGAATTTCCTCACATTCTTAATCGGCCTCCTCTAATCTCATGCTGTGTCCTCTTGTCCTGCTATTTTTCTTATATTTAAACATGTTAGACTCTTTCACCTTGTTTATGCCCTTAAGGTGTTTAAATGTCTCGATCATATCACCTCTCTCCTCCTTTGCTCAAGGGTATACATATTGAGCTCCTAATCTGTCCTCATATGTCTTCTGATGCAGTCCCTGCACCATTTTGGTTGCCTTCTCTGGACTGCCTCAATTTGGTTAATGTCCTTGTGAAGGTGTGGCCTCCAATACTGCACGCAGTACTCCAGATGGGGCCTAACCAATGTCTTGTACAGAGGGATTATTACCTCCCTCTTACGACTTGTGATACCCTACTAATACACCCTAACACCCCTCAGCCTTACCTACTGCTTTAGAGGTCTGCTTGGATGATTTCAGGTCATCAGTGATGATGATGCCCAAGTCTCTTTCTTCCTTTGTGACTGCTAGCAACTCCCTCCCAGCCTATAAGTGGCTTCAGGGTTTCTCTTCCCTATGTGCATGATTTTGCACTTCTTTGCATTAAATCCCAGTTGCCACTCTTCTGACCATTCTGCTAGTTTATCCAGATCTCTTCTCATTCTGCCACCCCATCTGGATCATCTACTCTGTTGCAGATCTTGGTGTCATCTGCAAACAGACAAGCCTTTACCTCTAGTCCATCTGCTAGGTCACTAATGAAGATGTTGAACAGGACTGGCCCCAGGACTGATCCCTGAGGTACCCCACTTGTGACTTGCATCTCTTCTGACTGTATACCATTTACCACCACTCTCTGTTTTCTGCCAGTCAACCAGTTTGCCACCCAGTTGACCAACTTCTGACCCACCCTGAGCCTACCTAGCTTATTTATCAATCTTCATGTGGAACAGTGTCAAAAGCTTTGCTGAAGTCAAGGTAGGTGACATCAACTGCTCCCCTTGGTCCACCACTCTGGTTACCCAGTCAAAGAAATCTATGAGATTAGTTTGACAGGACCTTCCTTTGTAAACCCATGCTGTCTTGGATCCTGTGCCCCTATGGATTCCAGGTGTTGCACTATCCTTTCCTTAAAGGTGCTTCCATAATCTTGCCCACTACTGAGGTAAGACTGCCGGTCTGTAGTTCCCGCCTCCTCCCTGCTACCACTCTTGTGGAGTGGGATCACATGAGCCCTTCTCCAGTCTTCTGGGACCTCTCCTGTGCTCAGAGACTCACTAAACAATTCTGCTAATGGCTCTGCTAGTTCCTCCTTTAGCTCCTTAGTACCCTGGGATGTATGCCATCAGGTCCCATTGCCTTATCCACCTGAGCTTAGCAAGCTCTTGTAGGACCCTTTCTTTTGTGAAGGGAGTAGTGCTCACCTCCCTCCCCCCTGTGTCCATGGTGCTGAGCTGTGGGCCCTGCCCTACCTTCTCTTCAGTAAATACTGAGCAAAAGTATCTATTTAGGATAGATGCTTTTGCAGGGTCCTCCTCCTCACATGCTCCCTTTTCTCCTTTGAGCTTAGCAATACCCCCTCTGGACTTTCTCCTTTCACTAATGTATCTATAGAAAGTCTTGTCACCTTCTTTTACTGTTTGTGCTAGTGTTTCCTCAGTTTGGGACTTTGCCTGCCTTACTGCCTTCCCTGCTTCCCTTAAGGCAGTTTGGTATGCCCCTATCTTCATCCCGCTGTGTTCCTTTGTATTTTCTGAAGGCCAGCCTTTTGGCTCTGACCTTTTCTGCTACTGTATTTGAGAACCAAAGTGGTTTCCTTCTTCTTTGCACTTCCTTTCTGTCTAACACAATGGGATGTTGCTTCAAGTATTGTATCCTTAATGCTTGCCCACTTTGCCTGTACCTCCTCACCTGTGTTTCTTTTTGCCAGGGCTAGCTTAACTCTGTTGGCCATCTTATCAAAGTCAGCTCCTCTGAAGTCCCATATTTTTGCCTTGGAATGGGATGATTTAGATGTAGTAGCCAAATTGAACCATACCATGTGATGGTCACTGGCCTCCAGGTGACCTTCTACCTGGAGATCTGTGATCCCTCTTTGTTAGTCAGTACTAGATCTAGGATAGCCCTGTCTCTTGTGGGTTGCTGTACCAGTTGTTTGAGGCCCTCCCCTGCAGGAATCCACTATGAGTCTAGTTCTGGCAGATGTTCCTGCTGGTATTGACCAATCTGTATCTGGCATGTTGAAGTCTCCCATTATCAGAACCTCCTTTAGCTGTCATGTTTTGTATATCTTCTAACAGTAATGTGTCTATGTCCTCCCTCTGGTCTGGTGTAGACAACCCCAGTTCTTATGGCTGTCCCATTTCCTGTTTCCAGGGTGACCCACAGTTCTTCTGGCTCCTTATGTGTATTCTGAATTTCTGTAGCTTTGATATTTTCATTAACATACAGGGCCACTCCTCCCCCCCTTTTTGCACCTCGGTCTCTTCTGAACAATACATAGCCAGGTACTGAAGTCTCCCAAGTGTGGTTACTGGTAAACCACGTCTCACTAATTGCTACTATGTCCAGTTTAGCCTCTGACATTATTGCCTGCAGGTCTGGGATCTTATTTCCCAGGCTGTGAGCATTTGTGTACATGATTTTCCATTGGCCAGATTTTGGTGTGTTAGTTGTTGGGTGAGGTTTGGCATTACCCCTGTGCATCGTATGGGGAGACAAACCTTTTTTCTTACCTGGTGATGCAAATGAACTGCAAACACACTGAATTCCAGTTTGACCACTAGCTGAGGGGGGAGGGGTGTTCTTCCCATTCAACGTATGGGGTGCTGCACCCCTCTCCCCATTTGCTAGTTTAAATATTCTGCAAAGACGTCAAACTTCTGCCCCAATGCACTGACTCCCTCTTTAGTCAGATGCAGTCCATCAAATTTAAAGAACTTTCGCTCCCAGAACTGTTGCCAGTTCCTACAAATCTGTGTCCTTTTCCTGGCACCAGTCCTTGAGCCACTTGTTTAGCTCCCCTATCTCCCCTTCTCTGACCTTCCGTCCATCTGCCCCTTCTCCCAGACTGGCAGGATCTCAGAAAAGGAGATGCGGACGAAATAGATGATAGTTTGTCACCCAGCCTAGTCAGGTGTTCCTTGGTCTCCACAACTGACCGGTGGCAGATCATTAGTCCCTATGTGTACTAGGACATCAATGTTTTCTCCTGCTTTGTGAACAATTTAGTAATGCGGTCAGTGTCTCTCCATGCTGATGTACCTGGGAGACATCTGACCATCACCCTGGCTGGAGATGGGTATCAACTCCCGAATCATGGAGTCTCCTATGATCAGAAGTTTTTTGGATTTCCTTTGTGCTTGTTTAGTTTTGGTTCCTGATTTGGGTGAGTATTGTTGTGCTAGCTCCTGTGCCGCAGTGTCCTGCTCTGCAGTGTCTTCTGCCTCTTTATTTGATTTCAGAGATAGAGGCAGATACCTGTTTGTAGTGTTTATATGGTTTTTGGAGGTAATGTGTTGGAGAGCAGAGAGTGATGGGGCACCTGATTTGCTCCTCCTAACCACCTGCCAACCTCCTGGACCAACTACCCTCTGCGGTTGAGGTTTTTCTGTTGGATGCTGGGGAAATGGCGGGTGGTTCTTATAATGTATTTCCTCTTCAATATGAAATTTGAGGCGTGCAATCTCTGCCCATGCTGCCCGGAGCTGAGACCTAAGATCTCCAAAGGCCCAGCATGTAGGACAGTGTCCTAAGTCATAGTTATCTTCGCCTGAGATGTTAATAAGGGTGAAGACTTCCCTAGGGGAAAAATGTAAGGAGTTTTCCAACAACAATTTTCCCACATGATGTCTGTCCAGCCTGTTGTCTAAACTGCCTTTATAGCAAATTCTGACTGCATTCCTCCTGGGAGCAGCCTCTTTTTTTATTTTAGAAAATAAAATCTGAGCGTAGAGGTTTCTGGTGTAAAGGTGACCCTGGTTCTCATCCCCAGTACTTGGGCTGGGGTCATTTGGAATGTCTACATCTTTGGGACAGATGATATGTTCCTTTGAATCTGCATCCTTAACAGATGGAGTGGTTGGTTTGGAAAAGCCCGTATTCTCAGTGATCAGTTTCGTTGGTACTACGGAATCTTGTAGATGTGTACTAGGAAGAAGTTCTGGGACCTGTTATCGTATGGTTGGATGCCATTCAGGAGTGCTTTGTGTAAAATTCAGCTTTGGGTTCCTTTCCAGATCAGGTAGCCAGGTTCCACTAGGATTTCGCTTCCAGCCTGCTTCACCTAGAGCTCTTTGGGGTGACCAAGGGTTGCAGGGAGACATTTGCGGGGCCTGTAAAGTAAAAGCTACTTTTTTTACAACTGTGGTCGACTGAGCCACTGAGGCCATAATGACTTGGGGGAGCTCCCTGACTTTCATCCGGAAAGGGTGCAGTTTCAGTAGAAATGTTTCTTTTAGCCAATGTCAGTGCAGTACGTTTCTCTTTTATATCTTCCCTTGCCCCAATTAGAGCCCCATGTAGTGAACAAAAAAGTGGTAGTTCCCTCCTGTATAAAGTTAGATTTTTGGTAACTAATTTCTCTCTCTTTTATATTAGGAACTTGATGTTCAATTTGCAGTGGTGTGTTTCGAAACATAAACCCTGTCAGTTTTGAGAGCATTTCCGACTTAAGTGTCATCCCACCTCCAGCTGTGACACTCTCAGCACCCCTTAGTCCTGACAGATTAGTAGTCGCTCATTTGTCAAATTTATCATTCATGCCCTGAAGTAACATAAACAGCACCATGTTCATCCATGGTCACCCGTTTCACATTGTCATGCGGCTTTTGGCACATGCTTACAACAGTGCTACTGCTGCCAGCTGTTTGAACTGTCAATGTATTTGAAGCCATAGTAAGAGGAGGAGAAAGCATGCTTGCTGACTCACCTGGCAACACGGCATCCTTTGATGCTTCTGCATCATAGAAAACTGGGAGCTGCCTGACAAGCGGGCCTGGAATTTTGACAGGTGTTCTTCCAGCCTGGAAGGAAGCAAGCTGAGCCGTCAAGCAATCTTTTTCCTGGTTATGCCTGCCATTTTCATCTTGTATTTGCTGCAATAATGTTCCTTCTGGATTTGTAGACATATTTGGGTGTGTGCTGGGCATTTGATCCACAAGAGTGCTGGTTTGGCTTAAATCCTCTGTAGAGACAAAAATCTCCATATTACCCTCGTCTTTCAATTCTGAAGAAATGTTCTCATCTTCCACGACCTCTAGCAACTCAAGGGAAGGGGAGGAGGTTGGCTCCCCTACCTCTGGGACATCCACTTCCTCCACAGCCCCACTCAAAGTGGCCATTGCTCATAGACAGCAGCTCCCCCTACCAAACAGTAGGGGAATATTTTATTAATAACACATAAGAGCACATAACACAAAGGATAAGGGATAAAAAAAGACAATAACTACTATTAACAATTAATTGTAGGAATTTACAAGTTAAATCTCTTGAATATCAACTTTTTTTTAAATTATGTCAGAAACCAACTACATCAATATGTAACCCCCATTACCTACATCTTACTCTCTTTTAATTTTTATTTAAATTTTATAAAAAAAAGGAGACCACTCCACCACATCTTAACACTTGACATTGGATGATGTCGAAATTCATAATCATATATGTTTTGTAAACCATTTTCACAAAAAAATCAACAAGTGTCATATGACATCAATCTTTGTTGTAATACCCACTGACATCTAGCATTCCATAAATAAAATTTTAAACAGGAAAAAAGAACATGTAATTAGGTGATGTCATATTTCTGCAGTGCCTGAGGATAGATCCCAAGTATAATGCTATCATAATTTAAATTAGCTAGCCATGAAAGGTGCCATACCTGAGCCAAATATTTCCATAAACTTTTGGAATACTCACATTGGGACAAAAAATATTCCATGGTTTCTTCTGGTGCTATACAGGTGGGATATGGACAAGACCTTTCCTCTATCACTTTATGCTTATTATTTCCTCTAACTGAAAGTCTGCAGTACACACAGAGCCATACAGTTTCCCACATATACGGGGGAATTTATGAAGTATTTAGAAGATGTAACACCCCAGAATTATTTTGTGCTGGATAGTTTTTAAAAGCCGGAGATTCTGTAAATAAGGTGTCCATAACAAATTTATACAACCGGGAATTACCCAAATCAAGGACCAAACATTTGGGTGCATCCATTTCCTAATTTTCTGAGCCAGTTGCTGAATCCTGGATGGGTTAGTATAAAATTTATCTGTTTGGGCAGGGTAGATTCCCATATCTCAAAAAACCTTTCCAGATTATTCAAAATCCATTTCTTAGTTATTGTGTCCCCCTGTGTGATGCCAATTTTAAAGGTTTGGGACCAAAAAAGAACATGACAAACAACCACTGGCTCTATCATCCCAAGACCACCTTTCTCTTTAGCCAAATCTGTATATATTCGTTTAATGGGATTAAGCCGACTTCCCCACAACATTTGAAAAAACAAACAATATAACTGTTTCAAACTGAGGAGGGAGGGAGAAAATCATAATGGTGTACAATAGACTAGTGATTAAAAATGTTTTAATAATAGCAGTTGTTTAAGTTTAGATAATTTCCATCTTTTCCATCTTTGTACCTTTAGATCACAGCTCATAACTGTCCTCTCCCAGTTATAAGAACCTGTATCCATGTTAGAAAAATATAATCCTAAAATTCTAATTGGTTCCTGCCCCAGTTTTATTCCTGCAATGTGAGTCACATTTTTTTGTTCCAAACCTAAACAAAACCCAGCACATTTTTCTATACTCAGTTTTGCCTCGGAAACCCCCTCATATGTAGCTATGTCCTGCAGCATATACAAAATGCTAGTTTTTGTTTCTGCAAATAAACAAATATCATCTGCATAGGTGAGAATCCATACCTCAACTGATGTCTGCAAACTTCGGAACCCTTGTATTCCAGTTCTATGTGTAATACTACGAATTAAAGGAGCTAGTGAAAAAATATACAACAAGGGACTTAGGGGACATCCCTGCCTAACCCCCTCCATTATTTTTAGTTCAGGGCCTAATTTGCCAAATATGATTGGGGAGGATGTGCCAGAAGAATATAACATTTGTAACCACTGAACAAATTGTGCTGGCACGCCATAATGGAGTAGGGTCAAAAACCAAAATTGGTGGTTAACCCAATCAAAGGCTTTACTGAGATCAAGTAATAATAGAAACCCAGTGTGACTATGTTGTTTATACAAATTAATAATTTCCATTATTAGGATGAGAGCCTGCTGGATTTTTTGTCCTGGAAGTCCACAGAACTGAGTGGGGTATAAAACCTGTGAGACATATTTCCTCAAATGAATATTTAAAATAGTAGAAAGAAGTTTGAAATCCATATTTAGGAGACTTATTGGTCTCCAATTTGCAATAAGTGTTCTGTCACCAGATTTAAACAGAAAAATTACCAGACCTTTAATAAAATATTGTGGAATCTGACCCTACTAGAGAAAAAATGTATACACTTTGCTAAGGCATAGAGCCAATTCATTTGAAAAAGTTTTATAAAGTTCATATGTTAGACCATCCTCACCAGGTGATGAATTCAATTTAGATATTTTAATAGTCTCAAGGATCTCAGAAGTGGTTATATCACAGATTACATTTTTTGCTAAATGTTTATCAGTAGTATGTTATACAGAAGAAAGATAATGCAATATAGACTCCTGAACAGGGTGTTCCATTATCTGAAAAGATTGTAAATGATCTGCTGTAATGGACTGCAATTTAAGGGGGTCAGTAGTCAGCTGCCCATTTTTGCCTTTCAGCTCCCAAAAAGTGGTAGCCTCTCTTTTTGATTTACACATCTTGAAGGGGTCTCCTTGAGGCGTCTGCTGAGTCCCATATGACAAATTGGCTTTCACTGTTTTTGCTCTATCATACTGATATTTCAGTAGTTCTGATTTTAAAGTGGCAATTTGGTCTGGTAAATCTTTCTGTGATTGGTAGGCCAGAGATATTAAATGCTGAAATTTGGCACGTAATTTAAGATAGTGAAAAAAGGAGCCTTTTGCTTTGCTTTTCCTATAATTCTGAAAAAATATCCTTAGATCATGCTTCATGTCTGCCCACCAATCTCCTGTGCCATCATACAAATCCAGAATGGAAAATCTAGCCCTTAAAAGATGTTTAATAGAATTTTGAACCTTTGAGTCTACTAAGGAAGAAGAGTTCAATTTCCATCTGTTTGATTGGCAGTGAGTAGATATGGATTGTGAAAAGGTGCTTTTTAATATAAGATGGTCTGAAAAAACCACTAGGAATGTGACCAAAAGTAACTTTTTGATGATGCCTGCTGGTAAACATGTAATCAATAGTGTATGTTACCTTGCCCCTATGATATGTAAATTTGAGGCCTTTTACTCTAAAATCCCCACAATTTATAAGGTCTGCTGTTACATTTGTACAACATATGTAAGTCACAATAAACTTTTTTTGGGAAGTCGAGATGTTTGGTTTCCCAAGGGTACAACTGAAGTCCCCCCAAGATAAATTATTCGAGTAGTAACCAGAAAGGGCTATAAAGCTTCCAAAAGTCACACCCTCTCAGCTTTTAATTGTGATGCATACACATTTATAAATCTACTAGGTTGTGAGTCCCATATCCCATCCAGAATAAGCACCCTACCAGGTATGACATCAATTAACTTAGAGTAAACCTATATCCTGAAAATAAAAAAACACCCCATCAGATCTATCCAACTCAAGGGACCAAAAAGAGGGCCCCCAATACCATTCTGTTTTATGCAATTGAATTTGAGAATCTGACCACATCCAAGTTTCCTGTAAGAAGTTAATGTCTGCTGATAAATCATGTAAGTTTTGAAAAACCGCCTGCCATTTATTTTGATTCAATAAATTGCAGACATTAATTGATACAATAGAATGCATACAATTTAAGGTAAATGAGAGTTAGTTCTGTTTTTTCCTTTTTTTTCTTCCTCGTATATCTTCCATCATAACATTTTTATGGTTCTGAAGAGACAGAGTTTGTTTCTGTGTCCTCATCTCCAACCTCCATGTCCCCCCAATCCTGTGCTTTAAGGCTCGAAAAGGGATTAACTGTATCAAATGAAACTGTGTCCGAGGAGATTAAAGGGGTCTTAGCAGATTTATTTCTGGTGACTGGTGTTGATCAAGGGATGGGGGGGGGTTGCCCCGAAATCACAGGATTTACTACCTCAGAATAACAAACAGGATTCAATAAACCCCCCTGATATTGGTTCTGGAGTAGGGGTCACTGGACAAGGTGTAGAAGGAAGGTCCACAATTATAATAGCAGAGACTTCTGGAGGAGCATGTTCTTTGACTTGTTCTCCAACAATCACAGGTATATCCATATGGTGATTTGATGGTGTAGGTTCTGTATGATCAGGGTCCTGGGGATCCAGATCCTGGTGGGGGGGGGTCCTGTTGGAGGGAGGTCCTTTGTTGGGCTTTTCAAATTAGTTCATCTGGCTCCATACTATCTTCCCTATTCCTCACTGCCCAAGGACATTCCGGAAAAAGGTGTCTAGATAAATCACAGAGAGTATATCTAGTGTGATTAACACATTGCATGCTTATATGCCCCACTTTCCCACAAATTCCACAATGAGGTTTGTCACACACATAGGATAAATGTGTTCTGGAACCACACTTGTAGTACGCCCTTGGCTGACCAGCATAGAAACAACCCCCCCCCTGGCAGCTACCCAAGTAGAAGCAGTTTGAAATGTGTTGGATACCATCACTATTTTGATTTCATCTAACCTTATATTTCCAGCCCCCAGTCCAGAAATGTTCAGCATTTAGAATTGCTTCTGGGTCAGACAAAATTGTACCAGTGTTGTTGCAACCAATGAGTGATGTCCTCTACGTGGACCCCCTCGTTGTGAAACATCACAGTGACAAATTTAATGAGAGGCTTGGTCAGGGGTATGACCAAAAAGAGGGCCCATAGAGGTGAGAATGTCAACTGGTTATACCTCATCCAAAACACTTCCAGTAAATGTGGGGATCGGAAACTAATGTCAAAGTTATCCTCTCCTGATATGTTGATAAATGCAAGAACTTTGGCAGGTGTGAAATTGAGGGATTCCTTTAGCAGTTTTTTTCTAATGTAATATCTGTCTGGACGTATTTCTAGACCCCCCTTGTACCGAATGCATAACGCATTGCGCCTGGGGGCAGCCTCTGTTTTATCAAAAAAATCTGAATATTTTTGTTTATTTTTTTCATCAGTACCCTGGTGGTCAGCTGGAGGGGGCTCACGTTGTGTTTGCTCTTTTATGTTTTCTCCCTTCCCGGGGGTAAGTGCTCCTGTGTTTTATCCATGCGCCTCATAGAGGGTAGGTGCTTCAGGGCCTGATGATGTATCTGTGAAGGTTGAAGAACATCAGCAGATATAATAGGTTTCCAGTGAGGATTTCCCTGAGAGAGAGGGGTGGAGTCCCAATCTGGGTCAGGATACCAGCTGCCTGCTTCATTTTGTTTCCACTCAGCCCCTCCTAAAGCATTTTCTGGTGACCATCCATTTTCAAAATTATTGTCCCGAGCATCAAGGCGCAACCTTGCAGGTCTATGGGTGTGGGGGTCAAGTCCCGATATTTGTGGAACCACAGAGGGTTCATTTTGGTATTGCTGCCTCATTTTAAAAACCTTTTGCCAATTTTTTTCCAAATTGCATTTGGGCTGAGGTTTTTCCCCATCATCCGCAATCAATTCCAGTAAGGAAATCTTTTTATTTTCCAGCTCCGTTCCCAGCTGGGCAGCGTTCATATTTTTTCAATATTGACATCCTATATTTGAGCATTCAGTCTCAAGAAGAAGCAATCTTCCAGGAGTGTGATCCTTATAAAGCCCTTCTAAAGGGTTTCCCACAGTGTTTGCTGCTGTTACAATTTTATCCTGCACCGTAACCAGATGTGTGGTACATTGTCGAGGCTCAGTACCGCGCTGTACGGGGGGGCCTTGCAGTGCTACATTTTCCTGAGCCATCTTTCATTCTAAGTCTAGCAAAGTCATTTTTTTTTTGCAGTAAATGTAAAGACTGTAGCCTGTGACTGACTAGTATTGTGAGAAACAAAGATTGTACCTTCTAGGTTTGCTGTGTGATTTCCTGCGGGTGCCTCGCTTAGGTCATGTAAGTCTGACTGAGGCCATTCCGTCAATACAGGAGAGGTCTTCGCTGATAAGATATCCATTGCAGCTGTCAGTTCCTGTCCCTTCAGGGCAAATTTCTTTTCTTCAAAGAGCCTGTAATGTTCTTACCTTTGGGTCCTCTATTGAAGAGGAAATTGGAGGTTGCGGTAAATCCTTGACAGTATTAGACAGAAGACCTTTTGCATTCAATTGCAGATTAAGGGATTCTTCTCGTTGTACCATATTGGTTTTAGTGATAAGAACACCTTCTGCATCAGGAAATTCTTCGGCCTCAAGAGGTATCAGAGCCAGGGAGGAGGCCTGCTCCCCAAATCCCAGCACATCCATGCTTGCCAGAGGTGCAGGTGGCCTCTAGTAAAATAAAGACTGGGGAGGAGGCCCTCTCCCCAATCTCCCTTACTTCCACACTCTCACTGTTTCAGTAGGACTGACTCAGTTGTCAGGCCAGCATGGATCCCCCTACTGGTGAGTAGGGGAATTTCCTCAGCGTCCTGGCCAGATTTCTCCCATTCACAAAAAATACCATCAACAGCTTAATCAATTTCAGTTGGCATCCATCTGTACCTCCCCCTCCCCCGAGATGAGGCTGAAAATAGGAAGAATTGTCTAGTCTTCCTTTCCCAGTCAACAAAAACTAAATAAAATAAAAATAAATAAATACATTCTGGGGCAGGCAGCCATGTCGTCGGTGTGGGGCCTGCAAAGGGTCGGATCTTGATGCTGTTGCCAGCCTGTAGTTTTCCTCCTTTCTCCCATCCCTCTGCGATGTCAGCCTGGGGATGTAATGCAAGAAGAGATGGGCCAAAGTTTAATTTCATGGGCGAAGTGGCCAAAATTTGCCTCTGCAGAGCTTTACAAAGTTTTCCCCACCCTCAAAAATTTTGACTTCATCCGAAATCATGAAGTTCTGCCTGCAAAGTGCAGAATTTCACCCGCAAATTGCGGAATTTCACCTGCAAATGGTGAAATTTCACCCAATAACGGCTAATTTTCACCATTCATGGGTGAAATTCTGCAACTCACGGGCAAAATTCCTCATTTTGCGATGGAATTCCTGCACTTTGCTGGTGGAACTTCACCATTCAAACTCCATGAATTGTGCGTAATTTGTGGATTAATTCACAAAGTGAAGTTTACCATCTTCGCCCATCTCTAAATGCAAGCACGCAAGTGTGTGCACCATCCAACAGCATCTCCACACCCACTTGAGCTGCTCCACAGTATGCTGCCACCTGTGGTCACCAAGGTAGCAGTCGAGCACTGGAGCTGGCTCCCCTTTCTCCCTGGAGGAGGACTGCATTCTCCCACTGGTCAGCCCTGATGACTCTTGTTCACTTTCAAACCCGGGTCATTGGTGTCGCAAACAGTAGTGCTACCGCTGTCCTGGTGGGCTGACATCAAGCAGACATTTGACAGGGTTATTTATTGAATTTGGTACAAAATTTGATTATCTACAATCAAGCATTTTTTTGTTTCTCTTCATGGAGCAGATGGGGATAGGTGGAACATACAGCTGAAAAGATGATTTTTCATGCTGTATCATAAATGATTATTACAAATTACGTTCAACAATTATGTTCAATCTTTAAAAACCATCACAGTGATACTATCAATTATTAAAATGTACATTGAATGGCTGCCGATCAAAAATAATGATGCTATTTAAATAATTGCGATGAAAGATGATTTCATATCATTATGTTTCAGGCTCTTCGCTGGAATCTCTTACCTCCTTCAAATACCTTGTTGTTACCCTTGACCCTGCACTGACCTTTGCTGATCACATAGGTTTTACTGTTTGGAGTATAAACCAGAAGCTAGGTGTGGAATACAGGCATAAAGACTACTTTATCCCCAAAGCATGACTTGCCATCGCCCAGGGCACCCTCCTCCCCATTGGACTACTGCTCACCCATCTATTCACAAACTACATCTGCTGGACTGTCAAGGCTTAACACAACCTACAATAACATTTGTCGTTTCACACTGTTGGACCCATACTCTACCCACCACCGCTCCCTCTACCAGTCGCTTGGATGGCTCCTCTCACAGGCCCACTGTGAATACCTCATTGGCTGCCTTGATGATAAATCTATTATTCCAGCCTAATCTTTGCCCCCCCCCCCGTGGTCTTTGTAACTCTTCCAGTCTCATGTTAGACTGCCCTTGGGTCTTCATGTGCATAGGCCAAAAGGCCTTCTCTTCAGCAACACCAAATCTGTGGAACAGACTACCAGTTCCTCTAAGGATTCAAGGCTCCCACCCCCTATTTAAGTCCCACTATAAGTCACATCTTGTGGTGATCACCTCCTGCTTCTGTCCCTCCAATTGATTACCTTACCCTGTTCTGGGGTTAGCCGTGCAATCCAAACTTTTGTCCCACGTATTGTTTTCTTTTGTTTTCCATTAGTTATTCGTACTGATTATTCTATGCGGCCCTTGCCCTGCAATGGTATTGCTGGCACTTTAATTTATTGGAATGTACTTGACTACCCGCGTTGTATTTTCATCTTATGCTCAAGTTTTTATATGTGTTACCTATGCACCTTCATTACCAAGCTGCACTCTCTGCTCATACATTTACCACAACCTGCTCAATTATTGCACATATCTGTTTTGTAATATTTTTCCTGTCCCACCTTTTCTAGTACCTACCTGCAATCGTGTTACATATTGCATTTGTTTGTAACTGCTTTGTAAAAAGTTATTATGTACCTACCTGCAATCTTGTTACCTTTTGCATTTGTTTGTAACTGCTTTGTACTGAGTTATGTACCTACCTGCAATCTTGTTACCTTTTGCATTTGCCTGAAACTACTTTGTAATGCGCTATTATGTTATTGTACCATCTTCGTGGCCCAGGTCATGCCTGAAAACGGTCCATTGGGCCAGTGCACCCATCAGATTAACAAACAAACCAACCAACAAACAAACAAATAAATGGTTTCCTATGGTCAAAATCTCTGTAATTGATAAAAAAAAAAATTAATTGATCTTTTTTCTTTATAACTTTATTCACTTTTATTTGATCACTGGGTGGGTAAATGGGGCCACATGGCCCATTTACAGGCACGATCTGGAAACATACAACACAATGGCCCAGATATTCAAACTGCACCCAAAATGTATGCAATAGCAGGAGCAAGCACAAGTAAATTGCGCACATGCACAACAGATGCGATATTCAAATATGGAGCAAGTCACATTGCGCAACCAGTCAACGTCTGAAAATCACACAACCTGCGCCATAGCACAACCAGGGTGGGGGAAGCTGAGCACATATGTCGTGCCATAGCGCAACAAGGCCAGCCCAGCTGAGCAGTCGAGATGCGCCATAGCGCAAGCAGGGAGCCCCCCCAGCAGCAGAGCAATGGAACTACACATCCAGGGAGGTAGGCAGGGGCCTGCCACCCATGCCACAGATGGGCACAGGAACACAGTGTAGAACTAACAACACACCCCCACACCCGGAGCACAGCATCACCGGTGGAGGGACGGAATATCCACTGGTCCATGGGGGCAAGCCTACAAAGCACAGCTGGGCCACGGCAGCCCTAGCACACCCACTGACAAGAAAATACTGCCACACAAAGGGGCCAAACAACCCAGGTGTACCACAGCCCCCACTGTGCACAGCACACCTTGCTCTGGAACCCCCAAGACACCACCCATGAGCAGTGACTGTGACTGGCACTGCCGGAACCACCATGCCCCCCACACTGGCACAATGCAACCATGTGTACCACAGAACCATACAAGCCAGACCCACCAGAAGCCCACAGTGGTGTGTGGCAGCACACGGCCAGACCGGCTGAAAGCCACCACCACACCAGGGACACCCTCCCACGCAGACACACACACACACAATCCCAGGACCACACCACACCAGATGCCATGCACACCACTGCAACTGAGCACCTATTGCCAGCTGCAAATCAGAGACCACCACAGTATTCATAACAAAATAGATATATATATTCAATGAAAAACAGAACAATAACAACAACAGGAACAACAATAACACTATTTACAAATATATACAATATGGGGTGGGGGTACAGGTACAAAGGTAGGGGTTGGTGTGGGTAGAGGTGAAAGAACTTGGTGAGGGAAGGCAGGGTGTGAGGAAAGGGTAAAGGGTGTAGTTGTGGGGCAGCTACTGCCCCCCAGGCTGCAGATCTGCAGGCCGGCTCGGACCTCGTGTCCCTCTCCGGCGTCGCACACCCCTCCGGTTCATCTCCCTGAGGATGCTGATCCTGGGATATCTCCAACAGGCGGTGGATGGCCTGCTCGATCCTGTGTAGGACCCGGACACCTAGGGCAAGGGAACAGAATCAATGGCTAGGACTGTATACAACCCTGAAGCCCACCCAGTATGCATGGCATACAGACAAGTGCCCCGCCCCTGTGATGGACTGCACACACTCACAGTGACTGTGTATGGGCCAAGCCCAACCAGGCAGCAACAGCCATGTGTGCCACTACACACACCCCACCCATGCCTTTACAGCACAACCAAGGCAGTACAGTGACATGTCTATGTGGTGGGAAGGTAGTGCCACAGCCATGTGCCCAGTGCATGCATGGACCACCAGTGATGCACTCACAGACATGCAGTGCCACTGGACAGTGCTGACTGTCACACGTTGCGTGCATGGCAGTGTTGTCCATGGATGGTGGCCATGCCCTATCCCCCCATTGCACGCAATAGCATCCATGATGTAATGACACTCACCCTCATCCAGCCGCTGCAGCTGCGGCGGCTGCTGCTGTTGCAGGCCATACTGCCGCCTCCTCTGCTGGCCACCACTGCAGCACCCCTGTGCACCTCAGCCTGGGCCCTTCTCTGCTCCTCCACGCCTGTGGGAAACAAATGTTGAGAAACACATTAGTGAGATCCAAATGCAGACAGCCCCCTGCCCCAATGAGTGTGCCTGCCCACACAGCCAGACCCATGCATCACACACCTGCGAACACTGACACAGCCAACCATGGAACAACCCTCCCCCATGCTCTGGCCCCAATACACAGTTATACCCCTGCGGACAATACAGGTGCATAGATGGCTCACCCATCTGGCCTAGGCACAATGCCCCTCCTGGCATGGGACCTGAGGTGTGCCAGCAGTGCCTGCTCCCTCCTGCGCAGGTCACTGTAGCAGTGCCTGCACTGCTCCGCTGTCCTGCGCTGCCCTGTGACCTGCTCCAGTGCAGTGGCCACCTGCTGCCACACTTGGGTGCAGGCCAAGTCTAGGGGTTCCCCCCAAACAGTGGCCCATAGTGAGGCTCCACCACGGCCACTAGGTTGGCCACCTCTAAGCCACTCCACTGGGGAGCTCTCCTGCATGCCATGTCATCAACTTGATAGTAGGCAATATGGTGCTCCGCAGCGCAGCAACCCCACATGGAAATGTTGTGCAATACAACCCCGTCTGTCCCTATCACGCTGTTCAGGCAGTGCCGTCAGTCCTTATTGTGCTGTTACCAAACAGCGCGAAAGAGCTGCACACATGCCAGACGTACAGCGCCAAGGGGGCAAAGGTCGGGCACAAGGTCATGTCTCTGGCACAAGGCCACGCACAGCGCCATTGGATGTCTACACGTCCAGCGCGAGCAGTCGCCTGTGTGCCAGTGCCACAGTGGACTATTGTGCAGTTGTGCCACAGCGCCACGTGGTGACCAGCGCTGTAGCACCACTGGCACAATGGTGGCCATGTCCTGAATAGCTGACCGCACACAGCACGTAATCAGCGCAGCAGATGCCTGCGTAAGGTACCTGGGCATGCGTGGTGCGGTGTACTACGCAGTCACAGAACTGCGCCATAGGCTCAGCCGGCTCAACCGTATTGCACAAAGCGCAACAGCGCGATATTCAGCAGCCATATGCAAATCAGCTGATCAGCCATTCAAAGGTGCAGTGGCGTGATTTGCATCCCATTAAAGTTGCTCCACTCCTAATGCATTGTGCTATAAATGTGCGACAGTGATCTGCAGTGACCATATTCGGCTACTGCAGGTGATAGGTGGGTTGCATGCTGTGTGATGTTATGGACTATGGTCATGGGATAATGCTGTGAACTGCACAGTCACAGGTGTCCACTTCCACCCATACAGACCGTGACATGGCCAAGTAAGGACTGGGTGAGGAGGATGATGGTGGGTGAAGGAGGCCCAACTTCACAAAGGCTGAAACAGAGGCAATCTACGAGGCCTACCTGGATGAGGAGCCACTACTCAGTGGATGGCGGGGCACCCCTCTGGCCCATGCTGCTGCATGGGAGGGGGTAGCTCGTGCTGTAAATCTGCACGAAAGCCACCAGCGCTCCGTGCAGGAATGTAAGAAGAAGGTGGGGACAGACAGGAGACAGGTTAAGGAGAAGGTGGCAGCACTCAGGGCGGCACGTGCTGCCACAGGCGGGGGCCAGCCAGAGGTGGCGCAGCTGACCCCAGCGGAGGACCGTCTTGCTGCATCTATGCAGCGCAGTGCCATTGAGGGCATTCCAGGAGGTGGCTTCCAGATAGGTGGAAGCCCATCACTGCACGGTATGACATGGTGGGGGGTGGGGGGAAGGTTGATCCCATGCACTAACATGTTCTCACTTTCTGTTACAGATCCTGTGCACCTGCAGGGGACAGTGGTGGTGGGCCCGTGCACAGTGGATGTGCAGCCAGAGTTGGAGGAGGGTCCATCCACCTCTGCTGGTAGCCGGCGTGCATTGCACCAGTGTGCACACCTGGCCGCCATCTCCGATGTCGGTGAGTCAGGTGTGGGGGCTTCCCTTCCTGTGTTCCAGCAGTCTGGCATGCAAGCATGCCAGCATGCTGTGGCTGAGGCTGTGGCACAAACCTGCAACATTGATGATGCAATGGCTGCTATGGGCAGTGACACATGTGTGTCACATAATGGACACACAGCAGGACAGCCCATGCCCATGGACCTAGAGGGTTCCAATGTGTGTGCCAGGACATCAGCACAGTCCCAGGCTGTGCCTGTCAGCACCGGTGGGGCAGCACCAGTGGCTGTGCAGGTCCCTGGCACTGTTGCAGACACAGCATTGGAAGGACTGGTCCCTTGGTCACAGCAGGTGGAGGGGCAGCAGCGGCAGTCACCCACCGGGTCTGGGGGTACAGGGTTCAGCGGTGGCATATGCATACCACCTGTTGACTTGCCCATACCTGGTCCTGGTGAACAGCGCCCACCCTCAAGGGATGTTGAGCATCAGGCTCTTCCATCCCCTGGGGGACAGGTTGCCGATTTGGCAGACGGCCCATTTGATGAGCACACCCGCCTGCTGCGGGCATCAGTACAGCAGCAGATGCAGGTTGCAACGTCCATGGAGGCACTGTGTGTGGATGTGGAGTGGCACAGCAGGGACAATGCAATGATACTGGCAGAGATGGTACAAATGCAGATGGATGTGACTGCAGCCATTGACAGGCTGACCCAGGCATTGGTCACTGTCATGGCCGCATTGGGCACACAGTCAGGTGCCCCTGTACCACGCACCCCACGCAGTACATTCTCCACTCCACATTCCTGGCATCGTGTGACACCCAGCCTGTCGATGCCGGGTTCTGCTGTGGGCATCCCAAGCACCCCTGGTGCAGGTATGTTCGGCATGCTGCAGACCCCTGTGCGGACAAGGTCGCGCTCGTGAAGTGGGACCCCTGGTGGTCCATCGGTGCCACCCCATGTGGCCTATGCTCAGCCTGCCAGTGCGGCTGGGTCACGGCGGGGCCACCCATGCATCCGTGGTGACCGTGGCTCAGTGCCACCTGACTGACCTGTCTCCCAGTGCGGGCCCTGTCTGGTGCTGCCCTGTGTGCAATGTGTGTCTTGGTAGGCAGTGCACTGGTGGGTGCCCTGCCCAACACGCTGACACACGGACCACCTGCACACCCACCCGACTGCTGTCCACAGGTGCGTGTGCATGATGATGCCTGCATTGTACTGTACACCAAGGTGCAAGGGTGCCTAGCATCTGACACACGTACATGGACAGTACAGGTGGTGGGGGTCGTCTGTGGATCTGTGTGTTTGACATGTCTGTTCCTGCTCTGCTGTGCAACTGCCCCTGTGCACTGTGTGCCTGGTGTGTGTGTGTGTGTCCATGTAGCGTGTAAATATTCACCCCTCCCTGGTGGTGTGTTTGTGCGCCTGTACCCTTCCACTCCCCTTGCCGTCATGCACCCCTGGTGTGTTACCCTGTGTGTATGTGGGTTGCACCCAGACAGTGTTGGTTGCACATGGCCCCATGACTTACCTGTGTTGTGCAAAGTGCTCCTCTGTGGTGGTGTCCCGGTGCAGCTGGGCCTGCCGGATCAGTCGAGGGTCACGCCGTCCAAGGGGGGGCTGCTCATCCCCATCATCACCGGTGTCACTGGCGTCCCCATCGCTGTCCCCCTCCTCGACCTGTATGGCTATCCCACAGTCTTTGGCCATGTTGTGCAGGATACAGCAGGCCAGGAATATCCCACAGGCCCTTGAGGGGCTGTACTGTAGGGCACTGCCAGAAGTGTCTAGGCATTGGAAGCATGCCTTCAGCATCCCAAACACCCACTCGATGATGTTGCGTGTGGCGGCATGTGCCTCATTGAAGCGTTGCTGTGATGGGGTCATGGGGCACCGGTAGGGTGTGAGCAGCCAGGGACGGAGTGGGTATCCACTGTTACCTGTGTGGAGATTGTGGAGGTTAGTGTCATGTTCAGGTCCATATTGTCCCTAGCCCTGTGTGCCACCCCCATGGCACCTGTGGCTTGCCCACCCATCCCCCAACTTTGCCACTCCTACATGCATACTCACCCACTAGATGTCCTGTGGGTATGTCCCCACTCTCGAATCAATGGCACAGTGCAGACTGGTACCATATGAATGAATCATGTGCTCCGCCAGGGTGCATGGCACAGACATTGATGATGCGCCCACTGGCATCACACACCACCTGGCAGTTGACACTGGAGTACCCCTTCCGGTTGTGATATGTGGCCCCATCGGGGCCAGGTGGTGTGCGAATAGCCACATGGGTGCAGTCTATCACCTCTAGCATGCCAGGCATACGTGCTACCCTGTGGAACTCCTGTATGTTTGCTGTACGCTCTGCCGTGGTGCTGGGGAAATGGATGTACTCCGCAGCATGTGGCAGCAGTGTGCTGAGGAACTGGGTGAGAATGCGTGACGTGGCCGACTGTGTTATGCCTGTGGTGTCCCCTGTTGGCCTCTGGAAGGTACCTGTGGCGAGCAAGCACATGCAGGCTGTTACCTTTGTCTCCACTGACAGAGCGTGACTCCGTCATGAGGGTGCCTGCATCACATCACTGCACAGCTCACAGAGCCGCCTCAGTATTGCCCTGTTTAGGAGGTACCGGCCCACAATCTTGACATCTGAATACAGCTCAAAGCTGATGCAGGCACGGTACTGCCTGTTGGGGGCGTACCAGCCGACAGGCCCTTCCATGGCTACGTCCCCCTGCAGCATGCCTTCTCACCCCCCTCACTACAGCTTCCATGTGGAAGGTGGCACTGTCCATCTCCCTGGCTGGTGTCCCCCAGCTGTTGTTCTTCTGTTCCCCCCACTGTCCTGACTGCTACCTCCACTGCACCGGGTACACCTACTGGCCTCTGAACTCTGTGGTCCCACACGCCTTTGGCTGCCACTATTCTGTCCTGCCTACTCCCTGGCCTGCACTGGTTGCTGCTGTGGCCTGCTCTCTGTTGCTGCCTCATGAGCATTCCCTGACGGGTTCTTGTGCCTCATCCTTGAGCCTTTTATTTTGGCTCATTTCCTACCGCGAAGCATCCTCCGGCTAATCCACTGTTGCGCACGCGCAAGCCTTTGAATATCGCATTGTGCTCTTTATGCATGGATCCATGCCCTTCAGTTGTGCATGCCTTCATTTGCATTGCGCTGTTGCTCAGCATGTTTTCAGTGGCGCAACTGCTCCTGCTGAATATCGCAGAATGGCGCATTTTCGGACTTGCACTGGCGCAACCCTATTGCGCATGGCGCAACCCTTTTGAATATCCGGGCCAATATGTACACACAGAGATGTGAAATAATCATATGTACAAAATACAATAAAAAATACAGAAGACAAAAAAAGATTGAGAGGAAAGAACTGGAGCACAGTGGCAAACAAAATTGAATCAATATTACACAAAAAGTCCCAGCTCCCGGAAACCCACAAGTAAAAAAATAAAAGTCCAAACAACTTTAGGATCAAAAAATTATTTATTACATCTCATATAGATTAAAATGGCAGCTGATATGACTCAACGTTTCACACCAAAGAATCTTGACAAAGCACTATTCAAGTGTGAAACACTGAGTCATATTTTTTTCCATTGTATCAAAAGCAAGTGCAAATTGCTGAATCAAACAAATAACTTTCAAGATGTTCCTTAAAACTGATAACTGAACCAGAGTTCCTAATGTTCGATGGAAGGTGGTTCCAAACAATAGGTGCTTGGTAAGAAAATGCTATCTGTCTAATTTTCGATTTGTGCAGGGCAAGAGCCAATGATATGGTTTCATTAGATCTTAGAGCACTTTTTCTGTACTTTTAGAACTTTATTTCTATTTAGACATCCCGGAAACATCAGTTATGACACATCTTCTATATAAGCACATTGCTTTCACTTATGCTTAAAATGACACCGCACTGCTTCTCACATGTTACAATATAAAAGCTCTGATTGATTTACATCTCTTCATAAAGTGGTTTATTTTATAGCTGTGGTGAGTTTCAACAAATACTTAGTTTGTGCTCAAAACCTTTAATTAACAGTCTGCAAATTAATATTAAGTCAACATTTTTTAAAAATAAAAATCATCATTGTTTTGGTCCATCAGCTGTGCATTTGAAATATGCAATGGTTTATATTATGATTGATTTTCTTTTGAAGTTACTTGACACATTCATATTTTCATAATATTAGCACATAACGTTTTGGTTAATATTACTTCTGTGACTTATACATCTTTAAGGGGAACTCTTAGAAGTAGAAGTAACTGACATAAAGGAGGCCTTTTTTGCATATGAGAAAACAGCCCTCTGTGCACACAGGTTGCATTGGCAATTACAATCAATAGAGGCTTACTTGCAAGTTGGATGCATCCCAAGGAGGCTAAGAATAATGAAACCACCCACCTTTGGACAAGACAAAGCTGACTTTATAAGGACATGGAGAGAAATTGCATGTGACGCTTCAGTGAAGTAGATGCAGCTAATATTGAGTAACATAGAAAAAAAAACACAAGCAGAAGTGCAAACTGAACTTGAAACTAGAGGAGCTGAACTGAGCCGGTTTAAGGAACATGGGAACTTTAATGAATACAAGGAGGAGCTACAGGAGGTCATATTGAACCAGAACAGAAAGATTTGTGCCACAAAGAAGAGGAAATCTGCCAGAGACAAGAATGATTACAAGCAAGGAAACATTTTGCATTGGTCAAAGACAAAGGCAACAACAAGGCGACAACAAACAGAAGAACAGTGAGATTTGAAATAAAGTCAATCCTGAAGCAGACAGCAGTCACAAGTGCATCAGATACAAGTATAGCAAATGGAACTTGTGCAACAAGTGACTGAAACATCTGACTTTCTTTAGAAGAAGAACAAGCAAGGACCCATTGACACAGTATGCGGAGAACCCAATTCCAAGGCAACACAAGAGGACCAAAGGGGGAACACAAAAGTTACAAAAGCAACAGAGGCCAGAGGGGGAGGTACTAGAGATAGAGGAATCTCAGGTAAATTACAAAGATAATGTTATCATTCTCTCCAGTTACTGTATGTGTTAAATGAAAATGAACTGGCAGTATTGAACAAAGGACTTTCATATGTGTCCACTATAAACTAATACTTTTTCCAGACAACCATTGATCTGTACAGGTTGTGTAGGGCATAGAATCTGTGCTGCTTTTACTCAGGGGGTAAGGTAAATAACATGGAACGTACTGAGGCAATACAGGAGGGTGACCTGCAGAATATAAATGATAGTAAACGATGGTGTTGAGGAACGTGTTACTATGATGGAAATGCAAGAGGTACTAGAAGCACTAGATGAGTTTTGATGCTGCATTAGATGATAATAGGGAAGGGGAGGAGGCTGATGTGGAACATAATTCAATTATGCATAATGGTAGAAGGAAACCAAGCACATTCTGTGTCCCCCAGAGCCAAGCAATACTTACATTCCAAAAACTGTGTGAACAAGAGGACCTTGAAAGATTATGGTATGAGGATTTTGTCCCCAGGTATACAAATATTAGCAAGGATGAAAGGGCAGCATTAGAAAAACTTAAAACAAATGGTGAAATTACCATTAGACTAACAGGCAAGGGGGAAGCATGGCGGTCATGAATACTAATGAGTACAATGAGGAGGTCAAAAGGCAATTGGATTAAAAACAGTATTATAGGCCATTGAGTTCTGACCCCACACTTCCCCTTTAAAGAAGAATTGATAGTTTCTTGGATTTGGCACTGTTTGAGGGGTTTATTAACTAGAAGGAGAAGGAATAATTGACAGTAGAATTTCCTTTAAGGGCTCAAATATACGTGCTACCTAAAACCTATAAATCTTTGGCAAAAGCACCAGGTAGACCCATTATCTGTAAGACTGGGAGTATTACAGAACTTTCAGAGCGGTTCGTAGATTATCATATTAAACAACTAGCCCTTGAATTACCCTCATATGTAGCAGATACTGGGGATATGCTGAGAATGCTGGATGGTTTGCATATGGGAAATGAATGTCTACTGGTAACTTGAGATGTAGAATCCTTGTATGCTAACATCTCCCATATAGGAAGACTTAGAACACTGAGATATTATTTGAACAGGAGAGGAGAGAATGCAAGATCTGACACAGATTTACTGGTGGAAATATGTGAAATTGTCCTGGAAAGCAATACTTTTGCTTTTATGGATCAGTATTACATCCAGGAGAAAGGAACGGCAATGGGTGCTAGTTTTGCACCCAATTATGCCAATCTCAACCTGGGACTGTGGAAAGAAACATACATCTGGAACCAATATATGAATCCCTTTTTTTCCCAAGTAAAGGCATGGAAGAAATATATCGATGATATATTTTTTGTATGGCAGGGAGACAAACAAGGGCTGGAGAATTTCATGCCATATTTACATGAAAGCAACCAATACCTGTTTTACATGCCACAGTAGTAGGATGGAAATTGCTGGCCGGACCAGTGGCACTGAGGGTTGAGGCACTGGAAGCCACACATCGCGCTTCGCCAGCAACCCGGGTTCAGGAATAAGCTCGGGTTGGCGGGGGTTGGCAGGGGGAGGGAGGATTGAGTGTCTCAATGGATGCTCTCCTCCTTCTGGGGTGGGATACCAGGGTGCAGTATGCACCCAACGCCCCGAGAGAGTGCCGGAGGAAACACAGGCTCTCGAGGAGTTGTCGGCTCCGTATAATGGAGTTGGGGAGGGGGGATGTCTGTAGGCACTTGAGAGGGATGTGTATCAGCACATCTCCTCTCTGGACGCTTGTGCCCTTGCACCGGCATCTCAGGGGGCTGGGACAGGGGAAACCACAGAAAAATGGAAAATACCCCTCGATAGTCCTAGATGATGACCACTCCAGGCCATCCAAGATCACCGATTAAGGAAAGACCCCGCTGTGCAGGAGGAAGTAAGAGGTGAGGCACTCTAGGGGCAGATCCAGAATAGAGGGCAGAAATGTCGACGAGCGGCCCGAAGGAGTGGGCACCGATGGTAGATAGGAGGAGATAAACAGAAAGTATAAAAAAAAAAAAAAAAGGATGGATATTCCTTTTGTGGATGTAAAAATCCATAAAGAACCAGATGGTGGGGGAGAGACAAGACTTTACAGGAAGCTAACCGATCGAAATACCATACTGCTGGCAAGTAGCTGCCACCCATGTCACGCAGTAGAGAACATCCCTAGGAGTCAATCCTTGCACATAAGCATAACTGTAATAATGAAAGGGAACATGAAGTGGAATTTGCAGACATGGAAAAAGATTCCAGGAAAGGGGATATAGTAAAACATGCACTGATGTGGCCAAATCCAAAAGTGACGAGACAAGCAGGGCTTCCTTATTAGCAGCTAGAGAGAAAGATGATTTGGGAAGCAGAGAGAAAGAAGTAACAGGATTACAAACAGATCAATTTTGTCACTACATACAGCATCAGAACTTGGAAAGCGAGGGACATTATCAACAAAAATTGGTTTGGTCTGGGCAGCGACCCCAGACTTAGGAAAACTGTTAAGGTCTCACCTAGATTTGTGTATAGGAGAGCAAGGAATCTGAGAGACCATTTAGTTCATTAGTTCATTCTGTACAGCCGACTAACAAACTGGGGACTTGGCTACCACCATTACCGAAAGTGAGCATGACATGTGGGAGATGTAAATATTGTCCATATGTTCAAGAATACAGAGAATCTCAACATCCCAAGACTAAAAAGACAATAAACATCCCACATTTCATTAATTGTGACACCACCTTTATGGTTCACATGGCCATGTATACATGTAAGAAATATTATTTGGGGAGAACAAAAAGGAAGTTTAAGGAAAGGGTAGGTGGCCACGTTAGAGCAGTTAGGATAATGTACTGGCCATGCATTTTAAAAATGCTGAAAGGAAAGAGGATCATGTACTGTCTTTTGTAGGGATGGAGCAGGTGAGACTGGGTCCCAGGGGTGAGAACAGAGAACTGGCTCTCAACTAAAGGGAGTCACTTTGGATCTATAAATTGGGGGCTCAGAGTACAGAAGAACAAATTGAACTGCTACAGTACCTTTTTTAGTTGAAAGACAATAATGGTGTGAATCTTGTATTGAATTCTCTAATGTGTGTTGCCTCTTTTGTCTCTATTCTCTCCTATCAGGCAATGTTATTGGTGCTCTCAAGCCTTGAAAGGGAGTGGGTAGCTTTAAGACCAGTGAGACCAGTCTACGCCAGTTGGAAAATAAGTGCTATACCTGGTCTTATAGTTGAAATGCTCTCATATTATACCGCCAGACATGTAATTTTGATTGTACCATTATGTTGCATTATTTTGGTCTCCATGGTACATGTGACCTCCCATAGCTAGCTTGCCCTCCTTGTCTGCTTTGCTGTCTCCTGTGTTTAATAGGTGGAATGATTCCCAGGTTATTTCCATAGTTGGATCTGCAATTATATAGACCATACCTTGTTTTCTGGGGTCCTTACTTTTGTTATGTTATTTTATTTGTTTTTTGTCCCTTTTTTCCCCTTTCCCAACCCCCCAACTTGAAATAGAGCACCTTGAATGCAGCTAAATGGAATTTTTATTTATAAGCTTTGCTTATATTGATTAAATGTAAGTCCCCATGCAGGTGCCCCCTGTTTTTAATGCTCTCTGGTCCTTCCACAGTGTTTGCCATTTGTATTGTTACCTAGTATTTTTTCTGTTATAGTATATGAACTAAGGTTATTATGGCAGCTTAAAGGGGTGGAGGATAAAGACATGTGTTGCATGTGCTATAATAACATGTTATGTATAGGTATAGTAGATATTTCTTACTTGGGCATGGTGACGTTTTTTTTAGTTAAAATAATTATTTTTGTATAGGTATGCACATTGTCACTTTAATTTGTTAATGTGAGAAATTGAGTACAGCTGAAAAAACTACTATAAATAAGGCTTTGCCCTAGAGGGCACTGATCCTTTGAGAAAGCCGATAGGTGAAATGTCAGGATCTTCATCTGCTCCCTGCTGTGCTGGGTTTTGCTGCGCTCTTCCATGGTGCATGTTCTGACCATTGAATAAGTTGAGGTAAAAAAGAAATTTCAGTTTGGACTTACTTCTTTAAAAGACTTGAGTGGTGAGTGCCATGGCTTTTGGTAGTGAAGGATTCTGTATTGCCACTGGCACCTGTTCCTCTGAACTATTCTTAACAAGACAAACTCTTTAGAGTGCCTTTACTAACAGTCAGGAACCTAGAGGTCCTGATTAGGGAAATTGAAAAAATAAATAACATTTTCAGTACTTTCTTTAAAAGAAAACTAAGTTTTTATCTGATAAATACTGCTGGCTGCTGTTGGCCAATGACGGCACTTTGAGTGCCCAGGGTCCTTTGCTGTTGAGCCTCTGATGACATACACGACAGGCTCAGCTGTGGGGACCATATATGTAACTGTAACCCCCTTGTTACCCGGGGTTACTAGAATCCCAGTCAGACCTAGTGGTAGGCAGGGAAGGCAGCTTGTGAAACTCCAGTTAAATGGGTTTCACACTGTCTCACTCTGTTCTCAGTCTCAGCTAAGACTGAGGGATGACATCACCAATAGAACTATCGCAGCTTCATGAGCCACATTGGAATCTGCAGCAAGGGAGTTGGCATAGAATGTTGGGAGGTTTTGAAGTCAGTCTTCAGTCAGAGCGAGTCAGTTCAGTGTGAAGTTGGGAGCTTGCTGAGAAAGCAGCTCAATGAAGGCTCTAGGAGCCTCAGCCCTGACAGAGGGCTACTTTTAGTTTAAAACGGTGTGTGTCTCCAACTTAAAGAGAGACGCAGAAGATAATTGAAGTGGTGGAGACTACTGTTTTCGGGTCTCAGTGCCCCCTCCCTCTGGGGGGGGCAGGAAAGGGTTCCCTGCAGATTCCTGGGGCAACCCCCTAGTTCTGCTTGTGAAGGAGAAGCTGCCTATGTGTTTCAGAATTTATTTGGGAGAACAAGAAGATTTGTGAGTCACCTGTGGGGCACCTGCAACATGAGGGTGAGTGTATGCTCTTGCTAAAAGGGCCTATGTTTTTCATCCTGGGACTTGTGTGACAATGTGGGGATTGAACTACTAAAATATTGGGAAGCCTATAGTAATGGGCTAAGCAAAGTAAAAGTAGGTTCAAGTCCAGAGCTTGTTGGGATGCAAATGATATGTAGAGGAGATGTGACAGACGTCTACCTAGAATCTACATTTGAAAGTTCAGTAAAGGAATTGTTCAGTTTCCAGAGAAATGGCCGGGTATGGGCTTTGGGAGCTGGAGGTGGGTGGCCCCCCATCTTTAGTGACCAGGTCCACCTCTACGGATTTCTTCTGTGGATGTCTACTTTGCCTCAGGCACTTGGCCAGTGATGAGGAAAGTACCCAGACATGGGATTGTAAGGAAAATTCTCTCTAGGAGTCGAAGACTCTAGTGTGGTTTGGGGAGCCACAACAGGAAAATCAGTTCATTCCTCAAATGGACCGCGGATCAAGTGGCCGGCAGGGGAGCCAGGCCAGTGGGGAAAACCCAAGTAGTGTACAAGTCGGGCTGTGTACCCAAAACTGCGTGCAAGTCCGGGCTGTGTACCTGGTGGGTTTAGAGCCTGAGGGCTGGAAATAGTGATAACGTGTTCTGTTGTCTCTAATCTGCATTACCAGGAAATGTAGCCCTGTAGGGGTCCATCTATGCTTTGTTTGTTCAGCTTGGATGTGAATAAAAGCCACACTGAAGAATCCCATTCCTGGTTCTGGACATTACAGTTATTGCTTCCTGTGTTCAGATTTACTTGGGTGCCCCTGTTCAGAGTAGCCAAACCTAGGCCCCCTGTGCCGAGTAACCTCATCCTCCCTGAATGCAGTCCCCACCAGGTACTGCTGTCAGCTTCAACAGCATGCCACCTGTCGTTTTGTTAAAAAGGCAGGGGTGAGGGGTTACATAACTTAATAAACAAGCATTCCAGTAAAGTAATAAGAAAGGTCAGTTTCACACTAAAAATGCTGGTACCAGTCTCGCACCACAACCCCCTGCTTCCTGCCCCCAAGTTAGTGAGCAAACCACTTTGTGTATGCTTCTTGTATACAGCACCAGTGCACTTGTCCAGAAGCCTGTCATGCTTCACAGTTGCAAAGACCTTGCTGAAGTCCAGAGAGACTGTGCCTATGGCCCTGCTCCTGTCACCCTCTATGGTCACCCCTAGGTGAAGGTGATCAGGTTGGGTTGGTGCAGTCTCATATAGTAATGCTGAGAGGGTGCAAGCATCTTGACCTCAACCAAGTTCTGCGCTACTCTGTCCTTGATAATGGATTCCAGGACCAATCAGCACTGATATCTGACTGATCGGCATGTAGTTGCCTGAGTATGACCTTTTCCCATTTGTAAAGATGGGGATCACAATTGCATCTTTCCAGTCTTCTGGCACCTGACCTGTATAGGCAGACTCATGAAAGTTTGCGGCAAGTGGTCATATTAGTTGTTCCTTTAGTTACGCTTTGATTCTGGGGATATATCCTGATTGTCGCTTTGGACTTGTCTTACTTGATCTTCACTACGTAGTGAGCTATCAGGGCAGGTGTGATAGGCTCCATTGTGGCTACCCCTAATGCCATGTGCCCCCCAGTGGATGAACCCTCCCCTGTCCCTGGCCCTTTGGGAAACACTTGAAGAGCAAATATCACTAAAAATAGCAGACAGAACATTTTGTTTATTTTTCAAAAGTTATCCGTTTTTTTTTTTCCTTTTTCCACTTACATATTTTCGTTTTTTTGTAGTATTAGGTGCAGAGTGTGGAGCAAGTACTCTCGCTGGAGGCTGACATAACTCATTTTCATTTATTAATTTATTGGGAACTCGGAATTACAAACCTTTGAGCTAAGAGCTGGTTTACAAAGGATCCTCGTCAACACTTAAAGGAAAACTCCATGTTAAAATCAGAAAAAGATATGTAGTAGTCTTTTTTTCTTTGTTCTAACCAGTTTCCAGTGCTTTCTTTTCCTCTGGCTGTGAGATATGTTTGTTTTAACTTTCTCTAACTGTTTTATTGCCCTTGGAGGATGCCATTCTGATTTCTTTTATGGCCTGTAGTCTTCCTAGAGTGCCCTTTGGTGTGATGTCTAATTGCCCCTGCAGGAGCCAGTGTCTTGTTACAGGGTCTGTCACAGCTCAGCCACAGAGAAAATACTTCTTCCAGAGAAGACAAACTGCTAGATTTTGGGTGAGTGTAATCATTATTATTTTTTGATATCAGTACCTTGTTCTGCTATGCTCTGCTGTGTGTGTGTGTGTGTGTGTGTGTGTGTGAATCATGTCACTGTTTACTCTATTCCTCTCAGTCACTTTCAGTTTTTGCACCAGTACTAAGTAGCAAAAATTGAACATCGCCTTATAGGTTGTAACATAGCAGGACAAGGTACTAATATCAAAAAATAATAATGATTACACTCACCCAAAATCTGGCAGTGTGACTTCTCTGAAAGAAGTATTATCTTTGTGGCTGAGCTGTGACAGAGGCTGCTAAATCTAAGGGCATGGCTACATCAGTGTCACATGAACCAGGGTGCATCGTAGGAGAAAGAAAGCCAATAAACCTATTTGTGATGGAGGTCTCCAGGGGTCGTAAAACTACCATACAGCTAGCAGACTAATTTAGAAAAAAATCCTAATAGCAGACAGAGGGAAGGACACACTAGGGCCTAACATACATATCAAAACACTCTACATAACATATGTTTTTGCACTTTCTGGGTGGACTTCTCCTTTAAGGAGATACGTTTTATTGCAACAGCATAATTACAGCAGGCAAGTTGACACTGGGGTTGTACTACTAACACAGAGTTTACATAGGAAGGGGTAGCAAATACATCTACAGTTTACACAAGTCAAGACACGAATGAAGCAGCTGGCAGCATTGCCAGTTTCCCAGTGGAGGTATGCAATGTGTAGCATCTGAGAGAAGTTAAGTGCAGAGAGACAAGTTGGGGTTTGGCAAGTGCAGGTAGGTGGGGGGAGGGAGTGAGAGTGGGGAGGAAGAGGTCAGGAAAATGGGCTAGAGGTAGTGTGGGTGTACTGGACAGAGGGCAGGTGGAGGGGAGGAGTAGGGGAGGCAGAGAAAGTGGACAGGGGACCGGGCAGGAGGTAGTGTGGGTGAACTGGACAGAGGGCAGGTGGAGGGATAGGTAGCGAGGGGGTAATGGACAAAGGACAAGTGGGGGGAGTTGGTAGGGGGGAAGGGGGTGAGGGAGGGGAGTAGGTGCAACCTGGCCAGAGCAAGTGGGCAGTTGAGTGGTGGGCCAGATGCTGGGATTACGTTTGGCACAGGCAGTGGACTGGAGGAGAGATGGACTTACAGAGTTCGGATTTGAAGTGCCCTAGGTGTTAAAAGCTGGTGATTGTGATTGGAAGCTTGTTTAGCCAGATGGGAGCCCTTACTGTGAAGGCGCGCCTCCCCAGGGCTGATTTCCTGAAGGGAACAGCTAAGGCATGCCTGGAGACGCTTCTTGTGGCATGCTCACCTGGGGCAGGTCTGAATAACACCTGCAGGAAGACAGGTGCCAGTCCCAGTAGGGCCTTCCTTCCTAGTAAGCAGGTCTGGAGCTTTATTCTATCCTGGAGGGGGAGCCACTTTGTCCTTATGTAGAGCTCACAGGTGTGTGTGATGCGATCCGCATTCAGGACAAATCTGCATGCTTTATTGAGGGTAAGGTGGACTTTTTGTAGACTACTGTCTGTGGCAGCACCATAAACCACGTTTTCATAGTCCAGGATTGGCAGAATTGTGCCATTGACTGCCTGGAGCCTGGTTTCAGGGGTGAGGCAGAAGTGGAGTCTGTATAGTGTCCCCAACTTCCTGTTTGCAGCCTTAGTGATCTTACTTAAGTGTTTGCCGAAAGAGAGGGACTCATCGATTGTGACCCCCAGGTACTGGAAAAAGTGAACCTGTTCAAGGGAGGAGTCCGTATTGTGTGCTGTTTTAAAGTTTGTGGTGGATTTCCTCTTCTGGCGACTGGTAAAGAGCATTGTCTTAGTCTTTTTACTGTTGAGTACTAGGAGGCTGGTGTTAAACCATTCTTGTAGCAGGTCGAAGTTGCACTGTAGGTGCCTGGTCAGCATGTCTTGCCAGGAGCCTCTAAGGAATAGCACTGTGTCATCTGCATAGAGCAGGACTTTGGCAGGGGGCATGCAGCTGGGAGGTCATTTCCGAAGATACTAAACAGGAGGGGGCCCTGTATGGACCCTTGCGGGACCCCGACCATGACTTTCCTGGCCTCTGAGATGGTACCATTAATCTTTAACTTCTGTGAGTGCTCAGGAAGCTAGCTAGTGAACCACCCAACCATGTCTGAGGACAGTTTTATTGTCCTTAATGCGTTATCAGCATTGTGCTCTCACTCACATTGATATCACTACTATCTAATCTGTGAGCAGATTAGCTGCTCTTCTTGGTAAGTTATGATATCACAGAGGTGATGATATATAGTATGAAGGGAATTAACCTAGTTATAGCTTCCAGGCAGAGTACTATTCCACACAATACAGTTAGTATTGTCGGACAGAACACCTAATTTGCAAAAAGGAAAAGAAAAAGTACTTCAGGCATAAAAAGTAACAACTAACTACTTTTAAAAGTTAATGTTAATTTCAGGCAGTGCGCTCTCTCTTTTTGGTGATGTATTCATTCATCTCAGTCCTGTTCCCTGGCTGTCTCACAGGCTCCTCCCTTGTTCCCCTGTTTCCAAGGGCTTTCATATTCCTTTCTTTGATTTATTTACTGGAAGAAAGCTTTAGAGGGGTCTGCAGCTCCTACTGCTATCCTGGCTTGCAGACCCTCCTTGGCTTGTTAACTCTAGATGTGCAGTCCCTCAGTGCAGCTTTGTACTCCTCCCTGGCCTGGAGGCAATACAATCGTAAGGCAGTTTTACACTGGTGCCAGCACTGCACATGAGTTGCACTGGTGCAAATCCGGCAGTGTATATGGCTGCCGAAGCACTGCAAGCCACTCAATTGTGCTCTGTTGTAGCGCATACCTTTCCCTGGTTTGTTAGGAACATAGAAACATAGAAGTTGTCAGCAGAAAAGGACCTTCTGCCCCACCCAGTCTGCCCTAAGGTCCCTTCTCACTGTACTATCGTAGACTCTAATTGTTCTCTGGCCTTGACCCCCCCACCAGCCTTGTTACCAAGGGCCCCCTGTGTCTATCCCATGCATGTTTAAAACCTGTTACCATTTCAGTACCCACCACCTCTTCTGGGAGGCTGTTCCAGGCTCCACCTCCCTTTCTGTAAAGAAGTAATTCCTCATGTAACCCCTAGATGGCGCTATCCCAGGGGCTACTACCCCTGCCTGATTTGCCACCAACAGGCTGAGGGGCCTGGATCCAATGGCGGGTGCCTCCACCCAGAGGTCAGGGTTTGCAATAGTTAAACTAACTTGGTCACAGCCCTCTGGGACACTGCAACCCCCCTTTCTTCCCACTAGTGGCCCACACAATATATCAGAATTACCTTCACAGTATACACTTACCCCCAGGTCTGGTTCCGGCACTGGGACCTCCTGTGAAATGAGATACAGTGCAACAATCACAGTACAGTACTTTAACATAGACAAATACCTCGGGCAGTATAACTTTGCTGAAACAAGCAGCTCTGATTTATTTAGGGGGAATATAACAAGGACAGGGGGAAATCAGGTTAATTATCTTATCACTCTAATAATCTACCTATGGCTCTGTGCACAGGCCTATCCCTATCAGTTACTGTCCCTGGGTACCCAAGCCCTAGTGGCTAGTCCAAACCGTGGCAGCTGGTAGGGGCCCTTTCACACAGAGAAAAGGAGAATTAAACAGTCAGCAGTACAGTAATTCCATTTGGATTTAATGTGGCAATTCAACAGGGAGGCGACCCTGAATTAGTACTCACGACCTCCAAATAAGATAGGGTCCTTCAATGTCAGCAGGGCTCACTTGAGGTACACAAGCCTCTTCACACATCCATATAAAAGAAAGCACTATACCAGGCAGGCTGCATCTGTATCCCAATCGCAATTACTGCACAAAACCCGGGAGAACACACAGCAGATTCAGTTCCTGACAGACCGATTGCAATTTTCAACAATTCCTCCAGTCTTCTACAGGGTGAGCCTGGTTTCTACTCTTCAGAGATCCTTTGATTCTTTTCACAGGACGGATTCAGTCCTAACAAGCTGTTACACAAGCTGCAGACCGGAACTCTGGGCCTTACACACGTTTTTTGACTAAAACTGCACACTGAAAAAGCACAGGGCTCCTTCCTTCTTCACTGCCAAAGCTCAACTGAAACTCCAACCGACAAAACCGGGCACTTCCTTTGAGTTCCTCCCAGTTCTTGACTGGATTGGCTGTCACTCACAATAGACTGCTGCTGTTGGTCCAAAAGGCATTGAAGTCTAAACTACATCTCCCAGAGTCACTGCCCATACAATCCTCTTGTGGCTGGCTCAGATTATGAGTCCAAGTTCTGATTCGTCAAGGCACCATTTTAGAGCTAGCTTACCCCACACTGATTGGTCCAGTTCAGCAGTTCAAAACTAGAATGGGAACTAGCAGACACAGTTCTGACTGCAAAGAAAGCAGGTTAGACAAACTGTAATTTCATTATTACTCTAAATAATTTCTGGCAAACAGTTACATCTTTCAGATAGGTTCCCTTTGCACTCCTAGTGACTGCAAAATGAAGTGAATTGGCAGCAGCTCGAGTGGTACTCAGAGAAGCACACAGTCCCCCATACAAACTAATTATGTCTGCAAGCAGACAGCTCTTAAAGAGACAGTACCAGAGGCTCTAAAAACACTCACTGATAAATGACTTAAATGCCAAACACCATTCAGGCTTGGAGCATTCAAGCAAGCTCCTGGAAGTCTTTTGGGAACCCCCATTTGCAGGGGGGTTACACTCATATCCCCTCTGAGTATCCCCTTTCCAGCTTCATATCGTGTCCCCTTGTCTTTGTGCATCTCCTTCTGTGTAAAATACCCCCTTCCTGTACTTTATTGATACCTTTGAGGTATTTGAATGTTTCAATAATGTCCCCCCTTTCCCTCCTTTCCTCTAGAGAGTACATATTTAACTCTTTGAGTCTTTCCTCATAGAGCTTCAGGTGCAGGCCATGCACCATTTTAGTTGCCTTTCTATGTACTGCCTCCACCCAGTCTGTGTCTTTCCTGAGATGGGGCCTCCAGAACTGGACACAGTGTTGCAGGTGGGGCCTCACCAGTGATCTGTACAGGAGTATCACTATCTCCCTCTTCCTGCTGGTAATACCCCTCCCTATGCACACCAGCATTCTACTAGCCTTTCCTACTGCTTTATCACACTGTTTTGCTACCTTCAGATCATCAGATATGATGACCCCCAGATCCATTTCCTGTTTTGTGGTTGCTAATCCCCCCCAAATGATATGTTGCCCTTGGGTTTCTGTGCCCTATGTGCATCATTTTGCATTGTTTGGCATTGAAGCCCATTTTCCAAACTCTTGACCAGTCTTCTAGCTTTTTCAGATCTTCCCTTATTTCCTCTCCCCCGTGTGTCTGCTCTGTTGAAGATTTTCGTGTTATCTGCAAATAGGCATACCTTCCCTTCCAGACCCTCTGCGATGTCGCTAATAAAGACCGATTCTCAACAACGTGGATCAGTGTGTACCAATTCAAGGGGTTTTTTGCAAGCATGTAAACATTTCATTGACCTCTCTGCTGGAAATGCATACAAAATTCGGGAAGCTCATTGGGAATGCTGCACAGCCACAGGATGTAAACAAAATGGCAAGTGCCACAGATGTACTGTAGCAGAGAGAGAGATAATTCCAGTGGCAATGCTACCACGTAGGCTCCATGTAAAAGGGCCTTCAGACTTCCATTTTGTTCGGGATCAGTTGTCTTAGGTCCTTGTTGAGCCAGAGGGTCACTTCATGGCTTTTTTCCCATATTGCTTATAGGGATTCAGACCTCTGTGGCTGCTTTGAGTAATTGCACTCTGGGTGTATTTTGGTGGGGCAGTAGGTGACTCACACTATGCCGCTTCACTGGGTACTGCTCAACCACGCATGTGAAAGCATTCTCTAGCCATTCATTTCTGTTGCTGCAGGGTACACTGTGTTCTCGCATCATGTTCCTGTTTTTTCCCCTTTTGTTTCATATGCAGAGTCTAGGGGCTCAACGCTACCCACTCATCCTTTCTTTTGCTGTCCCTTTCCTTCTGCCCAGTTTTGAGGGCTACCCCTCTGTGGCTATTGCTGTCGCCAGCTGCTCCTGTATGTGTTGTTGTGATCCATGATTCTCAAATTATGTGAGGTCATATTCTGTGCACTTTTCATTTGCCTCCTGTAGCTCCTCAGTGCCACCTCCATTGCTCCTCTAGGACCATGCCACTTCCTCCTCCTGTGGCCACTGATGCTGGTTGCTTTCTGTTTGGACTACTCCTGCAGTTGTGCTTCTGCCACGCCCTGCTCTGGTTGTCTGTTGCGTTCTGCTGCCATGGCCTTTTTGGCAGTCTTCATAACAGGTGTTTCAGGGGTGCTGGTTTCGCCTACCATCTGGTGGCTGCTCACATTGCTTCCTGTCCCTCCATGTCTGCCGTTTGCCTGTATTGAATGCCTCGGCCAGCCATGTGCTCTAGCCATGCTTACCTTCTTGGAGTTTTGGGCCTCTACCTGGTTACAGCTTCTGAGTAAATATAGTACTACCATACCTACTTAACCAATCTTACAACTATGGCTTAGTCACATGCCTTACATCTACTGGGGCAAACACCTCCTAAATACAGGCCTTTGACATGCTGCTCTGCCCTGTCATTGGTGTCCATCAGCCTACCCAGGTGTCCATACAGCTTATCTCCTCAGGGCTTAACTCTCATTCAAGCATATTCATATGGTGTTTCATCCTCTCATACTACTACTACTACTACCATGCTCACATGGGTGTCCCCTGTCATACCACTACCATATGTACAAATGCTTCCAGGAACTTGCTCCAGCACCAGGGCAATTGTAAAACCTCTCAAATGCCAGGCTGCAGCTCTCAAGAACCAGGCTGCAGTGACAATCCCTCAAGGGCAAGACCAGACCACTCAAGGGCTCAGCCACAAAGATACTGTCATGGGCCTTGTATTCTGAGAAGAGGACTGGGCAGCCAAATCTGAAGAAGTGCTTTCAGACATTATCTTCTCCTGGTGGTTCATTATGCAAACCCCAGGTCATTTTAGTTTTGGGCTTGCCCTACAGACACCTCTCTGAGAGTGTAGTTCACGTTGCAGGGTCTTTTGGTTGAGAGCTGAGCCCTGTAGCACCTCAGAGAGGGTATATAGTGTCAGGAAGACACACAACATAGAAACATAGACAATGATGGTAGAAAAAGACCAGAGGTCCATCCAGTCCGCCCAAGTTCTCTATAATCCCAGGAACCTACTATTCCTTCAAGGTACTAACCCTCATCATCCTCTCCCCATTCTCTTCCCTGGTCCTGTCACCCTGGGCAACCACTATTCCCTTCATTCTATCCCAGCCCTGTTTGAATTCCCGGATGTTTTTTGCACCCACTGCCTTGGCCAACAGACTGTTCCAAGGTTCCACCACATTTCTCGTAAAGTAGCACATCCTCACATCCCTCCTGAACCTCCCTCTTGTTAGTTTCCACTCACATCTACATAATCACGAGTTGATATTCAGGCTAAGTAATTCCCTGCAGTTCACTTTGTTAATTCCTTTAAGGAACTTGAAGGTCTCTATCATATCTCCCCTCTCCCTTCTGGTCTCCAGTGAGTACATATTTAGTGTCTTGAGACAATCCTCATAGGTTCTGCCCTGCTGGCCCTGAATCATTTTTGTTACTCTGCACTGCACTGTCTCCAACCTATCTTTGTCATTTCTGAGGTGAGAACTCCAGAACTGGGCATGGTACTCCAGGTGAAGCCTCACCAGGAATCTGTAGAAGTGAAGTATTACCTCTTTTCTTCTGCTATCATTACCTCTCCTGATATATCCCAGCATCCTGTTAGCCTTACTATAGGCCTTGTTACACTGGCTCGTTTGCTTAAGTGAATTACTGACGATAACTTGCAGATCCTGTTTCTCATCTGTCGTGCTAAGTCTCTCCCCTTCCATCCAGCACTCCATCATGGGGTTCTTTTTTCCTAGGTGCATTACCTTGCACTTTCTGGCATTGAATTTTAACTGCCAGATCTTTGACCCCCCCTATAACTTTTGTAGGTCTCTATGCATTTCCCTTACTCCCTCTTCACTATCCACCCTCCCACATAGTTTTGTGTCATCTGCGAAGAGACACAACCTGTCCCAGATTCTTTCTCCAATGTCACCAATGAACATGTTGAGGATGCCCAGACCTAAGACAGATCCCCGTGGAACCGTGCTCGTAACTTCCCTCTCTTCTGATTAAACCCACTTGTTCACTACCCTTTGCTGCCTCCCCTCTAGCCAATTACAAACCCAGTTCACTATGGATTTAGTCACACCCAGGTTTTCCATCTCCTTGAGCAATTGTTTGTGAGGTACCAAATTAAAAGCCTTGCTGAAGTCAAAGTACAACAGATCCTCAGTGTGGCCTTTGTCTAATTCCTTTGTCACCCAGTGAAAGAAAAATCAGGTTGGTCTGACAACACCTTCCTGCCACAAAACCATGCTGTTTACTATCCTGGAGCCTGTTGCTCTCCAGGTAGTCTACAAGGTCCTCTTTGATCAGCGACTCCATCAGCTTCCTTACGATAGAGGTTAGACTGATATGCCTATAGTTTCCTGGTTGCTCCTTATTTCCCCTTATGAAGCGGTACAATGTCCACCACCTTCCATTCCCTTGGAATGTCCCAAAACCTAAGTGAGCTGTTGAACAGACCTACCAGTGGTTCAGCCAGCTGTGCTGCTCATTCCCTGAGTTTCCTTGGATGTAACCCATCTGGTCCCCAGGCCTTGTCTGTCTTAAGGGCTGCCAGCCCTTTCAGGACCCTTTCACTAGTAAGCAATGGCTGTCTCATTTCCGGGATTCCCTTAGTGGCCACTTTGATGCCACTGTCTGGCATGGACCCGCCGTCCTCCTTAGTGAATACTGAGCAAAAGTAATCATTCAGGTGGTGGCCTTTTGCCCACCCTCCTCTATCACCCTACCTCCCTCAATTAGACATACGATTCCCCCACCGTTTTTCCTTTTTTTCACTTATATATCTGAAAAACATTTTTTTTTGCCATTCTTGACCCCCTCCGATATATACAGCTCTGTGTCTACTTTCGCCTCCTTACAGTAATTGCTCTCTTAGCTTCTCAGTTTTTCTTTAGATATTCCTCCCACTCTACCTCCTCCTGCTTTTCTTTGTATTTATAAAAGGCTTTCTTTTTAGCTATTACTGCTTCCCTGACCCTTGCTGAGAACCATAGTAGTCTCTTAAACTTGTTTTTCTTTGTTACTGTTCTTATGCATACTTTAGATATCTCGAGGAATGCCCCTTAATTACCATCATGTCTTTTCCAACTCATATCTCCACCCTTACTAACTTATCCCTGATCAGTTCCCTCACCCTATCAAAGTCAGCCCTTCTAAAGCCAACAATTTCAGTTCTTAATTGTGGCTTGCTGGCCCTGAGGGCCAATTCAAACCAGAGTTACAGTCGCTGTTCCCCAGCAGCTCCCCTACTCCAACCGCTCCCACCATCTCTGAGTTGGTGAGCATCACATCAAGGACTGCAGTCTGCCTGGTGGGTTTCTTAACTAGCTGCACCAGTAGACAGTCTTGGAAGGCATCCAGCAAGGCCTGACTCCTGGCACTCTTGGCCAACGTGACCTCTCAGTTGATGTCTGGCAAGTTCAGGTCTCCTACCACTACTTCCTCCTTTGCTACCTCTCTTTCAAGTTCCTCTATGGTTTCTCTGTCCCTTTCCTCTTCGTGCCATGGAGGCCTATATACCAGCCCTATATATCACCCCCAAGTGTATTTTCCAGCCTTAGGATGGTGCTAGCAGTGTGACTGATATTAACCGCAACCTCTCCACTGCCTTTCAGGAAATCCAATCCTGGCTAACCAGAAATAAGTTGGTGCTAAATGTGGCCAAGACTCAGGCAATGCTATTCGACTCTACTGCCAAGCTGAAAGATTGTGACAAGCTTTTTTACATAATTTGTGCCAGTGGCGATCCCCTTATGGTCGTCACCACTTTCAAATATCTGGGAGTTCTTCTTGAAGCAACACTCAGCTTCGACCCACATATTCAGACCAGTTGCAAATCGATAAATAGTAAACTGGGAGTATCTTACAAAACCTGTTATGCTCTCATGCCCTCTGCCAGACTCGTGACTGCCCGTGGCATTCTTCTCCCATCCCTGGCCTATGGATCTACTATCAATATGAATGCTTCCAATACCACTTTCCATAAGTGGGATGTTACCTACAATAACATATGTTGCTACACCTCTGCGTCTCCTTAACTTAAACACCACTGTTGGCTTTATACCAACATCAATTGGGCCTCTCCCCACTCCTATCGGCTTATGGCCCTAGGATCCCTGATGGATGGTATCGTAAGATCCAATACTCCGCTGTCACTTGCCTCATGGCTCACCCCCAGTCCTCCCCATATGGACTGCACTCCTCAAATCTATCCCTGCTGCATGTCCCTAGAAGCAAATCTTCCAAAGGCTCAACTACCTTCTCCCATGCTGCTCCCAAGTACTGGAACTCTTTACCGCTTGCGATACATGAGACGCCCAGTCACCACATGTTCCTACAGAGACATCGCACCCTACTTACTGACCTTGCCACCTGCATTTGTTTCAACCCACCTTAGACTCACTGCCCAGAACCCTGAAGACCTGTTTGAATTTTCCTTCCTCTAGCTTCATTAACCACCATCTCTTCGCTTCCTAGAGTCTCTCTTGCACATCTCTCCTTAACCTACCCAAATTACCCCTTCCCCCACCCTTTAGTTGCCATACTGACCCCTCCTTCTCTTTCAGGTGTCCATCACAGCCCCCTTTTAAGCCTTCCTAATGCCCTCACTCCCCTGCTCTGCCACAAGCATCTACCCCCGCCTTTCTCTTCACTTTTACTCCCTCCCTCCTTTGCTGCATCTCTACCCCACAATTAAACCTTTCTCTCTCTCTCTCTCTTACCTAGGCTGGTAGCAGCTCCCCCCACCGTTACCCCTCCTCCCTCCTGCACTTATCAGATATCTGCTCTCTTCTTTTGTTCTATCTGCTGTATATCTCTTATGTCTACACTTACTGTGGTTTTTACCTTATCTTCCCTCAACTCCTCATTTCTCTAATTGAATTTCCCTGATTCGGGTCTCTCAGCCCTCACTATCTTGTGCTTGTCCTTTTGCCTGCACTGATGCTGTATTGATGCTCCGGCTTGAATCTGGACTGTTGAATTTGCTTTGACCAGAATTGTATGTAGTTATTGCTTCATATCCAATGCACAATTTCCCTTGTTTTGTATTCTGATGCTCTCTATTACTTCTCTTGCCTTTCATTGTGTGTTATTAATACTTTGATCTGAAATATTTTGTTTTTTTGCTGCACATTCTATGTATAATTACCCTGTTTATGTATCCTGTTGTCATTTTGTTGTCTGCTTCACCTGTAATGTCTTCCCCTGTAACTTCCTGGGTCATGCCTGAAAATAGTCATGTCTATGGCTAGTGCACCTACCCGGTAAACAAAAACTAAATAAATAATAAATAAATGAGTTGCACCCATACTGACTCAGCCTCACCACTGCTACTTCTAATGCACCCATCTTCTACCACCTCCGTGCCCTCCTTTACAAAAAGGGCAACTCCTCCCCCTCTACCAGTTCTTCTATCCCTCCTGAACAGTGAATACCCAAGCACCGTCATCTCCTAGTCATTATTATCTGTGGTCCACATTTCTATGACGGCCACAAGGTCCACTTCATTGTCTGCCATCAGCACCTAGAGCTCACTGCATTTGTTACCTAGGCTTCTGGCGTTAAGGCATACCCCTTTACATCTGACCCCTGTTCTAACTTTACTACTGTCCTTCTGTTTTCCATGTTTTCTCTCCCCCCCTTGCTGGTGCTTTTGCCTTTTGTTTTCCCCCTCACTACTGCCCATTTCCTTGGTCCTGAAAACACTACTGTGTTCCCTTTACCCTCTTTGCTGCTTCAGTCTCCTGGATGTGGGGGGTACTATCTAGGATCCCCTTCTGCACACCATCCACCATGGTTCCCCTAGACCCAGACTCCCCAGCAGTCAGTTAGAATGTCTAATATGGACATCAAACTTCTTCCCCAGTGTGCTGGCCCCATCTCTCGTTAGGTAAAGTCTGTCACCCTTGAAGAGTATCCTGTCCTTGAAATCCCCCAAGTCCCCTACAAAGTGGTACCCCATATCTTGACACCAACCCTTAAGCCAACAGTTAAACACCTCTATTTCAGCACTCATTATCCAGTCCTGCCTCCTCTCCCTGCCCAACACAGAGAGAACTTCAGAAAGGCCAGAGAGGCTGAGTGTGCTGCCACTCTGTCCTACAGTCTATGGAAGATGACAAAGATCCCTGTTTTATGGAGCAGTGTGTACAAGTCCTTAAATCTTGGGGCTCCTAACATAACATAATTCCTATTAGAACATGGGTAAATTAAATACTGTGTTCTGATTGCCATTCCATCAGCATATGTTTATGAGGTAATATCCCCCTGTAATGAAAAAGGCCCAACTTGTGATCTGGAATTTGGACAAATCATATACAGAATTCATGAGCTACTTCTCTCATTCTTGATTTCAATCACAGATATAGCTGTCACTTTTACTCTTACACAAAAACCTTCAACTAGGTCCTAAAAATAAAACTTCCTTTAATTAAAACAAAATACATAAATAACTAAATGTTCTATCTTCTCATTATCAGTTTCTTATGCACATAAACAAATTTAAAAAAAATCAAGCACCATTTAGAGTTTTTATTTCTGGTGTTTCTTTAATGACCATGACAAATCCCCCTCATAACCTAACCAGCTTGACAGCGCAATCTCTGCTGCTGACCCTGCTCCAGATAACATTGAGGCTCTGGCTCCATGTGAGGCCTGTGTTTCTGTCTGTCTTAGTGTATGCCAGTGGCATACTGCCGAATGGTGAATTCATGCACTGCATTTTAACATTCCATGCTTTGGGGGTGGGGTGAGGAATACTCCAGAAATATTGAATGCTGGTGTTCCATGGTAAACAAACAAACCTACTGCATGTGTAGAAAGACAAATGACTGACAGGTAGAAACCATCTTTGGCACCTCTATGGGTGGAAACATCTGTGGAGGGGCTATTTGACATTTTCCCACCAATATTTGATTGCATTTTTTGTGTCTTTTTTTTGTCTTTTAGAGATTTTTTTTTTATTTGCCCAACCCATTTTATAAGCATAATAAGACCCTTCAGGGTGTGCGGTATTGGTGGGTACCCGCACTTCCAGGGACTGTAACAAACTCCAGGGCATGCAGTATCCATCAATACCCCACACCCTGTCAGGTCTTACCACTTACTTAGAGGGATGGTGATCTAAAACCTTGGGCACCCACTGGTTTCCACCACAAAAGGGCTTTTCCTCTTTTCCCTGCTGAAGGTCACAAATAGTTAAACAATTTAATTCTATTGAGAGTCAGGTTTGGATGGTGGTCTTCAAATGCTTGACTATCATTAGCTCACCTGATCAGTTGTATCAAGCTGACTCTCTCCTCAGCTCCTTATGGGAAGTAAGCGTTTCTGTGTGTTTCATTCCTTTGACTTTCAGGGCTTTCTTTACTTAGGTACTTTTGGCCCAAGGGGACCTCATCCCCATGGCACCTCTATGGGTTGAAACAGCCTCAAGAGGATTTCCATGTCTTCATGGCACCTAAAAAGGGTGGTAGTTCCTGTAGCAGGGACAGAGACTGTGCACCAGACATACGCTGCACAAGCATTCTAACATCTTACCATACAAAAGTACTATAAGAAGTCTTCCTCCTCATGAGTCCAGCACATCTGTGTCCCAGCAAGTGAGTGAAACAGCAAAGGAGTGAACAGGACTAAGACTGGCATCTTAGGCACCGGCAGGTGTCAGGTGACAGCAAGCATGCAGGGAAATTTCCTGGTCCAGTAAGGTAAGGTTGACTACCTGTGAACTGCTTGTTGCCTATTTAAAAGTGTGTACTGTCAGTGCCATAGGGGTAAATAGTGGTGTAGGGTAGGGAGGGTAAAACCTACAAAGGGCAAGCTAAGGGCAATTGAACCATAACATAGCGTGGGAACAGAGGCAACACCCTATCTAGGGTAGGGGGAGAAAGTGGGAAGCCAACTATCCTAAATTATCTTAAGGAACCAAAAGAAAGGGAATTGAAGGAAACCCCTATTTGGGTAAGGGGTTGAACACAAACTCGGAAGAGGAAAGGTAAAGGGAAGTCTAAAGGGCAGTTAGTGATAAGGGATGCTTAAAGGCAAGGGAAAAGCAGGGAAGCAAAAAGTCAGGAGGCTGAACAAATTATCCGGGATGGGTGTGGTGCTGTGTAATGTGATGCGGGGCTGCAATCTTAAAAGACACATTCTGAAGACTGAGATGTTGCCCTGTATGCAGGCACTTCTCTTGGCTGAGAGCAAAGGTCGCTGGACACTGGGCAGAACTAACATGAGTACAGGGCACCATCTTCCTCACTCAGGAGCCACCTAGTTTGCCATCACTCCCTTAAAGGATGCCAGCAAGAAGGCAGAGTGGCTGGACCTTGGTGGGCTCCGGAGGGTGGAGGGAGGAAGGAGGGAGAGCATCCCTCAGACTTTACCACTGCACAATTCCTTTGCCATTCTGGCAGGACAGAGAAGACAAGAGGAGGCACCTGAGGCAGTAGTAAGAGAGGAGGTGGGGGTCCTCAAGGGAGCACGGCCCCAAGGAGGGTGGGAGAGTCCCCCGGCCAAGGAGGAGGTAGTTGCCAGTGGGGGACTCCATAGTCAGGGGAATGAGTTGGGGGCAGAGAAAGGGAGGGACAGGGTACTATATTGCATTCTAGACACTTTAGCAGGGAGGACTGGAAGGCAGATCTTGGAGATTGCCAGGAAAAAGGGGGTAGGAGGGAGTCGAGTGTTGTTGTCCACCTGGGGACAAACAATCTGGCAAGAGAGGCTGTAGGGATACTGCAGGACAGGTTTAGGGAGCTTGTGTGGGGCCTGAAGCAGGTAGCTTGCACAGGACCTTCACTGAGGTGCTACCTGTTCTGGTCTGGAGAAGGCTAGGGAACTCTGTACCAGGTCCTTCAATGAGTGGTTGAAGACATGGTGTAGGTAGGAGGGGTTTAGCTACATCAGGGACTGGGGGTCACACCTGGGGGGGTGGAGGCCTGTATAAGGGAGATGGCCCCCATCCACCCAGAAGGGGAACTGCAGTCTTGGGTGGAAGGTTTAAATGCTACTTTGACAAGCATTTAAACTAGCCAAGGGGGAGGAAGAAAGACTGAAGGAGGCAGAGATTGCAACCCCTTCCCGAGACTAGTGCAACAGGGAAAGTTAACCCAGGGAGAAAAAATTCCGCAGAGGTTGATGGAAGCAAAGAGAAGGCTAGGGCATCAAGTCTGGAGGAGGAACTTCAGTTGGAAGAGCATGGAAGGTGGAAGGCAGGAAGACAGTGTAATGGGGAGGGCAGGATGGGGTAACAGAGGGAGCAAGGGGAGATCAGGAAGGGGAGGCAGGTTAGAGGGAGAGAGGATGAAGAGAATGAAGAGCTATGTGTAACAATACAAGGAGTCTGGGAAACAAAATTTCTGACCTTGGGGCAATCATTGCAGAGACAGACCTGGATCTAGTGGCCATAACAGGATCATGATGCATGGACAACCACAGCTGGGAAGTGGCCATCCTAGGCTACAGCAGGTTCCAGAAGGACAGGTCAGGGAGGAAAGTCAGAGGGGTTGTTTTGTATGTGAAGGAGTATATAAGGGTCACTGAGATACTGGGGCAACAGCGGGACAATAAAGGGCTGGAGGTACTATGGATCAGCCTAAAGACAGGGTTGGGGGCCATTATTCCCACAAGGGTGATGTGCAGGCCTCCAACACAGGGAGAGGATTTAGACAGAGCACTACTGGAAGCCACTGGCAAAATGTCAGCAAGGTGAAAGTTTTGATTATGGGGGACTTTAATCTGCAATTGTTAGGGGGTAGAACTGGGGGAGGGAGGGGAAAGGAAGGTAAGGTGCCTGCCCTGTGCCATGGCTTTGAGGGACAGGAAACAAATCTTCAGGATCATGGGAACAGCTGCAAGGGGGAGTGAGCTGGATGTCATTATCCACCTAGGGACAAATGACCTGGCTGGGAATAGGATCAGAGCAGTGCAACAGGAGTTTGTGGAGTTGGGGAAGGGCCTTACACAAGTAGCACACACGGTAACTTTCTCGGAAGTGCTACCTGTCTATGGTATGGATGAGGCTAGGGTACTCCACACCATGGGATTCAATGACTGGTTAAAAAACTGGTGCAGAGTTCAGGGATTCGGTTTCATTGGGGACTGGGGCTCCATCTGGAGGGCTGCAGGCCTATACTGGCATGATGGTTTGCATCTATCCAGGAGGGGAACCAGGATCCTAGGTGATAGGTTTAAATGCTTTGTTGGTAAGCATTTAAACTAACCAAGAGGGGAGGCACTGAAAAGGAGAAGGGAAATCTTAGTCCCCCCCAAAAAATCAGAGTAGTTAGTGAGGTAAACACCAAGATAGAACAGTCGATAGGGAGATGGGCAGGGGTAAATGGAGAAAAAGACAAAGGCAGTAAGGACAGGGATGGGGCAAAAAGAAATAAGGCCATAAAAAAATGGAGGGTAATGAGTACCAATGCCCATAATCTAGGTAAAAAGCTCCCTGAACTGGTGGCCTTAATGGAAGAGGGATGCCTGGATATTGTGGCAGTCACAGAAACATGGTACACAGAGAGCCATGACTGGGATGTCAACATACCAGGGTACACAATCTACAGGAGGGACAGGGAAGGTAGAAGAGGAGGAGGAGTAGCTCTCTATGTAATGGAAGGGATCAAAGCAACAGAACTAAAGGGTAAACAGGGAGGGGAGGAGAGGAGGCACTGTGGGTCACCCTAGAGACTGGAAATGGCACCACAATCCGCACAGGGGTTGTATAAAGACTCCCGTCTCAGGGGGAGGAAATGGACCAGGAAATGATAGAAGGCATCCGTAGGATGACAGAGAAAGGGGAGATATTGCTGATGGGGGACCTGAATATCCCACATGTTAACTGGAGCACCTTTGCTGCAGGTGCATTTAAGAGCAGGGCTATTCTCGATGTCCTACAGGGGGCATGCCTCAGACAACTAGTTTTGGAACCCACTCGAGAGGGAGTAATCTTAGACCTGGTAGTCTCAGATGGGGACAGAGAGAGGATCTCAGATCTAGAAGTGGGTAGCCATCTGGGAACAAGTGACCACCAAACAGTATGGTTCACGATAAACTTAGCTGTAGAGTCAAGCCATACAAAAGTGAAGGTATTGGACTTCAGGAGGGCTGATTTTGTCAAAATGGGAGAGTGCCTCAGAAAAGCACTAGCAAACAGGCAAGAAGGTGGGGTGGGGCAACAATGGGGAAACATCAACACCACCATCACAGGGGCAACAAGCCTTTGTGTGAAGCAAATAAACAAATCAAAACGAAAGCAAAAACCACTATAGTCCTCAAAAGAAGTGGCGGGAAAGGTTAGGGAGAAAACGAGAGCATTCGGGAAGTATAAGGAAACACAGAAGGAGCAGGACAGAGAACTGTGCCAGTTAAAGTAGAAGGAAGCAGTGAAGGCAGTCAGAATAGCAAAGGCCCAAACCAAGGAAAAGATAGTCAACTTGGTTAAGAAGGAGGATAAAACCTTTTATAGGTACATTAGGGAGCAAAGAAAAACTAAGGCAGGGATACCGAGGCTGAATAAAGAGGAGGGTGGTTGGGCAGAGAGCGACAGTGAAAAAGCAGGGATACTGAACGAATACTTCTGCTCAGTATTCACAAAGGAAGAGCGGGGGAGATACCTAATCCAGTCAATAAAAAGCACTCTGGATAGGGAGGTTGATATTAGTCCTTTCACAGAAGAAAGGGTTCTGAAAGAACTCCTAAAACTGAAGGTGGATAAAGCAATGGGGCCTGATGGGATTCACCCCAGAATTCTAAAAGAACTAAGGAAAGAACTAGTAACACCACTGACTACCCTTTTTAATAAATCATGGGAGGATGGTGTGGTACCTGAGGACTGGAGGAGGGCAGATGTGATTCCCCTTCATAAAAGTGGGAGCAAGACAGAGGCAGGAAACTACAGACCAGTTAGTTTGACCTCAGTGGTAGAAAATGATGGAATCACTTCTGAAGGAAAGAATTGTTGAGTACCTAGAGGCCAGTGGGGTACAGGATCCAAGGCAGCATGGATTCACAGCAGGAAGGTCATGTCAGACAAATCTAATCGATTTCTTTGACTGGGTGACCAAAGTAGTAGACTAGGGAGGGGTTGTGGACATGGCCTACCTAGACTTTAGCAAGGCATTCGACACAGTCCTGTACAAAAGATTAATAAACAAATTAGCCAGCCTGGTAGTGGGTCCCAGGGTGGTAGCCAGGGTAAAACATTGGCTGGACAACAGGACAAGGAGGGTAATAGTAAATGGAGTCCACAGTGAAGAAAGGAGGATTACTAGTGGGGTACCGCAGGGTTCAGTACAGGGGCAGATCCTTTTTAATGTCTTTATAAGTGACATTGCAGAGGGACTGGAAGGAAAAGTATGTATCTTTGCAGATGACACAAAGATCTGCAACAGGGTTGATATGCAAGGTGGGGTGGAAAGGATAAAAATGGACTTTGCAAGGTTGGAGGAATGGTCAAATGTATGGCAATTTAGATTCAATGCAATGAAGTGCAAAGTAATGCACCTGGGAAACAAAACCCAGGGGAAGAGTACGCAATGGGGGGGTGAGATACTGACAACAACAAAAATGGAAAGGGACCTGGGGTAGTCATATCAGATGACCTAAAGATGGGCAAGCAATGTGAGAAGGAAGTAAGGAGGGCTGGGGGGATACTGGGATGCATAGGGAGAGGCATCACCAGTAGAAAACAGGAAGTTGTTGTCCCTCTATACAGATAGTTGGTAAGACCAGATCTGGAGTACTGTGTGCAGTTCTGGAGATCCCACCTCTGAAAAGACATAGACAGGTTGGAGCCTGTTCAGAGGAGGGCAACCAAAATGGTGCAGGGTCTGCACCAGGAGACGTATGAAGAAAGACTAAAGGAGCTTAAGATGTATAGCCTCGAGGAAAGGGGGGGGGACATGATAGAAGCTTTTAAATACCTCAAGGGAGCTGGCCCGGTGGCGCTGAGGGTTGAGGCACTGGATGCCATACCTCACGCTGCGCCAGTGACCCCGGTTTGGGAACATACTCAGGCTGCCAGGGGCTGGTAGGGGAGAGGAAGGATTGAGCATCCCATGACTGCTCTCCTTCCTCTGGGGTGGGTGAGGGCACTGCACCACACTGTAGCGGCACCTGGCGGAGGCCGGGCAGCCTACAAGGTGCGGGCACAAACAAGGGGTGGAGCACGGTGGGCGTCCACACGTATGTGCGCTGATGTGATTGCACGTCTCGCTCCTCGGGGCTTTCTAGGAGGAAAATGGTGGGGTGACCGCTCGGCTGATGACCGTGCCCTTCATACCCGGATCCATGAGCAGTAGCCACCGAGTGTCTGTGCCGAAGGCCCTAAGGGGGGGTTCTGCCATTGGCTGGCCCAATGAGTGGGTAATTATCCGCATGGCGGACCTGGTCTTGAGGTGCGGGTGCCGGCGGCCATGGTTATAGGGGCTGCTCTGGCCCGGAGGATAACGTGTTCAATGTCAAAAAACAAATACTTCAAGGGAATCAGCAAAGTCCAAGAGGGTAGCATCTTTCAGAAAAAGAGATGTGCAAAACAAGGGGGCACAATTTGAAGATAGAGGGGGACTGCTCAGAGGTAATGTGAGGAAGTATTTCTTCACAGAGAGGGTTGTAGATGCATGGAACAGCCTTTCTGAGGAGATCGAAGAGTCAAAAACAGTGGGGAAATTCAAGAATGCATGGGACAGACATAAGGCAATTCTAGTGGGGGGTAGGAGGAAGTAGGCTGTTGGTTAACTAGGATCTGCAGCTTATCCATTAGGTAGGGAAATGGGCAGATTAGGTGGGCCAAGCAATCATTATCTGCCATCAAACTCTATGTTTCTATGCCAGATGTAGATTGGGACATTCTTGCCACAGCTACAGACATCAAGAGGCAGGGCCATCTTCAACTTCATGCAAGGGGCATTTCTCAGGCAGCTGGTTTTGGAACCCACTACTTAACAAACAGATATAATGGCTCACATCACAGTAGGTGGTCTCCTGAGTAAAAGTGATTACTGTACTGTGCGGTTGGGCGTACAGATGGGACAGGGGAAAAACAGCACACAAAAGGCCCTTTTGCACTACCGGCTCTGCACCATTATGAGTGGTGCAGAGCAACTGGAACGTTACCTTGTTTGGCATGTAAAAGTGAGTCGAGGAATATGAATATGCATAAGCATGTGCCCGGTATCACGGCTCCACTTTGGGAGCACCTTGAAAGTACTTTTTAGTCCCCAGTTTTGAAAATTAACTAGTTTCCTGAATTCAGCTTTCTTTTTATTATCTGTGGATATATTTAGCTGAACTCGGGTATAGTACGTAAAGTGACAAAATCTCGGGCTCCCTTGGCTAGCTGGAAACACAGCTAAAACACAGGAAGGGCCAAGAGAGTGATGCAGGGATTGTCATGTGTAAGCCCTCCACTTCCGATGTCTAGGGATATCCAGATGGTATCTCGGTGGGAGGGGGCACTGTACAACCGAGAAACACTGTCCAGAAATAAAATAGGAAAACAGTACCTGAATTTGCTCGGGTGTTGCAGGTGATGGATTAGCTCCATCGAGGGTGCCCTTGGACCTTCTGGGTGATGAACTGGAATGCTGAAGAGAGGATGCTGACCGTGCCAACTTTGCCCGCAGACCTTTGAAGGCTAGTTTCACCAGGCAGGCCTCTGGACAACTTCTCAATGGTGAACTGGTTCTCTGGGCTCAAACCCTGGAAACACACTGGGAACCACTGTGGAGGCAAACTTCTTTTAGCAGCAAAACAGTTCTTCTAGAAAACAGAAGGCAAACACCAGAACTGCAGAAACAGGGGATCCCATTTAATGAACAGTTGATAAAAACAGGGCCAGTCACTCCATGAAGCAGTAAAACACAAGAAGGTTGCTCTGGACTATGCGAGTCACATCTAAGCTAGTGGTGCTCTGGACCAAGGAGGTCACAAAGTGAGCAAGTTAGTTCAGGCGGCTACCCATAGCCTAGGTTGCTACAGTCCAAATGCAGGCAGCAAAACTTGTGGCTGAATGGGCCCTCAAACTGCAGGCAGCAACACTACTTCCCTCTACTCTAATTTTCTTCTCATCTCCCAGGAAGGAGCATTGACCTACGTGGATGGCCCACCTGGCAAAGGCCACCCTCTTTATCGTCTCCTCACTCCATGTCCCCTGAGTCCAAACCTTTGAAGGGTGGCTGCCCAGACCTACAGCCACCCTCAGCTCTGGCTCCTTTAGGGCACAGAGCCCAGGAATAACAGTCCCAGCCAGAGGGGCAGACTGAGACCAGGGGTGTCCTGGACCCCTGGCCCACCACTACAACCTCTCACCTCATTTCTCTTAATCCTCCAGATGTGCTACCTTGCTGGCAGCAAACTTTTGCCTTGGTCCCTTTAAAGGGACTGAAACTGCAGGCTGGCCCCAAATACAGGGCTCCGGAACAGTTGGCCTCTGCCATGTCCTTTTTCCCGACTATGAGTGGCCAAAAAAAATCCTGAACAAACAAACACTCGGCCGCATGGCCGAGCAGGTGAACGCCCTGCTCCAACGTTGTCCTTCTATCTCTCTCTCTCTCTCTCTCTCTCTCTGTCTCTTTCTCTCTCCAATCTCCACTGGATTTCCTGTCTCTCTCTTTTATCCCCTCTTTCGCTGGGCAACAAAACCCCCCCAAGGTTCAATCATGGACTGATTCCCAGGTACCAAAAACATTGTCCCTCTAAAGATTTCTGGGACATGTAGTCCCTCCAGTAACTGTTTATATTGGCCCTATCGGCACCATCCAGTGCTGAAAACCACTGTCCCCCAAATGGAACTACCGCTCCTTTAAATTCCCCACAGGCAGCCGCACATGTCAGTAATGCGGACCGCCATAAAACTATTTACAATTGTATTTGTTTTATTTTTTCTTTTCTGTGGATGGTCCTGAGCCCAGCCGACCCCAGCAAAGACCCAACTCGGGACTGGAGCAGCTATTCCATTAAATTTATTTTTACTAGTGGTCATGCATGCTCCCTAAAGTGCGGCCATCATAACTATTTACAAACTGTGGCTCCATTGCCACGGAAACCCCATGGACTGAACACCACCCCAAAATTTGCGCCTGGAGGTGCAGAAACAAAAAGCGGTGCCCGGCCTGCCAGCCAAGAGCCAGGACACCACGTTGGGTGGCTGGAGCCATGAAAAGCCAATTGTGGACCAAAATGAGCCAAATCCCTCCAGAGCCACTGACTGACCCCCACAACCGGAAGGGAAACACAGAGCAAGAGCTTCCATAAAGGTAAGCCTGTTTTGGGGGGTCACACATGTAAAGCTGAGAATGGAGTGCAGTACAGGCACCAGAGTGAAATGCTTAATGACTGTAGCATTTCAGGCAGGCACCATGTAAAAGTGGCTTAAGATGAAGGTTCTAAACTTCAGGAGGGTAGATTTTAAAGAAATGGGAAACTACCTCAGAGAATGCCTCAAAGGGGGGAAGGCAGAAGGGGAGTGGAGGCTCAAGGGGGAAAATTAAAGAGGGTAAAGCCCAGGCAACAGCATGCTGTTTGAAGGAAGCAAGCAAGGGAAAGAGGAGGAAGAGGCTGCTATGATTCTGTAGGGAGGTGGCAAAGGCAGTGAAGGAGAAGAAAACAGCATTTAGAAAGTACAAGGAAAGACCCAGAAGGATGAAGACAGGTAGGTATATTTGGAAAAACAAAGGGAGGCAGGAAGTAGGGTGAGGGCAGCTAAAGCACTAACAGAGGAGAGGATTGCTAAGGAGGTCAAAAAAGGGGACGAGACCTTCTTCGGGTATGTGGAGAAAAAGAGGAAGATGAGGCGGGATGGTGAGATTTAGGAGGACAGCAGGAGGAATGCACAGAGGAAGATCAAGAAAAAGTGGAAATACTAAATAATTTCTTCTGCTCATTCATCACGGTAGAGGGTTGGAGGAGATGGACCAGCATGCTTCAGTAAGCACCAGAGAGAGGGAGGATTGGATACACATCCATTCTTAGTTAAGAGGGTCTGGAAGGGATTGGAAACCTTAAAGGAAAATAAGGTGATGGGGCTGAGTGAGAGTCATCCAAGGGTCCCAAAGGAACTGACCATGATGCTGGCCGCCCCTCTGGCAGTGCTTTTTAGCACCCCAGTGGAGACGAGGAAAGTTCCAGAGGACTTGAGGGCCAATGTGGTCCCTCTGCACAAAGCAGGCAGTAGGGTGGATAGCAACTACTGGCCAATCAGTCTCACATCAGTGGTGGGGAAGTTCATGGAGACACTGCTGAAGGAGAGGCTTATGGAACACCTGGAGGCAAAAGGGCTGCAGGATCACTGGCAGCATGGTCTCACAGCGGGGAGGTCATGTCAAACTCTTGTCATAGAATTCTTTGACTGGGTTACCAGACAGGTGGATCAAGGGAGAGCAGTGGGTGTGGCCTATCTGGACTTCAGTAAGACTTTCAACACCGTGCCACACTGAAGGCTAGTTAAGAAACTAAGCATTCTGGGGGTGGAGGAGAAAGTGACAAGCTGGGTATCAAATTAGTTAAGATAGGAGACAAAGGGTGGTGGTAAACAGAAGCCACTCAGGCGATATGAGAGTGACTAGTAGGGTGCCACAGGGTTCGGAGCTTGGACCTGCCCTCTTCTTTTTTTTTTTTTTTGCAACTCCCAGCCCCCCAACCTGCCACTCCTTCGGCCGCCTAGGACCCCCTACCCACAACCCATCCCTGTCACCATTCTCACTGCCCTCCTTTTTTTTAAGCCACTGTCCAAGTTGACTTGACACATCCCTTCACCAAGGTGCTTCCCCCTCCCAGATGGTGGACTAATCTGGGAGAGGTGAGTTGCCTATAGACTTCATTCTACACAAGGTGCACATGGTAAGGGAATGGCTTAGACACTTCCTGGCTTTGTGGCAAGCGGCCAAGTGGGCATTTTCTGTTTTCTCCCCTGTCCCACCCACCACCCACATATCGGGTTATCCACAGTGGCATCCTGGGGTGGGGACGTTCAGCAGCATATCGAAGCTGCACGCCACCAAGAACGCTGATTGCAAACCATCACCAGAGGCCACTTAACAACAGTCCAAGACCCCGGGAGGGAAGTATTTGAGGGATGTTCTAAACTCCCTCCCTGACAGACTCCGCTCCTAAGATCCGGGCTCGGGGCTCGAACCTGGGTCACCAGCATGCCAAGCCAACACCCATCGCTTGGCACCATGGAGCAGACTTGTGCTCTTCAATGTCTTCATAAGTGACATTGTGGAGGAGCTTGAGGGTAAGGTGTGTCTCTTTGTGGATGATACAGAAATCTGCAACAGGGTTGACACACAGGAAGGGGTGGAGAGAATGTGAAGGGATCTGAGGAAACTAGAGGAATGGTCTAGGGGATGGCAGCTGGGTTTCAATACCAAAAAGTGCAAGGTCATATACTTACGGCTGCGGAACCCTGGTGTTGCCTATAAGATGGCTGGAGTGGAGCTTACAGTTACCAAGCAAGAAATAGGTCTAGGGGGTCATCATATCTGATGACCTCAAGGTAGCTGGGCAGTGTGACAAAGCAGTGGAGTGGAAAAGGCTAGCAGGATGTTGTGGTGCAATGGGAGAGGGATTTCTAGCAGAAGGGGAGAGGCGGTGCTGTCATATCACTCACTGGCAAGGCCCCACCTGGAGTAATATGTCCAGTTCTGGAGGCCGTACTTCTGCAAGGACATTGAAAGGGTGACGGCAGTACAAAGGAGGGCAACCAAAGTGGTAAGGAGGTTGCATAAGAAGCCATGTGAGAAAAGACCACAGGAACTCAACATGTACTCCTTGGAAGAGAGGAGAATGAGAGGGAACATGATTGAAACCTACAAGTACCTCACCGGAGTGAATAAGGTGCAAGCGGAGGGTCTATTTCAGAGAGAGAAAGAAAGGCACTAAAACAAGGTAGCATGCAATGAAACTAAGAAGGGGAAAGTTTAGGAGAGACGTGCGGAAATGCTTCTTCACGGAAAGGGTGGTGAATGACTGGCACAGTCTGCCATTGGAGGTAGTGAGGGCAAAGACTGTGGGGAGCTTCAAGCATGCGTGAAACAGGCACAGGGGCATGTTAGCTAGAGGAATGGGATGAGGAAGTGACACCCATGACCAAATAGGGTCAGTGCTGATGGAATACACAAGGACAAGGGGCAGACTGGATGACTAAAAGGTCCATTTCTGTTGACAAAATCTGTGTTACTATGTTTCATACAAATGCACTTATTCCTCAATAACACCAGCACAAACGTATTCAGTTCCTAACTTCATTATCAGTTATAATATCCTACCAATAAAACTAACTATATTACTTAATCGTTACTATGTTGCCTTACAACAGTTGTAATCCTCCTGCCCTCCATAGGCAGGTTGGTATGAATCACAGCGTGGTGTGCATTGCACAGCTCCGCCAACCTATTCCTTATAAGTATTTTTTCAAGTACAGTATGAAGGTCTCTCTTTAGATTACTCGAGTTCCATGGTTTCAGTTTGAGTTCAGCAGTTCAAGTTTGAATACCACTGGGCACTGTGAAGGCTGCTGTACTGCTGGTTAGGCAAGAGATCACAGCACACAGCACACTCATATAACATGCTGATGACATACAGGCTCGGGGAAAATAACTGTCATGATGCTGATTAATACTTCTTATTTGATGGAGCTGATTTCTAGTGATCTGGTACAAGTAAGAACAATTTGCAGAGCACTGGAAATGAGATTAATGTGGGCAACGTGGAAACTGCTCAGTCAGTGCACAAATAAATTGCTACTCAACATCTGAATGTGATGCTCTCACCACATGTGTATACGGTCACTCCTAATACAGCGGATATAACAAAAGAGGCCAGCTTTGTTTTATTCTGACTGTGCTATCTAATTTGGTTCTGTATGCATGCACAGTATGTGTGCAGTGTTTCGACCAGAAAAATGTAATGAGAGGGGGCGTATTTGTTGAGCAACCAAGGCACGACATCTGAAGTCCCCTCTTTTGTTCTTTGATTTTTTTCCCGCTTTCTTTCTCTGAACCCTTCATATTTTTCCTCCTTACTCTCTGTCTCCTTTCCATTACTGGTTTTCTTCCTTGGGGTTCCCCCAAATACTGTAACTGTAATAATATTCAGGACAAAGTGATCTGCTTGAAACTGGGGAGCACTGGGTCTTGCAAAAGGCTTTGCCCTATTACAAAAGGATGGAGGGAATGTTGCAAACGGGAACAAGGGCTAAAAAAGTATGGGGGCACCGCGTGCATAAATGCTTTGGAGAAAACATTGATATGTGTGTGTGTGTGTGTGTGTGTGTGTGTTATTCATTTTCTGTATCAGATGTACCAGTTCCATAGCCATCCTGATTCATTTTAAGCCCAAACCCATACCTCTCAAGTGTCCTAAATTTTTAAGCACAACCCTGATTTTGCCTCAAAATTTTCCTCTGTTCCTCCTAAGATTTGTGTTTCCATAACTGAACAGTTGGTATTATAAGCACAGAAGAATTCCAGACATTAGAGTTACAGACTTGTTCTTCTTCTTCACAAAAATACATTTTATATTAAGCCTCTTATTTTACCACCTTCATGTGTGGATTTCACCAATTGTTAAGATGTGCCTCTGATTCTGCTCCTTTGTCCCTGATTTTTGTAAGTCTTGTTCCTGATTTACATAGAAGGTGGTTGAGAGGTATACCTAAACCTGTCAGGTGATAAAAAAAGATGATCTTGCCTATAAGGTGCTGGCTGCAGCTCAAACTGTACACATTCAATGGATGGGGGTGGGATAAACAAAGCTGTCATGTGACTAGCAGAGGCACTGCAGAAGACACTGTTAGTGATTCCCTTACACAGCTCACATGTCAGTCTCTTAGGAAGAGTAAAGCATGCTGGGGCACATGAGATTTTTGGCAAGCGGCAGACACACAATGGACACACACACACACCCCACATGTGTAACTAAATTTAGACTGCAGCCCCTTAGGGAGATTCTAATAACACAAAAGAATAGCTGCAACGATTTATAAGCAGTGTGCCTCCATACGCTGCCTGCATCTGTACATCCCCCCCCCAAACACACAGACATATGCGGCTGCAGGCACAGAACAGAACAGCTAATGAAGGACTATAGCTGCTTAGGACCCCCGAAAGTTGATGTGCTACTCTGGCTTTCTTTTGCTGAGACACTTACACTTCAGTAACATGTTCTGCAGTCCACAGTGGGTTGAATTTTAAACAAAAGGAAACTTTGGTTTATTATGGTGCAAACCCTTTGTTTGGCCTGCACTGCCAGCTGTCTTGTCAGTCCAGATAGGGGTGGGCATAGCCGAGGGCGACTCTCATGTCATGGGGTATATGGGTGTCATGGCTCACCGTGAGTGCACTTGCAAACACATTAAACATGCAGAGCCTTCTTCCATTGCTGGTGGGTGCTAGAGACAGCTACGATGTTACACAAACAATCGCGTTTCACACGACATAGATAGTTCTGATTGACATTTCACATGCGGTCACTTTACTTTGATGTACTGAGGTTCAATGATAGCTCCTAGTCTGCACTTCACAGTTCATTATACCATGTATAGGGCTAGTGTCCTGGCCCATATCATAGTTTACAGGGTCATCAGGCTCTCATGAATGTGGTTTAGGTTTGACTGAAAAAACTGAGCAGTATGTGATGCTTATGAAATTGTGTAATTGGGCCCATGCTCCCTTTGTCTCTGCTATGGGGACTACCATCCTGTTTGAGTGTCACAAGGACACAGGAACCCTCATGAGAGGGTTCCAACACCCTAATGGCATCACAGGAATGAGTTTTTCAAGACGGAAAGCACCATTGGGAAGAAAGCCCAACCCCAAGGAGAGAGCAGTGCAGCAGAAGGAGGAGGGAATGAAAGTGGCAAGAAAGGCATGTTGTATGTTGCCTGCTGCCCCCCCCGAAACCTCAGGCAAAGCTTTACATTTCACGAGGTCACTGGAACCTTATGAGTGTGGTTCAGGATTGACTGAAAAACTGAGTAGTATGCTTGTGCAACTGTATACTTTGGCTTAGGCTCTCTTTGTCCCTGCTACGGGGACTACCAACTTGTCGGGGTGTCATAAGGACACAGGAACCCATATGAAAGGGTTCCAACCTATTGAAGTGTCCCAGGGATGCGGTCTCGAGACCAAAGGCACCTAAGAGAAGACAGCCTAAAAGCACAATGCAGACAGACAGGAAGGTTCTCCCTAAGGACTTGATTCAAAAATGTTACATCTATCTGCTCCTGCCATTGCCACCCCGCTGGCTGTGCTGTTCAATCTCTCTTTTTCTCTTGCCGACGTCCCATCCAATTGGAAGCACTCTACAGTCATCCCCCTCCCAAAAGGGGGTGACCCCTCATCACTGGGTAACTATCGCCCAATCTCCCTTCTCCCCATCTTTGCCAAACTACGGGAGTACCTTGTCCTAGCCCAGCTCTCCTCCTTCCTTGATTCATCCTCTTTCTTTACACCCTACCAGTCAGGTTTCAGGAAATCACACTCCACCATAACCTCCCTGCTAAGGCTCACCGACGCCATCCTCATGGGTATGGATAAAGGGCATACCACCTCAGCCATTTTCACTGACCTTGCAAAAGCTTTCGACACAGTCTCCCACTCCCTACTGCTCTCCAAACTCTCTAGTGCCAGACTCTCAGATGTTGCCACCAGCTGGTTTCATTCCTACCTAGTAGATAGATCTCAATCAATGAGAACTGGACCTAACACCTCTTCCCCCCAATTGTTACTACTGGGGTCCCACAAGGCTTGGTCCTCGGCCCATTACTCTTCTCGATTTTCCTAAATGACCTCCCCACAGTCTGCACTCACACATCCATACACCTGTACGTTGATGACACCGTACCATACGCAACAGGCCCCTGCTCCACTGATGTGGCCGACACACTCCAACAAGATTTTAATGCGGTACAGCACTGGTTTTGCTCAAACCAACTTTTTTGTAATGCCAAGAAAACGGTCTCCCTAACCTCCGGGACAAGACAAAGGCTCTCCCGGCTCCAGTCTACCCCTACTTTCCTCACAACTGAGGGGTCTCCTCTAGAGGCCTGCACCTCCTTCAAGTATCTCGGGGTCTGGCTTGACCAGCATCTTGACTTTTCCACTCACATCAACTTGATCCACAAAAAATTACGCCCAAAACTAGGTGCCTTATATCGAAACAAGGGTAGCTTACGTCTGGCAACCCGTAAGGAATTGTCCAGAAAATGATCCTCTCGATAATTGACTATGGGGATATAGTCTACAGCGCTGCCCCCAAGTCTGCCCTTGCCAGCCTCGCCCCTCTTTTCCACTTCTTCTGTCGTTTTGCCCTTGACTGCTCTCTCTCGACTCATCACTGCGAACTCTACAGCCCCCTCGATCTAACGTTGCTCCAGGATCGTAGACACGTCCACAGCATCAGGACCACAGCAAAATTCTGGTCACAGTCCCTTCCCCCCTACCTTGCATCTGCCCTCTCAGACCCATTATGACCCGTCTACTCCCTCAGAAGCGGTAACTCCCGGCTTCTATGAGTTCCACGTGTGTCAACATCAAAGGGCCAAACGGCATTCAAACACCTCATGCCTAAACTCTGGAATGAACTCCCAGCAAGCATTCATGACTTCACTAACACTTCTTACCTAAATCTCCTCCTCAAGGCACACTTCTCCTCAACATGCACCTGCACATAAGGACGCCCAGGGGCTGGTCCTCAAAGTTGCTGTGCTCTTAGCTCATCATTCCCTGTCTGGCTCACACGTTTAAATTGAGTATAGCTAGGGGTTACACATGGAGGCTCCTCACAGTACAGTAAATACTTTTTGAGTTTCTACTACATGTACTATTGTTCCTCATCTGATGTTTATAATATGTAATCTGCATACATCTACAACTACATTGTGTTTATTTTATATGCTCCAGTTTTCCCTTGATGCGGTCTTACCTCAATATTCTGCATAGTGCAAATGTAAGTTTGGTACAATCCCCCTCTACTGTATGTAAATGTAATTGCACCTGGTACACTCTTCTCTGTGCTTGTGATTTGTATGTTTCCACAATTTGCATTCTTGTACTTTCTCCCTGTGCTTATGATTTATGATTTGTGATTTGTGATTTGCATGTTTCCAATTGCCCCTTTCCCCCAGGACACATCTGGAATCGAGTGGTAACCCGCTCAGTATGCTTTCCTGGTAAAACTCTTAAATAAATAAATAAATACATAAATAAATAAATAAGGAGACGAGAGGTGTGGGCCTCATGTGACTCCCAACAATACCCTGATGATACATGAAAGACCCCATGCCACTCCAACTTGGGCACCCTGCCACTAAGACAAGGTCAACTGAATCCCCCAGGGCCCAAGCTTGCACAGCGGCTCTGGACCAGACACACCCTACTCCCTCAAGCTCTAGCTTCCTCCCTCTACCTCAGGGAATCTCCGAGGAGTTCCACTCTTCAAACAGGACTTCCTATTTATCACCCTGTCTCTAGCCTTCACACCTTCTCTAAAAGGAAAAAGTGATCAGTGCATTACCATGTAGTGCTTTGATTGTCAAGCTAGTAATAACCCACCCTTTTCTGGGGATTACATTTAATTTCCCATCATGCTTGTTCAATTGCCCTACCAATCCAACATCCTGCTTTATGAGGGGATCGGAAGCTTTAATTAGTTTATTAGTTTGTGATTTGATGGAGAAACTAGGGTTCAGGAAGAGGACCAGGGTTGCTTTTTAGAGCATTTTTCTCATATAGCTTTTTCAAGTGTAACCCCCTCCCCCCCGGGAGGTGGGGCTTACCTGGACTACTGCTGACTGCCTCCCTCCTGAGTTCACTAGAATGCTCATCAGCATGGATGTTCCCTGCACCTCCTGTCCATCTTCTTAGCTGCTGCAGCCATGTTTTTAGCATTGGTTCCCTGATCCTGGCAGTGGGGACTGGGAGAGACAGGGACAAATCTTTTCCTTGGCGCTCCATGCACCTTGTTGGTGACTGCCGCCGATGGGAGGAAAACTGAAAGAGACAGACAAATTGTGTGCTGCAAGGGCTCCTCCCCAGCACTGTCTCTCCTCCTGACCCCAATGCCAGACTTGCTACGTCCACAGCCCTGACAGATGGACCAGATAACAGCCTTAAGGGGCTGCTACAATCCTAGGGGACTGGCACTCTTCTTGCGGGGAAATAAACAGATAAAACCAGAGACTGTGGAGTGCAGGACTCCAGCAGAACATGGGGCAGCCATCTTTGTGCTCCGTGACCCCACCAGCCAGTCAATTAGAGGCCTAGGAAGCCCTAGAGACAGAAGCAGGGAATTGTGAGGAGGATGATACAGTTGGACCCCCCAATGGACTATTGGGCTATGAGGGCCAATCATTTAGCATGACAGGGCAGAAGAACTAATGGACACCCTACCTGTTCATTGAGGTACTGAATGGAGGGAAAGAAGTTTCAGGGTTCTGGAGGAGCTCAGGGCAGTCTGAGAGGGACAATAAAATGTTCAGACCTGCTGTTGGTAAGACCATGAGGCCTAGCCAGGACAACAATCCTGCATGCCATCGCCAGGGTTCATGCAGTAAATTCACTGTGAGCCTTACCCTGGGTTTATATTGTTCAGAGACTATGTCAATCAAGTCCCTGTGGGAAGAAATTGCTGAGGGTGTGATACTATGGGCCATTGCTGCATACTCAGGATTCTGAGCTGTACTGAGAAGAGACAGAACCCTGCATCCTACCCAGGTCGCTTTGGGCCAGGTAAGGGTCCTGCTAATCCTTAGTGGGGTGGATTGGGGAACCAGGAGCCACAGTGCATGTGTCCTGAGAATAGGGGTACTCTCAATCCGGAAGGGAGTTGGACTGTGGGGGTCACTCCTGGGGTCTGGGCTTTTTGAAAACTGGGAAGCCGCTGCATAGTGCTCCTGTGACTGAGGGCTAATCCAGAAAGACTGTATCCTGAGAGGTGTTTGTCAAAGGGCTGTGCTGCTGCAGAACATCTGAGAGAATTGGAAGTGCTTCATCCCCAGGCCACTGGGCTCTGTTCTGACTACTGCATACCCTGTTACTGTGTGCTGTCTCTGACTGAACTGAACCGCTGCATCCATGGGTCACGTGAGTGCTGGCATCACTGGTTGGGTCCTTTGTACTTTTCCAGTTCTGGATTACCATTACTGCATTTGGATTACAGTGGTGTTTCAAGCATTTTCTTGTTGGAGTTCAAGTTCTTTAAATTGTGCTAACACACTACGGCCTGTTGGGGGGGGGGTTAAATTGCAAGCTTGCAAATCTTTATCAAGTGCACCACCAAAAGAGCTGGGTAATGTTACTACCAGCATGGCTCAAAGAGGCACGCAGTCTCTGGTGCAGGATCAGGGGTGCCGCTGAAAAGGAGGAGCTCTCCTCAAATGTGGTACAACATCACAAGAAGATGGCAGCACTCCAAACTGGGAACAGCACTGCCACTAGTGAAAAAATAGCAGTTCAAGATTAGCATCTGTATGAATTTATTGAAAACACAGACCAAGTGGCAAGTTCCCTTCGGTGCAGACACAGATCCGTCACAAGGTAGGTGCTCTGGTACTTCACCCAGGTGGAGCCTCGTCAATCAATTAAATTCCACCAATCAGATTTCATTATTCATTCATTCATCTATGTTTTATTTAATATAGTGCAATTCTCATTTTTATTCAAAGCACTTCACATAAAATTTTTAAAACCTTTAAAACATTTAACTACAGTACAAAAACATACAATGGATACATAAAGCACTGCTATTTATCAATTAAAACTACTAATTTTAAATTATTATTAGTAAGACATTACTAATTTGGAGGGAAAGCCTGCTTAAATAGAAACGTTTTAAGCTTCCATTGGAATGTGTCAAGCATGGGAGTATCTCGAATGTGACAAGGGAGAGAATTCCACAGGGTTGGGGCTGTGAAGAAAAAAGCATGAGCACCTGACATTTTCAAACAGACCCTAGGAACCTCTAGCAATCCCTTGTGCGCTGAGCGAAGGGGGCAGGAGGGGTGATAGGGATGCAGGAGATCTTGCAGGTAGCCAGGCCCCTAACTGTGTAGTGCCTTATAGGTCAACAAATCGACCTTGAAAGGGACCTGCCACCTAATCTGCGACCAGTGCAGAGAGCACAGCACAGCACAGCACAGGTGTAATATGACACAATCTAGATAGACTGGTCAGCAGCCTGGCCGCTGCATTCTGCACTAGCTGCAGGCAGTGAAGATCAACCCCTGACAACCCTGGGTATAGGGCATTGCACTAATCAAGGCAAGAGGTCACAAAGACATGAACTAGTGCTGGCAGATTACCAGGGGGTACCAGGTGTTTGATCCTGGCGATGTTCCTCAGATGGTAGCATGAGGTCTGGACCACAGCTGACACCTGTAATTTAAGTTTCAGGCTACAGTCCAAAACAATGCCAAGGTTCTTTACCCAGTCTGAGGTAAGCAACTGGGAGTATCTGAGCCTCAACCCTAAGACTCAACCAGATTGCACCCTCGCCCCCTGGTGACCGGATTCCAGTACCAGTACTTCAGTCTTGTCCAGATTCAGCTTCTGTCAGTTGGCCCTCATCCAGTCCTGGATCTCAGCAAGGCAACGATTAAATACTGAGACTGTCTCCTGCTGCTTGGGCACAAAAGACATGTATAGCTGCGTATCATCTGCACAACAGTGAAAGCTCAGCCCATACCATCTTATAATGTCCCCTAGCAGTAGAATTTACACCGCGAACAACATGGGGGACAAATCAGATACCAGCGGGACAGCACATGGCAGGGGTAAGGGTGCCAAGGAAAAAAATCCCAGATAACACACCCTGTGTCCCACCAGTGAGGAAAGATTTAAACTAGTTGAGGACTGTACCAGCCAGTCCACAACAAACCTGCAGGCACCCCAACAGCAGCCCATGGTCCACGGTGTCAAATGCCACTGAGAGATCAAGGAGAATAAGGACAGAAAGTCTTTCCTGATCCCTCACCACCAGGAGATCATTTAGCACCCAAACCAGGGCAGTCTCGGTACTATGCCTTTTTCTGAAACCCGACTGGAGAGGATTGTAGACGTCGAGGGTTGTTAAATAGGTCTCCAGTTGAATGGCCATCACCTTCTCAATAACCTTACCCACAAAGGGAAGGTTAGAGACAGTTCTGTAGTTTGCCATGCAGTCCGGGTCCAGTGAAGGTTTTTCAGGAGTGGTCTTACAACTGCCTTCTTCAGGGGCCCAGGAAAGACCCCTGTCACTAAGGAACACTGGACTATCCTGGCTAGGACTGGGCTGATGACATCAACACACCCCACTAGGAGGCATGTCGATCCTGGATCCAGACTACAGAAAGTTATTTGTAACTCCCGGATGACCCTCACCAAATCTACGATGCCCACTGGTTGAAGTCAGATCAGACTGACTGAATGCCTGTGAGCTCAGGCCCATCACTGCAAGGCCCATTAGAGAGCACCGACTGAATTTCCGATCTGATGGAGGCAATCTTATCAGCAAAGAACAGAGTGAACTCATCACACATTGCTTGTGAGAAAGCTCCCCTGGACTGAAGGCAGGCTGTATTACACAGCCTATCAACAGTGCGGAAGAGCTGAGCCGGTCTGTTGGTTGCTGTAGCAATCTCTTTGGACAAGAACTCTGCCTTCTTACAGGAGATTGCTGATTGATAGTCCCTATAATGTACCATCAATATATGTTTGTCCTCCTCCAAACCAGTCCTCCATCAGTGTTGCTCTAACCTTCGACCCTTCATCCTCATCTCCCCGAGGGTCCCATCAAACCAGAGGGATCCCTGGCATTAGGTGAGGGGTCGAACACGGACAGTTGCCACTTTTTTTCAGTAAATTCATGCAGACCGAATGGAGGCTGTCCAGAGGAGGGCAACTAAAATGGTGCAGGGTCTGCACCAGAAGATATACGAAGATAGAGTAAAAGGAGCTTAATATGTATACCCTCAAGGAGAGGAAGGAGAGGGGGGATATGCTAGAAACTTTCAAGTACATCAAGGGAATCAAAAAAGTCCAAGAGGGTAACTTCTTTCAGAAAAAGAGATGTGCAAGAATAGGCGGACACAGTTTGAAGATAGAGGGAGGACGGCTCTGAGATAATGTGAGGAAGTATTTTTTCACGGAGAGGGTTGTGGATACATGGAACAGCCTTCCTGAGGAGGTAGTGGAGTCAAAAACAGAGGGGGAATTCAAGAATCCAAGGGACAGACATAAGGCAATTTTAGTGAGGGGTAGAAGGAAGTTGGCTGTTGGTTAACTAGGATCTGCAGCTTATCCATTAGGTAGGGAAATGGGCAGACTAGGTGGGCCAAGCAGTCCTTATCTCTGTCAAATTCTATGTTTCTATGCTAATCTTGCTGGATTTCAAAGAAACAATGCAAAGCAGTTGCTTATAAACATATCTGGTGGCCCAAATAGGATTTGTATAAAAGGGTTGTGAGAGCCCAAATTACAAATGTGATTGCAGTGCAGAATCAAGTGAAAAAGACAATAACATAAGTAAAATACAAACAAATTCAAAAAATTCTTATTGCACTTATTTAAAAAATGCAAATGGGAAGCTAAGTAATCATTTTAATGAGAAATTCAGTGAATTTCATTACTCAGTAGCATATGTCACATAGCAGATCATGTATACAGTATGTTAAATTACAAAATCCTAGCTTAACACATAACAATACTTAAACCAAATTACTGGTCCCCATAATGCTGAAAGAGTGATCAGGCACACAAACAGGAAATACCTGGTGCTTGACCTATTACCAAAAGATAAAAAAGTAATATATTATGCACCTGGTTCTTGGAGCTTGGAAAACACTGTAGGTCTGGGCTGAACTGCAAGACCATAGCTCTCAAGGCAGAATACAGAACATGTCACTTAGGAGAGGAGAAAGATAGATACAGCTGACCTGAAAGAAATTAAAACAGAGAAAAACCTGATTAGGGGAACAAACAGACCCTTTGTGATTTTACATTTTACACTCAAGAAATCTCAAGAAACACAATATAGTCTTTCTCATATACTTAGCCCTTTTGACTTCAAACTGACACAAGTAAAAATCCAGTAACTCTTTCTTTTTTGGAGTTTTTGTAGCCTGTCCCCATCTATCCTAGAGCATTTAACCATTTCAGTGCCCATAGAGCTCACAGCTTTTGGACTGAGGTTACGAAGTTCAAAGAAATGTTCCCCACTTGTCAGTGTTCCCATTCCTAATGTCTCTGGTGTGCTCTTGTATACACTGCAATCACATCTGTAATTTGGGCTCCTGCAACTCTTTTGTACAAATCCTGTTTGGGAAACCAGGTACGTTTATAATCACTTATTTTGCATTGTTTATCTGGAATGAAATCTGATTGGTGGAATTTAATTGATTGTACTCTATTAAGGGCTGTCTCATAGCAGGTACCCACCTCTGACAAAGCTTCACCTGAACAAAGCGCCAGTGCACCTGCCTTGTGGTGGATCTGTGTCTGCACTGAAGGGAACTTGCCACTTTGTCATTCATATAGATGCTGATCTTGAATCAGTATTTTTTATGTTGCTTGCACGCATGTGCAAGAAATGTAGTGCCATCATCGGAGATTTCGGAAGTGTGTCACCTTCTCCTCCAATTCAGTCAGTGAGCTGGCAGGTGCGGCCCCTGTCAGTCAACGCATTTTGGAGCTGTCTATGACACGCTCCAAAATGCAGTGGCATACAGCTGAAAGGGGAGCTACGCTTCAGTGAGCAGAGATAAGAAGCGTAGCCCCCACATGCAGGCGCGCGCCCACACCTACTGTGTAGCCAACGGGTGCCCAATCCTTCGGGCTGAGCTGCGCTCCCCCAGTTGTAGGTGCCACGCTGGGAGCCCACCCCAGCGTGGCAATCAGTCCTTTTGGCCGAACGGGGTGCTCAACCCCATCGGCTGAATCCTCTGTTTTTGTGCCATGCTGGGAGCCCACCCCAGCATGGCAAACGGTCCCATGATGTCTTTTTTTAATTTTTACCTGAAAACTAAACGGTCCCAGGCACGCCTTCCCGACCCCTCCCACAACCCGCACTCCACTCACTGCCCACTGCGCACCCAGCCTCCCACGCCCTCACCCCATACTTACCTCCGACTTCGCGCCGACGATCTTCGTGGACAGGGAACACGCCTGCACCTTCAAAGACGACTACGTAACTGAGGAAATGCCGGTAAGCTGTATAATAGGCTAGATGGGGGGTTCAACTTTGTTGCATATCTCAGGCATTTTTGGGAATTTTGCTGGAATTTTTCAACATGGGTTTTTGGGACCCCTTCTCATGAATGATGTTACTGTCATGGCGTTATTCTGGCCCAAAGGGTGATTTTGCGCAGTGACTGCGCAGTGACTGCGAAATCACCCTTCGGGCCTGAACACCGCCATGACAGTGACATCATTCATGAGAAGGGGTCCCAAAACACCATGTTGAAAATTTGGTGCCAAAATTCCAAAAAATGACTGTTTTACGAGCGTGTGTTGCGCAGTTCCTACGCAGGCTCGTAAGTTTTGAAATTTCAATATTTTCACTCCAGATTTTCAACATTGCCATTTTACCACACCTTCTTATGAGTAGTATAGCTGTCATTTTTCACATCTCACCCAAAATGTGTTTCCACCCATGTAGCGTAGAATGGCGCAGTCGGTGTGCGAAATCAATGTATGGGACAAATTAAGAAAATAACAGTAACACTGTTCATGAGCAGAGGTCTTAAAATGGCTATGTTGAAAATTTGGTGAAAAAATTCCTAAAAATAACTGTTTTATGAGCGTACGTTGCGCAGTTCCTACGCACGCTTGTAAGTTCGCAAATTTTCGATATTTGCACTCCAATGACTTCCAAATACCTAAACAGCACATAGAAGCAAGCAACATTCCGGCATTGACAAATGCTTGTTTCACTAGTGGCAGTGCTGTTCTCAGTTTGGAGTGCTGCTGTTTTCTTGTGATAATATAGCTACCAGGCCTGCACTGGGACTGTCGTGTAATTTCTGGGTACCCAGAGTCATTGGTTCTTGTGCCGTACTTGAACCTGTAGTTTTATTACTGGTACCAGCTAACACATACTGCACACTGTGCAGTACATTCCCTCTTTTTTGTGCTCCTTGATTGTGCAGGTGATTAATAGACTGTGTGGTATCTGAGAGGGTGGTAGTGCCCCACAGTACAGTGGCTCTCAGGGTGCATTGCTATAGAGTGGGAGTGCTCAAAGTGGCTTGCAACTGCTTAAACCTTTTCTTTCTCCCAGCTGCCAGGCCTATGTTCTTAAATGAAAGCACTGCTACTTGGTTGAATTTTACATCTGTGTGTGCGCTCAGTTTGTATGACCTGACTGAAGTATTTATTGGTGAAGGTGACTACTGTTTTAGTGGTCCCAGGGGGTGGTCCAGTTTAGTGTAGGGAGGTGGGGAAGTTGTGCACCCCAGCGGTGGTTCTGACTGGATGGAGGCACCATGTTATTTATTATTTGTTCTGGGATTAACCCCCCCCACACACACACTGCAAGAGAAGGAATGAACTCAACCCCCTCAGCCAGGTGAGCCCTGTACAGTCAACGGGCAGGGATGTGAACCTGGACATGGCAACCTGGGGTAGGGTCACATGAGTGACTGCTTCTTCTTCTTCTTCCTCTTTTGCAGTCTGCTTTTGGGCTGCCCTCCAACTCAGGAAATATCTGTGAGAGCTTCATTTACGCAGCTGCCTGGGTTCTTTACCCCTGAGTTTCTTCCTTAACCACCAACTTCCGACTATGTGGCACCATGCTAATGCAGCCTTGCCAGTCACAGCTTCCCTTGTGCAGGAGACATGCTCCTTAGCCCACCACAGGGGACACTATAATTGGAGGCACAGCGCCAAACCCTCCCTGGTTAGATAAGGGCTGCTATCAGCAGCGCTTTCTGACCACAGCCACTCGTTCGCGGATTCCTGGGCTCTCCAGAACCCAGGTCACCTGTCTGGTAGTGCATGCAGTACCACTAGGCCATCCAACAGCTCATATAACTCTTTTTTGTTTGTTTTTAATGTTTTTTGACTCTTATATGGGTTGCTGTGACTCAGTTCCAGGCTCTCTACTCATGCCCTGACACCACCCACGTCAGACCCTCCAGGCCATAACTCAAATGGGCATGCGCTGCGGCTTCTCCCGCACGGGAAGGGGCCTCACTCTATCTCACAGGATCCAGGGTGCCAGATGATGAGGCCAAGTGTGTTGGCATATCAGGAGAGCATGAGCACCACCTCCCTGATGCAGGCTGTCCTAGCCACACCCTGGTTTGGAAGGGGAGAGCAGGATGTCATGTGGTCACTGGTCATCCATGCATTCTATACAAGCTAGTACTTTATTTTAACTAATCTAACCAGTACAGCTTAAACAGTTGAAATGTTTTTCTCTTCTGTCCAATATTCTGTTTATACAGTACTATTCCCCCACCTCCACCACCATCACTGAGTCAAGTTACATATGAACATACGAATTTGCCAGCAGAAACAGACCACCCGGTCTATCTAAGTCTGCTCGAGTGTGCAGTCAACACCCTTAGTTTGCAGCTGCCCCACCCCCTCCCTTTGTCATACCACTGCCACCTCCCTCACCCTCACTCCCTGTTCCCTGTCCCATGCCCGTTTGAAGGTGTTCACAGATTTACATGATACCACCCATTCTGATAGAGTGTTCCATTTTGCTACCATCCTCTCTGTGAAATAGTGTCTACTCATTTACTTCCTAAATCTTCCCCCTTCTATTCTTAGCCCATGCCCTCTGGTGACCCTCCCCCTCCTTAACTTAAAGACCCCATCTGCCCCATCCTTATTGATTCCCCTCAGATACTTGAATGTCTCTATCATGTTCCCCCTTGTCCCTTCTATCCTCCAGGGTGTACATATTCAGGTCTCTCAGCCTGCTGTCATAGTCTGTCCCTTCCATTCCACATATCACCTTTGTTGCCCTCCTCTGCACCCCCACCAGTAGCCTGATATCATGCTTTAGGTATGCCTCCCAAACTACACACAGTACTCTAAATGCGACCTTACCAGGGACCTGTAGAGGGGCAAGATCACCTCTTTTGGCCTGGACAAAAAAACCCTCGCTATGCACCCCAGCATTTTGTTCGCTTTTGCAGCCACTCTCCTGCACTGGGCAGTGTTGTTCAAGTTCACTGTTATCATTACCCCTAGGTCCTTCTCCTCCTCAGTGATCCCCAGCTTAACCCCCCCAGCCAATATTCTCTCTTTGAGTCCTTAACCTTACACTTCTTTGCTATGAATCCCCGCTGCTACCTCTCTGACCACTCTTCTAGCTTGCGTAGGTCCCCCTGCAGCTACTTCTATCCCTCCTCTCCATCCACCACTGCTCCGATTTTGGTGTCGTCAGCGAACAGACTTACCTTGCTTACCACCCCATGTGCAATGTCTGCTATGAAGAGCCCAAACAATACTGGCCCCAACACAGAGCCCTGTGGCACCCCACTCATCACTGGCCTTGGAGTAGAGAACTCCCCTCTCACCACCATCTGTTGCAGGCTGCCACTCAGCCAGCTTGTAATCCAGTTCATCATTTTTGGCCCGACCCCTATACCAGTTAGCTTCTCCCCAAGCTGCCCATGAGGCACCGAATCGAAGGCCTTGCTGAAGTCCAAGTAAAGAACATCCACTGCACGACCCTTACCCAGCTCACCTGTCACCCAGTCATAATATTGTATGGGGTTGGTTTGACAAGACTTCCCTGAAACAAACCCATGCTGCCTCACATGCTGGAGGCCATTGTCCTCCAGGTACGACACCAGTCTTTCCTTTAGTATCGTTTCCATGAGTTTGCACATTATGGAGTTCAGACTTACCAGATGATAATTACCCAGTTCATCCCTTGGCCCACTCTTGTGTAATGGTAATACATGTGTCATTCTCCAGTTCAGTGGCACACATCCCAACTCCAGTGAGGTGTTGTACAGATCTTCCAGTGGCTCCGCTAACACCTCCACCATCTCCCTCAACATCCTGGGGTGGATACCATCTGACCCTGGTGCCTTGCCTACCTTCAGTGCCCTCGGTCCCTCTAGGACTCTACTTGCCTCAATTCTTCCATCTGCTGCCTCCTCTCCCTATTCCCACCCTCCCAGCCCATGCTGATTGCGGTCCCTCCTTTCTTCTGTGAACACTGAGCAAAAGTATTCATTCAGTGCTTCTGCCTGCTCCTCCCCCTTTTCTGTCCACTCCCCACTCCTTTTTATCCTCACTACTGTCTCTTTGCACTTCCTTTTCTCCCTGACATATGTGAAAAAGTCTTTCTCCCCCCATTAATTCCCTGTGCTAATCTCAGATTTCTTCATCTTTAAGTGGAGCTGGATTAACTGTTGGCACCCCAACCAAGAGGCCAGCTGACAAGCCTTTCTGCTGTGAGGTTTACCAAAGATCCGATACTCCATTACCAGGGAGAGTATCTAGGAGTCCGAAAAGAAACTGCAAAGGACCCACTGCTGATAGAAAGTGGTGTTGTCATTTAAGCCACCACCCTTACGAAAATGAAATATATTTTGAAATATATTTTTAACAATATATTTACAAATGGTGAAATATATTCCAATCTACTTGTTTTGTAATATATTCGAACGTATTGGAAAATTAATATATTCCTATATATTTAAAAAATTGAAAATATATTGCAATGTACTGTAAATATACATGTTATTGCCCCTTTAGTATACTGGCTCAGATGTTCAAAGAGGTTGCGCATGGTGCAACAGAGTTGTGCCGGCGCAACCCCACATTGTTCCCTGGTGGGATATTGAAAGGGCTGCCTGGTGCAGTGCAAGTCCCAATGCACCGGGGTGCAATGTAATTGTACATAGCACAGTTGCAGGGGGCGTGCCCATGCATATGTGGCACATCCTGATATTCAGCCCGGGATATGCAGCACATGGGGGGGCTCAAAGTTGAGCCCGTGAAAAGTGGGAACAAATCCCAGCCACCCACAGGCGGGCTGCTGTATTGCAGGGCGCAACACAGCAACCGCCAGCCGTGGGTGGCCACCCACCCACCCAGGCCACCATCCACAAGCACCCACATCACCCTGGTAGTCTAGTGGTACCCCCCGCCTTTCCTCCCGAGTCCCTGATATATGTCTAGGACCCTACTCCCAGGTGGTCTAGTGGACTCCCCTCCCTCCCAATTCCCCGAGAAACGTCTTGTAAGTCAGTCCCTGGTGGTCTAGTGGACCCCCCTTCCTCCCATCTCCCCAGTCATGGTAGAGCACCATAATATCCTACCCTGGTGATCCAGTGGCACCCCCCATCCCTTCCACCCACACAGTGCTCCTTTCCCCACCCCCATCCTCGGCAGGTGGCTGCAGCCCGCCTGCATACCGCCTGGCCGCCCACTGAATGACAGGGAATAGTAAGGCTTGCAGGGCATACTATTAGACAGTCCCAAATATGTGAATGAAATTATTCACATATTTGGGAGATTTGTCTAGTACAGTATGCCTTGCAAGCTCATTGGTCCACACTGTGGATCAATAGGTTTACAGCCCATACTGTACCTGTCATTTGGTGGGTGGCCAGGCAGCATGCAGGTGGGTTGGAAGCTGCCCACCAATGACGGAGGGAGCAGGGTGGGCAAGAGGTCCTGTGGGTGGAGGTGGGGGGTGCTAATTGAACACTAGGGTAGATATCACGGTGCTCTCACCATGATTAGGGAGACGGAGGGAGATGGGTCCACTAGACCACCAGGGAATGACATACATGACATGTCTCGGGGACTAGGGAGAAGGGGTCCACTAGACTACCAGGGAATATGCTCTTAGTCATATATTGGGGATCCAGGCAGGTGGGGGGTGCCACTAGCCCACCAGGGAGTCGTGCTATGGTGATTTACCACGATCATGGCTACGGGGCCGGGGATGCCCTGGGACCACCTCAGTGCACACGTCATGCTGTGCAGGGCACCAGGCGCAAGTTGCCGGGCTGTCCTGTGCAAGGCATGCAAATGGGGCCATAATGACATACAAATGGCTCCATTTGTGCCTTACATCTATTATGGCCTCATTTGCATGCCCTCAACTGAAAATGGCAGGTGTTGCACCTAGCGCAACTGCATTTGTGCTGGCACATCCCCGTGCTCCATATCCATGGCTTGTGCCGATGAAGTGCCACTGTGCCATGTGCAGTCCATGCCATATTCAACGATGCTGCACCATGGCACATCACCATTGAATATCAGCTGGTCCTGGCCCTGGCGCATCCCAGTTGTGCTGCGCCCAGGCTTGTGCCACTGCCCAACGCAGTCTGAATATCCGGGCCACTATGTATATTGCAAAATATATCAATTATATCCCAAATATATTGAAATAAGGATGGTAAATAAATGTTATTGGTATATTGCCAATTTATGTATAAATATGGGATATACAATGGTGAGCTGTCAGATAAATGATTTATCTACACAAGTGCTGTTTGACCTCGGGGAACTTCAGGAGTGGCGTAAGCCACGAGTGAGGTGTCCGAGGTCAAACAGTACAAGTGTAGATAAATCACTTATCTGACAGCTCACCATTGTATATTTCATTTATGCAATAGGGATGCTTCTTATCAGTGTGGGAACATTTGGTTTTGACTGTTTATGTTCTTTTTTAAATGGTAATTTCTGGGACTTTCTGGGACTTTTGGTTAACTTTCCTGGTGTATGTCCGCCTAGCAGTGGTTGCTATTAAATGAAACACCACTCATTTTGTAGAGAACTTCTTGCTGAACAAATGTCATGGTGACAGTATCATGCTACCTTTTTGTTTTAAAGTTATTCACATTTGTTTGATGAAAAGTGAAACAAAAATTTAATTTTATGCTGTTTTTGCTAATTATAAAAAAAACTAAAAGGTGTTTATTAATGAAATGCCACTCATTTTGTAGATATTTTCATGCTGAACATTTTTGTGCTCATAGTACCATGCTATCATTTTAGTTTTAAAGTGATTCACATTTGTTTGTCAAAAAGTGAAAAGAAACTGAATTTTATGCTGTTTTTGCTAATTTTGAAAAACTAAAAGGTATCTCTGAATGAAACACCACTCATTTTGTAGATATTTTTATGCTGAACATTTTTCGTGCTCACAGTACCATGTTATCATTTTTCATTTTAAAGTTATTTATATTTGTTTGTCTGAAAAGTGAAAAGAAAATAGGATTTTTTGCTGTTTTTTGCTAATTATAAAAAAAACTAAAAGGTATCTATAAATGAAACACCACTCATTTTGTAGATATTTTTGTCCAGAACATTTTTCGTGCTCACAGTACTATGCTATCATTTTTCGTTTTAAAGTTATTCACATTTGTTTGTCAAAAAAGTGAACAAAAAAGCTTTGATTGACAGTTTGCATTTATCCCACATATGTGGGATAAATCTAGGGTGGTTAGATTTATTCCACATATGTGGAAATAAATGGATTTATTCAATGGCTTTTGGTCTCACACCTATTGCATAAATGTAGGTTTTTTTTTACACTTCAAATGTTGTTTCCTATATTTACAAATGTATGTAATATACATGTGTAATAGATACTAATATAACTATATACTTAATCAGCCAAAAAAAGAAACATAAATTATTTATGATTTAATGTACCTTTATCTGTACAACTAGAGTTCATCTTGTTAGTAACCATGGAGCTAATTACATTGAAATTATTGTTTTACAGTGTAGTTTTAACAGAAACAGACATTTTAATACTTACATGTTACACTTACCTCACAAGCTCGTGCTTATTAGGTGCTCATATCAGTATTTATACCACACTATTGTGTTTCACTTTTAGGTCAGGGTGAGATCCTACATGCACTTGCTTTATAACTTGTACCTTTCCTTTCAGTCTGTAAGCTAATGCTGTGAATTAAAAATTATTGTAAAACTAGAAATTATCATGATTTTAGTTACTAAACTATGTTTTTGAAATATGCAAATTAGTAATGCAAATATACACATGGGACGAGACTTAAGCATTTACAAAAATATATGTAGCATATATAAAAAGTATATGTAACGTATAAAATATATGTAACATACATTAAAATACATGTAACATATATGATAAATATATGTAACATAAACAAGGAATACAGTATATATTTTGCAATATACTAATAATATATTTGAGGCAATGTATTACTAAATAGATTGACATGATCTCAAGCAATGCATAAGACAGAAAGACATTATGATTATATATTTCTGAAATATATTGTTTAATGTAGTTCATCAATTCAATGTATTAACATACTTAACATAATTTTCAATGTATTGACATATATTTCATTTTTTTATAAAATGTAGTCTATCAATACATTTAGCATACATTAGATCATTTACAATTCAAAGGGTTGTACAATACTTTCAGAAATTTACGCATCACGCCAAGTCAAAAATGCGCCATTTTGCAATATTCAGAAGGAGGCAGTTGGCCACCGAAAACATGCTGAGCAACAGCGCAATGAAATGAAGGCATGCGAACCAAGGGGGTGGATCCATGCACAAAGAGCGCAATGCAATATTCAAAGACTTATTTAATCGCAATAGCGGCACAGCCGGAAATTGCGCACTAGCGGAAATGAGCCAAAATAAAAAGGCTCAAGGAAGCAGCGCAAGAACGCTACAAGGCTGCCAAGTGGGGGGAGAGAGAGAGAGACAGACAGACAGACAGACAGAGACAGGCTAGGGCAGGCAAGGCAAGCGTGGGCCATAGGCTGTAGAGGCCAGCGAGGGGTGCCCGGTGCAGTGGAAGTAGCAGTGAGGACAGTGGGGGTAACACAGCAACACCAGCCAGGGGGGTCAGAAGCCAGGGAGATGGACAGTGCCAGCTTCCACATGGAAGCTGTAATGAGGGGGGTGAGAATGCACGCTGCAGGGGGACGTGGCCGTGGAAGGGCCCATCGGCGGTATGCCCCCAACAGGCAGTACCATGCCCGCATCAGCTTTGAGCTGTACACAGATGTAGAGATCGTGGGCTGGTACCGCTTGAACAGGCAATACTGAGACGGCTCTGTGAGCTGTGCAGTGATGTGATGCAGGCACCCTCATGACGGAGTCACGCTCTGTCGGTGGAGACCAAGGTGACAGTCTGCATGTGCCTGCTCGCCACGGGCACCTTCCAGAGGCCAACAGGGGACACCACAGGCATCACACAGTCGGCCACGTCACGCATCCTCACCCAGTTCCTCAGCGCACTGCTACCACATGCTGCGGAGTACATCCATTTCCCCAGCACTGCGGCAGAGCGTACAGCAAACATGCAGGAGTTCCACAGGATAGCACATATGCCTGGCGTGCTAGGGGCCATAGACTGCACCCATGTGGCCATTCTCGACACCACCTGGCCCCAATGGGCTGCATATAGGAACAGAAAGGCTTCCAGTGTCAACTGCCAGGTGGTGGTGATGCCACTGGGCGCATAATCAATGTCTGTGCCACACACCCTGGTGGAGCACATGATGCCTTCATATGGTATCAGTCCACACTGTGCCATCGATTCGAGAGTGGGGACATCCCCACAGGCCATCTAGTGGGTGAGTACACATGTATGGAATGCAAACTCGGGGCAAGGGTGGGAATGCCACAGGTGCCATGGTAGTGGCACACAGGGATATGGGCAATATGGACCTGAACATGAGACTGATCTCCACTATTTCCACACAGGTGACAGCGGATACCCACTCCGTCCCTGGCTGCTCACACTTCCAGCACCCCATGACCCCATGCGCAGCAACGCTATAATGAGGCACATGTTTTTACATGCAACATCATAGAGCGGGTGTTTGGGATGCTCAAGGCACGCTTCGATGCCTAGACACCTCCGGCGGTGCCCTACAGTACAGCCCCCAAAAGGCCTGTGGGATATTCCTGGCCTGTTGCATCCTGCACAACATGGCCAAAGACCATGGGATAGCCGTACAGGTTGAAGAGGGGGACAGCTATGGGGACGCCAGTGGCGCCGGTGTTGATGGTGATGAGCAGCCCCCCCTAGGACGGCGGGACCCCCGACTGATCCGGCAGGCCCAGCTGCACCGGGACACCATCACAGAGGAGCACTATGCAGAACACAGGTAAGTCAAGGGGACATGTGCAACTAACACTGTCCATGCGCAAACCACAGGCACACAGGGTAACACACCAGGGGTGCATGATGGCCAGGGGAGTGGAAGGGTCCAGGCATGCAAACATACCATCAGGGAGGGGTAAAGACTCATATGGACACACACACACCAGACACAGAGCGTACATGGGCAGATGCACAGCACAGCAGAACTGACATTGCTAACACACAGAACCACCGACCACCCCCACCACCTGTACTGTCCAAGTCACGTGTGTCAGATGCTGGGCACCCTTGCACCTGGTGTACAGTACAATGCAGGCATCATCATGCACACGCACCTGTGGACAGCAGTTGGGAGGGTGTGTGGTGGTCCGTAGTCAGCGTGTGAGCAGAGCACCCAGCAGTGCACTGCCCACCATGACACACATTGCACACAGGGCAGCACCAGACAGGGCCCGCACTGGGAGACAGGTCAGTCATGTAGCACTGTCCCACAGCCACCGCGGATGCATGGGCGGCCCCGCCATGACCCAACAGCACTGGCAGGCTGAGCAGGGGCCACATGGGGTGGCACTGTTGGACCACCAGGGGTCCCACTGTGCGAACGCGACCTTGCCCGCACAGGGGTCTGCAGCATGCTGAACAAACCTGCACCAGGGGTGCTCGGGATGGCCACAGCAGAACCCGGCATCGACAGGCCTGGTGTCGCACAACACCGGGAATGGGGACTGGAGAGTGAACTGTGTGGGGTGTGCGGTACAGGGGCACCTGACTGTGTGCCCAATGCGTCCACGACAGAGACCACTGCCTGGGTCAGCCTGTCAATGGCAGCGGTCACATCCGTCCGCATACGAACCAGCTCTGCATGGTCCAGAGCACACTCCCTGCTGTGCCACTCCACAGCCACAGACAGTGCCTCCACGGACATTGCAACCCGCCTCTGCAGCTGTACTGATTCCCGCAGCAGGTGGGTGTGCTCGTCCAATGGGTACTGTGCCCCAACGGCATCCTGTCCCCCAGGGTGTGGAAGGTCCTGATGCACAACACCCCTTGAGGGTGGGTGCTGTTCGCCAGGACCAGGAATGGGCAGATCAAAGGGCGGTGGACATGTGCCACCACTTGACACTGTACCCCCAGACCTGGTGGGTGACTGCTGCTGCTGCCCCTCCAACCACTGTGCTCCAGGGTCCACTCATTCCACTGCTGTGGCAGCAACAGTGCCAGACACCTGCACAGCCACTGGTGCTGCCCCACCGGTGCTGACAGGCACAGCCTGGGACTGTGCCAACATGCTGGTACACAAGTTGGAACCAGAAAGGCCCAGGGGCACGTGCTGGCCTGCTGTGTGTCCGTCATGGGACACACACCTATCACTGCCCATTGCAGTCCTTGCATCATCAATGGTGCAGGTATGTGCTACAGCCATAGTCACAGCGCTGGCATGCTTGCATGCCAGACTGCTGAGACACAGGCTGTGCACCCCCCGCACCTGAATCACCGACACCAGAGTTGGCGGCCCAGTGTGCATGCTGCTGCAGTGCATGCTGGCTGGTGACAGAGGTGGATGGACCCTCCTCCATGTCCAGCAGGTCATCATCACTGCCTGAACCCACCACCACCGTCTCCTGAAGACGAACAGGATCTGTAACAGAAAGAGAGTACATGTGAGTGCATGTGAACAACCTTCCCCCCCCCCAACACCACCACCATGTCATACCGTGCAGTGATGGGCGTCCACCTGTCTGGAATCCACCTCCTGGTACGCCCTCAATAGTGCTCCGCTGCATTGATGCAACCAGTGTCTCCTCAGCCGGGGTCAGCTCCAACACCGCTGGCTGGCCCCCGCCAGTGCCAGCACATGCCGCCCTGAAGGCTGCCACCTTCTCCTTCAACTTCCTGCGGTCTGTCCCCATCTTCTTTTTGCATTCCTGCACGGAGCGCTGGTGGCTTCCATGCAGGTTCGCAGCCCGAGCTACCCCCTCCCATGCACCCGCATGGGACTGAGGGGTGCCCCTCCGTCCACTCAGTAGTGGATCCTCATCCAGGTAGGCCTGGAAGAGGGTCTCTGTCTCTGCTGGGGTAAGTTGGGCTTCCTCCACGCCCACCATCCTCACCCTCACCTTGGCTCTGCTCGGTCATGGCGATCTGTATGGGGAAGTGGACACCTGTCACTGTGCAGTCTACAGCATTTTCCCATGACCATTGTCCAGAACATCACACAGCATGCAACTCACCTCTCACCTGCAGTACCCGAATCTGGCCAGTGCAGCCCAATGTCGCACATTTATAGTGCAATGCATGCACATTAGGAGTGGAGCAACTATAATGACATGCAAATCGCGCCACTGCACCTTTGAATGGCTGATCAGATGATTTGCATGTGTCAGCTGAATATCGCGAATTTGCGCTTTGCGCAATACGGTTGAGTCGGCTGAGCCAATGACGCAGATCTGTGACTGTGTGGTACACTGCATTGCGCATGCCCAGATAGCTTATGCAGGCATCTGCCACGCTGCTGACGTGCTGTGCGCAATCAGCAATTCAGGCCATGGCCACCATTGTGCCAGTGGTGCTACAGCACTGGGCACTATATGGCGCTGTGGCACTACTGCACAATAGTCCACTGTGGCACTGGTACGCAGCTGGTCGGTCGCGCAGGATGCGTATACGTCAGATGGCACTGTGCGTGGCCTTGCATCATTGCCCATGACCTGGTGTCCGACCTTTGCCCCCTGGCCCTGTTCGGCTGCCATGTGTACGGCCCTATTGCGCTGTCTGGTGACAGTGCTATGTGAAGTGACGGCGCTGTTCGAACAGCACGATTGGAACCTGTGGTGGTCTATTGCGCAACATCTCCACGTGGGGTTACAGCGCAGCGGGGCGCCATATTGTCTGCTGTAAAGTTGGTACCATGGCTCACAGAAGAGCAGTGCAGTGGAGCCCTGTAGAAGTGGCCAACTTGGTGGCCCTAGTGGAGCCCCACTATGGGGCACTGTATGGTGAGTTGATCCTCACCATTGCTAGGATGCAGGTCTGGCAGCAAGTGGCCAGTGACCTGGTGGGGGTCACTGGATGGTGCCGGTCAGCTGAGCAGTGCCGGCACCGGTACAGTGACCTCCGCCGGAGGGATCCTCAACTTCTGGATTGGCTACGGTCATGTGCCAGGAGGGGCGTGGTGCCTAGGCCAGGTGGGTGTACCATCTATGCACCTGTATTCTCTGTAGGGGTGTGAGTGTGTTTTGGTGGCTATGCATAGGTGAAGGCTCTGCCATGGTTGGCTGTGTCAGTGTGTGCAAGTGTGAGATGCATGGGTCTGGCTGTGTGGGCAGGCACTCTCACTGGGGCAGGTGGCAGTCTGCTTTGGAGTCACACTGATGTTTTTCTCAACATATGTCTCCCACAGGCCGGGATGTGAGGATGCAGGCACGGGGTGAGGAGTGAGGAGGGCCGTGCCAGGGCCCCGGTGCCGGTGGGTGTTGCGCCCCAGCAGCAGCAGCAGCAGCGGCAGACCCAGCTGCTTGAGGAGTGTGAGTATCATTACGTCATGGATGCTATTGCATGCTGGGGGGGGGCAAGACCACCAGCCATGCACAACACAACCATGCAGGAAAAGGGAGGTCATAATTCCACTATACAAGACACTAGTGAGGCCCCACCTGGAGTACAGTGTACAGTTCTGGAGACCATACCTCACGTAAGGACATAGACTGGGTAGAGAAGGTTCAGAGGAGGGCAACAAAGATGGTGTATGGATTGCATCACAAGTCCTATGAAGACAGGTTGAAGGAACTGAACATGTACTCCCTGGAGGAGGAGGAGAGATGGGATATGATAGAGACATACAAGTATCTTACAGGGAGGAACAGGGTGCAGGAAAACACTATTTTAGGAAAAAGATGTTCCAGGACTAGAGGCATGGGATGAAGTTGGAGGGAGGGACGATTCAGAGGAAACATGAGAAAGAATTTCTTCACAGAACGGGTGGTGGACAAGTGGAACACCCTGCCAGAGGAAGTGGTGGGGCTGAAACAATCACAGGATTTAAGAATGCACGGATAGACATAAAGGAATTCTGGAGGTCAGGTAGGTGCAACAGACTTCTAGTAAAACAAACTGAACTTACAAGCTCAAATGGGCAGACTGGGTGGGCCATAGGCCCTTATCTGCCGACACTGTCTATGTATCTATGTATGTATGCACAACACAGGTGACATGCATCACTGTCCAGTGTCACAGCACGTCTGTGTATGCGTCACTGGTGGTCCATGCATGCACTGGGCACGTAGCTGTGTAACTGGCATCACACCACGTTGCCACGTCACTTGACAGCCTTGTTTGTGCTGTGATGGACATGGGCAGTGTGTGTGTGCAGTGGTGCACATAGCTGGTGCCGCCTGTTTGTGATGGCCATGTGCATGTTCACTGTGGGTGGGTGCATGCCATCACAGGTGCGGGACATTGGGCTATATGGCTTGCAGGTTGGGTGGTGTTCAGGGTTGTGGTCAGTCACAGCCATTGATTGTGTTCCCATTTTCCTAGGCCTCACAGTTCTCAGGAGGATCCATCGGGACATACATGGCCTAACACAAGTGTCCCTGGATAACCAGGCCATCCTGAATGACATCCGGAGACATGGCCTGCGGAGGAGGCATTGCAGAGAACAGCGGCACTGGGCAGAGGACAACCAGCCTGCTGGGCCTTAGGCCCACATTACCCTTCCCACTTCACCCATCCCTACCACCCTGCCTTCCCTCTCTAAGTTGTTCATCCCTACCCCTTGCCCACCCCTACCTTGTACCCGTCCCCCCCCCCCCCTTGTAAATAGTTCTGGTTTATTGTTTTGTACTTTACACATTTTGAGAATACATTTATATTTTGATATGAATACTGTGTTGGTCTCTGATTTGCAGCTGGCTATGGTTGCTCAGTTGTAGTGGTGTACATGCCATCTGGGGTGGTATGGTCCTGTGTGTGTGTGTGTGTGTGTGTGTGTGTGTGTGTGTGTGTGTGTGCGTGTGTGTGCATGGGGAGGTATCTCCGGCATGGCAGTAACTTTCTGTTGCTCTTGCCGTCTGCTGCCACCCACTGCTGGGTGCACAGGGTGTGTCTGGCTTGTATGCTTCTGCTGCACGGGTTGACGTGTGCTGGGGGATGCATGGTTTCCTGCAGTGCCAGTCACTGCACATGGTGGTGTCTTGGGTCACGGTGCAGGGTGTAGCGTGTACGGGGGCTGATGTGCACTGTGGTTGTCAACCCCTGTGTGTGGCACTCTCAGCCTGCCAGTGGTTGTGCTGGGGTGTCATGGCTCTGCTGTGCTTTGTTGGCTTGTTCCCATGGGCCAGTAGATCATCCGTCCCACCCCAGTGATGCTGTGCTTGGGTGTGCAGGTGTCTTGTTGGTTCTGCAGTGTGTTCCTGTGCCCATGTGTGGCATGGCTGGCGTGGCCCCAGCCTGCCTCCCTGGATGTGCAGTTCCATTGCTCTGGGGGCTCTGCTTGCGCTATGGCACCTCTGGACTGCTCAGCTGGGCTGCCCTGGTTGAGCTATAGCGCAACCTTTCTGCTCAGCTTCTCCTTCCTGGTTGCGCTATGGCGCAGTATGTGTGCTATTCAGACGTTGGCTGCTTGCGCAATTTGTTCTGCTCCATGTTTGAATATCGCACCTGTTGCACATATGCGCAATTGGTTTGTGCTTGCTCCTGCTGTTGCGCACATTTTGGGCGCAGTTTGAATATCTGGGCCACTGTGTATTATATTTCAGTGAGTCAATGTATTTCTTAATATAGTAATATATATTTTTGCATACTATGAGTTAGAAATATATTATGTCAGTATATTTAAAAAATATATCATATAATATATCACATTGGGACAATGTATATCTCACTGTATTGACATACAGTACATTAGTGCATATTTTTCAATATATTGCAATATATTCCATTTTTGTTAAGGCAGGTTAAATCAACAAGGGGTTGACAAAGCAGTAGGGAATTGTGAAACATCCTAGAGTCTGTGGCTACGTTCAACTCTTTAAAACCTTCCGCCTCCGTATAATAACTTGTCTTCCATTGTACACTGGCAGTTGAAGCAACTAAAGTAACTTTGCACCTGATACAGTTCATCTGGATTTCTTTGGATGTCAGAATCAGCAGTGATACTTACTGGGGTTTTGTGAGGACAAAGTTTCCTTTTCTGTAGGTGTAGATGACCCAAGAGTGACATATGATCCTCCTGCATGCCATGGGGTTAACTCAAGACACTGCCTAAACAGCACTGCTCAGAATCAAGCTGGTCTTTAGTCTCTGGGTGAGGCTGTCAGTTCACTGCTTATTGCACTGACTTTCCACAAGGCAAGCCAAGTTCAATCTCCAATGAACTGTGCTGAAAATTGAACAAGGACTGCTGCTGTTGTCATCAGTGGACCACTGCTTATACACTTATTCATAGTTGGGAAAAAATCAAATTCAGAGCAAAGCCCAATGGTCCTGAATGTCTAACCAGGACATTAATTCTGCATATTGGTTGGCAGACAACAGCTTACTTTGTCCACACCAGGAGAGACATCAGGGCTAAATTCCACAATGTTGAGAATCATACTAGGACCAATGCTGTGTGTATCAGCAGATCATTTCTTACTCTCTTCTTTTTAAACTTAATAAACTTTATTAAGAATTTTCATTAAAAATAAACAGTACATTAGCTTACATGTCCCCTGTTAACATTCGGGGGTCCACTTGAAGAGTAAAGTAATCAGGTACATATCAATAAGTCCTGGAAATTAACACATTAGGCCACAATGATGTTGACAATTCTACAGGTAAGGGAGAGAGAGGACAGAGATCAATCTCTGTGTATGATGGCAATGAGTAACTGGCATCTATTTTATGATGTCTCCGGTCACCCACCTTGACCTCTACAGTCCTATTATTCAACCAGTATATGTCATGTATACAACTTTTCCCATCAATTTCTGAAACTTTTGAAAGTGTGTCTTGTACTTGCAATCATTGTCACCATTCTTAAGGCTTCTAATATTGCCTGGTGTCACTCTATATGTGGGAACCTCTGGGCCGAGCCAGTGTCTTAAGAGCTCCCTTTTGGCAATTGCTGGTATAAGGGGCACCAATGTGGCCTGAACAGAGTTCAAGTCTTACCCTATTAACTCACTGTGGTAGAAACTTAGTTCAGGACAGAGCTCGATAGTGCTGAGGACTGAACCAGAACCTTGGTTGTGGGCATCAACAGAACCACACATGCCACATTGTTGTAAAGATTATGGTTGCATGAACACACAGAATGTTATGCTGCGAGGCCTTTCGGCACCATGCAATTTTGCTTAAAGTTGAACCAGCATAACATTCTGTGGTGATTTGCATATGCAGCCCATGATGCATTGCATTGTGTGGGCATGTGTGATTTTGTATTTTCTTGAAACTTGGCTTCCCAGCCAAATGCCCTTTGGGGTAACCCTTGACTCAGTGTTTGCACACAGGGGTTCTTTGTCTTATCATCAGAACACTACTTAACTGCTTTAACTCACCACTGGGACAAAGTAAGTACAGGGCAGAGTTTGACAATGCTGAGAACCAAATGAGGACCTCAGCTGTGCATATTGTGAGGTTACTGCTTACTGTGCTGCCTCACTGTGGGGGACAAACCTAGTGTGGGACAGAGTTTGACAATGCTGACAACTGAATGATGACCTCAGCTGTATATATTGTCAGATTACTGTTTACTATGTTAACTCACCATAGGGTACAAACCAAGTACAGGGCATAGTTTGACAGTGCTGAGAATCGAACCAGGAACTCAGCTGTGCATATTGCGGGATTACTGCTTACTGCATCATCTCACCATTGGGGTAAAAACCCAGAGTACTGAGTGAGTATAGCGTGGACTAAACGGCACATGAAGAACCACATGGTCAGTAGCGTGTATGGTATGGGAGCGGCAGGGATGTATGAGATATACGACTATATCACTACCCCCAGTTGCTCCGTACCAGAGAGGAAGTGGGTGTAACCACTGCAGGTTGGGTGTTCAGCTGAGCCACTCCTGTGGTGGAGTGGCTAGAGCTCCTGACCCAGCACTAGGTAAGGAGAAAGACCAGGGTTTGAAACCCAGCTCTGGAAATTTTGTTTGTGTTCCAACTGTGCGGCCTTGACTAAGTGCTGCAGTCAGCTTTTTAACTTGCCCCACTGTCCACACCCCTGCAGAGTTGATTATATTTATTCCAGGGGGTGTGGGGACCAAAACTCCCATGTGGGGGGTGCAGGGGGTGGAGTCTCCCTCAAAAAACAAATTGAAGGATTGGGTGTGTGGCATTTGTGTGCAGATGGCATTATGTGCTGCCACTGCATTGCTGCACATTGTTTTCCATGCATGGGTGTGATGTGTGCGGTTTCACCTGCGGCATCGTGACTCTGTGCCAAAACCCAGTGTGTGGCACTGTTTGACAGTGCTGAGAATCGAACCAGGAAGTCAGCTTTGCATATTGCAAGATTACTGCTTACTGCATCATCTCACCGTTGGGGTAAAAACCCAGAGTGCATCAGAGTTTGACAGTGCTGAGAACTGAATCATGACCTTGGCTGTACGTATTGTCAGCTTACTGCATAAACTCACAACTGGAGACAAACCATGTTCAGGCAAAATCCAATGATGGTACTGATAATGGAATCAGGATCTTGGTTGTGGGTATTAGCCGATCACCACTTACTGAGCGAACTCACCAGGGAAAAAAACACAGTTCAGGGCAGAGTCTAACAGGATTTTGGTTGTGGCATTAGAAGTTAGCCACTTGCCATGTTAATTTACTGTGGCTGCCACAGACTGTATCTAAAAACATCTTTTTCATTTTTTTCTCTACACCTTGCCACCTGGAAACTCTCTCATTGAGCAGCCAGATAATCTTGCTACCTGCCATAATCAACTCTATTGCCAAAGATCATCTCCTGGCTCCTCTGGTCCTCCACCAGCAAGGTCCAGAGTATTTCATCCAAGAGGTCTCTCTCTACTTTCACCAATGGAAGGTGTATTGGTGCTTTGTCAGTGGCTGGGGGGATGGTCACAACAGCTTGGAACGGCGATTTGTGTGGGGGATGCAGGGCCATCATTGGCCATGCCAGGCTGTTTGGCATTTCCATTTTCTGCTCTTCCCTCCTCCCATCTCTTACTATGGTGCACACGAGGCCTGCATCTGCAGGGTGGGGTGCCTGATGGAATGTGGTAACCCATGTCATCACAGGCACCTCTCCTCCACCACTGCCAGGATCCACCAGTAGTATAATGCAGCACTCAACACTCCCTTGGGAGGAGATAATCTTTGTATATGCTCTATTGACCTTCCAGACAACCTCTGCTTCTGTTGTCCTGGACAGCCAGGTTGCCAGTGTTCTTGGCATATGCCCCCCCCACTAAGCACCGTGGCACTGACTCCCCCCATCCTTTTCCTAACTTAGAATTTGTAACAATTTACAAACTTTAATTGTTATGGCTCATAGCACTGTACGTCAGCAGTGATCACAAGGCAGGGACATGGCAGTAGGCCATATGTTTTGGGTGAGCCCCAGCAAGGCTAGCCTTTTGCTGGCTTGACTATAGCAGTTATCGTCTCAGACACAATGGCAGTATCATTCTGAGATTGATCTGAGGAGGGTGCATGAAGGACAAGTGGCGCGCACCCTCCCTCCCCAGGAGCTGAAGCCTCACCTCTGCAACATGCCATCCTGCTACCTGCTCTAAGGCTGGAAACCTGTGTCTATTCACAAACCCATGTCTGCAGGTGTCAGCACTGAGTGCTCCCAAAATGGCACACTGAGCCAACCCATGACTCCTATGATTCTTGCCTCCCTCCGTTCCACAGAGAAGTACTGTCATTGAGAATGACTTTGAAAAGCCGGATCTCTCCCCTGCCCAGGGGCTCAAGTGCTTTTCAACACACAGAAACCCAGTTGCATGAAAATGGTTGCATGGATGGAGTTTTGGCACTGATGAACTGAAAAAACGAACTTCAAGTGTACCATTAGTGTGTAAAAGTCCTACAGAAGGCAGTCTGTAGCCAGTCCATCCATGAATCAGTCTCTAGCATGCACAGAAAGCAGCATTCAAAAATTAAATTGAATGGCATTTGAGTTAGAAATAAAAATTGTGCAAGTTTTAAAAACCTTTTATGCGTCAGAAAATGCCTGCTCAAAATCTCCAATGACATCACTGGAACTGACAATGGTTATAAATTGTGGTTAAGTCCCTGGAGACTGGATAGAAACTTTTCCGCTGCCAAAAAGTGTTTTAAGCAGCAGTATTTGTTAGTCAGCAAAGAATTTCATCATATAGTTTTTTTAGCATTATGCATATTTCTGACATAGTTAAAATTATCTTCGGTATATTTTTATTTTTCCAAGATGTTTTTAAAACAGTAGTTATTACTAATTTTATAATTAATGATTCAAGTCATTAAAGATGCCCGCCACTAGCAATTTTTAAAAATCCCTTCTCTCTAAGTTACTTTTTTTTCCCATGTACATTTTGTGCTGTTCACCCACTTCAGTGTGAAAACACAAATGTGACATGGGAAAGCTGGGTGCCATCAAAGGACCGCAAGTGATGACAGCGCCTGGCAACCACGCCACAGACACAGAGCATGCAACTGATTTATTGTACGGTTATGCGGGAGACTCCACCACATGTCCTCTCCCCTTCCCCCATAAAATACAATCACCTCTGCCATGGGCATATTGGGGAGTAGGAGGCAGAGTGACACCCTCAGTGCACCATGCCCCACAGGTCCTGGGTGCTCACATGAGGTGCGCAATGTTGCCGGTGCCCACACCATGGCACCCTTGTTCCTGTACCCTATTGACAGGATACCATTTTATGCTGCTTGGCCAGGACAGGCTGGGGTTCCCTTCAGCTCTGCCTCTCTGATCCACTCTATCCTACATCTCTCTAGGATTTACCTAATTCGCCCAGAGACTCCCACGGATTTCCCCCCATGGCACAGTCAGGAGGAGAAGGGCCTCCCCCCCCCTCCAAAGCATAAATTCAGTCTCAGCCTCCCAGGTCTTGACAATGCCAAGGGTGAGGGACTGGCAGGCAAGACTCCATACTTGCCTGCCCTGCTACCATTTTCCTCTATTTTCTGCCTTCCCCATGCTGGGGCACACTCATCAGCATGCGTATGTGGAGGCATGAGCATGCTGTGGAGTCCCGCAGCACCACCCACTTTGTGCTGCTCCTGATCTGCACTGCCACCAAGCCTCCACCTGGTGGCAGTCATTCAGTGGAGCAAGCAGTCCCCCCTTCCCTGGAGAGGAGAGCCATCCCTTGGACACTCGGTCCTCTCCTGCTCAGCTGACCCCTGGCAACCTGTGCTCATTCCTAAACACAGGTTGCCGGTATGAAGCGAGGGGTGGCATCCAGTGCCTCAACCATCAGCACCACAGGGCTGACTTCCTCTAGGTTACACATTACATTGGGCTGGCAGTATAGCCTAGAAGTTAAAGAAACGAAGTGTAAACGAGGTTAGTATATCCAGCAGACTAGACCTGTGTTTGATTCTCACAGCCTCCACTTGCATACTATGTGACTCTGAGCAAGTCACTTAACCACCCAGTACTTGCAGGTATCCCCTGAAAACAGGCACTTGTGCCTAGTGGGCCTTACCCAGTTACCAAAGACTAAAATAAATAAAAAATTTGACTTTACATACTGAATTCGTACTGTGAATGTATTACGAAAATGCAAACATATGAAAGATGGCAGCAGAAAAAAGGCCAAAAGGTCTATCTTGTCTGCTCATAATGCATATTTCTCAGTGGTCACTCAGGGGTTGGCTCCCCATTCCCATTAGGAGTTTCCCCTTCCCAGTTAGAGCCCCCCCCATGTTTCTGCTTTTAATTGCAAGCCTGCCCTTAACTTTGTCCCAACTCCTCTTAAAACTACTATCTTTAGGGGTACCACCTCATCTGGCAACTCATTCCAGTTTGCCACCACCCTCTCAATGAAAATGTGCCTCCTCATTTCTCTCTCTTGAATCATCCTCACATCAGCTTGAGGTAGTGTCCTCTAGTGGTTCTGTTGCTGTTAATGTTGAAAAGATCCTCAGAGTTCACTTTGTTTATACCACTGAGGTATTTAAATGTTTCAGTCATGTCTTCCCTCTTCCTCCCATCCTCCAGAGAGCACATGTTGAGGTCTTTGAGTCTTTCTTCACACGTCCTACCCTGCTGATCCTGGATTATTTTAGTTGCACTCCTCTGGACCATTTTCAGAAGAATGGTGTCTTTCCTTAGGTACGGGCATCAGTACTGCACACTGTACACCAGGTGTGGATGAACCAGGGTTCTGTACACCGGCAAGAATAATAGGAAGAATGACCTCCACCTTCCTATTATTCCTCTGGCTATGAGGCTAACATTCTATTTGCTCTGGCTGGTGCCTTCCTGCAATGTGCTGAGTGTTTCAGGTCACTTGTGATGATCACCCCCAAAGCTTTCTCCTCTTCTGATTTGGTAACCTGCACACCACCCAGACAATATTCAGCCATTGGGTTCTTAACCCCCAAGTGCATGACTTTGCACTTCTAGGTATTGAACTCCAGTTGCTAAATACCCGACCACCTCTCAGGGCTGGCTAGATCTTCTCTGAGCTCCTGTATTCCCTCCCCTGTGCCCACCTTCCCTCAGAGTTTGGTATTGTTTGTATATAGGCAAATGTTACCCTTTACTCTGTCTGCTATGTCACTAATAGATATATTAAACGGTACTGGATTGAGCACTAAACCCTGTGACATCCTACCAGTGACTGCTGTAGCCTTCAAGAATTCTTTCACAACCACTACTGCCTGACTGCTGTCCTGCAAATAGTTTTTTTACCTAGGCCTTTAGTTTTACCCCACCCCTAGATCCTCCAACTTCCTGAATAATCTGCTGTTGGGAACAGAGTCAAATGCCTTACCAAAATCCAGATGTAGGATGTCTGCCACCTGGCCCTTATCCCCTGTCTTGGTTACCCAATCAAAGAAATCAATCAGGCTTGTTTGGCAGGATGGCCCCACTACAAACCCTTACTGCCTCTTGTTCTGGAGCTCATCATCCCGTAGAAAGCACAGCAGCCTTTCCTTCAGTATGGACTCCATAAGCTTTCCTACTATCGAGGTCAGACTGACTGGTCTGCAGTTGCCAGGGTCATCCCTTGGCCTACTTTTGTAGAGTGGCACTATATGTACTGTTCTCCAATCTAAGGGTTCCTCCCCCAACATCAATGATCTGTTAAACAGGTCCTTCGGGGGACCCACTAGCACATCTGTCCATTCCTACAGCACCCTTGGATGTATGCCATCCGGGCATAGGGACTTGTCCACTTTAATGGCCCTCAAACCCTTTCTTACCCTATCCTCACCAATATCCTCATCAGTATCACTTCCCACCCCATTGCCTACCCCATTCTTCCCTTGAGACATCAGACCATTCTTCTCCTTGGTGAAGACTGAGCAAAAATGCTTATTTAGTACTTCTGCCATTTCTTCTCTACCTTCCACCCACCCATCCTCCTTTTTAGCTTGACAGTGCCATCCTTCATATCCTTTTTCTCCCTGATATAATGGAAGAAAGCCTTCTCCCCTGCTTTTAAGCCCCTCTGCCAGTTGCAGCTCCTTTCTGGCCTTGGCCAACTGGACTGCTCTGTCCACCAAACTAGCCTTAACATTATACTGCACCCTGTCTTCCTTTTTCTGAGTCCTTTTTAATTTCTTGAAGATTTACCTTTTGTCCCTCACTGCCTGAGCTACCTGTCTATCAAACCGGCTGGGCTTTTTTGGCTTTAGACTTGTTATTTTTCAGTTTAGCACACTCATTAGTGGTTACAACCAGCCCCCCTCCTCCCTTGATTATGTCCCATTTCCTGTCCATCCTCATCTCTTCTTTGATACTGGCAAGGTGCCCACTTAGAATCCCTCCCATCCTATTGTAGTCTGCCTTCCTGAATTGTGGTGGTATTTTTCTGCCTACCCATGTCCAGATGCATCCACACTGTGTGGTGGTCACTCCCACCGAGGGGTTCTTCCATTTTCACCTCCTGAACATGTGCTCCATTTGTCAGCACCAGGTCTAGTATGGTTCGCTCCCTGGTGGGCACCATAACACACTGTGTCAAGAACCCAGTCTGAAATGTATCTGCATCACCTGTGACCTGGTATAGGAAGAAGTCCCCCATAATCACTGCCTCTTCTTTGCTTGCCATCTCCAGTATTTGGAACCCCAGCTCCCTATCTATCTCCTCTTCCTGGTTTGGTGGTCTGTACACCACCCCCACCCTAAGTTTTCTCCCTTTTATGAGTAGTACCTGCACCCACAATACCTCAGTCTTCTCCCGCATTTCCTCCTCCTCCTCCCTTGTACAGATTATGCCTTCCCTTACATATACTGCAACTCCCCCACCTCTCCCCACTCCCCTGCTCCTTCTATACAGTTTGTACCCAGGAACGGAGAGGTCTCAGTCATGGTTATGCTTGGCACAAGTCTCTGTTATGTCTGCCATATCCACCTCCCCTTCAGCCATCAGTACTTGTAACTCAGCCATTTTGTTCCCCAGACTCCATACGTTCAGAGATAACACGTCCTACCATGACTCCTTCCCCTCTCCTCCCCTGGTCTGTCTTTCCCTCTCCCTGTCTGTTCTGAGATACACCACCACTTTTTCTATATTACCCCCAGCCCACACCCTACATTGCCATTTTTCTTCCTCTGTCCCTACTCTTCGTCCCTCCTGCCCTCCTTCCCACCAGGGACTCCCCCCTCCACCACTACAGCTAGTGCCCCTCTCTGCCCCATAGACTGATCCTGCTAAAACCTTCCCTGATGGGGGGGCCCATTGATCGCTATCTCTTGATGACTAAGGGCGTCGTGACCCTTGCTGCCTCCCCCCCCCCCCATCAGTTTAAATTAAGGATGCTACATACATAATCCCCCATTTTTCCCTTCAGCACCCGGGTGCCCTCCCTAGTGAGATGCAGTCTATCTGGTGCATACAGAGCCTTATTCTTACAGGTTCCTTCCCAACTTCCTATACAGCTATAATCCTTTTCCTGCACCACTCTTTCAGCCATACGTTGAAGTCTGCAATCCTCTTTCTGGCAGTACTAGTCCTGGGTTCTGGCAGTATTTAAGAGAAGGCCATAGATCTAACCACCCCCTGCATATTTTCCCCACTTACTTAAATCTTTCTTGTACCTCCCCTGCCTCACATCCAGCAAGGTCGTTCATTCCTAGGTGGATGATTATGTATGTTTCCCCAGTTCCCTGTGTTTGCTTCCCTATCAGTGGGCCTACCCATTTTTTTGTCATTCCCGGCATATGCACTACCTTCCTGCAGATGCCCCTATTCCCATTTATCCCCCTCCTCAACTGTTTTACAATAGAGTCTCTCAAAATCCTCACTCTCCTCCCACTGTCAGTTTCCCTTGTGCCTACTCCCCCACTCCAGATTTCTCTGTTCCTCCTTCCCCCTGTTTCCTGCTCCTCCATCCTTCCTACCTTTTCCTGAGACTCCTTCCACCTCTATGTCAGCTTTCTCTACTTCCATTCTTCTTCTCCTCTCCAGCCTTTCCCCCTCCTGATCCATTTGCCTGTCCAACCTCCCTTAACCTCCCCCTTGCATGACCTCTCACCTTCCCCCTCTCCTCCCACTCCGCCACCTCTATCCTCCCTTCTCAGCCCCCTCTGACCATCCTTCCTTGTGTTATTTCCCTGCATTGTCCCCACCCCCACCCCCATATACTGGATTTCTCTACATTGTCCCTAGTCAGTGGATGAAATCTGTTCCACACTGGCAGGACTGGGGATGCTGTGTTCAAGGAGTTTGTGGCACTCGATCTTTTAGAAATTAAATAAATCCATAAAGTGTTCTTTGATACACCTATTTCTTTATTCTTTAAATTATTTTTCTCTTCTTTTTTCTTTCTTTACTTTTTGCTTTTTTATTACGATGCTCTTTAATATATTTTACTTTTGTGTAAAGTTTCAGAACAATCCTGTTCCTTCATCAGACTATGTTTGAGCTGCTTATACAGATTCTAAAACACAAAAACAAAAGGGAATCTGTTTAGTTCCCTGTATATCTAAACAAATATATACAGTATATAAAAATCTAAATATGAATGTGCTGGGGAACACACCTGCTTGCTGCTTACATCTTTTTTGTTCTTGTCTGGAGCATCATAAATATATTTCTTTAAGTATTCCCAGCAAGTCAATCCTGTGAAATGACAATAGTATTCTTTTAAACATTTCATTCAAATAACCTATCTCATAGAAACATAGAATTTAACAGCAGATAAGGACCGTTTGGCCCACCCAGTCTGCCCATTTCCCTACCTAATGGATAAGCTGCAGATCCTAGTTAACCAGCAGCCTACTTCTTTCTGCCCCCACCCCATAGAATTGCCTTATGACTGTCCCGTGCATGCTTGAACTCCACCACTGTTTTTGACTCCACAACCTTCCTCCGAAGGCCGCTCCATGCATCCACAACCCTCTCTGTGAAAAAATACTTCCTTAAATTACCTCTGAGCTGACCCTCTTCTATCTTCAAATTGTGCCCCTTGTTCTTGCACACCTCTTGTTTTGAAAGATGCTACCTCTTGACTTTGTTGATTCCTTGAGGTACTTGAAAGTTTCATCATGTCCCCCTCCTCCTTTCCTCAAGGCTATACATATTAAGCTCCTTAAGTCTCTCTTCATATGTCTTCCTGTGCAGACCCTGCACCATTTTAGTTGCTCTCCTCTGGACAGCTTCCATCCTGTCTATGTCTTTGATGAGATTGGGTCTCCAGAACTGCACGCATACTCAGATGGGGTCTGACCAGCTGTCTGTACAGAGGGATAATAACTTCCTGTTTTCTACTGGGTGATGCCTCTCCTATGCATCCCAGTATCCTCCCAGTCCTCCTTGCTGCCCTCTCTCACATTGCTTGCCCACTTTTAGGTCATCTGATATGACTATTCCCAGGTCCCTTCCATTTTGTTGTTGTTAGTATCTCACCCCATTGTGTACTCTTCCCTGGGTTTTTGTTTCCCAGGTGCATTACCTTGCACCTCTTAGCATTGAATCTAAGCTGCCATACATTTGACCATTTCTCTAACCTTGCCAAGTCCCTTCTCATCCTTTCCACCCCACCTTGTGCATCAACTCTGTTGCAGATCTTTGTGTCATCTGCAAAGAGACATACTTTTCCTTCCAGTCCCTCTGCAATGTCGCTTATAAAGACATTGAAGAGGACTGGTCCTAATACTGAACCTTGTGGTACCCCACTAGTAACCCCCCTTTCTTCAGAGTGGACTCCATTTACTATTACTCTCTGTGTCCTATTCTCCAGCCAATTCTTTACCCAGGCTGTCATCTTGGGACCCACTCCCAGGCTGGCTAACTTGTATATTAATCTTTTGTGTGGGACTGTGTCAAATGCCTTGCTAAAGTCTAGGTAGGCCATGTCCACAGCCCTCCCTGATCTACTACTTTGGTCACCCAGTCAAAGAAATCTATCAGATTCGCTGGCATGACCTTCCTGCTGAGAATCCATGCTGCCTTGGGTCCTGTGCCCCTCTGGCCTCTAGATAATCGACAATTCTTTCCTTCAGAAGTGATTCCATCATTTTCCCTACCACTGAGGTTAAACTAACAGGTCTGTATTTTCCTGCTTCTGCCTTGCTCCCACTTTTGTGAAGGGGAATCACATCTGCCCTCCTCCAGTCCTCGGGTACCACCCCATCCTCCCATGATTTGTTAAAGAGGGTAGTCAGTGGTGTGACTAGTTCTACCCTTAGTTCTTTTAGAATTCTGGGATGAATCCCACCAGGCCCCATTGCTTTGTCCACCTTCAGTTTTAAGAGTTCTTTCAGAACCCTTTCTTCTGTAAATGGGCTGGTATCAACTTCTGTATCCAGAGTGTTTCTACTGTTTGTTTTAGGTACCTCCCTCTTCCTTTGTAAATACTGAGCAAAATATTTGTTTAGTATCTCTGCCTTTTCACAGTCACCCTCTGTCCACCCTCCCTCCCCTTTATTAAGCCTCACTATCCCTCCCTTGGTCTTCCTTTGCTCCCTGATGTACCTATAAAAGGTTTTATCCCCCTTCTTAACCGAGGTGGCTATCTTTTCCTCGGTTAGGCCTTTGCTGTTCTGACTGCCTTCCCGCTTCCTTTTGCTTTAACTGATACAGTTCTCTGTCCTGCTCCTTCTGTGATTCCTTGTACTTCCTGAATGCTTTCTTTTTCTCTTGAACCTTCACTGCCACTTCCTTTGAGAACCATAGTGGTTTCTTACATAGTTTCGTTTTGTTTATTTGCTTCACACAAAGGCTTGCTACCTCTGTGATGGCAGTTTTTATTATTCCCCATTGTTCTTCCACCCCTCCTTCCTGCCCATTTGCTAGTGCATTCCTTAGGCACTCACCCATTTTGGCAATGTCAACCCTCCTAAAGTCCAGTACTTTTGCCTTTGTATGACTAGACTCTATTGCTGTGTTTATTGTGAACCATACTGTTCGATGGTCGCTAGTTCCCAGATGGCTACCCACTTCTACATCTGTGATCCTCTCTTCATCTCCATTTGAGAGAACCAGGTCTAAGATTGCTCCCTCTCAAGTGGGCTCCAATACTAGTTGTCTAAGGCATGTCCCTGTAGGGCATCTAGAATAACCCACTCTTGAAGTGGCTGCTGCAACTGCACTCCAGTTAACATCTGGCATATTCAGATCACCCATCAGCAATATCTCCCTTTTCTGCCATTCTAGTATACTTTCTATCATTTCCTTGTCCATTTCCTCCCCTGAGAAGAAGTCTGTGCTCCAACCCTGTGCGGATTGTGGTTCCATTGCGGTCTCCAAATTTACCCACAGTGCTTCTTCTCCTCCCTGTTTTCCCTTTTGTTCTGTTGCTTTGATTCTTTCCCTTGTGTAAAGAGCTACTCCTCCTCCTCCTCTTTTACCCTCCCTGTCCCTTCTGTAGATAGTGTATTCTGGTATGTTTATGTCCCAGTCATGGTTTTGTGTGTACCATGTTTCTGTGACTGCCATGATATCCAGATGTTCCTCCCCCATCAAGTTCACTAATTCAGGAAGCTTGTTACTCATACTACGGGCATTGGTACTCACTGCTCTCCATTTTTTGATGGCTTTACCTTCTGTTGCAGCATCCCCCACTGACCTTTTTACTTCGGTCTTTTTCTCATTTAGTACCCTGTTTTGTAGGGAGAGGCTGGGATTTTCCTGCTGCTTATCAGTACCTCCCCCCTTGACTAGTTTAAAAGCTTGCCAATGAAGCATTTAAACCGATTGCTCAAAAGACTTGTTCCCTTCCTGGACAGATGCAGACCATCCTGCCAGTATAGGCTGGTGTCCCTCCAGGTGGAACCCCAATCCCCAATGAAGCCAAACCCCTGTTCTCCACACCATTTTTTCAACCATTCATTAAACTGCATGGTGCAAAGTACCCTCGCCTCACTCATGCCATTGACAGGCAGCACCTCTGAGAAGGATACTGTGTGTGCTACTTGTCTTAGGCCCCTCCCCAATTCTACAAAGTCCTTCTGCACTGCTCTAATCTCATGTTGAGCCAAGTCATTTGTCCCTAGGTGGACAATGACATCCAGCTCAGACTCCCGTACAGCTGTTCTCATGATCCTGAGGATGTGCTTCCTCTCCCTCCAAGCCATGGCACCAGGCAGGCACCTTACTTCAGTTTTCCCTGCTCCCCCCAGTTCTATCCCCCTAATAATTGAGTCCCCCACCAGGAGCTGCTTCCTTTCCTTGTGGTGTCCTCTGCCTCCTTCCTGTGGGCCTCCCTTGTGATAGTTGTCCTCAGCCTCCTTAGTCTTCTCTGCGGGTGCATCCATAGGGGAGCTATGCTCCCCCAGAATGGTGTATGGATTGTGGAGTGGAACAACTGGTAAATATATCATAAATAAATATCTGGGTTGTTGTTTTCTCTATACCTTCTATGGGCTCAACTATATTTTCATTCAAATGTTCTGCCTTTTTTGGGGGGGTCAGTCCCCTTGTGCTAACTGCCCATCCACCGCTGCCGTCATGCTCAGGATTTTGAGGGCAGAGACTGCCGAGGCTCCCCTCCCAATGGACACTCGGGGCAATCCCTGGATTACCTCCAGGGTTGGGGACACAAGAGTGGGACCCCAGGGGCATCAGAGGATGGCAGAGTGGAACGGGCCATCATGCTGGGGGGGGGCCAGCATTTTTTGCTGCCCTGGGGTTGGGGATGTGCAATGACATCCAGTGTCCACCCCACCTCCGTAACATACTGGTGCCAGTTGCAGCGGTGCCCCCACCCTCCACCAGGGATTCGTCAAGCACTGGACACTCTTCCTCTCTCTCCCCCCAGAGAAGGAGAGCAGTTCCCAGGATGCTCGATCCCACTCCCCCGGCCAGCTCTTTGATTCCTGGGTCTGTTCTTAAACCTGGGTAATTGGCATCGTAAGTGGAAATCTAACTGCTGTGCCAGCGAGACGGCTATGTTCTGCCTTTTGTATTGTGAACACATGTCTCTCTTGCAAGTTTAACAAAACATCCTTTTGTCCTGCTTTAATTTTTTGCTCTCTTTTTTAAAATGTACTGTTGCCATATAATCAAGAGTGTCTTACTGTCTAGATTCTTCTAATATCTTTTTGCTGGTGGATTTCCTCATTTCTCTGGGGATTTGCTTGGTGCCTGCTATGGTTTTAAAATGGCTGCCATAGCTCCAGGACACCATCTTTTTTACTTTGAACTTTTTCCTTCTTTCTAAAGGGTACAGAAGGGGCTAGGCCAAGGTGAGCAGCTCACATAATGCACGTGTTACTTCCTTTGTGCGTCACCTTGAGGCTCCATCGCTAAGGAAACCACTCCAAATAGTTTTTTGACTGTTTGTGAGAGTGGTCCTCCTTCTACTTAGTCTATCTTGACTGTTTTATTTTATGTAGCTGACAAGTTTGCCTCTCCCATAGGTGAAATTCAGGTTTCTCTTATTTTCATGGTCATAAGTTCTATTGGAGGAATTATCAGAGGATCCTTTGTTGACTATGCAGATCCTCTCTTAGATTTCTGTAGTGAGATAGCATAATGGAGAGGATGACTGCATGTAGGAGTTTGATTCATGGAATAAAAAATATATATTTTAGTTTTTATTTATAGTTGCTATTGTTTCTGCTCTATTCCTCAAAGGTTATTCTTACATTGCTAAATTTTCCACAGTGGTTATGTTCTCTTTTGTTGTTTGTCCTTGGGGTGAGGGTAACACTAGGTGAGTACATTGGGTAGGAGGAAGGTAGTGAAGGAGTGCAATTGCATCTTGTGCTGTGTCATGGTGGATTATTGCCCTGTGTAGTTTCTTATAACATGGGGAATCAGGATGCCATATAGTATTTCTAGTTATACACATACATGATGTATTTTCACAGAAAAACCTTCAAAGAACTGAATTTAGTGAGTTCATACAGTACATGTTCCTGAAACAGCAGAGTGTGGCAGACACCTGTTTGTCAAACCAACATAAAAACAAAATCGTTCTCACATGAACCCATTTATAGAGGCCACATCAAAGACACACTACTTCTATCAATTAACAAAATGTTGATTTATTTTATATCCATTAAACAACCCCATGTTATATATCCAGAAAAGAAGGTAGAGTTTTGATGAGAAAGAACTGACAGCTGGGACAGAGACTAGGTGACTTCCCATAAACATTTATACCACTTCAGTTCAGCACTGAAACACAAATTAACAACTTTTTATGAGAACAGAATGATATATTTTAAGCTAATCTATCTAAACGCAAGTTAGTAACAAACTTGGAGTGGAAATAATTAGCTCTACAGACTGCTCTGACTGGGAAGTGCAACAGCTTCTTCAGTCAGAGACTTAACTGCTGAAGCAGCAGAACTAGACCAAAATAATATAATCGCTCTGCAGACCTCACTGATAGGGACAGAAGAATCTTAGAAACATAGAAACATAGAAGTTGATGGCAGATAAGGACCACAAGGCCCATCCAGTCTGCCCATTTCTTTTTCTACCTTATAAATGTGCCATCGACCTTTGCTCTGTCAGTGGCCTATCTATTCATACTCATCTGTATTGCTCCCGTATGCCTATCCCATGCCTGTTTGAAGCCCTGCACTGTATTCATAGCCACCACTTCCTGAGGTAGACCATTCCATGCATCCACCACCCTTTCTGTCAAAAAGAATTTCCTCACATTCCCCCTTAATCGGCCTCCCTCTAATCTCATGCTGTGTCCTCTTGTCCTGCTATTTTTCTTATATTGAAACATGTTAGACTCTTTCACCTTGTTAATGCCCTTAAGGTGTTTGAATGTTTTGATCATATCACCTCTCTCCCTCCTTTGCTCTAGGGTATACATATTGAGCTCCGTTAATCTGTCCTCATATGTCTTCTGATCCAGTCCCTGCATCATTTTGGTTGCCCTTCTCTGGACTGCCTCAGTTTGGTTAATGTCCTTGTGAAGGCATGGCCTCCAGTACTGCACACAGTACTCCAGATGGGGCCTAACCAGTGTCTTGTAAAGAGGGATTATTACCTCCCTCTTATGACTTGTGATACCCCTACTAATACACCCTAACATCCCCCTAGCCTTACCTACTGCTTTAGAGGTCTGCTTGGATGATTTCAGGTCATCAGTGATGATGATGCCCAAGTCTCTTTCTTCCTTTGTGACTGCCAGCAACTCCCCTCCCAGCCTATAGGTGACTTCAGGTTTTCTCTTCCTTATGTGCATGATCTTGCACTTCTTTGCATTAAATCCCAGTTGCCAATCTTATCACCATTTTGCTAGTTTATCCAGATCTCTTCTCATTCTGCCCACCCCATCTGGGGTACAACTGAGTTGTACCCCATCTGGGGTACAACTCAGTTGTAGATCTTGGTGTCATCTGCAAACAGACAAGCCTTACCCTCTAGTCATTTGCAATGTCACTGATGAAGATATTGAAGAGGACTGGCCCCAGGACTGATCCCTGATGTACCCCACTTGTGACTTGCATCTCTTCTGACTGTATACCATTTACCACCACTCTCTGTTTTCTGCCCATCAACCAGTTTGCCACCCAGTTGACCAACTTCTGACCCACCCCAAGCCTACCCAGCTTATTTATCAATCTTCTATGTGGAACAGTGTCGAAAGCTTTGCTGAAGTCAAGGTAAGTGACATCAACTGCTCCCCCTTGGTCCACCACTCTGGTTACCCAGTAAAAGAAATCTATGAGATTAGTTTGACAGGACCTTCCTTTTGTAAACCCATGCTGTCTTGGATCCTGTGCCCCTATGGATTCCAGGTGTTGCACTATCCTTTCCTTAAGGAGTGCCTCCATAATCTTGCCCACTACTGAGGTAAGACTCTGTAGCTCCTTGCCTCCTCCCTGCTACTACTCTTGTGGAGCGGGATCACATGAGCCCTTCTCCAGTCTTCTGGGACCCCTCCTGTGCTCAGAGACTCACTAAACAGTTCTGCTAATGGCTCTGCTAGTTCCACCCTTAGCTCCATAAGTACCCTGGATGTATGCCATCAGGTCCAATTGCCTTGTCCACCCTGAGCTTAGCGAGCTCTTGTAGGACCCTTTCTTTTGTGCAGGGTGTAGTGCTCACCTCCCTCCCTCCTGTGTCCATGATGCTGAGTTGTGGGTCCTGCCCTACCTTCTCTTCTGTAAATACTGGGCAAAAGTATCTATTTAGGATAGATGCTTTTACTGGGTCCTCCTCCTTACACACACCCTTTTCTCCTTTGAGCTTAGCGATACACCCTCTGGAATTTCTCCTTTCACTAATGTGTCTATAGAAAGTCTTGTCACCTTCTTTTACTGTTTGTGCTAGTGTTTCCTCAGTTTAGGACTTTGCCTGCCTTACTGCCTTCTCTGCTTCCCTTAGGGCAGTTTGGTATGCCTCTCTATCTTCATCCCGCTGTGTTCCCTTATTTTTCCTGAAGGCCAGCCTTTTGGCTCTGACCTTTTCTACACTGTATTTGAGAACCAAAGTGGTTTCCTTCTTCTTTTGCACGTCCTTTTCTGTCTAACACAATAGGATGTTGCTTCAAGTATTGCATCCTTAATGCTTGCCCACTTTGCCTGTACCCGCACCTGTGTTTCTTTTGCCAGGCTAGCTTAACTCTGTTGGCCATCTTATCAAAGTCAGCTCCTCTGAAGTCCCATATTTTTGCTTTGGAATGGGATGATTTAGATGCAGTGGCCAAATTGAACCATACCATGTGATGGTCACTGGCCCCCAGGTGACCTTCTACCTGGAGATCTGTGATCCCTTACCTGTTAGTCAGTACTAGAGCTAGGATAGCCCTGTCTCTTGTGGGTTGTTGTACCTGTTGTTTGAGGCCCTCCCCCTGCAGGGAATCTACCATGTGTCTAGATCTGGCAGATGTTCCTGCTGGTATTGACCAATCTGTATCAGGCATGTTGAAGTCTCCCATTATCAGAACCTCCCTTTTAGCTGTCATGTTTTGTATATCTTCTAACAGTAATGTGTTTATGTCCTCCCCCGGTCTGGGGGCCTGTAGACAACCCCAGTTCTTATGGCTGTCCCATTTCCTGTTTCCAGGTTGGCCCACAGTTCTTCTGGCTCCTTATATGTATTCTGAATTTCTGTAGCTTTGATATTTTCATTGACATACAGGGCCACTCCACCTCCCCTTTTTGCACTTCGGTCTCTTCTGAACAGTATATAGCCAGGTACTGAACTCTCCCAAGTGTGGTTACTGGCAAATCAAGTCTCACTAATTGCTACTATGTCTAGTTTAGCCTCTGATATTATTGCCTGCAGGTCTGGGATCTTATTTCCCAGGCTGTGAGCATTTGTGTACATAAATTTTCCATTGGCCAGATTTCGGTGTGTTAGTTGTTGGGTGAGGTTTGGCATTTCCCCTGTGTGTCGTATGGGGAGACAGACCTTTTTTCTTACCTGGTGATGCACATGAACTGCAAACATGCTGAATCCCTGTTTGGCCACTAGCTGAGGGGGAAGGGGTGTTCTTCCCATCCGACGTATGGGGTGCTGCACTGTTTTCAGTTATTGTAGAGCACATTAGCAGATGCTGATTTAAAGAAAACCACAAAACCAAATAGCATGAAATTTTCAGGAAACACTAATCATGACACAGGGATTTGAATTCAATTTTTTATTAAAAACATGAAAAAAACAGTTAATTTGATCTTTAAATGACCTCTATCCTGCCAACCTTAGATATTTAAACACACTCCACTTACCCTTTTTTCTTAAAACCACCTCAGCATCAATGCATTTTATGATCACATTACAAAAAAAAAAATAATAATAATGCAAATTATTCTATCATAGATACATAGACAGTGTCGGCAGATAAGGGCCCATGGCCCACCCAGTCTGCCCATTTGAGCTTGTAAGTTCAGTTTATGTTTTCCTAGAAGTCTGTTGCCTCTTAACCCTGACCTTCAGAATTCCTTTATGTCTATCCCATGCATTCTTAAATCCCGTGGTTGTTTCAGCCCCCACCACTTCCTCTGGCAGGGTGTACCACTTGTCCACCACCCATTCTGTGAAGAAATTCTTCCTCATGTTTCCTCTGAATCATCCTCCTTCCAACTTCATTCCATGCCCTCTAGTCCTGGAACATCTTTTTCACTTAAAATTAGTGTATTCTTGCACTCTGTTCCTCCCTGTAAGATACTTGTATGTCTCTATCATGTCCCCTGTCTCTCTCCTCTCCTCCAGGGAGTACATATTCAATTCCTTCAACCTGTCCTTATAGGACTTGTGATACAATCCATGTACCATCTTTGTTGCCCTCCTCTGAACCTTCTCTACCCTGTCTATGTCCTTACATAGGTAAGGTCTCCAGAACTGTGCACTGTACTCCAGGTGGAGCCTCACTAGTGTCTTGTATAGTGGAATTATGACCTCCCTTTTCCTGCTAGTGATGCCCCTGCCTATGCATCCCAGCATCCTATTTGCTTTACCTGCTGCCTTGTCACACTGTTTCCCTACCTTGAGGTCATCAGAGATAATAATCCCAAGATCCCTTTCCTGCTTGGTACATGCTATATCCTCACCCCACAACTGATATATTGTGCCAGGGTTTTTGTTCCCCATATGCATTATCTTGTACTTCTTTGCATTGAATTTCAACTGCCAAACCCCTGACCGTTCTTCAAGTTTCTGCAGGTCCCTTCTCATTCTGTCTACACCCTCTGGTGTGTATACTCCATTACAGAGCTTTGTGTCATCAGCAAACATTGAAATTCTGCCTTCTAGGTCCTGCGCAATGTCACTGATGAAGATGTTTAATAGGACCAGTCCCAGCACTGATCCCTGTAGTACCCCACTTGTCACTCTTCCGTCTGTGGAGTGACAGCCATTTACCACCACCCTCTGTGTCCTGCCGCCCAGCCAGTTACCTACCCACCACACTACTGTCCTGCCCACACCCATATTCCCCAGTTTGTGTAATAGTCTTCTATGTGGCACAGTGTCAAAGGCCTTGCTGAAGTCCAGATAGGCCATGTCCACTGCCCACCCTTGATCCACCTCCCTAGTCACCCAGTCAAAAAATTAAGTAACTATATCACTTAAGTAACAGGGGCATAGCTAAAATGGTGCAGGGGGTTCAGTCTCACCCGGGCCCAGAGTGTTTAGGGGGCCCTTGAATTTATTTGCTCACTTGGGCTACTGCTGAACATTTTTCTTTTTTTCTTCCTTTTTTCTCTGAAGCCAGGAGTCAGTCTTGTCGTCTGCATCAACTAGGGGGGAGGGCGCGGCATGGTTGCTATGCGACATAAATGTGACAAACACGTGTACCACATGACTCTCTAGCACAGAGAGAATGGAGTCATGTGGTACAAGAAGGAGGAGGTGGAAATAAGTGCGAATGCCATCAAATCGCGTACCTTCTCAGCAGCAGTTTGAGTAGTGTGTGGGATGGTGCGGACTGTGAGAGTGAGAATCGGGAGACAAAAAAAAGTCTCATCATGCAGTTTTTTTAATTAAACACTTACTGTGTGTGAGTCTGACTACTGTAGTAGGAGAGTTAGCGGAGGAGAGGAGGAGATGGAAGTTGTTGGGATCTTGAGGAGGAGGAGCCGAATCAGAGTGAGAAAATAAAATAACAGCAGCGCAGCTCACCCAGCCCTGGCCTACAGTCAGTGAGTGAATAAGAGACAGAGGAGTCGAGAGACAAGTGTCAACAAGGTTAGTAGGTCACGATGGTGATGGATGGTCACTGGCCTAAGGCCGCAGCAGGGCAGCGACTAGGTAGGGTTAAGGGTTTAGGGTTAATTTATGGATACTGCTGGGCTAATGAATGAAAAAAAAAATTCCACCAATCCTCTCGGGTTGCGCTCCCTTCCGGCTGGTGCGATCTATTAAAAAAGTGCCTCTGCTCTGCCTCAGTCAACTGGGGGGGCAACTTAATGGATACTGCTGGGCTGGGCTGGGCTGGGCTGGGCTAATGAATGAAAAAAATTGAAATTCAGTTAATCCTCAGGCTCTACTCTCATCTCCCTCCCAGCCTGCGCGATCCATTAAAAAAGGACCTCTGCTCTCTGCCTCAGCCAGCCGTGGGGTGGGGGGGGACTCTGTGGATGATACCTTGTGCCAGTGCCTCATTATTCCTTGGGCTCCAAGTAACACCATGCTACACATTCACCAAGGCTCAGGAATTTTTTTTTTTTTTTACGCTAACATTACGTTTGCTTACATTTGTGGAATTAAGCTTTAGCCTTAGCTGATGCCCGAACATTTTTTTTTGCAATTAATATTTACAATAAATGTACAGATTCCAACTTTTTTCTAGTCCATTTGAAACAGCTTCAAGTTTATGTCAATAATTTAACAAACTACCTTTTAAGCAATTCCGTTTTATTACTAAAGGCATCTAGATGAAAACTTGGGGATCAATCTTCAAACAGCCCTTTCCAAGTTCCTGCATCACTCTAGGGCTGTGATGATTTCAGGAGCATCAGGGACCCTGCACCCAGTTGTGTAAAAGGAGGGGTTCTGCACCAAAAGCCCAGGAGTTGCTACAGCTGCAGGCTAGTGCCCAACATTTGGTGCACCTGTGGGAATTGCTGCAGGGATCTGCCCCCCGAGCACAGCAATGGAGAAACCATGAGGGTTGGGGAGGAGAATCTTCATGGCAGGAGGAAGCTGGGGCAGAAGGGGAAAGGGTGCCCTAGGGGGTGTTGGGGAGAGAGAGCAGGTGTGATAGGGAGTGATGTGGCACCCATTGAGGAGTATCCTTTGCAGACCTATGCACATGATCAGATGGGACCACATTGTAGGGGATTGTCAGGGACAGAAACTGATATAGCTCCAAGCGGGCACAGCCCTGGCAGCTTCCCCATAGGAGCACTAAGGCAAAACCCTGTAGGTGGGGGGTAGCCTGCCCCCTTGTTGGAGTGTGGGTACTAGGGGACTGTGATGGTGCCTGGAGAATGGTACTCCCCCACCAGTAGCCTGCAACATGCAGCTCCAAATTCCAGCCTACAGGATTTCACCTTTTTACACCCATGGGGCAACTGCCAGGGCTGTGACCACCTGGGGCCATGTCACTTTCCATCCCTGCCAACCCTCCACAATATGGTCCCATCTGATCAGGTGTATGGGACTGCAAAGGGCACCCCTGATGGGCACCACATCTCTCCCTGTTATGCCAGCAGTTTTCCCGATGCTAACAGGGCACCCCATGCCCTTCTGCCCCCAGTCCTTCACGTTCAGGTTCTCCCCAAATCACCACAGTGTGTGGTACTAGGGAAAGTCCCTTAGACCACCTCCTAGCCACTCTGAGTTGAACCCCTTGCTGCATCCAAGGTGGGGGTTCCAAAATAGCAAAACAGTGGATGCCGCAAACCCCCCTGCGACCTGGAACATGGGCACCTCTGTTGTAAGGGTGACAAGGGCACAAGGCATCTGAAATTCAACACAGCCTGTGTTAAAAAATTGGGATTGATGCAAAGTTTGATGCAAGGTATCACCTGCATCATATACCTTTGGCACAGGCACCTTGCATCAAACATCAGCTTTTGAAAATTGGGCCCTTGATCTTTAGCTCTTACAGTTCACTTTCAGCTGAGTCATATTCCAGAGCTCAGCTCATATTTCCCTGCTTATACTTCACTGTTATTTTGAACATGACTGGAATGAAACATAGCAAGCAGCACATTGTGATTTCAGATCCTGAATATACCACAAATGTAAATTAAATGTGAGAGCTGAGCTTCTTTTATTTATGGGAATATTGTCAGTAGCAAGGAATGGAATGACTTGAGATTAATTTTGTTATTTTGTGTAGCTGTGGTCTGCTGGTGCTCAGTATAACATTTTATTGTCTATCTGATCACACTTTTAAGTATCACTTTTTACTAGATGAATGGAAAAACATTTCTTCAGTTTATTTCAAGGAAAAAAATCTAAGATCCAAATTATTCCTTCATGTTATTTTGTAGTGCAGTAAAAGGGGTAGCATTACTATTGACTTCAAAGAGTCAGCTAGTGCATAGTTCAGCACCTATGTAAGTCTTGCTAGTATGTTCAAACTGTTCCACGTGCTGAAGAATAAGGAGAGAATCACATTTTCAAAAACTCAACTTATCTTTTTGAAAGGGGTGCAGAAATATTTGTAAACAAAACATGCAGAATAATTTCTGATTTAATTGGGAGTCTATTTCCATTCATTTTGCAACAACTTCAGGGAAGGGAGAAGGTATTCATTAATAATATGGAGAATAACACATGGGTGAGTGTGTGTAAACTGAATGTTCCACACTCCTGAGGTGTGGGATGTTACATAAACCCGAAGAGTGAATCTCAAGGGGTTTATAGAAGCATCCCACACTGAGGGTGTGTGTGTAAAATTCAGAGTGTCACTTCCACCCTTGTCTTATTGTTATTATTATTATTATTAGTAGTAGTACAGCATTATTTATAAGTTTGGGTTCTGATTATTTTAGTGTGGTAGTTATTTGGATTTGCTTGCACTGAGATAAGCATGAGTGTGATTGACAGATAGTGGATACAACCACCTAGTTGTGACATCAAATTACAACTGGGTGACTGTAATCATGAGAACAGAATAGGGACACACACTGGGATGGTATGCATGTAGATACGTTTAAAATATACAAGGCAGCAGAATCCATCACTCTTCACCTTATATCAAAAAGATGCAGCTCGCAACATTGAAATAAAAGGGCAGCTTTATTAAGTGTCAAAAAATGAAACACACCTTAACGCATTTCAGATTGTAGGTTCTTTTTCAAAAGGCATGACAAGCAAATCCAAATAACTACCACACTAAAATAATCAAAACCCAAACGTACAATTAATGCACTATTACTGCTGTCATCCCTGCCACTTTGCTGATCAAAAGGCTCGGAAACAGAAATTGTAGTTCATTTAGGATTTGTCCAAACTGGTTAACATAAGCTTAGCAAGCTCTTAGATCTCAAAATGGTGGCTGGGGGCTCCAGGAGGGAGGACCCAGGGAGGGGGGCCCTATAACATACACTTGAACCCAGGCCCTATGGAAAGTTGCAATGCCACTGTTAAGTAACTATATCAGGTTTACCTTATAACACCTTTTGCAAATGGAATTACCAGTTATCTACCCTTCAATTGTAAATTACTTATTCACTGTATTAGCCCATGTTTTTACTTACCGTTTCTGATGTACTGATGCTGGATGTTTCCCCTCTGTTACAACAAACTAACACAATCATATACACTTTTAAATTAGATAACAGCAGCTTAGGGCTTTACACTTGGGGCAGCATTGCCTACCAACTGCCACTCCATGTGTTTCGCCCTTAAGCTATAGCCCTTCAGCTGGAGGACCATAGTGGAAGATCGCTATGTTAAAGCCCTGAAATACTATGTGCAAACTCCACCTTCTAAATCCAGCTGCCCTCAGATTGGAGGAAGGGACACTCAGATACAGTTCACATTCAGTAAGAACACCAGAGTTCTGCTGCCAGACACTCAACCGCAGCAAGTTTGTTAAAAAGTCCAGCCTTTATTTGTTTGCAGCTCCTCTTCCTTAACCAGCCCTGTAGCGCTTCTAAGGATGACAGCCCTTATTTTAATTTTAGGTATTAGGTGGGTGCTACCACACATTTCTGATGGTAAACGGTGCAGCACCACACCAAAATGTTGAACGTATTCATGGTGGATGTGGCCAGAGAGTAGGGTCTTTTAATAATGTTAAAACCTCATATCTCAGTTCAGGAGTGAAACACAATGAAAAGAAAACTGGATATGTTAATATTTTTCCAGAAAGACTTTATTACTAAAAAAACTATATGATTTTTTTTGCTAACCAGTATTGCTGCTTTAAATGTTGTATGAGTGCCAACCCACGAGTGGAGAAGCAGGCATCACTTGCCATGCCATTGATCTGGGTTCCCGTTCTGAGCAAGGAATGTTGCAGCAGGCCTGCACCAGGAGCAGGATCAAGCATCCCATAGGACAGTCTCCTCATTTGGGGTAGGAGGTCTGTGGCTAAAGTTACTATACTGCCACAGGGGGACAAGTAGCTTTGTAGCTGAAAACTTGCAGTGCTACTAGGATGAAGATGCATGAGTGTTTTGTTGAAGTTTCAGTGCCCATTATGGCATTCCTTGGGGCTGGGATTGAGTAGAGACAAGCCTCAGGAGGAAAAGAGGCAGAGACAGCAGGGCATATGATGTCTTTTCATCTGCTGGGGTCCTGCTGCCCTCTTCATGGAGTGGGGCTCTGCCTTCTCCATCACCAGATAAGTGTTTCCACTGATAGACTCTGACTGACTTGGCCCCACTGTGTGTATGTGTGTGTAGGGAGTGGGCAGCCACAGAGGGTAAGAAGAGACAGAGGGCTGACTGGAAGAAAACCCAAGTACCCTGGGCTGGAGCTGGACTGGTAGGAGACTGGAGGAGGTCCTAGGTGCTCCCAGTAGTGATAAAGAAAAAACAAAAGTTAAAAAAGTTGAATGAGCACAAGATTGCATTACAAATTAATAAAGGGAACTAGCTGTATTACTAACCATATAACAACTTGTACAGAGTGTCAGACAAGCTGAGCCACCTCCTAATTTGGGGACTTTTTCATCACTTGTGGGAGTGGGGGTTACAAAACCTTCATCAGTGCTAGGAGGATAGAACAGCTGACAGCTTTTTTTATACATTAACATGTCAAGTAAAGGTCCAAAGGGACATGAAGTCCATCAGCCCCTACCCCTGACTCGCTTCACAGGCAAGGACCAACAAGTGTGCTGTGCAAACATACCTAATCAGGGATTTTCCATCTACCCCACTACCTAGGGACTGTGTACCCTGTTATCCCCTTTATAATAAAAATGCACCTAGGCATTCAGTGCAGGTCTGCACTTTCTTCATGTCCAGTATCTCCATTCATAGGCTGTTCTGTAGGTTCAGCGCCCTCTGAGAGATGTGCCTCCTAATGTTGTCTGTGAATTTACCACCTTTAAGCTTCTGGGCATGTTCCTCTATCCTGCTGTAGTACACCAGAGCAAGCATTTCCATCTGTTCAACCTTATTAGTATTCTCTAGTATGCAGACAACTAAGATCGTGTCCTCCCAGCTTCTTTTTCTCCAGGGTCAACATGTTAAGGGCCTCCGGTCTCTCCTCATGGCTTTGATCCTCATACCACTGATCCTTTTGGAAGCCATGCATTCCCCCCCACCACTATCTCAATGTCCTTTTTGTATTGAGGAGCCCAGAGCTGGTATCCAGTTAAAATAATATTGCAGCTAGAATCTTGACAGCATTTACAGTGACAGGGGTATAACAGTGTTATGGCGTTATGACTACCCCGTCACTGTATGTGAAGATGAAGAAGGGAAAGGAGTAGTGGGGAAGGGATAAAGGAGTAGTAGGTGCAGTGCCTGGTTGAGCTACTCATGTGGTGGAGTGGCTAAGGCACTCACACCTGGAGCAGAGGAGACCTGGGGCCGAAAATTCCAAAACTAATGGCGCAATTTGCGGGTGTATGTGAGTTGTGCCATGTGATGCTATGCCAGGGACCCTGCACCATATTCCAAGACAGGCAGGGTCCCCGGCACCTATGTCCTGTGACTTGCGGCAGCTGCAGGCTAGCACCACAGGAATGGCACAGTGGACCTGGGCACTGCAAGTCGCAGCCAACAGATAACTGCCCCCCAGAGCCCCCCACCCCAGAATGCCACCACAAGCACCTGGGGGCATTGAGGGGCTGGCAAGGTGGCACTGGCATTTGGAGGGCACTGTGTGAAATGGACCCCAAGGATCCCGACATTCGGGAGGGTGGGGAGCATGTCTGTGCTGGGGGGTATGGGGAGATGGGCTATGTGCATGCCATGGCATTGCAAAGTGGGCATCCATCAATTGACATGGATGGATGCCCCTTAGACCATCTCCCTGCTGGTCTAACTTCACTGTGCTATAGCGGCTCTTGGAAATGCGTAGGTGGGTTATGGAAGCTCCCCTTTTAGTATTAGGGCACAGTTGCTGCTGTAACCCACCCTTGCACCATGCTGCTGCAGGTTGCGGTTGTAGTGGGTGGTGTAGCCCTCCTTTGGCGCAACCCGCATATGGCATGGCGCAAGCCACGACTTGGAATCGCAACTTGGGTAATGCCTGGCTCAAGGTGCGATTTGTGCCATTGAGTATGGCGTAAATCGCCTTGTGCCAGGTGTAACGCCTTTTGGAACTAGGCCCCTGGTGATCAGGGTTTTGTTCCCCATCTCCCGGAACTGAACTTATGTTTTTTTTTATGTTACAAAGACATTTTCCTCCTTCCCGAGTTTCTCCCCATCCCTGACATCCACACCTGCTTGGAGTTTATTTTATTTTATTTTATTAATTCTGGGGTGAGTGGGTGGTGAAGCCGCCCCATGTCAGGATGTGTGTGGGGGCAGAGCCCCTCACAAAACCAAAGACTCCTGATGTTATTTTGTAAGTTTCTGTGTTGTGTCAGCATTTGTGCTGGTCGGTGTTTTCACCAATGTTGTACTGTATGTGGTTTTAGAGGATTTGGTTGCAGCGTTGTGTACCGCAATGTTTTTGTACATGATATTATGACCTGGAACCCCAAGAACTGCACAAAGGTGGGGTCAAACTAGGGATCTTTGGAAGTGGTAGAATTACCTCCCCTGCTCTGCTGATCACTACTTTCTTAATGCACCCCACACTGTTCCAGCCATCTTGACGCAGCCATGCACTGATTTTTATGCTTTTGTCTCATTGTTATGACCTGCTGGTCCTTTTCCTCCTCCACTACAGAAAGAGGCTCTGCCTCTGTTTTTCATTCACAAGTGTACTCACCTTGCATTTGTGTACATTAAATTGAAAACTTCAGCCATCCCACTGGCACAGTGGTAGGGCATTTGCTTGCAATGCTGATTCCCCAGGTTCGGGAACAGACCTGGGGAGTCGGAGGACTGGCTGGGGGGAGGAGGATCAAGCATCTCTAGAACTTCTCTACTCCTCCAAGAAGTGGGTGGGGTGCACATTCTGAACTTGATCAGACTCTAGCAGAGGTTGGGGTAGTTCAGCTGCCAAAACTGAAATACTGGGGATGTGTGCCAGACGTTAGTACTTCGGTGCTGCACATCATTGCATACCACACCTCCCAGGGAATTACAATAGATAAAAATGGCCAGCAGCTCAATTTATGATGACCTGTCCCACCAGCTTCACACCACTCACCGTGATGTCTGGCTGGCGACTAAGCGAGCAGTCTCCATTGGTACAGTCTGGTCCCGCATCCCTGCCCTGGGGTGGCAAATCAGGGAGGCCCTTCCGGTGGTGTTGTCACCAGGATCCATGTTCAGTCATCCATGGGGGCCATGCCCTTCTGATGGCCCCACCCAGATGGGGTAAGCCTGGGTGGATCGCTGCTCCAGGTAGGTTTCGGGGGTAGGCGGAAGTTGGGGGAGTCAGGGGTTGAGCTACTAGAGGTCTGCTGACCGGCCAAAAGCTTACTAAATTAAAAAGAAAATTGAAGACTCCAGGAGTCTGACCAGTTGCCTAACTTCTTCAGGTCCTTCTGAAGTTTGTCCCCATCCTCAAAGAAGCCCACTGTTCCAGCCAACTAAATGTCATTAGGAAACTGAAGCAGGCTTCCAGATTGTTGAAGTAAATGTTGAAAAGCAGCAGCTCTGGCACTGATCCCAGAAGGATGAGTTTTGTACCCCCCTCCACTTGGAGTAGTACCTTTCAGTCAGAACCTTCTGCTCCCTGCCCCCCAGCCAGTTAGCAATCCACCCTGTGTATGAATCATATATACCTCACTGGTGTACTTTGACCAAAAGCTTGTCATGCAGCACAGTGTCATAGGACTTTCTGGAGTCCAAAGATGGTCTACTGCACTGTACCTGTCCACCTCCCTTGTCATCCACTCAAAGAATGTGATCAGGTTGGTCTGGTATGATTTTCCCCCATAAAGCCATGCTGAGAGGCAGTGAAAACCCTGGTCTCAACTAAATGATCTATTATTCTTTGATAATGTATTCCAGGCTATTGCCCAGCACTCATGCCAGGCTGACCAGCCTATAGCTGCCCTGGTCCAACCATGTCCCCTTACTGAGAGTGGGAACCACATTAGCCACTTTCTGGTCCTGTGGAACCACACATGTAAAGACAGACTTATAAAAAATTACCATTAAAGGCCTCATCAATTGATCACTGTGATCTTGGGATGTATCCCGTATGTCCCTTGGGATTTATTTGGCTTGTTCCTAGGTAATCAGCTATCAGGGCTGGTGTGATGTCCACAGGTTGCATAACCCACCACTGCCTACTCTATCCAGGGTTAGGCTAGCTGTTCAGAGCTGGAATGTACTCCTTCCTCCTCGACTGTTTCATTGACAAACTGTTCAAATTTAGACCCCTGTTGTCAAAGCTTGCCATCAGCAATATCCTGCAGCATCTTACATCCTGAGGTCTACAGAATCCTCAGTTTTCCAAAAATGCATATAACCCCCCCCCCAAATGGTGGGCTTACCTGAAGTTGTCTCCTGGGACCTAGCAGGGTTTCTGCCAAAGGAGGGTCTCAGCTGGTGCTCTGCTGTTAAGAGCTTGGCATTCCCAGTATTGTAAATATGCTCCAATGTAAAGTATTGATGTAATCCTGGTTCCTGCTTGCGAATGAATGCCACTGCGCTGCCACTTTAAAAGGTCTAGCCCGCCACTGCAGTGAACAGTCTGTGCTGGGTCTGGGAATTCAAAAGCCTGCGATCGGCCGGGCAATACTCCGATAAGTCCCATTATATAGTCAATTACCTGTGTAAGTGCTATCTGTTGAATGCTGTGATTATTTGTTGTTCAGTCCAAACTGTTGAGTTTTAAATGAACTATAAATATGGACTATATATATATATACATATACAGTATATATATATATATATATGGAACTTTAGGGGTCCTTAGAGGTCCTTATTATAGTGATTTCTGGGAGAAACTGTGAACTTTTCTCTTGAAGCCCAATTTAACCAATTAGAGCTCCAAGACTGTGACTGACAGTCTGGGCAGCCATCTGGAGTACAGAAATCCCGGTCTTCAGTTGTGGACCATGTTTGAAGAGAGATTCCAGCTCGAGCTTCCAAGGAGTGAGGCGGTGCAGAGATCAGCTCAAGCTCTGATGAAAGAGGGAGCCTGTGTGGCTTAGCTGGGAGACATGGGGAAAGGTCTGTTTTGCCTCCCTGTGTGAATCATTTGGGGCTGCCTAAAAGAAGAAGGAGAACATTTTTTAGCTATTAAGGATGATAAAGAGAATGCTTTGTTAAAAGAAGTGTCATTTGATGAACTGTCTCAGAAGCCTAGAAATTGCTGTGAAGACATTGTTTTAGAGACTCCACTGTGAAAGAGGAGCATGCCCATGCTGGAAGTGTCTCTTTTCACATTCTCAAGCAAAGGAAGAAACCTGTTTGTCCTGTTTTTAATTTACTATAAAAAGACTGATATCTCAAAAGCTGTTAATCTGTGTGTGCCATTTGAACAGCGCCAGAGACTGAACTACATGTGCTTGGTTTATGCTGAGAAAGGTCTCACTAACTGTTGCTGCAGACCACAAGTCATCCTGGCCAAAGACCAGCTTGGGGAGTCAGCCCCTGCAGAGAGAAGAATCGTAGGTTGTGGCTACCTGGAAGGGAAAGGCCGTGAAGTGGAGGTGGGTCATGTCGGCCCTGCTCCCCATGTTCCTGTCTGGCAAGAAAGTATCCAGTCTGACTACAGCCATCGGTTCTACTGGTGCTGGTGTCGAGTAATTGCAGAGTCTCAACCCTGCAGTATGAATTAAAGTATCTGTTGCCACCTGATTTGCCTTCCAAGTTCACTTTGGTGTTTAACTGTGATACCCTGCCATTGGATTGTAGATTACAATTGTCTTACTGTTTAAAAGGGTTTATTCTGTCCAAAAGCAAGTTTATTTGTCTAAGGGCCCCAACCAGCTGCAGCACTGGCCTATCTGCAGCAACGCTGCAGGTCTGCAACTAATTCCAAACTGGGTACCCAGCAGCAAAAGACAGCTTTGTACAGGGTCCAATGTAATGTTTGCATACTGCTATAAATTCAGATGTAGAACCTTAATTCTTCATCTAAATTCACGTCCCCTTCCTTTTTCAACTCCCCTGAATAAATCAGATTTGTTGTTTGAAGTTCTGGCCTATGAGCATATTATCACTCAGTGTCAAGTTACTGTGTCAGCCAAAAGGTGTATTGTTATTGCTGGTAATTGTCCTTTGCAGGTATCCAGGGTGTATTATTAGAAGTCAGAACCCTGGTGGTAAGTGTGGTGTCCATGAGCATATTATTAGTGCTCACCAATAATTGTCATTGCATGTTAAGTGAAGCGTTTGGTATGACTCCAGTTGTGGGTCCACTGGTGGGGGCTTTGGGTAAGTACAACTTTCCAGAGGGTTATACTAGTTTAACATCTAACCCATTTAAAGTATACTGTGGGTGAAGGCACCGCATCATTAGTATTATTATTAGAGCCCATCCACCTCAACCTGCAGTTAAGGAAGCAGGCAGGGGTAGAAGCCCATTGGGAGGTGGCATCCGGGGTTACATCTTTGGAGGCACTGCTGGGATCACTGCCTCCTAGTGGCGAAACCACAAAACACCAGTTGGACCACACATGGAGTCTGGCTCCAAAATAGACAAAGTTATCAGTCTTGGGATTTAATTTTCTGGTAGTAGAATGGCTATAAATTGGTTAATGGGTTGGTGTGAGGGAAAGGAGGTAGACCCCCAGCAAGCTTTGCTACTTTAGGACATACTCCTGGGGACAGATAAGGGTGCCATTGAGGGAGCTTTAAGTAAAGTTAAATATTTGGGCTGAGCCACTATGAAGGGATGTATGGCTGATTTGCTTGTCCAGACCCAAATGGCATTGGTTGAGTGCAGCAACCCTATGTGTACTGAAAGAGTGCCTAGTGCTATTATTCCTGATGAGACATCAGGGGCCTGGAAAGTAATCACTATGTATATGTAACCCACTTGTTCCCAGGGGTTACTAGAATCCCACTTAGAATCAGTGGCAGACAGGGAGAGGCAGCTTGTGAAATGCCAGTTAAATGGATTTCACACTGTTGCACTCTGTTTTCAGTCTCAGCTGAGCTGGAGTGATGATGTCACTTAGAATTGTCGCAGCAGCATAAGCCAGAATGGAATACTAGCTGGGGAGTTAGCAGTAGAATGTTGAGTTAGAGTTCAGCAGTCTATAGAGTGGAGTTTGAGGAGGAGTGCTGCAGCTAGGCAGCTCCTCAGTTTTAGCTCTGACAGAGAGCTACCTCCGTAGTTTGGGTAATTTGTTCTCACCCTAAAAGAAGAACATATAAGATCTGAGAGTGAAGTGAGGGTTTTCCAGTGCCCCATCCCCAGAGGGATGGGGGGGGGGATTCCAGGATCCAGCCTGGACTGTGTTGAAGCTGCCTGAGAGTCATCTGCTCTGTGAGTACCTGAGACTTTTGTGTGGAAAAAGCCCTGGGGCACTTGCATTCCTGTGGTGAGTTTTTCTCTGACAAAGGGACTCTGCCACCAAGACTGTTTTCTGTTTAAAAGTGTCTGCTTACTATGGGGTCCAGAGAGAGGCTTGCCAAGTACAGAACTTTTAGTTTGTGTATGTTTAAAGGTGTGTGCCTACTATGAGGTCCAGAGAGAAACTTGCCAAGTACAGAACTTTTAGTCTGTGTCTTATTTAAGAGTGTCTGCTAAAGTGGGGGTCTAGTGAAAAGACATTGCCAGTTACAGAACTTTTAACTTCATGACACCTCAGAGGTGTGTAAAGTAGTATGTTAAATGTGAAAGACATTTCAATGTAGGATCTACAAGTTTTCTGAGAAGGGTGCTATTAACCAGATGAATGGCCAAGTATAAATTTGGAAGCAAAAGGTGGGAGACCCACCATCTGGAGTAACCATGTTTACCTCTCTGGGTTCAGTTTGGGCACCTTTGTTTTCTCTCAGTGTATCTGGCCAGTGCCTGAAGAAAATAGTTTACCCAGACTTGGGCTTTGGATTTTCTGTGAGCCAGTATGTGCTCTTATGTGGCCAAGGGTGCCACCAGTAATTCTTCATGAAATATAGGAAAGTCTCCTAGTACTGGCCGAGGGTGCCTAGTCAAGGGAAGTGTACCACTTCTGGCCATGTGTGCCAGTCTCCATTCAGAACCAAAGAGTGTTCGCTGTTTCCATTTCAGAACCTGAGGGTTCAGTGTGTGTGTGTGCTCTGTATCTCAGCAATCTGCATTACCAGTGGGAGTAGCCCTGTAGGGGTCCATCTTCGTTTTGTGATTATTCTCTGTGTATGTGAATAAAAGCCACACTCTAGAATCCCAACTTGGTTTGGACAGTATTGTTATTGCTTCCACTGTGTCTGGATTTACGTGGGTACCCTTGACCAGAAGTGTAAACCTAGCATAATTGTGAGCAAACATTTTCTCCCAGGGACCCAGGTTGATGGCCATGGTAAATGGTCCCCCCAGGTGTAAGCCAGGTAGTTGCCACACTTGAGTTGCCTGTTTGAGGATGGCAGGTTCAGATGTACTAGTAAACTGTTGTAGTGACAACCCATCCCTCTCAATGGTGCCATGCATGAGAGGAGCAGCCCTGCTAGTTGAACAAGGGGGGCTGGTGGGGGTAGGTTACATATAGTACTTCAGCTACTCTCGGGGGGGGTGCTCTAGAACAGAGGGGTTAAAAAAAACTGGGAAAGCTGTTTCTTGCTGAGGGACAAACCTTTGAGGACTTAAAGAGAGTATTAGAGTCCCCTGAAGGTATTCTCCCCTCAGGAACTGTCCCCGCTCCTGTACCCAACTGAGCTCTAACCCCTACCCCTGTGCCTGCACCTGCCCCGACACTAGTGCCTGTGCCTTCAGTTAATCTTTACTCCTACCGCAGGCTGCGGGTATTCTCTGGCACTCTCCCTACACCTAATGGGGAAGATGAGTTGGAGACCTGGATGGACTATGCTTCACCCCTTGTTCAGGAGTGGCAATGTTCTGAGGAAGAAGAAATAAAGAGGCTCATGAAGAGTTTGAGGGGCCCTGCACGAGAAGCAATTTGGTTCCTAAGGTCCACTAACCTTAATGCTTCTGCAGAAGGATATTTGTCTGCTCTGGAAGGAGTTTTTGGCAGCATTAAATCTGGGGAAGATTTAATGTGGAAATTCAAGTCTACAAAACAGTGGAAAGGTGAGCCATTGTCACCTGGATAGAAAGAGCACTGCAAAGCGCTCATAGAAAATGTGGAGTGCTGACCAATGATCTAAACAGAGTGAGGTTGGAACATATTTTGAAATTTGCCAGATTTCCAGTATGCTAATGCTAAAGTTAAAGTTCCAAGATGGAAGGGATGATCCACCAGCATATTGCTGCCTTATGAAGGAAATTCGTGAGGCTGGAAATGAGGAGAAAGTTTGGGATCCCTATGCAGGCACTGCTAGAGTAACCCAAGCACCTGAAAGCCCAGTGAGAAAGAGACTGTAACTGATCCACAGCAGCTTAAAGATTTGTTGAAAGAGTTAAGGGAAGTAAAGGCCAGTGCCCAAAATGCAGTAGAGATGATGAAAGGCCAAACAGCTCACATGCATGCTGCTGAGGTAGATAGCAAATTGCAGACCACAGTAAAAGGTACAAGTGCTCAAGTTCTTAAGTAGGAAAACAATGATGATATGTTGAAGGAATGAGGGAATTGAGGGCTTTAGTGACTGACCTTGAAGTCATCTCACCCCAGACTGCCCTGGAGGAGGCCTAATGAGACTGAAGGTGGCTACAGGGCCAAAGATGAACCCAATCCCTGTCCATACATTAGTGGTAAGCCAGCCAAGGATCCTGCTCAGACCCAAAGTACAAGGTCTACTCTCTTCTGCTACTGTTGTGGTGAGGATGGCCACACAAAAAGGGTGTGTCAGTTTCCCGATGATCTACGAAATGTAACCATCAAGTTGCTCAACCAGGTCAGACAAAGTAATTTAAGGTATCCCTTCAAGCCACCATACAAGCCTGATGTAGCCAAGTCTACAGTTCAGTCCTCTGACAATTCTACTCCTGACTGGGTGGAGTTGGTAGATCTATCCATGGAGACCACTGTTCATGTTGAAGGAATCCCTGCCAGGGCAATACTTGATAGTGGATCTCAAGTAACTATAATCTTTAAAGACTGGTATGACCAGCATCTGTCTACCCAACTGCTATTGCCTCTTGATGGACTAAATGTTTGGGACCTGAGTGAAAATTCTTATCTGTACTTGGGTTATCTCAAAGTCTGGCTTTTGTTCCCTTCATCTGTAGCTGGTGTAGGAAATCCAGTAGAGACTCTAGCTTTGGTTTGCCCTCCCTCCGGTCTGTATGATGGCATACCTGTACTAATGGGAACAAATGCCTATATGTTCAGTTGGCTCATGCAAATGTGTCAGGAAAGGCAACAGAAAAAAAATGGTCAAGCTCTGCACATCCATGCTATGGTAAAGAAAGCTTATGAACTACAGTTGCATCCCAGAGACAGAGTGAAAGACAAGCCTGTGGGTATTGTGTGGAGAAAGGACCCCACTACTATCACGCTGCCTCCAAATGCCGAATGTACTATCAGTGGTGAGGTTCGCTGGAGAAAGGATGTCACCAATCAGATCCTGATACTAGAGGAAAGCAGTTCGATGGACTACTAGTCAAGCCAAGTGTTCTTCCTCTTCAGGCTCATGCTTACACCCGACGAGTGGTGGTTCAAATCTAGAATGTCACAGACCGGGATACTGTGGTCCCCAGAGGGTGCACCCTAGCCAAGGTGTACTGTGCAGACACTGCTGTGTTGCCTACCAAGCCAAGGGATGAAGGGGAGTGTAAAGTATCTGCTGACATGTTTGACTATGGAGATGGTTGAAAAACTTGGATCAGCCAGAAGCTGGCATAGAGGATTAAAGGATTTTCTCTCCAGGAATGGGATGTTGGATGTGTTACTGGTGCTGAACACTACATCCACCTGCATGATGACAGACCCTTTCGAGAAAGATCCAGAAGACTACCGGCTGACATAGATGATGTGAGGAGTCATCTGCAGGAAATTCAGGAAATGCTTGCTGCTGGCATAATTCAGGAGTCCTGCAGTCCATACACCTCTGCCATTGTGATAGTTCACAAGAAAAATGACTGCGAGAATGTGTGTTAATTACAGAGCAGTAAATAAAAGAACTGTGCCTGACCAGTACACCATGCCATGTATCCAGGATGCATTGGACTGTTTAAATGGGACCAAGTAGTTTTCCGTACTTGATTTACATAGTGGATGTTATCAGATTCCAATGGCCCCTGAAGATAGGGAGAAAACTGCATTTATTTGTCCCTTAGGCTTTTATGAATTCCTCCAAATGCTTCAGGGGATCTCGGGTGCACCCGCCACTTTTCAGAGGCTTATAGAACATGCAGTGGGAGATATGAATCTTTCTGAGTGCCTGGTCTACCTCGATGATGTGTTGTGTTCAGAAAGACTCTTGAGGAACATGAAGCCCACTTGTTCAAAGTGCTAGACCACTTAGAGGAGTTCAGCCTTAAGCTGTTGATGGACAAGTGTCAGTTTTCCAAAGTTCTGTGAAGTATGTGGGCCACATTGTGTCTCTTCTGGGCATACAAACTGACCCTGGCAAGGTAGAAGCTTTAACAGACTGGCCTAAGTTGAATAACTTAAAAGAATTACAGAGATTCCTTGGCTTCGATTTGTTTAAGATTACATTAAGGTGGTACGGCCATTGCTCAACCTGACTCAAGGTTACCCACCCGCTCATAAAGAAACTATGAAAACTTACTTCCGGCCTCATGAACCTTTTGGTCAAAGATGCACCCTTTATTGTGACACTGCATTTGAGGAGATCATCTACCGATTGACTCATGCTCCTGTACTGGCCTATGCCGATCCTACCAAGCCCTATATATTACATACGAATGCCAGCCTAAGTGGCTTAGGGGCCGTGCTTTATCTAGAATACTCTGAAGGGTTATGTGACATGGCTTTTGCTAGGAGTCTGTCATCTTCTGAAAAAAAAAACTACCCAGTCCATAAGCTGGAGTTTCTCGCCCTCAAATGGGTGATAATAGAACAATTCCACAAGTATTTCTACAGTAATTATTGGTAAAGACAGATAACGATCTACTAATGACCTCTGCTAAACTAGATGCCACCAGGCACCAATGGCTCTTCACTCTGTCAACTTATGATTGCGCAGTAGAGTATAGGCCTGGTTTGAATCATACCAATGCAGATGCCCTTTCACGCAGACCTGTAGCATACCAACAATGGACACATCTTTCTGAGCAAACAGTAAAAGCCTTATGCCTTAAATTTAACAAAGATGAATCAGCAGCCACTGACAATGTCGACCATGTGGCGGATAACCTGGGGCCTCTAGACAGCTGTGTGCCTCTGGTCTATTGGAGTTTTGCTTCTCTTGACCTAAGTACCCTACCCCAGTTAACCAAAGTCAGCCTGCAATAAAAGCAGTATTGTGATCCCATCTTAAGAAAGGTTATTTCTGTTTTGAAACAAAGAGGAAATGTGTCTGCTGTGCATTCTACTGACCAAGACACTAGTTTGTTGTTGCTTGAGGGGTCCAAGCTAAAACTAAAAGACAGATTGCTGTACCGAGAAACCCCTAGTAACTCAGATGAACCAGCCCACAGCCAGCTGGTACTGCCATCTAAATTCAAGACTTTTGTGTTGAAAGTCCTGCATGACGATATGGGGCACCTGGGAATCGAAAGAACTCTAGATCTGGTTTGGTCACATTTTTATTGGCCCCGGATGGGTGATGATGTTAAAAGGTGTTGCAAAAATTGTGCCCAATGTTTTCAGAGAAAGGCTCAACCTCAAGGAGCTGCTCCAAGGGTCAACATAATTATCAGCACCCCAATGGAGCGCGTATGTATAGACTTCCTAAGTCTGGAGCCAGATTCATGAAATATTGCCAATGTGCTGGTAGTAACTGATTACTTCACAAGGTATGTGCGAGCCTAGCCCACCAAAGACCAAAAGGCTTCAACAGTGGCTAAATCCCTGGTAGAAAAGATTTTTGTACATTATGGTGCACCACAACGCATTCATTCAGACCAAGGCAGAGATTTTGAGAGCTGGTTAATCAAAGAATTGTTATCCCTCTGGCGCATACTAAAATCTAGAACCACTCCATATCACCCCCAGGGAGATCCCCAGTCAGAACGATTCAATTGCACTCTACTGGATATGCTAGGTACATTGGATCCTCAGGACAAGCCTAAATGGAGTCAGCAAATAAGTGCCCTCATACATGCATATAACAGCACAACAAACGATGCAAGTGTTTTTCCACCATATAGCTTAATGTTTGGCAGAGAGGCTCATCTCCCTGTGGATGTGTGTTTTGGAGTTTCCTTGGATGGTACCCAGACAGAAAACTATCTACAGTATGTCAAAAAGCTGAAACCAGGTTTTCTACTCATAGAAAACCAGCCTGCCAGCCACCTTCTGCTAGCCAGACAGCTCCACCCACAGATAATAATGCATCAGCTAATGAAAATGACTCTGAAAGTGATAGTGGCGAGTTTTGCCCTGCCTATTATCCTACAGATGAACTTGCCAAGTTATTTCAAAATTTGCCCTCTGCTGCAGTCAATAACATTCCTGTGAACTTTGGATGCTGGTTCATTCCACTGGGGTGTCACACAGACGAGGCACACTGATGAGACCTGGTAGGACGAAACACATGTATGTGTCTTCTGTTAGCACCTTTTGCAGACTGTGTGTGAGAGACCTTTTGGTGCCATTCATTTCTGCTTAACGTTGAACCAGCATAATATTCTGTAGTGATTTGCATATACAGCCCATGGTGCTTTGCATTATGGGGGTATGTGTGATTTTGTATTTCTTTAAAACTTGGCTTCCTGACCAGTGCCCTTTGGGGGTAACCATTGCCTCAGTGTGCTTGCACACTGAGGTGCTTTGTTTTTTGTTTTTATTGGGTTCACCACAACATAACACAGATAGACCATCTTAGGGTAGCTGGTTCATTCCACTGGGGTATCACACAGATGAGGCACAATGATGAGTCCTGTTAGGATGAAACACATGTATGTGTCTTCTGTTAGCATCCTTTGCACACTGTGTGAGAGACCTTGTGGTACCATGCATTTCTGCTTAAAGCTGAACCAGCGTAATATTCTGTGGTGATTTGCATTATGGGGGTACGTGTGATTTTCTATTTCTTGTGAACTCTGTGATGCATAGTACTCATAATTTGTCAGTAATGCCTGACCCTCCAGAAAGTGATGTTTGCAGTATAAGTTCCAAGATCTCTGAGTCCCTTTGCATGGTGGAATTGTCTGGCATCAGTGAGCAAGTCAGTCAAGCAGAAAGTAAAACTGCTTTGAGTGGGATAAACAAACTGTTTTGTTCAAGAGAAAGCATTGTTGTTCCAGAAAATGCTAGTTATGTGCTAAATGAGTCTAATCGTGTGGACATACCTTTGACAAATGAAGATGAGCCTAAAAAAACTGAGAGTGATAGTATTGGTCAAAGTGCAAAGCCTAATCTTAACCAAGAAAGTGCAGTGGTACCCACTTCCTTGGATGCTGTTTCATTGATGGACAATGAACCAGGAGTCGTGAACCCGAATGCTAATGTAGAAGTGCCAGTGCCAGAACCAGCCCCAAGCTTACCTCGTCGCTTTGAGAGAACTGTCAAGCCAGTCTGGAGGCTCACATATGACACTCCATGAAACCCTGTAGGTCTATCAATGAATGTTGCCCACAAAAGGGTATACACCACAGCTAATTCCTTGCCCCAAATACTGTTCTCTGCTTCCACCACAAGCAAAGCCCTCTCCCAGCCTTATTGGGGTCATTCAAATAGGAGAAGGGGAAATGTGTGAAGCATACTGGTAAAATGGCAAAGGGGCCCATGTCTATATATTGAAATTTTGAAAAATGCCAATCTAATGCCATATGAGTTAAAGGCACCTAATGAGTAAAAGTTAAGTTGAAGATCATGACAATGCTTTAAGTGTTGTAGGATAGCCTAAATGTAAAGTAACATCTAAGGGAATAGCATGCTATATTGTAGATAGTTAAAGTATATCTGCACAGATTTTTCATAGCTATTATACATATCCATCTATATATATATATATATATATATATATATATCTATATATATATATATATATATATATATATATATATATACACACACACACACAATAGGGGTGCAGATAAATCTCCACTAATAAATCCTGTTATAATGTGATAACTGATGACATGTCTACTTTATGTATAAATGTGAAGTCTCACATTTATACACGCAGTAGACACATCATCAGCCATTTGTCTATGCAGCAGACTCATCATCGCCTTGGCCACGCTCGTCTCCTTTGCTTGCCTGCCAGCTTTACTTCATTGAAAATGACTGTACTTTCACTTTATTCATAGACAACCACTTCCTTGCACAGCACCACTGCCCACCAAAGTACTGCTTCTACAACCATATAATTAAATCCTCATACATTTTATTTTGTACAGAGGCAGTGTACAAACATTTTTTTCAAGTAAACCACGTGCGGAATTCTCCATTTCTCCCCTCGCCTGCCCACTCGCCTCGCTTGCTCGCTCCTGTCCCTTGTGCTCCTCTTCTCCTGACTCCACGCTGTCCTCAGAACTGCAAGCCCATTGAAGCAGTTTCTTTCTTAAACTGAACACAACCTGCCCCTTTCAATAAAATGTACCTCAAAAACAGGTCACAGCTCCTTTCTATCAGCCACGGTTCTTCCATTCCATCACCTGCTGAAGTCCCCGCTCCTTCTTTAAAAACATCAGGACCCTAGCGACCGGACACTTTCTCCTCCCTCACACCCAGTAACTACTGTTCTGTGAGCATCACTAAATTGAAAAGAAAAAAAAAAACAGTCCGATCTGCCAATACCAAATGGCAGTTGCCAACATATTCCATGGCCTTCCATACAGCGAATGTATTGGCTGTCCTTCGCTAACTATTTCCACCATCTTGTTTCAAATTTTTTCCAAATACCACAGTCTCCACCAATCAGCAAGGACATTTACATACTAAAGGTTGTTGTTGATTGATGGAGACTTCTGAATCACCTTTCCAAAAGTGTACTCACCTGGCAAAGTACCAAATAAACCCAGTGAGACTCAAAAGATAATACTTCTTAAAAACATTTAAACTTTTCTAAATCAAGCACACAAACTCTGTCCCTATTGCATAAATGAAGTATGCAATGGGGAGCTTGTGTGATACATGATTATCTGCACTGTGGCAGTTTGATCTCGGGCACATCACTTGTGGCTTACGCCACTCACGAGGTTACCCAAGGTCAAACTGCTGTTGTGCAGATAAATCATGTATTACACAGCTCCCTATCGCATATCCTATATATATATATATATATATATATGAGATACATGATGGGCGCAAGTGTGATATGTAAAATATTTTCACTCCTTTGGAGTAACCTCTGAATATGTAACTATCCAGAGGTCATTGTGCAGGAGTGAAACTATTTTCCATAGCACACAAGTGCATATCATGTATCTGATTTATATAATAGGAGTGTGTCTTCTGCTGTTTTTTTAGTTTGATGACATCACCACAGTGAAAATAAATGCAGATGACATCACCACAGTAAAAATAAATCCATTTATTTTCACTGTGGTGATGTCATCACAATGGTTATCTCACTGCAGTGAGAATACATATTTTTATTCAATGAGTTATTTGCTCACCCCATTGTATAAATATAAATATCTAAATGTATATATATATATATATATAGTGAAATGTTACTGTACAGTACAAGTCATATGTGTGTATAGTGAAATGTTACTGTACTATATCTGGCCATGCCTTTTTAGACTTGGCATGGACGCCATGTTTCCTGGGCAGAAGAGAGCGTAACCCACCCCCCAAATGGTGGGCTTACCTGAAGTTGTCTCCTGGGACCTAGCAGGGTTTCTGCCAAAGAAGGGTCCTAGCTGGTGCTCTGCTGTTAAGAGCCAGGCATTCTCAGTATTGTAAATATGCTCCAATGTAAAGTATTGATGTAATCCTGGTTCCTGCATGAGTGTGCAAATGAATGCCACTGCGCTGCCACTTTAAGAGGTCTAGCCTGCCACTGCAGTGAACAGTCTGTGCTTGGTCTGAGAATTCAAAAGTCTGCGACCAGCCAGGCAATACCCCGATAAGTCCATTATATAGTCGATTACTTTTGTACGTGATGTCTGTTGAATGCTGTGATTATTTGTTGCTCAATCCAAACTGTTGTGTTTTAAATGGACTATAAATATGTTTACTTCCTTGGTAAGGGAGCTGCCATCTTTGGTCCTGGACTTTGTATTTGGACCAATCAGAACTTCAGGGGTCCTTAGGGGGTCCTTATTACAGTGGCTTCTGGAAGAAACTGTGAACTTTTCTCTTGGTGCCCAATTTAACCAATCAGAGCTCCAAAACTATGACTGACAGTTTGGGCAGCCATCCGGAGTACAGAAATCCCAGTCTTCAGTTGTGGACCATGTTTGAAGATAGATTCCAGCTCAAGCTTCCAAGGAGTGAGGCAGTGCAGAGATCAGCTTGAGCTGTCATGAAAGAGGGAGCCTGTGTGGCTTAGCTAAGAGATGCATGGAAAAGCCTGTTTGCCTCCCTGTGCTAATCATTTGGGACTGCCTAAAAACAGAAGGAGAACATTTTTTTATCTATCAAGGCTGATAAAGAGAATGCTTTGCTAAAAGAAGTGTAATTTGCTGAACTCTCTCAGAAGCCTAGAAACTGCTGTGAGGAAATTGCTTCAGAGACTCCTCTCATATTCCCTTTTCTACGCTCCAATATCTATTTTATCCCCCTTCTCCCATCCCACCCCTACTACAATCTTACTGGGTCATTTTTTCACTCTACTACTGTCCACACCCTGCTATGTGATCTCAACATTCCAATACTTGCACTCCAATTTTCCCTCTCCCCCTCCAACCTCCCTTTCCACTCCTCTCCTCCTGCCCTGTCCCCCATTCTCTCCTCTCCTTACTTCCAGGTCTTGTCCTCCTGCTGGGTTCTCTACATCCGGGGGGTGTTGCTTCTGGCTCTCTCTCCCCTCCTTTCTGTCAGGCCCAGTCCCCTGCAGGATTCTCTACATCCTATGGGGGGGGCATTGCTCCTCGCTCTCTCTCAATCTCCCCTCCTTGCTGTCAGGCTCAGTCCCCATACAGGGTTCTCTGCACCCTGGGGGGGGGTACTGTTCCTAGACCTCTCTCTCTACCCCCTTCCCTTCTCCTTTTCACCCACTTGCTAATCTGTCCCCCTTGCAGGGTTTGCACCATCCTGAAGGGGTATAGATTTTGACTGGTTATCTCTTCTTCCCCTCTGTCATTCCCCCTACTTTTCAATTTCTTTGCCTCCCTCCTCCCTACTACTGTGTCCACTTTTCCACTCCAGTTATCCCTCCTCTTTCTTTCACCTCTTCATCTCCCTTCCCTCCCTTCCCTTCCCTCTCTACCTTGCCCTGCTCCCTCCCCAGCAGAGGTCCCGGCCTCCTGTTGTCACATAGACCTTCCAGGGTTCCTCTTCGCTCCCTCTTCTACTTCCACTCCCTCTACCCCCTCATCCACCTTATTTCCCCATTTGTCTCTTAATCTGGCCCTCCCCAGGGTTTACATTAGCACTTCGAAGCTTGTACTCCGCCCAGTATCTCTAGCACTTCTCTTGAGTTATTCATACTCTAACCTTTGTCATTTCATACTACCTTCTCCTAGGATTGTTGCAATGTATACATTGTCTTATTTGATGTTTGTCCGCCCTAGCCGGTAGGCCTGTTTTTTTCTGCTCCATAAATGTACTACACTTGTGTTCTTTTTAATAACAGCACTTGTAATGCTCATATATTATGTTCTTTTTAGTAACTGTACTTGTAATGCTCATATATTGCTGCATTCTTCTCCCAACTCTTGTAACCCCCCCCCCCGGATGCTTCTGGAAACAAGCTGTTTTACAGCTCATGTTGTCTTTCCTGGTGAAACATTTTCCGAATAAAGATGATCCTGCCCATGCTGAAAGTGCCTCCTGTCACGTTCTCAAGAAAAGGAGGAAACCTGTTTGTCCTGTTTCCAGTTTACTATAAAAAGACTAAGATCTAAAAAGCTCTTAAGCAGTGTGTGCCATTTGAACTGCACAAGAGATGGAACTGCATGTGCCTGGTTTATGCTGAGGAAGGCCTCACTAACTGTTGTTGCAAACCACAAGCCATCCTGGCCAAAGACCAGCTCAGGGAGTCAGCCCCTGCAGAGAGAAGAATTGCAGATTGTGGCCACCTTGAAGGGAAAGGCCGTGAAGTGGAGGTGAGTTGCGTTGCCCTGCTCCCCATGTTCCTGTCTGGCAAGAAAGTATCCAGTCTAACTACACCTGTCAGTTCCACTGGTCCTGGTATCATGAGTAATTGCAGGGTCTCAACACTGCAACATGAATTAAAGCATCTGTTGTCACCTGATTTGCCTTCCAAGTTCACTTTGGTGTTTAACTGTGATTGACTGCCATCGGTTTTTGGATTACAGTTGTCATACTGTTTAAACGTAGAAACATAGAATTTGATGGCAGATAAGGACTGCCTGGCCCACCCAGTCTGCCCATTTCCCTACCTGATGGATAAGCTGCAGATTCTAGTTATCAACAGCTTACTTTCTCCTACCCCCCACCAGAATTGCCTTATGCCTGTCCCATACATTCTTGAATTCTCCCACTGTTTCTTACTCTACAACCTCCTCAGGAAGGCTGTTCCATGCATCCACAACCCTCTCTGTGAAAAAATACTTTCTAACATTACCTCTGAGCTGTCCCACCTCCATCTTCAAATTGTGTCCCCTTGTTCTTGCACATCTCTTCTTCTTCTGAAAGATACTACCCTCTTGTACTTTTTTAATTCCCTTGAGATACTTGAAAGCTTCTATCATGTCCCCCCTCTCCCTCCATTCCTCAAGAGTATACATATTAAGCTGCTTTAGTCTCTCCTCATATGTCTTCTGGTGCAGACCCTGCACCATTTTGGTTGCCCTTCTCTGAACAGCCTCCACTCTGTCTATGTCTTTGTGCAGATGGGGTCTCCAGAATTACATGCAGTACTCCAGATGGGGTCTCACTAACTGTCTGTACAGAGGGATAACAACTTCCTGTTTTCTACTGTTGATACCTCTCCCTATGCATCCCAGTATCCCCCCAGCCTTCCTTATTGCCTTCTCACATTGCTTGCCCACCTTTAGGTCATCTGATATAATTACTTCTAGGTCTCTTTTGATTTTTGTAGTTGCTATTAACTCACCCCCCACTGTGTACTCTTCCCCTGGGTTTTTGTTTCCCAGATGCATTACCTTGCATTTCTTTGCATTGAATCTGAGCTGCCACATATTTGACCATTCCTCCAACCTTGCTAAGTCCCTTTTCATTCTTTCCACCCCACCTTGTGTATCAACCCTGTTGCAGATCTTTGTGTCATCTGCAGCGAGACACTATTTCCTTCCAGGTGCTCTCCAATGTACACTTATAAAGACATTAAAGAGGACCAGTCCCAGTACCAAACCCTGTGGTAGCCCGCTAGTTACCCTCCTTTCTTCACTGTGGACTCTGTTTACTATTACCCTTTGCGTCCTGTTGTCCAGCCAGTTTTTTATCCAGGCTACCACCTTGGGACCCACTCCAAGGCTGGCTAACTTGTATATTGTATATTAAAAGGGTTTATTCTATCCAAAAGCAAGTTTGTTTGTTTAAGAGCCCCAACCAGCTGTGACACCGGCCTACCCATGGCAACGCTCCAGGTCTACACCTAATTCCAAACTGGGTACCCAGCAGCAAAAGACTGTTTCATACAGGGTCCAATATAATGTTTGCATACTGCTATAAATTCAGACATAGAACCTTATATCTTCATCTAAATCCATGTCCCCCTCCTTGTTCAACTCCCCTGAATAAATCAGATTTGTTGTTTGAAGTTTAATCTGGCCTGTGAGCATATTATTACTTGTGTCAAGTTACTGTGTCAGCCAAAAGGTGCAATGTTTTTGCTGGTAATTGTTCTTTGCAGGTACCCAGGGTGCATCATCAGAAGCCAGAATCCTGGTGGTAAGTGTGGTGCCCATGAGCATATTATTAGTACTCATCAATAATTGTCATTCTTGTTAAGTGAAGTGTTTGGTATAACTCCAGTTGTGGGTCCATTGGTGGGGGCTGTGGGTAAGTATAACTTCCCAAAGAGTTGTACTAGTTTACCATCTAACCCATTTATAGCATACTCTGGTTAGAGGCATTGCATCATTAGTATAATTATTAGAGCCTAGGCCTCTCAACCTTCAGTTAAAGGGAAACGTCCACGAGCAGTCAGGCCCCACCCATGTGGTGGCTCGACAGATGGTAGAAAAGTTAAAACAACATATTGTGTTCGTTATTTCACCGTCTTGTTGCCCCGTCTTTCCCCGTATTTGAGCAGACACTCTGTCGCCACCGCACCCGCTGACTGTCCTTGGCGATGATTTCAGGCGGGAGAGTCGGCATCTGCACATGTGGCCTTTTTAATAGCTCTGCCTGGCTCGGCATGTCTGATACAATATTATCAGTACCTTGTAGTCGGTTCCGCAGCCAGACATTTATTCATTCTAAACCGATCTATCTGAAGATTTGGCAATATAGTAATCTGTTTTGACAAATCTTTAAACAGCTCTGGTTTAGAATCGATGAGTGTCCTGGCTACACCGAGACCAAGTACCAACTGGCAGGGTACTTGTTAGGCAATAATTGTATCAGACTTGCCCACGAATGTCCAGGCTCCAAACCGGAGCTATTTTACAAAGGAGCCACATATTAAGTATACAGATGCCCCCGGCTGCTCCCCGCATGAAACATCATCACGAGGACAGTCGCAGGTACTTGTGGGCACAACAGGGAGGGCTCTGCTTCTTAAATTGTCGGGGCAAGGAGGGGGCAGGATCAACCAGATACAATTTGAAATAACTTAGACATGAGTAAGTTATTTTAACTTTTCTATCTACTAATTAACATTCCCACTTCACATGTGGGGCCCACCTGTATGGACGCTTCCCTTTAAGGAAGCAGGCAGAGGTAGTAGCCCATTGGGAGGTGGCACCTGGGTTATACACAGATGGTTCCATGTTGCCATGGTGACAGGAATGTCGGTGACCTCCCCTATAGCAACACATGGTTGCCGACATCCCTGACACCACCGACTCTGGTCCCCAACCAGAAAATGCACCTACACACTATCGGTGTTCATGTGGGGGGGCTGCCCCGCGCCCCTGGACTTAAGGATTCCAACTCCGGGGGGGTGGATGGGTCTCGGGGGAAAGCGACCAAACTCCGGAGTCAATGACTCTGGCATTTCTCCAGCAACCTGGTCGACACTGTGGGTGTCAACTGGTTGCTGTCGCTGTAACAGCATCGCTGTTACAACGGTATACCCACACAGATGTGCCTCAAACACTGGCCAACTTGGCTTTGCCCATTATGCTCCTAAGACTTGGAACTCCTGGCCTTCATCTGCATGGAATTCTGATAGTCATCTGCAGTTTCACTCACTGGTAAAAGCATACTTACTGCTGTTGAGCTCCTGCTCCTGCACATGACCTATGCTTCTTGTGTCTATGTTTAGTCTATCTCCCAACCAACCCATTGCTATTTATCTCCTGTCTTTTGCCCAGAACTGATGATGATACCAAAGTTATTTACGCTGCTTGATTTGTTGCTGATTCAGTGATGCTCATACACTGTTGGACTGTTTGATTTTATTTGTTTTATCTTGCAGTGCTGTAATTTGTAATTCCTCATTAGCTGTTTATCTTGCACTTCTTAACTTGTAATACCAAATTGTTGTTATGTATGATCTTCTGTATTTGCATGCTAGTGGCATTTTGTTGCCGCCTATCTGTAATGTTATATCACTGTGGATTGCTTTGTAACTCTTCCAGGTCATGCCTATAAAAATGGGCATCTGTTTGCCTAGTGCATATACCTGGTAAAAAAAATTAATAAAATGTTTGCTCTTAATACCATAGGCCTTCCTGATGAAAACTCCCGGCCCCTTCTTGGGACCCTTTAATGAACACTGAAGTGGAGTATTAATTCAGCATCTCAGCTGTCGCCTCTGGCACACTTACAGATTTTTACCCGTCCCTTGTTTTCAGGTGCTCAGTGCCTTCCTTTACCTTCCTTCTTCTATTTATGCACTGGAAGAAGGCTTTGGTGTCATCTGCAGCTCCTACTGCTCTCCTGGTTTGCAGACCGCCTTTGACTTCCTTAATTCTAGTTTCGCTGTTCCTCGGTGCTGCTCTGGTCACCTCCTCTTGTGTCTGGAGGTAACTGTCTTTCCAGCAATTATAGACCTTCTGTTTGTGTAGATCAGTTGCCTTAAGTCTCTGCAGAGCTGGAGAGCCACTTGTTAAACATAGAAAACATAGAAGTTGACAGCAGATAAGGACCGCAAGGCCCATCCAGTCTGCCCATTTTTTTTTCTACCTTATAAATGTGCCATCGGCCTTTGCTCTGTCAGTGACCTATCTATTCATAGTCATTTGTATTGCTCCCTTATGCCTATCCCATGCCTGTTTGAAGCCCTGCACTGTATTCATAGCCACCACTTCTTGTGGTAAGCCATTCCATGCATCTACCACCCTTTCTGTGAAAAAGAATTTCCTCACATTCCCCCTTAATCGGCCTCCCTCTAATCTCATGCTGTGTCCTCTTGTCCTGCTATTTTTCTTATATTTAAACATGTTAGACTCTTTCACCTTGTTTATGCCCTTAAGGTGTTTAAATGTCTCGATCATATCACCTCTCTCCCTCCTTTGCTCAAGGGTATACATATTGAGCTCCGTTAATCTGTCCTCATATGTCTTCTGATGCAGTCCCTGCACCATTTTGGTTGCCCTTCTTTGGACTGCCTCAATTTGGTTAATGTCCTTGTGAAGGTGTGGCCTCCAATACTGCACGCAGTACTCCAGATGGGGCCTAACCAATGTCTTGTACAGAGGGATTATTACCTCCCTCTTATGACTTGTGATACCCCTACTAATACACCCTAACACCCCCCTAGCCTTACCTACTGCTTTAGAGGTCTGCTTGGATGATTTCAGGTCATCAGTGATGATGATGCCCAAGTCTCTTTCTTCCTTTGTGACTGCTAGCAACTCCCCTCCCAGCCTATAAGTGGCTTCAGGGTTTCTCTTCCCTATGTGCATGATTTTGCACTTCTTTGCATTAAATCCCAGTTGCCACTCTTCTGACCATTTTGCTAGTTTATCCAGATCTCTTCTCATTCTGCCCACCCCATCTGGATCATCTACTCTGTTGCAGATCTTGGTGTCATCTGCAAACAGATGTCTCTTACCTCTAGTCCATCTGCAGGTCACTAATGAAGATGTTGAATAGGACTGGCCCCAGGACTGATCCCTGAGGTACCCCACTTGTGACTTGCATCTCTTCTGACTGTATACCATTTACCACCACTCTCTGTTTTCTGCCAGTCAACCAGTTTGCCACCCAGTTGACCAACTTCTGACCCACCCGAGCCTACCTAGCTTATTTATCAATCTTCTATGTGGAACAATATTGAAAGCTTTGCTGAAGTCAAGATAGGCGACATCAACTGCTCCCCCTTGGTCCACCACTCTGGTTACCCAGTCAAAGAAATCTATGAGATTAGTTTGACAGGACCTTCCTTTTGTAAACCCATGCTGTCTTGGATCCTGTGCCCCTATGGGATTCCAGGTGTTGCACTATCCTTTCCTTAAGGAGTGCCTCCATAATCTTGCCCACTACTGAGGTAAGACTGACTGGTCTGTAGTTCCCCGCCTCCTCCCTGCTACCACTCTTGTGGAGCAGGATCACATGAGCCCTTCTCCAGTCTTCTGGGACCTCTCCTGTGCTCAGAGACCCACTAAACAATTCTGCTAATGGCTCTGCTAGTTCCTCCTTTAGCTCCTTAAGTACCCTGGGATGTATACCATCAGGTCCCATTGCCTTATCCACCCTGAGCTTAGCAAGCACTTGTAGGACCCTTTCTTTTGTGAAGGGAGTAGTGCTCACCTCCCTCCCCCCTGTGTCCATGATGCTGAGCTGTGGGCCCTGCCCTACCTTCTCTTCAGTAAATACTGAGCAAAGTATCTATTTAGGATAGATGCCTTTACAGGGTCCTCCTCCTCACATGCTCTCTTTTCTCCATTAAACAGCAATACCCCTCTGGACTTTCTCATTTCACTAATGTATCTATAGAAAGTCTTGTCACCTTCTTTACTGTTCATTGCTAGTGTTTCCTCAGTTTGGGACTTTGCCTGCCTTACTGCCTTCCTGCTTCCCTTAGGGCAGTTTGGTATGCCTCCTATCTTCATCCCGCTGTGTTCCCTTATATTTCCTGAAGGCCAGCCTTTTGGCTCTGACCTTTTCTGCTACTGTATTTGAGAACCAAGTGGTTTCCTTCTTCTTTTGCACTTCCTTTTCTGTCTAACACAATGGGATGTTGCTTCAAGTATTGTATCCTTAATGCTTGCCCACTTTGCCTGTACCTCCTCACCTGTGTTTCTTTTGCCAGGGCTAGCTTAACTCTGTTGGCCATCTTATCAAAGTCAGCTCCTCTGAAGTCCCATATTTTGCCTTGGAATGGGATGATTTAGATGTAGTAGCCAAATTGAACCATACCATGTGATGGTCACTGGCCCCCAGGTGACCTTCTACCTGGAGATCTGTGATCCCTTCTATGTTAGTCAGTACTAGATCTAGGATAGCCCTGTCTCTTGTGGGTTGCTGTACCAGTTGTTTGAGGCCCTCCCCTGCAGGAATCCACTATGAGTCTAGTTCTGGCAGATGTTCCTGCGGTATTGACCAATCTGTATCTGGCATGTTGAGAGTCTCCCATTATCAGAACCTCCCTTTAGCTGTCATGTTTTGTATATCTTCTAACAGTAATGTGTCTATGTCCTCCCTCTAGTCTGGGGGCCTGTAGACAACCCCAGTTCTTATGGCTGTCCCATTTCCTGTTTCCAGGGTGCCCCACAGTTCTTCTGGCTCCTTATGTGTATTCTGAATTTCTGTAGCTTTGATATTTTCATTAACATACAGGGCCACTCCTCCCCCCCTTTTTGCACCTCGGTCTCTTGTTGACCTTTTTCCCCTTCTTGCTTACCAGGATGCAGACCTCACCAGTTTCATCTAACACCTTCTCCAACAAACCCTACATGTGCTCTGAATTGCCAGCCTCATGCAGTTGGCCATCAGAGCCTTTATCTTGGTAAATTCTACCTTTCTCAATTTCTGGGTCCTGGAGGCTGATGTCTAATGAGTCTTCCCTGTCGTCAGGGAGAGAAGTTGCCTGACTGTGATCACTGCCTCCTACTGGTCGTGTGATGTTCCCACTGGAGATGATCCCATTCCCATTGCTGAGAATAAGGTCAAGGATGGCTTCAAATGGAATCACTTTTTGGACATACTGTCCTAGGAAGCAGTCTTTAGACGCAGAGAGGAACTCAGTATCAGCCTGCCATTAGCCTGCTCAAGGTGCCAATCTATGCATTAATTGGAGTGCACCAGAATCACCACTGCATTTGATTGGTCTGCTTTCATAATTTCCCCCAATCAGCTGGGCATCATGCTCCGCTTAACTATTTGGGGCCCTGTAGCATACCACCAGAGTAGCTCTTTTGCCCTCTTTTCCCCTATCACAACCTGATGGACTGTGTGGCTCTGTTCATCCCCTGATCACTTCTTTGTTCTAAGCACTGACTTTCTATCTTATAAAGAGAATCACCCATCCACCTTTCCTGTCAGGCCTGTTTATATTAGTTTCTGTTTGTAAGTGTGCTTCATGCATTGCTTACACCCTTATGCTTCTATTTTATCTTGTGTTTTACATTTTATTTATCCAGCATAGCACAGCTGCAATGCACTATCTTGTTTTCAGGGGGATTCTGCTTTTCTCCATTTTCAAAGTTGGGTAGAGTAAAGTGCTGAGAGGTCATGTGACTTGCTCAGGGTCCTACAGTGGGAAAGTGGCTCTGGTTGGAATTAGAACCTGGCTTTCCGGGTTCCTAAGCCTGTGCTCTAGCTTCTAGACTGAGCTGCCCCCAACTGAAATAATTGAAATACAGTCGCTGTTAAAGTTATGCACGTAATAATAATCATCGCATTTATCTACACCATTCAAGCAAGCCTCTCGTGGCCCATTGCATGTTAAATACAAACATAATACATAAAACTCACAGGAAACAATTCATTAAATAAATCTATTGTCCATAAGCTTCCATGAAGTGGGGAAATTTCCACCCTTTGGGGAAGAACTCCAGAGTACTGGCAAAGTGTACTTCAAGGGGGCCACAACTGAAAATCATCCATCATCGACCATACTACACAAAACCCTAAGAACCTGATATTGTTTCTTTAAGCAGTAATATGTGACAGGGTGTGCATTATGGTTATATAATTGTATGCCTCAGGTGCATTGCTAGGCATGAGGCACAGCTGAGTGTCATTAAATGCACCTGAGAAGTGTGATTTTATCACCATAACTGCACACCCTGGAGTGGCTTATAGCATTTATAAGATGGCTTTGAAATGTCTAACTAAAATTAATAAAAATAATAAGAAATTATTTTAAAAAGATGAAAACGAATATTTTTCTTTGAAATAAGGTGCCATTTTAACTTTGAAGACAAAAGATAGTCCATATTCTGGTACTTGGGGGAGGGGGGAGCAAAGACCATGAATACCCTATGTGGCACACATTTTTATAAGAAACAAAAGACAGTTGCCTCATTTACTTTAATGACCAATACAGGTATTTTAATGAAAATGTGCAAAACTATTGAATCTGCCGGGTTGGCGGGGATATAGATTTATCCTATTTTCCTACCTTTTCCCCTCTTGATTTATATAATTGCCTTCATTTCTCACCCTGTTCCTTTATTGCTCTTCCACAGCATTCAACAGATGGAATATTTTCCCATTATAGATGGAGGGAGGACTCCCGACCAATCAGAGTGCTTCTTTCCTCTGTGCATGAGACACTCTTATTCAGCGAACAGTGTGTCACATGCAAATGCTCTGGAAACAAATATGCTCAGGTAAGTTTTTTTTTTAAATGAATACATTATTGATCAGTAATATATTATTACCATGACTGAGACCACTTTTATGGTTGTAAGAGTGGTCTCACTTATATTCTTCGGTTCACAGTTCTCGTACTGTAAGAATGCGCATAAGATTGCGATGGTAATAACATACATAGAATTCAGGAATTTAAAATTCTGCAGAGTTCCACTGTTAGAATGTTCATCTCGCAACATATACACTTAACAAAGGCCTTATGTGGAGCCAGAGTCTCAGTTTTATCTGGGGCAGGGCAAGCAGAAGAAGTTTCCCTTGTAAGCAGGTAAAGATATAGTAGGAGGAGTTTCATCTTTTGCAGTGGAACACATGTAATGAAAACTACAAGCAGTACTTTTTTAATTTGCTTATTTTTGTAAGAAGAGTATAATCAAGGAAACAACATTAAGTTTTTTTTTGTTATTTAAATCAGCAATGCAATGAAATTGGGCAAAGATGTGATCCTACCTTTTCTTCCAGGCATCTTCCTCTTTTATTTGGTTGCACAGTATTCTAATTCCATCACATCTGAGTATTTTGTAAATTTTTGAATTGAATTTTTCCTCAAGAAAAAAAAAGATAGCCATGACATTTTGCATAGAAATAGCACTGTAAGCACGGCAAGGGGTGCTATCAAAAAAATTAAAAAGACCCTTGGTGCACAGCAGTGGAAGTACCTAAACAAGTACATTTGATGGGTATACTAATATTTTTCTCAATGGTAGCTGAAACTAGCTTTCTGTAAAAACATGTTTTATTGAACTGCTGCTTTAAGGTAATTTTATTTTCAGGGCCTTGAAGGTTTCTAGTGTGTCAAAGTGGCAGCCATGTTTGTGGTGTGGTCAGTACAGAGGAGCCGATGCTGACTTTGTATTTGGTGACTGTACCAAAATTCAGCACTTTTGCCTTCAATTCTGCTGTGTAAACTTTTAGGCCACTTTGGAATACTTGGCCCTTTGGTAAAATAATTAACAAACAACAGTCTACCCCCAGATGTCCAGTCCTAGCCCTATGACCACACCTTTCCCCGGCCCAGTCACTTTTCACAGTGTTCCCCCATTGTTATTTTTTGTATCCCTCTCCTCTCTTCCAGCGTGTAAAGTGAATGCATAGGGACCTTGGGAAACTCGAGCAGTGGTCAAGAGCATAGCAGTTGAGGTTCAATGCCAAAAAGTGCAAAATAATGCATCTATGGCATGGGAATCCAGGAGCTGAGTATAGAATGGGGTCGAGGTACTGGCAGTCAGTAAGCAGGAAAGGGACCTTGGGGTTATCATATCTGAGGACCTCAAAGTGTCAGGGCAGTGTGACAAAGCAGTGGGTAGGGCTAGTGGGATGCTGGGATGTAAATGGAGAGGGATCTCCAGCAAGTGGAGGGAGGTGGTGTTGCCACTGTATCACTCGTTTGTTTTATTCTGTCCTGCATGTGTGTGTGTGTGTATATATATATATATATATATGTGTGTGTGTGTGTGTGTAACCTCGTCACCTTTGGCTAGTTGGCACTCACCTAAAACAGAACTAGTACCCACATATGGCATACCATTTAATTTTAGCAGAAATACTCAGATTGTTACCACCCCTAACTGTAGAGTGTATACCAGACTCATTGTCTAAAGGAAGGGGGTGTGGGTACAATTATCAAAATGAACCTTTGTAAAAACAACCAGGTCCAGGGGAGAGGATGCTAGGCGTATACTAGACCTAACTGTAGAGGGGCCTCTTTAATTCCACACAGAAGCAACAATCACATTGTCCAATGCAGCAGCTGGTATTGTGCAGTATGACTTTATTCACAGATGTTACTAAAGCACAAAGTGGACCCCCAATAGTTGGTCAAGGCAAACAAGTACTGTACATTCCTTTTCCAGACTCTCTTTGCTCAGCAGTACAATTTCCACAGAAACAATTCCTTTTGCTTTCCCGTAGTGTATGTTTGTGGACTGAACCGTACACCCAAACATTTCCATTTCCTAGGAGTGAATGCTCGTGGACTGTTGCCACACACTCAGAGCATCTTCTATTTCCCAATGAGTGTACTTTTGTGGACTAAACCACACACTCAGAACATCCTCCTGCGGCAATGGCCTTTGCCCAGGGAAACCTGGTGCCCGTCAACAAACCAGTTAACCCTGCCTTGTTGACTCCAGATGGCATTCCTCCCACCGTTTACCCCAACCGACAATCTTGCCATTCCTTCAGGGTTCACCCCAGAAGCCTTCTACACCCATTGAATTGCTAAAAACACTGAACTTTACTTCAAATTAACACACTTAGGTGAACAGGGGTCCTGGCCAGTGTGGTCTAGCCTTATCTTGGGCACACACTGCAGATGACCTCCTTAATTGAGAACTTGTCTCCCATTCTGTACTCACAGACTTGTTGCTCCTTCCTTTAGGCATGGAAACAACCAGAGAGCACCCTTTTCCATGGTAGCTTGTCAGAAATCTCACACAAAGACCTTCTCACAGACAGCTGTACACACTCTAGGACCTTCAGGGGATTGCTCCTTGGATTCACTGAACTATTTATTTATTGAATTGTTTCACCAGGAAAGGCACACTGAGCAACAAGCTGCTTGTCTCCCGGTGCAACCTGGGGAGGGTACAGAGGAAGGGATATCATGCAGGTTATCCATTAGGAACAAAATAACATCTAACACCACAAATAGGAACAATATAACATTTAACAACATGTACAGTAGCACCACATTCTATAGTTACAGGCGAGTTCATGGCAACAACTTGGTTAACAGATAGGAGCATAATAACATATACTTGACACAGTAGCTAGCAGTACAGGGGCTAAATATTATAACAATAAATACAAGGGCTAATATTGACTCCTAGACACATGAAACATATGACAATGAGTGCATAGGTTGGGCCAAATAACCCAACATCTGTAGCAATAGCAATGTGCCGCTGGTCAGGCAGGGTTGGGGTAGGGGGTAGGTAGTCATTCTAGATGGAGTTAGGTGCAGGAGCAGTTTACAGTGAGGTAATCTGACAGGGCGTTGGAAAGGGAGTGGGCAGAGGATGAGTGGTGAATTTGTGGGGGGGGAGATCATTCCAGAGCTTGGGGAAATGGTGTGAGAAGGCCGCTTGTCCAACTGTGGTCCTCCACCTGGGGATGAATAATTGGCAGGAGTCTAGAGATCTAAGGGCATGAGTGGGGTTGGGGGCAGCTGAGAGTGTGATACAGACGTAACCTGGAAGGGCACCTAGCCAGTACTTGGAGACAAATTTAGCACAGTGCATCATGCTGCAGTTTGCTAGGGACGGTAGGCCCAGGGATCAGTAGAGGTCACAGTGATGGGTGAGAGATGGGGCATCGAGGGCAAAGCAGCAGAAGGCATTGAACAGGATGTCAAGTCTTGCTAAGGTGGACTTTGTCATGGTACTGTAGACAATATCGTAGTAGTCGAAGGAGAGGGGTATCATCTTCTGGACTAGCTCACTGTGCATGGTTAGAGGGAGGCTACTACAGTTCCTGTACAGGGCACTGAGCTTGGGTTGCAGTTTTTTTACAGATAGCGCCAATGTGGTCTGAGAAAGAGAGGTGTCTGTCGAGCCATACCCCTAAGTATCAGTATGAGGTGACATCCTCAAGTTTTAGCCCATCCAGGGTGCAGAAATTGGGAAGGGAGGGGAGCCTGGATAGTCGTTGTCTTGTGCCAAAGGTCATAGTGACTGTTTTTTTTGCATTTAGGGAGAGCTGGTGAGAGCTGAACCAGTGCTGAACTTTGTTGACATCAGCTTGGAGGTTAGACACTGCTGCTTCTGGGAAGGTGCCAGAGGAGAAAAGAACGGTATCATCTGCATACACGTGGATTGATGAAGCAGAGCAGATGAGTGGTAGGTCATTCAGAAAAATAGAGAACAGAATGGGTCCAAGCACAGACCCCTGTGGGACACCAGTAGTTATGGGAAGGGGGGTGGATATAACATCAGAAACTCTAACAGATTGTGTTGTCAGAGAGGTATGCGCTGAACCAGTTGGTGGCAGCAACAGAGAGCCCTGCTTCAGAGAGACATGACAGCAGTAGGGGGTGTGAGATGGTATTGAAAGCTTTTGCAAGGTCGACGAAGATGGCTGAGGTGATCTGGCCACTATCCATACCTGATAGGATGGAGTCAGTGAGTCTTATCAGGGAGGAGGCAGTAGAGTGACCCTTCCTGAACCCGGACTGGTACACCGTGAAGAAATTTGAGTTGGTGAGGAAGGAGGTAAGTTGGGAGAGCACAAGGTGCTCTTGTAGTTTTGTGAGAGCTGGGAGGAGAGAGATAGGGTGGTAGTTTGAAGTGGAGGTGGGGCATCCCCTTTGGGGAGGGGAATGACGATGGCATGCTTCCATGCCTGGGGGACTGCTGCAGCAGCAAAAGATTTGTTTAGGAGGTTAGCAAGTGGGCTTGCTATGGCGGGGGCAGAGAGGTAGAGGAGTTTGGGGTCCAGCCCATCAGGGGAATTGCCTTTTGATGGGTTGAGAGATAGCAGGGTATCTAGGGCAGCCACTGGTGAGATGTCGTTGAAGGAGAAGGTGCGTGGCCCAGTAGGTTTATTTATACCAGGTGTGGGTACAAGAGGTGCAGGGGTGGGCAGTGAAGAGAGAAGAGTAGCTGCACAAGTGGAGAAGTATGTGTTGAACTCAGTCGCAACTGCTCTTGGTTCCGAGAGAAGGGAGTTGCCTACTTTTAGGAGCGGAGTAGGATTTGCAGCTGGTGGCATGAAGAGGAAGTGAATGACTTCCAGAATTTGGAAGGGTTATTTAAGTTTGACTGAAGGGAGTTGTTGAAATACTCTGTTTTAGCTAGTCGTGTAGCTCTGGTACACTTGTTGTGGAGCATACGTTATGTGGAGAGGTCATGTGGGAGGCATGAAGATTTATGCGCTCTCCATGCTTTGTCCCAGGTGATTTGACATGCTATGAGTTCTTGGGTGATCCATGGCAGGTGGTTGCCACATACCCTTGAGCAATGTAGTGGGGCATATGTGTCCCAGACATAGAGGAATGTATTTTTGAAGTGCAGAAAGGCATCATTAATGGAGCTCATAGAAGGGGAGGGGGCCCAGCTTGCTAGGGCAAGGTCGTCTAACAAGAGGGTGAGATTGAGGGATTAGTATGAGCCTTGGACTAGAAATTTTGGGGGGGGGAATTGAGGTAGTAAATTTTGTGGACTAGATATGTAATGTGATGATCACTCAGTGAGTCTGGAAGTAGTCCTGCATGGATGACCCATTGGGGGTGGGTGGTCAGAACCCAGTCTAGAAGTGAGTGATTGGCAAATCTGGAGTTTAGGCGGGTGGGCTCAGTTATGATTTGTGATAGATTTAGTGCAGAAATTTCAGTCCGTGCTTTATTGAGGGCTGGACCAGTTGTGGTTAAAGTCACCCATAATATATAGTTCCCCAGATGGGGTTTGGGCGTAGATTTGCATGAGGAGGTCAGTGACAGCTGAGGTAGGTGTGCCTGCCCGGCAGTATATTCCAGCAATGTAGATGGGGAGCGAGAAGGGTAGTGCCAGCTGTAGCAGTAAAACTGCATAGATTTTTGGTTCAGACTTAGCTAAGACAACCGAGTAGTGCAAGTCTGAGTTTACGTAGATGGCTACTCCTCCACCTCTTGTGGTTCTGTCCTGAAGGGCCAGAGCTCAGCCTGGGATAGTGACCGAGGGGTCGGAAAAGCTTTCATTGAGCCATGTTTTGGAAAGGGTGATGATGTCTGGGGCATAGTGGGCAGGGAGTACCTGGAGAGAATCAAGTTTGTGGGCAAGGCTTCTTATATTTAGGTGCAGGACATGCAGGCCACGTGGAAGAAGGCCTCCAGGGAGAATTGAAGTGGTGAATGAGTTGGGAGGGGGGTTTGTTGAGAAAGAATTAGGAGGTGTTGATTGGGGGCCAGGGTTCGGGTGTATGTCATCTGCTGAAAGGAGCAGGAGAGTGAGTATTAGGTAGTGAGAAAACAGCTGTATGCACCAAGAAGTGACTGAGCATCTCCTAGGTTTCAGGCATGGATGATTCTCAAGGGCTGGGCAGGGGGAGATTAGATGAAGAGTTAACCAGGAGAGTGAGGGGTTGAAGAGGAAGGGACTGGGACGTGAGGCCGAGTGTGCACAGTCTTGGGCAAGATGAGAAATGGTTGCTGATAAGTAGGAGTGGGGGGGCCTTATGAGGTCTGGGAGGATGGTGAGGGGGGTTTGGGGAGGTTGGTGGCATGTTTGAGAGGAAGGGAGGGAGGCAGATGAATATAGTAACAAGAAGAGGCACATAGCCCAGCAGTAGGGACATGGCAGGTTCAAGAGTGGAGCAGCACACAAGCTGCTGTGGCAATTTAGTGGAGGAAGGGGTGAGAGCTAAGGGTAAGGAGTAGTAATGAGTGGCTCCTGAGAGAGATTGGGAGCCCAATAGAAGAGGGTGTTAGTTAGCCAATGGGAAGATGAGTGAGTGAGTGGTGGGAAAAGAGTGTATTTAATCAGTTGAGGGGCAGGGGTGGGTGGGAGGGACGAAACACCTTGGAGAGTTCTGTCTGGGGGTCCTGGTCTCGGTCGGCGGCTGCTTAGGTGCCATCCGACCGTGAGGAGCTGAGAGCAGCCCTGTTCAAGGACAAGCTGCTGAGGGGATAGAGAAAGAAAAATTAGTTTAAATAGGAGTTTATTTATTGCACTCCGAGTCACTGCTGTCTGGGGCTTGGTCACGTCTGATAATTGGCCCCTTCCCTCTCCCCTTCCCTTTTCCACCTCCATCATTTCCACACTTCCCCCAACCCTTGACACGACTTTGCACTCTAACGCAAACCCTTCTCAATGACTGAGCCATCTAATCTCTATCTCCTCTCCCTCTGCGGCTGTCCCTCAACATATGCCTTCTTGCCTCTATTGCCTACCTTCTGCCCCACCCTTCTCCTGCTGCTAATAATAACCACCTTGATTGTCTCCCCTCCTAAAACTACCAACTAGTCCAGCCATGTGTTCTTGATCCTTATGTTGGATCACCTTACAATACCATATACCTCATCTTTGTTCATATTGAAATTTTACTGTACTATCTGACCTATTCATATCTTACTGTCAATGTTTTATGCTGTACTAATTGTATACACTATATTTTGTTGTATTCTGTTGTTCACTATTCCTATTGACAAATCCAGGTCCACCTCGAAAATGAGCATTGCTCAACAGTGTTCGCCTGCCTAAATAAAGATTTTAATTGAATGATTGATTGAGGAGTTCAGAAGGGAGTAGCTAGAGTTTGGCAGTGGGGTGGAATTAGCAAGACAAAAGAAATAGAGGTTTAGGTGCCAAAGTTAATGAGCTAGTCTGGGGGTGGGTTGCAGGACAGAGAGACACAAAGGAGCTGTAATCACTTGTATTGCTGTAATCACTTGTGTTTAGCTTAAACAGTATTTTTGTTACACAGCAGTACAGTTCTTAACTTGTTTAAAGATTCAACAACTTGGACAATCTTTTAAAATTAGAATTTGAAGTGCCAGGCGGCAAAAGACAGGGAGAAGGTCCTGGCCAATCAGAGCGAGTTAGCGAGAAGCACCCGTGATCCGATTGGCAGCGCTAGCAGTCCCTCTCACTTCTCCTGGAGTTAAAATGAAGGAATCCTGCTGCAGAAAAGTCTCCACCACTTCACTGGGAGCTGGAGATGTAATTCAAATTAGGGTGAGAACAACAGGGCTCTCAGAGACAGAGCTCCAACTGGCAGACCTCCTGCAACTCTAGCTGTCACTGCTGAACTAACTGAACATTCTAAGCTGCCCCTGAGCAGCTGACTCAGAAATGGTTATGCTGCTGCAAGAGTTCTAAATGACATAAATATTCCCACTCAGGCTAATTGAGTAAACAGTGATGTCATTATGTAAGAAGCCCTGAATTGAGCTCCTTACCAGCTGCCTTTTCTACCTGCTTAAGACTATTACTAATGGGATTCTAGTAACTCCAGTGGACTGGGTGGTTACATATACATATATATATATAGTGCTATGTATATTTAGATAAACAATCTTGTTACTGTCTGGATCAGCAGCAGCAGCTTTGCATGGTCATGAAGCAAGATAAAATCGCTGTGAGAAATGCATATACTGTCACTCCTAAAGGGTGGTGCTTGAGAGGTACAGCAGCAGATGTTCTGCTGAAGTGGGCTATCAATATGGGATACGACATGGCCTGATTGAAGCAATCATATTTATCTTCATGAGAGGCCAGTTATATTATGATATCTTATGAGTGACCTCAAATGAAGATAAATATGATATCTTCAGTCAGGCCATGTCATGTTCTATTTATACAGACATATGTCTTGAGATAAACATGATTAGGAATGTGTAAAAGTACTTGCGACTTTGCAATGAGTGACTAACTTTCTTCTTCTGTTATAGTTACTGCAGGGCTTGGAGCTGGGGAGTAGGATTCAGAAACTAGCTAATCGCAGCGTTCTATTTGATCTTGTTTGGGATTGGCTAGTTCTGAGATCTACTATACAACTACTTCTATTTAAAAATGCATTATGACACTGCAACAAGGAAAGATATCGGGATGACATAATGCATCACTCATAAGATATCACAATATCATTGGCCTCTCATGAAGAGAGATATGATATCTTTAGTCAGGCCATGTCATATCTTTTATATATACACACACACACATAACAGTAGCAGAGATTAAAAAAAAACATAGATAATTGACTTCTTTTACTTAACCTAAAAGATATTAACATAACACTTGTTAGTAATGTCACAATTAAAAGATTACACCACTTAATGATGCCACACAAAAGATATCACTAGTCAGTGTCACACTCAGAAGATGTCATTAGTTAATGATGCCACACCCAGACTGTATTAATATTTCATCAATTAAAGGGAAATGCCCATTTGTATTTGACCCACACCTTAGTGTGAGTAGTCCCTGATTAGGTTTTTCCTCCTAAAAAGTAAACTTTTGCCTGAACACTGCTTCTTAAATTTTTCCTTTTTATCCGGTTGGTCCTGTGATCCCTCCAGCCTAAAATGTTGTGCTGTGCCTCTAGATGCACATCCCAGAGACTCCTGTGGTTGACGTTAGAGCTGGGATTAGTCGCAGGAACATGAATTTAAAGCTATTAATAAAAGAGGCTATTAATAGCTCTAGTTTGTGCTTTACCAATCCTTGGGCCATGCCCAGACTAAGTATAGACTGTGCAATCTATACTTAGTCTGGGTGTGTCACCGGGATTAGCAAACATAGATTAATGTTCCTCTTAAAATACATCATACTCAACCCTACTCATTAACCAATTGCACTGAACATTTTCCTGCATTTCTTCTTGCCAAAAATGATGAAATACCAAAAATGTTTGTAATCCCAGTGTCCCCCACTGGTTACTAGATTATTTACTAGAGGTTTACTAGAAGTGTTTTCTAAAGTGTTTTTACAGTTTTCAACTGCAGAGTTTTCAAAGTGTTTAGCAGTGTACTAGAATCCTTTGTAATGTGATGGGTTTCTTTTTGTTTAGTCACTCTGGGCAGCAAATGGTTACATTTTTAGGTCTTCCCTGACACCGCTGTCAGTCATCTGGATAAAGGTGCCAAGTAGGAGGAGTCCCGCAGCAGCATGAGCCATAATGAAATGTTGCAGCTGGAGTCAGTTGCTCACTGACAGCTGAGCTAAAGAGGGCTGCCCAATTAAAGGGGCAGACCCCATTGTCCCAAGGCCCTGACAAGAGGTGTGGGAAGCTCAGGAGAGGGGAAAGGGTGGACAGGAAAAGGGGAGGGGGTTAAAAGAAGGCATCAGGTCACAAAAGGTGAGGACTTGATGAGGTCACAGAAGGGGTGGGTAAAAGGGAGTGGTGGGAACAGTGATGTGGCACCCTGAGATTGGCCGAGGGAGCCAAGATGCAGGAATTAAGGGGGTGGTTATAAGGGGCCCACAGCAAGAAGAGCTCACAAATTTGCTCCAAGAGTTTTTTTCTCTAGAAGCACATCAGTTTGGCAAAGTTTTGAGCCAGTGTGCATTTGGATAGTGAGGTATTTTGAGTTAAAGCAAAAAAAAAAAAATAAATAAATAAATAATATATACATATAAGGTACTACTAAAAGTAAATACACTGCAGTTAAAGGCAAAACCGTGGGAAAGCTGAATGGAATTGGAAGGCTGTTAAGTGAGTAAACCAAGCAAATCAGCGTGTGCAAGGTAAGGAAACCAATGGTGGCTTTATGTGGAAGATATGGACAGAAGGCGTGAGCTTGCAAGCAGCAGGTGAGGAGGGAGTAGCCTGTGAACAGGCCGAAAAGGGAGCTGAAAACAACTCTTCTTAACACCCCAGTAGGTTTTGGTAACCCCCTTCTAACAAGTGCCAGGGTAAAATTATCACACCAAATACAGGATTCAGACCGCTAGGTTCCTGTCAGAATGCTCACCATCAAGTGACTAGCTAAAAGCTTGCTTAAATTGTTCCAGTCTGGGCATCTTGTGTTTTTGCCTGCAGAGCACTCAAAGGGGAAAGTGGTGGATGAAGCAGGGAGGCTGGGTGAGCTGGCAGGGAAACCGGATTGAAGGAGGGTGCCAAAAGCAGCAGAGCAGCGCAGGGACAGCACGCCAGGATGGCGGCAGGGGAATGAGCCGAAGGCTCGAGTAACATGGAAGGGACAATGCTCGGGGGAAATGGAAGAGTATTTTGTTTAAAATTAAAGTGTCCTCGCTAAAAAGTGAGGTGTTTGTATAGGCAAACAGCTTTCAGGTAGAGCGGGTATTTTCAGCAGCTGGGAGTGGAAGGAATCCTGGGCCCACCATGTGGGATGGCGTCTGGCAGCCATCGCCACATGGTAAAAGAGCCGAGGAGGGGTGATGAACAAACAGGGGTTTTGCTGGGCATTTCATCGCACAATATTCCTATATTTTGGCAAAGTCAGTCCTTTTGACTATTTGAGCTGTGGTGAGCAAAACCCATGAAACAGAGCTGGTGCTGCAACATAAATTTTACCAACAGCAGAAAGCGCGATGTATGCTATGGGGCAGGGTCTCATCACATCACATGCTTGAGAATGAAGCCAGTGGGGGGGGTTGTTACTAGTACAGAGGACAAGCAGAACAACAGAACAGAGTGATCTGTGGCCGGTTGGGGGAACAGAAGAGGTCCCGTTGAGGCACAACGTGGCATGGCATCTCAGGGGGCATTAGGAGTGTGTGAGTGAGTCACAAAGCCAGGAAGGGCAGGATGCCTGGGCCTATCACGTTGGATGGCATCTGAAGTCATCACCACATGGTTGAGGGCCCGGGGGGGACAGGGTGATGAGTGAAAAATGGGATATGGGGATTAGAGGGGCTTCTGGCCACAGCACAGAGCTTCCTTTTCCCCTAGAGGATATTGAGCAGTTAATCAGGAGGTGCACATTGGCAAATTTGAAGTGTTTTCAGGAGGGGGGTTGGTTAGTACCACATGGGACAAACTAGGGCAGCAGTCAGGACAATTTGTGTACAGTGTGGGAGAAGGAAGGGGCCTCTGTAGAGGCGCTGCATGGCATGGCATCTGATGTCATCGCCACGCAGTGCAGGGGGCCTGGGAATAAAGAAGAACAGCCTGGGCAACGTTTTAAAGGGACCTTTTCCTCAAAAGAGGTTTGATGTGAAAGTAAGGTGCCTTGCAGGGCAGGGAGGTGGTTGTGGGGGCGATGGTCACAGTACCCCGTCTCAGGGGGCAGCAAATGATCAGTGGTGCAGCAGGTCACACCAGAGGCTGGGTGGAAGAAGGAGTCCTAGGGTGGGGTGTGTGCCCATGAACTATATATCTTGGACTGACAGGATGGCACCAAAAAAGTTGAAGCCAAGCAAGGAAGACTGCTATAGGGTGGTGATGGATTTGGTGGACAAGGCCAACCGGCTGTTTGAGGTGGCAGAACTGAATGGGGGGAGAAGGGCACAAAGTGGAAGGGGAAGCAAGGGAAGGGACAGGGGAGGAATAAGAGGGTGCCAAGAATGCTGGGTGAACCAGTGCCCAGACCAGTGGTTCCGGTGCCAAAACCGATTGCTCCTCTGATGCCACCTCCTAGTAACCCTATCCCGAAGCCGACCCTGGACCCTGTGCCAGCGCCAGTGCCGGATCCCCCCACTCCTGTGTCCCCACCTTCCCTCTCAGAACTGGTACTGCTGCCACAGGTCCTGATACCCATACCCGGCCCAGCGGGGATGCCCCAGCTGGGGCCCAGCACCCCACAGCCAAGCACAACAGGTAACCAGGTGGTGACACTAGAGAGCAGTGTTAAAGCATACGTTGAGCAGATGTTGAAAAGTATGGGGGATAATGGTTTGTGGCAGCTGGAGAAGGCATCAGGAGAATTAAAAGGGACGGGGGCAGACGTGGGGAGCAGGGCGGCACCAGGGGACCCTGTGATGAGAAGGGAGATCAGGGCACCAGGGGTGTGGCTGGTGGACCACGTGCTTGCGGCCATGAAGGAAAAGATATGGAATGGGGAATATGTCGACATCTTCGCATTGGCGAATGTCGACAACATGGATAAGTATGAGGAGAAGGACAGTTTTGAGAAGAAAGACATGGCGGTGGTAGTTTTGTTAGGAAAGGGAGAGGATGACAAATTGTGGAAAGGGAAAACCTGGGACAATTGGTCCATGGGTTTCACCTACTTCACTACAATAGTCATTAAAAAGCGGCCGGAGCTCGCTACCCCGCTCTTGACCTATTCCCTCATTATAAAGAATGCGTATAAGAAAGGGGGCCATAATTGGTTAAAATATGATGAGAAGTTTAGGAAAAGAATGGCACGTTTTGGGGACGTGAAATGGAATGCCAGGAAGATAGACTTGTGGCTGGAAATTTACACGGGCCCAACCGAGAATGAGGCAGAGGGAGACAGAAGAGGGGGAGGCGGAGGCGGAGTCTAAGGCCTGTTAGGGATACAACAGGGCATTCTGCTTGTAGCAGAATTGCCATTTCCGACACATATGTTCTAAGTGTGGGGGGTACCATCCAGCATCCAAATGCAGGTACAGCTGGGAAAAAGGCTCTGGCAACCAAGATAACTCATGGCCGACCTGGTGGTGTTGAGGGTTGAGGCACTGGATGCCACACGTCGCGCCACGTCGGTGACCCATGTTCGGGAACGAGCACGGGCAGCCAGGGGTCAGTTGGGATGAGGAAGGATCGAGAGTCCCAGGACTGCTCTCCTTCCTCGGGGAGGGGGGGTTTGACCTTGCCGGTGCAATAGCAGCCCCTGGTGTCTACCAGGGGATTGCATTGCCCAGCTGGCGTTGCAGGGGATTTGGGGCTACAGCAGATGCCTTTTGAGTGCATGCGGGAGCGTGAGCATGTCGAGCAGGGCGTCATTGCACGTCCGAGCCCAGGGGAACTACAAGCTCCAAAAATCCCTCTCCTACAGCAGCATGATAGCCACCAACAGATGACCTATCCAATGGACCAAACAAAGCCCGATGGCTGGAGTCGAGGGCTCAGGATGATGTGGACTCTTCTCCTGGTTCCTGTTGCTGGGGAGGCCCCGCCATATTGGGTAAGCTGCGGTCCTCCTCTCTTCAGCTGTTACGGTGGAGGCTGGCTCCACCTAGGATCAGCTGAACATCCATGTGCAAGGCTGGATGGGGGGGTAACTACTCCCCACTGTAGAGAGAGTACATAAAGAAAGTAAAAAATTAAAAAAGATAACTTGTACCAGCAGCCCTTTCAGACCAACCAAGGTTCCTTTAGGGGTCAGCAGTGGCGGAGGGGAAACAGAGGGAGAGCATCAGGGGGTACACCTATCAAACAAGATACCAAGACAATCAAAAGCCCAGCAGGTGGAGGTTTCCAACTGGCCCGGACACCCATCAGAGTGGAGAAAATAGAAAGGTGGTTGGGGGACTACCTGGACCAGGAGGCAGCCAAGAAATTGCAGACAGGTTTTCGGGCAAGTTTTAATTTACAGTTTCAGGGCGCTAGGAAAGTGATGAGGGCAAAGAACCTCAAATCCACGCAGCGGAGGGAGGAAACTCTGGCACACAAAATTCTAAAGGAGGTGGCAGCAGAGAGGGTGGAAGACCTATTTGCCTCCTCCCCATTGCTGAACCTGCGGATTTCCCCATTGGGTTTAGTGCTCAAAAAACAGCCGGGGGAACACCGGGTGATACGTCACCTATCCTACCAGGAGTGGGATTTAGTCAATGACTCCATTGGGGAGGAAAACAGCAGGGTTACATACGTCACCCTGGCGGAGGCGGTGTGGCTCATTAGGTGTAAGCAGAGAGCCTGGTTGGCTAAGACAGAGATAGAGTCAGCGTTCCTTCTACTTCCAGTCAGGCTGGAGGATTGGGATCTGCTAGGCTTCCAGTTAGATGGGCTGTATTATTTTGACAAGGCCATGCCTATGGGATGCTCGATAGCATGCGCCACATTTGAGATGTTCAGTACCTGGCTGCAGTGGGTGTTTCAGATATGGTACGGGTATCAGACGGTGGTGCACTACCTAGATGATTTCCTGTTCACTGGGGAAGGGGAAAGGGAGACAAAAACCATGCTTCAGGATTTCTAGGCTTTATGCCAAGAATTGGGGGTGCCACTAGCAGAAGATAAGACGGAAAGGCCTAGTTGGGCTATAGAGTTCACCATTTCCTGTGGATTTGATTATTTTCATCATTTGACTCCTGGTACCTTGAACAAGATTTCTATATTACATATCGCTGAACATAATTATCTGCATGGTTTAATATTACTTCATCAAGAATGCAACCTAACCCCATGAGCAGGCGAGGGTATACAGGTCTGAAGGGAAATGGCTTGAAACTTGCTACAATGAATATCTGCAGCCTGCTGTTTAGCTAGGCTGTCTGTCAGCTGTCTACCACCCACGCAGCCTTTGTCCCTGCTTTTTTCTCTCTCTTTTAATTGTTAACTAGTCACTATGCTCAAACTTACCTCTGCAACACTGTCTTTCCTTTGTATCATTCTCTTCTTGCACAGTCACCCTTGTAGCACTTCCCCTAGTTGGACTCTATTCCCCAACTGAGTGCCAGGGCAATACCTCCATTACACTACTGGCTGGACATCTGGGGATTTTTCTTACATCGTAAATGGGCCATGGTCCCCCTTATTTAACTTTCCCCAATGTGATAGCTGGATCTCTAACTACCAACCTACCCTTATCATCACCTTCTCAGGTCCTATTGTTTTCCACCACCAGGGGAAGAAAGGGAAAATGAAAAGGCAACATAGGCCCAAAAGGGCTACTAAACAGGTGTCTAAACTGATAAAAGAATACCTCCTTAGGCTCACCCTCCTGTTACTTCTACTATCAGGCAACATCCACCCTAACCCAGGACCAGCACATCACACTCTAAATGTTTCTTGCCGCAAACAGGGAACTCTTACTCTGGCTACTCTCAACATCTGCAGCCTCCTGTGTAAAACTGACTCCCTTAACGTTTGGGCTTCACAAAACAACCCTGACATACTCTCTCTTGTGGAAACATGGTTATCCCCCAAAATACCAGACTCTGCAATTCACCTGCCTGGTTACACAATTTTCAGATTGGACAGGCTGACCAAGCGAGGTGGTGGCTGTGCCATCTACCTAAAAGACTCACTAAAGGGTCTAGCCATGCCTGTGACTGACCTTGGATGCCTCACTCAGGTATTAGGGATCAAAGTACTACTGGAAGCACATCAAAAGACTCTCACAATACTGTCAGTTTATATACCACCCAAAGACCCTAACACTGGTCTTTATAAAGTCTTGGATTACCTAAAAGCCCAAAAACTCATCGCTGAGGCAATTATATTTGGTGACTTCAATATAAACTGGCTGCCAGCTTCCTCAGGCTCCATAAAGGATGCACTATCCGCGCTACATCTTTCTCAACTTGTCAGCTCTCCCACAAGAATTAACTGCAAAACTGGGACAAGCACCACTCTTGACTGGGCAATCTCAAACCGCCCTGACAGGAACTCCAATGTAACTGTGCACCCTGACTCTCTAAGTGACCACTTCCCCGTCACCTGTAGCTGGACCAACAAATTCCAGTCTCCACCACCTCTGACTATATTCAACAGAGTGCTTGTACATGGCCACCTGAAGCACCTAAAACAACACCTTCGCTGTCAGGACTGGTCTCTACTGGACTCCTCTGCCAACCCTAATGAAGCCCTTCAGCACTTTATCAGTACTTTCAATGCCACCTGTGATGTACATGCACCCCTCAAGAAAATGAAGGTGCGCGGCACCGTACATCCCTGGATTACCCTTGATCTTCTTGCTACCATCAAATTGAGGACCACCTCTGGTACTGTGCTAAATAATCAGGCAAACCTCAAGACTGGCAAGCCAATAAAGCTGCAAGAAATTCCTGCACTCGGGCCATCCGCAAAGTGAAAAGCAATCACCATAGGGAGCAGCTTACCAACAGTTGGGGTGATAGCAGGAAATTCTGGTCAAATATTAAAGATACTGTATAACTGGAAAAGACCCAAAAATGGCACCAACTATGATAAACCTCGATGGCTCCCACATACTGGATCCACTCCAAATTGCAATACTTTCAATGATTCCTTTATTGATCTTAGCAATGTCCTGCCACAAGATTTCTTTGATGATACCACCTTAAAGTCTGCGAAACAGCAGAACAAGACAAATGATCACCCTCTTTTCTACTTTAAACATGTCTCTGTTGCTCAAGTCAGGAAACTACTGAGCAAAGTGCTGGGTAAGTCACGGCATAGTGGGGACTCCCTAGACCTCAAACTAATCGCACTTACCGCTGAGGAAGTACTCTCACCTATCACTAAGATCCTTAACCTCTCTCTGTCGTTGTCTCAGTTCCCACAGGTTTGGAAAACAGCCATTGTTACACCAGTTCGTAAAGCTGGGGACCGTGCGCTACATAGCAGCTTTAGGCCTATATCAATCCTCCCTTCCCTTTCAAAAATACTTGAGCGTATTGTTGCCAACCAGCTAGTGGACTACCTCAGTAAATACTCCCTGCAGTGTGAACAACATGATTTTAGAAAAGGGCACAGCACCACCACTGTTCTCCTAGAACTCACCAGTTCCGTCCACCAATCTATTGACCAAGGCAGTCTTGTGGGGGCAGTGTTTATAGACGTAACCAAGGCATTTGACATGGTTAATCACCAGCTCCTCTTTAATCAACTCTCTCTAACTGGCCTCTCCCCTGATTCACTGTCCTGGTTTACAAGCTATCTTGGAGATAGATCACAGTGCGTGAAGATTTCCAACGCTATCTCAGACCAAAACCAATTTGGTCTGGTGTACCCCAGGGCTCAATTGTGGGTCCCCTACTATTCAGCATCTTAGAAACATAGAAACGTAGACTTTGACGGCAGATAAGGACCACTTGGCCCACCCAGTCTGCCCATTTCCCTACCTACTGGATAAGCTGCAGATTCTAGTTAACCAACAGCCTATTTCCTGCAACCCCCTACTATAATTGCCTTGTGTCTGTCCCATGCATGTTTGAATTCCCCCACTGTTTTAGACCCAACGACCTCCTCAGGAAGGCTGTTCCATGTATCGATCACTCTCTCCGTAAAAAAAAATTTCCTCACATTACCCCTGAGCCTGCAACAGAGTTGATGCACAAGGTGGAGTGGAAAGGATGAGAAGGGACTTGGCAAGGTTAGAGGAATGGTCAAATGTATGGCAGCTTAGATTCAATGCTAAGAAGTGCATGGTAATGCACCTGGGAAACAAAAACCCAGGGGAAGAGTACACAATGGGGGGTGAGATACTAACAACAACAAAAATGGAAAGGGACTTGGGGGTAGTCATATCAGATGACCTAAAGGTGGGAAAGCAATGTGAGAGGGCAGCAAGGAGGGTGGGGGATACTGGGATGCATAGGAAGAGGCATCATCAGTAGAAAACAGGAAGTTATTATTCCTCTGTACAGACAGCTAGTGAGACCCCATCTGGAGTACCGTGCAGTTCTGGAGACCCAATCTCCATAAAGACATAGACAGGATGGAAGCTGTCCAGAGGAGGGCAACTAAAATGGTGCAGGGTCTGCACGGAAGACATATGAAGAGAGACTTAAGGAGCTTAATATGATAGCCTCGAGGAAAGGAGGAGAGGGAGACATGATAGAAACTTTCAAGTACCTCAAGGAATCAACAAAGTCCAAGAGGGCAGCATCTTTCAAAAAGAGGTGTGCAAGAACAAGGGCACAATTTGAAGATAGAAGGGGCTGCCTAGAGGTAATTTAAGGAAGTATTTTTTCACAGAGAGGGTTGTGGATGTATGGAACGGCCTTCCAGAGGAGGTTGTGGAGTCAAAACAGTGGTGGAATTCAAGCATGCATGGGACAGTCATAAGGCAATTCTAGGGGTGGGGTGGAAGAAGTAGGCTGCTGGTTAACTAGGACCTGCAGCTTATCCATCAGGTAGGGAAATGGGCAGACTGGGTGGGCCAAGCGGTCCTTATCTGCTGTCAAATTCTATGTTTCTATGTTTCTATGAGCCGTCCCCCCTCTATCTTTAAATTGTGACCCCTTGTTCTTACACATCTCTTTTTCTGAAAGATGCTACCCTCCTGGACTTTGTTGATTCCCTTGAGGTACTTGAAGGTTTCTATCATGTCCCCCCTGTCCCTCCTTTCATCAAGAGTATACATATTAAGCTCTCTCAGTCTCTTTTCATATGGTTTCTGCTGCAGACCCTGCACCATTTTAGTTGCCCTCCTCTGGACTGCTTTCATCCTGTCTATGTCCCTGTGTAGATGAGGTCTCCAAAACTGCACACAGTACTCCAGATGGGGTCTCACTAACTGTCTGTACAGAGGGATAACCACTTCCCTTTTTCTACTTGTGATGCCCCTTCCTATGCATCCCAGTATCCCCCTGGCTCTCCTTACCAACTTTTCACATTGCTTACCCACCTTTAGGTCATCTGATATGACTACCCCCAGGTCCCTTTCCATTTTTGTTGTTGTTAGTACCTCCCCTGCTATTGTGTACTCTTCTCCTGGGTTTTTGTTTCCCAGGTGCATTACTTTGCACTTCTTTGCATTGAATCTAAGTTGCCATATGTCTGACCATTCCTCCAACCTTGCCAAGTCCCTTCTCATCTCTTCTACCCCCCCTTGTGTATCAACTCTGTTACAGATCTTTGTGTCATCTGCAAAGAGACATACCTTTCCCTCCAGACCCTCTGCAATGTCACCTATAAAGATGCTAAAGAGGACAGGATCCAGTACTGAGCCCTGAGGTACTCCACTAGTAACCCCCCTTTCTTCGGAATGTGTTCCATTCACTATTACCTTCTGTGTCCTGTTGTGCAGCCAGTTTGCTACCCAGGCTACCACCCTGGGACCCACTCCCAGGCTGGCTAACTTGATTATTAATCTTTTGTGCGGGACTGTGTCAAATGCCTTGCTAAAGTCTAGGTAGGCCATATTCACAGCCCCTCCCTGGTCTATTACTTTGGTCACCCAGTCAAAGAAATCAATTAGATTCGTCTGACATGACCTTCCTGCTGTAAATCCATGCTGCTTTGGGCCCTGTGCCCTGCTGGCCTCTAGGTACTCAACAATTCTTTCTTTCAGAAGTGATTCCATCATTTTCCCTACCACTGAGGTCAAACTTACAGGTCTGTAGTTTCCTGCTTCTGCCTTGCTCCCACTTTTGTGAAGGAGAATCACATCTGCCCTCCTCCAGTCCTCAGGTACCACCCCATCCTGCCATGGTCTGTTAAAAAGCGTGGTCAGTGGTGTCACTAGGTCCTCCCTTAGTTCTTTTAGAATTCTGGGGTGAATCCCATCAGGCCCCATTGCTTTGTCCACCTTGAGTTTTAGGAGTTCTTTCAGGACTCTTTCTTCTGTGAATGGACTGGTGTCAACCCCCCTACCCAGAGTGCTTCTATTGTCTGGTTTAGGTAACTCCTCCTCATCTTCTTTTGTGAATACTGAGCAAAGTATTCATTCAGTATCTCTGCCTTTTCACTGTCTCCCTCTGCCCACCTCCCCTCTCCTTTATTAATCTTCACTATCCCTCCCTTAACCTTTCTATGCTCCCTAATGTACCTATAAAAGGTTTTATCCCCCTTCTTAACTGAGTTGGCTATTTTTTCCTCGGTTTGGGCCTTTGCTAGTCTGACTGCCTTCCCCACTTTTTTCTGCTTTAACTGATACAGTTCCCTGTCATGCTCCATCTGTGATTCCTTATACTTATCTTCATTAACAATTTACCATCTGCCTGCCACCTGAGCACACTGCTCTATGTGGATGACGCTGTCATTTTTGCAAGCCACCCTGACCTGCATGTGCTCGAAAGCAACCTACAGAATGGTTTCCTGGATGTCGAGCACTGGCTCTCCAAACAGAAACTAGTGCTAAACTACAAGAAGACAAAAGTCCTGTTGTTCTCCTCTGCCTCCAGTAGATACAACAGACACACTCTCACTATTAGAAATAGTCAAGATGCCCCCCTTGAATAAGTACAGCACTTCAAGCACCTTGGGGTCACCCTAGATAGTCACCTCACCTATACACTCCACATAGAAAATGTAGCCAGAGCCATCAATGCTAGGATTGGTCTTCTCTATGGACTCAGAAAGTGTCTAACACCTGAAGCTCTCAATCTGGCGATTCACAGTTCGGTGCTCTCTATTATCGACTATGGCCTTGTCATTTACGGAGCTGCTACCGATACTGCTCTCAAAAGGCTCACTGTTGTGTTAACCAAGGCTTGTAGACTCCAAATGGGAGCATCCCACCTCACCCACACCTGCGATCTCTATAAACAGACTGGATGGCTCAATCTTTTGTTTGCAATTGTTTAACCAGGAGTGGCACACTAAGCTGAAAGCTTGTTTACAGGTGCGACCTGGGAGCACAGGGAAGTTAAGTGACTTGCTCAGGGTCACACAGTATGCAAGTGGGGGCTGTGGGATTCAAACCCAGGTCCCCAGATTTGCAGCTCAGAGCCTTAAACCACTGTGCTATACTGCCTCCCCTAAATCTATCTGGGAGAATTGAATACCACACCTGCATTCTCACTAAAAAGATTCTACTTGGGTTCATGCCGAAGGGTCTGTGTTGTCTGCGTCAACAAATCTCCAAAGACCCAACATACGTGCACCTCATCCACTGAACTCCTACTAGTCCCACGGTGCCGGACCACACAACGCCAATGCACCTTTGGTAGCAGAGTGCCTTCCTAGGTCAATGGACTCCCCAGTAGTCTAGCTACCCTTCCTGAACTTGGAGAGTTCAAACATAAGCTCCGAACTCACCTCCTAAACTGAAAACTCCTGTGATTGCTCCACCTAATTTCCAGGTCCCTTTCAGGACCTCCACTAGTCCATCCCTTCCTTCTTGGACCTCACCTCACTGACACCTCTATCACCCCCATTTTACCGCCCTCCTTCCTGCCTTTGTCCCTCTCCCCTTCTTCCCCTTTTTAAGATTATTTCCTCCCCAATTTCGTAGTTGCAACTTTACAGGGCTGCCTGGCTGCTCCTTTCTCTCTTCCTCCCCCCCCCACACTTTTCTTTCCTCTGCCTCTGATCAGGTTTTGCTTAATGTGTATATAACTGAAGCTTAATTGTCCTATACTATAATGTAAACACATGTACATCTGTTATGAAATATTCTGTATGACTTGTCTGTTTCCCTGCAACTGTTTGTAACCCTCCCTACTGACATGGAACCTTTATAAATGAGTTGCCTGGTGCTCAAAGCTATTTGTAATCCTAGAATGAATAAATAAAAAAAAAAAATTAAAAGAGTTCTTAGGGCTGGAGCTGGATACGATCCAGGAGCTGTACCATTTACCAGTGCAGAAGGTCAAGAGATTGCGGTAGCTGTTGGGGATGGTCGGGGGGGGGGTGCAGGAGGGTGCAGCTCCAGCAGGAGCAAGAGCTGCTGGGGCTCCTGAATTTTGCATGTAGAGCCATTGCTCCAGGGCACACGTTTATGTGGTGTTTAGCCTGGGCAACTCGGGGGCAAAACAGCCCATCATTGGGTAGATATTAATAAGGGGACTAGGGAGGATATGGTAGTTCAGGAGTATTTCCTCCAAGCATACAGTGGGCAGACTTTCTGGCAGGATGAGTGGCTACACAATACTGACCTACAGCTGTATACGGATGCGGCAGGGGGGATTGGCATGGGGGGGATATTTTCAAGGAAAATGGTTTGCAGAACCATGGCCGGAGGAACGTGTGCAGGAAAGGGTGATGAGAAACATCACTTTCCTGGAGCTGTTCCCCATATGGGTGGCAATGCTAGTTTGGGGAGAGGAGCTCAGGAACAGGCAAGTCACATTCTGGAGTGATAATCGGGCAGTTGTAGAAGTGCTGAACAAGAAAAGGATGAAGTCAGACAGGGTTATGAGGGTGTTGAGAAGGATGGTGTGTCTAGGCCTGACCTTGAACATGTCATTCAGGGCCAAGCACATTGATGGTGTAGACAATGTGATAGCTGATTGCCTCTCCCGATTGCAGATGGACAAATTCAGGATTGTCACACCCGGAGCAGAGGTTTGGCATACCACCATCCCGATGTATGTATGGATGATTGGATTGGGGGAGCTGAATTACTGTTCCGCAACTCCTGGGCCCCCCAGGACCCTTAGAGCTTATAAAACCTCTTGGAGGGTGTTTCAAAAATTTCGGGAACAGTATGGTGGACAGGTGGAAGCAGAATATGGCACAGGCAACCATGGGGGTTCATTTGGCAGTTATAGTGCAAATGTGCATGCTGAGAGGGTGGAAGGATCCAATGAAAAGCAACCTGGTCCGCAGAATGATGCAGGGCTGGCTACGGGGAGCAGAGAAGATGCAAGATAGCAGAAAGCCAATATTGGAGGGCTTGATGGTGAGGTTGATGGGGGTGCCACATCTGCAGCTCAAGGAGTGAAGCCATGCTGTTTGAAACCCTGTACGCTACCATGTATAGTGGGACATTTAGACTGAGTGAGGTGGTGGGTCACGGCAGGAAGATAGATGAGGGGGCTACAATGGGATGACATAGAATGGGTGGGAGAAGTAATAGCAGTGCTATTAAGGAGAGCAAAGACTGATCAGCAGGAGTAGGGCAGTAGGGTGTGGTTAAGGAAGCATCCTAACGCAGCCATTTGCCCATTGGGGGCCCTGCACATGTACACGGCAGGCCACCCAAAAATAGGAAGTCCACTGATGTTCAAACATGAGGACGGCAGGCCAGTCTCAGGGTACCAGGTGACAGAAGTGCTGCACAAGGCCTCAGATTTCTGGGGGAACCGGAGGAGGGATATTCCTCCCACTCGTTTAGGATTGGGGCGGCCTCGATGATGGCAGCACAAAGCAACAGGCCCGGGGAGATCAAGCAGAAAGGCAGGTGAACTTCTGACTGTTATTAAAAGTACATATGCAATATAAAACAATAATGATATCTCTGTTTTTGTTTCCCATAGCAGATGCAAGAGATAAAGAAAGAGGAAGGGATTAAGGGGGGGGGTGACTGGGGTTGAAGAGAAACTATACTAAACAGTGTGCTTCTGGTTATGCAGGGACGTCCAGGAAGCTCGAGGCATGGATCTGTGGGCATTCATTTATCCACTGGGCAGAGAAATGGGCAGCCAGGAAACAAGGGGGAAGCAGCTGTACTTGAATAGCGATACAATCCGTCTGTTATGGAAAGGCCGACGGGGGATGAAGTGGGCACAGCTGCTACCAGAACTCAGGGAGATCAGGAAGGACCATAGGTGGCCAGACCTAATCGTGATACATCTGGGTGGTAATGACCTGGGGAAAAGGCCCTGGCTGGACATATTTTATCAAATAAAGCATGATTTGAAAAAAATAAAAGAGTGGTGGCTGGAGGTTACGTTTGCCTGGTCTGACATCACACCTCAGAGGGTTTGGCATGAAGCGGAGAGCCACAAGGGGATGGGCAGGGCCTGGAAGCACATGAATGCATGGGTGGGCAGATTGTTTGAAGGCATGGGAGGATTAGTCATCCACCATGGAATTCTGGAATGGGTAGATGAATACTACCGGGGAGATGGGATACACCTATCAGGCCTGGGCCTGGCCCTGTTTAACACAGAAATAGCGAACACTGTCAAAGCCTGACTGAGTGAGAGATAAGATATATGGTAATAGATTGGAAAAAAAGTCCAGAACAGGGGAGGGGTAGGGGGGCCAGGGGGGAAAGGGGGACGTCCTCCATCCATAGCAAGCTGCAGGTAAAAAGAGGGACGAGGACAGGAAAAAAAAGGGGGGAGAACATGGAAAACACTAAAAGGACACAGGATGGATAAGCAAGAGGCAGGGGCACGGGGTGTATGCTCATACCCCTTTACAACATAAGAGGAAGAGGCTGGGCCCCCATGATGTACGTCTGGGGAGGGCAGAAGAAAAAGAAGAAAGTGTTAGAATGTATGAATTGAACAAGAATGTGGATGTATATAATGGCCCGGATATTCAAAAGGGTTGCGCACGGCGCAACAACCCACTGATGTGCCCCGGTGCGATATTCAAACCGGGATTGTGCCTGGCACAAATCCCGATGCGCTGGAGAGCATCAGAAATGTATGCAGCACAGGTAGGGGGGGTGTGCCCATGCATACTCCGCACATCCTGATATTCAGCCCGGGATGTGCTGAGTCCATGCATGCGCAACCCCTACTTGCACTGCACACAGGTGAGCCAAAAAAAAAGGAACAACGCCTGGCCACCCACAGGTGAGCTACCATATTGCAGGGCGCAACACAGCAGCTGCCACCTCTGGGTGGCCACCCGAGCTCCGGCTGCACCTCCGTGGTGGCGCCCCCCCATGCCCGATCGTGGGCATCTGTATAAATAAAAAATGTCTTATATCCCTGGTGGTCCAGTGGACTGCTTGCAGCCCAATCGCGGGCTTAATTATAAATAAATTCACATCCTATATCCCTGGTGGTCCAGTGGACCGCTCGCAGCCCGATCGCGGGCATTTGTATTAACAAAATAAAGTCCAATATCCCTGGATGGACTCACATATCTGGACTGTGTAGTATGGTATGGGCTGCACGCCCATTGGCTCACGCTGTGGACCAATGGGCATACAGCCCTACCTACGTGTCAGTCGGCGGCGGCGGCGGCAGGCGGGTGGTGCTGCCGCCCTACCGCTGACCGGGGAGGGGCGGGGCTCATTGGGCTGGTGGAGGGGGTACCACTGGACCACCAGTGATATTGGACTTTATTTTTAATACAAATGCCCGCGACACAGTAGCAGTCCACTGGACCACCAGGGATATAGGACATGAATTATTTTATACTTAAGCCATGATCGGGCGTAGCAGTCCACTGGACCACCAGGGATATGGGACGTTATTTAAATCTACATATGCCCGGCGATCGGGCAGAGGGGCGCACTGCCGCGCTGTGCAGGGAGTTACATCAGACAGTAATGGGGGCCATAAGACATGCAATGGCCCCATTTGTGCCTTGCATACATTATGTCCCCATTTGAATGGGCACTTTTGAATATCGTGGTTATTGTGCATAGCTAGCGCATCCCCCTGCTCCACTCTGGCTACTTGCGCTGGCGCAGTGCCGCTGCGCCATGTGCACTGCAGGTGGCCAGGGTGCGATATTCAATGATGCTGTGCCATGGCGCAGCTCCGTCGAATATCGCCCAGTCAACGCCCCTGCGCAGCCAAGATGCGCTGCACCCAGGCTTGCGCCACAGCCTGGTGCAGTCTGAATATCTGGGCCAATGTACAGTATATAAATATTATTGGGAAGAGATTGTAAAATGGAAATGGTGGCGAAGTACCATGTTATTACCATGTTATTGTAAACAATGATATCTTTGAATATTGAATAAATTAATTGCCAGACTGAGCAACCACATACAATTTTGTCTATGTCTTTATTGGCGGGGTTCTGGGGACAAAGAGTCACCAATCTGAGAGAGAGGGAGCTGCAGAAGAGGTTTCTAACCTCTCCTGTCCCAATTTTTGGTCCCTCATTCGGTCTCAGAGTAGCTGAGCTTCATGTTGTGGTGATGGCATTCTCCATTGGTGTACCCCAGTGTGGGGTGAAGGACTTTTAACACACCTGGTCATGGGAACCATGAGTAAAATGTGGAAAATATTGTGAGAGACTTTTTCTTTCTTTAGCAGCTCAAAGCTGGCTACTCCAGGATGGCAATTATTATAAATCACATGCTGAGGAGCTCAGTGTTTCACTGACATTATACAGACCTGGTGCATGCATGTTACAGAACGACACACTTACCAAAAAATGGGAGTATAAATTATATATTTTATTACACAAGGGGAACTAAATGGACAGCTAAAACCACAGGAGTTGGATTTTTTGAAAGTGGCAAATCCTGTTAGATTTTGTATTTATTTATTACCCAAATTGCACAAAGATCCAGTCACTCCGCCTGGCAGACCCATTCTGGCACATATAGGATCCATTATGGAACCCTTTTCGTAGTTTGTTTTCTGAGACTATTACTGAGTCCATTATCATCTTATTTGGCAGATACTAGTGATACCACAGAGCAATTCAAGATATCTATGTATCGAAAAAAAAAACTATTTTAGCATCATTAGATGTTGAAAGTCTACACTCAAACAAATCCGGGAAATGAAGATCACCTATTACAATAGCGCCCTCACTAACACATGGGGCAATGGAAGGGACTTCTGGAATAACATAAAAGAAGTCACCAGGAAGCAGTCTAAATCATCCCCATCGGTACTCTGCATAAATGGTGTAACCACTCTCGACAAGAAACTCATTGCTGATACTTTCAATGTCACCTTCATGGACCTCAGTTCTGTACTCCCCAAAGGCTTTTTCGATAAGGAGGATCCCACTGCCTCCCCAGCCCCTACCAGTCACCCTCCCTTCCACTTTAAAGCAATAAAATTGCATCAGGTCCGCAGTTATATTACCAAAGCCATCAGCAACTCCAGAGCAAGCAACGACTCCCTTGACCTCAAACTACTATCGCTCACCCTTGATGAAGTTCTCTGGCCACTGACAAAGATCTTTAACCTCTCCCTCAACCTCAGCCAGTTCCCGGACATATGGAAATCTGCCTCAGTAACCCCTATTCACAAAAGTGGGGACAAAACAGCACATGAGAACTACCGTCCAATATCCATCTTACCGCCACTCTCCAAGGCCCTGGAAAGGATAGTATCAGACCAGCTCACTGACTACCTTGACAAGTACAGCATCATGTGCAAGGAGCAGCATGGCTTTAGAAAAAGTCATAGCACCTCCATGGCCTTACTCGAATTTACTGGTGCAATCCATCACTCACTAGATAACAGTCAACTAACTGGGTCCACCTTCATTGACTTAACTAAAGCTTTTGATACCATCAGCCATCATCTACTTCTTGCCCAGCTTCGGCTAGCAGGGCTCTCACCCAACTCAGTAGCTTGGTTCAAGAGCTACTTACACAACTGGTACCAAAGAGTGAGAATTGCGGACACACTGTCAGACCCAAGACCAGTCCAGTCCGGTGTCCCACAGGGCTCAATCCTGGGTCCGCTCCTTTTCAGTCCTTTTCTTGAACTCACTGTCAGATTCCTGTCCTGAACAACTTCTACTCTATGCGGATGATGCTGTCATCTTGGCCTCCCACCATGATCCAGTACATCTTCAAGGAACCTCCAGCAGGCCTTCTCAGCAGTCGAAAATTGGTTCACTAAACACAAACCGATCCTTAACCAGAAGAAAACAAAGACCATGATACTCTATAGCACCCACAACAAACTCAAACAATGTCAACTATCCATCAAAACAAAACAAGGAATCATCCTTGAACAAGTCCACACATTTAAATGCCTCGGTTTTACCCTAGACTCAAACCTCTCCTATGTTCCACATATCAATAGTGTGTCAATGGTAGCAAACACCAGGCTGGGCCTTCTGTTCCGACATAGGAAACATCTAACCCTTGAAACTTTGTCTGTTGCCATCCAGAGCTCCATCATCAATATCATCGATTATGGCCTCGTTATCTACGGAGCTGCCCCAACTTCCTCTCTCAAATGAGTTTCAACTGCCCTCAATCAAGATTGCCGTCTCGTTACCTGGTTCCAACCTTCTCACCCACACCTGTGACCTCTACTCTAAAACAGGGTGGCTTCAACTAAACAACCATATCAAATACCAAACCTGCATCACAGCTAAGAAAATCCTACTGGTTAAAGTACCACCTGGAGTCAGCACCCTCCTTAAACCCAAAATCAACATGGTCAACACCAGGAGCACTAAGCCACAAATCCTGCAAATCCCCCTCTGCCACACATCACAAGGCCAAAGATCATTTCTTACAGGGCCCCTAGTTGATGTAACAGTCTCCATGGAAACATCTTCTCTGCAACAATGCTTGGTGTCTTCAATACTAAGCTACACCTCTCCCTTATAGGCACCTACACCTGTGGTTGCACCTCCTAACGTGGCCCTTATACTGCCTCTGACCACCCCCATTTCTGTTCTGCTCTCTCTACCTGCACTTACCTGTCCACAGCCACCTCTTAGGCACTTAACCCCATCTGTCCTGACAAAGCCCATCGGCTGCCTCACTCTACCCTCTCACACATATCCCATCCCTTCCCCAGCCCTTCCACCTACTATCTACTTCCTAGTGTCTGTTTGTTCACTCCTCACCACTAATTCCTAATGTCATCCTAAGTTGTTATATGTTAGCGTGTAACTTTTAATCAATCTGTAACCATGTAACCATTTTGATGCTTTTGCCTATACTACTGACTTGGAAACTTTGTAAAAGAGCCTTGGCTCAAAGGTATGTCGTAAACCTAGATTGAAATAAATAAAAAAAAAAATAAATAAAAACATCGCACATCAAGAAGGTTTAACAGCGATTGTGTATTATTTGAATTTCATTCACATACCTATGAAGCCTACTACAGAGTTTTTAGTGGACATGGCAGATATGGTTTTAACATGAAATTATTTCATGTACACAGATAGATTCCATATTTTGTGTAAAGGAACTGCAATGGGAACCACATTTGTGCCTAGTTTGGCAAATCTCTGTGGGATTGTTTGAAGAGCAACATATATTGTAAATGAGAGTTTTAAGAAGCATGCGTTATTCTGGAGCTGATATACTGATGATTGTTTGCTGCTGCTGTGGGAAGGTACAGGTGATGAACTAGACTTGTTTCTTAAATATCTAAATGAGATGAACAGCAATATGGAAATTTACATGCACCTATGATCTACAATCTGTGAATTTTTTGGATCTGGGGATTTATAAAGTTGGGACCAGATTTTAAACAACAATTTTTCGTAAGCCAATGTAGCGTAATAGCTTGTCACATTACACTAGTAATCATCAACGTTCTTTAGTGAGTAATATTCATGTGGGTCAAATGCTTAGGATTAAATGAATTTGTAGCACAGAACAGGAATAAATGCAGAAGACTAAGAATATGGCACACAGATATGTGGAAAGAGGTTACACTCCTAAGAGCGTTTTGAGAGGAATACAGAGAGCAGATGTTATATTGCATCTCTGTTAGTACCTAAGAGTCATAATGTAATTATGCTAGGTGCTTATACTAGGTTCTGAATGGAAGAAGGCCTCTTCAGACCATTATTACCATTTCCCCACATTAGTGGGACAATTTTTGCCTGTTTTTTGTTAACCATATATTGACGTCTTTCTCGAAGCTTTCTAGGCAATTACTGCACAGTAAGTCCATTGGCAGTACATTCCATAACCTGCCTGTTCTATTTAAAAACATATAATGTCTGCTGTTTTTTCTTGCAGTTTCTATTTTTAGTTGCATCTTGTGCCCTCTCAGACCTAGAGGTTTACCCTATGTAACTATTCCCATTTCTTCAATTATTTCTGGTTCTCTCATTATTTTATACACACTTAGAAGGTCACCCCTTGTTCTTCTTTGTTGTAGTGAAAACAGTCCCAGTTTTTGAAGTCTTTCCTTATATTGCCAAAGTAACTACAGACTGGCAAATGGCCTTGGACTCTAAGAAGCATGTATTTGCCCTCTTCTTTGATCTAAGTAAGGCCTTCGATACTGTGGATCATACCATCATGCTTACTGCACTGAGTAACATCGGACTTGATAGTTCTGCCATTAAATGGTTCACCAGCTACCTAACCAATAGGTTACAACAAGTCAAAGCCATAGGAGATCCGTTCCCACAAAAATCCTTGTTACGAGGAGTCCCACAAGGCTCCATCCTGGGCCCTATCCTCTTTGCAATATACATCAATAATCTACTCGCAGCTGGGCACAGCAAATGTGCACTTATTTGCAGATGATACTGTACTCTATACCACAAATTCATCCTTGGATCTGGCCCATGAGTACTTACAGAAAGACTTCGTCACCCTCCAATACAACCTTCTCACTCATAAGCTCCTCCTCAACGCCAAAAAGACTAAAGCAATGATTCTTTCACCAAAGTCTACTTCCGGATGTCCACATATCACACAGATCCGAACACTCTTAGATGAACCCCTTGAAGTAGTTGATACCTTTAAATACCTAGGGTTCTGGCTGGATAACAAGCTCAACTTTCTGTGCCATTTAAACGAAACCTCAAAGAAACTAAGACAGCGATTAGGTTTATTCTATCGCATTAAATACCTACTCACGTTAGAAGCCAGAATGGAACTAGTACAAACTACATTCCTACCTATACTGGACTACGCTGACTTCCTTTACAGTCATTGTCCATCGACGATGCTAAACAAACTGGACACCCTTTACCACCGGGCTTTAAGATTTATCTTAAATCTACCCCGTAGTACACATCACTGTCGTCTATACCAGGTTTTGGGATGGACCTCACTCTCAACTAGAAGAAAAAGGAATGCTCTCCTCTGGTTTTTTAGAGCATTATCTGATAACCTCCCTGCATACATCTTCAACATCTTCAAATGGGCTAAAGGTTCCTATGGCCTGAGACGCTTCTCCTTAATCTGCTTCCAGATTCCTAGAGTGAAAACTCCCTTGGCTCACAGCAATCAACTTCTCTCTTCCATCACTTTGGAACACTATGCAAGACTCATTAAAATTATCCTCATTTCCAAGCATTTTCACATTCAAAGCTCTATTAACGAATTATCTGAAGGAATCATGCAACTGTTTCAGATGCCAATGACCCCTAAGCCCCGCGTGCCACTCTCAAATCCTACGCTTAAGTATCTCATCCACCCCACATTCCTAACAACAGAAACCTATGACCTGCAAGCCTAGTTCCCTTAATCCAAGAGAGCCTTGCCTATTCTCTACCTTTTACCTATTCTGGCCTCCCTTTTGGCTGCCTACTTTCACCCCAGTTTCTACCCTATTCCTTAATACCTCCTTATTTTTTATCATTTAGGTATGAGCACTTACTTAGCAGAGACTATACAGGATTGTTGTCTCTTCTCATTTCAGTAAAGCTTATCATTATGTACCTTTGCATGTTAATTATGTTGACCGGTATGTATAGGCCCATATTGACCGGCACCTTCACAATGTTTTTTCTTTTTTTTTTTTTTTTTTTTTGCACTGTTGTCCACCGTAATTGTAATCTTATGAAGTGTACTGTATTGTATTAATGCCCAGGACCACCTTGAAAATGAGCTTGCTCAATGGTGTTTATGCCTGGTTAAATAAAGTGATTGATTGATTGATTGATATTTATATGGTCTCAGTGACCATATCATTTTTGTATGCCTCCTTTGGATTCTTTCCACTCTGTTGTTTTCTCCCACCATATATGGGCTCCATAATGGTGACCCTTAATCTACATGCAGCTTTATGTATGTTTTATAAAGTGGAACTAAGCAGCCTATAGATTTATTAATAAAGCTCCTTATGTTTCTAATCATTTAATTGGCTCTCCTAATTACATGGCTTCTTTGTTGTTTAAAAAACAGTCTGTTGTCAATAATGATACCACAGTCTTTGTCCTGTGTTGCTACTTTTAAGACATTTCTATTTAAGCTATAGGTCTGTGCTACTTGCTGCCTACCCAAATGCATTACTGTGCACTTTTCTACACTGAAGGGCATCTTATTTCTAACTGACCATTGTTCGATTTTCTCTAGATCTTCTTTCATCATTTGCTGTTGTTCTTTAGTTTCTACACGTCCACCCAATTTCATATCATCTGCAAACTTTACTACCATATTGTTTATATTATGGTGTAGATCACTTATATAGAGTGCAAACAGCACCGGTCCCAACACAGAACCCTGTTGTACTCCGCTTGACACCTCCATGCTTCCTGAATGTGCCTCTAAAATTTGTACTTTTTATTTTCTATTCTTCAGCCAGTTTGTTGTCCATTTTATTATTCTGCTATCAATCCCTATTACCCTCATTTTCTCAGTCAATTTATTGTGAGGAACCTTATCGAAGGACTTGGAAAAGTCTAAAAATAGGATGACTATTGATGTATTATTATTTAGTTTTTATTTAAATATTCGTAGAAACAAAGCTGGTTTGTAGTACGACCCCTATTTTTCTTGAATCCATGTTGTTTCTTGTCCTCATAGCCTATATATTTCAGATTTCTTCTATTTTTATCTTTAGGAGGCTTTCTGCAATTTTGCACAAAATAGCTGTCAGACTTACAGGTCTATAGTTCAAAGTTTTAGTTCTGTTACCTTTCTAGTATAGGGAAATGACAGTTGCCAACTTCCAATCTTCAGGAATTTCACCTGTGCTAAATGATAGATTGAACAAGTTTTCTAGGGGTTTCACTATTTGATCTTTGATTTCTTTAATTAATTTAGGACATAAAGAATCTGGCCCTGCTGATTTGTGAGATTTTAATTTTGGTATCATGTCTCGGATGTTATCATAGAAACATAGAAACATAGACTTTGATGGCAGATAAGGACCGCTTGGCCCACCTAGTCTGCCCATTTCCTTACCTACAGGATAAGCTGCAGATCCTAGTTAACCAATAGCCTATTTCTTCCTACCCCCACAAGAATTGATTTATGTCTGTCCCCTGCATTCTTGAATTCTCCCACAGTTTTAGACCCCGCAACCTCCTCAGGAAGGCTGTTCCATGCATCCACCACCCCCTCTGTGAAAAAATACTTCCTCACATTGCCCCTGAGCCGTCACCCCTCTATCTTCAAATTGAGTCCCCTTGTTCTTGCACATCTCTTTTTCTGAAAGATGCTACCCTCTAGGACTTTGTTGACTCCACTGAGGCACTTAAAAGTTTCTATCATGTCCCCCCTCTCCCTCCTTTCCTCAAGGGTACAAATATTAAGCTGCTTTAGTCTCTCCTTGTATGGCTTCTCTTGCAGACCTTGTACCATTTTAGTTGCTCTCCTCTGGACTGCCTCCATCCTGTCTATGTCCTTGTGGAGATGGGGTCTCCAGAACTGGACACAGTACTCCAGATGGGGTCTCACCAACTGTCTGTACAGAGCGATAACAACTTCCTGTTTTCTGCTGGTGATGCCTCTCCCTATACATCCCAGTATCCTCCCAGCCCTCCTTACTGTCTTCTCGCATTGCTTACTAACCTTAAGGTCATCTGATATGATTACTACCAGATCCCTTTCCGTTTTTGTTGTTGTTACCACCTCCCCCCCATTATGTAATCTTCCCCTGGGTTTTTGTTTCCCAAGTGCTTTATTTTGCACTTATTTGCATTGAATCCAAGCTGTCATACTTCTGACCATTCCTCCAACCTTGCCAAGTCCTTTCTCATCCTTTCCACAACTCCTTGTGTATCAACCCTGTTGCAGATCTTTGTATCATCTGCAAAGAGGCATACGTTTCCTTCCAGTCCCTCTGCAATGTCACTTATAAAGACATTAAAAATGACTGGATCCAGAATTGAACTCTGCGATACCCCACTAGTAACCCCTCTTTCTTCAGAGTGGACTCCATTTACAATTACCTTCTGTGTCCTGTTGTCCAGCCAATGTTTTACTCAGGCTACCACCCTGGGACCCACTCCCAGGCTGGTTAATTTGATTATTAATCTTTTGTGTGAAACTGTGTCAAATGCCTTGCTAAAGTCTAGGTAGGCCACGTCCACAGCCCCTCCCTGGTCTACTACTTTGGTCACCCAGTCAAAGAAATCAATTAGATTCATCTGACATGATCTTCCCACTGTGAACCCATGCTGCCTTGGGTCCTGTGTCCCACTGGCTTCTAGGTACTCAACAATTCTTTCCTTCAGAAGTGATTCCATCACTTCACCTACCACAGAGGTCAAACTGACAGGTTTGTAGTTTCCTGCCTCTGTCTTGCTCCCACTTTTGTGAAGGGTAATCACATCCGCCTTCCTCCAGTCCTCAGGTACCACACCATCCTCCCATGATTTGTTAAAAAGGGTAGTCAGTGGTGTCACTAGTTGTCCCCTTAATTATTTTGGAATTCTGGGGTGAATTCTGTCAGGCCCCATTGCTTTGTCCACCTTCAGTTTTAGGAGTTCTTTCAGAACCCTTTCTTCTGTGAAAGGACTGGGATCAACCCCCCTATCCAGAGTGCTTCTATTAATTGGATTAGAAACCTCCACCTCCTCCTCCTCTTTTGTGAATACTGAGCAGAAGTATTCATTCAGTATCCCTGTTTTTTCACTGTCCCTCTCTGCCCACCCACCGTCCTTTCTTTTCAGCCTCACTATCCCTCCCTTTGTCTTTCTACGCTGCCTGATGTACCTATAAAAGGTTTTATCCCCGTTCTTAACCGAGTTGGATATCTTTTCCTCAGTTTGGGCCTTTGCTATTCTGACTTCCCTTCCTACTTCCTTCTGCCTTAACTGGTACAGTTCTCTGTCCTGCTCCTTCTGTGTTTCCTTATAATTCCTAAATGCTGTCTTTTTCTCCCTAATCTTCCCCACCACCTCTTTTGAGAACCATAGTGGCTTTTTCTTTCATTTTGATTTGTTTATTTGCTTCACACAAAGGCTTGTTGCCTCTGTGATGGCAGTCTTGATGTTTCCCCTATTGTTGCTCCACCCCTTCTACTAGCCTGCTTGCTAGTGCTTTTCTAAGGCACTCTTCCATCTTGCCAAAGTCAGCCCTCCTGAAGTCCAGTACCTTCACTTTTGTATGGCTTGACTCTGTAGCTGAGTTTATCGTGAACCACACTGTTTGGTGGTCACTTGTTCCCAGATGGCTACCCACACTTCTAGATCTGAGATCCTCTCACTGTCCTCATTTGAGAGTATGAGGTCTAAGATTGCTCCCTCACGAATGGGTTCCAAAACTAGCTGTCTGAGGCATGCCACCTGTAGGGCATCGATCGAGAATGGCCCTGCTCTTGGATGTGGCTGCAGCAAAGGTGCTCCAGTTAACATCTGGCATATTCAGGTCCCCCATCAACAGTATCTCCCCTTTCTCTGCCATCCTAAGGATGCCTTCTATCATCAGCACTTATAGTTAAATCTAAGTCTGGATATTTCATAATATCTTTCCCATTTGTATTCTGATCTTTCCTTCCAAACACTGAACTAAAATAGCTATTAAACTTCTTTGCTATTTCTTTTGGATCTATTATTTCTTTTCCATTTTCTGCTATAGGGCCTATTTGATCACTGTTTTGACTTTGTTTGTTTATGTATGCATACAAACTTTTACCATTGTAATTTCTATGTGATATGTTAAACTCTAACTTGCTTCTTTCTTAGATCTACACAGGCACTTTGGATTTAAAACTGAGCAATCTATTTCTTTTGTCACTACCTTTTGTAACGAAGCCCCACAAATTGGCAATATTATAAGAAAGCATCAGCCAGTGCTGAAGGGGGGACCCTACCTTCAGGTCTACAAGATATGCCCAACTGAGAATTACATATCATAGAGAGAGAAATCTGAGAGACATGGTTGTACATAGTTTTTACTGCCCTGCAGTATTAAGAAATACCTGATTACCTCCTATACCTAAGGGGAATTTTCAGTGTGGGGGATGTGTACATTGTAATAATATGACAGATTCCCCAACTTTTAGACATCCTAGGGCTGGTAACTTATTTTGGATTAATGAATTCATTAATTGCACAACGTCATGTGTAATTTATATGCTGACTTACCATTGTGGCCTGGGGTATGTATGGCAAATGAAATGGCCTCTTAAGGAAAGGAATGAAGAACATAAATCAGTGATAAGGAACAGTGTACAGTCAAATACAAAGGCAAAACATTTTATGGATGCAGGGCATGGATCACCTGCAAATGTATGGTTTGTTGGCATTGAGAAGGTGTCCATAGGTCCACGATGCGGGGTTCTGTATTGAAAACATTCTCAGTGGGAGTGTTTTTGGATAGATAAGTTACAAACTTTGGTACCAAGGGGTTTAAATGAAGAACTACCCTTGCAGTGTATTTTTGTAGAACATTTGCTGACTTTGGCTATCTTTGAATATTGATAGTTTTTAATATATACTGTTTTGTTTTTTGGGGGGATTGTATTGGGTTATGTCTTTTAATGTTTTATCTAATGTTTTATGTTTAAACCTGATGTTTGCATTTTAAGTGCTGGATACTCCGTCCCCCTTACGAATATGTATGGAGATGTATTTTTAAGGAAGGGGGTACAGACTAACCAATCAGCTCTGAGGAAGACGTTGCAGAAACATCAGGGGCCAGATTCACAAAATTTTGCCCAGGAGCAAACCCATTTTGTGTGGCACAAACTGGGTTTTGCACCAAGTTGGGATTCACAAAAGCCCAGTTTGTGCCCTCAAACCAATTTTGCACTGGGGCAAAGTCTGGAGGGGGGGCCACAATGCAAATTAGGGGGAAGGGACCTGTATATTGGTGCAGTCCCATCCACAAAGTATTTTGTCCCTGCAAGGGTCATTTGTGGGGTTCCCTTGCATGGAGAAAATACCGCCGAGGAAAACTTCCTCTTAAATCTGTGCAACCCTAGTGGTTGGCAGAGGTATTGTGGCCACCTCCACTGATTGCTGCCCCATTGGTAAAAAAACAAACAGCTCAGTGCTGGCCCACCAGTGCAGTGGCAAGGCATCCGCCTGCAGCGTTGACATCCCAGGTTCGGGGACAGACTCAGGAGTCGGAGGGCCTCCTGGAGGGGCTGAAGATTGAGCATCCTTGAGATGGCTCTCCTTCTCGGGGTGAGGGGCAGAGTATTCAGTGCTTTATGGACCCCTGATGGAGGCTGGGGGTTCTACTGCAGCTGGCGCCATTAGTCATGGGGGGGTTGGGCAGACGTTGGGCTTCAGCCCCTGTACATCATCGCATAACTCGCCCCCAGGATCAGCATACAAAAAATGGCCGGTGATCTGACCATGATGCCCACCCCCCAGTCCTGCCATACCGACCATGCTTTCTGGTTTCGACTGAGACAGTGCTCCATTTGTCAGCTCACCCCCGTGGCCCCACCCTGGAGTAAACCTAGGGAGCCCTGCCAGTGGCAGTGATACTGCCGGTAATTCAGATGAGTTTACACAGGGGTGGGTCATCTTGGCAGCCCTACTTTGAGGGGGTAAGTCAGGGTGATTGATAGCTGTAGGTGATTGTGGTGGGGGGCACAGTTTGGTAGGGGCATATGCAGATGACAGGGACACCAGGCCACAAAAAAAAAATAAAAAAACAGTTCCCTGGTGATCTAGTGGTCCCTCCCTGACCCTGATCACCGATCGCTGTCCCTTTAATAAAAATATTGATGTCTGTGGTGGTGGTGTAGTGGTGCACCCCTGATTGCTGATCACAGCTCGATATGTTACATATAAGTTTTTCCTGGTGTTCAGTGGTCCCTCCCCCCACCTGATCACCAGCCCAAAATACAACAACCATTTCCTTGGTGTCCAGTGGTCCCACCCCCCCACACACATACCCGTGCAGTAGCGATATGTCCCTGGTGTCCAGTTGTCCCTCCCCCTACCTGCTGATCACTGGCCCACTGTGAAAAATATAAGGTACGCTTGGTACTAGTGGCCCCCCCCAAAGTCCATCACCGATCGCCAGCCTGATATAAAAATATGAATGATCCCTGGCAGTCTAGTGGTCCCCCCCCCACCAATTGCCAGCCCTATCCAAGACAGCAATAGTATGACAAACTTTTCTAGTGGTCCCTCCCCCTGCTGATTGCTGCCCCAACCCAAAAACATATAGAACCTGGTGGTCTACTGTTCTGCTCCATCGCCAATTGCTGGCCCCATATAAAAAAATTAATATAAATACCCTGGTGGTCTAGTGGCCCCCTCCTTTGCCGATCGCCGGCCCATATAAAGTGAATGTATACCCTATGGTCTAGTGATCCCCTCCATCACCGATCGCTGGCCCCAAATAAATATATACCCTGGTGGTCTAGCTGTCCCCTCCCTTGCTGATTGCTGGTCCAAACAGTACAAACGTAAGCCTATTCCTTGGTGCTAGTGGTGTGCCCCACCCCACCACCCAATGCCGATCATTGGCTCAAGAAGGAAATATATAAACTTATTCCCTGGTGGTAGTGGCTCCCCCCATGATCTCCGATCGCCAGCCCATAATAAACTGCATAGTTTCCCAACCCCCACCTGATCACCTGCCCAGTATATGTAAAACATTGTCCCTGGTGTCCAGTGTATCCCCCCATCCCAATCACTTGTATCCTTCCCTGGTGGTCTAGTGGACCCTCCACCCAGGCAGGTAGTGAGCACCTCACTCCCCCCCCATCCTGGCCCCTAGCTGGTGACCAGCACAGCCTTCCTCTCTCCACTATGGCTGGCCACCAACTGAGTTCTCAATGAGCACGTGCTGTACACAGTACATGCTCACTGAATGACAGCTTACTGTGAGCTGTCAATCAATGTCAGTGAGCACGTAATGTAAACAGTATGCATTCACTGAGAGCTCAGTCAGCGGCCAGCTGTGGTGGAGAGAGGTGGACTGTGCTGGTCACCAGCTAGGGGGTCGGGATGGGGGAGTGGGGTAGTGGGTCACTAGCTGCCAGGTTGGGGGGGGTTGGGATCCACTAGACCACCAGGGAAATGAGTAACTTCAGGATACAAGGGATCAGGATGGAAGGTTACACTGGACACCAGGGACAATATTTTACATATATTGGGTGGGTGATCAGGTGGCAGGAGGGACTTCTAACCACCAAGGAAACTATGCAGTTTGTTACGGGCTGGCGATTGGAGATCATTGTGGGGGGGACCACTACCTCCAGAGAATAAGTTTCTATATTTTTATATTTCCTTCTCAGGCTGATGATCAGCATTGGGTGGGGGGGACATCACTGGCACCAGGGAATAGGTTTACATTTGTACTGCTTGGGCTGGTGATTGGCAAGGCAGAGGACCACTAGACCACCAGGGTATATATGAATTTTATATGGGGCTGGCGATTGGCAAGGGAGCGGAACACTAGACCATCAGGTTCCTAAGGAAGGGGTTGGAGCCCCAAAGTGCAGAGGTCGAGATTTGTGTGTGGAGCTTGAAGTTGTTAAACTCACTAGCTTTATGCCTATGTATACACACTTGGAGATTTTCTTTCAATTGTAAGAGTGGAAAACTTTTTATCAGTAAAAATAACTCTTTTTTGAATTTCAGTCTGCAGTGCTGGTCATTTTTTCTAAAAGGGTTCTATATGTCTTTGGGTCAGGGCAGCAATCATAGTTTATCATACTACTGCTGTCTTGGATAGGGCCAGCGATTGGCAAGGGGGGGTCCACTAGGCTGCCAGGGTATATATTAATTTTATATGGGGCTGGAGATCAGTGAGGGAATGGAACACTAGACCACCAGGGAACCTATTTTTACATCCTTGGGACGGTGATTGGCGAATGGTGGCAGGGGCACTAGACCACCAAAGACTGCAGCTGTGTGTCAAGCAGGGGCTGGGGGGCACACTAAGCCTCCCACAAGCTATGTAAATGGGCCCATAATGGGCAAGCAAATGGCCACATAGTGCCTTGCATGCCCAATGGGCTCATTTACGTGGCTGCTTTCATGAATAGGAAATAGCGCACCTGCGCTATTTTTTGCGGGGCTATTTTCTTGGCTGGGTGTTGGGCGGCACTAGTGGGGTTGGTGGTGGCTTGATTGGGTTAGCGTTGCCCCCTTCGAGCCCTATTCACAGTCAGATAGCACAGTGCACTATCGGACTGTGAATGACAACATTTCACACCCGTGCCACTGCAAACTGCAGTGCAAACTTTTGCGCTGTGCTTTGCATGTTTTTGTGCATCCTGCCCCAGCTGAGTAGTGCATTTCGATGTCCTCTACATCACGCATGCTGTCTGTTTGGCCGCTGGTCTGCCCCCGCAATGTAAGCACCAGGATGGGGCCGGTGTGTTTTGGTTAAATCTTTTTGAATGAGTCCTGCCGCTGTTTATGTCACTCTGCACTTTAGCAACAGGACTAGTGAACATTTTATGTTTGTTTCTTTTGGAATAAAGTACTGGAACACTACGGTAAGTGTCCTGTCCCTTATACAAGCAAACATGCCTATGGTCAGTGCTGCAGGGATTTGGGAACTTATATTCCTGTTTTTTGCTAAGTTCTCCAGGATGGCCCCAATGGGAATGCATGTGTGGGTTTGGAGGGACCAAACTCCAATTTGTCTGACAGGATGTTTGAAAGATAACAGTCCACATTGTGTCCCACAGGTACAGCTACTGTAGTGGACAGAGTGAATCACCTTGACTGGAAAATGGGACAATTTCTTCAGTGTGATTTTAGAACCCACCACTGTGAAATGTATCAAAAATTGGGATGGCTAATGCCCAAAAATAGGAGGACATTAATTGGGGTTACTTATACTTACAAACAAACACAGGAAAACCCAAATACTTGATTGACAAAACAGATGGTAACACCATCAAACACAAATATTAGTTAAGAAAAATCAAAGAAATACCTCCTAGACCAAAAGTAAAAAACTTCTCTCGCATGACATTCAAGGCAACTTATGCATTAAATTACTCTTTGATTAACCACATCCAAATGAAAATTGATTATAAACCCTCCATGTTTACAACTTTCCTCACAGAGGAATTACTAAGGTTCATGCTAAGGTGAGTTGAAGAGCAAGGAGGCCGGACCACATACCGCTCTTATATTAAGCCAAAGAATAATAGGAAAGATCATAACCTGTATTTTTTTAATTATCTAGTCGATATTTAAAGATGTTTTTAGTCTCACTTATAATAATACTCAGGGGAAGTTTATTCCAAGGTCCAATGATTCTAAGGGTGAAAAAGTATTTTCGGTTAAATGGTTTACCTACGGATTGTAATGGGTGATCTCTAATGTCAAGGGAATAATTTTTAAAGTCCAGCCCCAATTCACACATAAGGTAAGGGTCCTGAATTATGTCGAAAAGAAACATAAGGTCACCTCTAAGGCGACGAGTAGAGAGGGACATCAGATTTAGAGTTTTCAGTCTATTTTCGTATGACGCTGTTTCAAGCCCTGAAATGTGTTTTGTGAATTTTCTTTGAAATTTTTCAAGTGAGTTGCCATCTGATTTTTCATATGGGCACCAAAGCTAGGAGGCATATTCCAAGTGTGGTCTTGCATATGCCCTAAACAGAGTCATTAACACCTCTGGATCCCTAGATCCAATGTTCTGTGAAATAGACCAGACAACTCTTATTAGTTTTATTAATAACACCTTGCAGATGTATATTGTGGGACATGTCATCTGAAATAGTGATACCCAAATCCTTTTCATTAGAAGTTTTATTAAGTAATGAACTAGCCAGTGTGTATGCATAGTCTGGATTTTTTTTATCCCAAATGCATTACTTTACATTTTGAAGTGTTTAATTTCATTCTCCATGTATTTATCCAGGAAGTGATGATGCCCAGGTCATTTTGTATAGTTATGGCTTGTGATGGGTTTTCACAAGGGCCCCCGATTTTGTCATCATCTGCATATTTTGTGGTGATGGAGAGACAATCAACTGTTAAGTCGGCTATAAATGCTTGAAAGAGGCAGAGGCCCAGGAAGGAGCCCTGGGGCACCCCACTAGATACTCTTCCCATATTAGACTTTGACTCATTGATGACTACCTGCTGGGTCCAGTCTTGCAGCCAGCTATTTATCCAATTGATAATAAAGCTGTTGATGTTACATTTACATAGTTTACTGATGAAAGCCCAATGCGGCATGACATTGAATGCCTTGCTAAAATTGATAAATATGATGTTGCAAGGTATTCTATTGTCGAGAAAGGTACTGATGTGTTCATAGGAACACAATAAATTAGTGAGGCAGCTTCTACCACTTTTAAAGCCATGTTGCTCTTAATCATGGTTATTGAGGGTTGGAGTAATAATATCCTTGATGAGACTCTCAAGGAGCTTACATACAGAAGAGGTCAAACTTATGGGCCAGTTGTTCTCCCAGTTGTTTTTCGGGCCTTTTTTGTGAATTGGTACTACATTTGCCTCTTTCCATTCATTTGGGACATAATTTTCAGCTAGAAAGCATTCAAATATTATTTTTAAGGGGTGGGCAAGATTATCTGCCGATAAAAATAAGAGATGACCTGCTATGTTGTCTGGACCAGGACAGTATTTACCCTTTAATGTTAGCAACTTTTTTTATAATAGTTTCTTTGGAGAAGCAAATATGGGGGTCATTATTTTGTATATTAGGACAAGGTATGTTTGGGATATTATGGCTTGGATATTCAAAGGGGTTGCGCCTGGCACAATGGAGTTGCGCTGGCACAACCCCACATTGCGCCCTGGTGGGATACTGAGAAAACTGCCTGGCACAGCGCAAATCCTGATGCACCGGGGCACAATGTAATTGTATGCAGCGCAGAAGCAGGGGGTGTGTCCATGCATATGAGGCACATCCTGATATTCAGCCTGGGATGTGCGGTGCAGATGCCGGTGCACCCCTGCTCTGCGTCGCAGTCGGGGGCTCAAAGTTGAGCCCGTGCAGAGTAGGAACAAATTCTGTCCACCCACCCACAGGTGGGCTGCTGTAATGCAGGGTGCAACACAGCAGCCCACCCGTGGGTAGCCACCCGCCTGCCCAGAACACCATCTACAAGCACGCACAACCCTGGTGGTCTAGTGGAACCCCCCTGGCCCGTTGCCGTGATTGTGGTATATGTATGTACAGTAATCCCTGGTAGTCTAGTGGCCCCCCCGTCCCCGATACCCTGATGAAATCAATACATGATCAGCCCTGGTGGTCTAGTGGTGCCCCCTCCCACCCGATTCCCCGATATATGTACAAATGAATGTTCCTGGTAGCTAGTGGACCCCCACGCCTGTTGCCGTGGTCACGGTGATCCACCATAAAAGATATGCCCTGGTGATCAGTGGCACCCCCACTCCTCCACCAACACGACCTTTGCCCACCCGCCCCCATCAACAGTGGGCAGCTGCAATCCATCTGCATGCCACCCAGCCACCCGCCGAATGACAGCTAGCAGTATGGGCTGTAAGTCCATTGGTCCCAGTGTGACCAATGGAGTTCAGGGCATACTGTACTGAGATAGTTCCAAATATGTGAATGACCTCATTCACATATTTGAGATTAGTCTAGGCATAGTATGCCCTGCAAGCCCATTGGTCCACACTGGGGACCCATGGGCTTACAGCCCATACTGTACCTGTCATTCGGTGGGTGGACGAGCAGTATGCAGGCAGGTTGCAGCTGTCCACCGATGAATGGGGGAGCGGTGGGCAAGGGGTTTTGGTGTGGGTGGGAGGGTGGCGGGTGCCACTGGATCACCAGGGCATATCTTTACGGTGGATCACCATGATTGCAGCAACGGGTGGGGGGAAGGTCTGCTAGCCACCAGGAACATTCAGTTTCACATATATCGGGGAATCCAGTAGGTGGGGGGGACCACTAGACCACCAGGGTTGGTCTTTCATTACATATATCAGGGACCCACGGACTGGGGGGCCACTAGACCACCAGGGATTGTGTGGTTTACAGTTACGCGATTATGACTACGGGGTGGGGGATGCCCCGGGATCCCCACTGCATACGTCATGCTGTGCAGGGCGGCATGTGCAAGTCGCCAGGCTGCGCTGTGCAAGGCATGCAAATGGGGCCATAATGACATGCAAATGGCCCTATTTGCACCTTGTATATATTATGGCCGCATTTGCATGCCCCCTGCTGAATATTGCGGGTGATGCACCTAGCGCAACTGCACTTGTGCTGACGCATCCCCGTGCTCCCTATCCATGGCTTGCACCGGCACAGTGCCACTGTGCCATGTGCACTATGTGTGCTGACCTTGCCATATTCAATGGTGCTGTGCCATGGTGCTGAATATCACCTGGTCCTGGCACATTTCAGTTGTGCTGCACCCAGGTTTGTGCCACTGCCTGGCGCAGTCTGAATATCCTGGCCTATGTGTAAAAATACTGCAGAATTCTTTATTAAATAAATCCGCCATGGTTTTGGAGTTGTGAATGAGCAGATTATTTTCAAGTAAGGGACCAACTTGACATACAGGTTTTTTCAAAGAATTAATGTATGAATAAAAATGTTTACCGTCATTTTTTTTTAGCATTACTGGCCAAATTATATTCCCATAGATTTTGTGTTTTTAATCTTGGATTTACATTTTGTTTGAATTATTCAATAAGAATCCCAATTTGACATAGTTTTGTTTTTAAGCTAGATGTTATGTTTTTTGCCTTTTAACCTAATAAGTTTTTTTATGGAGTGGTTCATCCATTTGGGTGCCTGCTTGTGATTTGAGGTTTTTTGTTTTGATGGGATGAGTGAATCTCTCAAATAGGAAATGATATGTTTAAAACTGGCCCAACTTTGTTCTGGGGTTAAATTTGATAATGAAGTGTCCCAATTGATTTTACTTATAGCATTTTTTATTGCAGTTAGATCAGCTCTGTCATATGAATATATGATAGTGAAGTTGGAATTATATACAATGGCCCAGATATTCAAAAGGGTTGCGCATGGCGCAACAGTGTTGCGCCATGTGCAACCCACTAATGCACCCTGGCGCGATATTCAAAAGGGAAAATTGCACCGCTAAATCCGATGTGCCAGAGCACATCAGTAATGTATGCAGGCACAGGTGGGGGGGGGGCGCGTGCCCATACATAACCTGCACAGCCCGATATTCAGCCTGGGATGTGCAGAGCCATGCATGCGCAACCCCTACTTGTGCCAGCACAAAGTTAAGCCAAAAAAGGAACAAATGATGGCCACCCACAGGTGAGCTGCCACATTGCAGGGCGCAACACGGCAGCTGCCACCTGTGGGTGGCCACCCGAGTTCCAGCTACACTTGGCGGCACCCCCCCATGCCAGATTGCGGGCATTCGTAAAGACAAAACCCCGTCCTATATCCCTGGTTGTCCAGTGGACTGCTATGTGCCCGATCGTGGGCATCTGTATCTAGTAAACCCCATCCTATATCCCTGGTGGTCCAGTGGACCGATCTCCGCCCGATCACAGGCATCTGTTTTAAGAAAGAGAATACCCCCCCATCTTATATCCCTGGTGGTCCAGTGGAACGATTTCTGCCCGATCACGGGCATCTGTTTTAAGAAAGAGAACCCCCCCGCCAATATCCCTGGTGGTCCAGTGGACTGCACTCTGCCCAATCGCGGGCACCAGTACAGCGGAAAACGTCCTATTACCCTGGTGATCTAGGGTACCCCTCCCCACCCGCCCACTGAGCCCCACCACCCCGCTCCCCGGGTAAGCCGGGCGGTGGCACCCCACCCACCTGCCGCCTGCCGCCCCTGCCGCATGCCGACTGACACTAGAGCTGCACGCCATTGGTTCACAGCGTGAGCCAATGGGGCAGCAGTTATACGTATACATATTCCAGATATGTGAATGATTTCATCTACATATCTGGAATGTGTAGTATGAGAGGAGTTGTATGCCCATTGGCATCACGCAGAACCAATGGGCGCATGCAGTCCCACCGAGGTGTCAGTCGGTGGGCGACGGGCGGCAGGCGTGGTGGTGCTGCTGCCCGCCGCTGACTGGGGGAGGGACGGTGGGGCCCAGTGGGCGGTGGGAGGGGGCTATACCACCAGGGTAATAGGACGCTTTCTGTTGTACTGATGCCCGCGATCGGGCAGAGTGCGGTCCACTGGACCACCAGAGATGTTGACCGGGGGGGGGTTATCTTTCTTAAAACAGATGCCCACGATAGGGCGGAAATCAGTCCACTGGACCACCAGGGATATAGGACAGGGGTCTTTTATTATTAATACAGATGCCCGCGATCGGGCACATAGCAGTCCACTGGACCACCAGGGTTATAGGACTTTTTTTATCTTTACAGATGCCTGCGATCGGGCTGCAGGGGCGTCGGTCCCCAACAGCTGCTGCCTGGCAGGGCGCCAGGCCAAATCGTCGGGGATCAGCGCACCTGCATGTAAATGGGATGCAAATGGGGCCATAATGACATGCAAATGGCCCCATGTGCGCCTTGCATAAATTATGGCCCCATTTGCATGTCACCTTTTGAATATCACAGGTGCTGTGAATGTCGCAATGGCACTTGCACTAGCGAATCTCCATGCTCCACTCTGGCCACTTGTGCTGGCGCAGTGCACAGTGAGGGTGGCCAGGGTGCGATATTCAAAGCTGCTGAGCCATAGCGCAGCTCCATTGAATATCGCCCAGGCCACACCCCTGCGCAGCCAAGTTGAGCTGCGCCCAGGCTTGCGCCACAGCCTGGCGCAGTTTAAATATCCAGGCCACAATCTTTAAGAATGGTGAATGCAATGGTGTTGTGATCGCAGTTACCGATCGGGTCACTGTTTTTAACGTTATTAATAACCAGATCATCATGACAGATAACAATGTCCAAGAATTGAGAGAAAGATGTATGTGTAATGGGTAAACTGATTAAGATATGGTTTGGGAGTTATAGGTAGAAAAATTAATGTTATTTAAGCAATAATGCATGACAGGGTGTGGGTTGTGCTGGGATAACCTCAGGCCTAGGTGGTTGGGTCCAATATCCCAGAAGTGAGGTTATCCTAGCACAACCCACACCCTGGAGTGCATTATTGCTATTATACAATGGCTTATTGTTACATGAAATAAAAAAACATTTAGAAAATGTTTTTAGTAGATTTTTAGTATGGCAATATATCTCTGTTTCTTAAGAGTAGGTCCAAACAATCATCCAACAAATCAATACAGTGACGTTGTGCTGGGATAACTTCACTGTGCCAGGGACACGCTGACCAATCAGAGTCCAGGAAATGTTCTTGCCATTGTATAATATCTATTTGTCTATGTCTAAGAGTACCACTGTACTTATTTTAAATATTGTAATGATTGATAATAACGTACATTGTGCACACACATGGTGTTTTTTAAATCACTTGAAACTTGTTTGTCAGGACCATCTTGAAAATAGGCCTCCGGTCTAAAGACGTGCAAGTAACATCTGTCTCCTGGATAAAAATAAATCTTTTTACTACTAATAGCCTCTCTGACCAGAAGATGGGGAGTGGCTCATGTACCACAAGAGGGAAAGGGGAAATTGTTTAACCAGGAAAGGCACACTAAGTCAGATCTTGTTTCCAAGTGTGACCTGGGAGTACAAGGAAGTTAAGTGACTTGCTCAGGGTGACACAGTATACAAGTGGGGGCTGATGGGATTCAAACCCAGATCTACAGGTGTGTAGCTCAGTGCCCTTAACCACTACACTATACTGTCTCCAGAAACAAGAAAGTTGTACATGTCACAGAATGCGTTTTCATTAAAGAACATAATCTCTCCCAAAATGTGTGGTTTCTGACAAGAATGTTTGCAATTAAGGAAACCAGGCTGTCCCCAGCAGAGTTTAAAATTTTCTGACAAATGTGTTTTCAATATGGGCACCAGCTACCCCCAAAAGTGTTTCTGCCTGTGTGAAAAAATATGTTTTGTGAACCCAAAGTGTACAAATCCTTTGAGGACATGCTCTCTCCTGGCTCTGATTCCAGGAGAGGGATGGACAAAGAGATGTTTGCTTCATCCCTAATTCAGGGACCTTCTTGAACTTTGTGTATGGTGCAATGGACTTTGTACCTTCTGCACCTGCAGCCCCCAGTGTGAAAAATGTTATTGTTTTTCTATCCTGTGTATAGAATAAATGACCTACTCGACCCTAGCTAATGGGAAGGACATTCCTTTGTGATTACTATGTTTTACTGGTGCCTCACCATGATTGCCCAGTTCCCCAGTGTCATGGCCAGCTCCAATTCCTGGGTTAAATAGAAATGTTTTTTGTAACACCCCTCTCAAATAGCTGGGGGGAGGGGCAGGTGTCAGCAGCAAGGCAGGTTGATGCTGTAAGAAACCAGGTTACATTTTGAAATCCTGCTTAAGCTTTGAATGTATATTAAAAAAAAAAAACAGTGTTGGATACATCAAAAACATGCTGGCTTAAGAGAGGATATCAAACTCTCTTCATTTGTTGTACTTGACCTTTATTGACCTGATTCATCAGGTCAGAAGTCAAGTACAACTCATTAAGTTAGTTCTGATATGTTCTATCAAGTCAGCAGGTATCATGTTATACTTCTGTCTGTCTGACTGTCTGCCTGCCTGTCTATCTAGCTATCTATCTATCTATCACCGGATTCCAAGAGGGCTGGAAGTCAATTTCTGTTGCCATGGAAACACAGCAGCAGACTTCTGCTGAGAGAGGCTGGGATTGGCGTACCCAAGGGTTCCCCTGCAGGCTGTTCTTGTCATTGCCTGCTGTTTGATCAGTGCTGACTGCCTGGGATCACACTGTGTATGGTCCTTTTCTCACCAGGCAGGAACTGCCCAGCTTATAATACAAAGTCTGCAACCCCTCCTCCCTCCCTCACCTCCCACCCACGAACTGCCAAGCAAACCTGCTAAAGCTCAGATACAGGAGCTCTGACTCTATTGGATTCTAACTCTTCTCTGCGGTACCACGTAGCTGATCACGGGACAAGGTGGGATTGCCCAGCTTACAGACTCCACTTATATTTAAAGCTGTACTGCTGATCCCTGCTGATTGAGCTTGATGTGAAGAAATTGATTGCTTTTGTTTCCATGCTTTGCCTACTGCCTCAGCCTGGGAACATGACAGGAAAGCATTTTGATTAGACTGACGTCCACTGTGGATAAAGAATAATGACAGTCAAGGTATAATGACGGTCAGCTGCACTTGCACACAAGGTGAAAGCAGGCTCTTAAAGGGACAGTTCTGTTTCACATCACCCACCTCTGTTCCTTTGAATAAGTAAGCGCTGCTTTTACAGACAGGACTTGCAGCTGTTGGTGGGGCTGGGGAGAACGTAGAACCCAGATGTGTGACAGTCCAAAGTCTGATGGTCTCAGAGCCATCAAATCTTTTGGAGTATGTATGTGGGAAACATTAGTGCAGTGTCAGTGGCTCAGTAGGTAGCACACTCGCCTCTGAGGCTGGGAGATCAGAGGGCTGTGGGTTTAGTTCCCACATCTGGCACTTTGGTTAATATCCCAGTACTGACACTGTAGTGCAGCATGAGAGGGGTACTGCACTTCTGAGGTGCTGTCTCTCGGATGAGATGTTAAACTGAGGTCCCATCTGCCTGGATTGGTGGTAGTTCAGGTGGATGTTAAAGATCCCATGACACTTCTTGAAAAAAGAGTAGGGGAATTTTCCCGTGTCCTGGCCAGATTTCCCTCATTCACTAAAAATATCAACAACTTAATCTGGTTCAAGGTCAGTTGGCATTCATCTGTATCCCTGGGTTGTGCTTGAAAATAGGCAGGATTTGTCTAGTGCACTTACCTGGTCAACAACTAAAACTATCCTTGTTCTTGGAACTCGCCTCTGCCCCATGCAGTTATTGATTTATTTGGGAGTGTGCTGTAGTGGTAACAGGTGAGGACACCTAGGCATGAATCCCATCAGAACTACTTATTCACTGTATGCCCTTGATCAAGCCACATGACCTCCCTATTCCTCAGTCCTTCTATCTGTAAAAATACGGAGAAGCAGATCCTCACTGAAAATCACATACTGCATCTCAGTCTAACTGTCCTGAGTAAATATATTGCAAATGCAACCCCCTGGCCACTTTTTAACTAGTTAGCATAACCCTCATTAAAATCTGGAACACTGGTATTCACATACTGGCATACCATTTACTTTACAAAAGGTTGGTACCACCCTTGGCATTAGTATGTATACCTGGCTCGTTTTCTAGAGGAAGAAAGGGGTGGGGGTACAAGAACAAAACAACATGAACCTTGTGTAAAAATCACAACCCAGGTCCTGGGTGGAGGCTGCTAGGCATATTCTAGATCTAACCTGCTGAGGGGGCCCCAGTAAATCCACACAACCAGAAACAATAATCAGAATGTCCAGAACAGTAACTGGGATTGTGCAGTATGGCTTTATTCAACAGATGGAAATTTAAAGCAGAAGTGGACCCCAAGGGTCGGTCTAGGCAGGAGAGGTACATTTCACAAACTCTCCTTGCATGCAGTACAGTTCATGAACACACAAAAGAACATCTTCTTCCCATTTCCCAATAGTGCATTTAGTGAACACATGGCCACGTGCCTGAATATTTTCCTCCCAAGAGTGCCATTTAGTGAAAGTCAGCCACACACTCAGAACTCTTCTACGAACATAGGTGCAATTATGTGAAACTCAGCCACACACCTAAACCTGCAGCTTGGCCCTTGCTCAGGTATAACTGCTGCCCTTTTTGAACCAGGAAGCCCTACCTTGTAGGCTTTCAGATGGCGTTCCTCCCACCCTTCACCCCAAGTGACAGTCTCTGCCATTCTTCAGGGTTACACCACAGAAACCCCTATTTCCCACTGAAATGCTAGAGGTCCCACACTTCCCATATCCGTCACTCACTGGAGTGACCAAAGAATAAACTGCACTCTCCTGGGTAAACAGTTTAACAGAACATTCACTCTCCTGGGTGAACTAGGGGCACTGACAGGTGCAATCAAGCCTAATCTACGGGCACACAAACCCCAGACCACGATTCCCCTAAAATATGTGGAGATCTGGGGGCCGATTCCAGGATGAATGTTGCAACTCATAGGCATATGCAAGTTGCAACATTCGCTGTTTCGCCAAGGACCCTGCACTGTATTCTAAGAGTGGCAGGGTCCCAGCATTTATGATGTGTGACTTGTGACATGCGTAGGCTAACACCACTGGCATGGCATAATATCCCTATATGTCACAAGTTGCAGCCCACTGCAGACTGCCCCCCTGGAGCCCCCTGCACCGGAACACCACAGCACGCACCAGGGGGCATGGGGGGTTGAACAGGTGGCACAGGAGTCCATGGGGGCATAGTGGAGAACAGACCCCTTGGGGTCCCTGACATTCAGGGGGTGGGGGGGCATGGTTCTGTTCATGGGGGCATTGGCAGCACAGCAGGACCTTTGCTGTGGCGCTGCAGAGTGGGCATCCATTGGAAGGCACTGACAGATGCCCCTTAGAGCATCTCTGAGATGCTCTAAGTTAGCTCTGCCAGTGTGGCTCCTGGAATTGTGGTAATGGGTTATGGCAGCCGCCCTTCTGGAATAGGGCACAGTTGCTGCCATAACCCACCCTTGCTCCTTGTCATTGCAGGTTGCGGCATAGTGGGTGGCATACCCCATGGTTGGTGTAGCCTGCAGACGACATGGCACAAGGTGCCTCTTGGAATAGGGAATGGCGTAACGCATGGTACAGGTCGTGGGTTACACCATTTGGTGTGGTGTAACTTGGCTTGTGCCGGTGTACGCATCTTAGAATCGGGCCCCTTGTCTCTCCTAGAACAGTACTCACAACTGGTTGCCCCCTCCACTGGGTATGGAACAACAAAAAGGCATTTCTCCTGGGTAGCAGTCAAACAGTCTCTCAATGATTCCTTTCCAAGGCAGCTGAAACACACACAGAACCTTCAGGGGATTGCCCCTTGAGTCCACTGAGAACAAGCAGTTCCTTCCACTTCATTGGGAGTAGAAATCAGGAAATCCTGCTGTAGAACCAGACCCTCCAACAGTACCAATTTTGCTGGTACAATACTGGCTTTTCTTATAGTGGCACCAGATCCTGAGGAGTTCTCAGTTTGTACTGAATTTTACGGTTGCCGGAAATTACTTTAATTCGTGTACTATATTTTTCCCAGTTCTCTGTTCTGAATCGTTAGTGCATTGCCGTGATGGGTGTCCATCTGTCCCCATGGTAACCACCATGGACATGCACCAGCTCACCTGTGAACCCTGGAAGTAGCTGCTGCAGCCTTATGTTTCCCATGCACACTACTCTGGTGGGAGTGTTTGAATGCAGTCACAGTCGGGTGAACCAAGCAACAACAGGTCGTGTCAATGTCTGTCGCATCTGGGATGACTGCATCCCCGAGGTGTATTTATTCTATTGCAGGTCTGAGTCAAAAAGGTGCTGTTTCTGTTTATTAGATGTATTTTCATTATGTGCTTGAATTAATTGAATGTGCTGCAAGAGTCCATGCAGTGGCTTGACAGATTGCAAGTGCTGTCAGGGCTGTTGTGCTCAGCTTGCATTGTGCTGCATGACTGCAAATGAAACCGATTATTACTTTTTGCTATTTTATGTTTGCAGTTTTGTTTTTTTTTTTGCACCTCCCATACTCCCCAAGCAGCCACTCCATCGGGTCACTTAGGTACACATTGCCGGCATTTTGACCCTGCTGCTAACCACCAGACCACATTACAGCCCCCCAGGTAACTCAACATTTCTCTTTGTCGGACGGGTCCCCCCCTCCAAGGGGAAAGTTGCCTGTGGGGACGGCCAGTGCAACTTACTTTGTCCAGGGTGCTGCTGGGGTTGGTCCAGGCTGTCTGGGGCTTCATGGTGGCAGGGGACCAGCAACCATCATCCGGCCTGTCAGGGAGCCTTTTTCCTGGTTTTTCTTTCTGGGAGCTCGACATGTCAGGACATCAAGGCATGAGCCGACGTCCGTCACACTTCCTTACACAGCAGGACCCGACATGCTGCCATGTCTCTGGCCTCTGCCAGAGGTAAGCAAACACCAGGCTGTGTACCCCCCCTCCCCCCAGGGAGATGGCGAGGCATTGTGGGATGCTTGAGCCATCTCCCCCTCCAGCCGGCCCTCCAACACCCATGTACGTTCCTGAACCCAGGTCGTCGGCATTGCATGCAGAAATGCAACCGCTGAGCTGGTGGGCCAGCGTTTGCAGTTTTTAAACTGCATGATAAATAAATAGAGGGTCACTGGCATCAAGAAATCGCTTGGTTGTGGGAAAACAGTAAATAGTGATTTTAGGCTTGCTGCTTTGTGTAATGAGGCGTTTGTGAAAGTTTGAAAGGAGGGCAGACTGTGATCCTGGTTCCCCACCCCCCCCCATCAGTGGTGTACTCGTACCTATTTTCATCTGTCAGATGTTGAAGAGTCTGTAGGACTGGTATCCACCACTTCACTGGAAGCTGGAAATGACACTCCACTAGGGTGAGAAATGCTAGGCCCTCACTGCAGAGCCCAGCTGGCAGTCCTTCTGCCACTCTCACCTCCTCACTGAACAACTGACTACTACAGACTGCACATTCTAAGCTCCCAAGAGCAGCTGTCCACACAATGTGGCTTATGCTGCTGTGAGAGTTCTGAATGACCTAATCATTCTTCCCTCAGGCAAGCTGAGTAAACAATGATGTAATTGTGTAAGAAGCCCCTAATGAGCTCCCTACCAGCTGCCTGCTACCTTCCTAACAATAATACTGATAGGATTCTAGTAACCCCAGGGGACTGGGTGGTTTCACAAACAAGAAAAAAAATGTATATTGCTGCCTCCAGAGCCTTAGTTAAGATTACCGGAGAATTTATAGTTTATTCTGTGGGCATCCATACCACAAAGGGTTAACTCCTGGCTCCTTTGGAGTTACTGAACCAGCAGGACTGTGTCAGTGTTCCAAAGGAGAGTGGCCAACTGCTGATGATACAGAACTAAACCAGACTGCATCATTCTGGAGGGCGCTGCATGCCTGGCAAGGAGTGCCAGTGCTCCCTCCTGTGAAGTACTTTCCCAGAGAGTGAGACCAACTTTAATTTGATGGGAAGCTGTGGCGGCTGCCGTTGACAGATGCCCAAGTGAGGGCTGACTTCCTAAACAGAGGAGAAAGAGGAAGCTGAGGAGGAAATTTGCTCCATAAGAGAGAAAGAGAAAAACTGTGAGAATGGACTGTCAATATGATATGAAACATATTAAATTCCAGAACTGGCAGACTTTTTAGACCCAGCGATGCTCCCCCTCTCTGTATCAGGCAGAAGGGTTGTCAGGAATGTTACTTTGAGAATGAAATTGGCCAGAGACTGTCTACCCATGATGTCAGTTCTTGACAGAGGGTGGGAGGTAGCACCTGTGACAGCCTCGGACCCCCAAGGGGTGCTTGCCTCTTCATGCCCTTTTGAATTGGAACTCCACCTGGATTACCAGTAGTGGGAACTCAGCCTGTGAAGGAAGATAATTTGGTAATGAACCCTCTGCCCACAGGGGTCAGATCTTGGGAGAGGGTGGGAGACAGCACCTGTGGCACCCTTGGACTCCTGGGGGGATGCCTGTCTGCCCATCCCACTGTAAATTTTGGTGTAGATCCAGTTCCCTGAGTGGGTGCAGGGTTTGTGGTGTGGTAATGTAGGCCTATGTGTGCACCTGCTATTTACCAGGTGCAGAGGAGCAGGTAGCGAGTGCCTGGTACTGGGTCTAGGGGAGGTAGGCAGGCATCTCCCGGGGCAGCACTGCAACGTGATATGCCCCCTGCCATGCCCAGGTTGTTGGCACACTTTGAGGGACTGGACTGAGGTAACAATTGGCTGTTAAAAATGTAAAGGACCTGTCTATGGGCTGAGCTTTCATGAGCATATTAGTGCCAGTAACCAGCCCAGTCAGAGGGCCCCTTTTATGGGCAAGAAGACAGACTGATGCCTCTGGTGTAGTAATGTAAGAAAAAGAGAATGTGTGCCCCACTGGGTTGCTTGCAGCCCCAAATTAATTTTGGATTGCTGAGAACTGTGTACCAAGGATTAAAAGTGGGTCAAAAGTATTAAAAACTGCCACCCTCTGAGTAAACTGATATACCTATTGGAGACAAATGAACTGACATGAGTACCTGGGAAGGACTTTTAAGATTATAACAGAGACTGCTAGAACAGTTCATGGAGAAAGATGCTCATGAGCTTTCAGATAAAACAAGCATTTGTCAATGCCGAATGTTTGCTTGCTGGCATTGGCATTGGTAGTGTAGAAGTTACAGAGCTGCATAATAGGAATGGCAGTGAAGTACTGAACTGAAGCCAACCCCACCACCACCCTGCAGAGACTGACAGGCATTGGGGTGTGTCTTTGGGTCATCAGGCATAATGGCCACGCCATTTTACCACACCGTACCCTGCAGACACTGACAAGTGTCACGGTGTGCCTTGGGGTCTTTGGCCCTTAAGCTCACCCCATTCCATCAGGAAATATGGTGAGATGGGTCCTGTATAGGAGAATGGGGTGAACTTTGGGGCCGAAGAGTCCAAAGCACACCTTGATACCTCTCACTGGCTGCAGGGTGTGGAATGGTATGAGCATTACAGGTGAGAATCCCAAGTCACACCCCTGATGCCTGTCAATCTCTACAGGGTGGGGCATCATGGTCAGAAACCCTAACGCCTCAAGTTTTCATTGGCATTTTCACTCCAAATTTTCAACATGTATTTTTTGTGACCCCCACCTTATGAACAGTGGCAATATCAGTTTGTTATCCGAAAGCTGATTTTGCACAGCGACTATGCCATTTGGCACCACAGGTGCGGAATTACATTTCGAACAAGATGTAAAAAATGACAGCTGTACTGTTCATGGTGAGGTGCAAAAAATGGCAATGTTGAAAATCTGCAGTGAAAATATTAAAACAACTGAAGTCACGAGCTTGTGTAGAAAATGCGCAACGCACACCCGTAATGCAATTTGTTTGGTGATTTTTTACAGCAGATTGTCAACACAGGGATTTTGAAACCTCCACTCATGAACAGTGTCACTGTGATTTTCTTAATCTGTCCCGAACAGTGATTTCCCACAGCGACCACGCATTTCTGCACTGGAAGTAGGAAAACACATTTTGGCCATAGTGTGAAAAATGACAGCTGTACTGTTCATAAGGAAGTGTGGAAAAATGCCAGTGGTGAAAATCTGGACTGAAAATATTAGAAATCCATGAACTTACGAGGGTGCATGGAAACTGCGCAATGGTCGCTCATAACACAGTCATTTTATTGACTTTTTTCACCAGATTTTTAACATAGCCATTGTAACACCTCTGCTCCTGAACAGTGTCACTGTGATTTTCTTAATCTGTCCCAAACATTGATTTTGCACACCGACTGTGCCATTGTGTCGCTACATGGGCGAGGAAACAAGTTTCGGGCAGATGTGAAAAATGACATCTGTACTGCTCATAAGGAGGTGTGGTAAAATGGCAGTGTTGAAAATCTGGAGTGAAAATATTGGAAATTCACAAACTTACCAGCATGCATAGGAACAGCGCAATGCATGCACGTAAAACAGTCATTTTTGGTAATTTTTTCACCAAATTTTTAACATAGCAATTTTAACACCTCTGCTCATGAACAGTGTCACTGTGAGTTTCTTAATCTGTCCTGAACATTGATTTTGCACACTGACTGCGCAATTGTGCACTACATGCCCGGAAGCACATTTAGGGCTAGATGTGAGAAATGACAGCTGTACTGCTCATAAGGAGGTGTGGTAAAATGGCAATGTTGAAAATCTGGAGTGAACATATTGAAAATTTGCGAACTTAGGAGTGTGCATAGGAACAGCGAAACGCATGCTTGTAAAACAGTCATTTTTGGGAATTTTTTCACCAACTTTTCAACAGGATTTTTGGGGGCCTACCTCATGAACTGTGACACTGTCATTTTGTAAATTGGTCCTGAAAGATGGTTCCGTGCAGTGACGGCAAAATCACCTTTCAGGCCCGATTAACAAAATGACAGTGACAAAATTCATGATGTGGGGTCCCCAAAACCCATGTTGAAAAGTTGGTGAAAAAATTCCCCCAAATGCCTGGGATATGCATCAAAGTTGAAAAAACCCTATTTATCCCATTATACAGCTTATCGGCATTTCCTCAGTTCGCGGTGGGCTTTGAAGAGTGCAGACGTGTTCCCGGTCAACTGAAGATTGTCGCGCCGGACTCTGGAGGTAAGCATGGGGTGAGGTGGGCATGTGGGGAGGCAGGGTGCACAGAGGGTGTTGGCGGGTGGGGGGAAGGGTGTCAGGACAGTCAGCGATGGAAGGTTTTTTCTTTCAGGTTTTTTTTTTCCCTTAGACGACGCGGGACTTGTGCCACGCTGGGTGGGCTCCAGCGTGGCAGCTGAAAAGGCTATTTGAGGCAGTGGAGCCAACGGGGTTGGGCACCCCTGTTGGACATAGGACTGTTGCCACGCTGGGGTGGGCTCCCAGCGTGGCACCAGAAACTCTGTTGGGGGAGTGCAGCAGAGCTGGAAGGGGATTGGCACCTTTGGCCATACAGTGTATGCGTGAGGGGGAGCATGAGCACACAATATGCATGCATGTGTGTGTGTGTGTGGAGTAGCACATGAGCACGCCGATATCTTAATTGCTGCTCACTAAGCATAGCTCTCCCTTTGAACTGTACAGCACTGCATTTTCAACTGCTGTCATAGACAGCTGCAGCATTAATTGGCAAACTGTGGCCGAGCCTGCAAACACACTGACTGAATTGGAAGACAGAGTGCCACACCTCCGAAAACTCGGATGATGGCACTATGTTTCTTGCCCATGCGTGCAAGCAAACATAAAAAGTTGTCGATCTGGATGAGTTTAATGAGACCAGGGTCTCCAATCTAGAACGTCCCAAAAAGTAACTCTTCCCCAGTTCCCCTTTAAAATCTGAATTCACAGTACTTTCACTGTGAAAGCAGGGCAGCAACTTTTCCATGTGGGAAAGAGGAATTCTGGGGTAATAAAAATTGTAGTGATAAAGAAATAATATTGTGATCTACTGGGAACTGAGCCCAGCACCCTGGACTTTGATCCTAGTGTCCCAGCACTGAGCGGTGGGTAATATTGCACCAAAAACATCTGTCATCTCGAGGGGAAATAAAAGGGAGCAAGCCGGGAGGTGACTGTCAGATGTCCCGACTCTCATAATGTGGGACAGGTGAGAGGCACGATACTGGGATTCCATAGTTCCTGTTGCCCACCCCGTCCGAAGGTGTGCAAGTGCAGGTGTTACGTAGTGTTCAGGGGACAGAGTGAGCTGGCGTTGTTCATCCCCCATGTGCGCGCTTCCCCTGTCTCTCACTGCCCCAGCTGCTGCATTGAGCCACGCACCATGTGTCTGCCGATCGCAGCTGCAGGACATTTGACAGCAACCTCGGTCAGCTGTTCCCCCTTTATGCCGGCCATCGAGCAAGCAAAACACAGAGTAGAAGGATGCTGCGGCCAGGTCATAGTATTTTCCACCTCTGATTTCATTTTTGTCCCCCTTCCCCAGTGACAATGGAAAGACTTTCAGCAGAAATTTCTGGTGTCCCTCCTCTTTTTGCCCGCAGATCATTGTTGTGTAGGAGGGCAGGGATGGACCTGAGTCTTTGGAACCCTGCTAGAAAATACTTTCATTAACAGCTGTGTTTTTATGTTTGCTTGCACGCATGTGCAAGAAACATAGTGTCATCATCCGAGATTTCGGAGGTGTGTCACCCCCTCTTCCAATTCAGTCAGTGTGTTGGCAGGCGCGGCCCCTGTAAGCCAATGCATGCTGGAGCTGTCTATGACAAGCTCCAAAATGCAGTGGCATACAGTTGAAAGGGGGAGCTACGCTTCAGTGAGCAGCGATAAGATATTGCCTGCCTGCGCATCCCTCTACACACACACACACACACACACACACACACACACACACACATACATACTGCGGTGCTGCCCCCCCTTCCATTATAGCCAACAGGGTGCCATCCCTCATCGGCTGTGCTGCTCCACCCCAAAGCCTTCCAAATGGCCTTCCCAAGTCGATGGTATAGCCGGCGGAGGTGCCCAATCCCCATTAGCTTCTGTCTCCCCCAATACTATAAGCAGCAGGGGTACCCAATTCCCTTGGCTTCACTCCCCAGTACAAAAGGCTGCCACTGAGAGCCCACCCCAGCGTGGCAACAATGCCATAGCCGACAGAATTGCCTAATCCCCGTCGGCTCCACCCCCCCAGCGTCCTTCTGCCACGCTGGGAGCCACTCCAGCGTGGCAAACGTCCCGTCGTCCTTTTTTTTTAAACCTGAAAAGCAAAACGGTCCCATGCAGTCTCCCAGCCCTACCTCCCACAACCGCACCCACCCACCGCACCCGCGCCCCCCCCACCCCATACTTACCGGAGTCCGCTCAACGGTCATCGGTGGACGGGACACGCCTGCACTCTTCAAAGGCGACCACAAACTGAGGAAATGCCGGTAAGCTGTATAATGGGCTAGGTAGGGTTTTTCAACTTTGTTGCATATCTCAGGCATTTTTTGGGACCCCTTCTCATGAATGCTGTCACTCTCATGGCGTTATTTGGGCCCGAAGGGTGATTTATGATCACTGCATGGTCACTGCGGTAAATCACCTTTGGGACTGATTAACAAAATGACACTGCCAGTGTTCATAAGGTGGGCTCTCAAAGCCTATTTTGAAAATTTGGTGGAAAATCCCAAAACGACTGTTTCACGAGCGTGCATTCGCAGTTCCTCATGCCTTTCGTAAGTTTCGTGAATTTCAATATTTTCCTCCAGATTTTCAACATTGCCATTTTACCACACCTTCTTATGAGTAGTACAGCTGTCATTTTCACATCTCACCCAAAATGTGTTTCCGACCATGTAGCACACAATGGCGCAGTTGGTGTGCGAAACCAATGTACGGGACAAATTAAGAAAACCACAGTGACACTGTTCATGAGCAGAGGTCTTAAAATGGCTATGTTGAAAATTTGATGAAAAAATTCCTAAAAATTACTGTTTTACGAGCGTGCGTTGCACAGTTCCTATGCACGCTAGTAAGTTTGCTAATTTTCAATATTTTCACTCCAGATTTTCAACAGTGCCATTTTACCACACCTTCTTATGAGTACTACAGCTGTCATTTTTCACATCTTGCCCAAAATGTGTTTCCGCCCATGTAGCGGGCAATGGCGCAGTCGATGTGCGAAATCAATGTATGGGACACATTAAGAAAATCACAGTGACACTGTTCATGAGCAAAGGTCTTAAGATGGCTATGTTGAAAATTTGGTGAAAAAATTCCTAAAAATTACTGTTTTACGAGCGTGCGTTGCACAGTTCCTACACATGCTCATAAGTTTGCGAATTTAATATTTTCACTCCAGATTTTCAACATTGCCATTTTATTACACTTCCTTATGAACAGCACAGCTGCCATTTTTCATATGTCGCCCAAAATGTGTTTTCGCACATGTAGCACACAATGGTGCAGTCGGTGTGCGAAAGCAATGTTTGGACAGATTAAGAAAATCACAGTTGCACTGTTCATGAGCAGAGGTCTTAAATGGCTATGTTGAAAATTTGGTGACAAAAGTCCATAAAATGACTGTGTTACGAGTGAGCATTGCGCAGTTTCCACGCACCCTCGTAAGTTCATGACTTTGTAATATTTTAAGTCCAGATTTTCACCAGTGGCATTTTTCCACACTTCCTTATTTTCAGTACAGCTGTCATTTTTCACAACATGGCCGAAGTGTGTTTTCACACTTTCAGCGCAGAGATGCGTGGTCGCTGTGGGAAATCATTGTTCGGGACAGATAAAGGAAACCACAGTGACACTGTTCATGATCGGAGGCACCAAAATGCCTGAGTTGACAATCTGCTGTAAAAAAAATCCCCAACCTAATTATATTACAGGTGTGCGTTGCACAGTTTCTATGTACGCTCGTGACTTCACCATTTTTTTAAATATTTTTACTGCAGATTTGCAACATTGTCATTTTTACACCTCCCCATGAACAGTACAGCTGTCATTTTTTACATCCTGTTCGGAATGTTTTTGCACCTGTGGTGCTAAATGCCGTAGTCACTGTGCATAAGCAGCTTTCGGCTAACAAACTGATATTCTCCCTGTTTATGAGGTGGGGTCACAAAAAAACCATGTTGGACATTTGGGAGTGAAAATACCAACGAATGCCTGAGGTATTAGGGTTTGCAACCATAACGCCCAACCCTGTAGAGAATGACAGGCATCAGGGGTGTGACTTGGGATTCTTGCCTGTAATGCTCATACCATTCCACACCCTGCAGCCAGTGAGAGGCATCGAGGTATGCCTTGGACTCTTCGGCCCCAATGTTCACCCCATTCTCCTATATCGCACCCATCTCACCATATTTCCTAATGGAATGGGGTGCACATAAGGGCCAAAGACCCCAAGGAACACCATGACACTTGTCAGTGTCTGCAGGGTGGGGTGTGGTGAAATGGCGTGGCCGTTATGCCTGACGACCCAAAGGCACACCCCAATGCCTGTCACTCTCTGCAGGGTGGTGGTGGGGTTGGCTTCAGTTCAATACTTCACTGCCATTCCTATTATGCAGCTCTGTAACTACACTACCACTGCCAATGCCAGCAAGCAAACATTCGGCATTGACAAATGCTTATTTATTCTTGCGGTACACGGCACAACAGCGAGATTAATATTACAGGACGAGTTATTTAATGTAATCAGTATTGTACTATCATGATGCCATTTCCAGCCCTCACTCACTCACTACTGGCCCCTAATCCGCTTCTTGGTTCCTCTGGGGATCACAAATATAGCCATCAATTTCGGAGAACAGGCGAGTAAAGCGTGCATTTTTTTTAATGCTGATTTTTGGCTCTTGACAGTTATATATACCATGCACACACACAAATGACACACTGCATCAGTGGAATGAAGGTTAGCATGGCAGTCAGGACACCTGAGCCTGGCGCTGTGTGTTAAGCCTCAACATGCATCATCAGAAAATATCCTGCAAAGATGTTTGTGATTTATTTAGTGGTGGTGGTGGGGTTTATGCTGTATATTTTGTTGAAACTGGTGGCATGATTTTCAGTGTGGTAGTAGTACTACAATATGCAATGCTGTGTTTTTCAGCTATGTTTTCATCTGACTGTGTTGTATGCACTTCATCGGGTTGGAAGACTGCCTTAACAGGATTTTCAGAGAATTAAGAAACGAGAAGAAGCACGCAGTTACTAGGAAAGGGGCGTGCTTTTTTTGAGGGGGGGAGCATGAGCATGCGATATGTTATCGCTGCTCACTGAAGTGGCTGTCTCCCATTCAACTGCAGGGCACTGTATTTTCAACTGCTGTCATAGACAGTTGCAGCATTCATTAGCGAACTGTGGCTGTGCCTGCAAACACACTGACTGAATTGGAAGACAGGGTGCCACATCTCCGAAAACTCGAATGATGGCACTATATTTGCTTGCACATGCTTGCAAGCAAACATAATAAAAATTATCTTGATTAGGATTTATATTCTGTGTGGACCTCTGTTTACTGTTTGGAGACTGTTTTGTTGCTACCTCCTTTAAATTGCAGCTGTGACTGGCCTGAAAACATCTGGGTGCTCCAAAGGTCATCCTAAGTCCCAGGAGGTAAAGTAAGTGCAAGTAATTGTTTATACATTTGTAACCCCTAGGTGGTGCTATCCCAAGGGCCACTATCCCTTCCTGCTTGGCTAGTATCAGGTTAAGGGCCTGAGTTCTGAAACGGGTGCCTCCAACTGGAGGCCAGGGTTGGTAGTGGTCAAACTAGCCTGGGCACAGCCCTCCGGGACACTGTAACCCCCCTCGTTCCCTGCTAGTGGCCAAAACAGTACACAATAATTACTTTCACAATACCCCTGACACACCTTGCAAGTACGCACACTGTTTGCACTTACCACCAGAGCTGGTCCCTCCAGTTCGACCCAGGGACCCCCTGTAAAACAAGGTTAGACAGAGCAAATAGTAACAGTACAGTACTTTGAGTACAAACTGGAACCAGTCAGGTTTGAATGCAGGAAAAGTTAGATCTGATTTATTCAGGGGATGTGAACAAGGGAGGGGCATAATCAAGTTGATTCGCTTAAATGCACTATCAATCACACAGCTGTGCATGCATTCAGAGTCCCTAAAACAGCTACACGCTCTGGGTACCCAGGTGGATGAAAGGGGGCTAGCCAGGACTGTTGCCCGGAGTAGGCCAGCGTTGCAGCTGGTTGGGGTCCTGTGATGGAAAAACAACACACACAGTACACACTATTTGTAATCCGGAGCCCGATGGCTCAGTTTGTGAAGAAAGAAAGCAACAAAGAACTCAGATGACACACTTAGATTAACTGTTGCTGCAGGGAGCTACCCTGATGGTTACTCATGATACCCAAGACTGGACATGGTAGGCGTGAATCGAGACAGCAGGTGGTTGATCTGGAGTACCAGGAGAAGCAGGGCCCACATGATTAGCCGAGGTGTTGTTCCTGTTCAAGCGTGGAGCAGGGGGCTAATCCCCAGGCAGGTCTGTCATCGATGTTTTTTTCTCTGTGCAGTGGGGTAGTCTGGCAGAGCCCTCGTGGTGAGGCCCAGCCACATGGAGATAATCGCGGATTCAGTCTGAATGAGCTGGATACAGCTTCCAGCAAGCAGAACACAGTTCACACAGTGGGGAACCAAATCATGATTCACTTTCAATGCACAGCACATTTATATGTAAGAACCTCTACAGTACCAGACAATCCTGCTCTGGTCACAATCGCACAACTCTCTGCATAAATCAGCAGTTCAGAGGTGACTGGAATTTCTGCCAGGCTGATTGCATTCAGCAAACTCTTCGGTCTCCCTCAGGTAGAAGCCTGTTTACAACACAATGGCTCTTTACTCGGATTTAGTCCAAAAATAACTCTTCGTTCCCTCTCGGGGCAGCAGGCAGACATGCAGGCCGAAACCCTAGCCTTTCCACATTTCTCCCACGCAAACTATGCTAAACGACTGCTCGACTGTCTCGAGCTGTTGCTTCTTTAGCTTTCCACTTAGATCTGACTCTCACAGCAGGCAGCCCGGGAATTTCCCTCTGATCCAAAAGGTTTGGTTGGCTGATTCTTCTGTCAGTCAAAGCAAGGGCTCCCCCTTCAGTTGAAAAAAGGCGTCAATAGCCCAAAACTACAATTCCTACAGATTTTGATTCTAAACGGCTCCTGTAGTTTGGCTCCATTTTAGGTCCCACCAGTACTGATTGGTCCAATTTGCAGTCCCGGGTCAAATGGTGGGGATAAACAAAACAGTCCTTGCTGCAAAGAAGGCAGGTTAGACAAATTACATTCTGATTATCACTCTAATAGGTTTTCAGCAAACAGTTACATCTTCTTCCAGATTAACCACCACTGCAAATCTAGGCAGCCCTTAAAGAGGCAGTAACAGGCACTTCTGGCAGTAACGTTTAACTGCTAAAATGCAGGACACCAGCCTGGTAGTGAGCATTTAGGCAAGCTCGAGGAAGACTTTTTGGGAACCCCCATTTGTAAGGGGGTTACACCCTTCCCTTCCTGGAGAAAACTTGGTGTCTGTGTCAAGTCTGTATCATCATGCATCAACTAACATAAACTTATTACCTTACTATACATTTTCACTACACTGCATAATACTATATCCATTCTGACAATACATGAAGCACATTTCACACAGGTAGCTTACACATTACTAGGCGGAATCATGTAATAACTTCTTGTACATTAAACAGAGCAAGAGGGAGCCCTTCCCTACCATCTAACTTCGGGCTAGACAGGGCAGGGGCACCATATCTAGAGGGCAGAACAATCAACCTGGAATTGGCACTTAGACTCAGTTTGGGTAGTGAGCTCTGAGAGACATAAACCCCTTTCTGGACCACATTGAGAGGCAAATTCACTGGCCTCTCAGGGGAATCATAACTGAAGCATACTGTACTACGGGCTTGACAGCTCAGCCAGCCCTTCTGGGGGGAACAATCACAGTCTGTGTACTCTCAGCACTGGTCCTGAGGCTTTCAACACTTGGGAAGAGTGCCTCTGCCTAGGCTCTGTTTCCACAACTCTGTGTTCATTTTGAAGGCTCTCTGACACTGAAGGGGGATTGTCATCACTCTCACAGCATTCTTCAGGTTCCAGCATGTCGCCAGAAAGACTCATACCATCAGCCTCTCCTTCAGGCAAATCATACGGTTCCACAATACACAGAGACTAAGCATCTTCAGACATGATACTTTGCACTTCACTCTCAGGGAGCATTGGCTCCAAGGATGAAGCTGGGGGGGTTAGGCAGTCCAGACGGCCCAGCTTCATCCCCATGATTAATCATGGGATTACCTTGAAACAGCTGACTCAGTTCATAAGAGGGATAATAGGCAGGGTCACATTCACTTTTGTCAGAAGTGGACTGACAGTCACTATCATTCTGGGCCCGCCGCGGAGAAAACCTTAAATCAGGGACTACTGGGGTAGGTTGACTCTGTCTCTTTCTTGCAGCACAAGTCACGAGTCCAGGGGGATCAATCTCTGAAGGTTCAGTCTTAATCATGACTTGGCCGATAGGTAGCAAGTGGTTACGGTGCGTGATCCTGATGGCTTTGGAGTTATTCTCTGGACGCACTTTGTACACAGGTAAATCATCCAACTTTCCTATTACTACATGGGGAAGATGGTGCCATTGATCAGCAATTTTATGTTTACCATGCAGTCCCAAATTTCACAACAACACACGGTCTCCAGGCTGAAGCTCTTGAGCCTTCACTTTTCTATCATGCCTCTCTTTGTTGGATAGATTTCTCTTGGCGGCCATTGTCTGGGCCAGTTGATAGGTATGGTTCAGTTGGGCTCCCCGTTTTTGTACATATTGCAAATAGTTTTCAGCTTGGACCCCATCTGGAGAAACCCCAAAACAGACATCATCAGGCAGCCAGGTCTCTCTCCCAAACATGAGGCGGTAGGGGGAGAACCCAGTAGCATCATTTTTCATGCAGTTGTATGTGTGTACCAAGGTGCAAATCTGCTGACTCCATTTATGCTTGTCTTTTGGGTGAAGGGTGCCTAGCATGTCTAGCAGGGTATGGTTAAAGCATTCTGGTTGAGGGTCCCCCTGTGTGTGATAGGGGGTGGTTCTTTGCGTTCGCACCCCCCATAGAGAGAGATATCTCTTTGATTAGCTGACTCTCAAAGTCTCTGCCTTGATGAGAATGAATCCGCTGGGGGGCACCATAATGGATGAAGACATTTTCCACTAACACCTTGGCCATGGTAGATGCCTTTGGATTTTTGGTGGGAAAAGCTTGGGCATATCGTGTGAAATGATCCATAACCACTAACACATTACCAATGTTTTGCTGATCAGCCTCTAAACTCAAGAAATTTATGCAGACTAGTTCCATTGGGGTGCTGGTAGTAATGTTGACCAGGGGGGCAGCTCTCTGAGGCAGGGCTTTTCTTTGCAGGCAGCAACTACAAGTCCTTACATGATGCTCAACATCGGACCCCATCTTGGGCCAGTAGAATTGAGATCGTACTAGATCAAGGGTTCAGTCGATTCCAAGGTGGCCCATATGATTGTGGAGGGACTTCAGTACTAAATCCTTGAAGGCCATGGGTAGGACCAATTGTTGCTTGTCTACTTGGCCACCCCAATCTACTGTCTCTCTATACAGTACAACAACTGATTAAGCAGCTTCAACCTGGGGCCTTCTTTAAACAATAAAGCAGTTCACAAGTCAGAGAAACACAACTTGAACACATCTTTCCCTGCACGAAGGGCATCAAGTGCTGGTTGAATCGTAGGATCTTGGGATTAAGCCCACTGAATGTTGTCATTGTCAAATTGAGGTAGTGCACTAATATCTAGAGCAGAGAAGTGACAGTACGCAGCTGGTACGCAGGTATCAGAAGGGCCCAAGCAATCTACTAAGCAGTCCACTGTGTCCGCAGACATCTGTTCATCTCTATCAAACTTTTGACACAATGCTCGGATGTCAGGTTCAGACAGCCTGACCCAGTCACTCTCGGAAGTGGGCCTTTGGGATAGGGCATCAGCATCAATATGATTCAGACCTGACCTGTATTCGACAGTATAATCATAGGTAGATAATGCAGAAAGCCACCTATGCCCTGTGGCATCTAACTTAGCTGGAGTCTGCACATAGGTCAATGGGTTATTGTCAGTCTTCACCAATATCTTTGCCCCATAGAAATATTCATGAAACTGGTCAACAATGGCCCATTTTAGAGCAAGGAACTCCAACTTATGTACAGTGTAGTTTCGCTCTGATGGGGTCAGACTGCTACTAGCAAAAGCCATGGGTCTCAAACCATCTTCATGGTCTTGATACAGCACAGCTCCCAAACCCTGTAGACTAGCGTCAGTATGCAGCACATAGGGCTTGGTGGGATCAGCATAGGTGAGGATATGGGCAGTGGTAAGCTGGTATATGATTTTGTGGAAGGCTGCTTCAAAGTCAGGCATCCAGTGGGGCCCAAAAAGTTCACCTGGGTGGAAATATGCTTTCTGTGGTCCTTGGGTGGACCTTTTTTGTATTTGCGATTGGTGGGAGGGTAACCCTGGGTAAGATTCAGGAGTGGGTGAGTCACCTTGGAATAGTCTTTTATGAACCTGCGGTAGTAGCCACAGAACCCCAGGAAGCATTGTAGTTCTTTCAGATTGTGGGGCAGGGGCCAGGTGGTCAGAGCTTCAACTTTATTGGGATCAGTCTCTATCCCCTCTGTAGATACTATGTGCCCCACATACTTCATGGAGGTTTGAAACAACTGTCACTTGTCAATGGACAGCCTGAGGCCGGAATCTTCCAGTCAGTCTAGTACTTTGAACAGTTGGCTCTCATGCTCCTCTAAGGAGCTCCCGAACACAATGACATCGTCCAAGTACACCAGGCATTCCAACAAATTCTTATCTCCTACCACACGTTCCATCAGTTGCTAAAAGGTGGTCACAGCACCCGATATCCCCTGTGGCATTCTCAGAAATTCATAGAACCCCAAGTAACAAATGAAGGCTGTCTTCTTACGGTCCTCTGGGGCCATCAGAATCTGGTAGTATCCACTGCGAAGATCCAACACCGAGAACCATTTGATCCCATTCAAACAGTCCAGAGCATCTTATATACGGGGCATGGTGTATTGATCGGGGATGGTCCGCCGGTTCAGGGTTCGATAATCCACGCACATTTTCATGGACCCGTTCTTCTTACGCAGAACCACAATGGGCGAAGCATATGGGCTCCTGGATTCTTGTATCACACCAGCCACAAGCATTTCCTGCAGGTGTCTTCTCACATCATCTGTGTCTGCTGGAGCCAGGCGTCGAGACCTCTCTTGAAATGGCCGTTCATCATGCAGGCATATGTGATGCTCGGCACCCTGGACAAATCCCATGTCCCATTCCTTCAATGAAAACACCTGGTCTCTCTAGGCAAGTTTCTTGCTGATTCTAGTCTTCAATTCAGTGGGCAATGGAGAGTCACCAAAGTCAAACAAGTCGGAAGTCACTCTATCTTTCTCACCAGGGAGCTTGTTGCTGGGCAACACTGCAGTGTCTGTGCAGTGTACCGTAGCTAGGGTGCAGCCTCTGTTCACTCGGATCTCCGATCTGACACATTGTGAATCTGGACCATCACTCAGTGTGTGTAGGCATGAGCACGAGCTGGCAAGAAGCTGGGCTTGACCAATAAATCCTTCTGGCAATTTTCCATTGCCTGGCATATCCAACATCAGTATTTTGTTCTTGACATCTTTCCGTAGGCGAACCTCTCCTTAAAGGGTACAGTGGGCGTTAGGTGCCAGCACTATTGAATTGGGATCCTTCTTCCGCACGACCCCTACCAGTTCATCCGGGTCCACTTCTGGATTCTGTTGCAAATCATAGGCCCTCTTGATCAAGGCTGGAATTCTTAGAGCCCTCCCAGTCCGGTGCCCCTGTTTTTCATAGCAGAGTTGTGCCAGTCTCCCAAACATATGAGCGTTGGTCCTAGTTAGCGGGGGGGACACACTAAGGCCAGGGTCTCGACTTGTTCCGCCACTCCAGCCACCGAGGTAGAAAAAGACAGCCAGATCCGAATATAACCCAAATACAGATATGACTTCTCACTCAACCCCCAGACATGCAAGCCTTTCAAGGGTTGTAGGTGCACATCCGTCAGGTGCTTCTGATACCAGTCTTGAAACATTATAGTCACTTGAGACCCACTGTCAAGTACAGCCCTCGTGGACACACCATTCACCTTGACTGTTGTTTCCATTGAAGGACCCACCACCTCAGACCATTCAGGTGGCACAGACTTAGATGTCGATTTGGCAGTGGCCTTTGAGGAGTAACTTTTTCGAGCAGTTCCACCTGTTGGCCAGTTGTTGTTCTGTCAAATCAAGGCTAATAGTCTATTAGTGACTTTCCTCAGATTCTCTGGCGAGTAACAAAAGAAATGAGTGTGTCCATCCTCCCTGTAATGGTAGCAAAATGTGGGTTCTCTAGGATCTCTGGGTGGTCACGGGCCTTCTTCTGGTTTGGGTACATTGGGGCATTTCACAGTTCTTCTTTGCCTTGTGGCTTGCGCTCTTGATCCTCTGGGCTTCCACCAAGTTTGAGGGTTTGTGTGGCTTATAGTAAGTCCCCCACCATGGCTCTCAAATCTCGTACTTCTTCCAATAGGTTACCCTCAGTCCGGGTTTCTGAAGAAACAGCATGCACCCCCACCCCACTTTTCACCTCAGGAGGTGCCTGATAAAGGTCAGGTTCTCTGGCTGCTTCTGTCAACTCTTTAATCAACTCTCTCAGCTGCTGCACCTCATCTGCGTCAATTCTCTTCAGTGTCTGGCAGGTACCAACAACCCCAACATAGGGCTCCCAGCCCTCTTCATCATTCTCTGCTTCATGAATCTCTTTCATAAGATGACAGTACTCGGGAGGATTAGCCTTCCTGTCTTGTAACTTAAGTTTTAAAATCATCACACTGGAGTGCCTGACTGACTTTAGAATATGGTCCAATCTGACCCGGTTCAGTTCCTTAGCTGGCACCCCTTCTTTTCTGTGGGCCCCCTGCAGAGCCCTCACAATTCTAGTAAAAACACAGATAACTTCTCATTATTCCATTGCTTGTCAGACTTGAATTTCAACGGCAGATCATCCCCCGACTCAGTGCTTCCAAACACTCCTTCCAATGTGAAGAGGTACTCAGCCGCAGTAGCCTCTGGGCTAGTGGCTCGTAGGAAGCAGATGGCCTCCAGTGCAGGGCCCCTCAAGCTTTCCATGAGTCTCTTTCTTTTCTCCCCCTCAGAGCACTGCCACTCCTGTACCAAGGGAGTAGCATAGTCCATCCGTTGTTCAAGGTCATCCTCCCCGGTGGGCACTAGGATGGTGCCCGAGAAAAGTTTGAGTTTATGGTACGAGTCCAAATGCACAGATGGAATTATTATGGGGGAGGGGCCTACAGGGGAACTCTTAGGGGAAGCAGGGGATGTAGCTGGGGACTGCAATGGCGTGTGTTCCTCAGAAAGGTCTAGCACCTTTACTAGCTCTTGAGTGGTTCACCCATCAGATGCTAATAACTTGAGCAGCTTGTCCTTAAATCCCTCTATACTGGGAGACCCACTCGGGGTAGCCAGATCACTTTGCAGGTGAATGACCCTCCACCCCTTCTGGGCCCCTTCTGGCAGAATAACAGGGGGTACCTTCTCTGGATCTATGGGAAAACTGCAGGAGAATAAAACCACCATGGTCTGCTCGAACAGGTCTGAATCCCTTCCCTTCACTTCAACTTTGCCCAAACCTTTGACATGTTCCACAGTTTCCACAATAACAGCATTTGTGCTCCCTAAGGTGACATCCAGTAGCAGGAGGGCCTGTCAGGGATCAAACCCCTCAGCCTCACTCCACCCCATCATTCAGTGCACTAACAGCTTATGGGGGGCAATTTTTAGCTTAGGCGAAGCAAGCTCCTCCATTTTCTCACCAAATTCAAACATATTGGGGTAATTCCCTCCTTTGACCACTAGAGGACGCTAATCCCAGTGCTGCCTCCAAGATGTAACCCCTAGGTGGTGCTATCCCAAGGGCTACTACCCCTGCCTGCTTGGCTAGTAGCAGGTTAAGGGGCCTGAGTTCTGAAACGGGTGCCTCCACCCAGAGGTCAGGGTTGGCAGTGGTCAAACTAGCCGGGGAACAGCCCTCCAGGACAGTGTAACCCCCCTTGTTCCCTGCTATTGGCCGAAACAGTACACAATAATTACTTTCACAATACTCCTGATACACCTTGCAAGTACCCACACTGTTTGCACTTACCACCAGGGCTGGTCGCTCCAGTTCAACGCTGGGACCCCCTGTAAAACAAGGTTAGACAGAGCAAAAAGTAACAGAACAGTACTTCGAGTACAAACTGGAACCACAGTCATGTTTGAATGCAGGAAAATTTAGATCTGATTTATTCACGGGATGTGAACAAGAGACGGGCATAGTCAAGCTGATTTGCTTAAATGTACTATCAATCACACAGCTGTGCATGCATTCAGAGTCCCTAAAACAGTCACACCCTCTGAGTACCCAGGTGGATGAAAGGGGCCAGCCAGGACCATTGCCCGGGGTAGGCTGGCGTTGCAGCTGGTTGGGGCATTGTGATGGAAAAACAACATGCACAGTACACACTGTTTGTAATCCAGAGCCCGATGGCTCAGTTCGTGAAGAAAGAAAACAACAAAGAAATCAGATGACACTTAGATTAACTGCTGTTGCAGGGAGCTACCCTGATGGTTACTTATGATACCCAAGACTGGACACAGGATGGATGAGAATCGAGATAGCAGGTGGTTGATCTGGAGTGCCAGGAGATGCAGGGCCCACATGATTAGCCGAGGTGTCGTTCCTGTTCAAGCATGGAGCAGGGGGCTAATCCCCAGGCAGAGCTCTCATCGATGTTTTTTTCTCTGTGCAGTGGGGTAGTCTGGTAGGGCCCTCGTGGCAAGGCCCAGCCGCATGGAGATAATCACGGATTCAGTCTGAATGAGCTGGATACAGCTTCCAGCAAGCAGAACACAGTTCACACAGTGGGAAATTAAATCATGACCCACTTTTAATGCACAGCACATTTACAGAACTTCTACAGTACCAGGCAACCTGCTCCAGTCACAGTTGCACAACTCTCTGAACAAATCAGCAGTTCAGAGGAGACTGGAATTTCTGGCAGGCCGATCGCATTCAGCAAAATCTTCGGTCTCCCTCAGGTAGAAGCCTGGCTACAACGCAATGGCTCTTTACTCGGATTTAGTCCAAAAATAACTCTTCTTTCCCTCTCGAGGCAACAGGCAGACATGCAGACCGAAACTCTAGCCTTTCTACAGTTCTTCCGTGCAAACTATGCAAAACGGTTGCTCAACTGTCTCAAGCTGTTGCTTCTTCAGCATCCCACTTAGATTTGACTCTCACAGCAGGCAGCCTGGGAATTTCCCTCTGATCCAAAAGGTTTGGTTGGCTGATTCTTCTGTCAGTCAAAGCAAGGGCTCCCCCTTCAGTTACAAAAAGGCACCAACAGCCCAAAACTACAATTCCTACAGATTTTGACTCTAAACAGTTCCTGTAGTCCAGCTCCATTTTAGGTCCCACCAGTACTGATTGGTCCAATTCGCAGTCCCAGGCCAAATGGTGGGGATAAACAAAACAGTCCTTGCTGCAAAGAAGGCAGGTTAGACAAACTACATTGTCATTATCAATCTAATAGGTTTTCAGCAAACAGTTACATCTTCTAACAGAGCTCCCTCTGCGCAATTAGCGATGGCAGAAATGGGGCGATTACCAGGCAGCCCGGATGGGACTCGAGTATGACAACACTCAGCCCCCTTCCAGATTAATCACCACTGCAAATCTAGACAGCCCTTAAAGAGGCAGTAACAGGCACTTCTGGCAGTAACGTTTAACTGCTAAAATGCAGGACACCAGCCTGGCAGTGAGCATTTAGGCAAGCTCGAGGAAGACTTTTCGGGAACCCCCATTTGTAGGGGGTTACACATTCTCCTCCCCTTTTTATCCTCTGCATACCACTAGACATGGGGAGGGGGCTACAAAATGAGGGCTCGTCTGGGATTTGGGGGCCCTATGGGGCCACAGAACACGACTGGACACATCAGGCTGTTGAAGGAAAATTTTCGCTTTATTTTAAGCTGCACATTTTCTAAGATGGTGCCTGCTGGCTGAGCAAATTTGCATCTTTTTGCCTTGCTTGCCGTGAAGAGACTGAATGCATGCTGTCCTGAAGTGGTAGCTGAAACTCATTTGCATACCTGGCCCCTGACTGGATCCCATTCGCTGGTGTGTGTGTGTGTGTGTGTGTGTGTGTGTGTGTGTATATGGAAAGTCTAGCGGTGAGAATTTCAGATTATAGCCCCCAGTGCCATATTGAATCCACAGCGCTGGGAGGCCCTGTCAGAGCGACAGCCCAAAATGCAATCAAATAATCCCCTCTCCATCCAAACAAGTGTCCTTATTAACCCTGGACTCACCCTGATGTGGGAAGGAAGAAACAAGTGCATTGTGTCACTGGTGAGAGGAACCAGAGCTGATGGAGTTGGAGCTGCGTGTTTGAGTGGCGCAGTGACATGTGGCAGTGAGAGCTGCAAGGAGGCAGCAGATGCTGTCCGCTGGTTGTGTCAATAGAGAGAGCTACACAACAAAGAGGAGCGGCTGGTTTTCATAGGTAGACCATGCTCAATCGGAGCTCCTGTGAGCAGAGAAAATTTTTTTACTGTGCGTTGGAGGTAGCTGGGTATATGGGCCTGCAGACCAGAAGGGAAAAAAAAGAGTGGCTCTGTTTTTTAACCCCGTCACTTGGAAGACAGGTGGGAGGTGCAGAAGTTGGAATACTGTATCTCTGTGAGTCCTGTGTAAACTTATAATGAAAGGGCTATGCTTCTGAGAGAGGGAAAAGGGAAAATGAGCTATGAGTGTGTGGGCTGGTAAAGAACAAACCCCACCACTGTGACTGCAGCTTAAATTCTGCTGCTGCCTAAATAAGGGCCTCACAATTCTGCACAATGTGTGCCAGTCTGAGCTGTAAATACTGGCTTAAAGGGGAGAGGTGATTTTGTGCAAAGTCGCAGGGTGGAACCCCCCACACAAAATGCTGTACTGAATTGGGATATACAGTACTGCCAAAAAGAAAAGATATTTTGAGTATGTTCAGGACTGTGCGCTTGACCCCAACCCCCAACCCTGTGTAAGCTGTGGGAACTGTCAGCGAAAGTATGTTACTAACCTAGCATTCAGAATTGCCTCCCAGCTGTCTGTCTGACTGAAATGCCCCTGCCATGTATGTGGGAGAGAAGACTTGTGACTGTTGGCTGGTCATGGGGGGATGGTGGATAGCCCACGTATGTAGGGGCCCCGGGTGCTGCCAAGATGACCAAAGGGTCGGTGGGGTGTGAGTAGTGCAGGGAACCAGGTGAGGAGACCCGCTAACCTCCCACCATGCACTGGGCCAGTGTTTGTCCATGTCTGGCTGGTTCACCAGTGAAGAAGCCCACTTTCCAGTCAAGATGACCTCAGCCCAGCTGTTGATCATCCCTGAATATAACCTCAGCTCAGCAGTAGGCATCCCATAAGTTCTATCAGTTTCCTGCCTGTGACGTCTTCCCACCAATGCCTGATGACATCCGAGTTTCCCCGAGGTAGCTGTCTGGAGTTTGAGTAGAAGAGGAGGCTTAGGAGCAAGTTCCTAGCCGTTGACATAGGGACAAGGCCAAACATGGACCACCTGACTCTACAATTGGTGAGTCTGTGCTGTCTCTTTTGTCATGGGGTGGTCTGGGAAATGTCTAAGACTTTGCTGGGGTTTGAACTGTATCATCCTGACTGTCATTTTGGTATTACCAGAGACACTATAGTGATTTTAATTAAAAGTGTAATAACCTGCCCTAGATGGACATTTAGGGATTTGCCCCCTGGTCCTGGTGGCCACCTGTTAACTAACCTATTTGCAGCTGTTTATTGCACTGTTTTACCTGTTCTCGCCACTGTTTTAAATATAGAAATATTTTCTAAAGTCTTACTGTAAAGCTACCTGTGGCAAGTGGTTTAAGAGCTGGCTGGCCCTTAAGGCATCTAAATTCAGAGGCAAACCCTCTTTTTGGGTCATGGAGATAATGTGAAAGGTATGTTCATTTAGAGATGTTTTCCCAGGTAACGGGTACACTAAGCCTAAAGTGCTTAAGATTTAGAGTGGAGTGTGCCATTGACACTGTGACTAGATAGGATGTGACTATGTATATACTGTAAATGTGATTTAGGTCACTGTGTGAACCAGTTTATAGTGGAGTCTGCTAGTAAGTGGCCCATAGAGTAATGGTTACTTTGCCACATGTTTAGAACTGATGTGCCACTCCGGGTCAACTGGGCACAGTGCCCTGAGGGACCTGGAGGATGGGACTATCAGGGAGCCCTCAGAGTGTAGGACCATGGGCTTAGAGGATCCCCATCCTTTTCAGATTTGGACACATTTGCATAACTATTATTGTGCTTGTGCAGCTGTGTCCCCCCCGCGTACTCCATGGGGGAGGTAGAGCTCGACCTCCTCCAGTGTGGGGCTTGGGAGGAAGGCTAGCCAAGGGTCTGAGTGCTCACCAGGGGAGTCATGCATTCAGATGGGGGGGGGGTGTGTAGCCCCCTAAGGAGCCTAGCTCCTTAGGACTGGTAGAGAATTTATAGCTTATTCTATGGGCATCCATAATACAAAGGGTTAATTCCTTGCTCCTTTGGAGGCTGAGCCAGCAGGTCTGAGCCAGTATTCCAAAGGGGAGTGGCCAACTGCTGAGGCCGGAGAGCTGAAGCAAACTGCATCATTCTGGAGGGAGCTGCATGCCTGGCAAGGATTGCAAGTGAGCCATCCTGTGAAGTACTTTTCCAGAGAGTGAGACCAACTTTAAATCAATGGGAAGTTGTGATGGCTGTCGTTGACAGATGCCCCTGTGAGGGCTGACCCCCACCAACAGCACAGAAAGAGGAAGCTGAAGGAGAATGTTGCTTCATGAGAGAGAGAAAGAGAAAAACTGGGAGACTGGACTGTCAATATGAGGGGAAACATATTTAATTCTGAACTGAGAAACTGTTTAGGCACCCAGCAGTGCTCCCTTTTATTGTATCAGGCAGGGGTGTTGTGAAGAATGATACTTTGAGAATGAAATTGGCCAGGGACTCTCTACCTACGGGGGTCAGTTCTTGAGAGAGGGTGGGAGGTAACACCTGTGGTAGCCTTGGAGCCCCAGCCCAGGGGGTGTTTATTTATTAATTAATTTATTTATTTATCTGTAGTCTTGGATCAAAAACATTGAGTTGGAAGACTGTTTTACAAAGGTTCCACGTCAAGGTAACAAAAAGACATAACAATACACAGCAATGCAGAGTATGGGGAGAGAAACAAAACGCAATAAGTGAAATAGAGACAGTAAATACGAACAATAAGGCAAGGCCATTAAACACTGGCACTTACATATGAACATTTTACATTTGTGCAGGCTAAGGTATAACCACTTAAAGCAATCAGTTGATGTTGATCTTGTCAGAAATAATTAGACAGACTTCTGGTGGCGCCATGGAGCACTAAATAATGCAGGTCAGAGCTTTCCCTCATTTGTAATAAAAATAGGAGAATACCCAATTTTAAAATAAAACAAGTCACTACTTACAGCTCAATATCTGCTATCTACTGCCAGGATATATGAAGAGGCACTTTAATCTAACTAATCGTTTCTGGGTATTCCAAAATAACAACAATTTGGGAGATGAGGAACTACCCGATGAAGGGAACGGCCTGATAATGGCTACAGCTGAACATGTTAAACGGACACACCAGGGCAAAAATCTAACTACAAAGACCCCGTCAGAATCCATACTAGCAGCCATACAGGAGTTCCGGATGGAGGTAAAGCAAACTCTGTCAGACCTCCACTCGGATCTCCAAACCGTACAAGGCTTCCTGGACAAAGCAGACCAACAAATATCACAAAATACCATACTACTAAATACACATCAGGAAGCCCTCCTTGATTTGGCTAAAGCACAACTTCAAATTGTTCAATGTCAAGAAGACGCTGAAAACAGATTGAGAAGGAAAAACTTACGTTTGCATGGCATTCCGGAGGAGAAAGAGGGCTCAGATATTTAGGCTATCCTCGACCATTTTTTTCAGTCCACCCTGGCCCTTCCTCCTGAGCTCCTCATAGATACTGAACATGCACATCTGGCATTAGGTCCTAAGCCCTCACCGACATTGCACCTGAGATCAATCATTGCTCACTTCCTGAATTATGCAACCAAAGAGCATATACTACAAAAAGCTTGGGCTGAAAAAACTCTCATGTATGGGAATTGGAGAGTGTATATAGATAACGACTATGCATCACTGACCCAAAGATTACGGTGCGAATATGCACCCCTCTTCCCATGCCTCAGAAAAAACAACATAAAATTCAAAACGCCCTACCCAGCAAAATTGGTAATGCACTATTACTACAGAGATCAAGACATACCTTACGGCCAACGAGACGATGACTGATTTAATTTTCAGAGTCCTATACCAGGGACAAGAAATGCAGGCCACAGCCAGAACAATGTCTGGTGTCCATTATAAAGACTATCCAACAATATCGGAGAGCACTAGTTGCAGCAACAGAATAAAAAAGCAGCAAGAAGAAAACAATTACTTTTCTACTCACTCAGTTAACCCATAAGATACTGGGCCAGGTAGGGGACTTTTAGGCCCTGTCCAGACTAGAGCTTTGGTAACGTTACTGGTGCCCTGTAATGTTACCGCTTGCTCTAAAAATGGTTGCGTCCAGACCTGTAACGGTTTAAAAAGCGGTCTTTAAACCATTTTTAAAACCACCAAAGAGCAGGTCTTTAGCACGGTTGCTGAAACGTTACCTGTTTTGTCTTAATTTTGAGGAGTAGTGAGGACAGGTGAATGAAGTGTGTTCTGTAGAAATGTATCCTCCAGAGGACTGTAACGCTTTTCAAAACGTTACAGGAAAATGGAGAAGGAACACTGATGTGGATGCACAATAACGATTTAAAAACCGATTCAGCTGTTGAATGTGGACGCACAGAAACGGGTTGAATGGTAACGTTTTTAAAAACATTTTTATAGTTCATTGCTAGTCTGGACAGGGCCATATAATCGGGGAATTGGATTGTTGGAAATAGCTGAGGGAGACTAGGAGCTAGGGGGCTTTGTGCCCAAGGGCCACAATTGGATCCCTAGGGAAGTACCAAGGTACTTACCAGTATAAGGGAGTAGAAGGATACAATTATTTAAACCCTAAACTCAGAGGCTCTACATATAGTTCTTCTCTAAAATGATTAGTGGTGTCCCAATGGCGGGCTCACACCAGGCCAGGAACCTCCTTAATTTGGCCAGTGATCTTCCCACCTTCCTAAGGTTGATCCATGGTTTGGATAATGTTTGCCCTCCCTCCTTCCTGCCTCTCATTTTCCTTCTCTCCTGGTCATATCCCTCCCCCACCTTAGCTGCTCAGAATAGCTACACTGGGTGATTAGCAAACAATTAAAAGAGCTGGAGTTGATTTGATTTGATTGGATTTAATTTAATTTCACTGGCTCTTTAAAATCAAAAGTAAATGTCATTACTGACAGAACATCAACAGTACCAGAAATACCCCTAGGCGAAACTACGGAGCGGATCACCTCGTATTCCACAATTAAGTTGGAGCAGGTGCTCAGCAGGCACTCAGCTAATAAGACCCCTCTAGCCAGTCTAAAAAGACTAAGTGTATAAATATACAAAAATATGTTTTTTCCAGGTTGTTAAAAATACCTCTGGCTAAGGGACAGCATGAAAAACCACTGCAGTCATTTCTCCCTTCCCCCCCTTTTTTATTTCTCTCTCTCTCCCTCCTCAAGACTACTTAACTACAAACAACTCTAACTGAACTATTGTCAAGGACATGTCCATAATTCTACTGCCTACCTACCTCTTCCCTTTCCCTTATTATTATTATTATACCGGTGTTAGACATGCACTGTTTAACAATATATGGCTGCATTCTAGGGTTTAGAGAAGAGAGTAAACCACTATTTAGTGAAGAAGGTGGACTACAGTCTCACATTCCTAATATATAAAACCTAGAACCAATGAAAGGAAATTAATTATAGAGACAATACTCAAGGTATAGATTGAGAATAACTTTATCTGAATAGTTGATTAAATATCAGTAGAATTCGGTTTCCCTCTATCCTTCCCTTTCATTCCTTTCCTCCCTTTTTCTCTTCCTCTTTTCCCTCCCCTTTTTCCTCTCTTTCCCCTCCCTCCCTCCCCTACCTTCCTTCCCCACCAATTATAATCTGGAACAATCTGGAAACTTGAACTCCTACTAAAATTAGACGGGGAGACACTCAGACCAATCTCTCCTCCATGGAAGCCCCATATCTACTTCTTCTCTTAGCATGGGTAATATCTCCCCACTTGAGAAGTTCTACATCCTTTTTTAGGGTGCATACAGCTCAGACTGTAACTTTAGCCCTTTGTTCCAGGGGACCTCACCGAATGGTCCACAAACTTGGAATCTACCTGAGGTAGTTGACTAGTCCCACCTCTACTATGAAAGACACAATGTATAAAGTTAACCAGGTTGAAAGGTTTTTAATCCAGCCAGACTTAGGCTGCTTGAGAGTTACTGTTTTACCCTCTAATAATTCCTCATTGTTACAAGGATTATTTAGGGAGGAGTTGATCTACTATGAATATCCTGGTTTCAAGTTTTCTCAGTTGTTGGTTGTACTATATTTAGTATTTGGGTTAAGTTAAAACAAAAAACATTCAAAAATGAGACACACACACACCGAGTTTCGTTTCTCAAAAGCCTTTAATTCCACAGGATCTTCTGTCATCCTACTCACCTGTACTGAAGGATGATGGCAGTTAATCCAACCAAAATATTTTCAATGAATGTAAATGGGCTTCATAGCCCCATTAAGAGATCACACCTCATGCAGTATCTCAATAAACAGGCAGCGGACCTCCTTTTTCTCCAGGAGACTCACTTATCAGATTCAGAACACTAGAAGTTACAGTGGAGGCATCGATATAAAGTCTATACCTCCTCCCATATAAGTGATCCGCAGACAGGGCACAGCTATTCTGGTCCCTAGTAGTACCCCCTTAGAGGTGACAGAAGTAATCACAGATGCCTAAGAACATTATGTAATTCTTATTGGAGTGCTCTACTCCCAGTTGGTTACTTCAGTAAACACCTATCTTCCCCCCCAGTCTACACGAGGGGTAATTCAGTCCTTCCTTCAAAAGGTCCTATCGGTACATTAAGGTACCTTAATTATGGGAAGGGACTTCAATTTGTTACTATCTTCACAGCGAGACACCTCATCCTCCCAGGCCTATCGATCCTCTACTGCCTCAAAGTATTTTAAAGCAACACTTGATCATCTGGGTATTGAGGATATCTGGAGGAGACTTTTTCCCTCAGATTCAGGATATACTTACTACTCAACTCATTTTCAAACCAATTCCTGCTTAGATTATTTTTTCGTATCATGTGAGCATTTCTCTTCAGTCCAAGATTTAACAATAGGCCCCCATATATTGTCAGATCATCACCCTCTATTATAAAAAATAAATCTAGGAAACCCCCCTAAAATGAAATAATGGCACTTTAACCCTTTCATGCGGAAAGACTCAGAATATTTGGAATATATAAAGACCAGAATCCCACAATTTCTTACTGATAACTCTAATGGTGATCAATTGGACTTTATCATATGGGATGCTCTAAAAGCCACTATACGTGGAGAAACAATAGCTTTCTTAACTAAAAAAAAGGTGGAGGACGGAGGCCCTATACAAGCATTATACTGAACAATTACAGACATACCAATTATTATATAGAGAGGGGGATAAAATAATTCAACACAGAATAAGGGAACTTAAAAAAGAAGTACAAAATATAATGAACTCCAAAATTTTGCAAATGATGAACTACTTAAAACAAGCAAACTATGAGGGAGGAACAAGGGCTACACGACTACTAGCAAGGAGGCTAAGAAACAGAAAACACACTGCAATGATTTTAAAAACCAGACACCCTGTCACAAACCAAATTTCTCATTCTGATAACCATATTAGGGAGTCATTCAAGACTTTTTACCTAACATTATATACTTCTCCCCTTGCTTCCTCTTCCTGGGTAAGAACAGAATTCCTATCCAATTTACCTTTCCCAAAATTAACAGAATTACAACAAACCTCTTTGATGTCCCCTATATGCCCGGATGAGCTCCTATCCTGAATTAAAGCTTTCAAACTTAATAAATGTCCAGGTCTGGATGGCTTTATAGCAGAATGGTACCAAACATTTGTGGTGCTTCTTCTTCCTTTGCTTCTTTCCACATTTAGGGCAGTGGCAGAAGGCTAACCTCCTACTCCCTCTTGGCAATATGCAATGATCACCCCTATACTCAAACCAAATAAAGATGCCACAGACCCTGCCTCATATCACCCAATTTCAATTTTAAATGTTAATTATAAAATCTATATGGGTATTTGGGCCTCAATATTGGAAACTCTTCTCCCCCCAATTATCCACCGAGAACAGGCTGAATTTATTAAACAACGGAGCACATCTGAGAATATACAACGAACCATGATACTGATGGAATATATCCATACCAGACGGATTCCTACAGCTTTCTTAAGTTTAGACACCAAAAAGGCTTTTGACAGAGTATCATGGGAGTTCCTTTGGGACACTCTTAAAAGCTTCTCCTTCCCTGATTCCTTCTTATCCTGGCTGAATACAATATACTCACAAACCAAAGCATATATTCGCCTAAATGAAGCGACAATACCCCCATACCTTTACAACAGGGCACAAGACAGGGTTGCCCACTTTCTCCTTATTTATTTGCCCTTTACATGGAACCCTTAGCCTTGGCCATAAGACAGAACCCTGGGATAGAGGAAATCCCTGTAGACCAAGAGATCTACACCATTTCACTATTCGCATATGACATCCTATTATCAGTCCTTTCCCCTCGAATTGTCAATACCTAGAATCTGGGAAATATTAGAAAAATATAAATGAATACCTAATTTTAAACTAAATACATCAAAAAATGGAGGCCATACTGTTGTATTTTATCCCAACACAAGCCCTCAAAAGATCTTTACCCTTAAAATGGAGATCCACTAAGTTTAAATATCTAGGTATTAATATACCTTCCAAACTGGAACATCTTGAACTAGTAAATTATGAACCAACCTCTCTTCAAATTCAAGATGATCTAAAAAGATGGGGCAATCTAAAATTAACATTATTCCAAAGAATAGAAACCATCCGGATGAATATTTTACCTCGCCTATTATACTTATTTCAAAACGTCCCAATCTTCCCAGCTACCTTTTATTTTAAATCCTGGAACAAATTAATTTCAACATTTATCTGGGGAGGTCAAAGGCCAAGAATACATAAATCTTTATTATTTTTATCCCAGGTTCAAGGGGGAACTAATCTCCCTGATTTAAAAAAATATGCAACTACAGTCTTCCTAAAAAAAAAATTTCTCTGGCTTTCTCCAGGTTATTCTTTCACGTGGAAGGAAATAGGATTTGCAATAAATGACCTCCACGATATTGGAAAAATTGCTTTTTCTTCTTCTACCTACTCTCTACCCTTGACTAATTTTTCAAAATTCACAGCACAGATCTACGAATCTGGAGAAATCTTAAAAAGAAGAAACCCTTTAAACAATGTTTTTTCTTTTTCACCCTAATTTATAGAGATGAAGAGTTCTAGCCATCCCAACTAGATACTACATTTAAGATCTGGCATAGATGAGGCCTGAGTTACTACTATCACATGATTAATACTTCAGGAGTCTCCTCTTTCTTAGATTTACAAAATAAACATTCTCTTCCTGATGCTGACCAATATCGCTATATACAAGTGAGGAACTATATATTATGACAGAGGGACTTTTCCACCTGCTCCCCCAGTCCCCTGCCTGCCTTGTGGATTTTGCTTGGGGACAGTCTAGCAGGTAATCCTTGGGGAACCTCATAGGACACATATACAGAATACTGCAAGATAATTTGGGAGACTCAACTGTCTCGATATTAGAGGCCTGGAATAATGGTTTACAACTCAAAGTCCCCCTCTCACTGTGGCAAGAATCAACCTTAAAAGTGATTTAAAATAACATCATCAGGTATATGGAAGGAATTCACTTGGAAGTTTCAGACCTGATATTTCCACTCCCTGGCAATACTGGTAAAATATCTTTCAGCCTCATATGGTAGATGCTGGAGAAACCGTCAGTGTCCACTAGCTGACCTGGGTCATATTTTTTGGTATTGCCCAACCTTAATGCCTTTTTGGATCACACTCCAAGAAGAGCTGGAGAAATGTATTGGGGAACCAATTGAATTGACAATTGAAATAGTAATGTTATCTATTTTCCATCCCCACAGACCGAATTGGGCCAATACCTTGCTCCTTCTCTTCCTTTTGGCTGTAAAAAAACCCATCACCCATAAATGGATGACCCCACATATACCCACAATTTTGGATTGGCATAACCTAGTAAAAGACATCTATAGATTAGAATATGTGACAGCCAAAATCCATAATAAACAAGAGACCCTACTTAGAAAATGGAAGAGATGGATATTATATTTTTATCAAAAGGACCCATCCTTTGTTCCTTAGATCCTATGGGACAGATTAGGCTCAACTAAAATAGAAACAGAACATAGCCTCCCTCTATGGTCTCCAGGATATTTTGCTCTTCTTTCAAGGACTGGGGGGCTAAGGAAAGTTTTCTCCCCCCTCAGACCCACCCACTTTAGATGAGCACTGGATAGAGTGAGCTCCACCGCTTGTCAATAATGAGGTTAGATAAAAAGGAAGCCTCTGAGGCCTGTTGAATGATAAGAGTGAGTGTATTAATAAGAATTTATCATTATAGTATTGTATAGCTGTTAATAATAACATGTCTAAGTATCATCTGAATATTACAAACTAAGAATATACAATGACTAATGTTTAAGTGTACTCATGAAGTGTATAAATGCTGTTTCAACTAATAAAAAAGAAATTTAAATAGAAACAATTAGACAAAGGCAATTACAGTCGTATTAGTACATTTGTGCAGGATGAGGCATAACCATTGAAGAGCAGTCAATTGATGTTGAACTTGTCAGTTAATCCAGAGTGGAGAGGTGGGCTAGGTGGGACAGTCACATCTATTGAACTCCACGAGGTGTTCCTTAAGAATCCGCTTAAAGGGGCCCAGAGTAGGGGTATCAAGAACATCAGGGGGGGATGGCATTAAGCAAGCTGTGAGTCTGGTACCTGAAAGACCATTGGGCCTGGGAGACATGGCAAAAAGGAGTCTGGGAGGTGACTCTGGTGCCACTCCCGGCACCATGGGTTTTAGTGTCTGGGTTAAGAAGAGGCTGGCAGGATGGTGTGTTGAGTCCCTTGCTAATTTTTTTAGCTAATAAACTGGTGTGATAGGAGAGTCTACCCTTGAGAGTTAGCCAGTTAGTACTGGAGTAGAGGTCGCAAATATGTGTATGTTTAGGAGCACCAGTGATCAACCGGCATGATTTGTTTAGAGTAGTGTGGATTCGCTTAAGGGTGGTGTCTGTAGCAGAACCATAAATTATCAGGCCATAATCAATGATAGATAGTATGGAACTGGTGACCACTGCAGCAAGGGCATCCTACATCATATTATGCCTGTTCCTGTACAGCAGACCGATCCTTGCATTGATAACCTTGGAGATGCTGCTGACATGATCCCTATAAGAAAGGGCACTGTCAAGAGTTATGCCCAGGAATTTGAAGGTGTGGACCTGGTCAATGGGGTGTTGGCAGTGTTTGTGATGGAAAGGGTGGTTGGTTTTTGTTTGTTTTGGGAACTGGCAAGGATCATGGACTTGGTTTTTTTGTAATTCGTAATCAGTTTTTTGTATGAGAACCAGCTTTCTACAGCAGCAAAGTCGAACTCTGCCTCCCCTTGTCTTTCTAAATTGGTGGGAACTCCACCTGGATCTCCAGAAGCAGGAAAGTAGCCTGTGAAGGTAATTTGGTAATAGACGCTTTTCCCATGAGGGTCAGTTTTTGGGAAAGCGTGGGAGAAAGCACCTATGGCACTCTCAGACCCCCAGGGAGTGCCCATCTCTCCATGCCACTGTAAATTTTGGTGTAAGTCCAATTCCCTGAGTGGATTCAGGGCTCATGGTGTGGTAATGTAGGCCTAAGGGCTGGGGCCCCTGCTGTTTGACACTGCAGAGTGTAGGCAGTGGATGCTTAATACTGGATCTAGGGGAGGTAGGCAGGCATCTCCCAAGGCAACATTGTGGCATGATATGTTCCCTGCCACGTTCAGGTTGCTGGCACTTTGGGGGACTGGGCTGAGGTAATAATTGGCTGCTAAAAATGTGAAGTACTGTATCTGTTCATATGGGCTAAGCGCTGTCTGCGAGCATATTAGTACCAGTAGCCAGTATAGTCAGAAGGGTCCATTTTATGGGCGAGAAGACAGACTGATGCCTCAATAATGTAAGAAAAAGAGAATGTGTGCCCCGTTGGGTTGCTTGCAACCCCAAATTAATTTTGGACTGCTGAGAACTGTCCCAAGGAGTTAAAGCAGGTCGGAAGTATTACAAACTTTCGCCTCTATGGGTAAACTAATGTGCCTTTTGGAGACCAAAGAACTGAAATGTGTACCTGGGAGAGACTTATAAGAACAGAACAGAGACTATTGCAACAGCTTCTTCTTGAGAAAGATGCTTATGAGCTTTGAGAGAAAAGAAAAAGGATCCTAACTAGGTTTTCTATTCTGTGTGGGCCTCCGTTTACTGTTTGGAGACTGGTTTGTTGCGAAGTCCTTTGAATTGCAGCTCTGACTGGCCCCGAAAGCTTTTGGGTGCTGCTGAGGTCATTCCAAGTCCCGGGAGGTCAAGTAAATGCAAATCATTGTTTGTACATTCCCCTCCCCATTGTTACTCATCTGCATATACCCCTAGATGTGGGGAAGGGGCTGCACTCTATTAATATTGTTTTCATGTTACTTCTTGTGTTGTATTCCATTCCTCTCTTTTTCCTAATGGCTTCTCCATCTCTTACCCTTTTCCACTACTTACTACAGAAAGGACCAGGCACCTCCTCTTGCCAACTTTAAACTCCCTCCACAGCCCCCCACCAGATGGGCAATCTTATTGTGGAATGGACCCAATATGGTAGTCAAGGTAATGAAGCAGGACTGCTATGTGTAACATTACCTTGAGAAAGAACACAGCCTGTCACCATACCCTGCATCACGTACCCTGTTGTATACTGGAAGATGCCCACCAATGTTTGTGAAGCTAGCCCTGAGTCATAATGACAGTATATCCATATGTCCTAACCATGCGTTCCAAGATTCTAAGCCCATCCACAGTGTTAGTCAAAGGGGATTCTGTACTGTCTGTCTGACTCTCAGGAACAAAGGTGGTATCCCCCTGAAATCCTCAGACGTATACCAAAGAAGTGCAGAAGTAAACTCTCTGCAGAATCTGACACCAGTGTGTAATGTCAGTAGATACCCAGTGCTTCTGGCATGCAAGCTTTGTTGCATTAGGGCATGACCAGGGGTTGGGTTATAGTCAGTTACTTTAACAATATGGAGCTCATGAAGTATCATCAAATCAAATCAAATCAAATTTTATTTCTACAGTGCTTTTCAAAAACCAAAGCACATCTACAATATAATAACAAACATTTAATCTAATAAAACACATGTAACCCCCTTGTTACCCGGGGTTACTAGAATCCCAGTAAGACCTAGTGGTAGGCAGGGAAGGCAGCTTGTGAAACTCAAGTTAAATGGATTTCACACTGTGTCACTCTGTTCTCAATCTCAGCTGAGACTGAGGGATGACATCACCATAGAACTGTCGCAGCTGCATGAGCCTCAATGGAATCTGCAGCAGGGAGTTGGAATAGAATATTGGGAGGTTTGAACAGTAGTCTGTAGTTCAGTTGGAGTTTGGAGCTTGCTGAGAGAGCAGCACAGCAGCTCTGTGTAGGCTTGTGGAGTCTCAGCCCTGACATAGGGCTACAGTTAGAAAAAAGGTATGTGTTTCCACCAAAAGAGAGACACAGAAGATAGTTTTGAAGTGGTGGAGACCGCTGATTCAGGTCTCAGTGCCCCCTCCCTCAGGGGATGGGGGCAGGAAGGTTGTCCTGCATATTCCAGGAGCAACCCCCTGGTGTTTTCTTCTAGTGGAGAAGCTGCCTTATTTGTTCCAGAGTTTTTGGGAAACAAGAAGATTTGTGAATCGCCTGTGGGGCACCTGCAACCGGAGGATGAGTTTCTGCTCCTTCTAAAGGGCCCATGTTTTCACCCTGGGACTTGTGTGATAGTGGGGATTGGACTGCTGAAATAGTGGGAGGCCTAGAGTAATAGGCTTAGCCAAAAGTAAAAGTATGTTCCAGTCCAGCACTTATGGGAAGTCAAGACATGTAGAGGAGATGTGACATAAGTCTATCCAGTAATCTACATTGCCAAGCTTTCAGAAAAAGAGTTGTTTAGTTTCCAGAGAAATGGCCGGGTATGGATTGTGGGAGCTGGAGGTGGGAGACCCCCCATCTTTAGTGACCAGGTCCATCTCTACAGATTTGTTCTGTGGATTTCTACTTTGCCTCATGCACTTGGCCAGTGATGAGGGAAGTACCCAGAAGTGGGATTGGAAGGAAAATTCCCTCTAGGAGTCGAAGGCTCTAAGGTGGTTTGGGGAGCCACAACAGAAAAACTGGTTCATTTCCCAAAATGGACCATGGATCAAGTGGCCGGTGAGGGAGCCGGGCCAGTGGGGAAAACCCAAGTGTACAAGTCGGGCTGTGTACCCAAAGCTGTGTGCAAGTCCGGGCTGTGTGCCTAGTGAGTTCAGAGCCTGAGGGCTGGAAATGTGAAGAAGTGTTCTGTTCTCTCTAATCTGCATTACCAGGAATGTAGCCCCATGGGGGTCCGTCTATGCTTTGTTTGTTCAGATTGGATGTGAATAAAAGCCACACTGTAGAATCCCATTCCTGGTTCTGGACATTACAGTTATTGCTTCCTGTGTTCGGATTTACTTGGGTGCCCCTGTGCAGAGTAGCCAAACCTAGGCCTCCTGTGCCGAGTAACCTCATCCTCCCTGAACCCAGTCTCCACCAGGTACTGCTGTCAGCTTCAACAGCATGCCACCTGTCGTTTTGCTAAAAGGCAGGGGTGAGGAGTTACATGCATAAATATAAAAAGGCAACCATAATAAAAGTAGACATTATCCCCAAATACCAGGCCAAATAAATACGTTTTTAATGAGGATTTAAAGGCTCGGCAGACAGGTACTCTCTAATCTGACATAGAAACATAGAATTTGATGGCAGATAAGGACCGCTTGGCCCACCTAGTCTGCCCATTTCCCTACCTAACGGATAAGCTGCAGATCCTAGTTAACCAACAGCCTACTTTCTCCTACCCCCCCACTAGAATTGCTTTATGTCTGTCCAATGCATTCTTGAATTTCCCCACTGTTTTTGACTCTACAACCTCCTCAGGAAGGCTGTTCCATGTATCCATACCCTCTGTGAAGAAATACTTCCTCACATTACCTCTGAGCCATCCCCTCTATCTTCAAATTGTGCCCTTTGTTTTTGCACATCTCTTTTCTGAAAGATGCTACCCTCTTGGACTTTGTTGATTCCTTGAGGTATTTGAAAGTATCTATCATGTCCCCTCTCCCTACTTTCCTCGAGGCTATACATCTTTAGTTCCTTTAGTCTTTCTTCATATGTCTTCTGATGCAGACCCTGCATCATTTTGGTTCGCCCTCCCCTGGACAGCCTCACTCTGTCTATGTCTTCTTGAGACATGTCTCAGAACTGTACACAGTACTCCAGATGTGGTCTTACCAACTGTCTGTACAGAGGGCCAACAACTTCCTGTTTTCTACTGGTGATGCCTCTCCCTATGCATCCCAGTATCCCCCCAGCCCTCCTTACTGCCTTCTCACATTGCTGGCCCACCTTTAGGTCATCTGATATGACTACCCCAGGTCCCTTTCCATTTTTGTTGTTATCAGTATCTCACCCCCCATTGTGTACTCTTCCCCTGGGTTTTTGTTTCCCAGGTGCATTACTTTGCACTTCTTTGCATTGAATCTAAGCTGCCATACATTTGACCATTCCTCCAACCTTGCCAAGTCCCTTTTCATCCTTTCCACACCACCTTGTGTATCAACCCTGTTGCAGATCTTTGTGTCATCTGCAAAGAGACATACTTTCCTTCCAGTCCCTCTGCAATGTCACTTATAAAGACATTAAAAAGGACCGCCCCAGAACTGAACCCTGCGGTACCCCACTAGTAACCCTCTTTTCTTCACTGTGGACTCCATTTGCTATTGCCCGCTGTGTCCTGTTGTCCAACCAGTGTTTTACCCAGGCTACCACACTGGGACCCACTCCCAGGCTGGCTAATTTGCTTATTAATCTTTTGTGCGGGACTGTGTCAAATGCCTTGCTAAAGTCTAGGTAGGCCATGTCCCCAGCCCCTCCCTGGCCTATTGCTTTGGTCACCCAGTCAAAGAAATCAATTAGATTTGTCTGGCTGACCTTCTCACTGTGAATCCATGCTGCCTTGGGTCCTGTACCCCCTGGCCTCTAGGTACTCAACAATTCTTTACTTCAGAAGTGATTCCATCATTTTCCTTACCACTGAGATCAAACTGACAGGTCTGTAGTTTCCTGCCTCTGTCTTGCTCCCACTTTTGTGAAGAGATCACATCCACCCTCCTCCAGTCCTCAGGTACCACCATCCTCCATGATTTATTAAAAAGGGAAGTCAGTGGTGTTACTAGTTCTTCCCTTAATTCTCTTAGAATTCTGGTGTGAATCCCATCAGGCCCCATTGCTTTATCCACCTTCAATTTTAAGAGTTCTTTCAGAACCCTTTCTTCTGTGAAAGGACTAATATTAAACCCCCCTATCCAGAGTGCTTCTATTGACTGGATTAAGTATTTCCCCCAGCTTTTCCATTGTGAATATTGAGCAGAAGTATTCATTCAGTATCCCTGCTTTTTCACTGTCGCTCTCTGTCCAACCACCTTCGGTTTGGGCCTTTGCTGTTCTGACTTCCTTACCCGCTTCCTTCTGTTTTAACTGGTACAGTTCTCTGTCCTGCTCCTTCTGTGTTTCCTTATACTTCCTGAATGCTATCTTTTTCTCTCTTACCTTTCCCACCACTTCTTTTGAGAACCATAGTGTTTTTTTCTTTCGTTTTGATTTGTTTATTTGCTTCACAAAAAGGCTTGTTGCCTCTGAGATGGCAGTTTTGATGTTTCCCCATTGTTGCTCCACCCCACCTTCTTGCCTGTTTGCTAGTGCTCTTCTGAGGCACTCTCCCATTTGACAAAATCAGCCCTCCTGAAGTCCAGTACCTTCACTTTTTGTATGGCTTGACTCACAGCTAAGTTTATACGTGAACCACACTGTTTGGTGGTACGCTTTTCCCAGATAGCTACCCACTTCAAGATTAGAGATCTCTTTCCGTCCCCATTTGAGAGTACCAGGTCTAAGATTGCTCTCTCCCGAGTAGGTTCCAAAACTAGCTGTCTGAGGCATGCCCCCTGTAGGGCATCGAGAATGGCCCTGCTCTTGGATGTGGCTGCAGTAAAGGTGCTCCAGTCAACATCTGGCATATTCAGGTCCCCCATCAGCAATATCTCCCTTTCTCTGCCATCCAAGAATGCCTTCTAGCATGAGGTAGAGAGTTCCACAGGGTTGGGGCTACAAATGCAAAAGCCCTAACACCTGATGTCTGAAGACGGACGCTGGGAACCTCTAGCAATCCCTCATCAGCGGAGCGGACGGAGGGGGCAGTAAGGCCAAAGGAGGTCTTGCAAGTAACCCGGTCCCTGTCCATGTAGGGTCTTATAGGCCAGCAAAGCAACCTTAAATGTGATCCTCCATTGCACTGGCAGCTAGTGCAGTTCACGCAGCACAGGCATGATGTGGCAAGTTCTTGACAACCCTTTCTACAACCTGGCCTTAGCGTTCTGCACCAGCTGCAGGCTACGGAGATCCACCCCCGGTAACCTTAAGTATAGAGCATTGCAGTAATCCAGATGAGAGGACACAAAGGCGTGAACCAACATAGGAAGATCCTCGAGCGGAACAAGGTGCTTTATCCAGGTGTTGTTCCTCAGATGGTAGAATGAGGACTTGACAACTGCTGACAACTGTACTTTTAGTGTCAGTTCATTATCAAGCACAACACCCAGATTCCTCACCCGTTCAGAAGGTCTCAACTGGTTAGCCCCTTACACAAGGCCAGACATTTGCCCAGGAGTCAAATTCTCTAGCCGCTGATCTGGGTCCACCACCAACACCTCAGTCTTGTCTGGATTCAGTCTTAACCAGTTAGCACTCCAGTCTTGAATCTCAGTGAGGCAGTTGTTGAAGACTGAGATTGCGTTATTCTGTTCGGGTACAAAGGACATGTAGAGCTGAGTATCATCTGCATAGCAATGAAAACTCAGCCCATACCACCTTATAATGTCTCCCAATGGCAGCATGTACGCTGTGAACAACATGGAGGACAGCACGGAACCCTGTGGCAGCCCACACAGCAGGGAGAAGGGGGCTGAGGAAAAAATCCCTGACACCACCATCTGAGTCCTGCCTGTGAGGAAAGAATGGAACCACCTGAGGACTGTCCCTGACAGTCCACAGAGTTGCCACTGGCATTCCAGCAACACCCCATGCCCCATGATCCACGGTGTCAAATGCTGCAGAGAGATCAAGGGGGACCAAGGTTGAACGACTCCTCCGATCCTTCGCTATTAGGAGATCATTAAGTACTCACCTAGTAAGTGCCTTATGCCCCTAGGGTTAAATTAGAAAAGGTAAACCAGCCTCTGAAGGGACCTAATACCATTGTTAAAGGCTAATTATTTTTTTATTAATGTTTTTATACCTTAAGGCAGCACTATGTATTAGTCAGCAAAAAATGTATCAAATCATGTCTTAGCAGTAATGTATTTCAAATATCCTAGATTCATTTTCAGTGCATTTTTTGCCTGATTTGTTTATCCTCCTGTGCCCAGTGGCACCCCACTCCTTTAGGCCTCTGAATGCCACCTCTGCTACCTATCAGATTCTCCCCTTGCTGCCTGCTAGGGAGACCAGCCAGATTGGCAGCCACTCATACTAACATACTATTTGCCAGCAGATTAGGCCTTACAGTCTATCGAGTCTGCTCGAACCTTAGATCCTTAGTTGGGTGCCGAGACCCTCCCATCCCTTGTGCTCCAGAAACCCGTATCATCCATCCCCACCCCCCTGGGACAGGCCATCATCTGATACATCCACTTTCTGTGTCTGTCCCACCCTCTCTTGAAGCCCTCCACTGTGGATCTCTGAACCAGCTCACCCAGGCAGTGCATTCCAAGGGTCCACCACCCTCTCAATGAAAAACCTCCTCCTCTTTCCCCTCACCCTTCCACCTTCCAACTTCAAACCATGCCCTCTGGTGATACCTCCTGCTTTAGTCTAAAGATCCCTCCATGTTTACCCTATTTATTCCCTTGAGGTGCTTGAAGACCTCAATCATTCCCCTCTGTCTCTCTCCTCCAATGAAAACAGGCAGAGCTCCTTAAGTCTGTCCTCATGCGTCAAATCCCCTAGCCCTCATATCATCTTTGCTCCTCCTCTGTACCCTCTCCAGGAGCTGTATGTCCCTCTTCAAGTGTGGTCTCCAGTACTGTACACAGTACTCAAGGTGTGGTCTAACCAGTCCATTGATCCTTGCTCCTAGAGGTGATCCCCCTTACGATGCATCCCAACATCCTGTTTGCCTTGCTAGCCGCTCTCCTGCACTGCTCAGAGTTATTCATACATGCATCCACCATGACCCCTAGGTCTTTTTCCCCTATTGAGGCCTCTAGTGCCTCCCCTCCCAGGGTGTACCTGTGTTTAGGGTTTCCCCGACCAAGATGCAACACCTTGCACTTGGTGATATTGAAATTTAATTTCCATGTGTGAGCCCAGCTTTCCAGGGTGTCCAGGTCCCCTTGCAGGGCCAACCTCCCCTCTTCTCCCTCAACTACTGCTCCCCATCTTGAGTCATCCACAAAGAGACTCATTCACCCTATACCCTCCTGATGTCCGTGTGTATGCATTAAACAGGATGGGACCCAGGACCTGACCCCTCTGGTACCACTACCAACCTCTCTAGGGTTCGAGAGCTCCCCACAGACCACTACTCTGAGTGCATCCAGCTAGCCAGTTTTCAATCCATCTGACCATCAAAGGCTCTTACTCCTAACCCCATCAGTTTCTCCACCAGACCATTGTAGGGACAGAGTCAACGCCTTGCTGAAGTCCAAGAATAATACATCCACAGGCTTACCCCTATCCAGTTCTGATGTTGCCCATTCATAGAACTCCCACAAGGTTGGTTTGACATGATCTACCTGGCAAAAGCCCATGTTGCCGACTATCCAGACCTCCACCTCCTCCAAGTACACCCCAATCGTTCCTTTAGTATACTCTCCATTAATTTTCCCACCACCGAGGTCAAACTGATGGGTCTATAGTTACCTGGTACTTCCTCGACCCCCCTTGTAGTTGGTGCCACATGCCTCTGTAATCTCAAATTCCTACCTGTCTCAGTGACCTGCTGAAAAGTTCATGAGAGGTGCAGCCAAGTATGTCCCCACCCCATAGTATCTCGGATGAATGCCATCCGCCCAGGAGATTTGTCTTTCTTTGTGCCTTGAGGGCTAACCATACCCTTTTGGTGGAGATAGCATCATCCGTCCCCTACAACCTTACTGGCCTTTTTATCCTTACCCAGATGTGACACCCTGGGGTACCTCCCTCCCTCTTGCTCCATTTCTGTTGCTCCCCTGATCCCACTTACTGATGTTTCTATCCCTTGTGCCTTGCTTTGTAGATATCCCATCCCTCCTGAGAACACAGAGGCAAAGTACTCGTTAAATACCTCTGCCTGGTCCCTTGCCTCTTCACCCACCCTCCTTCTGATCTCCAATCTGCTGAGATGGCCCTTAGTTTTTCTCCGCTCCCCAATGTGCGGAAGACCCTTTTCCCTCCATGTATCCCCCTGTGCCCAGCGCTGCTCTTGCTGGACTTTGCTCCCTCACCATACTGGTGACTTTTCTAGATGCAATCTGGTACATTTCCATATCCTATCCCCTCTTGTTTGTTTTATATTTTTTGTAGGCAACTGCTTTCTCTGACTGCTACCTGTACCTCACTGGACCACCAGCATGGTTTATGTGACCTTGTTCCCTTACATTTCAACTTAGCGCCAGATCCTGACTGCCTCATAGAAGTCCCCGTTTTGTGACCTCCATCTCCTTTCCACTTGTCATTGAGGTAATCCTTCAAGAGATCCTTGAGAATATTCCCATGCCCATAAAGTCTGCCCCCCTGAAGTCCACTGCAGTGTCCTAGATCTCCCCCTCCCCCATGCTTATTTGAAACCAAACAGTGTAGTGGCTCCCCAGTCAGGGGTCTTGTACAACCATGTCCCTTACCAGATCCCCATCTGCAGAACCACATCCAGGACATGCCCCTCCCTTGTGGGCTCCATCACACGCTGTGTTAAGAACACATCCTGGAAGCCATCCAGCAGCCTCTGCTCCTTGGCCACCTTAGAGACATGGTTCCCCAGTTTGTACCTGGCATATTAAGGTCCCCCATCAGCACACTCCTTCCCTTTTGGTCCACCACTGGCAATGATGTTTGTCAGCAAACCGATCCTCTAGAACATCAGTCATCCCGGGGGCCTATCTCACCCAGCTTGACCTTATCTCCTGCTGGGATCGTAAGGTGACCCATAAAGGCCTCCCACGTTTCCCTATGCCTCTTCTACCCTAGCAATTTCTATGTCATCTCTAATGTACAGCCACTCCACCCCTCTGCCCTCCTTTCTATCCTTCCTAAGCATAGTGTACCCCGTCGTTTAGGTCCCAGTCATGTGGTTTTGTTGGCCCACTTTTCAGTGCGCCGCCACATCCCCCCCGAACAGCATGGCCTGGAACTCTGGCAACTTGTTTCCCAAGCTCCTGGCATTTTACTAACACCAACCCCACCCTTATCCCTGATCCTCTTTGTCGACCCCACCCAGATTCCTTATACTTCCATCCTCCCTCTGCTCCTCCCTGAAACCTCCACCCCAATCTGTTTCCCCTCCCCCTTGGGCTTGAAGGCTACTCCCCTTCATCTGGAGAGGGCTTCTGGTCAGCCCTCCTTATCCTCCCCCTCACAAGTTTAAACCCCACCTTTCTTGTATGTAGTCAGCCATCCCCTGTTTAAGGACTTCCTTCCCTAATGGGGCAAGATAAAACCTGTCCTTGGCATATAGTCCCTTATCCTCCCAAACTCCATTCCAGTTCCCTAACAACCCCAACCCACTCTCTTCACCCCACTTCCTGAGCCAGTCATTAATCTCTGTGAGCTTAATTTTTTTCTCCACTGAGGCCTTTGGTACTGGCAATATCTCCGAAAAGGAAATGTTGCATCCATTATCCCGACAGACTCTGGCAAGCTCTTGGAACCTTGCTTGGATTTCCAAAATGCTATTTCCTTCTAGATCATTAGTTCCCAAATGCACCAGGAAATCCAGTTTCCCTCCACAATTCCTAACCATTTCATACACCATGTACTTTGCTCTGTGCACTGTCAGCCCAGAGATACTCACTACCTTCACCTGGCTATGGCATCCACCCCCCTGTCCCTCCCACTGGATACCCCTAATCATCGAGTCTCCCAATAACAGAACCTTAACACCGCCATCATCCTTAGGGTTACCTCCTATGCCCTCTCAGCCTCCTTCCCCCCCTTATTCATGATCTCAATTGTTGAGTCTTCCTGCCTTTTAGAGACCCCTTGTCACCTCCCTTTCTGCCTCCCTTGCTGTTTGCCCACTTAACTCAAACCCCTCTGAATAGGTGTCCCCTTTAACCCTCTCTTATCCGAGACCATTTATCCTGGCCCTGATGGTTTCCCTTCCCCACCACCATCCTCCCCTTGTAATAGTACCCCTGCCTCCAGAGGCTCTCTGTGGGTCCCCTTTAGCTAGGGGCCCCATCCTTGCTATGACCCCCCCTGCTGAAGGCTGCTCCTCCACCTCCTTGTCTCCAGTTTCTCTCCAATCATGCTCTCCTCCCTCATGTCTGGAATATGTTGCATCTCCCCATTTTGCTTAACATATATGTTTCCCTTTCTCCCTCTGGGACTATTTCTATCCTTTCCATAGCTCGGTCTGTGATGCCCTATGGGTATCCAACTCCCTCCCAGCCTCTGTATAGGTTCCTCATTTCTCACCAACCCCTTCCTCCCCTCTAGGTTGCTTAGTAGCTCCAAGTTGTTGCTGACACTCTATGTCAGCCTCATCAAGTAACCTGAGTTTCCCCTGACTGCACCTCTAAACTGCCCTCTTCTTCCCTCTTGCTCTGTTCATCTTAGGCTCCCTTCCCCTGATCTGCTGTTTGAGGCTGCACAACAGCCCCTCCTGACTCTTCCCCCTCCACTCTCTTTGTATTCAGAATGTTCACCCTGTACGCTTTCCCCTTAGCATCAACGTCCCTATCTAAGGGTCCTCTGTCCCTAATATCCCCCCTCCTGGTTGCTGTAACATAACATCCTGTAATTTCAGGCGTTGCCCCAGCCTCCCTCAGCCCCCACCCTTCTGCTGCCCTGTATCCACACCCCTTATCCTTGGACACCCCCCAGCTCCCCAACACTCCTTAACCAATATACCTCACTCCTGATACAAGATAGCTGTCTACAGAGTGGGCAGCCTCCCTCTCCAGGCCCAATTTAGAATTATTGCCATCCCACAGCCTGTGCAGCCTACAACCCTTCCGAAGATGCCTGCCATGGTGGAATATGGCCACCCTGTTTATCCCCTCTGTTTATAATGGCACACCCCTTTTCTCAGTCCCTTTCCCTGGAATACAGTTTCTCTCTACTGACTGTGATTATTTACAAACCCAATTTCAACCCCAATAAAGTTCCCAAGTCTCACAAACACATACAGTCCAGTGTGTGGTGGTCCACCTAACAGTGTGTGTAAGCAGACATCAGAGTGCCGTGTGATGTCACAGGCCCACTAGCTCCTGTTGCTTCAATTTCAGTCCCAAAACAGAAATACTCAGCCCTTCAATCCCCACCCCCAGTGGCTTTTCAGTATTTAAGAAAGCCTACAAAACAGGGTGGGTGGGAGAGGCAAACAACACATTTAAATTTCCCTCTAATTAACCCTGACAAACTACAGTCCCCAAACCTCCAAAGTTACAATATCACAGCCCAAGTCACAGTTCTAATTCAAGGTAATAATTTTTAACGCATAGAGCTAATTTCACTTACAAACTATTCAAATATTTCAGTTAAAACAGAATATAACCCCAGACCTCTGTTCTCCCAGCCTGCTGCTAGAGTTCCAAGTGAACAATGGAGGCCAGGGTAATTCCTGTTTAAAGACAAGGTAATTGCAGCTAATGTCCCTCCCTAACACCAGGCAAACAGCACATTTTAAATTTCCCTCTAATTAACCCTGACAAACAACAGTCCCCAAACCTCCAAAGTTACAATATCACAGCCCAAGTAGCAGTTCTAATTCAAGGTAATAATTTTTAACGCATAGAGCTAATGTCACTTACAAACTATTCAAATATTTCAGTTAAAACAGAATATAACCCCAGACCTCTGTTCTCCCAGCCTGCTGCTAGAGTTCCCAAGTGAACAATGCAATACTGGGGCTGGCTTGTCCCTGCCAGGAGGCCTTCTCCAGTCGTCATGAAGGAGCGACACCAGAATGTTCCATTTCCTGTTTCCTTTAACTGGCTGGTCCCTAATGGTGGTCTCCTTGTGACTTGGTAGAGGAGAGAGCAATGTCCACTCTGGCTGAGGAGCTCCTTGTGCGGGTACACTGGGGGGGGGTCTGTTGGCATGGCATGGACTGCGAGGTCACCATCCACCAAACTGATGTAGCTATTCCACCTTTTTCTCCCTGTTCTCCCTCAAGTAAATGCATGCTGTGGGTGCTGGACAGTGCATGGTCACCTACTCCATCAAAGGCACCTCCAGCATGCCACCATCAGATGCCACTAGAGCGCAGTGCAGTGAGAACCCCCCCTTCAGAAGAGGGCCCAAAGAAAGCTCTAAACCCTCCCTGCCAGCCTCCGCTCCTAATGCCCAGAGCTCAGAGCATGAACCCGGGTCGCTAGCATGCCTGAGTGATTCCCACTCACTTGGCACCAGACAGTGTATTTTTAATTCGCTCAGATATTTTCAAGCAGCTTTTATTTCTGGTTTTGTAATCAATGGATCAAACAAAATATGACCACCACAAGCAATTTTTAAAATCTCTTCCCCTGAGATTAAAGTTTATCTGTACAAACTAGATTCATACTGTGAATGCATTAAGACAGTACGCACAGGTTTCTGATGATAAACAGCACAGCACCACAGCAAGATGTTTCATTTTTTTCCATGGTGGGCATCACAAGAGAGCAGTTTTTTTTTAAAACTTTGAAACCACCCTTACGAAAATGAAATATATTTTAAAATACATTATGAACGATATATTTACAAATGGTGAAATATATTCCAGTCTACTTGTTTTATAATATAATTGTAATGTATTGGAAAGTCAATATATTTCTATATGTTTTAAAATTTGCAAATATATTGCAATGTACTGTAAACATACGCATTATTGCCACTTTAGTATACTATGTATATTGCAAAATATATTGATAACATTCCAAATATATTGAAATAAGGATGGTAAATATATGTTATTGGTATATTGCCAATATATTTAAAATGTATTTTTTTTACATTTCAAACGTTGTTTCCTATATTTAAATATATATGTAATATACATGTGTAATAGATACTAATATAACTATTTACTTAACCAGATAAAAAAAAATGAATTGTTTATGATTTAATGTATGTTTATCTGTACAACTGGAATTCATCTTGTTAGTAACCATGGAAATATTTATACTGAAATTATTGTTCAGCTTCAATTAAAACAGACATTTGCTACTTACACATTAGACTTAGCTCACAAACTTATGTGTATGAAGGACTCATATCAGTATTTATACCACCCTATTTTGTTTCACTTTTAGGTCAGGGTGAGATCCTACATGCACTTGCTTTATAACTTGTACCTTTTCTTTCAATCTGTAAGCTAATGCTGTAAATTAAAACTTATTGTAAAACTAGAAAGTATCATGATTTTGGCTGATAAACTCTGTTTTTGAGTTATGCAAATTAGTTATGCAAATATACACATGGGACAAGATTAAGCATTTACAAAAAATATATGTAATGTATAAAATGTATGCAACATATATGAAAAATATATGTAACATATACAAGGAATACAGTACATATTTTGAAATATACTAATAATATATTTGAGGCAATGTGTTACTAACTAGATTGACATGATCTCAAGCAATGCTCGAGGCAGAAATACATTATGATTACATATTTCTGAAATATATTGTCTAATGTATTTCATCAATTCAGTGTGTATTGAAATACTTACCTTTGTTGAAATATATTTCATTTTTTTTAATAAACTATAATATTTTAATACATTTGCCATATATTGGATCATTTACAATTTCTGTAATTAGAAATATATAGTTTCAGTATATGCTGAAATACACTGGCCTGGATATTCAAACTGTGCCACAAAGTAGCGCAATAGAAGGAGCAGGTGCAAGTTCAGTGCGCCTATGCACAACAAGCACGATATTCAAACACTGCACAGGCCGAGATGCACTTGCACCACACAACTGAATATGACACCAACTGCGCCATGGCGCAACCAGGGATGCACAGTGGTGCAGGGTAGCAGCACATGAGCACAACCAGGGATGCGCAGGGACAAGATGCAGGGGTCCACCACCCATGGAAGATATGGGCAGAGGAGCAAGCAGCAGAACAGGCATCGCCCCCCCACACCCCATGAACCGCACAACCTGAGGAGAGCTGGAAGAACCACTGGCCCATGGATACCAGCAACAATCCCACAGCTGGGGCATGGTGCCCCAGCACACCCCCTGGCAAGCTGTGACTGGCACACAAGGAGGTCCAGCCACCCCATGCTACACCATCCCAGCAATGCAGAGCACACCCTGCACAGTGATCCCCAGACACCCTACCCAGGAACAGTGCCCAACAGTGCATGACACCCCATGCATGCCACCACCCCCACTGTAACAATGCAACCCTGTGCACCATGGAGCCATGCAAGGCAGCCCCATCACAAGCACCCTGCAGTGGGCGGCAGCAGCCACCGATGCAACAACTGCAGACACAGTGCTGCCCTGCACGGCGCCCCCGAGGTACAGCTGAGAGACCGACCCTGCATCAGCACAAGAGGTACCCCGCATGTGACAGGGCCTGCCCCGGACCCCACCAGTGGTACAGCACCCTACACACCCTCCCAAGGACACACCCCATCCCAGCACTGGCCCCAACAGCCAGCACAGATGCCCACAGTGGTGCATGGAAGCATGCACCACACAGGATGCAACACAGTGCAAGGACAAACACCCACCTATACCCAAGGTCACACCAACACAGGGACACAGTAGCAGGGCAACAACCCCACTGGCATGTGGCCACAGCAGCCATGTACCCACAGCTAGCACCCTTCCATAGCACAGGTGTACCAGCCACCCTGCGCATGCACCATGAATCCGTACACCACCAGCATGCGGCCGGAGCACAAGTGACAGACAGTGGAGCACATCCCCTGCAACAGACACAAGTGACAGCATGGAGAGGGGACAACAGCAGAGGCCACAGTGCCACCCGAGGCAGACGTGCCCAAACCAGTGATAGGAGGGAACCCAGCATTGTGCCGGGTACAGGGGTTGTCCAGCATGGACAGCCACCACTGACATACCAGCAGACCGTGCATAGCACAGACATGCAAGGGTGCCAGCTGCACAGGCCATGGACAGTATGACAGGGGTGCCATGGACACAGTGCATGCACCGTGGACCACTGCACACAGGCATCCAGTGCACAGAGAACAACACACAAACCACAGACAGTGACCAATTCCCCCACCCACACCATAGGTGGTTCCCTGCCAGACACACACACGGCCATGCCTGCACCACCCCTGATGCCATGCACACCACTAGAGCTGAGCACCTGTAGCCCGCTGCAAATCAGAGACCACCACAGTTGTCATAACAAAATCAAGTATTCAAAAGAGGTAACAAACAACTATGTACAAGTATTTACGGGGGGAAGGGCCACATACCAGGTGGGGGCGGGCATGGAGCAGGGGTGAACAAATGGGAGAGGGAAGAAGGGGTGTGAGGGTGGGTCCAGGGGGGTAAGTTGGGTCCAGGGGCATGGAGGACCTATTGGCTGCCCCGCTCTCCCCTCCTGTGGTGCCTATGTGTCCTTCTCCTTCTGACCCTGTGCTGCTCCAGTCTCTCAAGGATTGCAAGGGATGCCCTTACCAGCTGCAGCAGCTCCTGCATGCCTCTCTCCAAGGCCATCCAGTAATGTCCACCTAGGACAAGGGAGCAGAGTCAATATGTGTGACTGTCCATCCCCCTGCAGCCTACCCATTGTGCATGGCATGCAGCCATGGGCCACGCCCCTGTGATAGTGTACAACCACCCACAGTGACCATGTCCAGAAGACCTGCCTACCCAGGCACATACAGCCATGCGGACCGCTGCGCACACCCACTGCCCAAGTCCCGCAGAGCACCACCATGGCCGTACAGTGACATGGCTATGCGGTGCGAAGGCAGTGGCACAGCCATGTACCCGGTGCATGCATGGACCACCAGTGACGCACTCCCAGACATGCAGTGCCAATGGACAGTGCTGAGTGTACCGTGTGGCGTGCACATCAGTGGTGTCAAGGGCTGGTGGCCATGCCCCGCCGCCTACCCCCTCAACACTACATGTACAGAAGTTCCTGGAAGAAAGGCACTCACCTGCATCTGCAGCAGCTGGGCGTTGCTGCACTGTGGGCACTCCACCTCATCCCTGGTGCCAGGCAGCATCACGTTCCCACTGTGCACGTGCCTCATGGGTACGGCATCTCTCCTCAGGGCCTAGGGTGCAAACACAGAGAGGGGACCATCAGTACAAAACCAGTAGCAAAGGCCCCCCCAGGTGTGTGCGATCCCGCACAGCCCAGCCATGCCACAACCCCACCACCACTACCACCACCCACACTGGACGGCACCCACCCCCTTGCATGGTGGACACATGCACACCATGATACCTGGATGGACAGATGCTACCAGTGTATGGATGGAGCACCTATGTGGATGTGGCACTGCACCTCACCTCGTGCGTGCCCATAGCCAAGCCAGCCTATCTGGGTCCCTCCGCCAGAGGTCCCCATAGCAGTGGTGACACTGCTTCATGCTGCGGGCGATTCCGGTGGCCTCCTGCAGTGCCTCTGCCACCTCCTCCCACACAGCACTTCTGGGCCTCTCTAAAGGGTCTTCCCCAAACAGGGCCCCAGCATGGGGCTCAACAATGGCCACCAGATTGGCCAGTTCAAGCGGGCTCCACATTGCTGCTCTCCTGCGTGCCATCTTTTGTGCAGCCAGGATCACAAAATGGCACTCTGTAGCACATGTCCCCCACATGCAGATGCTGCACAGTACAGTGCTGGCATTCCCCATCGCGTTGTCCCCGAACAGGGCGATAGGGGTGCACCCATGCAGATGCATGGTGCCTAAGGGGCAAAGGTCGACTGCAGGGTCAAGGGTCAGTCATGCATGGACTGCCACAGCACTATTGGTACTCTCTGCTTGTAGCGTGATAGGTTGCCTGTGTGTGATGCCTTGCAGTGGCCAACCGCGCTGTGGCACCATGGTGCCTACGGCGCTCCAGGGCACGAATGCCACATGCTTGAACAGTGCACTAGCACCACTGGCACAGTGGTGGCTGTGCCCTGCACTGCCTCCCATGCTCAGCACATCATCAGCGTGGCAGGCGTCAGTATCAGCACCCCGGGCATGCGCCATGCGGTGCCTAGCACGCGTATCACAGAGCTGCACCTTTGCTGAAACACGTTCAGCACAATTGCACAAGGCACAACAGTGCGATATTCAGCCAGCATATGCAAATCAGCTCATCAGCAATTCCATGGCGCAGCCACTGCATTAGCATCCACTTAAAGTTGTGCCTCACCTCATTTGCATGCCTTTTGCTATATAAATGCTACATGGGGCTGCAGAGGACATTGTTTGGTATTGCAGTCTATAGTGGTGGGTTGCATGCTGTTTGGAAGCGTGGACAGTGGTGTGTGAGAGATGCATGGGACTGCACATTCAAAGGTAACACCTGTCATTCCCACAGGCTCTATAATGACTGAACGTGAGGAGGAGGAGGAACAGAGACGTGGGAGATGGAGGAGTCCCAACTTCACCCGGGCAGAATCAGATGCCCTGTTCAAGTCTACCTTAACAGAGAACTGCTGCTCAGCGGACAGCAGGGAACACCACAGGCCAGTTCTGCGGCATGGGATGAGGTACAGCATGCCATCAACCAGCATGGCAGCCACCAGCGGTCTGTACAGGAGTGCAAAAAGAAGGTCAGCATGGACAAGAGGAGGATTAAGGATAAGGTGGCTGCCATCAGGGCAGCACATGCTGCCACCGGTGACGGACAGCCAGATGTGCCACGCCTGATGCCACAGGAGGAGTGGGTGGCTGGCAGCATGTGGCGTTGTGCCCTAGAGGGCATTCCAGGTGGTGGCTTCTAGACGGGTGGCAGCCCATCACTCACCCATGGTAGGTCATGTGCTGTCACTGTGTGGGAGGTGGGGGGAATGCCACAGGGTAGGGCAAAGACATTAACGCTACTGTGTTCCCTTACAGCTCCTGAGCATCTACATGGATCAGCGGTGGTGGGTGTGTCCACTGAGGGCGATACCCTGGACATGGAGGAGCACCCATCCACCTCCACAGGTATCCGAGGGTCAGGACCACAGCATACCTGCCTGTCTGTCCGGACTGAAGATGGTGGTGCTGGTGCGGAGGAGGCCCTGCCTGTGTCCCAGCATGACAGCAGCCATGGATGCCAGCGTGCTGTGACATGGACTGGTGCCAGGTCCGGCACCGATGATGATGGATCAAACATCCTGGACAGTGATACGTGTGGGCTGCAGGATGGTCCCACAGCAGGAAACAGCATGGGCGTAGCCATGGGTGGTGCCGCCGTGGAGGAATGCGTGACATCACAGTCCCAGCCTCTGCCTGTATGCACCAGTGGGGCAGCACTGGTGTGCGTTCAGGCCGGTGGGGCTGTTGCAGCCACTGTGGTGGCACTGGTGAGCCCTGGCGATCGGCGGCTGGTGGGGCAGTGTCAGCAGTCAGCCAATGGCAATGGGGGGACAGTGTTGGGGGGTGGCGTCAGTGCACCGTGTGTGGATGTGCCCTGGCATGGCTCTGGTGTGCATCACCCATCATCAAGGGGTGATGCCCAACATGGCCAGGAACACCTTGAGGGACAGCATGCCAATCCGGTGGATGACCTCTTTGATGAGCACAGCCACCTACTCCAGGCTTCCGTGGATCAGCAGTTGCAGCTTGTGAGGGTGGTGGATGCACTCAGTGTGGTTCTGTGCCAGACAGAGGAGCGGCACAGCAGAGACCATGGTCTACTCCTGGCAGAGATGGCCCAGCAGTGGGAGGATGTGATCACTGCCATTGACAGGCAGACACATGCATTCACAGCTGTCATGGCCACATTGGGCACCCAGTTTGTTGCCCATGCACCACAGACACCGCGCAGTGTCAAGTCCACCCCCCCTTCCTAGCATCGTGCGACACCTTCCATGTCAACACCGGGTTCGGCTGTGGGCATAACTAGCATACCTGGTGCAGGCATGTTCGGTGAGCTGCAGACCCCTGCTAGAACACAGTCATGTTCCTGCAGCATCACCCATGGGGGACTGTTGGTGCCACCCCATGAAGCCAATGGTCAGCCTGGCATGGCTGGCAGGTCTCGGCGGGGCCGCCCATGCATCCGTGGTGGCCATGGCACTGTGCCGTGTGACTGACCTGTCTCCCACCATGGCTACTGTCTGCCGCTGCCCTGTGTGCAATGTGTTGTGCAATGTGGGTGCACGGTGGGGTACCTGGCCTGCACACACACACACAGGGTCTATGTGCACACCCTCCCAGCCACTGGCCACTGTGGCATGTGCATGATGATGCCTGTGTTGCGCTGTCCGCCAGTGTGTAATGGTGCCCAGCATCTGAGACATGTACAGTGATGGCCACTGGGTGTAGTCGTGAGTGGCTAGGGGTTGCAGTCGGGGTTGGCATGCCTTCTACCCCTTGTGCATGTCTTGTGGTGGGTGTGTGTGCATATATGTGTGTGTGTGTGTGTGTGTGTGTGTGAGACCACGTGTCATGTTTGGCCCTGCCCATCCCTGGCAGCATGTGCGGTTCCATGCTCAGACTCATTCCCTTGCAGCCATCCGCCCCTGGGATTCGTCCATGGCTGACTGTGGGTTGTACCCTTGCCATTGGTGGTTGCACGGGGCCCCATGACCTACCTGTGTTGGCTGAAGTGCTCCTCTGTGATGGTGTCCCGGTGCAGCTGTGACATCCAGATAAGGCGGGGATCCCTTCGACCAAGGGGTGGCTGCCCATCACCATCTGGACCGGCGTCCTCATTGTCCCCATCGCTGTCCCCCTCTTTGACCTCTACGGATATCCCACAGTCATTGGACATGTTGTGCAGGATGCAGCAGGCCAGAAATAGCCCACAGGCCTTCGAGGGGCTGTACTGTAGGGCACCGCCAGACATGTCCAGGCACCGGAAATGTGCCTTCAGCATCCCCAATACCCACTCAATGACATTACATGTGGTAGCATGGGCCTTATTGTACCATTGCTGCGATGGGGTTGCAGGGCACTGGTATGGTGTGAGCAGCCAGGGGTGGAGTGGGTAGCCACTGTCACCTGTGTGTAGAGTGTGGAAATTAGTATGGTGGTCTGTGTCACTCTGCCATGGGTCATCAAGGCTGGTACCCATGGCACCTCTGACTATGCACCACCCCACAGCTGCTCATGTCATCCTGCGTGATGTGCATACTCACCCACTAGGTGGCCAGTGGGGATGTCCCCACTCTCGAACCTGTGGCACAGTGCAGGCTGGTGCCAGATGAAGGCATCATGTGCTCCCCCAGGGTGTGTGGCACAGACATTGGTTATGCACCACCTGGTATCGCACACCACCTGGCAATTGACACTGGCAAACCCCTTCCGGTTAATGTAAGATACACCGTCCAGGCCAGGTGGCGTATGGATGGCCACATGGGTGCAGTCAATGGCCCCGAGCATGCCAGGCATACGTGCTACCCTGTGGAACTCTTGCATGTGTGCTGTGTGCTCTGCCTGTGTGCTGAGGAAGCAGATGTACTCCACAGCATGTGGCAGCAGTGCGCTGAGGAATTGTGTGAGTAGGTGTGATGCGCCTGACTGGGTTATGTCTGTTGTGTCCCCTGTTGGTTTCTGGAAGGTGCCCGTGGTGAGCAGGCACATGACAGCTGTCATCTTTGTCTCCACTGACAGAGCATGGCTCCATATTGTGGGTGCCTGCATCTCATCAATGCACAACTAACAGAGCCGTTTCAGGATTGCCCAGTTCAGGCGGTACCGGCCCACAATCTCTGTGTCAGAGTAATGTTCGAAAGTGGTGCGATCGAGGTACCACCTGTTGGGGGCGTACCACCGACGGGCCCTTCCATGGCCGCGCCCCCCTGCTGCCTGCCTTCTCACACCCCTCATTACCGCCTCCAACTGGAAGGTGGCACTAGCCATGTCCCTGGCTGGTGTCCCCCCCGGCAGCTGTTATCCCATTCCCCCCGCTGTCCTTTGTGATGCTCCCCCTGCACTGGGTACACCTCTGGCCTTTGACTGTCCTGCCTACTGCCACTGCCCTCAGTCCACTGAGGCACTTCCCTGTCACTCCTGCACAGTAGCACAGGCTCCCCACTCCTGTCCTGTTCCTGGTTGTTTCCAGGTGCGCCTTGTCCTGCTCCTGCCCAGTCCCATTCACTGCTATCCTCTTCCTTGTTGCTGTCACCTTGCTCTAACCTCTGGCTTCTCTGTAGCGTTCTTGCACCTCTCTCTTGTTCCTTTTTATTTTGGATCATTTCCGCTATTGCGCAACTTCTGCTTGCTCCCCATTGTGCATGGCGCATGCTGTTGAATATCGCACTGTGCCATTTATTCATGGTTCCTCCCCCTACGGTTGCGCATGCATTCATTACCATTGCACTCTTGCGCATTGCAACTTGTGCGGTGCAGCTGCCTCCCGCTGAATATCGCACAATGGCGCATTTTCGTAGTTGCATTGGCACATTTCTGTTGTGCATGGCGCATCCCTTTTGAATATCTAGGCCACTGTGTATTATATTTAATCGAGTCAATGTATTTCTTAAGATAGTAATAAATATTTTTGCATACTATGAGTTAGAAATATATTATGTCAGTATATTTAAAAATATATTTCATACTATATAATATATTACATTGGGACAATGTATTTCTCGACGTATTGACATACATTAGAGCACATTTTTCAATATATTGCAATATTTTCAATTTTCGTAAGGGCACAAATATTAGTTTAGGAATGAAAGAAAAATAAAATAAAACAAGGCATACCAATGTTTTTCTAGAAATGCAAAATTACTAAAAATATATGATGCAATTATTTTACCAAATAACAAATATTGCTGCTTTAAATTCTAATTGTGTTGTTGCACATGAAGGTTTCTAGCCATCAACATAACCCTTTAAGAATACAGTCAGCCAATTCCATTGATTCATTTTCAACTGTTGTTTTATAAACCAATGTTTTTCACCTAGGGTAAGCCATTGAAAATGACACAACAGAGGCCACAGCCACACTAGTTGCTCTCCTATCTTGGTTTCTATAACAATATCCCGTGGAATTAAAATAGCTGCAACAGAATGACCCCAGGAAAAGTCAGCATTCCCGATTTGGAAACTTACAGCTAACTGCAACTGTCATGCTGGGTGAAAGTTGAAAAAATTGATACAGCTCTGTTGGCATTTCACTAAGGATCACAGAGGGACTGCAGGGGGGCACAAATCACTGTGGAAATATCTGCCATCACCTGTTAAGCATTATTATAAATCCCTTACATGATTACAGTCAATCAGCATTCAGAATTGCATGCTCTCGTTACTTGTGTACAGTTGCAGCCTCAGGCTACAGAGTTAGAGTAAAGCATTATTATTTTGGGGGGGCATTGCAGTTATTTTCTAATATAACAAATAGAAACTTAAGACTTATAAATTACTCTAGCTAACTCAAGTGACTTGTAATATGTTTGTTTGTGTTCTGAGAGATGTCTCGTTTGGTATAAGTGTAATCTCATACAGTTTAGCAGACAGAAATTCTCAGCCTTGCTCCATGATTCTCACACTCAAACTGCATGAGATGCTGACAATCTTAAACCATAAGAAACATCTTTTAGAGCACATATAAATGTATTGCCCAAGCCCGGTCAAACAGTTATTCCATTCTATTTACCAGTGATAGGCACTGTTTTTGTGGAATGTTATACACTGAAGTATTAGCTGAGACCAGCTATAACTCATTATACTTGTGACCTGAGCTAGCTGGATTCAAGCCCAGAGGTCACAGGGTTGCAACGGCAGGGCATTTGTACTGCACCAGCCAGCTAAGGCCTCCACCCCCCAATGCATGTATTGTTTTTATTCACGTATGGTCGCTGAGAGTCACTCTTTGGGGTTTGAATATTAAAGGAGGTGTGGAATGAGTGAAGTAAAAGCCAAACCAAAAATCCTGGAGTCTTCAGGAATTCAAGTCCACATCCTGTAACTTCATTGTTAAAGATTTACTTACAGTACACTTGGAACAGAGTTCAGGATACACACTCCCCCCGTCCTACAACTCTGATGAGAAAAAAAACGTTCTAAATTCCAGAACAAAATTGTGATTTCATGCTCCCACTCCCCCACCTCCACCACTCACAGAATCTAAGACATACATTATGCATGAATGAGATACACAGACTATCCAGCTAGATACACCATTGTTATGGCCCTGCTGTTACAGCGAAACCTTCACAGTGACAGAGTTGCAGTGACTGCACTTGCGGATGAGCTGTTTTCGCCATAGACAGTATGTTGCGGCGACTGGTGTGTGGGCAGTAGGACTGTCCATTTCTCCACTGCCTGTGAGATGTGGAGTTTGTTAAATGGGGGAGGGGATTCTGGGGGGCAAAACCCCCTGCATTGATGCTGTCAAGTGTGGCAGTTGGTTTCTGTGTGTTCTGTGGTCGTTGTTGGGATGTGGTGGTGTCGGGGATGTCAGGGGCATTGCGTCACTGTAGGAGATGTCGGCAGGACTTCAGTCGAAGTGGCTTGGTGGATCTAAACCACATGCACATTACATGGAGAAGAAGCTTTCCATGTGACACATGTTGTATTTAAGCAAAGGAAAGGATTGAATCCTGCCCTCCTCCAAGCTGTTCACATGCAAAGTGAGTTATTTTGCTTGTGAGTAGAAACAAACAGACTGTCCATTAAATGAGGCTTGAGTAGCCAGGATCAGCATTTCTCGAATGTGGCCACAGAAACTGCATGTGGCTACCACCACAATTTTCAGTGGGCATGTACTGTAGCTCTTTAGAGCTCCAGTTACAACAGTAATGGAATGGACAGTTTCTTACCTTTTAAATACACATGGGAGATACAATTTAAGTACAAATACTTTAGGGACTTGATTTACTGTTTACTATGTGAAAGACAATTTATTTCAGGGGGTTAGGGATATATCAGGGGGTTTGGGGTGCAGAGCAGGAGGTCTGAGGTGAACAAAATCAGGCAAGAGGCCACCAGAAAGTTCTGGTGGCTGCACTTAAAGGCCACCAGAATTTGGGGCTGAGATCCACTGGTCTGGACTTCTACTAGAAATGGATACGGTCACCAAAAATGTAGTTATACATCCCAAATCAATTTGTTCTTCACCAATTGGTCCCTTAGTCACCCCGACCCCCATTTTTCTGTTTTTGTTTGTGCAAGCCGCCTCTTATTTGACAGAGGCTTGTGCTCCCTTTAGGGACTCCTTCCTTCTCAGTTGCCCCCAGAGATTAGGGATCTGTTCATGCTCTGGGGGTGCAAATTCTGTTAGCCGCCACTTTGTGGCAGCAGAGAGTAGGGTCCGGGCAGTATAAAAGGGGAGGAACAGGAAGTTAGTGGGAGGTGGTTGGTAGAGAGAAGAGACCGACAGGTGCGACAGTGCAGTACAGGGTGGGGGCCCCCCTTGCGTGTAGCCAGGCCGGCTTCTTCAGTGGCGATGCATTGAGTCCCCTGGGTGAGGGTCTGAAGGAGGGTATGAGGCATGTAGCTGCAGCCATATTCGGTCTCAGGCTCTGGGGGGGTGGAAGGGAGAGAAATGGAGATGCAGGATAGGTAGGCCCCAGGGTCTGGGTCGCCCCATTTGGCAGGTGGTTAGTGTGCCTAGGTCATTGGGGTAGCAGCAGGTGGTGGCAGGGCCTCTGTCCCCTGATGTAGCAAGGCAGACTACAGCCCACTAGTGAGGGGGCCTGGGGCAGCCTCTAACCCCAGTAGGGTCTGTTTGGAGGGACAGGCCTGGGGGCTGCCAGTCTTTAGCCGAGTGGGCCGCGGAGTGCCCTGGAGGTGTGTATCCCCTGGTGATGGTTTGCACATATCGAGCAGCAGGATTGTTGAAGAAAGTTTATTCCAACTTTAGCTCCCTGTTTTATTGCCCCATCCCAGTGTCTTGGAGGGAGTAAAATGTGGTCTGGGGAGATGAGGCAGACCAGGAAAGTGACTGGGCTGGAGAGTGTGAAGGTATGGTGCAGTGGATTTGGCTGGTACTGCACCAACTGTGTCCCTGGAAGGCCATAATAGGGACGTCAGGGAACAGTGGGAAGTAAGCTGCACGCTGCCCCGGGTTAAAGGAGTTCATGGTAACACCCCCCCTCCATTGTTGAAACCCAGTAGGAAGATCTGGCAGGTACTTTTCAGTTCCATTTAGTAGCTACGGAGCTTCATGTTCCAGGAAGAGAAGTCGTTTTAGGTTCCTGGGGGAAAAAAATCGGTTCTGCTGGTTGTGAGTTGTATAAAGATCTTGCTCTGCCAAAAAGTGTACTGCTAATACTCTCTGTATAAAATGTCTATCCCCATGGAGCTGTAGAATGTTTATTCAAGCTACGAATGAACCCCTGAGCTCATATTAAATTGTTGTGGGCACAGGAAAAATAAAGTGATTGGTTTGTGAAGGAAATAATTGTTTGTAAATAAGTGTCTTATGAATTTAACAACCTCAAGCTTAAGTTGCGAATGAGTTTCTTTTCAGTGGGCCTTTTTATTTAGCCATCCTGCATCTATGGTCTCGGGGTCGGTGGGGATCCTCATGGTGGAAAGAAATCAGAAGACATGCAGAGCTGCTGCGGATCCCGGTTGGGGGTGCCCAGTTCGATCATGGCCACATCCACTGAAGTTGTCGTAGCTGTTCTGAAGAAGTCTTCAGGTAGGCCCTAATGTGTTTGTCCATGCTTTTGAACTAGGGATTATGCCTGGAGGATTTTTATGTGTTGAGCTGCCCTCCCCCATCTCCCGGGAAGATTGTGTTTCTTTTATGCCTCTAGGCATGTGGGGAGGGGAGCAAGGGGGGCACATTTAAAAGTTATTTTTTTTCTTCAAGGAATATTTGTTATTAAGCAGAGATATCCTTACCCTGGTGATCTGTTAGCACACAGGCCACTAGGCATCGTCTGTCTTGAAATAGGTTTGACTGTCAGGCCTGTAGTATATGGACTTGCATGCCTACACACTGTTTTGTGTGCATCAACGCATGCAACTGCAACAGCACACAAATTGTGCACAATACTTATACAGATATGAATATAATCCACGTACTCTAATATACATGTCCTTCTGAATTTAACAAAGTGAGAGCTTAGGCACGTTTATCAACAGCATGAGATCCTGATGACAAATGCATGCATAATGAATAATAGAGACATAAAAACATGGTATTTGTCATCAGATAAGGATCGCTTGGTCCATCTAGTCTGCCCAATTTGTCCAAGCCTATACTGTCACTGCAGATCCAACCTGATGTTTGTGTACCCCCCCCACCGTTTTTCTACTAAGATTCCTTTGTGCCTATCCCATGCATGCTTGAAAGCCCAACACTATTTTCCCCCCACCACCTCTGCTGGTAGACTGTTCCAGGTATCCACCACTCTTTCAGTGAAGAAATACTTCCTCACATCCCTCCTAACTTCCCCCCTTCCAGCTTCATTGCATGCCCCCTTTTCCCCGTGCACTTTCTCTTCTGAAAAATATTCCCCTCCTGTATCTTATTCACCCCTGTGAGGTACTTTATCTTTTTTAATTTTTAATCTTTACTTTATTTGTATATTGGAAGGCATGTGAGCAAAAATGCCCATTTTCACAAACCTCCAGCGTAAGAGATATCAAGAAGGTATGACAATAAAAAACAGTCCAACAGAAACAAGAACTATACAGGGAAACAATCCAAACAAGTGGTTTAAATATATAGAACAATGTCAAAGACTAACAGTTGTCTTACAGTTACAGCAATTTTCATAAACTGAAAAACAGTAGGCAATCGATTACAATAAAGTAAAAAGAGAGAAACACATAGAGTGGCCCGAACATTTATGTGTGTAACATATGGAGAGCAGGAAAGAGAAGGGAAGGGGTATAGAGGTGTCAGTAACCTAAGTGCTAGAGGTGGGGGAAAGTGCAAGTCTTTTGTGGTTTATAAGTCTCTATCATGTTCCCACCTCCTTCCAGGGTGTACATATTGAGATTCCCTCAGTCTCTACTCACAGGGCTTATGATGTAACCCCAGCACCATTGTAGCTGCCCTCCTCTGGACAGCCTCTGAACAGTATCTAGCCTGTCTATGTCCTTCCTGAGTTGTGGTCTCCAGAGCTGGACATAGTACTCCAGGTGGGGTTTCACCAATGACCTACACAGTGGTGACACCTCCTTTCTCCTTCTGCTGGTGATTCCCCTCCCTATGCATCCCAGCATCCCACTGTCCCTGCCCACTGCCTTGTCACACTGCCCCAGTACCTTGAGATCATCAGATATGACAACCCCAATGTCCTTTTCCTGCTTAGTGTCTGTCAATGGCTCTCTCCCCCTTGTATACACTGTCCTTGGGTTTCTGTGCCCTAGGTGCAGAATTCTGCACTTTTTTTTATTCAAACCCAGCCGCCATACCTTCAATGACTCCTTGAGTTTTCTCATGTCTACTCTACTCATTCTCTCCAAACCCTCTGTAGTATCTACCCTATTTCAGATTTTGGTGTCATCTGCAAAGATGCCTATATTTCCTTCCAGCTCTTCTGTAGTGTCACTTATGAAGACATTGAAGAGGTCAGCACTGAGCCCTGAGGTACCCCGATGGTAACTCTCCCCTCATTAGAGTGAGTGCCATTTACCACCCCTGTCTGTCACCTATCAACTAGTTATGTACCCAGTTTACCATTGTGGGTTCCACCCCAGGCTGTCCAGTTTCCTTACAAGCCTCCAATGTGGTACTGTGTCAAAGGCCTTACTGAAGTCTTAGTAGACCACCTCTGCCATCCCACCCTGATTTATTTTCCTGCTCACCCGTTCAAAGAAATTGATAAGGTTCATCTGACATGACTTCTCTTCCATGAATCTGTGCTGCTTGGGTCTCATAACCCGCTGGATTCAAGATACTCCACTAGCCTTTCTTTTAATAGAGTCTTCAGTAAATTCCACACCACTGATGGACTGACCAGCCTTTAGTTGCCAGCCTTCTCCCTGCTGCCGCTTTTGTGCTTTTGTGAAGTGGAACTACATCTGCCCTCCTCCAGCCCTCTGCACCCACTCCTGTTTTCAGTAAGTTGTTGAACCAGGCTGTCAGAGATGCTACCAGTATCTCATTGAGCTCCCTCAGCACCCTTGAGTGTACTCTGTTGGGCCCCATAGTTTATCCACTTTCAGGACTCTTTCTGTGTGAAGAGACTTGTGCCACCTCCTTCCCTCCACTGTTCCTGCTGCTTCTATGTAGCCTGTCCCCCTCTCTCTCCACTGTGAAGACTGAGCAGAAGTATCTGTTCAGGATATGTCTTTTATCCTGATCCTCCTCTGCACAGTTTCCCCCACCCTTCTTATCTTCACAATCCCTCCACTTGTCTTCCTCTTTTTGCTTATGTATCTGAAAAAGGTCTTGTCATCTTTAACTACCCCTTTGGCTATTCTTTCCTCCTGTTTCCTCCACCCTACCCAGGCAATTCCCTCCCACCACCCCTACTAGATTGTCTCTGAGGTGTTCAGCATTTATTACAAAACAAAACAAGTACAAGAAACCAATACAGTTCCCAGAAAGGGTCAGAGAAGCAGTGAGGGCCAAGAAAAAGGCCTTCCCCAGGTACAAGGAAAAGCAGAGTGAGGAGGAATGGGGAGACTACCAAATAGCAGGCATTTGTCAATGCCAAATGTTTGCCTGCTGGTCTTAGCATTGGAAATGCAGGAGTTAGACAGATGCAGAATAGGGATGGCAGTGATGTATTGAACTTCATGCCAACCCCACCTTCACCCTGCAAAGACGAACAGGCATTGGGGTATGCGTTTGGGTTGTAACATTCATGCCATTTCACTTCACCCTATCCAGCAGACACTGACATGTGTAGAGGTGTTCCTTGGGGTATTCCGATTTACAGTCACCCCACTCCATAGGGACATACGCTGAAATGGGTGCAGTATAGAAGAATGGGGTGAACTCTGGGGCCGAAGAGTCCAAGGCACACCTTGATGCCTGTCACTGGCTGCAGGGTGGGGGTTGGGGTGGAGTGGCATGAGCATTACAGTCAGCAATCCAAAGGCACACCCCTGCTGCCTGTCAGTTTGTACAGAGCGGTATGTTATAGTTAGAAACCCTAATCCCCCCGGGTGTTTGTTGGTATTTGTACTACAAATTTTCAACGTGGCCATTTTGTGCCCCCACCTCATGAAAGCATTTGGGACTTCTCATGAACAGTGATGCTGTGATTTTTTTCAATGTGTCCCGAACTTTGAGTTTCCACAGCAATCGTGCCATTGTGTGCCAGATGTACGAAAACACAGATCGGGCAGGATGCGAAGAATGACAGCTGTACCATTCATAGGGAGGTGTGAAGAGATGGTAATGCTGAAAATCTGTAGTGAAAATATTAAAAATGCTCAGACTTCCGCACATACGTGGAAACTGCGAAACGCATGCGTGTAACAGTCATTTAGTGGAATTATTTCACCAAATTTTCAACACAGGCATTTTGTGACCTCTGCTCATGAAGACTGTCACTATGATTTTCTTAATCTGTCCCGTACATTGATTTCCCACAGCAACCGCGCTATTCTGCGCCAGATGTGTAAATGCATATTTGGGGCATAATGTGAAAAATGACAGTTGTACTGTTTATAAGGAGTCCTGAAAAAATACCAATGTTGAAAATCTGAAGTAAAAATACTACAAATTTGCGAAGTTACAAGGGTGCGTGGAAACTGCACAATGCATGCTTGTAGCACAATCATTTTATGGACATTTGTCACCAAATTTTCAACATAGGCATTTTAGGACCTCTGTTCATGAACAGAGTCACTGTGAATTTACATATGAACATACTTACGGACATATGAACATATGAAATCTGCCAGCAGAACACACCAATCGGTCTATGTAAGTCTGCCTGAGTGTGCAGCTAGCACCCTAGATTGCAGCAGCCACAGCCTCCTCCCCCTCAGTTCCTCCCCCGTTTGTCCCAGTCCCTGCCCCCCGACTCTTCCTCTTAGTTTATCCCACCCCTTCTTAAAGATATTGACTGTCCTACATGTTACCACCCCCTCTGGCAGTGCATTACAACTAGATACCACCCTTTCAGAGAAGTAGTGCCTCCCCATTTCCTCTTGAAACATCCCCCTTCCAACCTTAGTCCGTGCCCCCTCATCTCTCTTCCACTTCTCAGTTTAAACACCCTCTCAGTGCTAGGTTTATTTACCCCCTCGGGTATTTAAACACTTCAATCATATCCCCCCTATCCCTCCTCTCCTCCAGTGTGTACATGTTCAGCTCCTTCAGCCTAACTTCATATTCCTTTCCTTCCATCCTCTTGTTGCCCTCTTTTGCACTTCCTCCAGTAACTTTATATCTCTCCTCAGGTATGGCCTCCAGTATTGCACACAGTACTCTAGGTGTGGTCTGACCAATGATCTATAGAGAGGTAGGATCACGTCCCTGTGTTTGGTGAGAACCCCCTTGCGATGCATCCCAGCATCTTGTTTGCCTTCGCTGCTGCTCTCCTGCACTGGGCCAAGTTGTTCATGCTCCTAGTTACCAACACCCCTAGATCCTTGTCCTCCACTGTGATCCCCAACCAATAGTCCCTCTTCTGGTTCTTAGCCCTGAAGTACACCACCTTACACTTCTTTGCGTTGAATTCTAGCTGTCACTCCACTGACCATGTCTCTAGTTTGGTTAGGCCCCCCTGCAGTTTTTCCCATCCATCCTCTTTGTCCACCACCACCCCCAATTTGGTATAATCTGCGAACAGACTAACCCTGCTCCCCACTCCATGTGCTATAAAGGAGATAAAGAGCCCAAATAGCACCGGGCCCAGCACTGACCCCTGCGGCTCCCCGCTTGTCACTGCTATGGGTGCCGAGAGCCCCCCCCACCACCCTCTACACCCTCCCCTGTAACCAGTTCTCTATCCATTTAATCAGCTTTTTTTACCATCCCCACTGCCATCAGTGTCCCTCCCAGTCTCCCACGAGGCACTGTATCGAAGGCCTTACTGAAGTCCAAGTACAGGACATGTACCGCATGGCCCCTGTCTAACTCCCTTGTCACCCAGTCATAATACTCTATTAGACTGGTTTGGCAAGACCTCCCTGAGAAGAACCCGTGTTGCCGCCCATCTTGGAGGCCATTACTCTCCAGGAATGCCACCAGCCTCTCCTTCAGTATTGCCTTCATACCTGGGGCACGCACCCCATTTCCAGGGAGGTGCTGAACAGATCTGCCAGTGGCTCAGCCAACAGCTCCATCTTCCTCAGCACCCTGGGCTGGATGCCATCGGGACTTGGTGCGTTGTCCACCCTTACTGCCCTCAGCCCCTCTAGCACCCTACTCCCTGTGATCACTTTGTCCATCACCTCCTCCCTCCCTTTCCCCACCCCCCAGCCCATTCTGGTAGTGGAGCATCCCTTTCCTTAGTGAAAACAGAGCAGAAGTACTCATTCAGAATTCCCCCTTTTCCACCCAATCCCCTTCCCATTTTAGCTTCACAATATGTTCCTTGCACTTCCTCTTCTGCCCGACATACCTAAAACAGTCCTTTTCCCCTCCCTTTATGCCCTGTGTGGACCTTAATTGCCCGGAGGCCTTAGCATTTTTCACCCTCCTGGCAACCTCCCTTGACCAATTCCTAAAAGCCTCCTTATCCTCTCCCTTCCCTGTTCTCCTGTACTTCCAGTATACAGCCATCTTTGCTCACCCATTGCAGCACTTCCTTGTTCAGCCAGCATGGTTTCTTGGCTGTGCTCTTCTTACTTCTGGTCCTGGTGCAGGCTACTGTGGCCTCTGCTAGCCCAGTATTTATGACTCCCCATTTTTGTTCTGCATCCATCCCCGGCCTTATATTCTGGAGTCTGTTTTGCAGTATTGCTCCCATCCTTTCAAAGTCCACCCTAATAAAGTCCACTACCTTTGTGCCCATGCCTCCTGTCTCCCTGCCGAGCACAACAACGAACCACACTGTTTGGTGGTTGCTACCTGCTAGTGGGTCCTCCACCCTCATTCTCCTCCTCACCACCTCGGAATTTGGCTAGTACTAGGTCCAGAGTGCTACCAAGCCTGTAGACCCACTTACCAATTGCATCAGAAGGCCATCCTGGAATGCATCTAAGGGCACCTGCTCCCTGGTACTGCTAGTTGCTGGGGTGCTCCAGTCAACCCGTGGTAGGTTAAAATCCCCCACTATCACCACACTCCCCCTTCTACACACCCTCCTTATCTGCTCTGCCAATGCCCCATCCAAGTCCCTGGATTGGGCTGGTGGTCTGTACACCACTCCCAGCCTCAGCTTTCTGCCCTTGGAGTTCAGGAGCTGCACCCAAAGTGCCTCTGTCCTCTCCTCTTCTCCCTTGTCCTTTATGCATTTAATCCCTTCTGTCACATACAGTGCAACCCCCCCCTTCCACCCACCCGATCCCTCCTGTATATCTAGTATTCCGGGATTGCCAAGTCCCAGTCATGGTGCTCTGTGGCCCAAGTCTCTGTCACTGCAGCAATGTCCACCTTCCCCCCTCTGAAAGGAGCACCTGAAGCTCTGCAATTTTGGTCCCCAGGCTTCTTGCATTGAGAGAGATCACCTTCCACCCATACCCCTCCTTCTCCTCACTCTTCTCCTCCTTGGCCTGTGTCCTTCCTCCTGGTAGTCCGCACCCTTTCTCCTCCTTATTCTTACCAGGTGGTGATGCCTTCTGCATTACACTCAGACCACTCTGCCCACCCCCTCCCAGGGTTACTACGCCTCCGCCTTTACTTATATCTAGGGGGGGTGAGCTCATTAGGCTCCCCTGTCTGGATCTTTCTACCAACCTTGATCTTTTGGCCACCTCCCCACTAGTTTAAATTCACCTTAGTAGAGATATACCCCTCTAATCCTGCCTTTAATACTCCCTTCTCCTTCCTGCTCAAGTGTAGCTTGCCCCCCCGTGTACAAGTCACTATTCCTCCAGACCCTACCCCAGTTAGTCACCCACCCATAATTTTTGGTGTGGCAGAAATCCCTCAGCCACTCGCTGAACTCCTCAATCTTACCCTTCCTCCCCATGCTTGCACATGGTACTGGGAGTACCTCCAAGAATGCCACTGACTCCCTCACCTCCTTACACTGCCTGCCCAACTAGTCGAACCTCCCCCTCACTACTTCCATAGTCTCCCCCGTCAAGTCGTTTGCACCCACATGCGACACTAAATGAGGTTTCTTCCGCCCCTTGTTGCACACTTGAGCAGCGCCTGCCCTGCCCCTCCTGCAGTCAACCTGGGGATAGCTTCAACCCAAATATGGCTGTGCCTTCCCCCATCCACCCCATCTCACCCCTTTCAGTATAGAATCCCAGGATGAGTACCCACCCATCCCTTACCCCCTTTCCCTTCTAATGCGCCTTCCACCACCCCAGTATTCATTCTTCCCTGTCCCTTACCCCCACCAGCTGCACCCTCTGTAACTTCTGTATCAGTACCCCCTACGTCTGCCTCACCCCTTTTCTCTGCCTTATTCCTCCCATCCCCCTTGAACCCCTTCCCAGCCTGACTCCTTATTGGGCTTCCCATGTTGATCTCCCCTCCTCCCCTGCTGATTTCCAACCCCTCTCCTATCCCCGCAGTTGTTGATTTACAGCTCCCATTCCCTTCTACCCCAATAGTCATGCCCCTTCCATCCTTCCCCCTTCCCCTAGCCTTCTCTCCTCCAGTCACCACCTCTTCTTCCTTACTAGCCCCCTTCTAACCTTTTGTCCTCGCTATCTCTTCCCCTACCTGTTGCTATCCCTGTCATGCCCTCTTGTCCTCCCCTTCTTCAGTATGTTCCCGATCCCCCTCTCTCTCCCATAGCAGAGGATCGAATCAATTCCTAGTCAATACCCCTCCTACATCTCTTCCCCCTATCGGATCCCCCCTCCTACTTGTTCTCCTCCGTGTCCCCCCTGGTCCCTCCCTACCCGCAGCCATGTTCTCTCTCCTGGTACTCTCGTGGTCTCTTCCTCCCCATCAGGAGGCCCCCTCGCCTCAGGCACCCCTCCCTTCTCCTCTCTTTTCTGCTAGTGCCTCTGATACTGAGGCCAGTTTCAGTCCCTAGTTGTTCTTTCTCCATCCCCTTTCCATCCCCTATCCCCCCGCCAGGATGCCTACCATACTCATCTGCCCTGCCACTTAGACTCCTCCTTAACTGCCACAGTTCCTCTCTCAAACTAGCCAGTCATCTACAGACCATACATCCCCCCCATTCTCCAAGCCCAGTCCAGGATCATGGCGGACCCACACCCTGTACACCCCACCACCCTTCCAAAGATGCCTGCCCTATTGACATGTGGCACCTGCCCCATTTTGGCCCCCATCTTATGTTATGGGCTCTTACTCCCAGTTTCTGTACCCTAATTCAACTGATAGACCCCTATTTACTCAAATTCCTGGGCCCCTTCCTCACTAGTCTTCCTACTGCCCCTTGCCGACTGGGTTAATTCAGTATGAAATCTCATCTGTTAGATACTGTATTACTGTAGCAATCCTAAAGCCTCCTTGTCCATTTTTCAACCCTCAGCTACCATACTTTTTGTTCTCAGCTCTCATATAGTTTCACTTAACCCAGATAGAAATCCTATTGCACTCCAAGTATTACTCAGCTCAGTTAGAGAAATAAACAGAACATATAAATATGTATTATTACAGCAATCCTAACAGTATAAGCTCAGTACTTAGCTCAGTTAGAGAAATAAACAGAACATATAAATATGTATTATTACAGCAATCCTAAAAGTATGCAATTATTGCTTTGTCTCCACCTCAGAGACCCTGCTGTAACATAGGACCACAGAGGACACTGGGCGGGAGAGTGGGCAACTCTAAAGTCCCTGCAGAGCTCCATTGAGCTTGCTCACTCCCCCCCCCAACTTGATCATTCTACTTCTCCCAATGCTGCAGGCTGCCCTTTTGTACTAGGCTCCTGCCTGCATTGGCGCCTTTGTCTGCCCACAAAGAAATCCACAGCAGTCCTGACAGAGCTCTGTTGAGATTGCTCACTCCTCCTCTCTCACTCACTCATTGTGTTTCTCCTGGCACTGCAGGCTGCCCTTTTGTACTGGACTTCTGCCTGCATTGGTGCTTTTTTCTGCCCACAAGGAAATCCACAGCAGTCCCAACAGCGCTCTCTCGAACTCACTCACTCACTCCCCCTCTCACTCGCTCTTTCTGTTTCTCCCGGTGCTGCAGGCTACCCTTTTGTACTGGGCTCCTGCCAACATTGGCACCTTTTGCTGCCCACAAAGAAATCTGCAGCAGTCCTGACAGAGCTCAGTTGAGCTCGTTCACTCCCCCCCCTCGCTTGTTCTGTTTCTCCTGGCGCTGCAGGCTGCCCTTTTGTACTGGGCTCCTGCCTGCATTGGCACCTTTTTCTGCTGACAAAGAAATCTGAAGCAGTCCCGACAAAGCTCAATTGAGCTTGCTCACTCCCCCCTCTCACTCGCTCGATCTTAACCTGTCCCAAACACTGATTTCCCACAGCGACCGCGCTATTCTTCACCGGAAGTGCGAAAACACATTTTGGCCAGGATGTGAAAAATGACAGCTGTACTATTCGTAAGGAGGTGTGGAAAAATGCCCTAGTTGAAAATCTGATGTGAAAATATTACAAATTTGCAAAGTTGCAAGGGTGCGTAGAAACTGCGTAACGCACACTGGTAACACAGTCATTTTATGGATTTTCATAAATTTTCAACATAGGCATTTTAGGACCTCTACTCATGAACAGTGTTACTGTCATTTTCTTAATCTGTCCCGGAAACTGATTTCCCACAGCGACCGCGCTATTCTGTGCTGGAAGTGCGAAAACACATTTAGGCCAGGATGTGTAAAATGATAGCTGTATTGTTCATAAGGAGGTGTGGAAAAATGCTAATGTTGGAAATCTGGAGTGAAAATATCACAAATCTGCGAAGTTAGGAGTGTGCATGGAAACTGCGCAATGCACACCCGTAAAACAGTCATTTTTTTGATTTTATTCATCAAATTTTCAACATAGGCTTTTGAGAGCCCACCTCATGAATACTGGCACTGTCATTTCGTTACTCGGTCCGAAAAGGTGATTCTGTTCAGTGGCCACAAAATCACCTTTCGGGACGAATAACGCCATGACAGTGACATAATTCACGAGGAGGTGTCCCAATAACCCAATGTTGAAAATTTGGTGCCACAATTCCCTAAAATGCCTGAGATATGCACCAAAGTTGAAAAAAATCCTATTTATGCCATTATACAGCTTACCGGCATTTCTTCAGTTCACGGTCGGCTTTGAAGAGTGCAGACGTGTTCCCGGTCCACCGAAGATCGTGATGCTGGGCTTCAGAGGTAAGTATGGGGTGGGGTGGGGAGGCAGGTGCGCAGAGGGTGGGCTCGGGTTGGGAGGGACCACGACTCATTGAGGGACCGCTTTCTTTTACTGGTAACAACAACAAAAAAACGAGGACTGTTTTTTTTCAGGACATTTGGCATGCTGGGATGGCCCAGCATGCCATCTGAGTGTTTTTTGGGGGCTGTAGCTGACAGGGATTGGGCACCCTCAGAGGCACATACTGCATGGGGGCAAGCGAGCGATCGGGCACACCGCTCGGCAGACAACAGATTGGGGTATTATGCCAATGGGAGTGGGCTTCCCATTGGCAAATTGAAGTGGGAAGAGGGACTGAAGTGATGGGGATTAAAATCGCTATAAAGAAAGACTGTTGGGGGGGCTGTGATGATGCCAAGGGGATTGGGTACCCCTCAGGATATATCAGAAACTTGGGTGGGGACATTATGCTGATGGGGACTGAGCTCCCCATCAGCAATTAACTGGGTCATACAGACGGCAAAGTACTGCCCTGCAAGGACGGGTCTCTCATTCATTGCAGCGGAATGACTGACACTGCAATGACGAGGTGGCCCCTGATTGCAATGGCTAAAACGTTTCAAGGTGGTGGCACACTGGCTGAACTAGTGTCAGCAGCAGTGTGCCACTGCATTGGGGAAAGCAGGCCAAGCTCAAAAGGCATTGGGGCCATTGGCCCCCACAGTGCTGCACCTCCAAAACCCTGTTTCTCTCCTAAGCGGTGCCGAAATGTTTCTTGCACATGCACAAGCAAACATAAAAACTAGGGAAGCAAAGAGGACAGTCAGGGAGGCAAAGGCAGAAATGGAGCTGTGTATTGCAGAGAGGGTCAAGGGTGGGGAAAAAACACTCTTTCAGATATAGTAAGAGGAAAAAGGAAAAAGGGATGGGGTATTGTTAGACTATGGGGGGGCTACTAGAGGAAGAGGAATGAAAAGCAGCCAGCCTTCACGTTTACTTCTACCCTTATTTTCACAAGGGAAGGCAGAAGGCCCCTGCCTGAAAGTGGATCAAGGCAGCTGTCAGGGGTATTCCTGCAAAGAGGCAGCCAGTATTTACTAGAGAAGGAGTCTGGAGGGGGCTTGAATCTGTAAAGGTAAGGGTGCACAAGGGATTAGCAGTAGAATTGGCTGGACCCCTAGTAGTCCTATTCAATGACTCAGTTCAGACAGGTGTAGTTCTGAAAGAATGGAGGGTAGTGGACATAGTCCTGCGCTATATGGGGGGGGCAAGGAGCAACCGTGGAATTAAAGACCTGTCAGCCTTGCTTCTGTAGTGGGTAAACTGGTAGAGTCACTGATCAAACTGGACCTTGTGAACTACCTAGGGAGCAATGGTCTACAAGATAATAAACAGCATGGGTTTGTGGCAGGGAGGTCTTGTCAGACCAGCCTGATAGTTTTCGTTGACTGGGTAACAAAGGCAATAGATAAGGGCCACTCTGTGGATTTACTGTACTTTGATTTCAGCAAGGCTTTCAACTTGGTGCCACACATAAGACTGCTGAAGAAGCTGAAGGACCTGGGAACAGCAAGGGACATAGTAAGATGGATGGAATGCTGGTTTAAGTAGAGACAGCAGAGGATGGTAGTAAATTAAGTCATATCAGAAGAGAGAGCGATCATGAGTGGGGTGCCACAGGGATCTGTCCTGAGTCCTGTCCTTTTCAATATGTATATAAGAGACACTGGAGAGGGCATTTTATGGCAAGTTGTGTCTTTTTGCAGATGAGATGACACCCTGTGGTAGGGTAGATAGTGGTGAAGGAATCAGGGAGATGCAGACGGATCTACAAAGGCTAGAGAGGTGGTCTAAGGTTTGGCAGTTGAAATTCAATGCCAAAAGATGAAAGGTTATGGACCTAGAGGAAAAGACAGAGTACTGCATGGGAGAGGTTAAACATGAGCAGCACAACAGGGGAAAGAGACCTGTGCGTCATCATTAGCAACTCCCTCAAACAGTCAAACTAGTGTAAGAAGGTCTACAGTATGGCTAATAGGATGCTGGAGTGTATCAGAAAGGGCACTGACAGCAGGAAAAAGTAGGTTATACTACTTCTATACAGGTCACTGCTGAGGCTGCACCTGGAACACTGGGCTTATTTCTGGAATCTTCACCTAAGAAAGGACAGGGACAAATTGGAGAAGGTGCAATGCATGGTGTCCAAGATGATTCAGGGCCAACAGGGTAGATCATACAAAAATCCTCTCAAGGCACTGAACGTACTCACTGAAGAGCAGGCAAGAGAGGGTGGACATGGTACAGACCTTCAAGTCCCTGAAGGGAATAAACAAGGCGAACTGAGGGGAACTAATTAGCACAAGTATAGAGTAAAAAATCTGAAGGTCATGAGTGGAAACTGGTGTGGGGGGGGAGGCTTAAGAGGGATTTGAGAAAGTTCTATTTTATGGAAAGGGTGGTGTAGGCTTGGAACAGTCTGCCAGAGGTGGTAGTGGGTGTCAAGACCATAATGGTTTCAACCATGGCTGGGACAAAGTAAAGGGTTTGGCAGTTGCTCAGGTTGGTAGCAGTAGGGAGGGGAGCAGGAAGGGGTACTGCTAGGGATAAAACCCTGCATGAGCAAGAGCTTCCAGGCCCTGATAGAGAACTCCAAGCAGATTAGATAGACCTGTGGTCTCTTTCTGCTGTCATTGTCAATGTTTCTATGATTCTATAAACACTGCCCCCCTACACTAAGAAAATGTAAACAAAATGAACACCCTCACACCATAAACGAGCATTCAGTACATAATGAATACACACTATAATGGTACACACACACACACACATATACACACTATGAACACACACTCACACACACTATGAACATGCCCACATTATATACATGACTCCATGCCATGAACATGCATAGTGCATGGAGCCAAGTGGTAGTAGAGGTAATACCAGAGTACCTACTAACCCAGTGGGTTAGGGAGCCTACCAGGCATGGGGCTATACTGGACTTAATGCTTTGCAGTGAGGACAGCCGAGACGAGGTCCCAGTAAAGAAGCCCCTTAGGACCAGAGACCACAGCTCAGTGTGGTTTAGCATTATGCTGGAAACCCAATGCTAAAATTCAAGGAAAATGGTCCTGGATCTCAGAAGGGCAGATTTTCAATTCAGTTCAATTAAATGTTGTTTTTATACTGGAAAGTATGTGAGCAAAAATGCCCGTTTTCACAAACGTCCAGTGGTACAGAAATTCGATGATACAGAGAAAAAGGTAAAAACAATATCTGCATAATTTTATGGTATTTACAATAGAAACAGTATATATGACAGGATCGTCTACATTAGCAAAAAAAAAAAAAATGAGCATACAACAATAGAGCCAATATACAGATGCATATAAACTCTAAGGTAACGCAAGGGTTGGTGGACATTCAGGGGGGTTACCTACCAGGGCAGACACAGGTGGTGGATTGGAGGAGGTGGTCCTTGAGGGAGGAGGTGAAATGAGAAAATTGAACTACAGGCCTGAAGTTCAGGGGGCAGTTATTGCAAAACTTAGGGCCCTTGTATGTGAAGGAGTTCTGTGCATGCTTTGTGTGGTAAAAAAGGGTGTCAAAGATATGACACGTGGCCCCTCTTGTACTGCACATGGGAATCGATAAGGGTGAAGAGGGAGTTAACGCTGATTGGCAGCAGGTTACGGTGAACTGTGTGTAGATTTTGGAAAGGGGGAGCAGTTAATTCAGAAGAAACATGTGCAGGTGAGGGAAGTGGAAGGGATTGAAGTCAGATGGGAAACTATAAAGCAGGGAACTGTGGAAGCAACTACTGTAGCTGTTGTTTCAGGCAGATAGGAAAGAAAAAAAACACAAAAGACTAATTTGGTTCTTGAGGGAAGTGGTGGAAGCAATAAGGATAAAGAGAGCAGTTTTTCCAGAACAACAGGGGGGCACCAGCAAATGGAAAAAGGGAACTCTCTGTGGAGAAAGCAAGGGAGGTTAACAGAGTGGTAAGAAAAGTGAAAGCAAAGGGCAAGCTGAAAATAGCAGAGGATATAAAAGAGGGGGAGAACATTTTTCTTCCTTTGCTGTGTCAAAGAACAGCCAAAATCATCAGATTGAACAAAGAAGATAAGAATAAGGCAGATATTCTAAATGAATACTTCTGATAAGTCTTCATGAAGAAGGAGGAGGAGGAGAACAAGAGGGACTGCTCCCAAAGTGTCGGATTCTAGTCAGGGGGTTCATGGATCAGAGATGGACGGGATAGTAGTGGAGATGGTTCTAAACTGGGCTTGGGGCCCTGAAGATAAACAGGTCACCAGATGCAGATGGTCTGCACCCCAGGTTGCTAAGGGAGGGTGCCTATTTCCTGGTGAAACCACTAACTGACCTCTTTAACTGCTCCTTAGAAACAGGGATGGTTCCAGTGGACTGGAGGGAGGTCAAGGTGGCCCCATTCCACAAGAGTGGGAGTAGAGAAGGTCCAGGGAATTCCAAACCAGCCAGCCTGACCTTGATCCTAGGGAACCTGGTGGAAACAATAATAAAAGAGCATACAGTGGATGGCTAGAAGCCAACGGTCTCCAGGACAAGAAGCAGCATTGGTTTGCGTCAGGCAGGTCATGTCAGACAAACTTGATAGGCTTCTTTGACTGGGTCACAAGGCAGTTGATAAGGACCACCCTGTAGACATACTATATGTGGAGTTTAGCAAGGCATTCTCCTCTTCCTTCCTCCTGTTCACCCCACCCATCCCAGGGGTTTCTCTTCTCCACTGTAACTCCTCAGGAGACTTTGCTCACCCTTTCCTTACTCAGCTTGTTTTAATCCAGTCCTGATGGGCTGGACCCTAAACATCTGCAGCACCACCCATCACCTGTACCCTTACTCACCTTCTCAACCTCTCCTCCCTCTGTGCTCTCTCTCATTCTTGGGAGATTGCCAAGGTTCTCCCCCTTCACAAAGGGGGCAACCCCTCCTCCTGAGGAAATTTCTGTCCTATCTCGCTTCTCTCAAACTGCAAAAGAAACTAGTTTATTTTGGCTTGTCAGCTTCCTCTACTCCTCTAACTACCTCTCTCCTTTCCAGTCTGGTTTTCGGAAGCATCACTCCACCATCTCCTCCCTGTTGTGGATCACTGACTCCACTCACTGGGATGGATCAGGGGCAAATCACAGTGGCAATTTTCATTGAGTTGGCCAAAGCCTTTGATTTGGTGACCCACCTTCTCCTCCTGGACAAACTGAGCTCTGCCAGCCTCTCAGCTTCTGCTGTTGACTGGTGTCATTCCTACCTCTCGGGCTGTCTACAGTCAGTACAGGTAGGAGGCACCCAGGCCCCTCCTCTTCCTAATCAGGCTGGGTCCCTCAGGGCTTCAGCCTGGGTCCCATCCTTTTCTCCATCTTTCTAAATGAACTCTCCTCTGCTTGTGCCAGCTCACATATCTATACGTATACAGATGACACAGTCATTTATGCCTCTGGTCCCTCGGCCTCAGCTGTGGACATCTCACTACAGCAAGACTTCCATAATGTCCTGCATAGGTTACACTCCAACCAACTCTGGGTCAACACTAAAAAAAAGTGATGTGTCCATGACCTTTTTTACCAGAAAGAAACTGGCCAGCCCCCCCCCATCTTCACCATCCTGGGTGGTACCCCTCTTGAAGTGGTTTCCTCCTTCTTGTACCTTGGTGTGTGGCTGGATGGCAGACTTGACTTCCCTGCCCACATCAATGCCATCCACTCTATGCTCCACCCTGAACTTGATGCCCTGTACTACAAAGAGGACTGCCTTTCAGTCTGCTGGGAGCTGGTTCCCAGAATCGTTCTCCCAGTGTTTGATTATGCAGATGTGGCCTATGGCACTGCCCCCTCCTCTTCCCCGGTGCACCCTTTCAGGTCGACACCCCAACGGCGAAACAGGAAAGAAGACCATTATGGCGACATTTGCGGTAATGGTCCTTTTTCCGTGTTTCACCTTCCCCCAGTGTTCCACCCCCTCCCCGGACAGAGTTGGAATCCTAAAGTCCAGGGAATGTGGAGGAAGAACCCCCCATGAGGGGCACAGCCCACAGAAACACTGTTAAAAGGTGGCACAATACCTGCATGGTATTGTGTCACAGGTTGTGGGGAGGTCGCATTTTCACTGTCGACCTCCCTTGGTGTTTCCCCTCTTCCCTCACTGGACTGGTTATCCTCTACAGTGCTTTTTGTCACTTTGCCACTAACCCACCCCCTCAAACTCACCACTGCTCCCTTCACTCCTCTCTGTCTAGCCAACCTCTTCCCTCATGTCACCAGTCCCACTGTGCATTCTTTATCTCCAAATACTGGTTTGAGTCCCTTCCTCCATACCTCTCCTCTCTCCCTTACTCTATGCCTCGTACTCCCTTTTCTTCAGAGACTCTCACACCTTCTCCATTCCCCACTCACTCTCTTCTGCTGGGCAGTCTGCATTCTCCTCTCACCTTCCGTCTCTCTGGAAGTTGCTTCCTTCCACTCTCCAGCTCTCTCCCTCTCCTCTTTCCCTTAAACTCCAGCCTAAACTTCTCCCTGTCCCATCTTGATCCTGCCAGTCCTTCACCTGGCCCTACCTCTGCTAAGCCCTGCCAGACCTGTATTATAGATTTGTACTCAACTGTGTACTGCCACTGCCTGAACTAGATTCTACACCACAGTTACTACAATTTATTTATTTGTTTTTTTCCTGCACTGTTAATACTTTGTTGCACATAAATGCTGCTCACTGTTTGGATTACCTATGTAATCCTGAAACTCGGTTTTCCGAACTCTATAAGGCCAAATTTTGGAAGACCGAAAGGGTCTTAAGTGCAATGCGGGGGCATTGCCCCCCTCACCCCCCCGTAACTAAAATAACCAACTCCGAGGGGGAGCGGACCTCAGAGTAGGTTACAAAAGTTACAGGGGGCAGAAGGGCGCCTCGCAAAACTTTTCAGCTTGGGAACAGAACCCTGGGTCTGGAACACAACGCTGGCTGAACTGCCAGTGGCTTAGCCTTCTGCACCACAGGAGCAGCTCGGCCAGCTTCCCATCCTCCCTCTCTTGTGGTGTGTGACTAGAGGTAGGGTAGCAATTTGTCACATCTGCTACCTTACCTCTCTTGGCACCAGCTTCCTCCTTGTTGGGGTTGTACATGTTGAGATACTGAACTCAGTCCCGTGAGTTTCGGGATTCCAAGTTTCAGTATCCTAAATGTACACCCATTATTCTATCTCATAGCTCTACCATTGTCATTGTACTTTTATCCTGTTGGTTATACACAATTATGCACTTTATTTTGTACTTAATCACTGATGCTGTGTTTGCTATATGACTGTACTCCTCTTCCCCTTTCCCAGGGGTCTCACCCAGAAATGAGTCTTGGCTCAGAATGCCTTTCCCAGTTACCAATTTTCAAATAATACTGTAAAAATAAATAATAGAGAGGGTGATGTGGTAGAGACCTTAAAGTATCTAAGGGGTATTAATAAAGTGGGCAACAGAGCCCTGTTCACAAGAAGCAAGGGCAAGGTAACAAGATGCCATGCATGGAAACTGTTGTAAAGGTCAAGGCTGTGCAGGGGATGGGGAAGTCTGTTTGACCCTGATTTGGCTGTGCCACTCCAGTGAGGTTTTACAGTGTTCAATACTGGTTCTGTGCCAGTCGTGTTACCCTAAATGCCATAAAGTTTGTCTCCATGATCTTTAACTCTGGCAGCATTTTGGTTAGAAATGGTTTCCCCTATCGTTATGACCCTCCATGGCTCTGTGCTTGAACAAGACTTTTCCTTTACATACCTGAGTGTCTAGCATGACAGTCATCTTGACTTTTCCTGCTGTATCAACTCCATCCACAAATAATTGCTACCTAAGCTTGATTTCCTCTATACTATAGGAACAATGCTTATATCTCCCTCCCTGCCCATCAATAGATTACTATGAAAAGGATCCTCCCAGCTTTTGACTCTTGGGATGTGGTTTACAGCACTGCCACCAGATCTATCCTTATTATGCGGGTCCCACTCTTCCATTCCTTCTGTAGCTTTGCCCATGACTGCCCCTCCTGTACTCATCAGAGTTCCCTCCATTCCTCCCTCTCTCTCCTCCTGTCTTTTGAGGGTCAGTGCCTCTCTCATGCTATCACCCTTATCTTGAAGTTCTGGTTTTGCTCCCTCTCCTATCTCATCTCCCTCCTGTCCTGTCCCATGCTCTCCCCCTACTCTTTACATTCCTCTGACTTTCACTCTTTCTTTTTACCCCAGGCTAAGACAAGACCACAGCAGGACAGTCTGCCTTCTTCCATCAGCTTGCTCCTCTTTGGTTTAGTCTCCCTTCTCCTATCTGACTCGCATCCTCTTCCTTTGCTCTAAAACACCTACTTAAAGACCACACTTGTCATGTCTGTTCCTGTTCCATCTCTCCTTTCCTTTTCCATTCTTTTCCACTATTGTTTTTCCTGCTTTTCTGATTAAAAAGGAAAAGACAATGCATTACACCAAATGGCTGATAAATAAGTGTTTTATTAACACAAATTAAAGTGCAAGGACACCAACCAGAAGGTAGTCAAACACCTCTACATAGCGCCTGCTACCAGGAGTTTCATCAGGTAGAAGCTACTATATAGGGCTGTTTGACTGCCTTCTGGTTGTTATCCTCACACTTTAATTTGGTGTAGTGCACTGTGTTTTTCTATAGCCCATCTGTTCAACCTGTTGATAGCAAATTGTAAAGTCCCAATACTGTGGAAAACTGCTTATATAATTCTTATCATTCAAGTCAGGAGATAAAGCCTAATCAAGTAACTAACGGCCCATCTCTGTTCTTCCAGTACTAGCTAAAATGCTTGAAAACTAGTAAATGAGCAGAGAATATCTTGATAAATTCAATTTTAACACCTCAATGTGATCAGATTTTCGAGTTCAACACAGTACAACAACTGCTTTAGTTAAGGTTACCAGTGATTGGGTCACTGCACTTGATCAAAAACTTATTAATGTGGCAATCTTCCTATACCTGATTAAAGTTTTCAGCACTGTGGACCGAAATATTCTCCTTAGTGAACTCACAAATATTGGCATAGGTCCAGATAGAGTAGTTTGGTTTAGGGAGTACCTTGTTGAGCTACAGCAGCAACTAAAGATGGAAAGATTATCGTCCTCCTGTGCCCACATTTGTAAAGGAGTGCCACAGAAATCCTAGGACCATTGTTGTTTATGATTTACACTACTGATCTGGGTTCTAACATTGCAAATGCAAAGCTACATCTATATGCAGATGACACTGTACTATATGTTACTAGTCCTACCCCAGATATAGCTCTGAATGTCCTTCAAAAGGCACTTCATCAACTCCAAATTAATCTGTGTGCATCAAAGCTTCCTTTAAGCACCAGAACCAAGCATACGGTAATCTCTTCAAAACAATTTCTGCCCCCCTTCCCAGTAGGCATTACTACTCTTAACAGGTGAAAAGTTGGAATTAGTAGATTCCTTCAGGTATGTAGGCATGTGACTGGATAGCAAGTTATTCTTCAGTGTGCATATTGAAAGTCTTTGTAAAGAGTCGTGACAGAGACTTGAATTCTTTTATAGGAACAAATTCAGTTTTAGCCCCAAGGCTAAAACATTTGTTCAAGTGACCTTTCGTCCCCTACTAGCTTATGGTGATATCATATACAGAAATGCCTCCGTTTCTCACCTATCCAAACTAGCAGTGCTTTACAATAGAGCACTCTGATTTATTTCAGGCCTGCATGTCAGAACACATCATTATTTCCTTTACACAGCAGTGGCTTGGACTTTGCTTATGATCAGAAGCATCAAAAACCTACATATGTGGCTATTCAAAGCTATGCAGAACTTGCTGCCATCATATATATTGAATCTCCTTCAGAGATCTATGGGACTGTACAACCTAAGAAAACAATACCGTTCTGCTTGATGTCCCAAGGCACTATTCGAAATTTGGTAAAATGGCCTTTACTGGGCTTCTCCAACATTTTGGAATGCCTTGTAGGAATCACTTAAACTGAATTCATTCATCAGCCCCTTTAATTTGAAAGCTCTACTTGGTCCATTTTACATTGATAAATGTAAATGCTATTCAAATACTATGTAAATTATGTTTTACTGCATGATCAATGCTGCATTCGTTAGTGCTGTAGCTCACTGTATGCAACAGGTCTGCCTCAATTCCTGTGTATATACATTTCTATTGTTTCTAGTTTTTGATATTAGATGGTATCTGTTAGCCTGTGTTTAAAAATAAATTTTAATTTTCTGTATTATAGTGAACTGCCTGTTCACCTTCTGCTGTATCTGTCCTAAGCAGGACCACCTTGTAAATGAGCATTGCTCAATGGAGCTTTTTTCCTGGTAAATAAAATTTCTCTCTCTCTCTCTCTCTCCCCCCTTGTCTTTTGAGGGTCAGTGGGTCTCTCTCATGGTATCAGTCTTATGTTATAGTTCTGGTTTTGTTCTCTCTCCTATCTCAGCTCCCTCCTGACCTGTCCCATACCCTTCTCCTACTCCCTACACTCCTCTGACTTCCACTCTTTCTCTTTATCCCATGCTAACACAAGACCACAGCAGGGCAATCTGCCTTCTCCTGTCGTCTTACTCCTCTTTGGTCTAGTCTCTCTACTCCTGTCTGCTCCTCATCCTCTTTCTTTGCTATAAAACACCTACTTAAAGACCACACCACTCATGTCTGGTCCTGCTCCTAACTCTCTCCTTTCCTTTTCCCTTCTTTTCTACTATTGTTTTTCCTGCATTTTCTGATAAAAAAAGTAAAAGATGGCATATTACACCAAATGGCTCATAAATAAGTGTTTTATTAAAACAAATTAAAGTTTGAGGACACCAATCAGAAGGCAGTCAAACACCCCTATGTAATGCCTCCTATCGGAGACTTCATCAGGTGGGCTACATAGTAAGTGTGACTAGGGCTAATGCACCTTCACCCTCAGAAAATAAATTATCTCTGCATGAGACAGTGCTGGTACTTCTTACAAAATGTATTGAAGTTGACATTGGTTTTAATGGGGTAGTGAAAATTCAGAGACCAAATGGGAATTATTGATGGTCACAAATCAATATATGGGTTAGAGATGAAGCTCTAGCAAAGAAAATTCTTAGTCATTGTGAAAGTCTTGACCAATCTGGTTTACACCTAACTGACTTAAGGCAGATTTTTAATGAGAGAGAGAGCCTTAAAATATTCATGTCTGCCCTCGAGACCCCATAGGTAACTTGATAAGTTTAGATCATAAAGGTTTTGTAAATAATACTGTCTTGAGCAATGAATATAAAAGCAACTTTCTACAGCAATGACTAAATACATCAGACACCAACCCCCATAATAATGTCCTAAAATCATAACCATCCCCAATAAATTTTCAATATGGAATATAGCTGGTTTAGCCTTGAAGCTTTCAGATCCCAACTGGTTGGAGTTCATAAATAATTTTCATATTATAGTTCTACAGGAAACATGGACTATCAATGCTTATAATTTAAATGGTTTTCAGGATATTCATTCTACAGCCTTAAAAGGTTTTCAGGGTATTCATTCTCCAGCCTTAAAAATGCTTAAGACAGAGATACCAGTGGAGAGTTTGGCTCTGTTTGTAAAACTTTCGCCTAAATTAAAGAATGTTAGGGTAATACAGCAGAATGCTAAATTTCAGTTAATAAACATTGTAGTTGAGGATGTAAATATCCTGTTATTGAATACATATATACCACCCAAAAAATCCAAATACTGTGGGGACAATATTTGGGATGCTATAGAAGAGTATATATACTTGTAGCCCTTGAAAGAAATCCTAGAGCGAAACTACTGATTATGGGAGATCTCAATGCACGTATCACTGATTTCAATGACACTGAAAATATTTCACTATCCTTGTCATATGCTAATTTATATAGAAAACACAAGGACACAACATTGAATGAGAAAGGTCAGAAACTAATTAAAATTTTGGAACGCCATAATCTAGCAGTAGTAAATGCGAGAACTGAGTCGGATCCTGAGAGGGAATGTATTTGTTTAACTGGTACTGGCATAAGCATTATTGTTCTAATTATCACACATATTATGAATTTGGATATCATCAATAATGTTGAAATAATATCATGGGTCGAAAGTGATCATTTACAGTACCCCTTGTTTTAACATTGGATGTTCCTATCATATCTAAATTGGCATAGAATTCTATTATAAATATGCAGCCTAGTATTATTAGAACTCAAATATTACACTTAAATCCCTTAGTTCTCCAGAATTTGAAAGCTCTATTGTTTCATCTGGAAAATCTGGAGTTATTAGAAAACATAAAAAGAGATACTTCAGTTCAGGTCGCCTCTGAGTTGGTAGCTAAGCTGTGTAGGAACTTAACAACAGTGCTCTATAAAAGTAAAACTATTAGTGTGCATAGGGCAAATGCATGGTTTTCTCAAAGTTGTAAGAAAGCAGAAAGGAAGCTTCAAAAATGAATTAGTTCAGTTCAGTTCAATGCTTTATTTGATCGACTATTAAGTCATTTCAAGACACAATACAAATTACAAAGGATAAAAACACTTTCAAAAATCAAGGATATTAACATTTCCAACTTATTTGCAACTGTCAAGGTAATATATATCCAATATTTTAGAAAATCATACAAAACATATAGTATATGAGTTTCAGCATTCCAGAGTTTTAAAGGAAAACTGTCATAATTTCAAATTCCCCACCTCCCCCAAATCTCTATCCCAAGATTAGGCTTACTGCAATATAAACACATTTTTTAAGAGTTCTAACTTACTTAATTTTATTGTTGCAAAGTCTGGGTGATGGCAGCATGGTGGATGCTGCGTGGTTTCATTTCAGATTAAAATGTGGCGCTGCACTGATCATGTCAATGAAAGTGTATTGAAGTGGGTGGGGCGATGCTGCACCTTCACCTGAAATGAAACCGCGCAGCATCCTCCATGTTGCTGACCTCTGGACTTTGCAACAATAAAATAAAGAAAGTTAGAACTCTTAAAAACAAGTTTATATTGCAAAAAGCTTAATCAAGGGGTAAGGCTTTGGGGGTGAGAATTTGAAATTATGACAGTTTTCCTTTAAATAAGGCATGGGTTGTTTTCTCTGAGTTAATAAACACTGTTAAAAATCTTGAGATGTCATTACAGTACATTAAGTATCCATTTCATATATTACACCATATCTTGGGTAATAAATTCTACTGGAGAGTTCATTAACATTTGTAAAATTTCCTTTTCTGCAAGTGTATTGGATAAGAACTACTGTTCGAGGAATACATTTCTCATCCTTTGATATTTTGGACAGTAAAGTAAAACATGAGTAAGGGTTTCTAATTCTTTGCAGCCACAGTTGCAATGTAAATCTTTGTATTGAGATTCGTCTTTAGAGAAAGTATGCTTCACAATTTTTGATGGCTATAATTCTAAATGGAACTTTAAAATGACAATTCTGTTCTTTTTTTCCACAAGATGCAACAAATATGGCTCTAGCACATGATTTATTTTACAATGTGCATACCAATTGTGCAATTTTGCAGATCTTATTTTTGTCATATCATTTTCATAAGACATTTGATTCAATCTATTCTTGATTACTGTTGTGTAACTCTGATAAATAAGTATTTCTGATTGTAAGTTCTTCCATAAGTGGTTAAATTTGATAGATTCTAGAGTTTCAACAATCTGTCCCAACCACAGTGAAGAGTAAACTTTATTCAAACATAAGGTTTTTTCATCTAATATACTCTTACTAATCTGTTGGCTCCAATAAGGGGTATGGGGAACAACTTCCTGCAAGACAAAAAGTTAAAACAAAAATGAATGGAAAAATGGCGTCACAGTATTACTCGCCAATGCAAGAAGCTTGAATGTAATAAAAAAGCAGAACTAGAAATACTAATGATAGAAAGACCAATAGATCTAGTCTCAATAATCGAGACATGGTGGACTGACAGCACATGATGGAGTAGAGACATTCCAGGGTATAAGTCATTCCATAGGGATCAAATGGAGAAAAGAGGAGGAGAAAGAGTGATGTAATGCTGACCCCCCTACTTGTTACTCAGATAAGGCAAGAAACCACAAGTTGGCATAAAATAGGTATCACCCCTGGCATTAGGACAAACACCTGGCTCTGGCACCTTAGAGGTCATGGGGTAGAGCACAAAACAACATTTCTATTTTACCCAGGTTGGGGAGAGAGGGGGGTGTCAGGGCTATGGTATGTTTCCTATCTGTGGGGCCTCAAAAGCATCACACAAGTCACTCAAAGATGGAGTGTCCACAACCAGACATTTGGGATATTACTGTATGACTTTTACTCCTGGCAAAGTGTTAACAAGAAATGGTGGTGCCCCCATGGCTTGTAACTGTACATACAGATGACACTTTTTGTAGCAGGCAGAAACATTTCTAAACTCTTGCAGGAAGTACTGACTTCTACACAAACATTTTCCTCAGATGTCCAGCCCTATGCAGGGTATCATGGACTTATGAAAGGAACATTTTCCAAGAACATCCAGCCCTATGCAGGTTATCATGGACTTACCAAAAGAACATTTGTCATGAACGTCCAGCCCTATGCAGGGTATCATGGACTATTATGAGCACCACTAGGTGACTGACGTTAACACCTAAAACTATTCCTCTGGGTAATCAGTTAGGTCTACTTGAACCCTGGAATGAGGGGATAGCTTACTCTGGCCAAAGCTAGACTCTCTCTGCCATTACTTTAGGAAACAGGATTCCCTAGCCACACAGGGACTACAAGAGACATCCTACAGCACAAACATTGTGTCAGGGTCCTGAGTACCTGTATCTGACAAGGCAACAGCTAACCCCATTTAAACATTGTACTTTCAACATTTTGTACCCCTCAGGACACTTGTAAAGAACACCTGAAATCCACAGATCTCACATAAAATCCGTATCTTTAAATTGTACGCACACAGTCTCTACATTTTGGGCTGTGCTGATAGCTCTTACAGTCTTTTGGAGGTTGCCCCAAAGTACTCACTGACACTTTAGTCAATCAATCAATCAATTTATCAATTTCTTGTTTGTTAGGCACCCAATCCTGGAGGCTCTGGGCACCATACAATAAAAAAAAATAAAACAGTAAAATTACATACATAAAACCACAGCATAAATAATTAAAATTTCAGCAAGTGAGTTAAAAGGCATCAGCGGGGAATGCTAGATTAAAAAGATGAATCTTTAGGCCCCTTCCGAATGCCTTCACCATAGGGGCATCCCTCAAAGATCTTGGCCGTGAGTTCCAGAGGACTGTGCTGGCCACTTTGAATGAACGATCACCCGAGATTTTCAGCATGGTCCTTGAAACCGCTCGGAGGCCCTCAGTGGAGGAATGAAGGGAGTGGGCCGGGATGGAAGGGGTAAGAAGGTCTGACAGGTAACCAGGGCCCAATCCATACAGGGCCTTATAGGTGAGCAAGCCCACCTTGAAGTGAACTCTCCACCTGACCGGGGCCATTGCAGATCCTGCAGGACCAAGGTCACATGACAGGACCTGGGTAGTCCTGTCAGCAGCCTGGCCGCTGCATTCTGCACCAGCTGCAGCTGGCAGAGTTTCTCTCCACTGACCCCAAAATAAAGAGCATTACAGTAGTCAAGCCTGGATGTTACAAAGGTGTGCACCAGTGATGGCAGGTCTTTGGGTGGAATTAGGGGTTTAATCTGGGTGATGTTCCTTAAGTGGTAAAAAAACACTTTTGATGACAGCAGACACCTGCACTTCAAATGTCAGCTTGTCATCAAAGACAATGCCCTGATTTCTCACCCTAGGGGATGCCATCAATGGGACTGACCCCATGACCAAGCCTGTTGTCATTCAGGATGCATCCCCATCACACCTGTGACCTGGCTCTATCACCAGTACCTCTGTCTTGTCCAGGTTAAGCCTCAGTCAGTTAGAGTTCACCCAATCCTGGACCTCGGCAAGGCATTTATTCAGCACATCGATGGCACCAATTGTCCTTGGTGCAAAAGACATATGCAGCTGAGTGTCATCTGCATAGCAGTGAAAGCTCAAGCTGTATTATATAATGAGCCTTCCCAGAGGTAGCATGTATACCGCGAACAGCATTGGTGATAGGATCAAACCCTGAGAAATTCCACAGGTCATGGGCATTGAGAGGAGAAGAAATTCTCCACCACCACCCTCTGCCTCTTGCCTGTGAGAAAGGACTCAAACCAGTTGATGACAGTACCGGAGAGTCCACGAAACTCTAAGGTGATCCGACAACACAATGTGGTGTACAGTGTCAAAAGCTGATGACAGATCGAGGAGAATGAGAACTGACTGCTCCACTCATTCTCTAACCCTCAGTAGATCATTATGCACCCAGACTAGTGCCATCTCTGTGCTGTGCCTTGCCCTAAATCCAGACTGAAATGGCTCATAGATGTCAAAAGCCTCCAGGTGCTCTTTGAACTGCAGAGCCACTATCTTCTCAACAACCTTCCCTAAAAATGGGAAGTTGGCGATAGGTCTATAATTCCCCAGGATGTCAGGGTTGAGAAATTTTTTTTTCAAAAGGGGCTTCACCAGCACCTCCTTCAAGGTATTGGATAAGACCACCTCCAAAAGTGAACACCTGACTATTCTGGTGAACACTGGGCCAATGGCCTCAACACAACCCTCTAGAAGACATATGGGCCAGAGGCCAGCTCATAAGTGGGTCGCAGCTTTGAAATTACCTTGGAGACCTCGGCCACCTCCACCGGCCAAAACTCTGCCCAGACAACAGGGTGTCTGCGTTTCACCCAGGCCCCACCCTGCAGTACTGAACTAGACCCACTAACGAGATCCTGGCCCGAATAGAGGATACCCTGTCAAAGAAGAACAGAGCAAACTCTTCACAAAATGTTACTGAAAAAGCTCTTTTTGACTGCAGAGAGACTGAATGGAGCAATCTGTCCACAGTCTGAAAGAGCTGAGCTGGTCTATTCTTCCCTGTGGCAATCTCCCTGGACAGGAACTCTGCCTGCTTACAGTTGATTGCCCTTTCATAATCAGCATAGTGATTTCTCAAAGCCAGTCTATCCTCTGACTGAGTCCTCCACCAGCAATGCTCCAATCTCCTACCCATGATCTTTATCACCTTGAGAGCCCATCAAAACACTGGGGTCTCAGGTGAGAGGACCTGGGTCATATACAGACCGGTGCAATGGCATTGAGTGCCCCAGAGACAGCCCCATTATAGGCTGCCACCGCCTCACCCAAGCCAACCACACAAGCAGCACTCACACCGGAAAAATCAACTACCGCCATTAATCCCTCTGGGGACAATCCAAGAACCGAAGAAACCAAGTCCGACAATAATTGCTATCTTGTTCCTCATTGACCTGGCATTGCACAACACTGCCTGGATGGGATCAGTAGAGGCTATAGGCCCTCTAGCTGCCTGCTGACATGGTTTGGTGGAAACCCTGGGAATGGAAACCAAACACATCAGGCCTCTCTCAAGGCTCTGTTTAATCCCAGGATGCCTCCTGTCCCTAACCACCCCAATCCTCCTCACCTCTGTTGAGCCCCTGGTGCTGTGCCACAGGCCTCCCTTCTCCCTACAGATACCCACCTCCCTGCAACACCTAACAGTGACAGCCAGAAGGGGGGGAGGTCATGAAAGGGGCGGAGGTCACACAGCAGGGCTGCCGGGTAACTAATTCAGAGGGGCCCAAGGCTCGTACACATAACTAGACAGCTAGATGAACAACCAAGCAATAAGTTAAAACTAACTAAGCATTGAGTCACCATCCAAACAATTTAATACAGAATAACCCAACTACACATTCACACTAAACCAAACAATTTACTACCTAAACCACAACCACCCCCTCCTTCCCACAACCAACCTCAAATTAAATAATAAATAACACACAGAAAAGGAGAATCCTATAGTAGTTTGAGTCCTGAGATATCTACCAGAGAGAAGTTTGTAGCAATAGTTCCAGTGGGGAGCAGCAGGCAGCAACAGTGAACAATGCTCTTACCACTGATCAACGAAGTGCAAATTCCAGTTTGTGCTTTTGGATAGTGTTCACACCATCATCCGCTCTTTCACCAAGCAAAATGAAATTTAATGAGTGAAGTTCTCACCACCACTCACTAATAGCAGTACTAACTGATTTGTTGTCAGGTATGGGGGGTACAGTGCTCACCAGCCCTGTTAGTTCCAGCGATAGAAATCCTCACAGGAGACAGCGAAAGTCCACGACAGCCACCAGAGAAATAGCTCCGGTGCTAGAACAGTCACCAATAATCCCCTGCTTAGCCTTCCAGAAGTATATCCAGCTGTCCCTGCCAACATGACTGCAGTTGCTCTTGGGTCTGACCTAGGGATCACCAGGTCTCCACCAGTTCCTGACTTCAGCAAGCCACCACAGAAGAAAGAATAAATCTGATCAGGGCTCAGCAACACAGCCCAACAAACAGCGCTAGGATTACAGGACCGGACTGCAGATGAACAAGTTGGTCTCTAGGCTCTAAGCTGAGAGCCACAGTTCTTCCCTCTAAGCTGACTTCAGTCCCATTCCTCTTTTCTGTGAAAAATCTTCACCCCCTCATAGCTTCACAGGATCTGGTACTCAACACTTCTCAGGAAACCAGCCATTAGTTAATTTAATATGGCAGAAAACAACAAAATGAGGGTCCTTCCTTGACAAAAAGTGATCTTTGGGCAGAGTACCACTTGCTGTAGAACTCTTAGCTTGGACTTCAAACTACTGACTGCTCAAAAACAACTGTTGGCACAGTGTGGCTTATGCTGCTGTGAGAGTTCCAAACAACATTACATCATCACCTGCCCAGCAGAGCTGAGTAGATGGTGATGTAATGTTTTACAGAGAGCTTTTAAACCCTCTGACACTGCCCAAGCTATCTGCCTGATCTAAACTGATGAGATTCTAGTAACCCTAGGAACTCGCCGGTTACAGCGATATTTGTAGAAGAGAACATATTATGTAGGCAGGTGGAATTAGATCAGCCAACTAATATTAACAAAATCTGGTCAGATCCACCACAGCTGCATAATGAAGTTAGTGAAGTTGTGTGGAATTGTTAAGGAGGTATGGAGAAACAACGCAATGATTTGTAAGTAGTAAGATTTTTTTTAGTTTCTGTTCTAAGGAAGCCATACATATTATTAGGAAAATATATGGAGGTGTACATTTTAATAGAAGAAATAAGAAGATTACAAAAGAACCCCAGAACAAATGCCACTGATGTATGTGTTATCCCGGATGATATTGGCCAGACAGACAAATTTTAAAGAAAACACAATTGCACATATCCCAATAATGCAAAACATCAAGGGAAACATATGCAAATTCCCATGATGGTACAGAAGGTGGCAGTACATGAAAAAGTAATGGCTGGCATGTGTTCAGCCTTGGGATTATTTACACAGTTTTTTTTTGTTTTGTTTATTTATTTATTTATTTTTAAGAAAAAACAGGGTTTTTGTCCATGAGGTGATGTAAGCTACATTTAAGCAATCTGTTGATGTCAGGAAGTCAGGTGTAATGATGATGGACTGTTAGAGAAAATGTGATATTAACTTTCAGAGGGTGTTGCTTTTGATAAGGGCAAGGTAGTAATCAATCAATTAATCAAATTCTTTATTTATCCAGGCGAACACCATTGAGCAAGCTCATTTACAAGGTGGACCTGCATTACACAAGTCAAGTAACAATGCATTTATATACAGACAAATAGACAGTAGATGCAAGAGTACAACAGTACAGGTAGGCCTGCAATAGACAGGATAAGTAAAAATACATTTGGGTTCAGGTAAAAAGACAGTCAGTAAGGGTATACATAACAATAGGGTAGCAAGTCAGTAAAAATTTATACCAGATATAACAACATACATGGTATAGTATTACTTTAAGGTAAAGGCATTATAGTCCAGCGATGAGATTAGTTGAAGTGGATGCTACAAGCAAAAAGACATACATAGTCAGTTTAAAAAGACCCAGGTGTATCAAGAGGGAGACGTGTCGGGAGAAGTGGGCAGCCAGTGGAGGGGTTCTGGAACTGGGATAATACTAGGAGCAAAGGAATGAGATGCTGTGGGTATACAAGGAATAGGTGGTTGAGGGAGGGTGAAATTTAGGACGGTAGATAAGTAAGTGGCTCAGGGACAAGTTATGCACTGATGCAAGAAGGAAGGAGGATGGGAAAAGCAGGGAGGATGTGGAAGGGGGGTGTAAGTAAGCTAGGATCATTGGAAGCAGTTGCAGGCTTCTGTAATGTATTTTGAGTATAATGTCTTAAACACAGTGAGACTAACAGGAGTCTTCAATTTCAATGATTTTTGTAGCACATTCCAGAGCTAGAATTGTTGGAAGCAGTTGCAGGCTTCTGTAATGTATTTTGAGTATAAGGTCTTAAACCCAGTAATACTAACAGAAGTCTTCAGTTTCAGTTATTTCTGTAGCACATTCCAGAGTGAGAGGTAGAATGAATCCTATAGCAGCTCTCTCAAAATGCGTTAAGGCTTTGGGCACTTTCAGAGAAATCAGTGAACAACTTCTTAGGGCATAGGTTCCAGGCATATTGAGAGTCAGGCAATCAACAATGTACTGTGGAAGTTTGCCAGTGATAGCTCTGTATGTCCAGAGAGCCGCATTTTTATCTCATCTGTAGTGTAGGTAGGTCCAACCTACGGCCGCATATAAAGAGCAGTGATGGGTGGAGAAGGGGATACCAGTGATGAAGCGCGGGGCTCTGTGGTAAAGTATGTCCAATTTACCGAGGTATGAAATAGCACATTAGATGTATATAAAGTCAGCGTAATCAATTAGGGAAAGGAACGTAGACTGAACTAGCTGTCTCTTGGCCTCCGTAGTTAGTAGGTGGTTTAACCTGAAGAAGAGACCTAGTCTCTGCCTCAGTTTTCTTAATAAATCCTCCAGATGGTCTGCAAAGGAAAGTTTGAAGTCTAGCCAGACCCCCAGGTATTTGAATTTTGGCACAAATTCCAGGGTTTCTCCTAGGAGGGTGGTGATGGGGGGTAGAGCAGGGGAGGCTACATGGTTAATAGGTGAAAATAGCATTGTCTTTGTCTTTTTGGCTTTAAGTAGCAATTTTTTACTAAGGAGCTGGTACTGAAGTATGTTGAAGTCAGCTTGCAGGTCGCTACAGGCAGTTTCAGGAGTTGTAGGGCTTAGATTGATCACTGTATCATCTGCAAACAGATGAATTTTTTGCCTCATTGATGCCTGAGTCTATATTGTTGATATAGATGGCAAATAGGAGTGGCCCCAGCATGGATCTCTGCGGGACGCCTCTTTTTAACAGATTTGAGGGGGAGAGTTCACCTTCGGCCTTGACCTGTTGGTTCCTATCAGAAAGATAGTTGTGGAACCAACGCAAGGAGGTAGAATCTAGACCAATAGCTTTAAATGAAGAAAGAAGGAGACTGGGGTCAACAGTGTCGAAGGCCTTACTTAGGTCTAGAAAAATGGCGCAGACAAATTTGTTGTTCTCTAGCTCGTGCTGCTAGTCATTTGTCACCTTGACCAGGGCCGTGATTGTACTATGTTCAGTTCTGAAACCACATTGCATTGGGTTTAGCAGGTTAGTATCATCTATGAAAGATTTCAGCTGGGTATTCATGATATTTTCTAGAAGTTTTGATAGTACTGGGAGAAGGGAGATGGGCCTGTAGTTGTTTAGATCACAGGGTCTCTGGATTTAAACAACAGAATAACATGTGCAGTCTTCCACAGTTTGGGGAGGGTCTCTTTAGAGAGGGACAAGTTAAATAGATGCGTAATAGGTATGGCCAAGACATGATAAGCAACCTTTAGGTAGTATGGATCGGAAGGTGTCCACGCCAGCACTTTTTCTGGTGTCCAACTGGAGGAGATCTTCAACCTCTTTTAGTGAGGCAGGAGAGAATGAAAAGACTGCATCTGAGGGACTAGATTCTGAAGGTTGCGTGGTAAGCTGGAAGCATAGGTTACATGCAGGTGAGATATCAAAAGCTAGCCCTGCAGTAGCAAAGTGATTGTTGAAGGCTTGTAGTATCTCTTTATTGTTGTTGATAGTTACATTGTCAGAAATAATTTTTGAGGGGAGAGTGTTTTCTGTGGTATTACCAGAAAGTTCTATTATTGTGGACCAGAAGTTGGTAGGGCAGTTGGAGGCAGTGTCGAGTTCAGAGTGATAGAAGTTGGACTTGGTTTCCCGAATTAGCTTTGTACAGTGGTTTCTGGCTGTTCTGAAAAGATGCCAGTCTTCGGCTTTGTGGGATTTGCATGCTAGCTTCCAGAGTTTCTCTCTTTTTAATAGTGCTGTCTTGATATCTGCTGTAAACCAACGGCACTTTCTAGCCTTTATGCGGGTTTTGACTAAGAGTGTGTGGGTGTTAAGAGCACTGGATACAATTTCGTGGAAAATGGCATATGCTGTTTCTACTGATTTGGCTAAATAAAAGGTCTGCCAAAGCAGGGAGGCTTTCAGGTGATTGATATATGCAAGCAGGTCAAAATTCTGTTTTGAACTTTTGGTAGAGAACTTTGCTGAGGCTGTTGGTTTAGGGACTGCTCTTATGCCAGCAATAAAACAATGGTCACTAAAATCAGCAGAAAAGATCCCAGCATGGGAGAAGAAATGGGGGTTTGTGTACTAGAAGTACATCTAATAGTGTACTTTTCGTAGGGTTTTTCTTATTGATACGAGTAGGTTCATTAATAAGTAGAGTGATCCCATGAGAGTCACAGAAGGATTTAAGTGGAAGAGATGCACTTGACAGCCAGTCGTAGTTAAGGTCTCTAGTATAATTGTTTCCATTGTGTCGGTACTCATAGTAGATTATAGGTTGGACAGAAGCTGTGACCCCGAGGACAGGGGTTTATAACATCCTATGAAACAGAGGGCCATTGATGTAGATATTTTGATTTTTAAGGACAGGCATTCAAAGGCATTGGCAATTGATGTAGTGTCGAGGGTAGTGACCATAAACTTGTCCTTAACATAGATGGCTACACCACTGCCTCTGGTTAGTCTATCGGCTCTGAATAACAGATAGTTGGGGATATTGACCTCTTTGTCTGGCATGGATGGACGAAGTCAGGGTTCAGATATTACAAGTACATCTGACTCCATGTGGATAGCCCAAGCCTGTATTGAAGTGAGTTTCTTTAAGAGGCTACACACATTAACATGCATAAAGTTGATACCTTTATACTTCGTGACTTCAGACAGTGAAGAAATTGCTTGTATAGGACCAGGATTAAGTTTAACATTACCTGAGCATAGCAAGAGGAGGAGTACAACTTTCCTCAGGGCAACAAGTGGTAATTTGGAAAAGCTAAGCCTTCTTTGGCTAGTGGAAGTATTGGCGTAGGAATGCAAGGACCTATTCTTTGTACTGTTCAGTCCTAGTGATACACATGCTAAGACCCTAGCTGTATGACACCAGTAGACGCAGGTACTGGGCCGAGTAGGTAACATTCCTTGGGTAGGTAATGAGATACTGATGGATGTCTGAGAGGGAGACTCAGCTAAAAGTGGGTATGACAACTTGGGGGCCTAGTACGAGTTGTATAGAGACTCCATGAGTAGACATTCTTGTGGTAGGGGATACGGTCCTCTTTGAGGTAAATTCCATCTGGCGTGTACCCTAGTAAGGGTAGGGTGCATAAGGCGGTAAATAGGTAGAGCCAGATTGCAAGTTCCATGGTTAAAGTCCTGGGGTCAGAAAGAGAAACAGTTGTAAGGGCTTAATCTGGGCAAGGTACCACCAGGTAAGGCTACATGCCACAATGTCTAAAAAAGGTTATAGGTGCCGATACCACTTGAAGGGGAGCAAGTAGATGTTTCTATGGCACAAAGACTAGAGATAGGTACGAGAAGTCGTAAACCTGATCTAAGAAGTATCACCAGCTAAAGCTACACACCACAGGGTCAGCAAAGGAATGTAGGCACTGAAACCACTTGTAGGGAGCAAGGAGAATTTACAGTGACAGTAATGTTTGTGATAATGGGAATATTAGAAAAGTATGAGGTCTATGCAGAAGTGGAGTACAAATATGCACAGTTTCATAAGTATGTGCTCAGAGTGCAGGCAAATGTGATATGCAGGTTTGTTTTAGAAATAGTTCAACGTTTTGAAACTACTGAAAATACAAACTACACACCAGAACACAGTGGAAAAATGATTAGCTTTGTCTACAGGCACTATCTTCTATGCAAGTTCTGCACTCTGGGAAGATTGCCTGGGACAAGATGCAACAAAAAAAAAACCTGAATAGCAGGTTCCAGGGAGTATAAACCCACCAGGAATGTTAACATCCTGTTTCTAGTATCCCTGATAAAATAAAATAGAAAACACAGTTGAGATTTTTTTAATGTCAACTCTGATCAGAATAGCTTTTAAAATCAAAAATTGTTTTCTTGTTCAATGTTTTCTAATACATACTTCTCAAACTTAAAAGAAAAAATACACCTCATCATCAAAGTCTATGTTTACCAAAGTACTGTGCCCATGACTAAAATAATTTGAACCCCTCCACAAAAAAATGTGCCCTGACATGAAACTGCATGTTTAACTGTAAAGACACTTAACAAATGTATTTCTAATTGCATTACTAACACCAATGCTTCATGATTAAAATAATTTGAACCCCCTCCCCCCAAAAATGTGCCCTGACAAACTGCACTTTCGGAAGATTGCCGGGGACAAGATGCAGTAAAAGAAAACCTAAATAGCAGGTTCCAAGGAATATTAAACTACCAGGAATGTTAACATCCTGTTTCTAGTGTCCCTGATAAAATAAAATAAAAAATACAGTTGATATTTTTTTAATGTCAGCTCTGATCAGAATAGCTTTTGAAATCACCAATTGTTTTCTTGTTTAATGTTTTCTTATACATACTTCTCAAACTTAAACGAAAAAACACTTTATCATCAAAGTGTGTGTTTACCAAGTACTGTGCCCATGATTAAAATAATTTGAACCCCTCCCCCAAAAAATGTGGCCTGACATGAAACCGCATGTTTAACTGTAAAGACAATTAAAAATGTATTTCTAAATGCATTACTAACACCAATGCTTTATGATTTAAATAATTTGAACCCCCTTCCCCAAAAATGTGCCCTGACAAACTGTACTCTGGGAAGATTGCCTGGGACAAGATGCAATAAAAAAAACTGAATAGCAGGTTCCAGGTAGTAAATGGTAACATCCTGTTTCTAGTGTCCCTGATAAAATAAAATAAAAAAATACAGTTGAGATTTTTCTTAATGTCAGCTCTGATCAGAATAGCTTTTAAAATCACCAATTGTTTTCTTGTTCAATGTGTTCTAATACATACTTCTCAAACTTGAAAGAAAAAATACACTTCATTATCAAAGTCTGTGTTTACCAAAGTACTGCACCCATGATTTAAATAATTTGAACCCCTCCACAAAAAAATGTGCCTTGACATGAAACTGCATGTTTAAATGTAAAGACAATTAAAAATGTATTTCTAAATGCATTACTAACACCAGTGCTTCAAGATTAAAATAATTTGAACCCCCTCCCCAAAAAAAGTGCCCTGCCATGAAACTGCATGTTTAACTGTAGACAATTAAAAAATGTATTTCTAAATGCATTACTAACACCAATGCTTTCAAAGTTTTGAATCTACTAAAAAGACAAATTTTATATCTATATATACACATGTATATATATTATAGTGGCACGGTAGTGCCACTATAGTTAGGGTTGAGTACCCCATTTAAGGTTAAATCTGAAATTTGGCAGCTTAATAACTTTTTCATCGTATGTTGGATTTGCCTGAAATTTTGATGGTCTGGTGCCTTAGATCTCTGGATCTGCCAAGTTTAGTTATGGTCGGATGTATGGTTACAGAGCTACAGAAGCGCCAAAAAACTCGCACAAATTATGCATGTTTGCACGTTCAACACTCCGCCTGGGTTGTACAGTCTCTTGCTTGATTGGTATGAAACCTTCAGGGGAACATGCAGCTGGGGTCCCTGGTGTGCCTTTCGAAGAGTTCATGAAAAAATATTAAACGGTTCAAAAGTTATTCGAAAAACAAGTTTCCCATTATAGTCAATGGGTAAAGTTAACAAAAAGTTTGAAAGTGACGCAAATGAAGTTTTTAGTGTCGAAAATTACCCTTGTAGTGTTGCAAATCTGCCATCTTGTTTTCAGTTGGTGGTCACATAAATGCTTGGCATTTAAATGTGGAGCCCTCTAGGGACACAATTCTTGCTGTGTTCACCTAGTCGAGTCCTGAGGATGCTAGCCATGTCTTTTTGGGGGGGGGGTTATACACCCTAGAAATATGTTTTTAAAATTTTTGTAAACTGTTGTGTCGCAAAGGAGTGTCGCACATTTGACACTTTCATGATTTTTTTTGTGAAAGTGTCGAAAATCACGACACTGCTTTGAGACACTATGCCCACAATAGTAAGAAATCTTTTCCACCCTGCTGCAAAAGAATGGTTTGGTCTTTTGGGCTGAGATTTGGAGGGCAGAAAGCCAAGATCCCACAGATGTGCCTTTTGGTGGTTTGGTGACAAAATATTAGAGGGCTGCAAAGTTACGGCACTCCAAAGTTGACAATTTTTCCCATAGGCTAACATTACAGCGTCCGCCGCGCCTTTCAGGGCCCATATCTCGAAAACGCTTAGAGATACGGACTTTTCATTGGAAAAATACTCAGCCCCCAAAATGGGGCTGAAGTACAAAATTATCCAGAAAAGTCATAAATATTATGAGATTTAATTTTTTTTTTTACGTACAGTTTCTGAGATATAAACAATTTAGTATTCCAAGGTTGGGATATTCAGAGCTGATGTGCCATGCGCAACAGGGAATGCGCCATGGTGCGATATTCAGTGGGAGCTGGCTGCGCAGCACAACAAGCAATGCACCAGAGCGCAACAGTAATGAATGCATGCGCAACTGCAGGCGGCAGAACCAAGAATAACAGGCGCAGTGCGATATTTAACAGCATGCGACGTGCGCAATAGTAGAGTAAGCAGAAGTTGTGCGACAGCGGAAAGGAGCCAAAATAAAAGGGAGCAAGAGAGGGGAGGAAGAATGTGCCACAGGGAAGCCATAAGTGGGAGCATGGAGACAGAGTGCCAGGGAGGCAAGACAGGAAGCAGGGCAGATGCTGAGGTGCCTGGAGTGAGGGCAGGAGAGGGTGCCCATGCCAGTGTGCGCAATAGGGCCTGAGAGTGCAACTGTGGACGGAGGGCAGTGGCAAGAGGCAGGACAGCCACAGGCGAACAGCTGGAGGTGAACCCGGTGTAGGGGCAGCACCAGCAACAGACAGCAGAGAGAACAGGAGAACAGCCACCCGGGGTGGAACACCAGCCAGGAACATGGCCAGTGTCACCTTCCAGATGGAGGCGGTAATGAGAGGTGTGAGAAGGCAGGCAGCAGGGAGGTGCAGCTGTGAAAGGGACGTCAGCGGTAAGCCCAGAACAGGCAGTACCGAGCCCACACCAGCTTCAAACAGTACCCTGGCACTAAGATTGTGGGCCAGTACTGCCTGAACCAGGCGATCCTGAGGCAGCTCTGTGAGCTGTGAAGTGAAGAGATGCAGGCACCCACACGATGGAGCCATGCTCTGTCAGTGGAGACAAAGGTCACAGCTGTCATGTGCCTGCTTGCCATGGGCACCTTCCAGAGACCAACAGGGGACATGACAGGCATAACCCAGTTGGCGGTGTCACACCTACTCACACAATTCCTCAGCGCACTGCTGCCACATCCTGCGGAGTACATCCATTTCCCCAGCATGCAGGCAGAGTGCACAGCACAAATACAGGAGTTCCACAGGGTAGCATGGTTGCCTGGCATGCTCGGGGCCATTGACTGCACCCATGTAGGCATCCGCATGCCACCTGGCCTGGAGGGTGTGGCATACATCAACTGCAAGGGCTACCCGAGTATAAACTGCCAGGTGGTGTGCGTGCCTGGGGCACATAATCATTGTCTGTGCCACGCACCCTGGGGGAGCACATGATGCCATCATCTGGCACCAGTCTGCAATGTGCCACAGGTTTGAGAGTGGGGACATCCCTACAGGCCATCTAGTAGGTGAGTATGCATATCACGCAGGACGATGTGTGCCGACGTGGGGGGGTGCATTGTCAGAGGTGTCATGGGTACTGGCCATGATGGCCTATGGCATAGTGATGCAGACCACCATGCTAATGTCTCCCCTCTACACACAGGTGACAGTGGTTGCCTGCTATGGCCCTGGCTGCTCACAGCATACCGGTGCCCCATGACCCCATCACAGCTACGGTACAATGAGGCACATGCCACAACACGGAATGTCATCGAGCGGGTGTTCGGGCTGCTGAAGGCACAGTTCCAGTGCCTGCACACATCAGGTGATGCCCTACAGTACAGCCCCTCGAAGGCCTGCGGGCTATTCCTGAACTGCTGTATTTTGCACAACATGGCCACCGACTGTGGGATAGCTGTTGAGTTTGAAGAGGGGGACAGCGGTGGGGACGATGAGGATGCCGGTCCAGCTGGTATAGGGCAGCCACCCCCTGGGTGACGAGACCCCGGCTGATCCGGATGGCACAGCAGTATGGGATACCATCACAGAGGAGCACTTTGGACAACATGGGTAGGTTACGGGGCCATGTGCAACCACCAAGGGCAAGGGCACAGCCCACAGACAGGTAGGGCCAGACACCAGGGGCAGATGGTGGTAAGGGAAAGGGACTGAGCGGGGGACCGCACATGGCAGCAGGAATGGGCAGGACTGAACACAACACATGCACACACACCACAACACATGCCCAAAGTGCAAATGGCACGGTCACCCCAACAGGCACCCCCACACCCTCACAGGACCACACATGACCATGCCCAGTGGCTGGCACTGTGCATGCCTCAGATGCTGGGCACCATTGCACAGTGGCGGACAGTGCTACACAGGCATCATCATGCACACGCCACAGTGGCCAGCAGCCAGGAGGGAGTGCACAGGAACCATGTGTGTGCAGGGCTGGGAACTCCACCCGTGCATCACACAATGAATACCACAGTGCACACAGGGCAGCAGCAGACAGTGGCCATGGTGGGAGACAGGTCAGTCATGCGGCACAGCACCACGGCCACCACAGATGCGTGGGTGGCCCTGCTGCGACCTGCCAGCCATGCCAGACTGACCAGTGGCCTCATGGGATGGCACCGATGGGCCCCCAGGGGTGACGCTGCATGAATGTGACCATGTCCGTGCAGGGGTCTGCAGCCCATGGAACATGCCCGCACCAGGCGTGCTCGGTATGCCCACAGCCGAATCCAGTGTTGACATAGCAGGTGTCACACGATGTCAGGAATGGGGGTGGACATAACATTGTGTGGGGTCTGTGGTGGCTGGGCACAAAACTGGTTGGCCAGTGTAGCCATGACAGTCGCCATTGCTGTGGTCTGCCTGTCAATGGCAGCGGTCACATCCACCCGCTGCTGGGCCAACTCTGCCAGGAGCAAGGCGTGGTCCCTGCTGCACCACTCATCTGCCTGGCACAGAACCGCACTGAGTGCATCCACTGCCATCATGAGCCACATCTGCTGATCAACTGAGGCCTGGAGAAGATGGCTGTGGTCATCCAAGGGGTCATCTGCTTGTCCAGCATGCTGTCCCCTGTGGTGTTCCTGGCCCTGCTGGACAGCACCCCTTGACGATGGGTGCTGCACACCAGTGCCATTCTGGGGCACGTCCACATGCGGTGCACCGCCACCGCCCCCAACACTGTCCCCCCATTGTTATTGGCTGACTGCTGGCGCTGCCCCTCCGGCTGCTGAACACCAGGGGATACCGGCGCTGCCGCAGCAGCCGCAACAGCCCCACCATCCTGGACGCACACCAGTGCTGCCCCACTGGGATGTACAGACAAAGGCTGGGAATGGGTTGTTGTGCAGGCAGCCACAGCAACATCACCCACAGTATCACCCAGGAGGTTGCCTGCTGTGGGACCATCCTGTGTCCCACAGGTATCACTGTCCAGGATGTGCGTCCCATCATCATCATCAGTGCTGGATCCGGCCCCAATCTGTGTCCCAGCACACTGGACACTGGGGGCGATGTCACACTGGGACACAGGCAGGACAATGTCCGCATCCGCACCACCCACACCAGTCCAGACAGACGTGCAGATATGTACTTGGCCGGTTCCTCGGACACCTGTGGAGGTGGATGGGTGATCCTCCATGTCCAGGGCCACCTCCTCGGTGGACACACACACACCACCACCGCTGCCCCATGTAGATGCTCAGGAACTATAAAGGAACACAGTACTGTTAGTGGCTCCGCCTGGCTCTGTGGCATGCCCTCCACCACCCACACGCTGACAGCGCCGGACCTACCACGCAGTGATGGGCTGCCACCCATCTGGAAGCCACCACCAGGAATGCCCTCGATGGCACTGCACCACATGCTGCTGGCCACCTGCTCCTCCCGTGGTGTCAGGCAGGGTATGTACCGCTGGCCCCCACCGGTGGCAGCATGTGCCACCCTGATGGCAGCCACCTTGTCTTTGATCCACCTCCTGTCCATGCCTACCTTCTTTTTGCACTCCTGCACAGATCGCTGGTGGCTGCCCTGCTGGTTCACGGCACGCACCACCTCACCACACGCCGCTGCATGTGCCTGTGGCATTCCCCGCTGTCCATTAAGCAGTGGTTCCCTGTCCAGATATGCCTCGAACAGGGCATCAGATCCAGCCCTGGTGAAGTTGGGCCTCCTCCTTCTCCCCCTTCCCTGCTCCTCCTCTTCCTCACGCTCAGTCATGCTCGCGCCTGGGGGAAAGACAGGTTTTACCTTGGACTGTGCAGTCCCATACAGCCCTCCCAGACCACTGTCCCCACATCCCCACAGCATGCAACCTACCACAAAGGACTGCAGTACCGATCCAAGACCTATGCAGCCCCAGGTTGCATATACTGTATATAGTGCAACGTATGCAAATGAGAGCAGGCACATCTGTAAGTGGATGCTAACACAGTGGATGCGCCGTGGAATGGCTCATGAGCTGATTTGCATAACCTGGCTGAATATCATGCTGTTGTGCCTTGCACAATGTTGTTGAGCGTGCTCAGGCTATGGCGCACCACTGAGAGGTGCGCAATCGGCACCACACCGCATATGCCCGGGGTGCTGATGCTGACACGTGTGGTGCTGCAGATGTGCAGTGTGCGGGAGGCAGTGCAGAGCACGGCCACCACTGCACCTGTGGTGCTAGTGCACTGTATGCCCGGGGGCGCTCAAGCCATGGTGTGCCGTGGGCACCATGGTGCCACAGCGTGGTAGGCCACTGCAGGGCATCACACACATGCACCCTACCGTGATATATGCAGGGTATCCCAATCGCACTCTGGTGCTCCATGAGCGGACAGACCCTTGACCCTGCGGTCAACCATTGCCCCCTAGGCACCATGCATCTGCATGGCTGCATCCCTGTTGAGCAGTCCGGTGACAGTGTGATAGCAACTGGCAGTGCAGTACCGCGCTGCCTCTGCATGTGGGGCACATGCGCTACAGGGCGCCATTTTGATGCCATTTGTGACTGCACCATGCCTTGGACCAGCGCGCTGGTCTGGACTGCCATCAAGCTGGCTAACCTGGTGGCCTTAGTGGAGCCACATGCTGGTGCCCTCTTTGGGTAGGTACCCCTCCAGAGGCCATGAACTGCAGTGTGGCAGGAGGTCACAGAGGGCCTGGAGGAGGCAACAGGGAGCAGCAGAACAGCGGAGCAGTGTCACTACCATTATGGCGACCTCCAGCGGTGGGACCCTGACCGCCTGGGGTGACTGTAAGCATGTGCACGGGGGGGCGCCATTCCATGGTCAGGTAGATGCTCCATCCCATCACTGGTTGTGTCTGTCTGGCCAAGTATCGCGGTGGCCGTCAGGCCATACCGCAGGGGGGTTGGGTCTGACCTGTGGAGGTGGTGGTGGTGGGGGTACATCATGGCTGGGCTGTGCAGGTACACACACACAGTGGGGGGGCTGTGTTACTGACCTGTACTGATGTTTCCCTCTCCATGTTTGCACCCTAAGCCTGGAGGATCACCTTAGGGTCCGTTTGGCCCATGGACAGGGACAGCAAGCCTAAGCAGGTGGTGTGGCCTTGCAGCTGGGGCACGGTGGTGGTGCCATGGGTCAGCAGCACCCTGCTGACCAGGATGCAGGTGAGTGCTGTGTTTCCCCTTACATCTGTGCATGGTGGGTTGCAGGGGTGGTGGCGGGGCATGGCCACTCGCACATGACCCCACTGCTGTGCACGCCACACAGTGCACTCTGCACTGTCCTGTGGCACTGCATGTGTGGATGGGTGTTGCAGGTGGGCTGTGCATGCACTGGGTTCATGGCTGTGCACTGCCATCACACTGCATAGCCATGACACTGTATGGCCACGTTGGTGCTGTGCAGAACATGGGTGGTGGGTGTGTGCAGCATTCCGCATGGCTATGGGTGCCTGGGTAGGCAGGTCTTGTGGGCATGGCCACTGTGGGTGGTCACATGCCATCACAGGGGTGAGGTCAATGGCTGTATGCCATTCACATTGGGTGGGCTGCGGGGGTCTGGCCAGTCACACGTACTGACTCTACTCCCTTGTCCTAGGTGGACAACCCAGGAGTGACACATCCAAGAGCTCCCACAAGTGACCCAGGCAACTCTGGAGCCACTCCAGGGGATGGAGCGTGGTGACTGGCGGAGGCACAGGCGGTGCCACAGGAACCGGAGAGAAGAGAGGGGCCGCCAGCAGGGCCTGAGGCGCACGTGCTATGCATTCCCCCTGGACTGTCCCTCACACCCCTATGTCCCACTCCTTGATGTTCCCCCTTGCTCCATGCCCACACCCACCTGGATTGTGGCCCTCTCCCCCCACTTTGTACATAGTTCTGTTGGTGTTGTTGTTGCTTGTACAGTTTACATTTGAATTATAATCATGTTTAATACGACAACTGTGGTGGTCTCTGATTTGCAGCAGGCATATGGTGCTTTGCTGCAGTGGTGTGCGTGGCGTCGGGGGTGGTGCAGGCCTGGGCGTGTGTGTGTCCGGCAGGGCCCCACTACTAGTGTGGGTGGGGGCCATGGTCCCTGTCTGTGGTATGTGTGTTGTTCCCTATGCACTGGATGCCTGTGTGCAGTGGTCCCTGGTGCATGTGCTGTGCCCCTGCTGCCCCGTCAGTCTGTACATGGCCCGTACGGCTGAGCCCCTTGCACATCTGTGGTTTGCACAGTCTGCTGGCATGTCATTGGTGGCTGTCCATGCCAACCACCCTCTGGGCACAGTGCCATGGCGGCTGGCGTCCTGTCACCTGATTTATTGCACGTCTGCCTCGGGTGACACTGTGGGCTATGCTGTTGTTGTCCCCCCTCCATGCTGTTGCTGGTGTCTGTAGCAGTGTCTGTGGTCTACTGTCTGTCACTTGTGCTCCAGCCGCATGCTGGCGGCGGACAGATTCATGGTGCATGCACCAGATGGCTAGATCACCAGTGCCATGGTGGGGCGCAGGCCGTGGGTACACAGCATCATTGGACACACACCAGTGGCATTTGTTGCTCTGCTATTTGTGGCCCTGTGTCGGGGTACCCTTGGGACAGGGTGGGGGTTTGTCCATGCCCAGTGTTGCATCCTGTGTGGCACATGCCTCCATGCACCACAGTGGGCGGCTGTGCTCTGTTGGGGCCTGTGCTGGCATAGGGTGTGTGCATGGGTGGGTGTGCAGGGTGCTGTCCTGCTGGTGGTGGCATCCAGGGCAGGCCTTGTCACATGTGGGGTCCCTTGGATGCTGATGCAGGGTCGACCTCTTTGCTGTGCCATGGAGGGGACCATGCAGAGGGGCCTTGTGTATGCTTTTGTTGCATCAGTGGCTGGTGTTACCCGCTGCAGGGTGATCACAGTGGGGCTGACATGCATGGCACCATGGTGCACAGGGTTGGTGGTGGTGGCATGCATTTGGTGCCATGCACTGTAGGGCACTGCTTCTGGGCCGGGTGTCTGGGGATCGCTGTACAGGGGATGATCAGCATTGGTGGGGTGTGGTGGCACTGGAGAGCCGTCCCTCCTTGTGTTGCGGTCACTGCTTGCCAGTGTGCTGGGGCACCGTGCCTCAGCTGTTGGTTCAGTGCTGGTGTTCATGGGCTGGCAGTCCATCCAGCTCACCTCTCCTCCGGTTGTGCGGTTCATGTGGTGCCTGGGGTGGGGTGGGTCTGTCTGGCCTGCTCCATGATCCTCCGCCCATGGCTTCCATGGGTAGTGAACCCCTGCTTCCTGTCCCTGTCCCTGCGCATCACTGGTTGTGTTACTGCGCATCGGCCCTGCTCCACTGCGCATCCCTGGTTGTGCCATAGCGCATGTGGCCTGCGCTTGGTTTGAATATCGTGCATGTTGCGCAGTGGCACTCTGCACTTGCACCTGCTCCTGTTATTGCACATCTTTTTGGCGCAGTCTGACTATCCCACCCCAAGTGTTTATTTTCTGCTCCGAGGGCCATTATTTTACATATATTCTTTGTAGTCACTGTGCTTCTGAATGCACCTTTTTGGGAAAAAAAGTATGTGCATTTACATTATTGTTACAGTTAGCATTTCCGCTTGCATTTACATAACCGTTTGCTTTAGCGTTTATGTCACCGTGTGCGTTACCCTTTGCTTTTGCGTTTGCACTTGCGTTACTGTTACCATTTGCATTTCCATTACTGTTTTTCTCTGCGTTTCCTTTTGCGTCACTGTGTGCATTACCATTTGTGTTTGCGTACGTGCTTCTGTTTACATTTCCATTTGCATTTGTGTTTCCTTTGGTATCATCGTTGGTGTTACTGTAAGCATTTGTGTTTGCAATTGCGTTACCGTGACTGTGCGCGTTACCATTTGCATTTGCGTACATGCTTGTATTTGCATTTCCATTTGTGCTAGTGTTCCCTTTGGCATCATCATTGGTGTTACTGTAACCGTTTGCGTTTCCAGTTGCATTACCATTACTGTTTGCGTGTTTGTCACTGTTTGCATTTCTGTTGGCCTTAGCATTTGCGTTTTCAGTAGCGTTTCCATTGTCGATTGTGTTACTGTTTCCTTCTGCATCTCCATTGCCGTTATCGTTTGCATTTCTGTTTGTGTTACCATTTGCATTTTCGTTACCATTTGCGTTTCCATTGGCGTTAGTGTTTGTGTTACTGTTTTCGTTAACGTTTGCGTTTCTGTTGCTGTTAGCGTTTGCGTTACCATTTGCGTTACCATTTCTGTTTTCATTAATGTTTGTGCTTGTGTTTCTCTTACCATTTGCATTATTGTTTATGTTTGTGTCACCATGCGCGTTACTGTTTGCGTTACCTTTAGCATTACTATTTTATTTTACCTCACTGTTCACATCACCGCTTGCATTAACATTACCGTTTGTATTTGTGTTTTTGCGTTTGCATAGTGCAGTGCAAAACATTATGTTTTTGCTATTTTTCTGCACTGTCTTCTGTAATGCATAGCACAGCCAGTATGTGGTTGATTGGTCTGAAACTTTGCAGGTAGAAAGACCTTTGTTCAAGGAAAATGCCAGATTTTGTTTGGTGAAAACAATTTTGTTCCGTTCCAGAGTTATGGCCATTTGAAGTTGGCCCACTTCACAGTTACATATTTTTCGGCAGCCAGGTCTGCCATTTTAGTGCATTTTCAGCCACGATTTCCACCATTTTGTGGTGGAAGACTTCTTAAAGGTACAGAAACATAAAAATATAATATCTCTGGAACAGTTTGATCTTTTCATATGGAATTTGGAGGGTGTTGAGTGGATGTCCTGGAGATGTGAATTATGCTGTTTACATATTTGAAAAATAATTTTCTGTGGAGATACTGCGTGACACATATAACGTTTTGCGCATAGCGTTCTGCATGGCGCTACTGCCTTTAAAATTATAGAGTAGGTAGCCCTAGTAGCATGGAGGTGCCTTGCAGTGGTTTTGTGTGTAAAACATTAACAGGTGCGGAATTATGCCACTCCGACAAATGAAAATTTGGTTCATTATGCTTCAATAACATCTGAACCGTGTGTCCGATTTGCTTGGCATTCGGAATGTACAAAGATTTATAATTCATCTTTCACTGTGCCAATATCTGGGTTGCTGGCTCTTATGATTGCTGAATTGTGCATGTTATGTTGTTTGTGCATGGCGCTGTGCAACCGTTGAATGGATGTACACACAATTCTGGACACACGGTGTACCATGGTACATGTCTTCATTTAACAATTTTCATTTCAGTTGGTCATACAATTTTTGTGCAGTGAAGTGACAAAAGATCACATGGTGGGAGCGCTACCACTACCACATTCCATTCACTATTTATAGTGCACATTCTCAAAAAGAAGGAAAATTCACGGCAAAAAACTCTGTTTTATGCATCAGTTATGGTTGTTCTACAACAACAAAAGTCAGGAAATTCAGTGTTATAGTTGAAAACCCTAACTGCACATCCCCCACCCCCACCACCACCACACACACACACATATACATGCAAGTAGGGGAAGGATCAAGGCAACATAACCAATCACATACAATCAGCAGCAGGTGACAGGAATAACATACAACTATCTAAACCATGAAAGCACACACCCATGCTCCCATCGGGCTGTGGCATGGGGTCATTACTGTTAACTCTGATCCTGGACATTCCATGCACTGCAAAACACATATCACAACAGACCACTGGGTATTTTGGCCCACATGCTGCCATCAACACATATCACAGACTATACATATGGGATGGGATATTTAAAGCTCCAGGTGGCTCTGATAATTGTTTATTCCAAAGGTTTTTTTAAGTCAATTTGAAGGCATTAAATATCTTCTGTTCTTCTACTCCTTAATAAAGGCATTAAGTATCTTCTGTTCTCCTAGTCCTTAATAAAATGCAGGGGCTCCACAACGTGATCACTGCACAGACTTGTTCTGTTGGTTGATACAGGACCCAAACTAGTGTGTCTTGTTACAGCATGATAGAGCCACCTCATGCCCCTCCCACATGAATCAAAAAAAGTTGGGGTGGATCTTTAGGAGCATCTTGGATGGAGATGGGGTGGATCTTACTCCCCCAAACCTAATGCTGCCTCTCACTACTCAGGTTCCAGTTCTTGTGCCACCCATTTAAGAAAGAAAATAGTACCCTGCAACCATTGACTAACATGGAAGTGTATTTATTTGAGGGCAGAAAACATTGCTTGAAGGAGGATAAGGTGGAAGAGACTATTTACATCTTCAGTCAGTTCCACGGACAGAAAACATGACATCACTCCTTTTGTACATGCAAAAGTCTGCAAGCTCCGCCTACTGCAGTCATAAAAATGACCTATTATGGATAGAAATTACTAGTTCCAATAACAAAAAGATCACAGTGGAATATGTTATAGACCACCTGACACAGAGATAGCAACATAGAAACATAAAAGTTGACGGCAGATAAGGACCGCAAGACCCATCCAGTATGCCCATTTTTTCTACCTTATGAATGTGCCATAGTCCTGTACTCTGTCAATGACCTATTTATTCATACTCATCTGTATTGCTCCCTTATGCCTATCCCATGCCTGTTTGAAGCCCTGCACTGTATTCACATCCACCACTTCCTGAGGTAGGCCTTTCTATGCATCCACCACCCTTTCTGTGAAAAAGAACTTCCTCACATTCCCCCTTAATCGGCCTCCCTCTAATCTCATGCTGTGTTCTCTTGTCCTGCTATTTTTCTTATATTGAAACATGTTAGACTTTTTCACCTTGTCAATGCAGTTAAGATGTCTAATCAAGTTTATCTGCTGAAAAAACATAAACAGTATGATACAAAACAAAGAAGTCCTCATCCTGGGAGACATCAATGCACCAGGAATAGACTGGAACATTGGTAGAGCATCAAACACACAATAACAAATGCTATTAGACATTATAGTGACTATAGTGACTAATGAATTACATCAAGTTGTGAATGAACCAGCAAGAGAAATAATACTCTAGACTTAGTCTTTACAGAAATAACAGAGGCAGTATCTAACCTGGAGGTTATAGAAGCTGCTATAAACAATGACCACATGATAGTACTATTTAACTATGATGTCAAGCCTAAAAAAATCATAGGCAATACAGTGACAAAAAACTATTACAGAGCTGACTTCTCTGTAATTATGAGGGAGTTAAAGACTTGGGACTGAGAAACCGACACTACTGATACAGAACAGCTATGGTAAAAAATCAAGAATAAGATCTTACAACTGGAAGACAAATACATATCAAGCAGGCCCCTGTACAATAAAAGGGGTAAGGTATCCATGTGGTATACCCACAAAGTTAAGAAACAACTTAATAAACAAACTCTAGCCAGAGCCGATAGGGCTGTGAAGGGCTACCAAATGACCAAAGTCATTTTATTGTTGGTGCTATATAGTGCTATTTAGTCACAATCATCACAGTGCTCCCAGATCCAAATAACCATTTTCCTGTAACAAGCCCTCATTTTTCCTGCATTTTCCCTGTAGAGGCAGCATCAAATCCCTGTATAAATCCCTGCAGAGCCACTAGTTCCTTATTTGTGACTTTGTTGTTTATTTATATGTAATATGTTGGCAGCCTTTTATCAGGAAAAGGGCTCTGATTTGCTGTTAGGTATTAAAATTGTATGTCAAGCTGACAGTGAAAACACAGGTGAATGACCTGGCAGTCACTTAACTGCTGTTCCTTGGTAGCAGTGATGTCACAATGCTGGTGATGTAGTGGGGGCAGTATAGCTAGCTATGTCACCTGCCACACAAAGTGCTGTTCCACACATCACACATATTAACATCAGGTAAACAATCTTCTAATTAAACAAAGGAAAAAGATAAAGTACCTCAAATATAAAAGGTAATGGTTGATTGCTTTTAAAATCTAATATTAGTTTTAGGCAGTAATCAAGCTCTTTAACCTACATGCCTAGTGTGGGGATAGACCCACACCCTTCTGATCTTCCAGTTTAGTTTTTACACAAATTCTCTCAGACTTTTTTTCTGACCACCTGATGGAATCTTGAATGAGTTACATAAATGTTATTATTTTCTTCAAGGCCCTGACCCTGCAACTAAAAACACACTCAGTACATCCAGTGCTTGCCTCTAACCTGTAATACAGAAAGGAATATCAGCTAGTGAACTGGAATTCCAGTGTCTGTAATCTGACACTAAGTCTGACTTTCATTTTCACAAAAAACAAAAGGAAATGAGTTAGCCCCCTAGGTTGCTGAAAGAAACAGAACAAATCTGTTAGACTGAGCTGGACAGATAATAGAAACAGCAGTTTAAAAAGTTTTTTTTGTTACTATCCTGAGAGGTTCTGAGGTACAATACAGTAGCATCCCCCTCCCCCCTTCAGATGCATTTAACATAGAGCAACAAATAGCAAAAATCAGAAGGGGAGTGCACTACTTTGCAACTGTGGAGGAATACATACAAATGTCTAAAATGGAAGTTCTAGGAAAAGCCATTTTTAGAGCTACAGATGACAGAGGCTCCTCCTACAGCCCTAAAAATGGAAAGCATACAGGGCCATGATAAAGGACAGCAACCAATACAATATACATAAGTATAGACAACAACTTAAAAAAAGCAAAAAAGTAATATGTGTGGAAAAAAGCAAACCTGACTTCAAACTAGCACATGCAAATGATAACAGCAAGGCATTTTTTGCATATGTGAACAGCAAAACAGTTGATAGAACTGTGGGCCCCATCAGGGTAGGTATCAAAGATGTCATAGATCCAATAGGTCAGACCAAACTTTCTAACAACTATTTTTGTTCATTCTATGAGAAAGAAAAGCAGAAAATGAATAACAATAAACCAAGTATGGATCAAGTACAATCAAATAAGGAGGCCCAAGATAACAAGATCACTAGAACAGCTATAATAGAGAAGCTAAACAAAACTGACCCATCTAAATTTGCAGGACCAGACAAGTTACATCCTAGGATGTTAAAAGAGATAAGAAACTGGTTAGTGGAACCACTATACAAACTATAACATGTCCATAGATAAGGGAGAAGTACCAGAAGCTTGGAGGACAGCAATAGTGGTCCCTATACATAACAAGCATTTGTCAATGCCGAACGTTCACTTGCAGGTATTTGCAGTGGTGTTTGGTACTGGTACTGGCTTCAGAGGAGTGAGGAGGCAGCAATGAGAGTGACAGGTGCCGCTTGGCAGAAGCTGCACTGTAAATGCAGGAAGGAGGTGATTAGGACTGATCCCAGGACTGATCCCAGAGGTACCTTGCTGCTCACTTCCCTCTCCCCAAATTTGATCCCATTTAGAAACATAGAAACAAAGACTTTGATGGCAGATAAGGACCATTTGGTCCACCCAGTCTGCTCATTTCCCTACCTATTGGATAAGCTGAAGAGCCTAGTTAACCAACAGACTACTTCTTCCTATCCCCCACCAGAATTGCCTTATGTCTATCCCATGCATTCTTGAATTCCGCCACTGTTTTTGACCCCATGATCTCCTTAGGAAGCCTATTCCATGCATCCACCACCCTCTCCATGAAAAAATGCTTCCTCACGTTGCCCCTGAGCTGTTCCCCATCTACAAATTGTGCCCCCCTTGTTCTTGCACATCTCTTTTTCTGAAAGATGCTACCCTCCTGGACTTTGTTGATTCTCTTGAGGTACTTTAAGCTCCTTTAGTCTCTCTTCATATGGCTTCTGGTGCAGACCCTGCACCATTTTAGTTGCCCTCCTCTGGACTGCCTCCATCCTGTCTATGTTCTTGTGGAGATGGGGTCTCCAGAACTGCATGGAGTACTCCAGATGTGGTCTTGCCAACTGTTTGTACTGAGGCATAACAACTTCCTGTTTTCTACTGATGATGTCTCTTCCTATACATCCCAGTATCCCCCAGCCCTCCTTACTGCCTTCTCACATTGCTTACTTACCTTTAGGTCATTTGATATGACTACCCCAGGTCCCTTTCCAATTTTGTTGTTGTTAGTACCTCTCCCCTAGTGTATACTCTTCCCCTGGGTTCTTGTTTCCCAAGTGCATTACTTTGTACTTCTTTGCATTGAATCTAAGCTGCTATACTTTTGACCATTCCTCCAACCTTGTCAAGCCACTTCTCATCCTTTCCAATCCCTTGTGTATCAGCCCTGTTACAGATCTTTGTGTCGTCTGCAAAGAGGCATACTTTTCCTTCCAGTCCCTCTGCAATGCCACTTATAAAGACAGGACCAGACCCAGTACTGAACCCTGTGGTACCCCACTAGTAACCCCCCCTTTCTTCAGAGTGGACTCTGTTTACTATTACCCTCTGTGCCCTGTTGTCCAGCCAATTTTTTACCCAGGCTACCACCATGGGACCCACTCCCAGGCTGGCAAATTTGTCTATTAATGTTTTATGTGGGACTGTGTTACATGCCTTGCTAAAGTCTAGGTAGGCCATGTCTGCAACCCCTCTCTGGTCTACTACTTTGGTCATCTAGTCAAAGAAATCTATTAGATTCATCTGACATGACCTTCTTGCTGTGAATTCATGGTGCCTTGGGTCCTGTTCCCCGCTGAACTCTAGGTACTCAACAATTCTTTCTTTCAGAAGTGATTCTATCATTTTCCCTACCACTGAGGTCAAACTAACAGGTCTGTAGTTTCCTGCCTCTGTCTTGCTCCCACTTTTGTGAAGGGGACTCACATCTGCCCTCCTCCAGTCCTTAGGTACCACACCATTCTCCCATGAGTTGTTAAAAAGGGTAGTCAGTGGTGTCACTAGTTCTCCCTTAGTTCTTTTAGAATTCTGGGGTGAATCCCATCAGGGACCCATTGCTTTATCCACCTTCATTTTTAGGAGTTCTTTCAGAACCCTTTCTTCTGTGAATGGACTGATATCGACCCCTATCCAGAGTGCTTCTATTGATTGGATTAGGTACCTCCACCTCCTCTTCTTTTGTGAATACTGAGCAGAAGTATTCGTTCAGTATCCCTGCTTTTTCACTGTCACCCTATGCCCACTCCCCTACCCATTAAGCATCACTATCCCTCCCTTGGTCTTACTTCACTCCCTAATGTACCTACAGTATAAAAGGTTTTATCCCACTTCTTAACCAAGTTGGCTATCTTTTCCTCGGTTTGGGCCTTAGCTATTCTGACTGTCTTCCACTCGTTCTTCTACCACCACCATCTGCCTTGCTTGCTCCTACTACCTCTTATATGACCACTACCCTCTCTGTGAAGAAAACTGTTCTCACATTTCCTCTTAATCTACCCCGTCTAGTTTCATATCATGCTCCCTCATTCTTGTACTCCTTCTACATTGGAAGATGTCTGCCCCTGCACCTTGTTTATGCCCTTGAGGTACTTGAACATGTCTATCATGGCCCCCTGCTCCCTCCCTCCTTTCCTTCAGTGAGCACATATCAAGGTCCTTTAATCTCTCCTGATATGTTCTTTGTTACAAGCCATGTAGCATCTTGGTTGCCCTTTTGTGGACTGCCTCCACCCTGTCAATGTCCTTGCATTGTTGCAGCCTCCTCCAGAATTACACATAGTACTGTACGTGAGACCTCACTAGTGCATTATACAGTATCATTCCACCTCATGCCTTCTGCTAGTGATACCTCTGCCTATGCACCCCAGCATGCCACTGACCCTCTTTGCAACATTTGTGCTCTGTTTTGATACCTTTAGGTCATCAGAACTGATAACTCCTAGGACCCTTTCTTCCTTGCTAATCATCAGCACCTTCACCCCATCCTATAGCTCTCCACAGGGTTCCCTCTTCTCAGGTGCATAATTTTGGGCTTCTTTGCATTGAACTTCAGTTGCCACTACTCAGACCATTTTTCAAGCCTCTCCATGTCCCTGCTCATTTTCTCCACCCCTTCTGGAGTATTCACTCTGTTACAGATGTTGGTGTCATCTGCAAACAGGCAGATCTTTCCTTCTAGCCCTTCCATAATGTCTGTAATGAAGACATTGAACAGGACTGGTCCCAGGACTGATCTCTGAGGTACCCCACTGATCACTCCCCTCTCCCCAGATTGAATCCCATTACCACCACCCTCTGCCTCCTGTCTGTCAGACAGTTTCTAACTCAGTTTATCAGCTTGTGCCCCATGGCCAGACTACCCATCTTGTTAATCAGCCTTCTGTGTTGGATAATGTGGAAGACTTTGCTGGAATCAAGATAGGTGACATCCACCACCCCTTCCTGATTTACTTCCTTAATGAGGCATTAGGGTTTCCAACCCTAACATCCCACCCCCACCCTACACAGATTGACAGGCATTGGGGTGTACATTTGGGTTGTAGGCCATAACACTTATGCCATTCTACATCCACACTCACCCTGCAGACACTGACAGGCATCACAGTGTGTCTTGGGGTCTTCAGCCCTAATGCTCACCCCATTCCATAGGAAAACAAGCTGAGATGGGTGCAGTATAGGAGAATGGGTTGAACATTAGGGCCAAAGACCCCAAGGCACACCCTGACACCTGTCACTGTCTGCAGGGTGGGGGTGGGAGTCGTATGGTGTGAACATTAAGGCTGATGACCCCAAGGCACACCACTGATGCCTGTCAGTCTCTGCAGGGTGGGGGTGAGGTGTTACGGTTGGAAACCCTAACTTGCTTTTGCATTTGTTGGTATTTTCACTCCAGATTTTCAACATGGGCTTTTTGGGACCCCACCTCATTAACAGTGGCACTATTATTTCATTACTCAATCCCAAAATGTCATTTCACACAGCGACTGTGCCATTCCACACCACAGATGTGAAAACACATTTCAGGCAGGATGAGAAAAATGACAGCTGTACTGTTCATGAGGTTGTGTGGAAAAATGGCTATGTTGAAAATTTGGAGTGAAACTATTGGAAATTACCAAAGTTGCATGTGTGTGTAGGAAAATTTCAATGAATCTGCATAACATGGCCATTTTTAGGAATTTTGCACCAAATTTTCAACATGGGCTTTTTGGTACCATATCTCATGAACACTGGCACTATCAATTGGTCCTGAAATGTGATTTCACACAGTGACTGCGCAATCTTGTGCTTGAGGTGCAAAAACACATTTTGGACAGGATGTAAAAAATAACAGCTGTATTGTTCATGAGATGGTGTGATAAAACTTGTATGCTGAAAATTTGAAGTGAAAATATTAAAAATTGGCAAAGTTGTGTACCTGCGTAAAAACTGCACAATGCACACACATACTGTGGCCATTTTTTGAAATTTTTAAACCAGATTTTCAACATGGCCTTTTTGGGACCACATCTCATGAACAGTGGCACTGCGAATTTGTTAATCCATCCCAAAAGTTGATTTCACACAGTGACTGTGCCATTCTGCACCACAGATGCAAAAAACACATTTCAGGTAGGATGTCAAAAATGACAGCTATACTGGTCATGAGGAGGTGTGAAAAAATAGAAATGTTGAAAATCTGGAGTGAAAATATTAAAAATTGGTGAAGTAATGAGCGTGCGTAGAAAGTGCATAACGTACACTCGTAACGCAGCCATTTTGAGGATTTGTTTGCACCAAATTTTCAACATGGGCTTTTTGGGACCTCTCCTCATGAATACTGGCACTGTCATTTCATTAATCAATCCTGAAAGGTGATTCCGTGCAGCGACCACGAAATCACCTTTTGGGGCAGAATAACAAAATGACATTGCCAGTGTTCATGAGGTGGGGTCCCAAGAATCCCATGTTGAAAATTTGGGGTCAAAATTCCTGAAAAAATAGCTGAGATATCAACATAAGTTGAAAACCCCATTGACTACCAGCATACGGAGCTTACCTTGATTCCTCAGTTTCCGGTTCAGCTCTGAAGAGTACAGATGTGTCCCGTTCCAGAGAAGATCACACCCGCCAACCTCCAGAGGCAAGTGTGGGGTGGGTGGTGCAGGAGGTGGGTAAGCAGAGGAGGGTCGGATGGGAGGGGAAGGGGAGATGACGAGGACCATTTTCTTTTTCAGATAAAAAAAAGACGCTGGGGACACTTTTCTTTTTACAGCAGGTACATTTGCAATGATTTTTGGGGACACTGGGTGGGCTCCCAGTGTCCTGGACTATTGGAGGGTACAGATATGGGGACACTGGGAGTGGGCTCCCTAGTGTCCCTCAGTGGTGGCGCGTGGGGATTGTATTGTTGACACAGAGATTGGGCACCCTGATGTTGGCTTTAAGAAAAAGTCGCACCATGGCTAATGTTGAAAGGGGGGCAGAGCAGTGAGGGCCAGGAGAGAAAGCTGCACCATGGCTAATGTTGAAGCCGGAGGGGGGGAAGAGGAGAGAGGGTCAGGAGAGAAAGCCTCACCGTGGCTAACATTGAAGCCTTTGGGAGGGATCAGAGGAGCGAGGTCAGGGAGAGAGAGAGAGAGAGAGAGAAAGAGAGAGAGTACAGCAGCTGTAACTCCAGTGCATTAGTGTGAACTGTAATGTGCATGTCTGGAGTTACGTCTACAGAAAGAAATGAAGTGCTCCTATTGGAGCAGTTTATTTCTTTTAACTAGAGAACCTACCATGTCAGCAAAGTTGAACTGGTGTCATGACCAGATTGCCTGGTCATTGGTGTACACTGCCGAGCCCATTGCAGTTTCAGCTGTAATCAGCTCGGCAGTGACACACCTCTCAAATGCTGTATTGTCCCAAGAAGTTCCTTCTTCAAGCACAAGTGATCGCAAAAAGGGGGGGAGGAGAAATGGGCAATTATAGACCAATTAATTTGACTTCTTTCCTGGGCAAAGTGTTAGAATCCATAATTAAGGCATACTAGAGGCAGAAATTAACAACAAAAAATTACAAGATCAAACACAAAATGGGTTCAGGAAAGAAAGGTCATGCTTAACAAACACTGTAGTATTCTATGACAATAACATACCAGGGGATGTGGTATTTTCAGACTTTACAAAAGCTTTTGATAAAATAACACGTTACTTTGACAGAGAAAATGTATGCTACTGGAATCAGCAATAGGATACTGAGGTGGGTAGATGGGTGGTTGACAGGACAAAACCAGAGGGTAAGGATCAGGGATCTACTGTCTGATGCTGGACAGGTGACTAGTGGAGTACCGCAAGGTTCTGTGCTTGGACCCACGCTGTTCACATTATTTATTAAAGATATGAATGATGGAATACAAAATCATCTTATAACGGTTGCCAATGACTCCAAACTTGGAGCTGAAGTAGATACAGTAGAAAAGATGGACACTATGAGAGAGGACTTAAAACTGTTGGAGACATGGATGGCTAACAATGGTATGGTTTTTTAACACTAACAAGTAAGTAGTCTTGGGTCTGGGAGCCAAAAATATTAAAAACAGTTATACCTTGAACAATGTACAACTAAGAGCAGTGGAGAACGAAAGAGATTTGGGGGTACTGGTTGATCAAGATCTCAATTTTAATCTCCACTCTACAGAAGTAATCAAAAAAGTTAACAAAATTATTGGGTGTATCAAAATAGCCTTTGTTTCTGGAAATAGGAATTGTATGCTACCATTAGATAAGGCCTATGTCTGACCCCACCTGGACTGCTGTACTTCACTGTGCAATCCATATCTAAAACACGACATTAATGATCCAGAGAGAGTACAGGGAAAGATAATGGAATTAGTACGTGGAATGGAAGATCAGTAATATAAATCAAGAATTCATCAGTTAAAAATGTATCCACTGGAAGTGAGATGTACAAGGGGGGACTTACTGGAATTGTTTAAAATTTTAAAAGATGGACAATTGACAGAAGATCTGGGCTTTGAATTTAATAATAGAAAAGTTAAACTGAGGAGCCATGAGCAGCAACTGAAATTAACATTCCCTAGAAGAAATGTGAGATGGAACTCCTTTACACAAAGAGTTATATCATTGTGGAATAATCTACCAATGGAGGTAATAAACTCTGATACCTTCTACACCTTTAAACCAAATTAGATAATCACTTACTCATAGGCAAAGGGTACACATGGCCCTGGTAATCCAGGAGACAGATACAATGGGCAAAATTGCCTTCTGTTTGTCTAAAATACTAAGTATAGCACCATATTAATATATTTGACCCAATATGTTAATTTAGCTATAAGAGCAAAATACTTTATTTGGTCTCTACCGAGTTCTGCTCTAGTTATTTCTGAGGGTGAAGATATTGGGAGTTGTAGTATAGCTCTATACAACTGAGTGAAAGGTTTTTCTAAGTCCATCTTAGTATTATCAAACCATATTTCTGCTGCATATAAAGCTATATTGGCCCAGATATTCAAACTGCGCTCAAAAGTAGCGCAACAGCAGGAGCAAGCACAAACCAGTTGCGCAAATGCGCAACAGGTGCGATATTCAAACATGGAGCAGAGCAAATTGCGCAACCAACCAACGTCTGAATATCGCACATACTGCGCCATAGTGCAACCAGGAAGGAGAAGCTGAGCCAAAATGTTGCGCTATGGATCAACCAGGGAAGCTCAGCTGAGCATTCCAGAGCTGCCATAGCGCAAGCACAGCCCCCCCCAGAGCAATGGAACTGCACAACCAGGGAGGCAGGCTGGGGCCCACCGCCAGCCATGCCACACATGGGCACAGGAACACACTGCAGAACCCACACCACACCTGCACACCCCAAGCACAGCATCACTGGGGGTGGGACGGATGATCCACGTGCCCATGGGGACAAGCCAACAAAGCATAGCAGAGCCATGACACCCCAGCACAACCACTGGCAGGCGGAGAGTGCCACACACAGGGGGTTGACAACCACAGTGCACATCAGCCCCCCATATGCACAGCACACCCTGCACTGTGACCCCAAGACACCACCCATGTGCAGTGACTGGCACTGCAGGAAACCATGCAGTCCCCCCAGCACTCGTCAGCCCCGTGCAACACAGAAGCCTACAAGCCAGACACACCCTGTGCACCCAGCAGAGGGTGGCAGCAGATGGCAAGACCAACCGAAAGTCACTGCCATGCTGGAGATACTCTCCCATGAACACACATGCACACACACACACACACACATAAGCCAGAGACCATACCAGCCCAGATGGCATGTACACCCCAACTGGGCACCCATAGGCAGCTGCAAATCACAGACCAACACATTATTCTGTATAAAACATATAAATGTATTAAACAACAACAAACAGTATAGAAACAAGTCCAACTATTTACAAGGGGGGGATGGGTACAAGGTTGGGTTGGTCAAGGGGTAGGGATTACAAACTTGGAGAGGGAAGGCAGGGTGGTAGGGATGGGAGAAGTGGGAAGGGCGGAGAAATCATGGCCCAGCTGGTTGCCCGTCTTCCTGCTGGTGTCCTGCAGGTCTGTGCCACCTCCTCTGCACACCATGATGGTGAATAAAGTGCAGGATATCAGCGTTCTGCCCCACAAGTTGGCGGATGGCTCTGACATCCCTCTCCATCCTCCGCAGCACCTCGAGGCCTAGGAAAATGGGAACACAGTCAATGGCTGTGACTGACCACAACCCTGAACACCACCCAACCTGCAAGCCATATAGCCCAATGTCCTGCACCTGTGATGGCATACACCCACCCACAGTGAACATGCACATGGCATCACAAACAGGCGGCACCAGCTATGCGCACCACCGCCCACACACCGCCCACAATCACAGTACAAACTAGGCTGGCAAGTGATGTGGCAATGTGGTGCGATGCTGGTTACACAGCTATGTGCCCAGTGCATGCCTGACCACCAGTGACGATACACAGACGCAAGGTGATACTGCACAGTGATGCATGTCACCTGTGTCGTGCCTACATACATGGATACATAGACAGTGTCGGCAGATAAGGGCCTATGGCCCACCCAGTCTGCCCATTTGAGCTTGTAAGTTCACTCTGTTTTCCTATAAGTCTGTTGCACCTTCCCCCTGACCTCCAGAATTCCTTTATGTCTATCCCGTGCATTCTTAAATCCCGTGACCAAGTCAGCCACCACCACTTCCTCTGGCAGGGTGTTCCACTTGTCCACCACCCGTTCTGAAGAAATTCTTTCTCATGTTTCCTCTGAATCACTCCTCCAACTTCATCCCATGCCCTCTAGTCCTGGAACATCTTTTACGCTTAAAATAGTGTTTTCCTGCACTCTGTTCCCTGTAAGATACTTGTATGTCCCCATCATATCCCCTCTCCTCCTCTCCTCCAGGAGTACATGTTCAGTTCCTTCAACCTGTCTTCATAGGACTTGTGATGCAATCCATGCACCATCTGTGTTGCCCTCCTCTGAACCTTCTCTACCCAGTCCATGTCCATACGTGAGGTATGGTCTCCAGAACTGTACACTGTACCCAGGTGGGGCCTCACTAGTGTCTTGTATAGTGGAATTATGACCTCCCCTTTCCTGCATGGTTGTGTTGTGCATGGCTGGTGGTCTTGCCCCCCCCCCAGCATGCAATAGCATCCATGAAGTAATGATACTCACACTCAACCAGCAGCTGGGTCTGCCGCTGCTGCTGCTGCTGCTGCTGCAGCTGCTGAGGCACAACACCCACCGGCACCGGGGCCCTGGCACGGCCCACCTCACCCTCGCCCTGCGTCCTCAGATTCCGGCCTGTGGGAGACATATGTTGAGACAAACATCAGTGTGACTCAAAGCAGAGTGCCCCCTGCCCCAGTGAGAGTGCCTGCCCACACAACCATAACCATCCATCGCACAGCTGCACTCACTGACACAGCCAACCGTGTCTGAGCCGGCACCTATGCACAGCCACCCAAGCACACACACACCCCTACAGAGAATATAGGTGCATAGATGGTACACTCACCTGGCCTAGGCACTACACCCCACCTGGCACGTGACTGCAGCCGCGACAAAAGTTCTGGCTCCCTCCGGCGGAGGTCACTGTACCGGTGCTGGCACTGCTCAGCAGACCGCCCCGTCCCAGTGATCTCCACCAGGTCAGTGGCCACTTGCTGCCACAGCTGAGTCCTGGCACTGGTGAGGGCGCCCACCATACAGGCCATCATAGTGTGGCTCAACTAGGCCACCAGGTTGGCCACTTCAATCTGGCTCCAGGACACCGCCCTCCCAGCCATGGCACCAACTTTACAGCAGGCAATATGGCGCCCGCTGCGCCGTAACCCCACGTGGAGTTGCGCAATAGACCACCACGGGCTCCAATCGGCGCTGTTGAACAGCCTCACTCACATGGCGCTGTCACCAGACAGCGTAATGAACGTACACATGGCATGCCAACAGGCGCCAGGGTCAGAGGGCATACACAAGGTCACGGCAATGAAGCAAGGCTACGCACAGCGCCATCGGACGTATAGGCATCCTGCGTGACTGCCAAGCTGCGCACCAGTGCCACAGTGGACTATCGCGCAGTAGTGCCACAGCGCCATATAGTGCCCAGTGCTGTAGCGCCACTGGCACAATGGTGGCAATGGTCTGAATCGCCTGTCGCGCTCAGCAGGTCTGCAGCACAATAGACGCATGCGTAAGCTGTCTGGGCATGCGCAATGCAGTGTGGCACACAGCCACAAACCTGCGCCATTGGCTCAGCCGGACCTTCCGTATTGCGCAAAGCGCAAATACGCGATATTCAGACGACATATGCAAATCATGCGATCAGCCATTCAAAGGCGCAGTGGCGCGATTAGTATGTCATTAAAGTTGCGCCACACCTCATTTGCATGTGTTGCGCTATAAAAACGACAGTGGGTTGTGCTGGCCAGATCTGGTTACTGCAGGTGAGAGGTGAGTTACATGCTGTGTGATGCTCAGGACAATGCTCATGGCGGAGGATGATAAAGGCTGAGGGGCTGAGCATGAAAGGGCACTTAGAAAGGGACAAAGGGCACCCTTTCTATCAGTATCTGCCATGCGGAGAGGAAACGTCGGGGGCTTCCGCCCCCCCCGGGCCGGCAGCTATGCTCATGGGGAATGCTGTCGACTGCACAGTGACAGGTGTCCACTTCCACCCATACAGAACACCATGACTGACCAGAGCCAAGCTGAGGGTGTGGACAGCGGGCGTAGGAGGAGGCCGAACTTCACCGCGGCAGAGACGGAGGTCCTCTTCCAGGCCTACCTGGAGGATGAGCCACTAGTGAGTGGACGGAGGGGCACCCCTCAGGAACGTGCAGCTGCATGGGAGGGGGTAGCTCGGGCTATCAACCTGCACGGAAGCCACCAGCCCCTGCAGGAATGCAAGAAGAAGATGGGGACTGACCGCAGGAGGCTGAAGGAGAAGGTGGCAGCCTTCAGGGCGGCATGTGCTGGCACTGGTGGGGGCCCACCAGTGGTGTTGCAGCTGACCTCTACAGAGGAGACACTGGTCGCGGCCATACAGCCGAGTGCCATTGCGGGCGTACCAGGCGGAGGATTCCAGACAGGTGGAAGCCCATCACTGCACGGTATGACATGGTGGTGGTGTTGGGGGGGGGGCTGTTGTTCACATGCACTCACATGTGCTCTCTTTCTGTTACAGATCCTGTTCGTCTTCAGGAGACGGTGGTGGTGGGTCCAGACAGTGATGCAGACCTGCTGGACGTGGAGGAGGGACCATCCACCTCCGCCACCAGCCTGCAGGCACTGCAGCAGCATGCACGCTGGGCCAACAACTCCGGTGTCAGTGATACTGGTGCAGGGGGTGCACAGCCTGTGTCACAGCAGTCTGGCATGCAGGATGCCAGCATGCTGTGCCTATGGCAGTGGCACGCACCTGCACCATTGATGATAGCAGGCCTGCAATGGGCAGTGATAGGTGTGTCCCATGAGGGACACATGGCAGGTCAGCACGTGCCCCTGGGCCTTCCTGGTTCACACCTGTGTACCAGCATGCTGGCACAGTCCCAGGCTGTGCCTGTCAGCACCGGTTGGGCAGCACCGGTGGTTGTGCAGGTGTCTGGCACTGTTGTCAGCACGGAGGTGGAACAGGTGGACCTGGGGGCTCAGAAGTTGGAGGGGCGGCAGCAGCAGTTGCACACCAGGTCTGGGGGTACAGTGTCAAGCAGTGGCACATGTCCACCACCCTTTGATCCGCCCATACCTCGTCCTGGCGAACAGCGCCCACCCTCAAGGGGTGCTGTGCACCAGGACCGTCCACACCCTGGGGGTCACGATGCCATTGGGGCACAGTACCCATTGGATCGCCAAGACACCGCCTGCTGCAGGACTCGGCACAGCTGCAGGGGTGGGTTGGGTCCGTGGAGGCACTGTCTGTGTCCGTGGAGCGGCATAGCAGGAGTGTGCTCGGGACCGAGCCGAGCTGGTCCTTATGCGGATGGATGTGACCGCTGCCATTGACAGGCTGACCCAGGCAGTGGTCTCTGTCGTGGGCGTGCCACACTGTCAGCTGCCCCTGTACCACACACACCCCACACAGTGCGCCTCCACTCTCTGCTCCCGGGCGTCAGGCGACACCAGGCTCCGTCGATGCCGGGTTCTGCTGTGGCTATCCCGAGCACCCCGTGCAAGTTTGTTTGGCAGGATGCAGACCCCTGTGCGGGCAAGGTGGCGTTACGCGAGTGGGACCCTGGTGGTGCACCAGCGCCACCCGATGTACCCTGCTCAGCCTGCCAGTGCTGCTGGGCCACGGCGGGCCGCCCACACATCCGTGGTGGCCGTGGGACAGTGCTACCTGACTGAGCTGTCTCCCAGTGCAGGCCCTGTCTGGTGCTGCCCTGTGTGCAATGTGTGTCATGGTGGCAGTGCACTGCTGGGTGCTCTGCTCACCACGCTGACACATGGACCACCTGCACACTCTCCCAACTGCTGTCCACAGGTGCATGTGCATGATGATGCCTGCATTGCACTGTACACCAAGGTGCAAGGGTGCCCAGGTCCTGACACACGTACGTGGACAGTCCAGGTGGTGGGGGTGGTTGGTGGTGCTGTGTGTAGGCAATGTCATTTCCGCAGTGCTGTGCTGCTGCCCATGTATGCTGCCCGGTGTGTGTGTGTGTCCATATGAGTGCTCACCCCTCTGATGGTGTATTGGTATGCCTGGAACCTTCAACTCCTGACCTTCATGCACGGTGTGTTCCCTGTGTGCCTGTGGTTTGCGCATGGACAGTGTTGCCTGCACATGTCCCTTGACTTACCTGTGTTGGGCGTAGTGCTCTTCTGCAATGGTGTCCCGGTGCAGCTGGGCCTGCCGGTCAGTCGGGGTCCCTCCGTCCTAGGGGGCTGCTCATCACTAACATCACCGGCGCCACTGCGCCCCCATCGCTGTCCCCTCTTGGACCTGTACAGCTATCCCATGGTCTTTGGCCATGTTGTGCAGGATGCAACAGGCCAGGAATATCCCACAGGCCTTTGGGGCTGTACTGTGAGGCTCGCCGGAGGTGTCCAGGCATCGGGCGTGCCTTGAGCATCCCAAACACCCGCTCTATGATGTTACGTGTTGCGGCATGTGCCTTATTGAAGCATAGCTGCGCTGGGGTCATAGGGCCAGGTGTGAGCAGCCTGGGATGGAGGGTATCCGCAGTCACCTGTGTGGAGATAGTGGATCAGTGTCATGTCAGGTCCATATTGCCCATATCCTTGTGTGCCACTACCATGGCACCTGTGTCATTCACACCCTTGCCCAGAGTTTGCATTCCATACATGTGTACTCACCCACTAGATGACCTGTGGGGATGTCCCCACTCTCGGATCGATGGCACAGTGCAGACTGGTGCCATATGAGGCATCATGTGCTCCGCCAGGGTGTGTGGCACAGACATTGATAATGCGCCCAGTGGCATCACACACCACCTGGCAGTTGACACTGGAAAATCCCTTTCTGTTCCGAGTGCCTGGCCGCCGGGGCCAGGTGGATGCTCAATGGCCACATGGGTGCAGTCTATGGCCCCTAGCACGCCAGGCATATGTGCTACCCTGTGGAACTCCTGCATGTTTGTTGTACGCCTGCCGCTGTGCTGGGGAAATGGATGTAACTCTGAGCATGAGGCAGCAGTGCGCTGAGGAATTGGGTGAGGATGCGGACGAGCTGACTGTGTAATGCCTGTGGTGTCCCCTGTTGGCCTCTGGAAGGTGCCCGTGGCGAGCAGGCACATGCAGGCTGTCACCTTGGTCTCCACGGACAGAGCGTGACTCGCCGTGAGGGTGCCTGCATCACATCACTGCACAGCTGCAGAGCCGTCTCAGTATTGCCCTGTTCAGGTGGTACCGGCCCACAATCTCGACGTCTGTGTACAGCTCAAGCTGATGCGGGCATGATACCGCCTGCGGGTACATACCGACGGGCCCCTCCGCGCCACGTCCCCTGCAGCATGGTGTCTCACCCCTCATTACAGCTTCCATGTGGAAGCTGGCACTGTCCATCTCCCTGGCTTCTGCCCCTGGCTGCTGTTCCTGTGTTACCCCGCTGCCCCCACTGCTGCTTCCACTGCACCGGCACCCCCACTGGCCTCTCTGTCCTCCTGGACCCACTGTCCCTCTCTGCCCTTCCAGCTTCTGTCTCTCTCTCTCTCTCTCTCTCTGTCTCTCTCCCCAGTTTGCGGCCTGCTGGGTTCTTGCGCCGCTTCGCTTGAACCTTTTATTTTGGCTTGAATTCCTTCTTCCTTAACTTCCGGCTGAGCCACTCTTGCGCGTGCGCAGAGTGTTGATTATCGCGTACGCACTTTATGCATGGACCCGCCCTTCGGTTGTGCATGCCTTCATTTCCATTGCGCTGTTGCTCAGCATGTTTTTGGTGGAGCAACTGGCCCCTTCTGAATATCGCAGAATGGCGCATTTTTGGAGTTGTGCATGCGCAACCCTTTTGAATATCTGGGCCATTGTATTCATTTTCATTTCCACAGCTCATAAAGTTGAGAGTATGTTTCTATTCTGCACCAGAAGACATACAAAGAAAGACTAAAGGAGCTTAATATGTATACCCTTGAGGAAAGGAGGGAGAGAGGGGACATGATAGAAACTTTCAAGTACCTCAAGGGAATCAACAAAGTCCAAGAGGGTGGCATCTTTCAGAAAAAGAGATGTGCAAGAACAAGGTGGCACAATTTGAAGATAGAGGGGGGACGGCTCAGAGGTAATGTAAGGAAGTGTTTTTTTACAGAGAGGGTTGTGGGTGCATGGAACAGCCTCCCTGAGGAGGTCGTGGAGTCAAGAACAGTGGGGGAATTCAAGAATGCATGGGACAGACATAAGGCAGTCCTAGTTGGGGGTAGGAGGAAGTAAGCTGTTGGTTAATTAGGATCTGCAGCTTATCTGTTAGGTAGGAAAATGGGCAGACTAGGTGGGCCAAGCGGTCCTTATCTGCCGTTAAATTCTATGTTTCTATTCTATGTTTCTATGTTCTATGTTTCTATGTTTCTATGAGTATCAAGTTTCTTCCATATTTGGCATCGCATCTCAGGAGTGCATTTTTACTCTGATATAATTTGTTCATAGTATATGCCATATGTTTGGTTTTCTTACCATTAGTAGAAATCTGGTAGCCTGGGTATCGGTAGCTTGAGACCACTTCCAGGGGTGTTTCATTTAAACACCAAGTATACGTTGGTCTTTGCTTGCCCATTATGAAAATTTGAGTCTTTGCTGTGTTAATTGTCAGTTTATTTTGTGTACAGTATTGTTGTAATAATCTTGTTTTCCTAATCCTATAGGGGAGAGGGAAATCAAAACTAAATCATCTGCTGGCTCGGTGGTGCTAAGTGTTGAGGCACTGGACACCTCACCTCACCTCACGCAATGCCAGCGACCCAGGTTCGGGAGCACACTTGGGTTGCTCGGTGGTTGGCAGAGGTGAGGAAGGATTGAGCATCTGTAGGCAGCTGTCCTTCCTTGGGGAAGGGGGACAGTGTGGCGTGCTGTAGACTGACACCCAGTGGTGGCTGGGTGTCAGCACAGGTGCGTTGCCCAGCAGAAGGGAGGACTCGCACCCAGGGCACATGGCTGCTTCTGCAGAGGCAGGGGCCAGCTACCCCACTCATTACATGGTGTGTGGGTCCGGGGGAAAAAAACTGAAAAATGCTGGGAGCAGAGGGGGTCTATGATGACCTGACATGTTCCTCCACGAGGCTGCCCCCGACATTTGGATTTGTGCTTGGGGGGGAGTAAGCCGGCGCTGCTCTCCTTGGCCCTGCAATGGGGGGCAGTCTGTAGGAGAATTAGGGTGTCCGGCAAGCAACAGTTGGGTCTGAGAAAAAAGCCCCTCCAAGGGAGGCCTGGAACTACCAGTCAGCTCTGTGGAGGAGTGGAAAAACTGCTACTAAAAAAAAAAACTAAACTACATCATCTGCATATATGACTACAGGAACTGTAATTCCTCCTGCAGAAGAGGAATAAGATGACACTGGCAGAAAAATGTGTGGTAGATCATTTATGTAAAGATTGAACAATGATGGTGGTGCCAGAATGCACTCCTGCTTCACTCCTTGGTACAAAAATAAAATTAGTCAAACATACAAAAAAACAACCGTTCTAGACAAAATCTCACAGCTTTGAACAAAGTCAGAAAAAAAATATGAGGAAATACTGGCTGAGAAAAAGGAACATTTTCAGGCAAATATATGGGCCCAGATGTATAACATCATAAAAAACAAGCATGATAAAGCTTTTTGGTGAACAATTGCCAAAGGCACCAACATTTTACAATCTAACCTGGTAGCTACTATCTCAACAAATAATTGGTTAAGTATCTTTTATAATCCTTTCAGCTTTACGACATATAACTCTTTGGAGAAAATGTTACAATATTCTATAGTCTCCCCTATCATTCTCTTTTGAAGATGTGGAATAAGCCACCATAAAGTATAAATCTAATAAAATTCCTGGTATTGATAGACTTCCGCTGGATATATTTAAACTACATCTCAACATCTGGGTCCTTTTACTTACAAATTTTCTTTAATAAATGCTTGTAAAATTTCTTTATCTCTGAGAGCTGTAAATCAAACAAAATTATTCCTCTGTTTAAGAAAAGGGACCCCAACATTCCAAAAATTTTCAGACCAATAAGCCTGATTGATGCAACAGCTAAAAGTGTCTCTAAAATCCTATCAAACAAATTACATGAGTGGATGGCTGGCAAGGTAATTTTGTCCCCTTTGCAGGCCGGCTTCAGAAATGTTATGTCCATTATCGACCACATGTATACTTTTGTTCATTTGATTTAAAAATATGTACACAAACAAGGTGTAAAACTTCATGTTGCTTATATCGATTTCACCTCCGCGTTTGATTCCATAGACAGAGGAATATTTTGGGAAAAACAACAGGCATTGGATACCCCCTAACCTCTTGCTTCCAATAGTGCAGTTATATTCTCACAATAAAATTTACATAAGATTAAACAGCCAGGGGAACCTTACAGAATACTGTGGGCCAGATTTTCAGAGCCCTTAGCGTGGAGCAAGGTGCTTATGTCTAACATGTTGGATGCAACAAGCACTTTGCGCCAAGCGCAGCACCCTGTACTATTTTAGAAGGCAGCCTGCATCAAGCAGCAGGCTGTTTACCCCAAAGTGTGCTTGCGCCAGCTGTGCACCACAAAAGTGGCATGGCATTAGGGGGCTCACGGCAGACCCTAGCTGTCACAACCCTGACGTCCCAATTTTCAAAGCCCTTCCCAGGGACAAAGTACTAAACACTGTTAGACCTGCCAAAGGCCAGTCTAACAGTACTTAGACATCCCCTGGGAAGGTTTTCCACTATGTGCCACTGTGTCTCTTGCCCTGACCAGCCCCTACACGGCATGATACATGCTAGATACATTACATAAATAATCCTTGGTGATCTAGTACCTCCTTTCCACTCAATCTACCCTTCACCGACCTATATAGCAAATATGCCTGGTGATCGGTATTTACCCAGCATGTAGTGCCCACCGCCACTCCCCCATCCAGACCCCGATTTGTACTGGCACAGCCCTCTGCTCATCATTATGGTTGAGCCGCTGAATGAACTGTCAGAGCACGCATTGTTTATAGTACATGCTCCGACAGTTCATTTGGCAGCTGGCCATTGTGGTGTGCAAAAGGCTGTGTCAGTCGCTGAATCTGGGGTCCAGATGGGGAGTGGGTGATTAGCCAATACCTGCTGGGGTGGGGGGCAGCTAGATCTCCAGGGAGTATGTGCTATGTTTTATGTCAGTGTAGGGGTAGATCAGGGCATGGGGTACTAGATCACCAGGGTTTTTTTCTGTTGTATGTTCTTACTGCATAGGGGCACATCGGGGCTTGGTGGGGGGAATACCATGCACCCTTGCAAGGGCACAGCTGCCACCCCACCATCCCGCAGCACTTGCTGCACTCTTTCTGAGTTCACCACCCATTTGGCGCACCCACTCAGTTGCTGCAAGCAGCAGGACATAGGTGCTGGGACCATGCCCCACTGAAAATTGGGCACAGAGTCCTGGACACACCAGCACTCGGCGCAAGCTGCCAGTGTCACAGCCTGCAACCGAGGTTTGAAAATCCAACCCAGTGAGTCTAACAAAGAAGTGAAACAGGGTTGTCTTTTAGCCCCCATGCTATTCAATATTTATATCAACGACATTTTTCATAATATTGACCATCCTCATTTTCATTCTCCTAACATTAATGGCACTGTATGTCTGGCTCTTGCATATGCAGATGACGTGATTTTCTTTTCTCTGTCCCAGACTGGCTTAAGGTGGAAATTTAACCATTTCTTCCAACTGTGCATCAGTCACAAGTTATTGAATAATTACTCTAAATCTAAAATTATGATTTTTGGGAATAGGAAGCATTTAATCTCCTACATTAACAACCAAAAGTTGGGCATGGTCAAGGAATATTGTTATTTGGGGGTTACATTCACATCTAGTGGCCTGTGGTCTAAACATGCTCAGAATCAAATAAAACAAAAGTGAAACAAAGCCTTCAGACCATTATAATGTTTAATCATATATAGGTGGGTATGACTGTTATCCCAGCATTGAGGGCAGCTGAGGAAAAGAGTAATCCCATTCTGTTCTATCGAACAGAGGTGTTGGAATACTCTATGCCACCTTCTTCTGAAGTCCCATTATTTTTGTTTTATTGTACTATCCTCAGAATTGATAAGTAATGTCCTAAATAGTTGGTGAGGGCTGAAGTTGGCCAGGTGCCATTAAAGTACTTAGCAAAATGGAGAATGCTGTGCTATTGGCTGTATATTCTAAACAGTTCTAGTAATCCCTGGCTTAAATTGTGCCTAGAAGAGAAAAAGAGCTGGGTACAAACACACAAAGGATAATTATGGCTGTATAATCTACAGGAAACCTTAAAGCAAATGAATATGTGGCACTTTTGACAAGATTCTCTCAAGGGGATAACAATTTCCTATACTTATAATAATTTAATTAAAACTAAACTTATAGAAATTGCACATGATTTAAAATAGTACCAAACTTGCGAAGTTAAAATCAGCACATTGGTATCTCAACTTTAAACATTTCTATGGGTGTGAATTATATTTAGCATCCCCCCCCCCGACACCAAAGACTGCAGAATTCTAACTGTGTAGATTTGATAAGATTCCTTTGAAAAAGCATGAAATTGGGTATAAACAACACAACAAACTGGATACCAAATGTTTCTGCAAAAACGGTCAAGATGAAGACATACGTCATATCATTTTTAACTTCCATCTTTGTTCTAATTGGAGAGTGAAACATTTGGATGCTTTTATGTATCCATACAAGTCAGCCCCACATGATTGTTTGGAAATATTATTGAAACCCACTAATGTATAGGATGCCAAAATGTATAGGATGCCAAAATCTTGATCAATTTCATGAAAGCTGTTCTTAGGCAAAGAACCAAAATGGCTGCTACTTATTATTTTTTGTAAGTCTTGTAATGCTGCGTTGCTTTACTGTTGTATGTTATTTATATTTGTGTCCCCTTGTTTTCCCTTTACTGTTTGTAATGTTTGTTATGGAACTGTAATGGCCTAAGGTCTAACAAAATAAATTATGAATCTGAATCTAGGGGTGTTTGACTGCCTTCTGGTTGGCATCCTCACATTTTAATTTTGTGTAGTGCACTGTGTTTTTCTCTTTTATTGGTGACTGTGTTGGTTTTTCCAGATGGCAGCATCTTTAGGGGCTGTTGGTGTGCGCTCCTCAAGACTGTGGTTTTCCTGCTTTTTCTCCCTCCTTCTCTTCCCTCCCCTTCCCTCCCATTTTCCCTCCTCCCCCCCTTGCTTGATCCCTTCTCACTGCTCTCCTCCCTGTTTGAATGATCTTGAGCTGTTCATGAATTATTCACAAACAGTTCAGGAATTCATTTAATGAACGTCCATCAAGAATGTGGCAAACTGTGCATTTATGCCCAGGAATTGTGCATGACCATTAAATGGTACGCTTGAGTTCATGAACATTCACGAACATAAGAGTCCATGAAAAGGTCATAAAACTCCTCAACTGAACTTTCATGGACACAGTCCATCAATATGTTTGGTGACCAGAAATATCCCACAAGTTCTCGTCCCTTACGGTTGACCTTGTGGCATAAAAAGCTCTATGAAACAAAGCCAAAAGTGCTACTAACCGTGCCAAAAAAGACTACCTCACAAACCTCCAGAAAACCAACTTAGGCAACCCTAAGCATTTCTGGAAGCATGTTAACAACCTAATCAAGGGCAACAAAAAGACTGAACCTTGCCCCATTGAGGTCAATGGTCAGCTCGAAAGTGACCCATCCCTAATAGCAGCTGCCCTCAACAACCACTTCACTGAACTTGAGGCCTTCAAGGCAGGGCACCCCTCTGCACCAAAGGTAAATGAACTGATCAACTATGAAAGACAGTCCTTCCATCTGAAACTGGTAAAGCAAAAAGAGGTACTAGCCCTCCTAAAGGCGTTAAAACTCAAAGGCTCAGGGGGACCCGATGGGCTCAACCCTCGGCTACTAAAGGCAGGGGCCACCTCACTATCCAGACCCCTTACCCGGCTCTTAAATAGATCACTAAGAGAAGGAATTGTTCCCAGCCAGTGGAAACAGACCAAAGTGGTCCCTATCCACAAAGCCGGCCCCAAGGAAAACCTAACTAACTACTGCCCTATCTCCTTGCTCTGCACACTTGCAAAGCAAAAAGAAAGGCTTGTCTACAACCAGCTCCGAGTTTACCTGGAGACTCACCTCCTGATAGCTCCCTCTCAGCACGGTTTCAGAGCCAACCACGGGACGGATACAGCCGTCATTAAGTTCTCGGATGATGCACTCAGAGCAATGGACAAAGGCACACCAACAGGAGCAGTATTCCTAGACCTGTCCAAGGCATTCAACCTTGTTGACCACAGTCTCCTGCTCCAAAAGCTGAACAAGGTGGGCCTTGACCCCCACTCACAAAAATGGTTTGAGAGCTACCTAACAGGCAGGACTCAGAGTCTCCCGGAATGGAGCAATCTCAACACCGCTACCCCTGAGACAGAGAGTTCCACAGGGCTCAATCCTTGGCCCCCTCCTATTCTCCCTGTTCACCAACGAGCTAAGTACCTACTGTGGGAATAGCTCGGTTGTCCAGTATGCTGATGATATTGTCATCTACTGATCTCTGGGGGATGTAGCTGCACTGTGTCCTCTCCTCCAAAAGGACCTCTCCTCCGTTGAGGCACAGCTGAGAGAGAACAGAATGGTGCTAAACTCTGACAAAACCAAGGCAATTCTTATTGGGCCCAGATCAATTGGTCATGACAGGTCAGCATCCTTGCACCTCACCACCCTCACTGGAAAAAGCATCAGCGTAGTGCCCTCTTTTAAGTACCTAGGTCTAACACTAGACCAAACTATTACTTTCAAGGACCACATGGATCACATCACCAAGACCCTTAACAGTAAACTTGGAACCTTATATTGCCTCAGGGACCAGCTAATCCCTGAGGCAAGGAAATCCATTGCCACAAGCATCCTGCTCCCAACCCTGACCTATGCCACACCTATAATACAAGGCATGGCAAAACAAGAGGTCTCAAGGATGCAAATCCTCTACAACAAAGTGGCTCGCTTTGACACTCAGGACCATCTGCGATGTCACCACTGCAACACACTGGCCCAACTACACTGGCCCTCCTGGACCACCCGCCTGCAATACCCCCTGCTCGTCCAAACATATAAACTGCTAAACTTGCCCGCCCCTTCCAGCATAACAGGAACTATAGCACTAAAGCACAACCTCAGGAGGCTAAGGACGTCTGCACGAAGGCTACTCGCAGTCCCCAGAGTAAGAACAAATGCAGGGGGCAGATCTTTCTCCTCCCTAGCCCCCAACCTATGGAACAACCTCCCACCTCCAGTGCAGGAGGCCTCCTCACTCGTGCACTTCCACACCAGACTAAAAGCACATATGATTGCTACGAGCACGTGCCTCTGCCACGACACATAACCGCCTCCGATACCACTACCCTCTGCTCAAAAAAGCACTACCCTCTGTCAAAAAAGTGAGTAAACGGAGAAACCTCTCCCAACAACAAGGGGCCTAAGTTCGCTGAATCCCTATCCTCCATCCCTTGCATGGTATCTCTCTCCTGCCAAGAACTCTCAATAACTTGCCATACTTAATACTAGGTCTAGCTGCATTGAAAACAAGACTGCATCATGATGATAACCATGTAATCAAACTGCAAAACAGTGACTGTATAACACTGCAGCATGATTTCCCTGTATTAGAAATGTATTGTTATCCCGGGTCGCCCCTGAAAAAGGGACCTCCGGGGCCCAGTGGGCCTATCCGGTCACCAAAATTAAATAAATAAATAAATATAATATTGGTTAATTTGTCAGGCAACCATGTTTTGCCCTGTTCTCAGAAGATATTTGCTGTCAGAGGCAGGCCTGTTCAACCCTCAATTGTTTTATCACACAGCCTGTGAAATTAACCATGCCAATTGAATTATTTTAACAAACAATATTTTCTAATGAATGACTTTTCTTATAGTGCATGTTAAAATTAGTTATTTTTTTCTTTCAAATGGTATAACCACTTACCTTTCTTTTATAGATAGAAAGGCCCAACTGCTACAGTGTTTATATCAGCAGAATCTGACTTTTCACATGTGGCGAGTTTAAATGTCAATACTTTTGGGTGGTGCTCATATAGGTAATTGTCTTGCAGAACGTGTATTTCCACTCCTAAACTAAAAAGGTCTGATTTTGTGATGCTTTTTAACTCTTTCAGTGGGAAACAGTACTCTCATATGCAAATTAGTCATGCAAGTGTATTTTGTCTTGGTTCACCATGGTCTTTTAAGGTTCAGTAACTTCATTAACTTTGTGGGGATAAGCAGGTCATGAACTAGGTTCATGAGCTGAGTTGATGGACACTTGGTAAACTCCGACGGATGTTCATAAACTATTCATACATGGTTAACAGAGTTCATGAGTTGATACACTTCATTTCAATTGGGCATCCCCCACCCCATGACTGTTTAAGGTCTGGCTGCCAGTATTTGCTGAGATATATGCTTCCTTGTATTATACTTTGCTTAGTATGTTTGGACCTGCTGAAGGTTCTCTCTTTCACTGATTTTGCCAGACAGGGCCAGCCAGGGCACATGCTGTGGTACAAATGGGCTGTGCCCCACTAGTGATACAGGTTCAGCAGACCACCGCAGCGACCTGGCAAGATTTGTTGCTGTGGTGGTGTTCGCTGTGAAATTGTCATTGTGGTGGTTTGCTACCAGTGATACATAGCTGGCAACATAGGATGGATTGAAATTGCCACACATGTCCAAACACAAGCCCTCCATACCCCGCCTGTGTCCTCGTCATCCTTAATTTCTCAAGCCATGACTGGATTTTGCATTGTTGTCATATTTCCTACCTACTTTGTTTTTATGCTACTCTGTTAATCCTTCTAGTTTCACTGTTTTTTGATGTAATAATATACCATGTAAGTAATAAGTCATGATGGTGGTGTGCTTTATTGGATTTTAATGCACTCCCCAGGTGTAGTAAGGCACCAGACAGAAGGTCGAGTGTCCTTAACAGCCCTGGGAAGTGCATTAAAATTCTATGATGCACACCCTGGAAGGGCTTATTACAATTACAAAATGGCTCTATGTGAGTTTTTTGGGAGGAAAATGAGATTTGACACCTAACCGTGTGTTTATAGGAATTTAATGCACACTCAGGTGAATTTCTAAATTTTTTCTTGCCATTTTATAATGTATAGTATTGCTTTATTACTTTTGCCCATGTACCCTCTCCAGCAAGAAACATCTTGGAACTAGTCATTTAAAGCTCCATATACCTTTTCTGGTAAAAATATAAATAAATAACAACACACACCTACTCAATGACCGCACACACACACACACACACACACACACACATATACTGTGAACACACACCTTGCTTACATGCTCAGAATTCTGCTTTGTGGTGCTGCAGTGGGTGGGCTTGTTACCCCAGAAATGACAATTAATATTCCACAATGGCAATGAACAGCTCTGTAAAAGGGATGTTCTATCCCTGAGACATCAGCTACCATTTTATTACTGGCTGGTTCTCCTGCTTTCAGTTCCTGACACACTCCCAGCTCTGACACATTAATTTTTATTCTGCTGATGGGGAGAGGTGGGGGCAAGGAATGCATAGCACTTTTATATTCTGCAGTTCTCCTCAGGGTGTTGTGAGGTGAAACTTCACTCTTAGGCTAGGAAAGGGCAGCAGTATAAAATAGAAAGAGCTTGGGTTACAGTAACCTTTCAAACAACTTTCTCTGTCTGACACTTTGACTTTGAGGCTACATGTGACCTTAACTGCAGCTGGCTGCTGGACTTAGCCACCTCCCAAGGGAGATTATACTACCTTACAGCAAGATGATCCTCTCCTGGTGCTCTGTTTTAATGTACTAGAGCCCCAGAAAGCAAAATGCTTTACCTATTGATTTGGCTTTCCCAGTATTGCAGGTGGGGGTGGGAATCTGAATTCAAGCTTAGTTTTATGAATTTCTGTCTTGGGGTTACCATCATTGATCAGATGTAGGGCGACTTCTCCACTTTAGCCCCAGCTGCTACCACCAAGTTAGGCAGAACCATTCCAGTTCCAGACTCTCCCAGTAGGAATCACAGTAGACTATGATGAATGAGAAGCCGGGGTTGGGGTGGGTGTGGGGGCTCACTCCTCTCCCAGACTCTCCAAGCAAGAACCACTTTCATTTACCATTTATTTACACAGGATAGCCCAGCTGAGGTGCAGTGTCTTATTTTCAGTGGGGTCCTTGCTTTCACACATTTTTGCAGTTGGGTGGGCTGAAGCACTGGGTGGTTACATTACTAGCTCAGGGTCACACAGCAAGTAAGTGGTTCTGGTCTCCTGGTTCCCAGGCCTGTGCTGTAGTCACTGGCTCAAACTGCCTCCAAACTCATTAGACGAGTGTAGGTAGATAACTTTTTTTATTGATTGACGATAGTCATTACAAGGGACTAGGTCAAAACAGCTACACAATAACCGCGCAGTAGAAAACAGTGCAAGCAAAACAGCATCGGTAAAGACAGCAATGTGGAGAAAAAGTGAGGAAACACACAGCGCTCATTTGACTGAGGAGCTCGCTCCACCACACAAGGAAGGACACAAGACAGAGGACAAAATAAAGGGGGGGCTCTGTATTCTGGTGGTGGGGTTGCAAGTCGGAGGGAGAAGTTGGAAGGACAGTTACTATTAGAAAGTCAGGAGAATGCAGGACAGACTGTATGAGAAACTCAGTGGGAAGCAGCTTGGGGGGGGATTGAAGTTGCTCATGACCTGTGCCAGAATTTTATGCAGGGGGCTATGCCTTCTGCCACCCCCATGCAGGGGACTTCATCCCTTCAACCCCCATATTATATATAAACATCCTCCAAATTACACCCAACACCACGCAAATAAAAATCATGGGCAGGAGGTAGACTCAAACCCAGCTCCACTGGCAGTCCCACGCACTGACTGCTCATTTTACTAACCACCAAATCACAGAGCTGGCTTGCTCACCCAGCATACAATAGAAGAGTTAGAGTGCTTGGACTGAGTGAAAAGAGTTACTGGTTTGGCACTGTTGTGCCCATGCTATAGTTCCACAGTAGCTCTTTTCACCCACGCTATTTTCACCTTGTGGTTTTTGCCACCAGTAATTCACACAGGCTTTTGACCGACTACCTCAATACAATTTATATAACATCAGAACTGAAAAATAAATAACTTTATGAATCTTAATGTTAAAATATTGACCTATGATTCACATCCAGCAGCATTCTTCAACATCTGTAAAATGTGCTTTGTTTATAAATTTCAAGAGATCAGTTTCTTTAAAATAAGCCACCATGGTTTTAATACAGTATTATTGGCATATACTGTAGTCATTAACATCTTGACAATTTTCCCATGAGATTGATATGAATTTGCCCAAAGTCCTCCCAGTTATATATTATATATGGAATTTAGCTGAGGGTGTATCATGGTAATATGTCATAAATCCTCAAGGGCCCAAACCCCACATTTATAATAAGGTGGTTTAGAGCAGTGTTTATTACATGTCTGTATCAAACTAGCACATAGTATTCAAATCCATAGTGAGTAAAGAATTTTCTGTCTCCTGTTTGTTTATTTTTTATTTTTGTTTATTTCAAGATAGGGTTCCATCTGTATGTTCTTTTGTTTTCCACTAATCACCTGCAGGCATTTTGTTTTTTAATTAAAGTCAGTTTCTCTCCTCTCTCTCTCTCTCTGTCTCTCTCGTCATGAATTATTTGATTCATTTTTTTCACATATATTTTTTTATTGATTCTAAGTTGGGAAAATCAACTGACTATCCATAGCCAAGTTTATCCAGTTTACCTTATATTCCTGCTTTCCAAGTCAGATGATAGTTTTTACTTCTATAATTTGCCATTTCAATTATGGCTTCTTTAAAGGGACACCGTCAACCCCCTTAGGCCTTAAAGTGTCTCTAGTTTAAAAGCCACATTTTATGATTACTTACATTCTGTAAAGATTGCTGATGTAGCTGGTTGTTTGATTCTGATTCTATTTTTCCTTTTAAAAGTGTACAACATACTATCTACCATACTGGTGCTACCACATCAAAACCTATTTGTTTACGTTCCTTCATAAAACTCCCACTGCATGTTTCCTGGATTTGGGACCCTCCAGATATGGTCTAGCCACTCCTGAATCAATGAGAGGAGAACAGACTATTGCATCCGGAGTGGCTGCACTGTTTGAGGCTGTTCCAAATGTTCAGAAACCATGCAGTAAGAGCTGATCAAAGATTTAAAAACAAAACAAGGTTGGGTATATTACATCATTACCATGCATTTCAGTTCTACTAAGAAAGGAAGTATGTAAAACAAACAGCAACATCAATGAATTTTATAGAAGGTAAAGAACCATGAAATGTGTGTTTTCAGCTAGAAATGAAATGATGCAAAAATAGTTGACAGTGTCCCTTTAAAGCAGCAGTGCAATGAAAAATGTTTTTCACAAAAAGTTAGTTTCAGCTACAGTTAAGACAAATATTAGCATACCTGTCAAATGTACTTGGGTGGGTACCTCTGATGCTCTGCATCAGGAGTTTTCTATTTGTTCGATCCTAACCCTTGCCAGGTCTACAATGCTACTCCTCTGCAAAATGTGGCAGCCACTTTTTCTCTAGAGAAAAAAAATAAATTAAAACATTAATAAAATACTCAAATGTTGGCGGAATTAGAAAATTGTACCACCAAATAAAATTAAAAGAGGCCAGGAATCTTTTATAGTAATAAAAAAAGTAGGGTCAAATGTTTTGCCCTATTTCATCACACTGCTGCTGTAAGTAATCTTTCTTCCTTTTGTGCATTTATTTTTAATCAGAATGTTATCATTCTCTTAGTTACATAGACTGGTTGTCTCAAAATTCCTATCTCTGCCCTTACTGCAGCCAATGGGGCAGATAGAAGGAGTTCCAAGAAGCATTTATAAAGTTTATTTAATGGTTTACTTAATTTAAATATTTTCTTTGAACTTCCCCATGCTTCAGAGTCATATGCAGTTTTAGATTTAATTTCAGTTCTTATTTTTTGAAGGACTCCTTTTATAGCATTACCTCTATTTTTATTGTTGAAAATATTCCTTTTATACTTTTATTAACATTTTCTGAGCCCAAATTAAGTGATTTGTCCAGGTATTATTGTTTATAACCCTCATCTCAAAATAAAAATGTCACTGTCTTCAACCTCATGGGGTAGAGGAACATCGACTGCGTGTAGGGGAGACAGGCTTACAGCTGCTCCTGTACCATATTCTTCTAGGAGCCACTGTAGGCAATGGTATAGAAACGCTGACTGTGGGTAGCTCTCAGATACTCCTGTCCCAGACACTTCCAACAGGAGTCACTAGAGGAAATGGTGTAGGAGTGCTGGCTATGGTGGAGTTCATAGCTACACCAGTTCCAGCTTCTCCCAGCAAGAGTCAGTAGAGACAATGGTGTCAAAGCACTGGCTCTGGAGCAGCTCACAGCTAGTTCAGTCTCCCAGTTGAACTCACTTTACAATAGATATTGAAGCCCTGATATTGGGGGAGTTCTAAGTTATGTTAGTTCTAGCCCCTCCCAGAAGGTGCTTGCTATAGGTAATGATAGACACGTAGTCTTTGTCAGCAGAAAAGGACCACTTGGCCCACCCATTCTGCCCAGATTTTCCTTGCCTAATCTGTCTCCACCCTAAATGGTCTCTGGTGACCCTCCCTCCTCCCTGTCTGTTTACTAATATTACTCCTATGTCTATCATGTGCATGCTTGAAGCCCCCCTACACTGTTTTTGCCTCCACCACTTCTACTGGAAGTCTGTTCCAGATGTCCACTCTTTCAATGAAATAGTACTTCCTTACATCTCTCTTAAACTGTGCCTCTCCAGCTTCATTGCATGTCCTCTGGTCCTGGTGCTCTTTCTTCTTTGAAAGAGACTCCCTTCCAGCACCATGTTCACCCCTGTGAGGTACTTGTAGGTCTCTATCATGTCACTTCTCACCCTTCTCTCCTCCAGGGTGTACATGTTGATATCCCTCAGTATCTCCTCATATGGCTTCTTGTGCAACCTCTTCAACATTTTAGTTGCCCTCCTCTGGACTGGATTTAATTTCAAAATGTTGTGCTTTGTGTGTGTGGCGGGGGCAAAGCTGGCTAAAGTTTTAAAATAATAATTTAATGATGATGCAGGAACACTGACTGTGAGGAACCTTTTTGAATGAAAACATAAAAGATAGTAAACCAAGTCTTGACCAGATGGCAAAGAACGCTGGTGTTACAGTATTTCACACCATTGAGGGTGCGGTGGTAGAGAAGCAGACTAACATCCTGGATTTTTTTTATTTGAACAATGTTTTTCAAGAATTCAGATCCACCAACTAATTTTCATTCTGAATAGGGCACGCCCACTTATTCTCCACACATTGACATCACGTCATTGTCATGGCTTGTCTTGTTTCCATGGCAGCGGTAGCAACAGGGGGTGGTAACAGTGTTTTCCCATGCCACATGGAACCATCATAAAATGGGTAGGCTAAATCAAGCAATGTGATTGGCTAGTTACCCATGCATGAAATATGTTCCATGCATGGGTAAAACAAAGGTCAAAGAAGCAGAACCTCATTTCCAAATGAAATCAGGAGTGTTAGAATGTTGGCATTTAAAATGCCGTCATCTTCTATTCACTTGCTAATGCTCCATTTATTTCATTTTAATTTATCAAAATTTGAACAGATGTGTGCATTTTGAATAGAATGCAGTTTACAAATTCCCGCTAAAGATTGTTGTTACTATCCATTAAACCCCGACACAAGTCTCTTTCCAGCAGTCAGCCCCTGTTGCTGTCTAATCTGTTTTTCTGCTGCTTGCTCCCAGGTAGTTTCCTGTAGCAGTTGCTCTTCTCTACTGTGTGGGTCTCTTAATCAGAGGAATCAAAAGGCCCCAGTAAATGTAGAGAAAGGCTCGGTCAACAACGGAGGGGGAACGACCGCATGAGAGCAGCACAAACATAAAACTGCTGGCGGGAGGTACATGGACTGGGGATAGCGTACTTCAGTCGGCTTCAGCAGGCATGTTTACAAAAAAAAACACACTTCAGCACTCATTTTCAGACTGTGCACACTACAGTTATAGCAAACTGGAGTCACATAAATGCAAATTTGAAATATGTTTCAGCACTCGTTTGCAGCACAGACTGCACAGTACACATAACCTGGAGTCAAAAATGCAAATCCGCTCATGAATAATATAACTCAGTGTCTGCAGAAGGATTATTTTATCATACATTAGCATCTTACAGTCTTTTTTCTATATACAAGCAAGATTTTTCTACCTGTAAAAATTAAAATAAATATAGGTGCCCATTTTATAAGCACAATAAGACACTCCAGGTGTGTGCATGGAACATATTTTACCACACCCAGGGGCTAAAGGCACTCGGTCAAGGCCTTGTGCCTTATTACGCCCCTGGCCATGCGGTAAAATATGTTCCGTGCACACCCTGTCATGTCTTATTGCTTACGTAACTAGCTGCAGCACAAGTCTCCATTGCCATCAAGTGTGCCCCCATTTAGTATCAGATCAATGGAAGTCAAATTAAAGTGGGGTTGTTGACAGTCATCCTATGGGGAGTTGAAGCTGATACAGATAAGCACATATATGATCATCTACACAATGACAAAGTTCAGTAGAGGTATCACACCAAAAACTGATGATGGTGCAGGTACTCACAGTGAGAACAATGAGTACATTAACATGTTATATACAACTATATGACAGTAAGCTAAAAAGACAAAGGGCTGGCTCATTTTCCCCTTGGGTGAGATACAGACAAGGCACACTGATGAGTCCTGTGTAGGACGGAACACGTGTCTGTATCTTCTGTTCTCACCCTTTGCAGATTGCATGAGAGGCCCTTTAGCACCATGCATTCCTGCTTAGAGCAGGACCAGCCTAAATGTTCCTGGTGATTTGCATATATATATACATATACAGGCTAATTTGAGGCAAAATGCCTGTTATGTTACCAGCACCAGTGAGAGGCCTGCTGTTGTTGAAACCCCTCACCATCACCGCATTGCGCGATTGATCGCCATGCCCCAACCTCACCCCATGACATGTGTAAAGCAGCAGAAGTATAGAGAATGGGGAGAGTTAGGACCCATTATCCCATGCACACCCCAATGCCGGTTAGGGGTGGGCGGGGTCCAAGGGGGTTTCAACCCCAACAGAGAATTCTCACTTTGTCGCTGTGGAACAACCCTAACTAATGCATTAAATGGAGTTTTTGCCTCTAATTTCCTTCTTTGTGAGAATGATAACTAGAAATAGTGAATGTAATGCAGCCGGGCGGTCTGCTGCCTACCACATGATGTGTTGTGGCATACTAACAGGGACAGCAACGCAAACAGAAATGCTAACAGTGGCGCACATGGTAATACAAGCACGAATGAGAACAGAAAGGGTAATGCACATGGTGGCGTAGACAGGAATGGTCTGCCACGTGATGTGTTGTCACATAGTAACATGGTGCCTGCAAACAGAAATGTCAATGGGCATGGTGATGTAAAGTGAAACAGTAAGATAAACAGTACTGTAGACAGAAATGGCAAAAATAACAGAAACGCAAGCGCAAATTAAACGCATAGGATAACGCATGGTGGCGAGACATCAATGGTAAGTGAACGGTACGGATCCGCAAGCGGAAAGGGCAACTGTAACAGTAATGTAAGTGCACAGGCTGGTTTTCCCCAAAACCTGCATTGAGAAAGACAGTGAGTACAAATAATGTATGCAAAATAATGAGTATCAGTGCAGAAAATGAGATCTTGGAATACTAAATACATTATATCTCAGGAACCGTATGACGTAGAAAAAAAATTTAAAAGTCATATTATTTATAACTGTCCTGGCTAATTTGAATCTTAGCCCCATTGTGGGGCTAAGAAATTTTCCGACGAAAAGTCCGTATCTCGCACCGTTTCCGAGATACGGGCCCTGAAAGGCGCGGCGAACGCCGTAATGTTATCCTATGGGAAAAAAAGAAAAGTTCAGAGCGCCATAACTTTGCCTCCCTGTAATGTTTTTTCACCAAACTACTGAAAGGCACATCTGTGGGCTGTTGGCTGTCTTCCCTCCAAATTTCAGGAAAAAAGACCAAACCGTTATTTTGCAGCAGGGCTCCAAATGATTTCTGTTAAGTGTCGGGCGCCGTAATGTTATCCTATGGGAAAAACCGTCAATTTTGGAGTGCCATAACTTTGCCACCATGTGATATTTTTTCACCAAACTACTGAAAGGCACATCTGTGTACTATTGGCTGTCTTCCCTCCAAATTTCAGGAAAAAAGACCAAACCGTTATTTTGCAGCAGGGTGCCAAAGGATTCCTGTAATGCTTCAGGCGCCGTAATGTTATCCTATGGGAAAAACTGTCAACTTTGGAGTGCCATAACTTTGCTGCTGTGTAATATTTTTTCAATACAACACTGAAAGGCACATCTGTGAGATGTCGGCTGGGTTCCCTCCAAATTTCAGCCCAAAACTCCAAACGATTATTTTGCAGTGCAGTGCCAAAGAATTGCTGTCATTTTCCCACAGACTAGAAAATTACTGTCGCAATTTGTGAAAGCTTTCGCAAAAATTTGAGACACTTTCATGAGCACGAAAGTAATTTGTGAAAGTACTTTTTCCAGAAATTTGAAAAACATATTTCTGGGGTGTTTTACCACAAAATAAAGACATGGCAAGCATCCTCAGGGCCCGACTAGGTGAATACAAAAAAAATTAGGTTGCTAGAGGGTCCCAAATTTAAATGCCAACCATTTTTCTGATCACCAACTGAAAAAAATGGCCGATTTGCGAAAGTAACAGGCCCATTTGCGAAAGTAAAATGCATTTTAAAGTGTTGAACTTTTTGTTAACTTTTCCCATTGACTTATAATGGAAACTGTTTTTGAATAACTTTTGAACCGTTTAATATTTTTTCACGAAATCTTTGAAAGACACATTGGGGACCCCGCTGCACATTCCCTGAAGATTTTGGGCCAGTCACACAAACCGTAACGACCTGTAGTGCACCACAGAATTTAGAAAAGTATAACGTATAAGACAGATCACACTTCTAATAACTCCACAGCTGTATACCTGACTAGTACGGTAACTTGGCAGATCCCAAGGCCTAAGGTTCTTGATCATAAATTCCAAATTTCAGGCAAATCCATCAAACGGTTGCAAAGTTATTAAGGTGCAAAGTTTTGGGGTTTAACATAGAAATGGCTCCTCAACCCTAACTATGGTAGCACTACCGTGCTACCATAATATATACCTGTATATATAGGATATACAATGGAGAGCTGTCAGATAAATGATTTATCTGCACAAGTGCTGTTTGACCTTGGGTAACCTCATGAGTGGTGTATGCCACATGTGAAGTATCCAAGGTCAAACAGCAGAAGTGTAGATACATGATTTATCTGACAGCTCACCATTGTCTATTTCATTAATGCAATAGGGATGCTTTCTGTCAGTGCAGGGACATTTGCTTTTGATTGCTTATCTTTTTTTGCATATGTTTGTCAAAAAACTGAACAAAAAATAGCATTTTCTGCTCTTTTCTGCCAATTATAAAATACATCTATAAGGTATCTATAAATGAAACACCACTCATTTTGTAGATAATTTTCTTCTGAACAACTTTCATGCTCACAGTACCATGCTATCTTTTTTTCATGTTAAAGTTATTCACATTTGAATATTGGTAGTACTGCTACTGAGGCCGAACATTCTAAATGAGTTCTGGAGTGATTGTGACATAGCTACTATGGGGATAAATGTTATTTATTCAACGTCTGTGAAGATAAATGGATTTATTCAATGAGTTTTGAGCCACCTATTGCATATATGTATATATATATATATATATATATATACATATATATATATATATATATATATATATATATATATATATATATATCCCTGATGCTTTACATTATGGGGTTATGTGTGATTTGTATTTCTTTCATACAATGGCAGGTTATATCTGGTTGTTTCTGTGGTAGATAGAAGATGGTTTGAATCTGGTGAAACAAAGCCTGTGTGATAATAAGAATGCAGCATATAGTCAAGTTTGATTAGATGGACGTGTGAATATTCCTCAGAGTGTAGCTGTTTTGATACTTCTGCTTCCTAACCTAATTGGTGTAGCACTTACTTTGCCATCTGGTGTCATATCAGTGTGGTTTTCTGGTCACATTATCTAGACTGCCTATCCAATGATCCTCATCCAGTGCCCCCTCCAGTGTCCCCATCCAATGTTTCAATCCAATGTGCCCTTCCACAGGCAGCAGAGAGGTCCTACTGGGGTTGCACTCAAGCAATGAATAAGCAACCCTTTGTTTTAATAAATCTGAGGGCCATTAGATGGATCCTATTGGAATAGTCTGCAGATTCTGTCAGCATTCGTGATCTTACTGTGCCACTTTTGATAAGGCTTTTCCCCTGCAGTCTATAGCAGCACTTGAACAAAAGGGATAAAAGGTAAAACAACTTATGGTATTATGTCAGACAACTGAGTGCTGAGATACAGGGTTGTAGCCAGAATAGCGCTACTGGTTGGGCCCATAGCATGTTAGGTTGGGCAGAATGCAGCAGGTGACTGGTGTGATAGTCTTTCTAGGCATGCGTGACAATTTAATTACCTTCAGAGAAGGATGGGTAATTATTTTGGTTGCTAGCAAATGTTTGAAAATGTACACTGTGGTGGTAGAGGTGGCGGTGTAGTCACTAGCTGAGATCTGCCCCAGACTTGACTTAATCATTAAATAATAACAAAATAATAACATTTAATAACCTCTGAAGGGGTCCTGCTATAATGCTGTGGTGCACGGGGATGACAGACCTTAAGGAAGTTAGTCCACCAACAGAAAAGAACTCAGCAAAATGTTTTAAGATCTCATCACTGACATTGCCAGATAAAGTACTGCACAGGTGCAAGGGAATGAAGGAACTGAGCCATCACTAGCAAATGTGCTTGTAAGGATTAGTGGCATCAATTCAGCTATCTCAGACCTTCATGCTGAGATGTCTGAACTAAAGCATCGTGTACAGAGCATGGATGAAAAGTTAGAAAACATTTACAGAGGCTGCTACAATGTGAGTAGTGGGTGTAGTTACTGGAGATCATTACTTCAAAACAGACCCATAAGACTAGCCCAGCTGCAGCAGCATGTGGACACTCTTCAGTACAGGGTGGAGGATGTACAGTGTCAATCGCATTGCAATAATCTTCAGTTTTGGGGCATATCAGAAAAAGTGGAAGGTACCCAGGCTAGAAAGATCATGCAGCAGATGTTTAAAGAAATTTTTTAAATCAGAGATGAGATGACCGTTGAACTAGACTGAGCTCAAAGAGTAGCCTGCATTGTAATGAGGGAAGGGGAATAGCTTATAAAACTGGTGATGCAGTTCTTTAGGTTTGGAGATAGGGGTTGAACTTTTGTGACATATGAAAAAGAACCAGAACCTTAAGTGGAGGGGCAAGATCCTGGTGTTCTCTGATTTACTGAAACATAGACTCAAAAGAAAACATGGCAGCAGTTAAAAACTCAAGGTCCATCCTGTCTGCCTAAGATTCCTAACCTACTCTGTTTACTACTTTTAGTATTCCTGAATGTATAGACTATTTACATTTTGATGCTTTTCTGTTCCATTTTCAACTCTGCTACACCCTCTCTAACATATCCTATTTTCTGAACTAGAGACAATGGTAACACTTTAAGATTCCTTAACTACACTGTAATTGCGCTGCAGCTACAATGCTGTTACATGAAACACACATGTAACTACAGTGTAATTACCCCTGTTGCATGTAACTAATGACTACTTATCCCGCAGTTACACTGAAACTGACACTTAAAGTGTGACAGAGACAACTAAATCACTGTACTCATCCCATCCTTTCTTGAAACTATAAATAGATCTAGCTTCAACAACTACCTCAATGTTCCATGTAGCCCTAGTCCTTTCTGTGAAGTAGTACTTTCAGAGATCCCTTTTAAATCTTCCCCCTGCTAGTCTCTACCCATAAACCCTTATCACTGTGTTGACATTTTTTGGTGAATAGAGTCCCACTATCAGCCTTGTTTATTTCCCTTAGGAATTTGTAAGTTTCAATCGTAGTGTCTCTCCTTTCCTTTCTGTCCTCCAAGCTGTATGTATTCAGGTCTGCCACCCTTTCCTTATATGATTTTCCTTGCTGTCCATTAATCATTTTAGTTACCCTAAGTTGTACTACTTCCAGTCTACCCCGTCCTTCTTTAAATGAGGATTCCAAAACTGTGCACAGTACTCTAGGTGGGGTCTAATTATGAACTGATATAAAGGCAACATCACATATCTATTCCTGCATTCAAATCTACCACCAATCCAACCCCAACAACTTAGTGGTTTTACTGTATGCATTATTACACTGATTAGACATTTTAAAGATATGTCTTATAATAAATACCCCCAAGTCTCTTTCCTCGGTGGACTTGGCAATTTCTATCCCTCCCATCCAATAATTTATACATGGATTTGTTTTCCTAATATGTACTATTTCACACTTTGCAATGAATTTCAAGTGCCAGATTTTTGACCACCTCTCCAGCTTCTCTGTGTCCTTGTTCATTTCCCTAATCCCTTCCTTGCTAACCACTCTTCCACAGATCTTTGTGTCATCTTCAAAAAGATACATTTTACCATGCAGTCCTTCCCCAGTGCCCCTAATATAAAGGTTGAATAGGACGGGACCCAACACCAAACTCTGTGGCTGCCACTTGTAACTGCTCTGTCTACTGATTTGACCCCATTGACTACTACCCTCTGACTTCTATTCCTCAGCCAGCTTCCAATCCACCTGATGAGCCCTCCAATCTATACCCAGGTCCTTTAAACTTTTTCAGAAGTCTTCCATGTTCCACCAAATCAAAAGCCTTGCTAAAGTCCAGATATAACATCTCTACTGCATGCCCCTTGCTCACTATCCCCACTGTCTTTGTAACACAGTCAAAAACACCAACACATTTGTCTGACAGGATCTACAGTCACAAATCCATGTGGCTCAAGGTGTTTAACCATTTAGGTTTTTTTTGCAATTGTTTCCAAAAGCTTACCAGTGATAGAGGTGAGACTAACCAGCCTGTAATTACCAGGTTCTTCCTTGTATCCTCCCTTGTGCAATGGAGCCACATCTGCAGATCTCCAATCTATTGGATTTTTGTCAGATTTCAGGGAGCTTTTAAATAAATCAGCTAAGGAAGGTGCCAACGCATGCCTCAATTGTTTCAGTACTCTAGGATGAGAATCATCCAAGCGAGGAGCATTGTCCACTTTAAGGGCTAAAGTCCAGGGATGTAAATTTGTGACCTGTGGTACAAAGCTAGTGCTAAATGAGAGGGGGCTGCCTACCTCTCACGCAGATACACAGTACAGAATATCATAGTACTCCTGAAACATAGATAAACTTATAGGATCATGAGGTATTCCAGAAACAGGTCAGCCTTTATTCATCACTTCAAGCCTGAGTAATGCTCAATGCTATTATTTGTGCTTCAGAATAATATCTCAAACAATGGTTCTGGTGCAGCGGGAGCTAGGGGCTAGTGGTAAGCAGCTCCCACTGCACCAGGACCATTTTCAGAGGCATTACTCTGAAGCAATGAATTCTGAGCACTGAGCAGATTTGTACTTGATGTGATGAATAAAAGCTGACCTTTTTTTTGGAATACCTCATGGTCCTATAAGTTTGTTTGTCCCAGAAGCGCTATGAAATTCTGTACTGCCCACTTGAAAGGATGCAAGATCCTTATCTAAATGATGCCAGTGTAATCTCAGTCTTTCCCACTTTGCCATTCCTGTATCTGAAGAATTTACTCCATTGTCTGGTAATGGACCCCCTTCTTCTTTTGTAAAGACAGCAAAAAAGTCATGAAGTACCATAGCTTTTTGCCAATTATCCTCTATCACTCTCCTCCTGTTTTCTTAATTTTATTATCCCTCCATTCCCTCTTCTTTTTCCCTTTAATGAACCTAAAACATTATTCATCACTATGCCACCATACCATTCTTTATTACCATGCCACTTTATTACACTACAACTGAAAGAAGTCTTGAATAAACAGAAAATACTCTGAGAGATCCACATGCAGTGATACGAGAGCAGCACCAAGAACTACAAGGTATTCTCAGTTTTGGCCCACTTAGAGATCAGTGGGACACCCAATGAGTTTTCCTGTGCAAGGAGTTTCAAAAGTTTGCAAAAGAAAACAAGCTCATGAAGTTAAATTTTGGGGTGTAAGGTTCTGCACTACAGTATAAGGTATGTGATACTATGGGGGAAGGGAAGAAGGAGGATGAGGGCCCTCCTTATGTTATTGTTTCACATACTATGTTGAATGCCCCAGAAAGTGATGTAATGGCCATTTTGGCAGTCATATATGTGAGTGGCAATGGCTTCTCCTCCCCCTTTTGGTGAGCATCACTGCTGATGGCCATGTTAATGGGAGTCCAACCAACAGCAGTGGAAAGTTGTGAGAAATGTCCATTAGAGCTTTTTTGAGGCAGTGCATGCAGGGGAAAGAATGCAAGGCCTTACTAGCTGGCGTTGATGTGACTGGTTATAATTTCCAAGCCCTGATTAACCAAACAGTGTTGCCACTTTCTTCTGCCAGTAAGGAAACCCCTGAGAGTAGCCACACCCCCTCCAAGGAGCATAAAAGAAGAGTTCAATGGCAGTTCAGCAGTTGAAGAATTCAGTGGAGGCAGAACAGGAATAGGCCAGAAAAGATCCAGAAGCAGAGCATTTGGAGTAGGGAACTGCCCTTCTAGCAGTCTTCTTCTCACGGGCCCACTGAGTTATAATGCCAGGAAGAGCAGTGGACTTTGATAGCTGGCAGTGGGGGCTGGTGTCACCATGCAGTTCCCTTGCTTACTTACAAGCTCCCTAGAGGCTCATTGGGCAGGCTGGACAGCAGTGGAGGGACCAGTGCCTGTCAAGGGTCCCAGAAGAGACCCTTGATGAGCACCAGAGGAGACACCACCAGTGAGCTTTTGTGGGCATCTGGGGGAGTGCTGCCAAATGTGGAGTCCTGCCTAGGAGCCTTTTCAAAGGGTTTGCTGAGTTGCAAGGCCAGGTAAATCAATGAATGCTGGTGGCAAGGGATAGCACTAGCAGGAAACTCAACATGGAGCCTTGTAAGCTACCTACAGAATCAACTGGCATCATCTATGGGAAGGACATACAAAAGAGTAAGGGAGGTAGGGTGGCACTGTATATTAAAGAGGGCATAGAAGCTACTGTGCACACATCAGTGGGAGGCAAGTGAGACACAGAGTCAGTCTGGGTGAAACTGACATTGGGGAGGGGGAGGATAACCATGGGCATAGTGTATACATTGCCAAGTCAAAAGGAGGACAAAGACAGTGTACTGGGGGACTGAATTACAAAATCCTCAGTAAGTGGAAGATAGTTCGAATGGGAGACTCAAATCTACAAAATATTGACTGGGTGATCCCAGTGACCAAGAGCACTGTACCAGAAACCAAGCAACGGTAGAAGTACCACAGCATTTCTTTCTTGTACAGTACAGTGGGTCATGTAACCTATCAGGAAGAGGGCTATCCCACATCTGGTACTCTCTAAAAGGGATTTCATTTGGGAATGTCAGAGTGATGGAGCCTTTGGGGTCTAGTGACCACAGTTCAGTGTGATTTCAGATTGACGTAGAAGTCCATCACTGCAACTCAAAAATAAAGGTTCAAGACTTTAGAAGGGCAGATTTTGGAAAATGGGAGAGTTGCTCAGGGAAAGATTGGCAGAGGTAGAGAGGGTGAGGGGTTGGAGGCCAAATCTGGGAGGGTAGACAAGAGGAAGGAACATGGGATATGAAAATGTGCAGCTCCCCACTAGTACAGGGAGTTCTCGCAAAACTGTTTCCACCTGTGATTCGGGTATTAGACCACCTTCCTCATGTGTACAGGTTGTCTTCAGCAAGGATCCCTGTTGCCCACTACACATTAACGTTTTGTTATGGCCCATGCTCTTCAGCTCATACTGTGCAACTGTGATCCCCACAATATGGCCATGAGCCCCAGATTCTGAGTTAAATGTTTGCATGTACTGTATATGACTGGCAGAATTCTGGAAAATCTTTTCACTTTTGTATGTCCGGGCATGCAGATAGACCAATCACTTAAATGTGATGTGCATGATGAACATTTTAAGTAGTCAAGTGAAGAATAGTGCTGTCTCATTGTATACACAGGTGCACTATGCTGGGGTTTTTTGTTTGTTTTTAAATGTTATCATATTTTTATTTGACTGTCAGAAAACTCATCCTATCTCAAACCTTGCCCCTTTTGTTGACTTCATCAGTGTTTTATGCAAGTGTTCCCCTACAACAGTTATGCAACATCCAGATATTTTGTCATTCCATGACCTATTGTCGATTAAAGCAGCGGTGCAATGACATTTTTTTTTAAACCTAGTTTCAGCTACATGTAATAAAAATAATGTATTAGCATGCCTGTCGAATTTTCTTGTCTAGGTACCTCCCATGCAATGCACCATGTTTTTTTCTTTATTTTCTCAATCCTAACCCATGCCAGGTTTACAATGTTTTTTTCTAAGTCAAATGTGACAACCGTTTTTTTTCTAGAGAAAAAAACTAAATTAAAAAACATTTATAAAATACTGACATTTTAGTGTAATTAAAACATTTTATCACCAAATAAAACAGGAGGATGCCTGGAATCTTTCATAGTGAAAAGGCATAGGGACAAATTGCACTCTTACTTTAAAGTGATTTTTCCCTTTTTTGCAGAAAAATACAGTTGACATCAGAAGGACTAGAATCCCAACACATTACAAAACAATTATAATTTTGGGACATTCCAAAGAAAGGTATTTGCTTGAAAACAGTTTTTTTTGCCCATTCCATCTGTTCCTGCCCTGAAGATACAACCCTCTGCTTATCATATCAGAATATTTTATACAGCAACAGGCTGTGACATCCTAGGCAGAGTAGAATGACTTTAGAGCAGGTCCTGTACAAACAATCACAACAGATTAATCTTTTTTTTTATTTTTTTTATTTAGTTGTTTAACCAGGAGTAGCATACCAAGCTGAAAGCTTTTTTACAGGAGCGACCTGAGAGCACAGGGACGTTAAATGACTTGCTCAGGGTCACACAGTATGCAAGTGGAAGCTGTGGGATTCAAACCCAGGTCTGGCCTGCTGGATGTCACCAGATTTCCAGTTCAGATCCTTAAACCACTGCGCTATACTGCCTCCTGAATCTTGAGAGGAGAGTACCTATTTTTAATGTCAACGACTTCAACAATAAAAACAGAAGGTTCTGAAATTCACATTTTGGGGGAAATGTTGTGCAGCTTTGTTCTGCTAATGCCAGTCATGTTATTTTTGCTGGAAACAGGAAGATCACTTTAAATTGTTCTTTCTTTTTTGAGGGTCAGAAACAGCTTTCCCTTTCAGCCCTACCCTTGCCCATACTCTGTCAACATCCTTGGGGCTGACTGTCCCCAGTGCTGCTTCCTGGCTTACCCCCCTCTGGGGCCACCCCACTTACCTTATTGGATGCCATGTCTGGTGTTCAGGGCATGTGCCAAAGGTCAGCTTGTGCAGAGTCAGGACAAGGTGGGCGGCATTGTGCATGTCTGGCATTTTTCAATGTTGCAGTAGGAGAGGCATGACATACAAAGACGCCGAGGCATAAGAATAAAATGCATCTGTCATACCTCTCAGATACAGTGAGCTCTAACTTGTCAGATCCCCAGCCTCTGCTAGGGGTCACACAGGCATTTGCTGCTTCTCCCCACAGAGCAGGAGTGGAGCAGTCCGTGGGATGCTCGATCCACCTCTCCCTGCCTAGGCCTCCAATGCCTGAGCTTGCTTTCGAACCTGGGACATCGCCATAATGAGCAGTAGCACTACTGCTGCGCTGGTGGGCCAGCTTTAAATTGTTCTTTCATAGGCTAGCCAGGTAGCGCAGCAGTGAGGTGTCCATGCACTACTCCTGCAATCCCAGCTGGAGAACGGACTTTGATTGCAGGAGTCTGACCATGGGAAGAAGCAATGAGCATCCAGCTGGACAGCGCTCCTCCTTTGAGGAGTTGGGTTTCTGTCTTCTGCTGTTGGCAGTGTATGCAAAGGCTGTATTAGGGTTGGGGCACTGCTGTGGATGGCATGTTTGTGCACAATTGTACATGCCTATGCCACATCATTGCATGCTGGCAGTACCTTGGGGTAAAAAACAGAAGGAAAAACCACTGCAGCAGTATGATGGCAGCTGGTCCCTCACAGACCTCACACTGTAGATGAGGCAACCACCTCCGGACTGGAACCTGCTCCTACCAACAAAAGTGGGCTCCCCAGAGGACCCTAACAGGGGGCATGGAGGAACATGAAGACTGGGGTAAGTATCAGGTTATGAGGAGTGATGGGGCTGGAGGGTGAGAGTCATCAGTCAGATGGGGGCTGCTTGGCAGATGAAGAGAAAAAAACAGTAGATTAAAAAATGTCTTTGTTTGGGTACCATTGTGCTACGTGTGGCAAGCTTGGTTGACATACATCTGCTGTGCTTAGGGTTGTAGCTATATGTTGTGAATCACTTTCCAGATTGCCACCAAACATATCACAGACATTCAGTGCTGAGTCCTTTAGGATTTTAGAATGTTGACCGTGATAATTCAATTATGCATGAGTTATAACCTCTGCTTGACTTTTGTGACACACGTAATGTGTGTGTGTGTGTGTACGCGTGTGTGTGTGTGTGTGTGTGACACATTTGTACCTATATCTTGAAAACCAATCCTTGGACTAACATCAAAGTTAGTATAGACATTCAACAGTAGGAGTTCATTAAGAGATACCAATGTCCTCCATGATGACATGCTGTAAGTTTGCCTAAATTCTGGTGTGTGATTGGCTGCTATAGTTATGTCTCTACTTTAAGAACCACTTCTCCATTATCCATCACACTTGGTGTAGACATTTGTTATTATGACTCCTGGAGGTCATAAAATTTTTAGCCAAGTTGTTGTCATTGTGCATGGATTCCTGCTTGTGACTGGCTGTTATGTTTTAACTGTATCTTAAGAACCTCTTATCTGTCCATGAAACTTGCCATAGATACTTCGCATTAGTAGTGCTTCATGATTTCTCATTGTTAGCCACATTGACCAAACTATGCATCATTTACGGTTAGTGATTCACTGTTACTGTACATCTGTACATTTTAACTATATCGTGAGAAACACTTGTCCAATGGTCAAAAAACTTGTATAAAAATGCAATACTATAAATTCTTGAGGGCAGCAGAATATCAACCATACTTAACTAATTGTGTATGCTTTTTGTCAAATGATTGATTGGAAGTTTTATGTTTTATTGTATAACACTAATCTGATTACTATGTCACCAAACATCATATTACACTTTCAATATTATTTAACCAAACTAATTGTAGAAGAACCAGGACAACTACTAACACTATTTTCATGCTAAAGAAATGGAATAATCAATAAATTACCAGCTTTTTAATTGCACACCTTTTTCCCCTCCTTGTTTAATCTTTTAACTAAAATATTACATCTGGCTATTTGCTTATATGCTATTGTTCAGAATGTTTCAAAGATTTGAACAGACATGGAGGAAATATCTTTCTTTTTGTTTACCTCCCACACCCTCAAGTACTGTCCTTCTACAGAATTTCAGAGTTCTAACTCTCTTCAGTTTAAATAAATCCATTTGACACAAATAAACTTGAATGTAGTATTTCTAAGTAGAAACAGATGAAACTGCTAAAAAACTATGCCTCTGCATGGCATTTTCTCAGCGTTGTATAGTATTACAAAATTATTAGTGTTGACAATGTGCATTTACAATGTGCACTGGAAATGTATGTTGGTTACATATTAGTGTTAGTAATACATGTTGGTAATGTATGAGTGTTGGTAACGTATGTTGATAATGTGTGAGTGTTTGATAATGCATATTGGTAAAATGGTTGTTGGTAAAATATGTGCATGGGCAATGCATGTTAGTGATGTATAAATCTTGGCAATGTATGTTAATAATGCATGAGTATAGGTAATTTGTGTTGGTAATATATGTTAGTAACATATGAGTGTTGATAATGAATGTTGGTAACTTACAAGTATGCTGTTCAGTACAGTATAAGTCTTGGAAAAGTTTATTGGCAATGTATGAGTGATTGAAGGATATGTTGGAAATGTATGAGTTTTTGTATTAGAAGCTGGTAAGGAATGATTTCTGGCAATGAAGGCTGGCAATGTATGACTATTCTGATGTATCTTGGCAGTGTACATTGGTGGCATATGAGTATAACTAACTTATGAATGTTGATAAGGCATGTTGGGAACTTATAAATGTTGGTCAAGTATTTCAGTTGGTACTTAATGACTGTTAGTAAGTAGGCAGAGCATCTTTCAGGATATTTTATTGCAATCCACATAGGCAGAGTGATGTTCACACAGTAAAAAGCAGATATATTACACACGGTGTACATTAAAAACTTCAAACATGATTAAGTTGATAAAGCACACTCAGGAGACAGAGCTTCAGACAGTGAATACAAACTATGGTACAGCTTAACCCAATGTAAGAAGAATATTATCACCATAAGTAATGCTACAGTTTAGAGTCACACACCTGGTCTACTGAAGAGGACATTAGAAGCATTTACTTTCTTTATAAGTTATACAGCATCTCTACTTGTGAAGGCAATGTAATTCCTCATAGACAAAGAGAGAAAACTATTATTGTATCAATGTTGTCTTCTGCCCACCTCCTTTCTTAACTGTAAGACATGTTGCCATAGAAACAGAGAAAGAATAATGAGGACAGAAAAAAGGCCCAGGGCTCATTCACATCTATCCTGTCCAGGGCTCATTCACATCTATCTTGTCCAGGGCTCATTCACATCTGTCTTTTAACCAGGCCTAGAATAGTTGTTAAACTTCTAGCTTCTTGTCTGTGGATCGCTGATCACTCTTGTATCTTTATTCATTGCTAGATTTGATCTGCTCTTACAAAATGTTGGCTAGCAATAATCATCAGCTGAAAATCATAACCCTGGTGGTAGTCAAGGATGATTGTTATTTTTATTTACAGAAGGAAGTTCCTGATCTTTGACTATGATGATGTGGGTAGTGCTGCCCCCAAACCTTTGTGGTCAGCCTGGACCTCCGTTTTTAATGCAGTCTGCTGGTTTGCGCTGAATTGTCCCCCTCTGCACCCATCTGCCACTGTGACATGTACAGTGCTTATGCAAGCTGTCCCTAGAGGGGCACATCTTATGCATAGTACATTCCGTTTCCATAGGTACTGATTAAACAGCATTTCCTGCCACTTTTGTTGGCTACTTACCTCTTCCTTGACACTCCCTAGGGCAGGGTGCTTTCTCCTCTGGGATCTGTAACCTATGGAACTATCTCCCACCCAGTCTGAGATCTGCCTCTTCTTGTTTGTTTTTTCACCCTCAGAAGCCAACTTTGTGAGATGGCTAGGCCTCACTGCAACTATCTGTATAGTTGGTCATGTTGACTGCTATAATAATGACTGTTTTACAGTGCCAGACATTTGACTATTTATTTTTTTTTTTTTGACACAAGTTCTGGCACACACTTACATTGGAGCCAGCCAGGATGCAATGTAGTGACTTGCAGTAAATGACACGCCACAAAATACTGCATGACAAAAGATTTAATTGCCATTGAATTACATTGTGCCCTGCTGCATACTGCAGCATTTTGTGATCTACTGCAGCATTAATGCATTGCATCCTGGCTGGTACTGCTGTACATGCACATTCTAGCTCCACTCTCCTGCTATTGCTCCTCCCCATGTGTTTATTTGCCCCTCACCAAAAAGGGTAAGTCCTCTCCTCCACTTAATTCCCCAGAGCTTGCCCACTCTGGTGGGGCTCCAACTGTTGGCCCACACATTGCCAGTCACTAAGAAGCAGCTTTGCTCAATGACAGAGGAGAAGGGGTGGTGGGGGTGTCTATGGGGATCAAAGGTGGGGTGGTTAATAGGACTAGCATCCTGCTCTGTCCATGTGGCATTTTTCCAGCTTGATGTGCTCCACCTACAGTATCTCCCCAGCATTAGCCAATAATGTCCTCTGTACTGTCATATTAGTGAGGGGAAGGCCGAACTTGGGTGGTCACCCAGGATTTCAATGCCCTCAGCACTTTCCATCCCACCAAAGGAGACACTCAAAGTGAAGGACATGCATCTCCCTCCCTTGTTGTTGTAATATGATGCCTCTGCATCATGTCCTAGACCCCATCTGCTTAGGTCAGGGGAGTTGGAACTGAGCCGTACAATGCACCACCAGTTGGAGCCACTGGGCCTGTAGATGTTTAAATCTTTCTATAATTTGTATGACGATATAATGCACTTTGTTCTTTACTTTCTTGATACTTTTTATGACTGTGGGTGCTTGGAGACAGGCTATCCAGATGTTTGTGCGCAGAGTGTTCTGGCTCAGCTAGAAGAAAGAAAATTCTGCCATGAATATGCACGGCCCTGCCCTCCCTCGATTTTCTATAAGAAGGGGAGGTAAGCCCAGGTAAAGCAGATTTCAGATCAGGGGGAAGACTAGCAGAGGGAATTCAACTCTATAGCTGTGACTGAATAGGATGTCTGTGGGGCCAGGGATGGTAACAGGGTCCCTGGATCTGGGTGGCACTGATCCTTCAAAGATGTTCTTGGAGCAATAGCAGCAGGCACGGCCAGGCAGAAGGAGCATCCCAGGAGCTTTTCTGAAGCACCCCAGAAAACGTAGAACCAGTATGGCATCTTTGGGAGTAGTGGAGAGCCACCCCTCAAGGGAGATCACTGGGTTCCATGAGGATCTGCTTCCGCAATGAAGACAGCTCACAAAGTTAAAGTACAGCTTAAAAGAGAGTGCTGTTTAAGAAAAGACACATTTGTAAGTAAGCCTTGCATTAAAGACATCCTGTAGAGAATACAGAACCCTTACTATAGTAATGTAGATTCCCCCAGCAAGGAAGCCAAATGACAGGGTTGTCAGAAGGAGGGGACATGGCAAGAGCTGGGGCCAGTAAGTCCCCATGTGAGGTGCCAGGCATTGGAGTCTGTTTCTTTGGGTCACTAGGGCTATCAGTGTACTGCTAGAGGGAGGTAGGCAGGGCCAGATCAACTGATCAGTTAATTTAATAGTAATATCATATGCTGACATGCCCTTCTGTTGTTTTCCCCAGAGGCACAGTAAGACACATGTTAACACAGATTTGCCTCCAGGGAAGTGCTCAGCCTGCCTGGGACAGTGTTGCTGCACACATGGTCTTGGGGATATCAGGGCTCCATGAACCCCACCAGGGAGGTTAGGAACTGTCAGCATAAATCAGAAACGGACTTCAACAAAGATCCAGTGAAACATAGCAGCAGTGCTGCTTAGATCAAGAGAGGTAACCTGGCAGCAATTGATGGAACTACTGCAAGGCATACAGGCCCTGGGATGGTTAGTAGGGATGGAAACCTGAACCCCAGTGACCAGAATGTGTTACAGTGTGCTATAGAGCCTATAGTGAGAGTTGTGAATGAAGAGCTGAGCTGAACATGAAAATGGCAAGGGAGATGCCCTTAATGCTGTGAACTACCTGGCAGCTTAGTAATAATGACAAAAGCACAAAACCGGTACTCCACTAAAATGGACTGTGCCCGCCCAAAATGCAATGACAAAAACAAGGAGAAAGTGGTATCAGACTTCCAACTTCAGTGACAGTCACATTTTTATTAAAAAGTCCTGATGATGTGGGTCCTACAGAGAAACCAGTAGAGTCTTGCTTGCCAATGTGTTTGCTTGCTTGAGGTACTCCTTGCACATTTTGTTCACATGGATGCACAGAGCACTTTATATTCAATAAGAAGAGTGACTGTCATTGAAGTTGGAGGTCTGGTCTGGTGCCACTTTTTCCTTGTTTTTGTTAGCTTAATTAATATACCCAACTTGAGCCCAGCTCCATGTTTGGAACTCAGTTTGTGTATGGGCTCACCTTAAATGGTGCCCCAGAGAATAGTTAAGGTGTCCATAGACCCGTCGCCCGAGACCTGTGGTATAAGGCAGGTGCTCCTCTGACAAGAGATGCCACCATATACTCTTAGACACAGAAGCATGCCCTGCCCTTCAAAAAATAACATTGCTTCCTCACATTATTTCACATTCCCATAGCAAGTGATTATAGCAATAATGTATGACATATGACAGTTGGTAAGGAATGTTGATAATGCATTAGAGCTGATAACATATGTCATATGAAATATGTCATTGGTGTGTGTGTGGGGGAGGAAATAACTGCTCTCTGTATTATACCACAAGCTGATCACACCCACACCATGGTTTGCCAAAACTGGAATCCAGAAATAAGCTGCTTTGCGCTTACTGATGATATTGGAGCGACTGGACCTTACAAGACAGTAGAATAGTCATTTTCTGGAAGAAATGGTAAAGGCAACCTTAGGCATCATCTTTCACCAATCCTTGTAGCCACTAAGGGCAGCAGGGAGGGCTAGTGTACCATATAGAGCAGGGGTGGGCAACCTGGACTTTGTACAGAGAGCCTCCTGGTGTATTTTTGGATGGATGACAGGGCCACAGGTTGACCACTAGGGGGCACTAGTTGCCCACTACTGATATAGAGCTTAATGATAGGGTATAATTCACCCATACATATTAATTTCACTACTGGGGACTTTTGAAACAGCACATATGGAGCAACACTGGATAGATACATTAGTGAAAGGAGAAAGTCCAGAGGGGGTATTGCTAAGATCAAAGGACATAAGGGGATGTGTGTGGAGGAGGAACAAGGAAAAGCATCTATCCTAAATAGATACTTATTTACTGAGGAGAAGGTAGGGCAGGGCCCACTGCTCAGCACCATGGACACAGGGGGGGAGGAATGAGGGAGACGTGCACAAGTCCCTTTACAAAAGAAAGGGTCCTACAAGAGTTTGCTAAGCTCAGGGTGAACAAGGCAATAGGACCTGATGGCATACATCCCAGGGTACTAAAGGAGCTAAGGGTGGAACTTGCAGAGCCATTATCAGAACTGTTTCATGAGTCTCTGAACATAGGAGAGGGCCCAGAAGACTGGAAAAGGGCTCATGTGATCCCGCTCCACAAGAGTGGAAGCAGGGAGGATGCAGAGAACTATAGACCAGTTAGTCTTACCTCAGTAGTGGGCAAGATTATGGAGGCAGTCCTTAAGGAAAGGATAGTGCAGCACCTGGAATCCATAGGAGCACAAAATCCAAGACAGCATGGGTCTACAACAGGAAGGTCCTGTCAAACTAATCTCATAGATTTCTTTGACTGGGTAACCAGAATGGTGGTCCAAGGGGGTGCAGTTGATGTTGCCTACCTTGACTTCAGCAAAGCTTTCGATACTGTTCCACATAGAAGATTGATTAATAAGCTGGGTAGGCTTGGGGTAGGTCAGAAGTTGATCAACTGGTTGGCAAACTGGTTGGTGGGCAGAAAACAGAGAGTGGTGGTGGTAAATGGTATACAGTCAGAAGAGATGCAAGTCACAAGTGGGGTACCTAAAGGATCAGTCCTGGGGCCAGTCCTCTTCAATATCTTCATCAGTGACATTGCAGATGAACTGAAGGGTAAGGTTTGTCTGTTTGCAGATGACACCAAGATCTGCAACAGAATAGATGATCCAGATGGGGTGTGCAGAATGAGAAGAGATCTGGATAAACTGGCAAAATTGTTGGAAGAGTGGCAACTGTGGTTTAGCGCAAAGAAGTGCAAGATCATGCACATAGGGAAGAGAAACCCTGAAGCCACCTATAGGTTAGGAGGGAAGTTGCTGGCAATCGCAAGAGAAGAAACGGACTTGGGCATCATCATCACAGATGACCTGAAATCATCCAAGCAGACCACTAAAGCAGTAGGTAAGGCTAGAGAGATGTTGGGGTGTATTAGTAGGGGTATCGCAAATCGTAAGAGGGAGGTAATAATACTTCTTTACAAGACACTGGTTAGGCCCCATCTGGAGTACTGTGTGCAGTACTGGAGGCTGCACCTGCACAATGACATTAACAAAATGGAGGCAGTCCAGAGAAGGGCAACCAGAAGGATGCAGGGACTGCATCAGAAAACATATGAGTACAGATTAATGGAGCACAATATGTATACCCTAGAGCAAAGGAGGGAGAGAGGTGATATGATTGAAACATTCAAACATCTTAAGGGCATTAACAAGGTGAAAGAGTCTAACATGTTTCAATTTAAGAAAAATAGTAGGACAAGAGGGCACAGCATGAGATTAGAAGGTGGCCGATTAAGGGGTAATGTGAGGAAGTTATTTTTCACAGAAAGGGTGGTGAATGCATGGAATGGCCTACCGCAGGAAGTGGTGGATATGAATACAGTGCAGGACTTCAAACAGGCATGGGATAGGCATAAGGGAGCAATAAAGGTGAGTATGAATAGATAGGCCATTGACAGAGTAAAGGCCTATGGCACATTCATAAGGTAGAAAAAATGGGCAGAATGGATGGGCCTTGTGATCCTTAGCTGCCATCAACTTCTATTTTTCTATGTTTCAGGGCAGATACTTCTTTACATTGCATAAAGAAACCAAGGTACAGATCAACAAATTGGAGGCAGGCAGAGAGAGGCAGGATGGGTACCAGGCCTCCTAAAACTAACCATTTTGGGAAACCCGGGGAATAAAAAGGCCATTAGAGAGTGCTAGGATTTGTTTTCCTTCCAGTGCTTTATGGAGAAGCCTCAGTTGCTGGCTGGAAAGAGTGAGCCAAAAAAAGTGATACAGTGGTTTATAGTAATACACTTTCATGTTAACTTAGTACTTCTCAACACATCTGTGATCTCTTTCCCCAGCACTTGAAGAATGAAGAGCCATTGCCAGTGCTATCAAATTACAGCAGCTAAAAATAGAAGAGGAGGTTAGAGAAGAACTAACAGCCTGACTGTTTTAGTCTCTGCAGCCTTTATACTGAGACCTCCTGGAGATGAAAGGGACAGAATGATTCATTTCTTTTCCTAGGTTGGCTAACTCACTGCTACTGTATATGTTTGGCATTTAGAAGTCATACTGCTTAATTTACATTAGCAGATAGTAAACTTAAAGCAGTTTTTCATTTAAAGGGGAACACAGATCTGCAGGGTCTTTCAAAATATGAAAGTCATTTAAATGCTCTTTCAAATGAGGTAAATAATGACTTATTTGTAGCTGTAAGCAGACTGCAGATATCTGTGTCTAAGTCACCCCTACATAAAACTAGTGACATTGGTGCACACAAAGTGTCAGCAGAATGGCAAAACCATGCAGGTACTGGTGCCGAAAAACCCATTTTAAAAACATGCATTCAAATCTAACCTGCATCGTTGGGCAGATTCTGCACCATTGACTGTAGGCTCATTTCCAGCCATGTCATTGACTCACAGCCTGACACACCTTCAGAATCTGCTTTTTTCTTTGTGATGATCACAATATATTTGCCTTGCATTATGCAAGCAAAAATAGAAAAAAAAAGACTGCAGTCATTCAGTGGCACCTTGAGACATGGCTACTGCGTAAAATAATATTAGACCAGCTTAGACAAGGAGATTGTCATACTACTGACTCCTACAGGTTATCCCAATATCTTGATTAAAAGGTAATTCCATAGACTTTCAGACTGTGAGGGACCCTGCACACCTATGTTACCCTTTAATGAGGGACTTGTGTGGGCACCATTTTACCACCGCAAAGACAGCAAAATGCAACAACACATCACAACACTTCTTGAACTGTGAGATGCATAAGACCAAAACTCAGTGAACTTTGAGAAAGATAAAAACCAAATAGTGGATAAGACTTTGGAGAATATAAGATACAGCCATGGAGGCTCCCAGGTGCACCCCTAGTATCGAAACTGCCTGTCAGATTCTGAGAAAGAAGCCTTTACACTGTGGCATGTACACCACATTTCACAGGGGCAGGAAAATACTAAAATCACAAATGTTACAAGGCTCTGTCACGTTTCAAAAAGCTTTGAGAAATGTACAAAACTAGGACGATAAGGTGAGAACAGGCCCTCACTTTTCATCAAGACCATCACTTGCCCGCTCAGCGGTTATATCCCTGGATGCTACCCACCTCAGATATTTATCTCGAAGAGCTTTAAATGTCTCAGCTGTTTTACGGGCCACATGATGGCCCGTACTGCTCTACTGGCACCCCAGCTTCAAGAGGAGACTCAAGAGCAGGCCAGTTGCAACGATGTGTGCAACTGTTGATAATCCCCTTGAATTTTCATATGAGACCATGAAATTACACCAGGTATAGGTATATACCCGCCATGTCCTGCTCTTTATTTCTCTTGACTTAATGTATTATTGAGCTATACTTTTCATAAATTTGCTGTGTACTGTCCTCTATTACATTACATATGACAATGTTATTTTATTTTCTTACTCTTCCTGTTCATCACTGTATGTGATCCAACTGCCCTGTGTATCATTCTATTGCCTATAATGTATTGTGTATATTCACCACTCTGAATATTTTATCTTTTTCTTTTTGCTGCCCTAAACAGGACCTCCTTGTAAATGAGTATCACCCAAATGGAGCCTTGTCCTGGTAAAACAAATAAATACAAATACAAGGTAGCCCAGGGAGGCTTAGAGACTCTGCCACCCTGTAGTGCTACCTGCCAGGAAGGGCGGGCACTGCATTCCAGTGCCACAGCCACACCTGTGGGAGGCCAGGGAGCTAACTCCTCCACAGGATGCTGCCTGTGCATGTGCAAGACTGACTGACACTGCCAGGCACTGCAGTATAAGGGTGGAGAAAAAACATGGGCAAAATCAGTCAGGGTCCATCTAGATGACAGCTAGACTCAGGCCTCACTCATGTAGCACATCACCTGCCGTGGATTCTGACTGAGCCACCGGGGGAGGATAACCTCTTATTTAAGATCTCTGCCTTGGAGGGAAGAATCATGGGAGCAGGCAGCAGTGAAGAGGTTAGTGGCAGGGTAGAGCTGCAGGGTTGCAAGAAGACCAAAGGAAGGTGATGAGGGCTTGTTCAGAGAGAAAACATTTGAAAATAAAATGTAATGTCCCTGCTGTTGACTTATCTACTACTGACTCTGGAAGACTATTCCAGGCATCCAGCACCCTCTGGGTAAACAAATTCCTCCTTTCCTTACACCTGAATTGCTCACTTATTAACTGAATCATGTGCTCCTAGTCCTTTGGGTGGTTGACTTTGTGTCTACATTTAGGCATTCCAGAACTGCAGGGACCCTAGTTGCTTTATACACTAGGATCGTATCTCCCCTAATCATTCTCCTCTCTGAAGTAAACAAGTCTACATTAAACAATCTTTCCTCATAGCTCTTCCTTGCAATACCTCCCATCAGCCTTGTCTCCTTCCTCTGCACCAACCTTGCAATGTCTTCTTCTCTGTAGTGGAGCACCCAGAACTGACCGCGGTTCTCTAAATGTGGCCTCTCCAAGGATCTATACAAAGTCATGACAACTTCTCTCATTCTACTTATGACAATTCTCTAAATACAACTCAGACTCTGATCACATTTACTTACAGCCTTATCACACTGAGCCCCATGCTTAAGACTGCTAGTTATGGTTACCCCTAGATCCCTTTCCTGGTCTAAGGCTCTTACTTTGTTACTGTTTAGGTAGTATATAACATTTTTATTTCTCTTCTGTAAATATAGCACTAAACATTTATCTTCATTAACAAAACAAAATATTTAGACACAATTCAACTTTTATTTTATATATTGACTGCATTTCTCTTCCCATGTGCTGTTCATTGCAAGGTTAGCTTGCACGGAAACAGGAACCTTGTCTCTAGAGTCCCTCTGCTATTGCTACTTAATCCTTTGGTGATGTCATATCCTCCATGACATCACCGTTTGTTGCTGCCAAAATAATTATGATGTCACAAACAGGGTACTGTGATTTCAGGAAAGAAAAAAAACAGTAGTTGATCAGCTGTAGGAGACAAGGATCCTGGTTTGATGTAATTGAACCCAATAATGAAGAATAAAAGGAAAAGACATACAGAAAAAACAATCACATTTAAGATAAATTTTGTTTAAATTTCATGGGCAGCATTCCCCCATCAGTAGAACAGGCCCATGTAGCCCAACCCCCAGGACACACCTGGAAACAAGCTATCACAGCTTAGTTTGCATTTCCTGGTCAACAATTGTAAATTACAATAAATATTATGTTTTTCAAAGTTTTACTAAAAGTGGCAATTTATTTTCACCCTAACAGACCTGCTGGACTTGTGGATTGGTATCTGTCATTATGAAGCGCACTACAGTGATTTGACAGGACAGATAGCAAAACACCTAACTGCGGAGTGTGCTCAAATAACTTTATCAGTAGTTTGCACACCACATCAGAAATGCCATCAAATCTCACTCGCTATTGCCTCAGGACTGTTTAGTATTTTAAAACCATCTTGGTTTAAGTCCAAAGTCCTGAATCAGGGTATTACCTGGAAAATCAAGCTCTGAATTACTTAAAACATACCACATGCAAAAATAAACAGAACACATCAAAAGTACTTATGTCATGGTATAGTCAGAATGTACCACTCTTGCTATGGAATACTCAGGTTAGCACCAGGTGTGCAGATAACAATACATGCACTACTTTCTGATGCTACTAGGCTTTTCTTGATGTTACAGAATCTAGCAGAATCCAACTATCCCACAGGCATGCATGCCAGCTGTGCTGCTGAAATTTAGAAAAGCGTCAAATGCACTAATGTTTATTTATTTCAACCTTATCCTGTACTGTATACACTGCATATACTTTTTCTTCCTTATATATTATTGCTTTTCGTATACCTGTTTCTGTACTGTACTTTGATGTATTCATGACCAGGTCCACCTTGCAAATGAGCCTTGCTCAATGATGCCTGCCTGGATAAATAAAGATTTTGAATGATTGATTGATTGATTGATTGATTAATGTAAGTGGCATGAAGAGGACAGTTAATGCACCCCTCGGAAAGGTGCTGAGGGCAGATAGAGTCAAGAATGTGAGATTCAAAGATTTCAGTAGACCCAAACTCATTGACTATAGCAGTGGTAGCATTGAAATTTAGGGCTGGAACTTCATTGCAGGCTTCTGGTGATATGATAAGCCACAGCAGTGAAGCTTTGACAGGTATTGATGTCACCAATGCACCTGTAGTTGAACGGCAAGCCCTTGCTGAGACCTGTTATTTGTTTCATAATACATGGATCCAGTAGCCTCTAAGTGCAGTAACACAAAATTCATAAAACATAAAACTGTCACAACTTGAAAAACATTTTAACTTTTTGCAGAACTGTAACCATTTTCAAAACGTTTTTTTTTTTTTTTTGTGCTGCAGCAGTGCTAAACAGCTCAAAATACTTGCTATTAATGTCAGAAAGTCAGAATTCATAGTTCAAATGTTAGGACAGTGAAAGCTGAGGTTTTTATGGTATGGCTTTTCCCTTAACTATAATAACTCCATATGTAATATATGCTGATACTATTGTCCATTCGATATTAAAGGGACACATTCATACCCAGTGGCTATCATAGTTTAAAAGCCAGTGAAAAGCTCTTCCAAATGAGTTATTGGGCTAATCTGTAGCTGGAAGTAGTCCAGAGATGTAGATGTCTGGGTCTGTTTAATATTAATTATAGCAATGTAGGTTTGAATGGTGTAATTTGATTGGTTGTGAGCAGCCCCCCAGCCTTACATTAATCTCTGATTAATATACATGTAGAGTATCATCACCTCTGGCAAGCTCCTCAACTCCTAGTCCATCCTGGGAGGCTCCATCACACTGAGCAGCAAAATTCTAATTAAGTTTCAGTCAGCCATCACTACTATCTCTGCTTAGGTACCCATGACCCAGCAGATTTCCTCACTAAATTAGGTGCACTCGTTACTTTAAAAATTATCCTAAATAAAGTACATGCCAAATTAAAGAAACAGACTGTCTACCTGTTCTGCGCAAATGGATCCTATTCCTGTTACTTTCCCCATCACACCCTGAAACTGACAAAGTCGGAATCAACCACCATTGAGCTGGTTGTCATGGCAACAACGAAATGTGAGTATAATCTTTGGCCACTGCAAGGACAACTGCACTTCTTGATTGTCAGTGAGTGTCTGCTCTGCGCTCTGTGAATGAAGCTGACTATCAGTAACACGTGTTTCCATGGCAACCTGCAAAGCAAGTTACCTCATGCTAAGATGGTCTGTAACCAAATGCTTTCAATCAGGCGTGTGCTGGCGCTTTAAAGCAGCAATACAATGAAAAATGTTTGTCTAAATCAATTAGTTGTAGCTATAATTAATTAAAATACTATCATGCCTGTCAAATTGACTTATCTAGGTACCTCCTATGCTGCACCTTATACGTTTTTCTTTTTTTTCTGAGTCCTAACCGTCACTACGTCTACAATGGTATTTCAATATCAAATGTGGCAGCCATCTATTTTTCTTGAGAAATAAATCTACATTAAAACATTTATAAAATACTCAAATTTTGATAGAACTAGAAAATGTTACCAGGAAATAAAACTGGAAGACGCCTGGAATATTTTATTGTGAAAAAAGGTGGGATTATATTTTTTACCCAATTTCATTGTGACTGCTGCTTTAAGTGTAAATTTTAACTGAGAAAACAATGTAAAAAAACAACAACCTAGGATTAAAACACTGCATATCATTCAGCCAGGGATGACTGAACTGCATATCATCATGAAATCAGCCATTTGGAACTCTGAAGGCAGCAGAAGGAATGTGGTCACCTCCAGCTCCAAAATAGAACATCACAGGGTGGCTGAACTATCAGCATCAAAAATGTGGTATTTAAAAAACAATTATACAATGGCAAGAAAGAATCTTGGACTGTGATTGGTCAGTTTGGGGCTAAACCCATGGGGTTATCATAACATAATGCCACAGGTCTAGTCTCGGCACTGAGAACCCATTTGGATGCCCTCATCAAACATTAGGATATACTCTTTTTTTGCATCTCCTCTTAAGAAACAAAATTATTTTTCCACACTAATAAAAACATTCTTTAAAATTATTTTTTTATTTCATATACAACAACAAGCCATTGTATAATAGGAATAATGCACTCTAGGGAGTGTGTCATACTGGGATAATGCCACGCCTGGGACATTGGACGCAATCGATCTGTGGCCTCGTGCCCAACCCCCCAGGTGTGGCGTTATCCCAGCACGACACACACCCTGTCATGCATTATTCCTTTAATTATAAATGAAGTCTGAGTACACATACTTTATTTGGGCATTGCTATAAAAGCAATAAGGTACAAGTAGGAATTACATTAACCACGTGTTAATCACCCCATGGGATAATATGGCTCTCTGCTGTGCCTCGTGCCACATTAAACACCCGGGGGTTACTAACAGACAGTTAGTGTAACCCCTACATAGAAACATAAACTTTGACGGCAGATAAGGACCGCTTGGCCCATCTAGTCTGCCCATTTCCCTACCTACAAGATAGGCCGTGGATCCTAGTTAACCAACAGCCTATTTCTTCCTACCCCCCCCACAAGAATTGCCTTATGTCTGTCCCATGCATTCTTGAATTCTCCCACAGTTTTAGACCCCACAACCTCCTCAGGAAGGCTGTTCCATGCATCCACTACCCTCTCTGTGAAATAATACTTCCTCGCATTGCCCCTGAACCGCCCTCCTTCTATCTTTAAATTGTGTCCCCTTGTTCTGGCATGTCTCTTTTTCTGAAAGATGCTACCCTCTTGGACTTTGTTGATTCCACTGAGGTACTTAAAAGTTTCTATCATGTCCCCCCTCTCCCTTCTTTCCTCAAGGGTATACATATTAAGCTCCTTTAGTCTCTCCTCATACGGCTTCTCTTGCAGACCCTGCACCATTTTAGTTGTCCTCCTCTGGTCTACCTCTATCCTGTCTATGTCCTTGTGGAGATGGGGTCTCCAGAACTGGACACAGTACTCCAGATGGGGTCTCACCAACTGTCTGTACAGAGGGATAACAACTTCCTGTTTTCTGCTGCTGATGTCTCTCCCTATACATCCCAGTATACCCCCAGCCCTCCCTACTGCCTTCTCACATTGCTTGCTAACCTTAAGGTCATCTGATATGATTACCCCCAGGTCCCTTTCCTTTTTTGTTGTTGTTACTACCTCCCTAACCATTGTGTATTCTTCCCCTGGGTTCTTGTTTCTCAGGTGCATTATTTTGCACTTCTTTACATTGAATCCTAGCTGCCATACTTCTGACCATTCCTCCAACCTTGCCAAGTCCTTTTTCATCCTTTCCACGCCTCCTTGTGTATCAACCCTGTTGCAGATCTTTGTGTCATCTGCAAAAAGGCATACTTTTCCTTCAAGTCCCTCTGCAATGTCATTGATGAAGACATTAAAAAGGACTGGACCCAATACTGAACCCTGCAGTACCCCACTAGTAACCCCTCTTTCTTCAGAGTGGACTCCATTTACAATTACCTTCTGTGTCCTGTTGTCCAGCCAATGTTTTACAGGCTACCACCCTGGGACCCACTCCCAGGTTGGTTAATTTGACTATTAATCTTTGTGTGGGACTGTGTCAAATGCCTTGCTAAAGTCTAGGTAGGCCATGTCCACAGTCCCTCCCTGATCTACTACTTTGGTCACCCAGTCAAAGAAATCTATTAGATTCGTCTGACATGACCTTCCCGCTGTGAACCCATGCTGCCTTGGGTCCTGTGCTCCACTGGCCTCTAGGTACTCAACTGTTCTTTCCTTCAGAAGTGACTCCATCACTTTCCCTACCACAGAGGTCAGACTGACAGGTCTGTATTTTTTTGCCTCTGTCTTGGTCCCACTTTTGTGAAGGGGAATCACATCCGCCTTCCTCCAGTCCTCGAGTACACACACCATCCTCCCATGATTTATTAAAAGAGTAGCCAGTGGTTTCACTAGTTCCTCCCTTAATTATTTTAGAATTCTGGGGTGAATTCCATCAGGACCCATTGCTTTGTCCACCTTCAGTTTTAGGAGTTCTTGCAGAACCCTTTCTTCTGTGAAAGGATTGGGATCGACCCCCCTATCAAGAGTGCTTCTGTTAATTGCTTAAATATAAAAAAAGGTATCAGAAATGCTGCAAAATGATTGGCTATCAGAATTCTGGGAGACTTGCATTAATCTCCTGTTTCACTGTCACGTGCAGCCTGATCACCATGGTACATGAATTCTTCCTGTCAGCATTCCATTCTCTAGCACTGCTGAATGACTGGAATGACACATTCTGATTCTGAACCAGTATTCCTAAAGAGTTGATGGATGAACTATTTTATATGTTAATACATCCCCTGGAGACACTCGTTGCTGTATAAGAGTGGTTTCATGCGCCTTTGGTTGGGGCGAGAACAAGCGAAGCTATTTCTGGCTCGAAGCAGGCAAATGAAACCACTCTAATTCTGTCAGGAACAAGTGGCAACACGGTACATGTTAATATATTATTGATCGAGAGCGATCAAGTAATATATTTAAAAAAATAACTTCCCGGAATGTGACAGTTTTCAGGACATCTGTGCATGAGACGCTCTTCACAGAATAAGAGTGTCTCATGGAGGGGAAAGGAGCGCCCTGATTGGTCAGGAGCACTCCCTCGATCTATAATATTTAAAATCTCCCTCTCAGTGAGGAAAACATTCAAAAGGTACTTTTCTAACACCTTTTTTAATCAGTTTTTATAATAGCAATAAGGCACTCCCAGGAGTTAGATTAACAATCTCTTAATCACCCATAGGGGCAATATGACACTCAGCTAAACCTTGTGCCAAATTATGCCCCTAGGGGATGAGTAACAGAGTGTTAATCTAACCCCTGGTCATTTCTTAGTGTTTAATAGTACATTGCAACCATTTTTAGATCATTGTGATGTCATCAAGGAACATCCTGTACCTAACTAACGTTGAATCAAACAAAGCTTGTTCCTCAGTCACATTCACATCACAGTGTTCTACAAATGGCTACAGTGTAGTATTAATATTGAACCGACTCAGTCATCTATATCTCTGGAGTGTTTCCTGCTACAAGTGAGGACAATACCTCTTTTGAATGGGTGTTTCTTTGGCTTTAAAGCTATGTCAGCCAGTGCACATGAATGTTTCCTGTAACAATGTGTGTTTGCTGTCATAAACTTGCATGATGCTATGTGGCTGCTTTAAAAACAGTCTCCCTGTTATGTCACATCAGCTTTCCGCTGACATTCTAACAGGAAGTCTGTCTCCCCAGGAAAACTGTAGAATTGCAGTAGCTGGTGATGTCATACCTGTGCTACACATTTTGGTGCTGTACAAGTGATTGGAGAACATAGAAGAGTACAAGGCACAGCCCTGACTAAGTGGCATAGAAAAAAGTAGACACGAGTTGTAAAGAGGTAATCATTAGGGTTCTTTTGCATAACAGATTTCAGTTTATTCCTTCTTCTTAATGGCTGTGTATGTACCTGTGATTACTTTGGAAGGAGACTCAAAGGCTTCAGGTAAGGATAAAATGAGAAAGGCCAAGATGATTGAAACCAAGTGGACTTATTGGTTGCAGGGTGACAATGACTAGCATAAGAACTTTGCTGAGCCTGTCATTTTTTTCTGTCTCTTGCCCCATGTTACTAAATTGTTGTATTTCATCTTAGCCTTCTCTGTCTAACAGACCTCATATCAGCTTGCAGCCTTGGTACAGATCACCTATCATCATAAGGCAACCTCTCAATATGCAGGAATGTCTCTAGGAACGTGTTATCACAACCTGGATAAACACACAGTGTAGGGCCCAGTAACTGGAGCCCCAGCTCCCCTATGGAAATACCCCTGCATGTAAATAAATACATCCGCGTGGTATACCTAGAAAACCTTACCAACAGAATTGCATTCTTATTGCTCACTACATTTTCAGTGAATATGCAGAGAGAGAATTCTTGTCCTACTGGAACCAAACTGACATTAAATAAAGCGCAAAAGGCAGAAGCACTCTGTAGTCTGTAAATCCCACCAGCAGAAACAGAGTGAAGCCCAGAAAGCTGAGGGAGCTGGAGACTGCATGCTGGAGTCTTAAAGATGATTCTGAAGCAGGTTGCTCTTCTCTGGTAGCTTCCAAGGGGCTAGGATCAAAGAAAACTGTTTCCTTTTCCAATGTCCAATACAAAATGCTTTCAGCTTTCTCAGACTTTTCCAAGCAGACCTGATCATATCCAGGTTTCCCTTTGGTTCCATCCTTATCTAAGCTTTCAGTGTTTGCCTGGGTAGGCACACATATTTCTGGTTTAAAGCTGGAGCTTTCATCTTCTCTGTAGGCCTGTAGGTTTATGGCCTTCTCTCCCTCCTTTTCTAGGTTTTTAGATCCAGTTATGAATTCCTCACCTTGGAACATGGGTGCTGAGGTCTCTAGTTCTATGAGTTCTGTGTTTGTAATGTCTGAACTTTCCCTATCCACTGAACTATAACTTAACTTTTCATATTGCAGGTCTGAAGTCCATAGCTTGTTGTCTTTTTTCCCTTCAGAAACACTTACATGACCTTTTTCTATCATAGTTACCGTACACTTAAATTCAAAGACTTCTTGACACATCTCTTCAGCAACTTTTCTTTCTGCTGTCCCCATGGTATCTTGGGCTCCAACATCTCTTTCTGGCATTAATGGGGAGATGCCATCTCCTGATAACGTTTGCTGCAATGTAACCTCTTCCAAGCTATAGTTTGGAATTTTTTCTAATTCATTGACCAATGGAGTGTTCCCTTTGCCATTGTCTGTAGACTGTATTTCTTCATCTTCTTTACTGCAGTATGGTGCAGTTGTTTCTGCAAAGGATCCAGTCCAGGCTGTTTCAGAAGCTGCTACAGTGGAGGAGCTTACTGCAATATGATCCCAATCTTGGAGCATTTCAGAATCACGATTACATCCCCCCTTGGAGGCATTTTCAGTCCAGATATCTTCTTTAAATTCCCCAAGTTCTTCTACTCTTGTTTGGTTTCCTAGTGAAGGGAAATTATTTTCTGTCTCCAAAGCATCTTGTCCTTGAGTACTCAGCTTTTCACCCTCTGTCTCATCTCCAGTGTCCACATTTGGGATTTGAGTAGGTTCCCTTTTTATTTCACCCTCTGGAGTCCAGAATATTTTCTCTTGCAGTTCCATGGTAAGGTCTTCTCTGGTGAGTGCTGGCATCTCTGCTGGTTCATCCACACCCAAAGGCTCTGAAGCATCCTTAACACTGGTGCTGAGGTCTGTATGTGGGCTATCTTCAGACTGCAGGGTTCTGCTTTCCAGAAAAACTTCATCCCCCCTCCCTCTGTCCCGTGGACTTTCCAAGGTTTCTTGCAGTAGGTTGTGAGTGTCAGTGGAGCCACTTTCTTCTGTGAGTTCTGAAGCTGTCGGCAGGAGGATTTCTGTTGCTGGAGAGCACGTCTGGGAAATGAGTCCTGTGAAGGTTGAGTGCTTGTCTGTGTGAAACTGCTTTCTGTCTGGAGAAAGAACAGTCACCTTCAGCTCAGGAACCTAAAATTGAAGCAAAACACTACAGTGAAAACTCGTGTGTACCAAGCATAGATCACATTTCTTTAGGCAAGGAACTGAGGTGGATCATTCATTTCATTATAAACAACAGATCACATATTAACATTTTCTCTTTCATAAGTTTTGTTGAACATTGCAAGACAATGGTGCAAGGAAGCAATTGAAAGAAATCAGACCTACAGTAGTTATTTGTACTGTACAATATTTTAGATATTTTCCAATTTGATTTACTTGTGTGATCCTTCAATTTATTTATTTATTTTTCTCTAAAAACAAAATGAGTGCCCCTGCCTGGTTTATTTGTTTTTGCCAGCAGCCTTTTGATCGGTTTCCACACGTAGCCCATGCAATATGAAAATAAGCCCTGTGCTGCTCAGGCATCCAAACAACCATGTGCCACCCCAGCTGTGTGCTGTAACTTCTAATAAAAAGCCTACCTGTCACCATCTCACAGGCAGCCAAGTGCCTTGCTCTGTCCTCGCCCGCTCCATGCTAATATGCCCTATTGACCAGAGACTAGGTTGGCAGGGTGTAAGTAAGAAGAGCATGTGATTGCTCATGAGATGGTGATGGGCAACCTTTTCATTAGAAGTTATGGAGCGTAAATACAATGACTGCTGTCCTAAACTATTGAACTGCCTAATGGTGTAGAACTGGGCATTTCTAAAATGAGACTTAAGAAGGCAGTTTGAAGAAACTTAGAAAATTCCTTCCTGTGTGCCTGTTTTAATGACCGTTGAACTGGAATTTTAATGATAAAGATATTTATATGCAATATATGATTATATATATATATATATATATATATATATATACACACACACACATATATAGTATAAATAACGTGAACTGTTTTCTTTCTACCTTGCCTTCTTGGTATGCTCTGATTATTGCTGATTGAAATATGTGACTGAAAAGGGGTATGACTTGCCCAGATCACTTCCTAGTAAAGCAAATAAAAATGAAATGATTAATGATGAATGTTAATATACTAATACTCTATAAAAATGCAGGAGGTTAGTGATGGGACTAGGTTGGTATCCAGTGAACAAGGCGACTGAAATTGGGCACCTACAAAAATGGTGACTCAGTTACGGCACCTGTTTTCATGGCTACCAAGCAGGGGACAACTGGCTACTGGGGTGGGCAAAATACTACGATGGGAAGTAGTGGGTATACATGCATGCGCATGCACAGGGGGAGGCAGGGGAGGGATGGTATGTGGGAGGGGATGAGCTGGTTCCGCTAGCATGGTGGGGAGGGTGGTCAGCTGGGAGGCACAGAGTAAAGGGTTCAGGTTCGATGTGGTGAGGTGTTTTTTTTCTGTAGGTGGCTTTAATTTTTTTACGTTTTCACCCCCGACATGCCCCTGGAGTTGAGAATCCATAAGTAGTGGGGTGTGTGGTGCAGGGGTATAGGGGCACAGCCTCCCACATTAAAATAAGATCCATAGGTCTCAGGTGCCACTTTTGTCCGTGCTGCGAGTGTGCATTGCTGAAATTGATTTTTGGCGATGTACATGCGCCGTAACAGAGATCGTTATTCCGCGATCGCCGTTATGACATGGAACTGAGAGGGCTGGCTGTTAGTTTTGTATAGTTTTCTTCTAACAAGCTATTCTAAATCAAGTTAAACCTAGAACTTTGATTTTGTTTATGTTGCATTGGTGGCTTAGAGTGAGCAACTAGAGAAAACTGTTTCATTTCTATTTTTCATTTGTTGTGTGTTCCTGGGCTTTTCGTAACCTTTATAGCTACACATTTCTGTTTTATAATAAGAGCACAGTGGCAGTAAAGGTTATAAAAAGCACATTAGCACACAAAAGATAAATTATATGTCAACTGATATGAAAGGTCGGCTGTCTCTCTACATGCTGAAACCTCATATGTGAAAACAAAGAAGGGAAAGTTATCTTTTGCCTACAGGGCACCAGGTTCCTGAAACATGCTGTTACCTTCCAATATCTATTCAATGAGTAGCTCACACAGTTTTAAATCAAATGTCTGGCAATCTGTAAATGATTCATGCTCGTGTTTTTAACAGCTAAGTTTGTAACAATTAAAGCACTGATACTGTATGAATGTTGCAACAAGTGAATGTGCTGCTGCCACTGAGAACACCCCCCTCCCTTAAATGAGATAGCTTATTTCAGTGGGGATCTTATTCCAGACGATAGTCATTTTAAAAAACAAATAACAAAGCTGGCTGCTATCTACATCTATACCATTTTTGCCAGATTTGTAACTCTCCCCATGACAAAACATGGGCCAAGGTGCCTGACACATCAATGCAGTGGTAGCACTGCCACTCAAAACACTGGCAAGAAGGGCTTGGGAATGAGCCTGCATTGTTGGATGGCTGGCCAAAGGGGGGGGAGGGTCAAGCATCCCAGCGGATGCTGTACTCCTTGGGGAGGAGGGGAGATGCTTCGCTCCTTGAGGAGTGGGGGGAGGATCCCAGCTATGGTTGCATGACCACCACCTAGGTGGTCACAGGTGGTGGTGCAGGCAGGGAGCAGATAAATAGGAGGGGAGACACCAATTGGATCAGATGGAACTTTGTCTTGCCTCTGCATGTGCACGTTCATCAGGAGCCCTGCCCCAGCATGTCAGGGAACTATAGGAGGAAAACACCCGCAAATGAGCAGGATGACACTGCCTGTGCTTTCAGGCTCCACTGCATTGACTGCCCACCTACCTCCCAGAACTGAGTTGTTTGGTGAAAAGCCGGGCCAGCTCCCCCATCATCTCACCACTGAGGAGGATGTCTGAGGTAAAAGGCAGTAGGGTAAGCAGTGGACAAGGTGCAAGGGGGGCTGGTAGGTGGTCATGAGCAAGTGGAGAGGGGGAAGCAGAATTCTGATGGGGATAATCAGAAAGCAACAAAAAAATACACGTCCCAAACTGATTTGCAAACCATGTTCAACATTGTCCTGTCTCAACACTCTGCCTCACAAGTCTGAGACAAAGCTTAAATAAACAGGGACGCAGGATCAAGAACAGACATGTCTTATAATGTGGTACTGTCAGCTCAGAATATAGGTACAATATATGGCTTAGTGCAAAAAGCATTTTCTAAAGAACTAGACTGTAATATTAATGTCTGGCATTATTTAATGCTTTGGATACCTGCTACTCAGTGTCACAAATGCCACATTTTGGAGAGACTTAGGAACTTTCTGAGACAAAATTGGGGACACCCCTGCATATCAGACACAGTTGCGAGGTACAGTCTACCCTCGGTTTCCCACTTTGGCACAAGCCAAACTTTGGTGAATAATCAAAGGTGCTGGAAGAAAGAGGCACATAATAGTGAATGGGACCAAATTTCCTTGGTTGAAGAAATGTGACTCTGGCAACTTGTTAAATTTAAATGCCTCTTTAGGAGGTTTAACATGAAAATGTATGCATAGGTTAACCATTCCTTCCTTTCTTCAGTTTTAAATGTACACCAGGCCTTGTATTGGCACACAGTTTTAAGGTGAAAAGACCTGGTGGTCAGTAGAAGTCACCACTCACAACAAAGTTTCAGATATTACTAATGTTGCTGCAATAACACAGACAGAAGGCGAAGGGCTTATATGCATCTTTTCCTTAATTCACACAACCCCCTTTACCATGCTTCTTTCTCTTTGCTCTTATTTTATCAGTGTTCCAAAGCTTTCCATCTAGGTAATGTGTGGGCAAAAGATGTAAGTTTTAAATGGTTATTCTAACTTATTGTGGGATACATTAAGTACTCTTACTGATTTACGTCACACAATGATCAACCTTATTTTGAGAGCCACTAATATACTTGTTTTGCAATTATGTGTTCCTTGGAGTTTTTCTTTGTTTCCATTTGTAATTTGAATTAATTCAAACATTTAACTTCAGCAGTTATTCTGTCTCTTAAAATTGACACTAACCTTTGGTACTACCCTCAATGCCGTACATCAAAAATGGCACTCTGACTTGACAAACTCCTTTATCACTCAAAACACTCATCATAGCCCCCTTACTAAATAATAACTGGGCTCATTCACTCTTGGCTCACCTCCACACTCAGAGTGAGATAATTCACTCAGCTCACAACAGTCACAGTATGGTGGTGAGAAAGTGGGTGAGAAGTTGTGTAGCCTTTTGAATGGAGAGTCAGCTTGGGCAGCTGCTGTTGCTGCAGTAGTGGACCAGGATTGGCTTCTGGGTGGCAAATTGGGGGAAAAACAAACAAAGACTGGATCAGCTGGTAACTAACAAAAGGATGGTGGTGGCAATAAGTGAGAGTGATGGAGAAGTGACTGAAATAACATGTATGGAAAACAGAACCAGGCAGCAAGTAGGCAGATGCTCTGCAAGTCCCCTTTTGCAAAACTAGTCAGGGTAGATGAACATTTTCTATCCAAGCCACATGGTGGTTTAATGAACTCCCTGAATCCACAGAGGACCTCTCCAAAATTGCACCATTTAAGAATTCCCTAAGAAAAGAACTTGCACTGAAATCTGCTTGCTGTTGTTTTTTTATGACCACTTACCTCTCTGTATAATGATGTGGCTTGATTGCCCTCTGTCTAATCTCTATGCTGATAGACCTTGTTTGCAACCCCAGTGTCTGTACTTGACCTGGCTCCCCTCGAGTTGGTGAAATCTTGTAGTACATACCTTACCTATGCCAATCTATTTTTTGTCACTAATGTGGTTAATGTGTCTCAATGTTTTGTATACCTGTTTGTAACTGACATGAAACCTTTGGAAAAGAGTACTTGTGTGCAAAGGTATTATTCCATCCTCAAATAAATAAATAAATAACCAAAAGGAAGCAGTTAATGGGTATAAATAATTAAGACAGGACTGCTAATTTAAAAATATTTTTTTCAGTTTCCAGCAAAAAGGAATAATGACTGGCAGTGGCAGAATCTACTTACACAAAATCCCCCCTAAAACTTAAATTTCAGGACCTCCCATTTTTAATTACTGAATATATATTCATTAGAACAGATCTCTTCCCCTTTGACTTAATTTGTTGTTATTGCTTAAACCTGCCCTGAAGTTCTAATCATCTGCATATGATATTACAACCTGTTGCTATGCAAAAGATTTTGATGCCACAAGGAAAAGATAACTTCAGAGCACGAAAGGTGATGGGGACAGATGATATCTAAGGGGTAATATATATATATATATATATATATATATATATATATATACACACACACCTATATTCATTGCAAAAAAACTCAGTTAATGCATCAGTTAGGGTTTTCATTACAGTGATAAAAGTTTGGAAATTCAATGTTAGGGTTATCAACCCTACCACCCCACCCTCTACACATCAACAGGTGTTGAGGTGTGCCTTAGGGTTATCAGCTGTAACTCTCACCCCATTCCATTTGTAAGGAAGCTGAGATTGTACAGTGTGGGAGAATGGGGTGAGAGTTAGGCCTGATGACTCCAAGAACACCTACACCTGTTGTTGTGTAGAGGGTGGGGTGGGTGGGGTGGGGTGGTAGGGTTGGTAACCCTAACATTGGATTTCCAAACTTTTGTCTCTCTAATGGCAACCCTAACTGATGCATTAATGGATTTTTTTGCAATGAATTTCCCTTCTTTTTGAGAAAGTGTAATGTTACTCATATGTGGTTGTGGGCCCCGCACTCCCATCATACATACATTTTGCAATTATCTCTGATTTTCATGTGTGAGTGCGGGGCCCTCCAGGCCCTGTGCTCCCATCTGTACATAAGTATAGAGATATTTTAATGATCTCACATATCCCCATGGGAGTGCAGGACCCAGAGGGCTTTGCGCTCCCACTACTGCATAATGTAGTGCCCTGTGCTCCCATTACTGCATAATGGGATCCATATGTGGGAGCGCAGGGCCCTCCAGGTCCTGCACTTCCATCTACCCATAAATATAGAGACGTAGCACAGGACTAGAGCCATTTCAGGCAACCCTTGTGCTGAAAAAGTGGCAATATCTCAGTAAGCATAGGAACTTCAGAAACAATTCTACTGCAGTTGTAATCATGACCTGGCAACCTCCACACTTGCTTAGTACATGCTGCGCCTAGCAAAAAATCCATATCTTGAACCATTTTTGAGATATAGCTGCTGAAAGGTGGCACATACACCACAGTGTTATCCTATGGGAAAATTCACAACTTCAGAGTGCTGTAACTATGGAACTGGTGTAATTTTTTTCACCAAGCCAGCAAAAGGCACATCTGTGGTGCATGCCCTTGCTACCCTGTAAATTCTAGCCCAAAAGTTCTAACCATTTTATTTTCTATGAGGTGGCAAAGAAACTTTTTTGGGGGGCAGTTTACCCATGGAACTTTCATGAAAGTACCATGGACTTTGGTGAAACTCCCATTGGTTTACACATAGGGTTTTCACAAAAGTTCTGTGGACTTTCGTGAAAATAAGTTTCATGCAAGTTTCATGGCTAAAATGAAAATATTTGAAAAACATATTTCTAGGCATGCTAGCGAAAAAGTAATGCCAGGGTCTTGTTCCTAGGGCCCGATAAGGTAAACCCACCTGTTGGTGTTCACCAAGGGGCAGTATTTTTTGAACTACATCATTTTTTTCCGTGTAGCTAACTGAAAACAAGATGGTGGCAGCACGAAAGTAAAAACCCATAGTATGACAGTAAAATGGGTTTTTGCAAACGTTTTTGTGGTGCACATATATTTTTCCCATAGGCTATCATAGCAAACAAAAAAGTTTAAAAACTTTTGAATGGATTAATATTTTTTCACCAAACCTTCAAAAGGAACTTCCCTGACCCAGTCCCCTGAAAATCTGAAAATTTCTCTGAAAATCTGAAAATTTCATACCAGACAGATAAACCGTTCGGGCTGTAGATCCTTTTGATTGTTCTGCCAAAAATAGGTTAGGCCTGGTAAAGAGGAGAAATACTTTCCTTCAGGTAAAACTGTAATTGAAGAACCAGCAGGTGAGGTATGGTTCCATTTCCAGGCCAATTGGTAGAACAAATGGATGGGTACTTTTGGTGATTCTGGCCCTTAGTGGTGACATAGAAACAAATCCTGGCCCTGAATTAAGACATATAAAAATTATGCATGATAATGCACGAAGTTTAGTAAACAAAATGGATTTGCTTCACGCCTGGCTAGAAATGGAAAAACCTGAAATAATTGCTTTTTTGGAAACTTGGTTGGGAAAGAAAGAAGAAGATAAAGATTTAAACTTAACTGACTACTATTTTCATAGAAAGGATAGAGGGGCAAGAGGCGGGGGTATAATATTGTATGTAAACAACTCTTTTGGTAACTGTTGACCATAAATTATTATTTGAACAACATCTAAATATGGTAATAAAAAAAGTTCACTCTAGGATAGGTACTCTTAGGAGAATAGTAAACTGTCTGGGGTATTAAGGACAGACAGGTAATAGCAAACCAGTTAACAATCCCACTGATTGAGTATGGAAGCCATGTATACTCTAGTGCTAATAAAACGATGTTACATAAGCTTGATATATGTTATAATAGGTTAGCAAGGTTTGTATTAAAATGTAAAATTGATACTCATCACTGTCATATGTATACTAAGTTAAACTGGGATTCTCTAGAGACTAGGAGGAAACAAATCTGGATATATTTGGTCTATAAAATTTATAAGATCAGATATCCTACAGGTTTGGCAGAGAGGCTTATTCCCCCGTCACACTAGTTTAACCTTCGTAAAACTGGAGCTAGAGATTTGATAGTTCCCAAATAAAAAAATAGATTTGTAACTCTGACTTTCCAGTATAGAGCTGCTATTACTTGGAATGAACTTTCATTGTCATTGAAAACCCAGGACTTGACTTTAGCTGAATTTAACTCTGCTATGAAACAAGAAATATGTTTTCGCTGTGAAAGTAATAGATGATTTGCATTGTTTGAAGATGTTTAAGTGCTATGATATAATGTTGTTTTGTATTAAGTAGTTATTGTATTGTCAAATGTGCAGCTTTTATTGCTTGTTTTATTGTAACTTGTATTGACATCTAAACAGGTGCACCTTGTAAAGAGGGTTACTGTAACCCTAATGGTGTTTGAAGTTGTCTTCATATTCCTGTATAAATAAAATGTTACTACTACTACATAGAGACGAGCAAAGAATTTGCCAAAAGTTGAGGATTTTTCACACTTTTTGATACTCCGCAGCTCCCGCAACTGCCAATCTGTCTGGAACAAAACTTTCCAGATCCAGAGATCTATGATATGACATCATACATGCAACATTTCAGGCAAATCGGATGAATGGTTGCAAAGTTATTAAAGTGCAAAATTTTGAATTTAACATTAAAGTACTTACTCAACCCTAACTATATATATATATATAACTTTACTTGTTTTGCAGTAATGTTCCATGGATTTTTCTTTGTTTCTGTTTGTGATTTAAATTATTTTAAACATTTAACTTCTGCAGTTATTCCGTCTCTTAAAATCGACACTAACTTTTGGTACTGCCCTCAATGCCATACACCAAACATGACACTCTGACTTATTTATTGAAATGTTTCACCAGAAAAACGCACTGAACAACAAGTTGCTCATCTCCCAGTGCGACCTTGGGGGAAGGGGTACAGAGTGGATGCACAGTAATACATTCAAGGTACATGAGACAATGGTTACATACAGTGAATGAAACAGTAGGCAATTAACAATTGGTAATTTAGTGTAAATAGGAGGAACAACAGAGCAACACAGGCATGTATGTATATATATTTTTTTCAGTTAGTTCTTTTATCCACCACTTGGTCCCCTGACGGCTGCCATCTCGTCGGGCTTCCCCAGCCCCGTCCCCCGCTCACAGCTTACCCCTCCAGCTATCCCATGGCTTACCCCTCATGGTGGGGCAGCAGGGAATCCCTCTACCCGCCTAACTCCGGATTCGATGCTGGAGGGATTACTGCCCATTGTGGGGGCGGCACCTGCAGGGACCAACCGTCACCTTGCTCATCAAGTGCCATATTTTTCTCCTGTATTTTCCCTTAGACCGGGCATGCAATGACTTCCAAGGAGTGAGTGCGCACACTCCCGTACGTGCTCCTCCAAATGTCTGCCCTGGCCTAATCCTCTCACTGAAGCTTTCGGTGTGCCAGCCTCCTAGCCTCCACCAGGGGTCAGACGAACACCGAAATGCTGGTTCCCCCCTCCCTAGAGAAGGAGAGCAGTCCTATGGATGCTCAATCCTTCTCTTCTCCTGTTGACCCCCTGCAACCCTTGCTCATTGCTGAACGTGGGTCGCCAGCATAGTACAAGGTAAGGCAACCAGCGCCTCAGCCCTCAGCACCACCGGGCTGGCTATGTAAGTATACAGATGATAAATAATTAGTAGTAGCGTACAATTAGGCATAGACAGAGTAGAGAAGTTAAGGTAAAAGTATTAGTAAGTGCATTCACTTTAGGTGATTCATAAAGTGCCGGGGGGGGGGGTGCTGGGATAGGTAGGTAATAAGTGCCATAGAGGGAGGGGGAAGGCAGGAGGGAGCAGGGGGAGTGAAAGCTGAACCCATGGGCCCCTTCAGGATGATGAGAACCCTGCAAGAGGTAAGGGACTGCTGGAGGAGGTGGGGATTACCAAGGGGAACTGGAGGTTTGGGAGGGTAGGTAAACAAGTGCAATGTGGGAAGAAGTGGAGGTGGGAGGGAGGGAGGAGAGGCAGGAGAGGAAAAGGTAGAGCCAGGTCCAAGGACCCCATACAGAAATGCTGGGAAGATGGGCCTTATATAGGATGATGGATGAAGGGGAGTGGGAGTCAAACCCAGTGGGCCCCTCAGAGATGCTGAGAATCCTGCAAGGGAGGGTTCCTCCAGGATGCTGAGAACCCTGCGAGGGGGCAAGGAAAGGCTGAGAGAGAAGGGGGGGGATTAAAAGGAGAGACAAGGGGAGGGAGGAATTTAGCAGAATGGTAACTAGTACTACAGGCAGAAAGGGGGGAAAGAAGGAGGAGGGGAAGGGAAGGGGAAGGAGAGCCGAGCCCCAAAAGGACCCTTTCAGGATGCTGAGAACCCTGCAACGGGGGCATGGGAGGCTACAAAAGTTATAGGGGAAGAAAGGTAGGCTAGGAGTAGATATGGTTAGGGGTGAAACTAGACCTATGTGAGGACATGGTTTAGGGAGGGTCATGGCAAGAGCAGCTGGATGAAAGGTAATTGTGAAGGGCTGAACTGATGGAGTAGATAGAAGAGGAGGAGTGATGGACTTGAGGAGGGAGGGAATTCCAAATTTTGGGGAAGCGGTATGAGAAGCCTGATTGACCAATAAGGGTGGAGTGCTGAAAGATCAACAAAGTTTGTGAGTCAGTGGATCTAAAGGAATGAGAGGGAGGGGGAGGGGTGATAAATGAGGAGGAGAGGTAGGTAGGGAGTTCACCCAGCCAGTGTTTGGAGGTGAACTTTGCACAGTGGGATAGTCATCTGTTTGTGATGGCATCAATATGTCCAGAGAAGTTGAAGTGCTGGTCAAGCCAAACCCCAAGATATCTGAAGAAGGAAGTGTCCTCTAAAATAGTACCATCCAGGGTGTGGAATGAGGGGAGGTTGGGGAGCCTAAGAGAGTGTCTCTGCCTAGTGTCAAAGGTCATAGAGACAGTCTTCCTGGCATTTAGGAAGATACGAACATACGAAATTTGCCAGCAGATAAAGGCCTAGAGGTCTATCAAGTCTGCTCGAATGTGCAGCTAGCACCCCTTATTCTGCAGCTGCCCCTCCCTTCCACCCTTCCCCTTCATTAACCCTCCCCCTTGTCCTGTCCCATCCTCGTTTGAAGCAGTCCACTGTTCTACTGCATACCACTTCAGCAGGTAACGCATTCCACCCAGCCACCACCCTCTCTGTAAAAAAGTGTCTCCTCATCTCCCTCTTGAACCTTCCTCGCTCCAGTCTCATATCATGGCCCCTGGTGTCCCTCCCCTTCCTTACTTTGAACAGCCTCTCTGTACCTGTCTTGTTTATTCCTTTCATGTATTTAAAGGTTTCAATCATGTCACCCCGTCTCTCCTCTCCTCCAGTGAGTACATGTTCAACTCCTTCAACCTCCTCTCGTATGATAAGTCCCCCAGCCCCTTGATCATCTTTGTCACTCTGCGCTGCACCCCCTCCAGTAACTTAATGTCCCTCTTCAGATACGGACGCCAGTACTGCATGCAGTACTCCAGGTGTAGTCTAACTAATGACCCATACAGTGGCAGAATCACCTCCTCCCTCCTCGAGGATATACCCCTTGCAATACAACCCAGCATTTTGTTGGCCTTTGCAGCTGCCTTCCTACATTGTGCCGAGTTGTTCATTGACCCTGTAATGAACACACCCAGATCCTTCTCCTCCTCTGTCTGGGCTAGCTGCACTCCCCCTAGCTGGTAACTCCTCCTTGGGTTCTTCATCCCAAAATGCAGCACCTTGCACTTTTTGGCATTAAAGCTCAGTTGCCAGGTGTCTGACCAGGTTTCAAACTTTGCCAGAACATCCTGCAACCCCTGCCATTTCCCTAGGTCATCCACCACCGCGCCTACCTTGGTATCATCAGCAAACAGACTGATCTTGCTCTTGATGTCTCATGATATGTCTGCAATGAATATCCCAAACAACACTGGTCCCAACACCGAGCTCTGTGGAACACCACTCGTCACTGCCCTTGGGTGTGAGCTCCCACCCACCACCACCCTCTGTTACCTTCCCTGCAGCCAGTTTCCTACCCATCTCACCAGCTTTGCACCCGCCCCTGTGCCTTCTAACTTCCTTCCCAGCCTTCCATGTGGCACTGAGTCGAATGCCTTACTGAAGTCCAGATACAGGACATCCACTGCATGGCCCCTGTCCAGTTGTCTAGTTACCCAGTCATAGAACTTGACCAGGTTGGTTTGGCAGGATCTGCCATGTATGAAGCCATGCTATCTGCTGACCTGTAGTCCTTTGGCCTCTAGGAGGGCCACCAGCCTCTCCTTCAGGATAGTCTCCATTAGCTTACCCACAATGGATGTGAGGCTCACTGGTCTGTAGTTTCCCGGTTCATCCTTGGGGCCACTCTTGTGGAGGGGCACCACATGAGCCATCCTCCAGTCCTGAGGTACACACCCCAATTGTAATGAGGCATTAAATAGGTCTTCCAAAGGTCCTGCAAGGACCTCTGCCAGCTCCTTCAGTACCCTGGGGTGGATGCCATCTGGGCCTGGTGCCTTGTCCACCCTCAGTGCCTTCAAACCCTCTCGAACTCTGCTCCATGATTTCCCCATCTGTTGCCACTTCCCACCCTGCTTCTGCCATTTCTCTCACCTTGGGTGTCATCCCCCTCTTCTCTTTAGTAAATACTGAGCAGAAGTACTCATTTAGTGCTTCCACCTTATTGCACCCTGCTTCCATCCAACCCCCCTCCTTCCTAATCCTTACTATGTGGTCCTTACAGCTCCTTTTCTCCCTGATGTACTTAAAGAAGTCCTTCTCCCCCTTCTTAATGCCTTGTGCCAGCCTGAGTTCCGTAGATGCTTTGGCTCCCCTTACTGCCCTTGTCACCTCCTTCGATTCTGTCAAGTACTCCTCCCTGTCCTCCTCCCTCCCAGTTTTCTTGTACTTCCTAAAGGCAGCTCTTTTTCTCCTTACCTTTTCCATGACCTCCTTGCTCAACCAGATCGGTTTCTTAGCCCTAGCCTTCTTGCTCTGGGCTTTGCAGCAGGTTTTGGTTGCCTCCACTATCCCCAGCTTTATGAGCTCCCACCTCTGGTTAGTGTCCATACTAGATTGAATTCTGTCCGGGTGCCTTTTACCACTTCCCCATCCTCCCAAAGTCGACCCTCCTGAAGTCCAGCACTATTGTGCCAGATTCACTCCTTCCTTGCCCATATCCAATGTGAACCATACTGAGTGGTGGTCACTCCCTGACAGCGGTTCGTCCACTGTAAGTTCTCTCACAAAGTCCCCATTTGCCAGCACAAGGTCAAGGGTATTCCCTAACCTGGTTGGTTCACTGACCATTGCAGCAGGAAGCTGTCCTGAAGGCAACCAGCAGTACCTGCTCCTTCTGTTCCTGGTTGTTGGGGTGCTCCAGTCCACTCCTGGCATGTTGAAGTCCCCACAATCACCACACTACCTTCTTGCAGGTCCTCCTGATCTGTCCATTAATTCCCTGTCTAACTCCTCCATCTGAGATGGTGGCCTGTACACCACTCCCATTCTAAGAATCCTATTCTTGGAATCCTGGATTTGCATCCAAAGTGACTCCGCTACCCTCCTCCCTTCCTCCCTTACACACTTTAGTCCTTCCTTCACATATAGTGCCACCCCCCTTTCCCAATCACCCTGTCCCACTGAAATAACCTGTACCCTGGTACAGACAGGTCCCAGTCATTGTATTGGGTGGCCCATGTTTCCATGATGGCTGCAATGTCCACCTCTCTCTCTGCCATGAGAACCTGTAACTCTGCAGTTTTCCTCCCAAGGCTCCTAGCATTAAGGGTAACCACCTTCCACCCTTTTTCCCCCCTCCTATCCTTCCCTCCTTTCCTAGCATCACCAACAGTACTTGCCATTTGTCCTTTGTCACTGTTATGGGGGGTAAGCTCATATGATTTCCCAACCTGTGGTCTCTGCATATCTCTTCCCCAACTGCCACCCCCCACTCCTAGTCTAAATTCCCAACTTCCTCTATGTACTCCTCCATCCTCTGTTTCAACACTTTCTTTCCCTCCTCACTCAAATGTAGTCTGTCTTTGGCATAGAGACTACTGTCCTCCCAGGTCCCTCCCCCCCCAACAGCCCATACCCTTTAGCACAACACCGGGTTCTTAGCCATCCGTTAAATTCCTCTATTCTCAGCTTTCTTGTTGTGCTTGCCTTTGGCACCACAAGTATCTCTGAAAAAGTTACTGATCTTCCTGCCCCCTCACATAATTGTGCTAGTTCCTCAAACCTCCTCTGGACTGTATATACTGTCTTGTCAGCCAGATGTGATGGTTAGCAGACCAAAGCTGAACTTTGTTGAAATCATGCTGCAAGCTGGTAATAACCTCAGCAGGACTTGAGCCAGAAGCATACAAGACAGTATAATCGGCATACATGTGGATGGAGGAGGAAGGGGAGCAGACTGATGGTAGGTCATTTAGGAAGACTGAAGACTGAAACTAGCAAGGGACCAAGTACTGAGCCGCGTGGGACTCCTGTGGTGATCGGGGGGGGAGGTGACTCCAAGGATCCCAACTGATTGAGTTCTACTAGTGAGGTAGGCCCTGAATCAGTTAGTGGCAGAAGAAGATAGGTCTGCTGATGAGAGAGAGTCCAGGAAGAGGGTGTGGGAGACAGTGTCGAATGCTTTAGCAAGATCAACACAAATAGCTGAGGTGATAAGGCCATTGTCCATCCCAGTTAGGATGGAGTCAGTGAGCCTGAGCAGGGAGGTGGTGGCAAAGTGTTTTTTTCCTGAAACCAGATTGGAATGGGGTGAAAAAGGAGGAGTCAGACAGATAGGAGGTAAGTTGGGTAAGAACCAGGTGTTCTTGAAGTTTAGTGAGGATAGAGAGGAGGGAGATGGGGTGGTAGTTGCTGGGGGAAGAGTGATCCCCACCTTTGGGTAAGGGGAGGACCACAGCATGCTTCCAAGAGGAGGGGACTGAGCCAGTAGAGAAGGACTTGGCAAACTCCTTTAGCGCTCAAAACACTCATCATAACCCCCTCACTAAAAAATAAATGGGCTAATTCACTCTTGGCTCACCTCCACAGTCAGAGTGAGATAATTCACTCAGCTCACAACAGTCACATTATGGTGGTGAGAAAGTGGGTGAGAAGTTGTGCAGCCTTTTGAGTGGAGAGTCAGCTTGGGCAGCTGTTGTTGCTGCAGTAGTGCAGTAATAGAGACATTCAGTATATATATATATATATATATATATATATATATATATATATATATATATATATATATATATATATATATATATATACATATATACATATATACATATATATATATATATATATATATATATATATATATATATATATATATATATATATATATCTGACAGAGAGGGCAAAAAGGTGGGAAGGGTGGCTATCTACATCTGGGAGGGGATCAAAGCAATAGAGTTAAGGGGAAGACAGGAAGGGAAGGGAGCACTATGGGTCATCTTAGAGATGGGAAATGGCACCACCATCCGCACTGGAGTTGTCTACAGACCTCCAGCACAGGGGGAAGAAATAGACAGGGTATTAGTGGAAACCATCCACAAAATGGCAGAAAAAGGGGAGGTGTTGCTGCTGGAGGACCTAAACATGCCAGATGTTAACTGGAACCCCTATGTTGCAGCCACTACCAGGAGCAGAGACATCCTGGATGCCCTGTAGGGGGCATGCCTCAGACAGCTGGTGTTGGAGCCCACCCAAGAGGGAACTATATTGGACCTGGTTCTCACAAATGGTGACAGAATAGCAGATCTACCAGTGGGCAGCTATCTAGGGTCCAGTGATCACCATACAGTGTGGTTTAAGGTGAAGACAGTGGTAGTGTCAAACCACACAAAAATAAGGGTCCTGGATTTCAAGAGGACCGACTTTGCAAGAAGGGGGAACACCTCAAGAAAATCCTGGCAAAGGGGGAGGGAGGGAGGACAGAGGAACAGTGGGAAAAACCTAAAGGAGCCATAGCAGAGGCAGCAAGCCTCTGCATAAAGCTAGTAAACAAAGCAAAAAGAAAGAAAAAAAACACTGTGGTTTTCAAAAGAAGTGGTAGGGAAGGTTAGGAGAAAACAAACAGGCATTCAGAAAGTACAAAGAAATGCAGAAGGAGGGAGACAGGGAACAGTATAAGGCAAAACAGAAGGAGGTGGGGAAAGCAGTCAGGAGGCAAAGGCACAAACTGAAGAAAGAATAGCCCAATCAGTAAAAGGAGGCAAAATCTTCTTCAGGTATATTAGGGAAAGGAAAAAGATCAAGGGAGGGATTGTGAGGCTTAATGGGGGGGTGCGTAGAGGGACGTAGAAAAAGCAGAAATTCTAAACGAATACTTCTGCTCAGTATTTACAAAAGAAGGGGAAGGACCAAAATTAGGGGTTAGGAACGCACATGAAAGAGAGGTGGACACCAGTCCATTCATGGAGGAGAGTCCTAAAGGAACTCTCAAAACTAAAAGTAGACAATGCCATGGGTCTGGAAGGGATGCATCCCAGAATACTGAAAGAGCTCAGAGGTACTAGGGGCACCACTGACAGCCCTGTTCAACAAATCACTGGAGGAAGTAGTGGTACCAAAGGACTGGAGAATGGCGAATGTGGTACCACTACACAAGAGTGGGAGCAAGGTTGAAGCTGGGAATTACAGGCCAGTCAGTCTGACCTCAGTGGTGGGGACAATAATGGAATCCATGCTTAAGGAAAGGATTGTGGCATATCTCAAGGCCAGCAGGGCACAAGACCCGAGGCAACATGGATTCACAGCAGGTAGATCTTGTCAAACAAATGTAATAGATTTCTTTGACTGGATAACCAGGATGGTTAATCAGGGTGGGGCGGTAGACATGACTTACATAGATTTCAGCAAGGCTTTTGACACTGTCCCACACAGGAGGTTAGTAAACAAGTTAGGCAGTCTGGGAGTGGGTCAAAAGGTGGTAAACTGGGTTACACATTGGCTGAGCACCAGGGCACAGAGGCTGATGGTATAAGGTGTTTAATCCCACGAGAGGGGGATGACCAGTGGGGTGCCGCAGGGCTCAGTACTAGAGCCTGTCCTCTTCAATGTCTTCATTAGCAACATTGAGGAGGGGCTAGAAGGGAAAGTAAGCCTGTTTGTGGATGCCAGCAAGATCTGCAATAAGGCGGACATGCCAGATGGGGTGGAATGAATGAGAAGAGATCTAGGCAGGTTGGAGGAGTGGTCAAGAGTGTGGCAGCTCAAATTCAATACAAAGAAGTGCAAAGTCACACACTCGGGGCACAGGAATCCTGGAGAGGAATACATGATGGGGGGGATACTAACAACAACAAAACTGGAAAGGGACCTGGGGGCGATCATAACGGATGACCTAAAAGTGGCCAGGCAGTGTAAGAAGGCAGTGGGGAGGGAGCCGGGGGGGGGATGCTGGATTGCATAGGAAGAGGTATCACCAGTAGAAAACAGGAGGTTGTGATGCTACTATAAAGATAAATGGTGAGGCCACATCTGGAATACTGTGTTCAGTTCTGGAGACCACATCTCTGGAAGGACATAGACCAAGTGGAGGTGATCCAGAGAAGGGCAATGAAAATGATGAAGGGAATGCACCAGAAACCATTTGAGGAAAGATTGAAAGACCTCAATACGTATACTCTGGAGGAAATGAATGAGAATGGGGATATAATAGAAACATTCAAATACCTCAAGGGGATAAACAAGGTACAGGAGGGCAGCATCTTTCAAAAAAAAGATGTGCAAAAACCAAAGGTCACAATATGACACTGAGGAGACAGTGGTAACGTGAGGAAGTACTTTTTCTTAGAATGGGTGGTGGACGCATAGAACAGCCTCCCTGTGGAGGTCATAGAGGCAAAAACAATAGGTGAATTCAAGAATGCATGGGACAGACAGAAGGCAACCCTAGTGGTAGGAAAGAGAAGGTAAGCTGCAGATCAATTAGGATCTGCAGTTGAGTTAGGTAGGGAAATGGTCAGACTAGGTGGGCCAGATGGTCCTTATCTGCCATCAAAGTCTATGTTTTTATTTTATATATATATATATATTGCAAAAAACTTCATTAATACATCAGTTAGGGTTGAAGCAACAAAAGTAGGGAAATGAGACGTTAGGGTTTCAAACCCTCACACCCCCCACCCCTACCACTCCAGCCCAACCCTCCACACACCAACAGGCGTTGGGTGTGCCTTGGGGTCATTGGCTCTTACTCTCACCCCATTCCATGTCTAAGTAAGGTGAGATGGTACAGTACAGGAGAATGTGGTGAGAGGCCCGATGATCCCAAGGCACACCCTGAAACCTGTTGGTGTGTGGAAGGTGGGGGTGGGGTGGTAGGCGTTAGGGTTTGAAATCCTAATACCTCATTTCCCTACTTTTGTTGCTTCAACCCTAACCGATGCATTAACAAAGTTTTTTGCAATGAATTTCCTTACTTTTTGTGAAAGCGTAATCTTACCCTTATATGTTTGTGGGAATGTGAGGGCCTGTCATGGTTGCATAAGGCCTTAAGTGCAGGACCTCCAGGCCCTGTGCCCTAGTGTAAACTATAAGTGTATAGGGATATTGTAATTAAATCCTCGCTAGGAGCGCAGGCCCTCTTGGCCCTGCTCTCCTATACTGCTCCCATCACTCCATAATGGTATCATTTTGTTCAGGATCCTGCACTCCCATCGATCCATAAGTATAGAAGCATTGTAATTGTAACCACCCAATCCCCTGGGATTACTAGAATCTCATCAATGTTAGACTAGGAAGGTAGTGGGCAGCTGGTAGAGAGTTTATTAGAAGCTCTCTACAGACTTCTCAGTGTTTACCTAGCTAGCCTGAGTGCGAAATTAGTGAGGTCATTTAGAACTCTCACAGCAGCCTGAGCCACAGTGGAATCAGCTGCTAGGGGAACAGTTTAGAATGTTGGGTTCAGCTGAGTGGAGAGTCTGAGTGTGGGAGCAGTTGAGAGAGGAGCCTCTAATGTGGATGTGCATGCCAGCCTGCCTGAGGCTGGTTGAAGGACCTCTGGTTGTTTTTCTCACCCCAGTGGGAGAGACAACCACAGTACCACAGGAAGTGGTGGAGACCAGTAATTCTGAGATCCCAGTGGGTCACTTCTGTGAGAAGAGGATGGGACTTGTGATATCCATTGGGTCCTAGGGGCAATCCCCTGAGGGATCGGAAGATTGTCCAGCTGCCCAGCTCAGAGATGGAGAGAGTCTCAGTGAAAGCTATCAGAAAAGGGGAGAAGTGTGTTTCTTCTAAGGTCCATGTCTGTAACAAAGAGACAAACAAACCATGAGTATAGCTACATGGGAATGTTTCAGAGGGAGTTGGCTGGTGGTGTATGTGCCCAGAGACATGGCTAGAGTACACCACTCAGGGCCCCAAATATCACCACAGAAATGTGCTGAATGAGGGACTTTGAAAGTGTGGAGACCTTTAGCAATCTGAGGGGGTTAAAGGCTCTTTTTGCGTAACTCAGATGGAATGACAGAGGCTGGTTGGGGCCAGGGTGGGCAGAACCTTACCTAAAACTCCAGTCAGGGCTAGCTGATTACTGGAAGAGCACAAGATTACCCTGTAGATGTTAACTAAGCCCATCGAGTCAGGAGGAATGTAATGTTTTAAGTGTGTGGAAACCCCCACGTAATAGACACTTATGAGAAAATAATGTCCTTGAGGTCCCTAGCAAAGACGGATGGACTGTTCTAGGTTCTGTGAGGAAAAATTCTAGGAAAAGCCCAGACTGTGTTGTGCTGGAAAAGGAAAGTGCTTGCTGACTGTCTATAATGTACAGAGCCAACCAACCACATCCCTTTCTGCTTTCTATCTGTGTCAGAATAAAGCTATACTGTACAATCCCATTTCTAGTAGTGGACATTCCATCTGTGCTTCCCAGTGTGAATTTGTTTATGAGCTCCCTCTGATAGGAGACATAGCATAGCCCTAGCACCTCTCTCCCAGAACTCGATATAAATATAAATGTTATTTTGCGCTCTAACCCCAGCCCTTTTGGATGCCGAGCAAGGTATTTGCCCCAGTGCCAGGGGTGATGTCTATTGTTATGCCAACTTGTGGTTTGATGCCTTGTCTGTGTACATGTTAGGGGGGTCCTGGTTGCAAGATGCTGCTCATAGCCGGGGTAAGGGTTGTATAATGAACTGTCATCTCCCACCATTGCATAATGGAGGGCCCTGCAGCCCTGTTACTGCATAATGGTATCCATATGCGGGAGGGCCCTGTGCTCCCATCTACCTATAATTGTAGAGATGCAGAGCAGGCCTTGAGACATTCCAAGTAACCCTTGTGCTGAAAATGGCAATATCTCCCAGTAACTGTGAGCTATGGAAAAATTCCACCACAGTCAGAATCAAGGTCTGGCACTTAGTATTGTTGCTTAGTACACCTAAAGGTACTAAGCATATATATATATATATATATATGTATAGTATAGCGGTGCAGTAGTGCCACTATAGTTAGGGTTGAGTAGGCAGTTTTAAGGTTAAATCTCAAATTTTGCACTTTAATAACTTTGCAACCATTCAACAGATTTGTACAAAATTTGGTATGCACTGTCCTGTGGGGTAGATCTCTTGATGTACCAAGCTTTGTTTTGATCAGATTTTCTGATTTCATGCTGCGTATGGTGAAAAAACAGTAAAAGTAGCTTTTTTCACTGTTTTGGCTGTTTTTTCCTAATTGCGCTGTGGCCACACCCTTTGAAATTTTGGTCTGAAATGTTCAGGGTAGAAAGAGTTTGCCCCAAAAGAACAAGCCAGCATTTGGTTTGGTGAAAAAATATTAACTCATTCCAAAGTTATTCAATTTAGAATTTTCAGGTTCTGAGCATGCTCAATTCAGTCTTTTGGATAGCTGTATGGTATGAAAAGGGAGTTAGGGCTCACAAAAAGGGATTTTGACACCTAATGAAAAGGGAATCAGCTTGCAAAAAGGAATTTTGACACCTCAAAAAAGAGATTTTTAAAATGTACTGTTTCTTTGTCACTTCACTGCAAAGAAACGGTTAGGACTTTTGGACCGACATTTTCAGGGTAAAAAGGGCTTGCCCCAGAGATGTGACTTTTGCTGATTTGATGCTAAAATTGACATTGCTTCCATACTTACAACATTTCGAAGTTTGGAAATTTCCCATAGGACAACGCTGTGACGGATGCAGTACCTTTCGACGCCTATGTCTCGAAAACAGTTGGAGATACAGATTTTTCGCTAAATATAGCTTAGTACACACACATATATATATATATATATATAAACTTCTGTATATTACTGCATCTATTTGGGTTCATACACAAAGGGTAACAAGCAGATAAATGAAACATTAGGGTTAAAAGTCCCTGAAACCTTGGAGAATCTGTGATGTGGCTTTCATTAGGGTTTGAAGGATCATGAAACCCAGTGTTGGCATACCCTAATATTGGCACTCTCTTTGCAAGCATTGCTCTGTTACTATTTCACATTATCTGACAAGACAGAGTCAATATTAAGGTAACATCAATACTGCGTCACATGATGGTCCAGACCACAAGAAACACAACACCACATATTCACCAATGTTTTAGGGACTTTTAACCTTAATGGTTTATTTACCTACTTTACTCTTTGTGGTTCAACCCAAATAGATGCATAGATTTATACATATATATATATATATATATATGTATATATATATATATATATATTTTCTTCTTTATCCTGCGGGTCCGCTGTCGCATTATCAGCCCTGGTCACGGCCCCTGGGACTTCCACTGCCACCATCCCCAGTTATCCCCGGCTTACCCCCCCCCAGAGAGCGGGGCTGCGGCATTGGTCCCCTTCATCCATGCCACGGCACTAGTATCTGGTCAGGGATGCGGCGATGGCAGCTAATTGAAGCCCCAGGGAGGGCTTCACATAGACAGCGGACCTGTCTGCCATCTTTTTCCTGGTTTTCTCGGAGGCAGGGACATGCAATGATGCCAGCATCTGCACCACCTCCCTGATACTGAGCGCCGGTAGCGTGAGTGACTCCCAGCCTCCGCAGGGTCCTCATTGTGCCAGACACTTCCCACCCTCCCCCAGAAGGAGGCAGCCTGGGAGCCAATCCTTCTCCCCGACCGGCCCTCCGATGACCTAGGTCCGTTCCTGAACCCGGGTCGCTGGTGCCGCAAGCAGAAATCCAATCGCTGCACCGGTGGGCCGGTCTAGATATAGTTATGACAAAAAATAAATTACATTGCTGTTCATTAGGGTTGCTATTGCACAAAATGCAAACTGCACAGTGATTGGAAATAAACTATTACGGTTGCAAACACAATACCCAAAACATTTGGAAATGTCCTATTGGGGTTCTAATTCCCATCCAGCCTACCACTTCCCATACCTTTGTGACCCAAGGACAGTCTACAGGTACAAGGATCAATGGCATGGCACCTCATATAGGGTCCATATCTTGAAACTAGTGTATAGCAACCCTAATCTCCCCCTTCTACCCCCTACCCTCATGAGCAATGGGCAAAGTACATGTCTGGAGACATGACACACAAGTCTGGTATTTCACACACATTGTACATCTGTAATTAGAACACATTTTGTGTGGATACCTATGAAGGTTTACATCCATTATAACCCGTGTCTTACTTGGCACACAATATGATTCGAATGCTTTTTGGGTGGATACCTGTGAGGGTTTACATCCATTAGAACCTGTGCCTTACTTGGCATATAATATGGTACACCCTCCACAAAGCACCAGAATTGTTAATTTGAAAGTACTATACACATTGCATAGTGGCAGTTTTTTTTTTGTAGGGCTCAAAAATCACTTCATGAGCAGGTACTCAGTGGACCAAATCCAGCCAGATTATGGCCTTTGTAGGATTAACAATCCCTGGTGGTCAGTGGTACCCCCTCCCCTCCCACTCACTCCAGTCCCGCCACCGCTCGCCCGGTCAGCGGTGGGTGGCAGCTCCCCACCATAAGCCGCCCGCCCATCGTCGACACGCGCAGCAATGCGCGCTGTGCTCAATGGTCCACAGCGAGGGCCACGGGCGGCAGACCGTGATTGCATTACACAGTCTGCATGCCCATTGGCCTTGCTGGACAAATGAGTGTACAGCCGATTGTAAGCTGTTAGTAGGTAGGCGGCGGGTGGCTTGCTGGTGGAAGATGCCACTTGCCACTGACCGGGGCGGTAGGGACTGAGTGGGCGGTGGGGAGGGGTTACCGCTGGACCACCAGGATTGTTAATTCTACAAAGCCCACGATCGGGCTTGGGAGCAGGTCCACTGGACCACCAGGGATACATTTTAGGACACTAAGCCCGCAATCGGGCTAGATTCTGTCCACTGGACCACCAGGGATAGATTTATCATTACAAAGACCACGATCGGGCTGGGGAGCAGGTCCACTGGACCACCAGGGATAAGGTTATTTTACAATGCCCATGATCGGGCGTGGGGGCTTTGGCCGAGGGGCAGGCGTGTCAGCCCCCGACGGCCGTAGTTCAGTAGAAGCGCCAGGCGCAAGTCATCGGATCGGCACACATGCATGCAAATGGGGCCATAATAACATGCAAATGGACCCATTTGCACCTTGCATGCATAATGGCCCCATTTGCATACCCACCACTGAATATCACGGTTTCTGCACCTAGCACAACTGCACTTGTGCTGGCGCATCCCCCTGCTCCTTTCTTGCCACTTGCGCTGGCGCAGTGCCACTGCGCCATGCACAATGGGGGCGGCCACGGTGCCATATTCAACAGTGCTGAGCCATGGTGCAGCACCGTTGAATATCGCCCAGGCCACGACCTGGTGCATCCCAGTTGCACTGCGCCCAGGCTTGCGCACCTGCCTGGCGCAGTCTGAATATCCTGCCCTATGAGTGAAATCAACAAGGTAAGTGTTATGTGTTTTTTATTCTTTATAAATAAATTATATATTTCAGCATACAAATTAGCATTAATGAAGACAAAGTATAACTATTAACCTATAATAGTGTTTCGTTTATAATTTTTTGGGGAAATTGGAATACACAGTGAGAATTCAAATCTGGAGTGATTACATGATTATGAAATATGAGCAATTGTATATTTGTGATATCGTACAAATATTAAAGTGTTTTTTATATATTGTTTACTTTTTATGTATTCAAAGTCCCCAGTGAGGTAACTAGAAAGTCCTGAAACATTGATTTTACTTGATGTGGCTTGATCTATTTTAAATAAACTACTATGCTTAACGACTCTCATGGGTAATGTAGTCCATTTTTGGTGTTGGGGCACTAGTGAGCATCCAACATGGCAGCTGAACTTTAAGACAGCTCTGGATCTAAACTACTTGGTTTCAATTATTTTGTACGTTTCTGGGTCTGGATCCTTTGATTCTTTGACCTAAATAACAGAGTGTATTCCTGAGAATAACAATGGGCCCTAAAAAAGATACTCGACAGACTGTTCATGGACATAGTCCATTTTTGGTGACTTGCATTTTCATTTGTGTTTGGCATAGATCCATCCTGGAGTTTTCTTTCCTTTTCAGCCAGGAAGAATGTTGACTATCCTGGCCAGTTTTCCTTCATTAGATACTGTGCCACAATAAGCCCTTTTGTTGGTTCCATGATGAAAAATGGCCACATTTGAACCGTTATAAGAATCTTTGAAACATTTTCTTGTAGGAATTTTTATAACCTCTTATCTTTTGTTTGCTGATATTACTGTACTCCATCTTGGGACTGCAGTCACAGAGGACTGTACTTAACCCTGAGAGAACAGCGGGACCACAAATATCTGATTGGAGCTAATGAAATTACTAACATACTTGGCAGGTTATTGAATCTCCCACTGCTTCAGCCCTGCTCTGATGTCAGTTGCGAGAGATTCTGGGATTGGTAGTTACAGCAAATGTCAACTGGGAATTCAGCAGACTCAGCCTGATAAATCTACTATACTGCATTAAACAGTAAGTAAAAAAAAAAATGTTTTTGCACACAAAGTGAAAACTGGGACCAGCCCACACTTGGGTGTAGGGCTCTTGCTGCTGTTTCCTTTTAATATCTCTTACTGTACCATATGGTGGAGCCTGCTCCACCACTGAGACCAGCTGAAATAAAGTAAGTTTGTGGCCCCTTCTCCACTCCAATGACATCTTGGTGGACACCTCAAGAACTGTAGCAGTATATGGTGTTGGGGTTAGGATACCCTCACTGGCAGCACCAATACTGTCGCTTGCTGAAAATATGCTATCCCCCCTTTCTGTGACTCTCAGATGACATGTGAGTTAGGAAAGGACAAGCACTTTCAACCAGGTCTTGATCACCCATGTTAAGAAGTAGAAAATTTCTTTAAAAAAAATTATAAAAAGCTTTCAGGGAGGGCTAGGGGACATAAATTATTCTCTTTTGTCTTTCAGGAAGCAACATTTTGTAAATCAATTTAACCATTTTAAATTTGTAGAGGGGGATAAATGATGATTCTTTGGTGGCATGCCTAAAAGATGAGACTCCTACCTGAGCCATTGGCACCTGTAACTGCATGGGTGTCGGTCTGAGGGATTCCAGCGCTGAATCCATCCAGTTCCTCAACTCTGAAAAGTAAGAAGAGGGAATAAACTCAGACAGAAAGGGGTTCAATGTCGGCCTGATGGCCAGTGCAACTGTTAAAGCAGCAACACCACCACATTTTATTTCTAATGCTTCTCCATGCCATTGAGATAGTAGTGCAGAGGTTAGAGTGCAGAAATGTGACCCAGGTAGTCCCAAGTTCATTTCCCACCCTAAACAAGTGACTTGAGATCCCTGTGCTTCGGTATCCCTTCCACCTGTGGAAATGGGTAGGAACAGGAGGACCCCCACTGTAAAACAAGATGTTTCATGTCAGCTGGGCCATTCTTCAGTAAGCAAATTTGCTCATGTATCCTCTGACTGCTCGACATATACCCCTTTACATCCCCCTGAAAACAGTGGCTCTTCTGAGATTTCTCACTTTAGTGGATCATTTAACATATCTCTCTCTTTTTTATTTACCAACATAGAAACATACAAAATGACCAACAGAAGAAGGCCTTTTGGTCTATCAAGTCTGCTTGATTGTGGAGCCTCTGATCTAGAAATTATATTGGTCCCACACACTCCTCCCCACCAACCCTGGCTCTCCCCTTTGACCTGTTCCACCCTTTCTTGAGCCCCCCACCACCACCACACCACAGTCTTTTGAGGGAATTACCTCCCATGGGAGTTCACTCCTTTTCAACACCACTCTTTCTTTAAAGAAGTGACTCTTGACCTCTTTCCTGAACCTTCCCCCTTCCAGCTTATAACAGTGCCCCCTGGTGGTTCCCAGAGACAAAAAAGTGCTTGATATCCACCTCGTTCATACAGCACCTTTCAGGTACTTGAAGGTTTCAATCATGTCTCCTCTCTCCCTGTTCTCCTCCAATGAATACATGTTAAGTTCTCTCAGTCTGTTCTCAAATGCTCTGCCCTGCTGTCCCAGAACCATCTTTATGGCTCTCCTTTGAACTACCTTGAGCTGGTTGGTATCCTTTTTCAGGTAGGGGCTCCAGTATCACCCACCATACTCCAGGTGCAGCCTCACCAAGGAGCTGTGCAGTGTATTTACTCATTTTGTCAAGTCCCTAGAGCCCACGGTGCTACTGCGCATGACCGAACTCGGAGCTGCAAATTTCATAATGATTTAAAGTACATTACATGGCTCCATTTTCACCAGGATTTGGATGTAGAGGTTTAGTTAACATACCTCTACATGCCACAATGTTTCTTTTTCACCCGGGTAGATGTGCCTCACTCGTCATTTTAATGAGCCTTCCGGCACAGGACATGATGCCAGGAGCACACTCCATCTTCTGGTGTGGCAGCACATTTGACATGGCACCTCAAGGAGCAAGATTAAAAAGCTAAATATCTGGAGAAAGGTTAGCTGAATTTAGTTTAAACCATTAAGGTTGTTTTAAATGGGCGTTTTTGCAGTCCTGGTGATTGCCCCCATTATTTTGTGCTGCTTTCCTTTAAGTTAACCTTATTCTCCCCTTCACTGGATGGCCCGCATCTGCAAGACACCCCAGTCCCATCACCCCAATGTCCACCAGAACTTAGTTGCCAGATGCTATTCCCCCAGGGCTTGCTGCCCCCCCTCAGTGTTGGAGAAGGATCCAGTTCCTGGCTGGCAAGCCCAGCTGGTCTGGTGTGGGATCTGTGAGTGTCAGGTGCCATCCTGCTACTGGAGACATTGTTTTCTCCATATGATTCCCTTGAGAGGTGTGGATACAATGATGCCATGACATGTGCAGCCTGCTCCCACACACTGCACGTTGGTGTCAGCCACACCCTCTGCCCTCTATGCAGTGCCAGGTGCCTTTTCCACAGCTTCAGCTGAGGGCCAAGTGATCACTGTACTCTGCCAGCCATCTCCCCCTGGTGGAAGAAAGCAGTTCATTGGATGCTCAATCCTCCTCCCCCCTGGCTAACCCTCTGATGCCCTGAGTTTGTTTCCAAACTCAGGTCATCAGCGCTGCAAGCAGTGGCACTACTGGTGTGCCAGTGGGTCAGCTAATCTGCATGCGTCACAAAAACTCAGAGCACAGAAAGATCTCAAGTATCTAAACGTATGAGGGGAGCACACAGTAACAGGGTACAAAGTCGTGACGTGGAACCTTTGTAAAAGAGCCTTGGCTCAAAGGTACTTTGTATTCCTAGACACAAATAAATAAATAAAATAAATAAAAAGTCAAACAGTACCAAACACCAAAAGACAAAAGACCATGGATAATAAAATGTATTGTACAAACTACAAACATGCACACATATGCATAATCGAACATACTGGCAAGTGAAAAGCAGGTAGTTAGACAGTGCACTAATGCAGGTGCAGCCACACAGTCGTGAACAGCTATAAAAATGTACATGAGATGGTGAATAAGCAACTACACACACATAAATGTATTTTTGCTAGGTAAGAGAGGAACAACAGTGTAGATTAAAAATTGTTGTTCTGCCCTATTATTCAGCTGCAGTGGAAATAACATGTTATTTCCCCTACAGTCTTGTCATAATGGCAAGAGAAACCTATGGTATAAATAGGACATTTTATAGAGCATCCAGGAATAATATTTTTTATTTAATCTGGAATGTTGCCAACATTGCAGCCTAACTCACATAACTTTGCTCTGCCACTCATTGCTAGGTAGCATCATTGACAACATTTCAAATTGAATAAAAGCTTACTCTTGGATGCCCTATGGAATATCCCCTGTTTATAAATCCTCATGTTTTACGTAAGAAGTAACACATGACAGGGTGTGTGTTAATGCTTGGATATACGCACACCCAGGATGCATTGTGAGGAATGAATCCACAGTCCAATTGCCCATAACAACTCAGGAAGTGCTGATATCCTTGTACTAATGCACACCCTGCAGCAAGTTATTGTGCTTGTGAAATGGTCCTCCATGTCGCCAACACCCTTCTGAAACTTGTCAACATGTGTGCTGATTCCCACTCCAAAATCTTCATTCTAATTAAAAAAGTAGTTCCAATAAATTTATAGTTTAAAACAAGCAAAAAAGAGGGGTTAGGATCACAAATTTTAGGAGGGAAGGACACACATTTGAAAATGCTCAGGGGTGACAATTTTGAGAGAGATAAGGAGTGAAAAGTTTAAGATGGGTACAGACAAGGTATACAAGTTTAGGGTGGGACAAGGAATGGAACTTTTGAGGCAGAAAAGGGGCCTAAATGAGGGATGAGTGGTAGAAATGTTGAGAAGGGTAATGGGTGCAAATTTTGGGTCTGGGGTGTAAATTTTGGGAGGGGTAAAAGTTGCAAATTTTGGGAGGAGTGAGAGATGCACATTTTAGGATGGTTAAGAAGTACATATTTCAGGAGAGACAACAGGAACACATTTTAGGAGGAATGAAATGTGCAAATCATGGGAGGAGTGAAATGAAAAGCACAAATTGCAGGAAAGGTGAGGGGTACTAGTCCTGGGAGGATAGAGAGGTACACATTTCAGAGAGGCTAAGGGTGGAAATTTGTGAGAGGTAATAAAGGTTACAAATTCTGGAGGTGTGACAAGCACATATTTTAGGAGTGGTAAGGCATGCAAATTTTGTGAGGGGTAAGGGGTGCTAATTTTGAGAGGTGCGTGGTGTGAACATTTTGGGAAGGGAGAAGGACACAAATTTTGAGAAGGCTGAGGAGTACAAATTTTGGGATGAGAAAGGGGTACAAATTTAAGCAGGGGCAAGGATTGTAAGTTTTGGGATAAGAAAGGTACCACAATTTGGGGCTGAAAAAATGATAAAATGTTTGGGAGGAGTAAGGGTATGAATTTTGGGAAGGGTCACAGGAACAAATATTAGGAGAGGTGAGGGGCACAAATTGCAGAAGGGGTGCAAATTTTGCAATGAGTAAGCAGTATAAATTTTGAGAGTGGGAAACTGTTTTGAGAGTGGTAAGAGGCACATATTTTAGGAGCAGTAAGAGGTACAGATTTTATGCAAATTCTGGGGGTTAGTAGTGGAAATTTGTGAGAAGTAAGGAGTACGTACTTTGGGAGGGTGAGGAGAACAGGTTTTAAGAGAGGTGAAGGGCACCATTTTAAAAATGCTGAGGGGCACTCATTTCAGGAAAGGTAAGGAGTGACAAGTTAAGGGGTGCAAATTTTGGGAAGGTAAGACACAAATTATAGGAGAGGTGAGGAGTACTAATTTTTGGAGGGGTGAGTTGTGCAAATTTTGGGAAGAGTAAGTGGTATGAATTCAAAAGAAGTGAGGTATACAGATTTATGGAAGCAAGAGAGGTAACATTTTTGGGCTAGGCAAGTGGTTCAAATGTTCAGAGGAGTGTGGGGTGGAAACTGTGTAAGGGGCATGGGGCAAACATTTCAGAAGGAGTGAGGGATACAAATTCCAGAAAAGGTAGGGACTTCACATTTTTAAAGAAGTATAAGGTGGAACTTTTACAAGGGATGAGGGAAGGGTACAAGTATAAGAAGGGGTGGGGTGCAAACATTGGGTGGGTCAAGGGGCACAACATTGGATTAGGGTTAAGGGTGAATATGTGTGGGAGGGTTGAAGTGTGAAAATTTTGAGAGTAAAGCAAGTTTCTGGAATGAGAGGGAAACAAATGACTAAGTTTCAAACATTGTCTGTAGGTATATGGATATGAAGCAAGTGATCAGGATAATATCGGACATGTGTCTGTATCGAAATATTTACATACAGTAGATCACAGACAGTGCTCATTATATAATCAGATTGCTTTGTTTATCCAAGCTATTTTATAAATACCTATGAATGGGCTAACATATAAAAGGGCTAGCCTACATGATGCACATTTAAGCGGACATCTAAGCAGATGATAAGCAGACAAGTGCATATCTATAGGACTACCTATTATACATAGTGTACCCACATATACAGTATATATATATATATATATATATATATATATATATAGTATATATATGTGTATATATATATATGTGTGTGTGTGTGTATATATATATATATATATATATATTAGTTATACAATGGGAGTGAGACAAAACTGTACAGATAATTGAAATATACCTGATAACATCACAGTCTCTGCTGCACTCAAAACAGAGCAGAAAAATCCAACAGAAACAGATTATTCTTCATTAAAAGAACTCATTTGAAAGCTATACAGTTTTAAAATACACTGTATAAATTGGATACACAATGGCCTCACTCAGAATATGGCATTTATCATCACTTGTGAGAGGGCAGGACTTTCATAACTCACTTGTGTCTCTGCCACTCACGAGTTATAGTCCATATATACACACACACACACACACACACACACACACACACACACACATATATACATACAATGGCCTGATACAGAATACGTCATTTATCTTCATGAGTGAAGCTGAAGGACAATAGCTCACAAGTGGTAGCGCCACAAGAGAGTTATATTGCCCCTTCATAAGTGATGACCATTGACATATTCTGAGCTAGGCCATTGTGTATCCAATTCATACAATGTATTTTAAATAGTAAAACTTTTAAATTATTTTTCTTTATGAAGATTTAACTGTTTTTATTTAACTTCTCTGCTATGTTTTGAGTTCAGCTGTGGCCATTGTGATGCCACCAGGCACTGTTCAAGCTACTGTCCGATTGGTTCATAGTTTCTTTGTGACCTGTATAAAGTGGAGATAAATTGCCAGGATGAAGAGAAATGATTTATCTTCATTTAAAATGTTTTGTGACTAAAATAAATCATTGGGGGATATTCCATATGGTATCCAGGAATAAAGTTTTTACTCAGTTTGGAATGTTGCCAACAACGCTGCCTAGCAACGAATGGCTGAGCAAAGTGAAACCATGAGAAAGATATAAAGTAAATGTTCTCAATGTGGGTACTTCAGGGTAACACCAGCAATGCATCACATAGAAACATAGAATCTGATGGCAGGTAAGGACCACTTGGTCCACAGAAACATAAAATTTGATAGCAGGTAAGGACTACTTGGCCCAGCCAGTCTGCCATTCTTTCCTTCCTACAGCATCGCCATGGACCCTAATTGATCTTCCTGCTCTTCCTCCCCCCCCAATCACATGATCATTCAAACCCCAAGGAGCACCACCCCATAGATTTGCTAAGGTTCTGGGAACTTTCTACCCGAATATTTAATTTCCCCAATTTGTACACTTTGTGATTCAACTATAATAAATGCATTCATGTATTTTTTAAATGTATTGTATAGATAGGTACTCCAAAATGAATGCCCTTTTGGTTACTTAAATATTTTTTTTCACCAGCAACTGGGGCTTGTTATGTAGCCATTGTTGTAGTTTGTTTTACACCCTGAGAAGATGGAAGTGCATTTGCAGGCAGGTATATAATCTTAGGCATTTAAAAACAGATATAAAGACACATATGTCATCTTAGGCATACATAAGCAGATACGGTATGAATGGAGATATGTCATCAGTGGTATATATAAGCAGATTAAAAAGGAAATACAGTATGTCATTGTAGACTGACAGAAGCAAATATGTAAGCAGGTACAGGAGTACAATAAGCAGATATAAAGGCAGCTATAGATTAGCAGGCATACATAAGCAGATATGGAGGCAGGTACTATAAAGCAGATTTGCTAGTACTATAGGTGTAGCATCACTCACAGACCTTGATAAGCAGATATGATGGCAGATATGTCATCATAGGCTTATGTAAGTATAGGCATACATCAGCAGATATGCAGGTAGATATATGACTGTAGATATACATCAGCAGATATACTGGCAGGTGCAGTATGTAATCATAGGTGCACATAAGCAGGTATGAAGGTAGGTAAATACTATAAGCAAAGGCATACATTAGGTATATCATCATAGGCATCCATAATCAGATATAAAAGCAGTTATGTCAACATGGGTGTACACAAGTAGATATGATGGCAGCTATAGAATCACAGGCGTACGTAAGCAGATATGCAGGCAGGTATATCTTCACAGGTGTACATAAGCAGTCATGAAGTCAGCTGTAGAATCGCAGGCATACAGAAACAGATATGAAGACAGATATGTCATCGCAGGCTTACATAAGCAGATATACAGGCAGGCATTTCAACACAAGTGTACAGAAGCAGATGTGCAGGCAGGTATATAATTGTAGGCATACATACTCAGATATAAAGACTTAAATTCCAAGGTAGGTGTGCATAACCAGATATGAAGGCATGTATTTCATTGCAGGCGTACATTAAGGAACTTGATAAATATGGAATCAATCCAGAACCAGAATGCACACAGAACTGGAACACCGAGAATAACTAATCCCAAGTGTTAAGAATAGGCTGGTCCTCTACACCTCATTGGTGTGGTGATATCATCAGGATGAAAATGAAGCTCAGTTGCCTTATGATGTCACCACACTAATGCAGTGTTGAGAACCTGTAAGTTCTTAACTCTTAGCAATTTTTTTATTATGTATAATACAGCAGTAAGCATGTTTTCCAAACAGAAATAATCTTGCACAGGTTAGTGTTTTTTTTATTTTATTTATAGTTTACAGATGGACCCATATACTCTGTGTGTATTTTTCTGTTTGAATAAGAGTTGCCATTTTCTGGCAGCTCGTGCGAGTTAATTTAGAATAGCTGAGTGTCGGGGGTAGCTCAGCTTGTGCTAAAATGTTTTTTGTATTGTTGGAGTGCAAGAATGATTATGGCACCTATGAAAATTTGTTCTTCACGTTCTAAGGTGTTAAGAACAACTAATTCTAATTGCTTCAGCTGAGGACTGTTGTTCTTAACATTTAAACCATGAAAAACAACTTTTGAAAACCACTGTATAAACATGCCTACTGTGTATTATAGCTTGATTATGGCACTAGAATATACCCAGAACCATATGTATGGCACCAGAACTGGAACCAGAAAGTTGTAATGCAGCAAGTTGGTTCTGGATCCAGAATGCATCCAGAACCACAGATCTGGAAACAAAACATTGAAATGCAGCAAGCCAGTTCCAGACTCAGAATCCATCTGGAACTGGAGTCCTGGAATAAAAATACTCTCTGAACTATCTTGGCTCAAGGTACATTCCAGTTACAAAACCCTGGTACAGAATGCATTGTGGGTCTGGAACAGGTTTGCTTCTTTCAAAAAAAAAAAGGTTTGATTCTTTCCAGCATTCTGGTTCCAGGTGCCTGTTCTGGGTGCATTCTGGGGTCGAAATCCATCTGTTTCCATTACAAGCACACTCGGTTTCTGGATCGATTCCAGTTTTCACCCATACCTGCACTTTAGCAGGTATGAAAGCAGATATGTCTTCAAAGGTGTACATTAGCAGAACTGCACACATAAGTCACAGAAAGAAGCCAGTTGCCACAGGACAGGAGACCAATGCAATCACAGGGAGGTTTAAGAAGCATCCTGACTGCTTCTTCCCCCAACTCCCATCCTACTCCACCTGAGTCACACCACAAGCAGCCAAGGCCCCATGTTCTGTCAGAAGTTTCTTTTGTTTTTTCTCCACAGCTTTGGACAGTGCAGGCCACAATTATGTACTTTAACTCCTTCCCCCTGTGATGCAGATGGAATTCTTACAGGCGAACTAGAGAGGACATAGGCATCTTTGCAGTGGGTGTCACCTTTCTGAATCCTTCCTCACCTGTGGAGATATCTCCTAGGTGGTGCAGAGTCCAAAGCTGACCTGTTACCATGGAGCTTAATTACTTGGACAGATAGGGCCACCCACTCCCCATCTCCACCACAGGGGAAGAGCGAGGATCCTATTATGGCTTACCAGTTGAGCCGGCTCAATCCCGCCCTCAGCCACCCAGCCCCTTCATTTCCACCCTCACCACTGAAGGAAGAGGCAAGAGAAAATTGTGCATGTGGGGGGGGGGATAGGGTGGCTGATGATGAGGAGGAGAGGGCTAGGGCTGCACAGCCAAAGCACCCTTCCCCAAACTGGCGCTGGGAGCCATATTTCTTTTTTTTTTATCTGAAATTTTTTCCTTCCCCCAGAGTTCTGTGTCTGACTTCCTCTGGAGCTCCTAGGTACACCTCAGCCCCCTGCACCTGTCCTCCCCCCTTACCTACCTCCTCCATAATGTGTTGGACAGCCCCCCAGGTGGGGTCAGGTGGTGATGGATGTATACCCCTGACAACATCCTCCTCTGGGCTTATAGCTGCATCTTTCCTCTAGCCTCGCAGCTGCACTCTTCCTCTGGCCTCACAGCTGCACCATTCCTCTGGCCTCACAGCTGCACCATTCCTCTGGCCTCACAGCTGCAGCCCTTCCTCTATGTGGCATACAAATGGAAGCATGGAGTCAGATGCACCAAGGCCTATCATCCTTGGGTTGGGGGGGCATTTATTTCCCTTTTCAGCCTTCCCGCTGCAGAAAGCTGGACATCAAGGACACCAGGTGTGCATTCATGCACTAGTGGATGACTGAACAACATTGGTCCTGCTTTCTACCACCCCCAGTGATGTGCCTCTGGCTTGCAGCACCACCTGTGGTTACCCAGATGGCACTGTAGTAGTGGCTGCACAAAGCCTCCCTCCTTGGAGAGAGCCTCCTCTGGGACACTCAATTCCTCTTTCCCTGACTGGTGCATGACAACCTGGGCTTGTTCCCGGACCTTGGTCACTGGTGTCATGAGTGGTAGCCCTGCTGCTGCATCAATGGGCCGGCCGGGGGGCCATATTTCTAAGTGGATCATCTCCCATCCTCACAGTCAGGGACAAGCCAGCCCTTTATGAAAGTAAGCGCAACATTATTAAAAAGCTTGTGGCACTTACCGCTGGAGTCTCTCTGAAGGTCTTCCCCATCGAACACATCCGGATGTTGCCTGTGACCAGTAAGGGAAGGAAAGCATGTGTTATAACTGTTCAATATGTACAGTGGGAGAGAACACAAAGGGCTCCGGAGTAGTCTTGTCTGGCTGCCACTACATATTAGGTACATCTTGGGATTACAGCAGTGCTCTCGGGGCTTAACGCCTAAAGGGTGTCACATTCATGTTGCTAAAGCCACTCCTACATGTCTTCAAGGTTGATCCTCTTCCATAAGTAAAGGGCTGAAGTTTGTCAAATCTGCAGTTCTGACTGAGGACACAAAGGTTTGGAGGTAGGTGTGTCGGACATATCTACCTCCAAAATTTAAATGTAAAATAATTTATCATTATTTTGCAAAGCAGCATTAAAAGCCACCCTATACAACTCTAGAAATACAAAAGTACACACATCCCAATAATACAAAGCATAATGGGAAGTATATGCCAATCACCCTGAAAGAGTTTAGACTTAGTTCCCCTTTAAGTAAGAATGTGTGGTGCCAAATGGCCTTTCACACAGTCTGCTAAGGTTGGAAACAGAAGACACATGTTTTGGTGTTTCATGTTTTGTCCTGCATCGGGCCTCATCGGTGTATCTTGTCTGTAAGGGGAAGTATTAACCAGTCATATATTTTGGTCTTACTGGTTTGGGTCATGGTGAAGTCCACATCATGGTTTTAAGAAGGTTTGGGTCATGGTGAAGTCCTCATCATGGTTTTAGGAATTAAAACTGTAAATGACAAATATGTTAATAAAAATGAAAATGGTTCCTAGTGCATGCTGTGATTTGTGTCAGGAAAAAATAAACCGACTGCATGTACTTTTTTTTTTTTAACATGTTAATGTGTGGACCTACTGACTTCAAGTCAGCTGGTGTTATTTTTGCACTAGCCAGGATAAACATAGGAGGAGCAACCCCCCAAAAAAAGATCTTTCAAAAGATCATTCATTAATATCAAAATGCCCTTGAATAAATGAAAGAGCTTTTCTTTCTTTTTTAGTTTGAAATGTATCTATAATTTCCAACTAAAATGCATAACAATTTTCACAAGCTAGGATCTTTTCAAAATTTGTTAACATCTTTGTGTTCCCCCACTTTTTCCCCTTTTTTCCCTGTGTCTCTAACCCCACTGATCATAGGTCTTGGAACTGCACCTTTCCTTTGGTCTCACAAGTTCACCCTTCCTCTGGCCTCGCAGCTGTACCTTTCCTCTGGTCTCACAAGTTCACCCTTCCTCGGGCCTCAGAGCTGTACCCTTCCTCTGGTCTCACAAGTTCAACCCTTCATCGGGCCTCACAGCTGTACTCTTCCTCTGGCCTCACAGCTGTACCTCTCCTCGGGCCTCACAGCTCTACCCTTCCTCAGGCCTCACAGCTGTACCCTTCCTCTTGTCTCACAAGTTCACCCTCTCTCAGACCTCTCAGCTGTACCCTTCCTCTGGTCTCACAAGATCATCCTTCCTTGTACCTCACAGCTATTCTCTTCCTCTGGTCTTGCAGCTGTACCCTTCCTCTGGTCTCACAAGTTCACCCTTCCTCAGGCCTCAAACCTGTACTCTTCCTCTGGCCTCACAGCTATACCCTTCCTCTGGCCTCACAGCTGTACCCTTCCCCTGGCCTCACAGTTGTACCCTTCCTCTGGTCTCACAGCTGTGCCCTTCCTCAGGCCTCAATGCTGTACCCTTCCTCTGGTCTCACAACTTCACCCTTTCTCTGACGTCACAGCTGTACCCTTCCTCTGATCTCACAGGATCGCCCTTTCTTGGGCCTCACAGCTGTACCCTTCCTCTGATCTCACAAGATCACACTTCCTCTGGCCTCGCAGCTGTACCCTTCCTTAGGCCTCACAGCTCTACCCTTCCTCTGGCCTTGCAGCTGTACCCTTCCTCGGGTCCCACAAGTTCACCATTCCTTGAGCCTCACAGCTGTACCCTTCCTATGGCCTCACAGCTGTACCCTTCCTTGGGCCTTATAGCTGTACCATTCCTCGGGCCTCACAGCTGTACCCTTCATTGAACCTCACAGCTGAACAATTCCTCTGGCCTCACAGCAGTACCCTTCCTCTGACCTCACAGCTGTACCCTTCCTCTGGTCTCACAGCTGTACCCTTCCTCTGGTCTCACAAGTTTACCCTTCCTCTGGCCTCTCAGCTGTACCCTTCCTCTGGTCTCACAAGATGACCCTTCCTTGGGCCTCACAGTTGTACTTTTCCTCTGACCTCACAGCTATATCATTCCCCTGGTCTTGCAGCTGTACCCTTCCTTGGGCCTCACAGCTCTACCCTTCTCTGGTCTTGCAGCTGTACCTTTCCTCTGGCCTCACAAGTTCACCCTTCCTCAGGTCTCACAGCTGTACTCTTCCTCTGACTTCACAACTGTACCCTTCCTCGGACCTCACAGCTGTACCATTCCTCTGGCCTCACAGTTGTACCCTTCCCTTGGCCTCACAGCTGTACCCTTTCTCTGACCTCACAGCTATACCCTTCCTCTGGCTTCACAGCTGTACCCTTCCTTGGGCCTCACAGCTGTACCCTTCCTCGGGCCTCACAGCTGTACTCTTCCTCTGGCCTCATAGCTATACTCTTCTTCTGACCTTGCAGCTGTACCATTCCCCTGAGCTTGCAGGTTCACTCTTCATCTGACCTCACAGCTGCACCTTCATTCTTGCCTCATAGCTGCACCCTTCCTCTGGCTTCTCAGGTTCACCCTTTCTCTGGCCTCACAGCTGCATCTTTTCCTCTGTACTCAGAGCTGTACCATTCCCCTGACCTCGCAGGTTCACTCTTCATCTGACCTCACAGCTGCACCCTCCTTCTTGCCTCATAGCTGCACCCTTCCTCTGGCCTCTCAGGTTCACCCTTTCTCTGGCCCCACAGCTGCACCCTTTCTCTGGCCTTGAAGCTGCAGCCCTTCCTCTAGCTGAATGACTGCATCTTTCCTCTGGTCTGGCAGCAACACCCTTCCTCTTGCCAATCAGCTGTATCTTTTCTTGTCTTTGCATCTGCACCCCATTCTCTGGCTGAGCGGCTGCACTCTATCCTCTGGCCGAGCAGCTGCCTTCACTGCCAACACCAAGCTTCTTCTTGGTCCACCACCAAGGATTGTGTGAATGCTGGGCAGTTGGTGCTGTCCCTCCCTCAGACCTGAGCACCTCCCATCCACGTCATGCCCACCTCTCATCAGAACAATAGAATTCTACTGAATCCTTTGTAGTAGTAGTAGTTGCCAAGCTGAAGGTGAAAACAGACTTTTAATTACAGAAACAAAACAGGAGAAACTGGAATTTCAAACAGCATTTATTTATTTGAAAACTGGTAACCAGGTAAGGCACAGTGAGCCAAGGATCATTTCCAGGTGTGACACAGGAGAAGGGAACAGGAGATACAATAAAAGAAACACAATAATCAATGTTTGATACAAGTAAAGTGCTGTCAAAGTACAATATAACAGGGTACAGGTGCAAATAAAAGCAACAAGGCACACTGAAAAGCAGTAATGTATCAGTAGTGAGACCAGCACAGGGGAAGGATGGCAGTGCAGAAGTAGAACAGTGGGGAGCTTGATACAGGCTGAGGTAGAACCTAGGAGTAGGCCCAACATCATGTAAGGTAAGGGTCCAACAGGGGAGGGTCAGGGAGAGGGGTGACAGGAGAGGATGGCAGTAGGGAGGAGTTTTAGCTGGTGCCTGAGGGAACCAGGGGAAGGGGAGAGATGGAGGGATGAGGGGAGCAGGTTCCACATAGAGGGATGGCAATAGGAGATGGCTGACTGCCCAGCAGAGGAGTGAGGGTGTGGAATAGAGAAGGTGTGAGGATTCCTGGAGTGAAGGGAGTATGAGGCAGAGGGAATGGGAGAGAAGAGTGAGGACAGGTAAGAGGGAAGGGGCCTAAACCAGTATTTGGAGATGAAGGAGGAGCAGTGGGACGTACGACGTGAAGGTAGTGGGAGGAGAGATAGAAACACAGAAACAGAAGCATAGAATTTGATGGCAGATAAGGACCGCTTGGTCTATCCAGTCTTCCCTTTTCTCCCTACCTACACTATTACATCAGATCGTGTCCCTTTTCTCCCTCCCCCTTCCCTCCCACTACGATTCTTTTGCGCTTATCCCATGCATTCTTGAAATTCACCAGTTTTTGACCCCACCGCTGCTGAAAGGCTGTTCCAGGAATCCACCACTTTTTCTGTGAAGAAGTACTTCCTCACATCTCTCCTGAATCTACCCCCCCCTCCAGTTTCATAGCATGTCCCTTTGCTCTTAAGCACCTTTTCTTCTGAAAAATACTCCCCTCCTGTTCCTTATTTACACTTGTGAGGTACTTAAAAGTCTCTATCATATCTCCCCTCTTCCTCTTCTGTTCCTGGGTGTACACATTGAGGTTCCTTAGTCTCTCCACAAAGGGCTTTTGATGCAGATCCTGCACCATTTTAGTTGCCCTCCTCTGGACTATCTCCACTCTGTCTATGTTCTTCCAGAGATGTGGTCTCCAGAACTGCACACAATACTCTAGGTGAGGTCTTATCAGAGAAAAATACAGAGGCAACACCACCTCCCTCTTTCTGCTGGTGATACCCCTTCCTACGCACCCAACATCCCACTCACCCTCCGTACTGCCTTGTCACACTCCCTGGCCACCTTAGGTCATCCAATATGATTACCCCCAGATCTCTTTCCTGCTTGGTGGTTGTCAATACCACTTCACCCATTTTTGTACTCCACCCCTGGGTTTCTGTGCCTTAGGTGAATTATTCTGCACTTTTTCACATTGAAACTCAGCTGCCATACACTTGATCTGTCCTCTAGTTTTCAGTTCTATGCTCATCCTTTCCAACCCCACCCCCACCCCCAGGAGTGTCCACCTTATTGCAGATTTTGGTGTCATCTGCAAAGAAACATACCTGCCCTTGCAACTCCTCTGCAATGTCACTTATAAAGAAATTAAAGAGGGCCTGTCCCAGCACTGACCCCTGAGGTACCCTGCTGCTCACCCTCCCTTCCTTGGAGTGAACTCCATTTACCACCTCCCTCTGTCACCTATCCCCTAACCAGTTTCTTAATTTCTTATCCAGTTTACGATCTTTGGATCCACTTCCTAAGCTACCCAGCTTGCTCACTAGTCTCCTTTGTGGAATGGTGTTGAATGCCTTACTGAAATCTACATAGGTTATATCCATCACTCCACCCTGATCTAGTTCCTTGGTCATCCAGTCACAGAAATCTATCTGATTCATTTGTCATGACCCCCTCCCTGTGAAACCATGCTGCCTCAGGTCTTATAATCTACTGGATTCAAGATATTCCACAATCCTTTCCTTCAGTAGTGATTCCATTAACTTTCCCACCACTGATGTCAGGCTGACTGGTCTATAATTGCCAGCCTCCTCCCTGCTACTACTTTTGTGTAGTGGGACTACATCCACCCTCCTCCAGTCCTCTGGAACCACTTCTGTTTCCAGTGAGTTGTTAAACAGAACTGTCAGAGGTGCAGCCAGTATTTTCCCTCAGCTCCCTCAATACCCCTGGATGCACCCTATCTGGCCCCATTGCTTTGCCCACCTTCAGATGAGCAAGTTCCTTCTCCCTCCTCTGTGATCACTGGACAAAAGTATTTGTTCAGGATGTCTGCTTTCTACTGGTCCCCCTCTGCACAGTCTCCCCTTCCCTTTTTAACCTTACAATCCCACCCTTGGTCTTCCTCTTTTCACTTACACATCTGAAAAATGTCTTGTCCCTTTTCATTACCTCCTGGGCTATTCTCTCTTCAGTTTGTGTCTTTGCACTCCTTACTGCTTTTCCTGCTCCCCTCTGTTTCCCCTGACACCTCCCTATCCTCCTTCCTCTGAGTCTCTACCTTCTGAATGTTACCCTTTTAACTTTTACCTTTTTAGTCACCTCTTTCGAGAACCATAGCAGTATCTTTTTTCTCTTGCTTTTGCTCACTCATTTGATGCAAAGGTCTGTTGCCTTTATTATGTTCCCTTTTATCTTCGCCCACAGTTTGTCCACCCCACCCAGGTCACCCACCCCTGCTAGGTCATCCCTGAGGCATTCACCCATTTCTTAAAATCTGCCCTCCTGAAGTCCAGGACCCCCACCCTTGTGTGGTTTGATTCCGCAGCTGTCCTTATACTGAACCACACTGTACGATGATGGTATGCACTCCCTATGGTGACAATTTTACTGTGACTGACACTACAGAGACAACAGTGACAGGTTGCTGTAGTGTTGGCGTGGGACCCCGGCACGGCTTTCTAGGGGTCTTGCATCCCCTTCCCAAATTAACTCCAGCTCGGAGCTGATTAGTTCAGTTACAGACGGTGCAGGGGCACAGCCCCCCACATGGGGGGTTTGGGGTGCAAAGCCCCCCAAAGAAAACACAGTCCAAAGTGACTGCCTTTATGCCAACTGTAAAACTGGTCAACATAAAGGTGTCGCTGTACAGTTGGTAGACAGCGAATTTGTCAGCTGACTGTCATGGATCCTATGATGATCACTGGTGCCCAAGTGCCCTCCCATCTTGACGTCTGCAACACTGTCCCTGTTTGTGAGTACCAGGTTCAGTATTGCCCCATCACAAGTGGGTTCACTGACTAGTTGCCTGAGGAATGCCCACTGCACAGAATCCAGGACGTCTCTGCTTCTAGCCGAAGCTGCTGCTGGGAGGCTCCAATCTACATCTGGCAGGGAGCAGTAAAGGCAGCAGTGGTGAGTTCAGGGGGGAAGGCATTACAGAGGGTACCCAGTCTGGCAAGGGAAGAGGAGGGTGCGGTGCCATAGACCACATCCACGTAGTCGAAGACTGGAGCACATGGCTGCCATCTAAACAGACCTCGGAAATGGCAATCTCAAACTGCAGCAGAGGGAGTGAGACTGTGTGTTGTACTGTACAAATGGTAGCCAGCTACCAACTAAAAAGAGGCTTGACAGCTGTTGTGACAACAATGCTGCCATGTTAGCACTCCTGGAGTAAATCGCTGCTGGCAGCTCCAAACAGAGAAAGAGGGTGGTCTTTGGGGGGGTTGGGGACATTGCCACATTCCAAATTCGTATCTACTTACCACCTCTTTCCATAAATGGGTCTCTCTTGGTTTTCTGTCTGTCTGGTTTTTAAAACCAGTACTGTTATGTCACCTGCCTGTTGTGCCCTTGTATGCATTTCAACCGGTGACAACACTGGTTGCTTTCAGTTGGTGCTTCTGATGCAGATATCAGTACTTGCAGGGGCTGTTGTGGTAGCCTACAATCAAAACCTAGGAATTCTGTGTTTACACGACCATGGACTTTTCTGCAGAACATGCATCATGCTGCAGAATAAATTACTTAAGGTGATTATTTTTTTGATCAAATACAATTTTTCTGTTGTACTTTGCTCCCTTCCCCTCCTTGTTTATCCTGAAGCCCCTCCTTAGGGCTCAGCATCAGGGCACCCACGTTAGAGTGGAAACTTTGTGGCTGAATGTCAAGAGAGCAAGAGTAACAGGTCAGCAGCACACAGAGTGAACAACAATTACATCAGAAACCACTGACAAGTAAAGCATGACTGATATGTGAACACGGCTGTGCCCCCGCACCCCCGCACATCCCCAAATGTTATAAAATCAACTCCAGCCATCAGAATTAGTGAAAGAGAGCAGAAATCCAGTGGTGTGCATGTATGATAGTCGGGGTGCACGCTCCAAAGTCAGTACCACACACATATGCTTCACCCTCCTTCCTGTGCTCACATCCACTTGCCCTAAACCCTCTGCTCTTTTGCTGGGATAACCTCACTGAGCATCTGATGTTGGTGACTTCACATCATAATTTAGCCAATATCAGGGATGCATTATGCCAGAGTAATGGAAAGTTCATGCTGCGGGAATGTAGAAATGGAGCCGCAGAAGCCTAGGAGCCCTGCCACAGAATCAGGACTGAAGCATGTGGAGAGGAAGGGCCCTGCCTACAGTGGTGATAATGCAGTATGTCCTCCATGTGCTCAATTTTCACCGAAATTGCAATCTGTGCAAGTAGCGGTTTCAATACCAGGGGCCACTGACTGATTGCAACCAATGGAGTCACTGGTTAGAGCACATACAATGCGATTGGCTGGGAGGGGGCACATACGGAGCTGGATTTAAACAACAGGGAGACATTGTTCTGAATGAGCTCCCCATGACCTGTGTTTGCAGAAACATTCCCCTGTATGTGAACACACTGTGCTTTATGCGTGTCACTGTGGGCCTTCAGCCCATTAATTGGCTGCATAACTCCTGTGTGACCGTAACAATGTATAGTGCTGGTTCTGTGCTAATCAACTGACCCTCAATGCCAAGAAAATGGTCTCCATGATCTTTGGTAGTAGGCAGTGACTTGCAAAAATCCTGCCGTCCACCCTGTTCAGAACCCTGGATGGTTACCCTCTGGAGGAAATCTTCTTCTTTAAATATCTCTGAGACTGGTAAGACTATCACCTTGACATTTTCTGCCACATATTGTTGATGCCATTCACAGAACCCTCTTCCTGAAACCGGGTGCACAACTTTACATCAGTACAAAGCTTGGATCTCAATTCCTGCATGTCCAGGGTCTGTAATGTAGTTTCTCCCAGTGTTTGTCTGTGAAGATGTGGTTTGCTGTGTTCCCTCCAAGTCCACCCTGTACAGACTGAACCCCCCCCACTTCCACTCATTATGTCACTTTGCACTTGGCTGCACCCCTGCAAGCACTACTGTCTCTTATACTCCTCCATCTCTCTTCTCACGTGAGAGTAAATGCTTTTTACACTGTGTATCCATCTTTACCAAATTCTGGTTTGGTTCCCTTCCACACAGCTACCTCATCTCTCTCATTACCTGCCCTTCCTATTGCCTTACTTTCTTAGAAACATTAGCTCCTGTTCCTTCTCCCACCCCTGCCCAAGACATCTGGTGGGATGGCTGTTTTTACATACAGGCTCCTTCATCTCCATCTCTACTCTAGCTTCCCTGCACTCTTCTTTCTCTCCCTCTGCCCTGTTACTCATTCATCACCCCCTCTATACATATCTATTCTTGTACCTAACCTCCTCCCCCTCTCTTACCTTACTGTCTTACCCGCCCCACCTGTTACTTTTTTGGCCCTTCTCTTTCACCCTTCCCTCTTCATTATGTAAAACTGTTCTGTAGTCGTAGACGGGAATCCTAATTGCGTTTCCCTGGAGACCAGTCACAGCTGCAGCGTTTCTTTTACTACTGCCGCAGACTGGAGCTGGCCATGCGTGCATGAAGCTTAAAAACCAGAATTGAAAATAAATGAGCCAATGATGACTGTTATGGGTGTTCACCATCCCCCCACCCCCACCCTTCTGAACTGGCATGTTTCTGAACATCTCAATCACGCATTGCAGGAGACATCAGCTTACAAATGGATCATGACTTGAAAGAGTACACTATGAACCTTCAGAATGCACTACAGCCACACCAGGATCAGGACATGAACCACAGAGAGCTGTGACATCTGGGGGCCCATTAGCATTTGTCACTAACAGTAAGGCTGATGTTGATTTTGAAATTTATTTCTATTCCTTTTCAGTGTAGCAAAATACACTGAAAAACCTGCCTGGTTCTGAGTATGGCAATACACAACAAATAATCCTAGTATCAGAACTGACATACTCTGCTTCCTTCATTACATATGTAAGAGGCGCTTTGACATGCATTTCATATAAAATTTGAACTTAATGCACCCCGCAGCACTGAACATGGACAGAAAGTCATTGACAATGTCCAAAAATACAGTCCTTATGTCACACACAAAATAAATGCTGCAATGCACAGTGTTATGGTCCATGTACCCCTTAATATCAGTAATCAGCCTCTAGAACCTGCAAGCGCTCATAGCACTACTCCCTCCATGACCAGCGTTATTAATTTATTAAAACATTTTTTAAACCATTCCATTTTAAAGAGCCAGTATTTACATTGAAAGAGCATACAGAAGAGTGTAACAGCAAACTGTTGCTGATTAACAACTATGGATACCAGGGCTGATGTTGTTGATGCTTATTTACCAGCTACACAGAGCTGCCCCCCCCCCCAAATTTACTGCTTTCATTTTTAATGCCTTACTTATTGAGGCAATATAGCACAGTAGTTTAAGGCTCTGAGCTGCAAATCTGGTGACATCCAGCAGATCAGACCTGGGTTTGAATCCCACAGCCCCCACTTGCATACTGAGTGACCCTGAGCAAGTCACTTAACTTCCCTGTGCTCCCAGGTCGCACCTGTAAAAAAGCTTTCAGCTTGGTGTGCTACTCCTGGTTAACCAAAAAAAAAAAAAACCTCCACAGGAAATGCTGGGACAGAACATCAGGATTACCTCTGCAGTTTGCTTCTAATAACAAGTGTAACCCCTACCCGGTATGCCGTTTCTCTCTGACAGCTCTACCAGGTGGGCGGGGTTTGGAGAGGAATATGTCACTCGTCACGTAGGCTAGGTTTGGCTGCTCTGCACAGGGGCACCTAAGTAACTCCGAACACAGGAAGCAATGACTGTAATGTCCAATACCAGAAGTTGGGATTCTAAAGTGTGGCTTTTATTCACATCCAAACAGAATAAACAAAGCATAGATGGACCCCCACAGGGCTACACTCCTGGTAATGCAGATTAAAGGAGACCAGAACACATCCTCATCACTTTAGCCCTCAGGCTCTACAACACACTGGGCACACAGCCCGAACTTTACGCTGCTCTGGGTTTTCCCTGGCTTTGGTCCCTTGCCAGCCACTTGGACACTTTCCATATTTCCTGGAAACATTTTCTGGCGGCTCCCTATTCCACCTAACAGCCCCTCTGCTCCATAAGGGAATCTTCCTCATTAATCCCACATATGGGTACTTTCCTCAGGCACTGGCCAAGTACCTGAGGGAAAGCAACAGGTGTCTCAGAGCAAATCCGTAGAGGTGAATTTGGTTACTACTGATGGGGAGTCTCCCACCTCTTGCTCCCACAATTCATACCCGGCCATTTCTCTGGACTGTAACACCTCATTCCTTAACACTTTGCTGTGTAGATACTTGTTAAATATATTTCACATTCAATCTACTGTCTTTACATCCCATTTGTGCTGGACTTGAACATATTGGTACTTAAAATAAGTGGTACTGTCCATTGCTCTAGACCCTCCACAGAGTTAAGCAGTCCAATCCCCACATCTTCCAACTGTACTTGGCTGTCTTTTCCTGACCCCACAGTAACAGTCCCTTTAGTTTCCTTCTGTTTCAGGTGAAAACACATGGCCCTTTTGCAGAGTGAACTCACCCTTCGGTTGCAGGTTCCCCACAGGCGTTTCCTCCTCAAGGAATCTCTCTCACTGAGCTTACAGTGCCTCAGCACAATTCAAACAGACAGCTTCTTTCCTTAGCCGGACCGGGGGGGGGGGTGCCCCTGGAAAACAGGCAGATACCTTCCCCCCATCCCCGCAGGAATGAGGCCCTGAACCATTGAGAGCGGTCTCCACCACTTCAATAATCAGTTCCTGTATTCCTCTTCAGGTGGAAACACACACCTTAAACAAAAGTAGCTCTGAAACAGAGCTTAAAGCTCTGAGGGCCTGCCCTCAGCAGAGCACCTCTGCTGCACTCTACTGAACTCTCACACAAACTCTGCCAGACTGGCTTCAAACTCCCCAACGTTCTACTCTAACCCCCAACTGCAACATTCCAGTGTGGCTTATGCAGCTGTGACAGTTCTAAAGTGATGTCATCCCTCAGTCTCAGCTGAGACGGAGAACAGAGTGAGACAGCGTGAAATCCATTTAACTGGAGTTTCACAAGCTGCCTTCCCTGTCTACCACTAGGTCATAATGGGATTCTAGTAACCCCATGTAACAGGGGGGTTACACAAGCAATAAGTTACCATCCATAACAACTCCCCTCCCCCGCCTGGTATTCCTTGTTATGAATGGATTTGCAGAATCACAGTTCTTGGTGATGAGCTCTGAGGAATGCTTTCCAGTGCATCAGGATGCTTACATAGGAACAGGAGATGTTAAGTGAAATAATACCAAGGGTCCATCCTGTGTACCTCCTGCTTGTAGTGGGTCACCATACAGTCAGTACAATACCCCTGCTTTATGGGCTCAGATGAAGGTGATGCGCTTGGGTCGAAATCCCCCCATGTAGATTCGTTACCCAAAGATGTTGTATTTCATTGATAAAATGCATGGCATCTCCACCTAGGAAAAATTAAGTGGGCTAGATAATGCGGAAAGTACTGCTGCATGGGAAACAATGCCAACCCACTAAGGTTCCCACTGGTAGAGGCCTCCCAGCTCCCACACAATACAATCAACCATCAGGCAAAAATCAGTACTTTTCTACAACACTAGTAATATGCACACAAGTAATAATATTCTCAAGAATCAGAAATTGTGAACAAATAACAAAAGGGTATATTGGGGGTCAAAAATGAGGTCCTCCTAGGGAAAGAAAAAAGGGTTAAGGCAAATGAAATATTCAGCAGTGATGCTGGCTTTAATAGCTGGTCTTCTTATACCCTTCTAGGTGCAATATTAAATAATGCAGTCTACCTTCAACCAATATAGTACACAGCCCAGCTGTACTTTTAGCTCTCTACACCAATCTCAACTGGTACCAGTTAACAATACCCCTAGTCCTAGGGAGTTCCTGGGAAAGCCTGGGTACCCAGGTGTTGGGTCAGTTTAAGCAGTTACAGTTACTCATGGTTGGCTGGTGTTGGTGCACTTACTGTAACTTAACAGTAAATTGGTAGCTTAACCCAAACCATAATCCTAGCTGGATGGCCTAGTCCAACTTGGACCTCAAGAAACTATGTATAGGTCTATAGGTCTATTTTGCAGGACCCGTATGCCCTGATTCAGCACTCATAGTTACCCTGAGGCTGGCAGGTCTCTGTCTCTGGCTTCAGCCCTGGCTGGATGAATCCACTCCATTCTGTGGTCCGATGTTAAACCTCTGCTGGATCCCTCAGCTCTGCTGTATTGGTTGCTCTGATCTCTGTGGTGCCTCACAAAGGTTTGGCTGGGCTCTCACTCTGTTGGACACTCAGGGTGTCTTGAAGATCCCAGGCCTCTGCAAATCACCAGGTGGCTAAAGTAATTAGCATGGTGGCCTTAGGCCCCACAGGTGATGATGCAGTTGGGTTTATCAGAATCCAGTTTTCAGAATTGGATTTGTTGGCTTTTGGCTTTTTTTTTTTTTCCAAAATTTGGATTCTCAGAATTCAAGCCCTAAAATCTGAATTCCAAAAATAGCCAGATGCATAATCAGAATCTAATCAGAACTTGATTACAATTCTATATCCAATGACAACTAACGTCTTTCACCCGGAGAAATCTTCTTATTTCTAAAGCCAGAACCAGACTATCATGATAAGTTAAGGGAATGGAGAAACAAGGGTGGGGGAAGGGAGTGGTCTTTATTCTGCAATGGGTCCTAGCTACCTTTTTTTTCCCTTTTGCACAAGATTTGTGGAGGGTGAACTGTTGTTGAATGTGGAATCTGAAACTTCAATTCCTACTCCAGTTGTGATCCCTTAACTGAACAGTGCAGGCTTGTAATTGCAGATGGTAAGTCCACACTTGTCTCTCTCCAACAGCAGGCTCCTCTCTCACCGACTTCACTAGTAGATGGTACTAGGTTTGCCTCTCTCTCTCTCTCTACACTCAATGGCAGACTAAGAACATGCTGGAAAAATCCTTTAGTGAACACAGCAGCAGACAGCCTTCTTATTGGCTAAATCTTCCCATCAGTCTTATGGGAGGGCTTTCTGGCTATCACACAATGTGTGATTGACTGTGGAACTCTCAGATGTGTTATGAACTTTTCTTTTTTTTTTTTATTTACCCTTTTTCCTGGCAGTACCACCGTCTGCCCTCCGCCCTGGTCATGGCTCCCGGAGACCTCCACCACCGCCTATAGCTGCTGAGGACCCCGGTCACCCCCGGCTTACCCCCCGGAGGTGGGGCCCGCAGGCCACTGTCGTAACCCCGGAACTGTGACTGGTTGGGGTCCGCAGCGGTGATGGCGGTGAGGATTCTCTGGGAGGCTTCATCCTCGATGGTCCCGCCCGCCATTTTACAATTTTCCTCCTCGAGGAGGCGGGGACATGCAATGACGCCAGCGTCTGCCCCGCCTCCCCAACTCCCCATGTCAAGCGTCGGCAGCGCTAGATCTGCCTCATCGAAGTCCTCAGCGCTCCGGCGCTACCAACACCCTCCCCGGGTGGGAGGCTGTCCGTCCGGATGCTCGATCCTACTCCTCCCGCCGACCTTCAGACGATCCGGGTCCGTCTCGAACCTGGGTGCCGGCCGCAGCGGAAATCCCACCGCTGCGCCAACGGGCCGGCTGTTATGAACTTTTGAAGTGTCCCTAGAGCCCTCTGGCGGCTCTGGCTCAGACACTGGAGTCTGATTTGTTTCCTCTGACCCTAGCAGCCATTTTATCAGATGTCAGAGGGAAATAAGATGAATGGCAATTTTGTAGTCATAAGGGGCTCTGGCCCAAATGTCTTATTTTAAATAGTTCTGCCCTGAGACATTTATTTGGTGCTCCCTGGTGGGTTGCAAGTGATCATACTAGTGTCTGGTCGGGGTATTTTTCTCCTCCTCCACTTCCACAGCTCCACTTCCACTGTGGTCCCTTTCCCCCACAGATTCCAAGTCTTCAGGGGCTGGAAGGAGCAAACTGTTGCTTTGTCAGTCTGGGCTGGTCTTGTCTGTGGAGCCCTAAGCTAAGCCCTACACAATGGGGGGGTGGGGTGGGGGTGGAGGTGGGCAGGTCATTACACGCCTATCAGGCAGTCAGTTAATAAAATTATATAAAAGACTGGAACCCTCTGGGAATTCTCCCTTCCCCAGTGGATTAAATGCCATACCCAGTAACATTATTCTCTGTGAGGAACTGTTCCATGTTTAAAAGATTCAGCACTCCCCACTTGGAACACTTCATTTCGGAGCTTGTTCCTAGGTTTATCACTCTCTGAGTGAAAACATTTTTCTCATTTAACCCTAACTCTATACCCCTGAGCATTGGGTATGCCATCTAGTTCTCCTGCCTTTAACACACTGGAAATGTTTACTCCCAATCCACGTTTTCCAATCCCTTTAAAAACTGAAATCCTATCTCCTCTTAGCCTTGACCTTCTTTTTGCTATGTTGCTCTTTGGCTTTAAGTTGCTGACTTGGATTGACAGCATAAAGTACACAGCACTGCCAGTAACAGTGTGAAATTGTAAAGTAGTTTGGCAGGAATGAAATGGGAGTTATGTACACAGCTGCAGCCTGCACCAAAATATATGCAGTAAGTATCACTTAGAGCCAACAGAAATGTTTCCTTGTTACACAACTATGGCAGCCCTATTTAGAGACTGGCATGGTCTCCCCCCATCAGACAGACTTGATGTTTTATGTAACTAAATTACGAGATTTGTTTTGAGATGCAGTTACGAACCACATCACTGGGTGTACAGCAGGCATTTCGGTAGAAAGGAACCTCGGGGTCCTGGAACCCAAAAATGAAAAATTGAGGGCTACAACCAAAATCGTGGACATCCTAAACAGTTTGTTTGGTGCCTGCTACTGTATCTGGCTACAGTGCGGGTGGGCACCAGACAGCAGATCATGTGTACCCCCATGTGCTGGCAAAATATCCCAGGGGCACAATACATGAACTAAGCATGCTTTCTGACATGCTGCCATCACATAAAGGATGTGGGGCCTGCATCCCCGAGAACCATAGAATAAAAGGTTTCACAAGTAAACTGGCCAACTCGGTCTCAAAGGAGAGAGGCCAGCTGGCTTAAAGAAACTGGAAGGTACAGGGGCGACAGTGGTTACGACACAGAAACAGGACTTCTGTAGGTCACCACAGCCACCGGGCTCAGAGTGTGACCTTGAACAAATCACTTGACCTCCCAGAGCTTCAGGTCTTCCTAAGCCCCCCCTTCCACCCAACTGAAAAAGAGAGGTTTTATCTTAGTTGGGCTCTTAATAAAGAAAACTTTGGCACACGGTTTCAAGCAGAGCAGTTGTCTTGTACAGCCAAGCTCCCCACTGAACTACTGGGACTCAAATCTGTTCCAACCCCCCCTCCCCACCACCACCACCACTACCACTGCAACTGTTGCCAGTTCTGTAAGCACTGTTCTTACAACAAACAAACACTTTCCTCTTCACTGAACCGAGAGTGTGTTTTATTTTCCAGTTTTTTAGAATGTGTCACTGTTTACACTAGTCTGTGGGCTTGCAAGGTACTCTTCCACACAGAAGTGGGAAGCAGCGAATTCTGGAAGAATATGGAATAGCCTCTCAGTAGGGTTAAAATTCTGCATGGTACAATGCTGTCTCTGTTTTGGGTTAGTCTTTTAAATTAATGAGATGTTCATCATACTGAATTAGTAACTGTGCACGATGACTGAACATGTGAGGGTGGGAGTGAATGTGTTTATTTATTTATTTAAATGTTTCACCAGGAAAGGCACACTGAGCAACAAGGATGCTCATCTCACGTGCAGCCCGAGGGGGGGCGGGATTACAGAAGGATAGCAGAGTATACATAAAATAGTGTGTCATGGATTAACTGTTACAATGTGCAACACTTGTGTAAATTTTGGTTACATACCTAGGGTTAAATTGATAACAGGCACAAAAAACAGTGGTGTACAAGACTAGACAGCAATAGTGCTCTGAGGAGACCAGATGGAGACAGTGACAACAGTATTTAAGTGCAAGTAGACAAGTGCGCAGGTTGAGGGTATAAGGCAGCATTCATAGTAGTGGCTGCACATCACTGGGCAGGCCGTTAAGGAAAGGCAAAAAAATGCTGTTGTAGGGGAGCATGGAGTGAGGTAATGGAGTCATTTACATAAGCAATTTACAATGTAGAAGTTAGACAGGGCGGCGGATAGACAGTGATTGGAGCATGAGTGATGGATTTGGTCCAGAAGGTCGTTCCAGAGTTTGGGAAGGTGGTAGGAGAAGGCAGATTGGCCCGCTGAGGTATGCCGGTGAGGAATTAACAGTAGTCTGTGGTTAGTTGACCTGAGAGCATGAGAGAAGGTAGGTGGAGCTGCTAGAGAGGAGGGAAGGTAGTGTGGAAGGGAACCGAGCCAGAAGTTTGACATAAATTTCGCACTATGGAGCAAGTGCTAGTTGATAAGGGAGGGGAAGGCCAGCGACAGGTAGAGCTTGCAGTGATGTGCGCGGGTGGGGGCATTGAGGGCAAAGCAGCGGAAAGCATTGAAGGGGAGTCAAGTCTGGATAGAGTGGACTTGGGGCAGACACCATAGACTATATCACACTAGTCGAAGGTTGGTAAGATTATTTTCTGCACAATTTCACGTCTAGCAAGAAGGGGGAGGCTACTGCGGTTCCTGTAGAGAGCACCAAGCTTGGGGTGGAGTTTCTTCAGAATAGCGTCAACATGGGCAGAGAAGGATAGGTGTTGGTCAAGTCAGACCCCTAGGTACCTGAAAGTAGGTATGTCCTCAAGGACTGTCCCGTCCAGGGTGTGGAAGTTTGGGAGGGTGGTGAGCCTGGATAGCCTCTGCCTGGTGCCAAAGGTCATGGAGACTGTCTTTTTGGTGTTGAGAAAGAGTTGGTGAGAGCTAAACCAGAACTGAGCTTTGTTGAAGTCAGCCTGAAGGGTGGTAGCAACCTCCACAGGTGTCCATCCAGAGGTTAACAGGACCGTGTCATCTGCATACATGTGAATGGAGGATGATGAGCAAATTTGAGGCAGGTCATTGAGAAGGATGGAAAAAAGGATAGGGCTGAGTACGGAACCTTGTGGGATACCAGTGTCAATAGGGAGCGGAGGGGAGGTGGAATCTGAGATTCGTACAGATTGAGTTCTGCCTAACAGGTAGGCTCTAAACCAGCTTGTGGCAGGCTCTGATAGGCCAGCTGCAGAGAGGCATGATGACAAGGGATGAGAGACAGTATCGAATGCTTTGACTAGGTCAATAAATGTGGCTGAGATGATAAGCCCTTTGTCCATCCCAGATAGGATGGAGTCAGAAGGCCTTAACAGGGAATTGGCCATAGAGTGATGCTTTCTAAATCCAGACTGGTAGGGAGAAGAAGTTGGATTCAGTGAGGAAATTAGAGAGTTGGGAGAGTACAAGGTGTTCCTGGAGTTTCACAAGTGCAGGGAGGAGAGAGAGATGGGCTGGTAGTTAGCAGTAGAGGCGGGGTCGCCACCTTTAGGCAGGGGTATAACAGTGGCATGCTTCCAAACTGTGGTAACAGTTGCAGTGGCAAATGAGTGGTTTAGGAGGTTTGCTAGTGGTGAAGCAATGCCAGGGGCCGATAGGTAGAGTAGTTTGGGGTCCAGTCCATCGGGGGACTTGCCCTTGGAAGAGTTGAGGGATCACAGGGCATTTAGAGCCTCAGTAGAAGAAATGTTTCCAAAGTAGCATGTGGCCTGACCTTAGGATTCTGGTGATTGAGCGTGAGTACCGAGAGGAGCAGCAGTGGGCAGGGAAGCCAGGAGGGTGGAGGCACACGAGGTGAAGTATGTGTTGAACTCAGAGGCAACTGCGAGTGGGTCAGTGAGAGGAGTGCCACTTGAGACCAGAAGGGGGGTGGGATTTGGCAAGGGGGGGAAGGGAGTGAATGACTTTCCAAAATTTGGAAGGCCTGCTTAGATTGGCATTGAGGGTGGAGCTGAGGTACTCGGCTTTGGCTAGCCGGGTGGCCTTAGTGCATTTATTACAGAGCATCCGGTAGATGGTGTTATCACTAGAGAGGAGTGAGGATTTGTAAAGTTTCCATGCTTTGCCGCAGGCATTTTGGCACAGTATTAGTTCGGGGGAAATCCAGGGTAGGTGGTTGCCCTGAACCTGGATATGCCGCATAGGGGATGTTTTTCCCAAACGTTGAGGAATGTGTCTCTGAAATGTGCTAGACAGTCATTGATATTAACATTATTAGTGTTTGCAGACCAGTTTGCGTGAGCTAGGTCTTCTCGTAGGGGGTCCAGATTTAGTGATTTGTAGGAGCGTTGTACCAGAAATTTGGGGGGGGTTTGGGCGATGAATTTTGCAAACTAGATAGGTTATGTGGTTGTCGCTTATGGAGCTGGGTAGTAGGCCAGCCTTGAGGACGCGGTGAGGGTGGGAGGTGAGCGCCCAGTCGATTAAGGAGTGATTGCCGGTCTTGTGGTTTGTACGCATGTGCTTGGTGATGACCTGGGAGAGATTTAAAGGCTGCTATCTCTGAGTGGGTTTTGTTTAGTGAGGCGGCAGGCCAGTTGTGACTGAAATCTCTAATGATGTAAAGTTCACCAGAGGGGGCGAGGGAGACTAGGCGACTGGGTGACTAGGTGAGTGACTGGAACTTGGGGGGGGGAGCTACCTTGCTGTGGTGGTGGTGGTGGGGGCATATCAATATGTAACCTTGTAACTAAAATCCAGAAAGCCAGTCATTTTCTGCTTGTTTGGTAATACTGTGTACAGACTGTCATCTTTAAAATACCTTCTTTTGTTTGTTTGTGTGCACATGTGCAAAGCAAACATGTTGTGGCTACTTGGAAGAGTAGAAGCTGCAGAGGTGTGCCAGTGTAGCATCCAGTACAGTTCAGACTGCAGGAGACTCAGCAGTGACAGCCCGGTGAGGAGCAGTCTAATAGTGGTGGAGTTCAGCCTGGCTAATGGGCAGTAAGTATTTCTAGCTGAAAGGAGGCAGCCAAACCTCTCAGAGTACAGCTGCATCCATTCATCTACAAGGTGTTGCCCTGTAGGCAGCTGAGCACCATCATGATCAGCCTGTTCTTCGTCCTCCCCCTGTTTAAGATCAGCAATAGCCATTCACCCTCCCTCCCTCCACTACAGTAAACTACTCCCCCAAGCTGACTCAGCAGCTGCTGCTCACCCGCTAACTGCACGCCCACCAGCCCAGCACAAAAGTAACCCCCCCATGCTGGTTCAGCAACAGCTGCTTGCTTGCCCCCCACAAGAACAAACCAGCCAACCCCCCTCCACATACGCACACTCCGACCCTGACCAGACCAGCCTCCAGTAATAAACTGCCTGTAGCTACTGTTAACCCACCCGCCTGCCCAGTTACTGTACTCATTATCAGAAGCTGTCAAGTCAGGATTCAGTGACATTTTGTTTTGGAGGCGCCACAGTCTATTGACATTTGTGTGCAATGTAGCAGCACTCCTTAGCTTGCGTGTCCAGAACCCATTCCCCACACATACTGTAGTGTCCACTGACTTTCTCACCTCCTTTTTTTCTGGATGTCATCCGAGATCCTACCACGTCACCAGTGCCACTAAACAAAGGCCTACACAAGGCATAACAATAGCAGGAATTACACACACACACACACACACACCCTCACTGCCCACTGGTCTGTTACCTTGTTGCCTTTGCTTGAAGTAGTTAAACTTGCTGCCTGTGGACTGCCTGCCTGAACTGAACAGTTGACTCGCCGTTGTTCTTGTCTGCATGTCCAAGCCTACCTATGTTGCTGCTGTCTGTGTTTTGACTCAAACTGCCTCAGTATGATACCAAGTACAGTGAAGCAACTCTGTGCATGCCCCAACAGTGCCTGCTTCAGCTGGTGTTTGCCCGAAGCCTGACCTCATCTGAGCCTCCCTTCGCCCCACTCAGTCCATCCAGAGTCAGTCTCTTGCTAGTATCTGCCCGCTGCCCCCCTCTGCTGCCAGCAACAAGCCACCATAGATTCAATTTCCAATCCTCCATCTATTTCCAGCTCCATCCATTCCCTGGCTTGATCACTCCATTGAAGTCAGTCTCCCTCTGTGATCATCAAACCACTATGCATTCCAGTCTTCAACAGTATCCGAAAAGTCTGCAAGCCAAGTTCGGTACATAAAAGTGTCTGCTTAGTGGAGATTAGAAGTTCAACATTTAATGTGACTGTTAGATTTTATGTACCTAGTCACTGAAAAAAGTAAAGATAATGCATTACTTGGTGCCCCTCAGTTTGAAACTATTTCTTCTACAGTGAACCTCAATAGTTAGATATTACCAGTTATAATTTGATTAGATATAGTATATTCACTTTGGCAAAAATGATTTATGTTCATGTCAGTAGAAGCAACACAGATTATATTCACAAGAAGAACAACCTTGATGGGATATTCAGAAATACGCCAGGCAGGGGCGCAAGCCAAGTGCAGCGCAACTGGGATGAGCCTGGGAGTATGCTGGGCAATATTCAATGGGGCTACACCATGGCTCTGCACCGTTGAATATGGCAACGTGGCCTCCCACAGTGCGCATGGCACAGTGGCACTGTACCAGCGCAAGTGGCAAGAGAGGAGCAGGGGGATGCGCCAGCACAAGTGCAGTTGCGCTAGGTGCAGGAACCGCAATATTCAGCGGTGGATATGCAAATGGGGCCATAATGCATGCAAGGTGCAACTGGGGCCATTAGCATGTCATTATGGCCCCATTTGCATGCAGGTGCACCGATCCCTGGTGACTTGTGCCTGGCGCCCTGCCAGGTGGCAGCCATTGGGGACTGACGCCCCCTGCACATCACAGCAAAGTGCCCCAATGCCTGATTGTGGGCATTAGTAAATAATAAATCAAGTCCAATATCCCTGGTGGCCCAGTGGACCGCTTCCAGCCCGATCGTGGGCATTAGTAAATAATAAATCAAGTCCAATATCCCTGGTGGTCCAGTGGACCACTTCCAGCCCAATTGCGGGCATTAGTAAACAATAAATCAAGCCCAATATCCCTGGTGGTCCAGTGGACCTCTTCCAGCCCGATCGCGGGCATAAGTATTATAAAAACAGTCTAGATCATCCCTGGTGGTCAAGCGGTACCCTTCTCCCCACCTGTCCACTGAGCCCCACCACTCTGCTCCCCCCCAGTCAGTGGCGGGCGGCTCACACCACAAGCCGCCGGCGCCACTGACTAACTGCGCCACAATGGCCAGTATGCCCACTGGTCCACTGTGGGGCCAATGTGTGCAGACCGTACCATACTACACAGTCCCGATATGTGAATGGATCCTGCAGGTGGCAGGGGTATGCCCCAAGGACACTGGACACTTCCAGTGTTTAGCATGCTGCCACCTAGGGCACGGACATGGCCATGGATAATAGCACTGCAAACCTCTCAACTGTCACACAGCGCAGGGTACGGAACTCGTGTTATCACTCAGACACCCTCTGACCCACATGGAGTGGGTGACATTGCACACTGACCACTGGGACCGTTCTGCAGATTTGTATGATAATATGAGATGCTAGGTATCAGCACACTGTAGCAACATTGATGCACTCATTTCCACAGTCTTCTGAGCTTGCACTGTCATGTTTTAGCAGTGTTAGTGGCTCAGCAGGTAGCACACTCGCCTCTGAGGCAGGGAGATCAGAAGCTTGTGGGTTATATTCCCACACCAGGCACTTGGATTAAATCCTAATCCTGACACTGTAGTGCAGTGTGGGGGGGGGGTGCTGCACTCCTGAGGTGCCGTATTTCGGATGAGACATTAAATCGAGGTCCTATCTACCTGTTCTGGTGGTAGTTCCGGTGGATGTTAAAGATCCCATGGCACTTCTCGAAAAGAGTAAAATTTCCCTGGTGCCCTGGCCAAATTTCCCCCCATTAACTAAAAATACCACCAGCTTAATCTGGTTCAAGGTCAGTTAGCATTCGTCTGTATTCCCCCTTCCCTGACTCATGCCTGAAAATAGACAGAATTTGTCTAGTGCACTTAACCCAGTCAACAAAAACTAAATAAATAAAAAAATGTTTGCTGGTGTGTTACACATTCTGTTCAGTTATCACACATTTGGGTGCAATGGGGTTGGGGGGTATAGTACTGTACTGTACTCAGGCCAGTGCAGTAAACCCACAAACAACCATGCATTCTCACCTGCCTGCTAGGTTGCAGTACTTCCTGATCACCTTTGTGATATGGTTGTGCTGCTCTATAATGCTGGAACTGAGCATGCCTGGGATATGCAAATGGCCTGAATACATTCCAGTAATGAGATGCAAATGTGTTGTTTGGGTGCTGACTGTCCAACGAGGCCATTTGCATACCTGGCTGAATACTGCATATCTGCGCTCCGCACAAGTGGCTTTCCATCACGCACTTCTGTATGCTCCACACTGGGCTCTGGGGCACCTGCCGCTCATCTTCCACTGAATGATTGCACATGTTCGGGATATTCAGCTACATATGCGTGATTGCATCTTATGGTGCAACATCTGAATATACCATTATTTTGTGCCGGCACAGTTGAGTTACATGGCACAAGAACTTGTGCGATGCAGCCTGCCCCTTCTGAATATAGGGCCTATAGTATCTATATACAATATATATAGGTGATATGACATGACCTGACTGAAGATATCATACTTATCTTCACGAGAGGCCAATTATATAATATCTCACACTTGGCGAAGCAGAGATTTAATATAAGGCACTGTCTGTTCAAAAAGTGAGAAAACTGTATGGTTTATGTTGAGTTTATTTAGTTTTGTATAAAAGAGGCCACCAACTGTAGCAAGAGGAGAGAGAGTGAGTCGGCAGCTTCGGTAAAGTAGTTGCAAGTGTGAGTGTGTGTTGCTATAGCAACGGTTGCTCACTCTATACACTCTCTCCTTCCACTACAGTCAGCAGCTTCTTTTATGCAAAGCTAAGTAAACTCAACATAAAGAACACCGTTTTCTTACTTTTTGAACAGACAGTGCCTTGTTTTAAATCTCTGCCAACACGTCATTTACCGCTATTAACAGCATTCAGTCAAGCTACATTAGAGGAAGAACAATGAACATGCTTCTTTGGTAAGACAGCCTGAAAATGGCAGGATCACCCAGATAAGTTTTTTAAATAACTCTTTCTTTAAAAACCATAGCAGGACTCCCGCTACTGAGCTGGGTGAGTGGCACACCTGTGGGCAGTTTTGTGTTTGTGTGACAGAGGGCAAGTGCTGTCTCGCATGGTGCTCGCAGGGCACAGCTCAAACTACAGCTGCAGGATGCTGTGAAATTGGATGATGTACTGGTACTTGCAAGATATCAGTATGACATATAGGAACACTGAAGATACCACTATATGAACATGGGGATATCAGTGATATCTTGTCTGTCTGCCTGAGATAGTGTTTTTCATCTGTCTTGATATCCAACAACATATGTTGTACGAACATATATGTAGCGCATATATATATATATATATATAACCCCCTGCAAATGGGGGTTCCCAAAAGTCTTTCAGGAGCTGGCTGAGTGCTCCCAGCCTGAATGGTATTTGGTGTTTAAGCCGTGTATCTGTGAGTGCTTTTAGAGCCTCTGGTACTGTCTCTTTAAGAGCTGTCTACTTGCAGACACAATTAGTTCGCATGGGGGGACTGTGTGTTTCCCTGCTCGAGTCCCATTCGAGCTGCTGGCAAGTCTCTCCGTTTCTGCTATCGCTAAGTGGGCAGAGTGAGCACTTTTCAAAGATGTAACTGTTTGCCACATATCATTTAGGGTATTAGTGGAAATGTAATTTGTCTAACCTGCCTTTCTTGCAGCTGGGACTCTGTGTGTTTTGCCCTTCCATTTTGGATCTGGACTACTGAATAGATCCAATCAGTGCAAGGGGGGGGCCTCTAAGATGGAGTTTATGTGAACCAACCAGAATCAGGACTCTCTTGGGAGCTGGCTCGCCATAAGACATACAGCTAGTAATTCTGGGAAGTGAAGTTCTGGACCTTGGCACCTATTTGCACCAACAGGGGGAGTTTTGCGTGATTGACAACTGAGTCCACCAATTGGACTGGGTGGCACCCAAATGGAATGCCCTGCCTTGTGTCTGGAAAAGCAGATCCGTTGTGACCATGATAAGGAAAGGAGCTCCGAGCTTCTGCACTACACAGTTTTGTGCGGGAAGCGTGTGGGAGGCCTAAACTTGGGAGGCGCGTTGCCATTTTGACTCAGACTAAATCCGCGATTACCGAGAGGAAGAGAGGCTGAACGATTGGGAACCAGGCTCACCCTGCAGAGGACTGGAGAAACTGCTTAATCGCACTTGCTCTGTCAGGAAAGTGAAGCTGCAGTGTGAACTCCAGGGTTAGCAGTAAGTGCGATAGGGATCTGAGAGCAGCTGCCTGGTATAGTAATTTCCTTTACATATAAATATGTGGAGTGTTTGTGAAGGACAGCTAAATTGGTCCTTTTTCCCTGTGTGGTGTAGATTGAAAGCCAAAGCATGCATGCATGCGGACTGAATCCGTTGCTGATCGAAGCTGTGTGCCTGGCTTGTAGAATTTCATCTCCCTGCTGTGTGAGGGAGTCTCGCAATCCATGACCCCCTCTGTACCAGTTTTCGGCATTGAGTTTGTGAGTGCAAATCAGGGTAGCTCCCTGCCATCGGTCTATCTAATTGTAAGTGTTTCATCTGATTTCTTTTCTTTCTTTCTTCATGAACTGAGCCAACTGGCTCCAGATTACAATTGGGTACTGTGCAAGTGTTTTTCCATCACAGGGCCCCAACCAGCTGCACCGATCCTGGCTAGCCCCCACCATCCTAGGTACCCAGTAAAGTGACATTTTGGGACTCTGAATATGCGCACAGTACTGTGATTATTAATATGTATAACCTAATTAACCTGATTTACCCCTGTCCTTGTTACAGCCCCTTAAATAAATCAGATCTGTTTGTTTCAGCAAAGTTACACTGACTGAGGTATTTGTTTACGTTAAGTATTGTACTGTGGCCATCGTATTGCATCATCTTGTTTTACAGGGGGTCCCCAGAGTCAAGCTGACCGAACCAGTCCTGGGAGTAAGTGTAAATAGTGACAATACTCCTGATGTGCTGTGTGGGCCACTAGTAGGAATAAAAGGGGGTCTCAGTGTCCCAGAGGACTGTGACCAAGTTAGTCTGACTACTGCAAACCCTGACCTCTGGGTGGAGACACCTGCCATAGAACCTAGGCCCCTCAACCTGTTAGCAGTTAAGCAGGCTGGGGTAGTAGCCCTTGGGATAGCACCACCTGGGGGTTACACACACACACATATATATATATATATATAATCTACATATATATTCTTTTCTTTTACCATTTGTGAGTTAGTGTCTCTATTTATTCCCCCAGAGATATATCAGACAGTAGGTGTTGTTGTAAGAATTACTTTTTAGAATATTACTTAATAATAAAATCATTGGTTAATTGGTAGTTTAGTGTAGTTACAAACCATTGGTCTGAACACACTTCTGAAGTGTGATGTACCAAGTTGAATGATAATAAATGAATTTATCTGAGAGGTAAGTGAGTTACATAACTCATGGAGTAATTCTGAGAAAATCAATTATCCTGCCCCAGTGCTCAGCCCATCAAGGTGTACACTGCGTGGATGCAGCTAACGCACACTGTAAAAGGAGATGTTGAATCTCAGCTGGGCTATCATGGGTAAATTTAAAAGACAAGCACAAAAAAAATTACCATCAAGCTAGGGGTTTGTGGCCATATAAACTATGTGAAACACATTACTTAAACTGGTGGCATTTAATGTACTTCTTTTATTTAATTTTTCTATTAGGGCCCTAAATGTTGGTGTTGTTTTGCCAGAATCATAGCAGTTGCAAAGACCCCATTTCAGTACAATCACTGGAGCTTTAAGATGCCCCAATTTAACAAAATGTATACAGTCAAATCTCTGTGAATCTCTTTTCACTGACTTCAGGGGGCATTCCGACTCTGGTTTTCACTTTGTGGCCATTCCGGCTCTGGTTCTTACTTTGTGGCCATTCCAGCTCTGGTTCTCACACAGGTTGCCACTGCAGCAATGGCATTTCATTTGAGGGGTTACAGACCATTCCTTCTGTTTTTTACTGTTCTGGAACAGGGTGCATTATGTTTCCAGATGCATTCCAGTTTTCACCCATACCCCTAGAGTGGCTGATTTTTTTGCTGGGGTTGGGGAATGATACCAAAAGGTAAATCTGTCACCAGCTCAGGTGTCTTGCAGGGCTGCAATATTGCAAACTGTCAGTTACATATCCACAGGTCGGGGCATCCAGCTATGCCGTCCCATGGGGCTGCAGCACATGGAGAACGGGCAGCGCTGAAAGAAAGTGACTCTGTTATGCTGCAAGCAAACATTTGGCATTGACAAATGCTTGTTTGTCATAAAAGCCATGTTTTAAGTTTACCTAAAGGCCATGTTTTAAGTTTACTACTCATTATGGATGAAAATCTGCTAAGGAGAGAGAGACAGCCTTAACTCTATTTTATGCACATTATTCATGCTTCCCCCTTTTGGGGGACTAGAGGTTACCTATACAAGAAATGTTTTAGGAAGTGTAGGTACCCAGGCTCAAACCCTTACACTGGGTTTACATGCTACTATGTAAATATCTAATAATTTTCAAGCTCTATCTCTCTCTCTCTCTCTCTACTATGAATGTAACATTGATAGTACTTGTGCACTTTATGTATAATAATGTTTAATCGACTATCATAACATACTACTTTTGTATATGACACTTCCCTAATTTTTGTGTGTGCCGTAGTTTTTATTTTCTATTTTTATAGCATATTGGCTGTACAGAATTAAGTGAACTGAACTGAACTTATTGAACATCTTTTTTTTTTTATTTAATTTTTTTTTTTAAACTTATTTACCCAGGATAGCCCAGCAGAGATGCAACATCTCATTTGCAGTGGAGTCCTCCTACTTCTACCCATTTCCTCAACTGGGTGGACTGAAACACTGGGAGGTTAAGTGACTTGCTGAAGGTCACACAATGAGTATTTGACTATGATAAGGTTTGAACCTGTAATCACTTGACTCTCAAGCCAGTGGTCTAACTAATCTACACTGCCCCATTTGCATATAAAAATAAGAATTTCTTAGTCCAATATGTTTGGTGGCATAAAATGGGGAGAGGGTGCAGCACCCCATATGTCGAATGGGAAGAACACCCCTTCCCCCTCAGTTAGTGGTCAAACAGGGATTCAGCATGTTTGCAGTTCATTTGCATCACTAGGTAAGAAAAAAGGTCCGTCTCCCCGTACGACGCACAGGAGAAATGCCAAACCTCACCCAACAACTAACACACCGAAATCTGGCCAATGGAAAATCATGTACACAAATGCTCACAGCCTGGGAAATAAGATCCCAGACCTGTAGGCAATAATGTCAGAGGCTAAACTGGACATAGTAGCAATTAGTGAGACATTGTTTACCAGTAACCACACTTGGGAGACTTCAGTACCTGGCTATGTACTGTTCAGAAGAGACTGAGGTGCAAGGGGGTGGGTGGCCTGTATGTCAGCGAAAATATCAAAGCTACAGAATTCAGCATACACATAAGGAGCCAGAAGAACTGTGGGTCACCCTGAAACAGGAAATGGGACAGCCATAAGAACTGGGGTTGTCTACAGGCCCCCAGACCGGGGGCATAGACACTTTACTGTTAGAAGATATACAAAACATGACAGCTAAAGGGGAGGTTCTGATAATGGGAGACTTCAACATGCCGGATTCAGATTGGTCAATACCAGCAGGAACATCTGCCAGAACTAAACACATAATGGATTCCCTGCAGGGGGAAGGCCTCAAACAACTGGTACAACAACCCATGAGAGACAGGGCTATCCTAGATCTAGTACTGACTAACAGGGAAGGGATCACAGATCTCCAGGTAGAAGGTCACCTGGGGGCCAGTGACCATCACATGGTATGGTTCAATTTGGCAACTACATCTAAATTATCCCATTCCAAGGCAAAAATATGGGACTTCAGAGGAGCTGACTTTGATAAGATGGCCAACAGAGTAAAGCTAGCCCTGGTAAAAAGAAACACAGGGGAGGGGGCACAGACAAAGTGGGTAAGCATTAAGGATGCAATACTTGAAGCAACATCCCATTGTGTTAGACAGAAAAGGAAGTGCAAATGAAGGAGGAAACCACTTTGGTTCTCAAATACAGTAGTAGAAAAGGTCAGAGCCAAAAGGCTGGCCTTCAGGAAATATAAGGGAACACAGCGGGATGAAGATAGGTAGGCATACCAAACTACCCTAAGGGAAGCAGGGAAGGCAATAAGGCAGGCAAAGTCCCAAACTGAGGAAACACTAGCACAAACGGTAAAAGAAGGTGACAAGACTTTCTATAGATACATTAGTGAAAGGAGAAAGTCCAGAGGGGGTATTGCTAAGCTCAAAGGAGAAAAGGGGGCATGTGAGGAGGAGGACCCTGTAAAAGCATCTTTCCTAAATAGATACTTTTGCTCAGTATTTACTGAAGTGAAGGTAGGGCAGGGCCCACAGCTCAGCACAATGAACACAGGGGGGAAGGAGGTGAGCACTACTCCCTTCACAAAAGAAAGGGTCCTACAAGAGCTCGCTAAGCTCAGGGTGGACAAGGCAATGGGACCTGATGGCATACATCCCAGGGTACTTAAGGAGATAAGGGTGGAACTAGCAGAGCCATTATCAGAACTGTTTAGTGAGTCTCTGAGCACAGGAGAAGTCCCGGAAGACTGGAGAAGGGCTCATGTGATCCTGCTCCACAAGAGTGGTAGCAGGGAAGAGGCAGAGAACTACAGACCAGTCAGTCTTACCTCAGTAGTGGGCAAGATTATGGAGGCACTCCTTAAGGAAAGGATAATGCAACACCTGGAATCCATAGGGGCACAGGATCCAAGACAGCATGGGTTTACAAAAGGAAGGTCCTGTCAAACTAATCTCATAGATTTCTTTGACTATGTAACCAGAGGGGTGGACGAAGGGGGAGCAGTTGATGTCGCCTACCTTGACTTCAGCAAAGCTTTTGATACTGTTCCACATAGAAGACTGATAAATAAGCTGGGTAGGCTCGGGATGGGTCAGAAGTTGGTCAACTGGGTGGAAAACTGGTTGATGGGCAGAAAGCAGAGAGCGGTGGTAAATGGTGTACAGTCAGAAGAGATGCAAGTCACAAGTGGGGTACCTCAGGGATCAGTCCTGGGTCCAGTCCTCTTCAATATCTTCATTAGTGACATTGCAGATGGACTGGAGGGTAAGGCTTGTCTGTTTGCAGATGACACCAAGATCTGCAATACAGTAGATGATCCAGATGGGGTGGGCAGAATGAGAATAGATCTGGATAAACTAGCAAAATGGTCAGAAGAGTGGCAACTGGGTTAATGCAAAGAAGTGCAAGATCATGCACAGGAAGAGAAACCTGAAGCCACCTATAGGCTGGGAGGGGAGTTGCTGGCAGTCACAAAGAAAGAAAGAGACTTGGGCATCATCATCACCGATGACCTGAAATTATCCAAGCAGACCTCTAAAGCAGTAGGTAAGGCTAGGGGGATGTTAGGGTGTATTAGTAGAGGTATCATAAGTCGTAAGAGGGAGGTAATAATCCCTCTTTACAAGACACTGGTTAGGCCCCATCTGGAGTACTGCATGCAGTACTGGAGGCCACACCTTCACAAGGACATTAACCAAACTGAAGCAGTCCAGAAAAAGGCAACCAAAATGGTGCAGGGTCTGCATCAGAAGACATATGAGGACAGATTAACGGAGCTCAATATGTATACCCTTGAGCAAAGGAGGGAGAGAGGTGATATGATTGAAACATTCAAACACCTTAAGGGCATTAACAAGATGAAAGAGTCTAACATGTTTAAATATAAGAAAAATAGTAGGACAAGAAGACACAGCATGAGACTAGAGGGAGGCCGATTAAGGGGGAATGTGAGGAAATTATTTTTCACAGAAAGGGTGGTGGATGCATGGAATGGCTTACCACAGGAAGTGGCGGTTATGAGTACAGTGCAGGGCTTCAAACAGGCATGGGATAGGCATAAGGGAGCAATACAGATGAGTATGAATAGATAGGCTACTGACAGAGCAAAGGCCAATGGCATATTTATAAGGTAGAAAAAAGAAATGAGCAGACTGGATGGGCCTTGCGGTCCTTATCTGCCGTCAACTTCTATGTTTCTATGTTTCTATAAATGGTGTTTTCTTTTGGAAATCTCCTCTTTTTGGGTTGCATAGCACTTGTATAACCCAGTGACAGCTTCGGACTTAACCAAGTTCTCTGTCTTCCCTTTATCTTTATTTTTTATTTGTTTGCAAATTTCTTTTCATAAAGAACTATGTTCTTTCTTACAAAGAAAGGTGGATGACAACAACATCTGCTACATCATAGAAGTTACAGCTGTAGTGCATGACCACATAAGTAGTAGGTGATTCTGAGAAAGTCATATTTGAACAATAGGTATAGTATTCGAAAGACAATCTGTTACATATCTTTTAGTTTTGTGTTGTTTATCGTAGTACTGCATACAAAAAAGTGGTTAAACCTCCTATCATCTGTAGTGATAACAGCAATAAAAGCTATGAAACAAAACTTGGTCTCTGAGTCATAATATGCATTACCCAACATCTCCAAAGAAATTCAAATTTCAGACAGACATGATGAAGACTGGTTCTATTTTTTTTTCCATTTGGTATATTTCGGTCATAAAGTCTTGACGCAAAGTAATTGTAGCAATATGCTGAGTGAGCCAATTTTTTGTAATGGTGTTTTTTGGCCACCAGCAAAGAAATGTGCAACAATTTTTAATGGATTGGGATCTATGCCCTGCAGGCAAGTCCAAGAAAAGCAACGTTCTTTCTGTAAATTGTAAGTTGCCTCCAAAAATAGCCTGAGGCTCCTGCTGTAGGTTCAGGATAAATGGTGCTAGCTGAGGTCAAAACAAAAAATATGTGTGGGAGAAGCAACTAGCGTGCCACATCTCTTCCAGCAGAAGACTCCAAACTGAGGGGTATATTTTGCTTTCCTGGCAAGCATGATAAAAAACAAATAGGAGTTTTATTTTCAAACTCTTTCCAGTGGAGAGAGGAGGTTAATCGGTGTGTCATGCCTTGGTATTGGGACCACTGGGTATCTGTAATAACAATTCGAAGGTCTCCCTCCCATTTTAATTTCACACATTACATTGAAGTACCCAGTAGTTCAAGCAGTACTGCATACAAATTTGAGATCAAGTGTTTTACAAAGTCCAATTCTTCTAGTGACTACTGTATGAGGTGCAACAGATAAGGAATTTCTTTATCAATAGGGCATGTTCTTAACTGTGAGTGTATGTCATTTCCAACCTGAAGGAATCTCACATAATGTTGTTTCAGAATGCTAAAAGTGGTGCATAACTCTTCAAATGGTTTGAGGGTTCAGCCTTGTAAAAATCGGAAAGGGTATTGCAGGCCCAGCCTGACTCATTTGATATACCATCATCCATTTTAGGAAAAAGAATACATTGGAGGAAAAAGAGACAGCTTTGGTTCTTGAAAGAGGTGACTGAAAAGATAAAGGCTAAGAGGGCAGCATTCAAAAGGTTTAAGGAAATGCAGAGGGAGAAGGATAAGAAAGTGTATCAGAATAAACAGAGAGAAGCAGGGAAAGCAGTAAGAAGTGCAAAGGCACAACTGAAGAGATAATACCCCAAGTGGTAACAAAAGGGGACAAGATGACAAGACAACAAAACATTTTTTTAGGTATGAAAGTGAAAACAGGAAGACCAGGGGAGGGATTGTAAAGTTAAAAAGGGATGGAGGGACTGTGCAGAGGAGCATCAGGGAAAGACAGACATCATGAACAAATACTTTTGTTCAGTGTTCACAATGGAAGGAGAAGGGGAGGGGTCACAAAACAGTAGCAGGAGCTCTAGAGAGAGGGAGGTGGACACTTGTCCTTTTTCAGAGGAGAGAATCCTAAAGGGACTCACAAATCCCAAAGTGGACAAAGTAATGGGACCAGACAGGGTCCATCCTAGAGTATTGAGGGAGCTCAGGGAGGTACTGGTTGCACCTGTGACAGTCTTATTTAACAGCTCTCCAGAAACAGGAGTGGTTCCAGAGGACTGGAGGAGGGCAGATGTAGTCCCACTTCACAAAAGTTTTAGTAGGAAGGAGGCTGGCAATTATATGCCAGTCAGCCTGGCATCAATGATGTGAAAATTAATGGAATCACTGCTGAAGAAAAGATTGTGGAATATCTTGAATCCAGTGGGTTACAAGTCCTGAGACAGCTTGGATTCATGGGGGGTTGGGGGTCATGCCAAACAAATCTGATACATTCCTTTGATTGAGTGACCAAGGAATTAGATCAGGGTAGAGCAGTGGATGTGCTCTACCTAAATTTCAGTATGGCTTTCAACACTGTTCCATATAGGAGACTATTACACAAGCCAGGAAGCTTATGAATGGATCCAAAGGTGATAAACTGGGGAAGCAGTTGGTTAGTGGATAGGCGACAGAGGATGTTGATGCCCCTCCCTATGCATCCCAGCACCTCACTTACCCTCCCTACTACCATGTCACACTGTCTGGCTGTCTTTAGGTCATCCAATACAATTATCCCCAGGCCTCTTTCCTGCTTTGTGGTTGTCAATACCACTCTACCCATTTTGTACTCTGTTCTTGTGTTTCTGTGCCCTGAGTGCATTGTTTTGCACTTTTTCACATTGAAGCCCAGCTGCCATACCCTTGACCAGTACTCTAGTTTTCTCAGGTTTCAGCTCATCCTTTCCACCTCCCACAGAGTGTCCACCATGTTACAGATTTTGGTGCCATCTGCAAAGGAGCGGACCTTCCCTTTCAGCTCCTTTGAAACATTACGTATAAAGACATTAGAGAGGACTGTTTCCAGCACTAGACTGATCATCCTGCTAGTCTCCCTTCCTTCCTTAGAGTGAACTGTGTTTACCACCACCCTCTGTTGATTATCCCCTAACCAATTTCTTATCATGTTTGCCACATTTGGACCCACTCCTAGCCTACCAGCTTGCTTACTAGTATCCTATGTAGAACAGATCAAAAGCCTTACTGAAATCTAGGTACGTCATGACCACTGCTCCACCCTGATCTAAATTCTTTGTCATCAACTCAAAGAAATCCATCAGATTCATTTGACATGACCTCCCCCCTGTGAACCCCTGTGTGTTAAATTTTTGCTGGTGAAACAGCCCATTCTATGGGGTGGAATAAATAAGGAGCCATTCAAAGGGCTGTGTTCTTATGTTGCAGAATATTTTAGTAGAGCGTCACAGTATGTAGTTTGAATTGGTTAGTAGCAACCCAAAAACACAAAAACGGAGCACTCCAACCCAGAAGCAAATATGCAAATTCACAAAGGCATTTGTGGCAAGGTTATTTCTTTTAAAAGCAGGTAAAGCATTTCTGAAGGTGCACAGGATGCATTGGGTACCCTGGTGCTTTGCATCTGAAACCTGACGCTTTGTAGGGTGGTCCTAATAGCCTTGTCACAAATGCCTGAGGGACTCTTCAGAGTTGCTACTGAATTGGAATACTCCATTTGTGTTTCTCCCTTGCTTCTTTTAAGTTGGTATGCACCTACTGCCCAGGCGAGAGTGCACGTCTTTTTGTGCTGTCTATGGGTTAGTTTCTTATGCATTCTCCAAAGGAGCATGAACAGCACCCAGAGTTCTGAGAAGATGCATCATACCACCCTCCATCAGCTCTAAAGATGTCCAATGAGCCAAATAAGAAGTGGTTATCCAATATTGCACTCTACAGAGTTGTGCTGGCTGCTGGGATTGCTCCAGATGTGGAAGTGCTTAGCCTCCCTTAGCTTTTGATAATTTTGAGACTGAAAGGCTAACTGAATTTGTTTCCCTGCCATAAATATCTAGAGATCAACTTCTGCAACAGCCTAAAACAAGATTCTGGAGGAGAAAGTGGAATTGTCTGTGCTAAATATAACATCTGTGGGAGGATGTTCATTTGAACACTGTCCATCTGCTGGATGAGGGGCAGTGGAAGGTCTGACCATGAACCTTTGTCTTTTTGAGATGCTTGGGATGGGGGCCCCTTCAAGGTTTTACCTCTGAGCTACTTCTCAGCGACTTGCTTTCAGATTAGTCTATTGAATTATGCAGATTTATTGCATGCAGCCCTTTGATGTTCCTCATAAATGACATGGTATTTTGTTTAGCTTTGCTTTCACCCCTTTTGGCAACAAGTGCAGAGGTACCATTGCTGGGGACTGTACGTCTTTACACCAAACATCTGATGACCAGGCTCCTAAGAATGACAGCATGTTACAGGGATGACATTACTGGTTAATGGTAAGTATGAAGAGAGAGAGGGCTGATGTTGTGGCGTACTGTGTAAGTTTTTGTTGGGAACCCTTTCTACGCTGTATCTGTGTTTCTTACTGCCAGAATTATACCCTCCTCCTGTGTCCCAAGGTTTGCAGTACATCACAGAGCTGAAATTATCATTGCCTATTTCTAAACAGAGAGAGAGAAAGCGAGAGAGAGATGAGTGACACAGCGGTGACCATGACTATATAGTCAGCCCCTAGTCAGCACCCGGACCTCCTGCAAAGCCACCTTCCTGGTTCCTCAAGCTAGGACCTCACTTGGACAGAGATCTTTCAGCCATAGAGCCCCTGCTTGGTACAACACTCTTCCTCGGGCCATCACTGAACTCCCCACCATCTCCACTTTCAAAAATGCCCTCAAAAGCGAGTTGTTCAGCAAGCGCTGCTGCTCCTGTGCCTAACGGATGCTCAAACCCCCGCCTTCACTGACACGCCTCTGGGCAGCTCCGCCCCTCACTTCCATTTCTAACAACTTCACTACTGCCACGATTCCCGCTGCCTACTGTATCACCACTGTCACGAACCACGCTGCATTCCTTATGCTGCTTATGCTTAACTTATTTGCTACCCTGTTCCATATGGATCATACCTGCTCTGTACTACTCCTGTCTCAGGCCCTACGCTTCTTGTAATCTGATAGCATGTGACCGGTGTGACTGCTTTATCGATTTACCTGTACTGTTCCTGTCCCATGCCTTACGTTCCTTGTAATCTGACACAGTAGACCTGTTTTGGCTGTTATCACACTTCCATGACATACCGTTATGCTGCTAAACCCTGTTATTCTCCTGTTGTCAATTATACCATATTTTGCTCTGTATTACACTACCAATGTTTGCTGTAACCATGTGCCATTTATGCGTGTCTGTTTATACTCATGCTCTTCTTTTGTATGTACCCTGCTTTCTGTATTATCTGTATTATCTACCATTGTTGACGAGGTACTTTTGGAAATGAGCCCCTGGCTCAAAGGTTGTAAACTGATTGCAATATATAAATAAAATAAATAAATATATGATCTCTGTCAGGTTTAATCCCTGTAATATCCACCTTCCTCAATGGCAGAATCATGTACTACTCCAGTTCCAGAAATGGGGCAATCCTGCAAAGCTGTGGCCAAGCACTGGTAATTATGGGAAGTACTCTTTGGGGATTTCCCCAAACCACCGTCAGGTTGCAAAACCCATCAACTGGAAAAGAATAAGTTATTCAGTGGGGTGGGGTGGAATTACAAGATTTCACTTCTGTGAATTTCTGCAACTAAATGTATAATTTCTGCTAAATGCCATTACATTCCATGAATATGGCTCAGAAACATCTATGGGATTTTGTTTTTTTTTTACATTTGCGAGAACTGTAGTGTATGTCTTTATAAACAATGAAGAGTCGCAATGCTGTGTTAGTTAGGGATTAGCATTGATGCAAAAAAATAAAGTAGGCAACAAGCTTTGAAAGCTTGTGTAAAGCATCTTTGTTAGTCAAATAAAAGTTACTACTGCCTACTGTTTTGCACAGTTCTGCACAGTCATACAAAATTAATGGTACATACGGAAATAAATGGTGCGTGCGGAAATTGCAAAACTCTAACTACTACTGGTAAAAATAAAATTCCGTGGGGTGGAACCCACGGTATTGACACTAGACGAAACTGGCTTAATTTCTTCAGAATGCAAAGTCAGTGGAATTTTAAATTCTGTCCATTTCTGCAAGCAGAAAAAAAGCTCACACAACTCTACTGCCCACCTGCACTGTAAATGTAACTAGCAGATCATTCTTGACGATTTCCAGAGAGCACCCATGTCAGTAACCAGTGCTACTAGTCAGTAGGAAGTCCCCTGTAATCCATGCAACACTCTGTTCTGTGTGTGAATTTTTGTGCATCTGAAAGGTGCTGGATTGACAATACTGGAACATGAAGTCCTCTGCTTATTCACATGACCTATGCAGAGCAAGCGATTGTAGTGGAAGCTTTTTCATAACACCCTGTCAATGTGCCTCAACCATGCAATAGAGGGACCACCAGATAGGTAAGAGGGTCATTCAGACTCCAAGCCCATTCAGTCCTTGGTCTTGCACATGAAACTGCCAGCAAGGATACCGATTTCTGGCAGTTGTCTTGGGGGTTTTGTGATGTGGACACCTGCTCACTGTGAACTGGATTGAGCCCACCACAACTCATTTCACATATGCCGCTGAGCAGCTCTCAGGTGATAATGACTTTCGGCCACTATTCCCCCCTCCCCCTCACTCTCTCTCACTCTCAAAAGCACAGTCTAAGCTCTCATTCCTGCTACCCCACTCCCCCACCACCATTTTCATGTGCTTCTACTCCAGGGTGAAATATTGTATTTAATTGTTTACAATGACTTGTTCTTCCTGTCCATTGTTAGTCCTTTTGCATTGTACTGTACTATACTTATCATACCATATGTAATTATGTATGCACCAAAGACTATTTTGCAAGGCTTTATGTCTGTATGTAATTTAGGTATGCAATTGTTCTATCTATATAATGTATTATCTTGTTATATGCTATCCAAATGATGTTATTTTTTGCTATGCTTGCAATTTACCCCCACATTGTACCTTTCCCCAGGTCGCACCTGGAAACGAGCCTTGGCTCAGTGTGCCTTTCCCAGTTACCAAATTTTAAATAAATAAATAAAATAAAATAAAACTACTGACCTGTGCTGGATTTGAACCAGTGACCTAGAGGTTAAAGGCTCCTTAACCTTTTACCAATCCACTGAGCCATCAAGTTCCTTGCCTCATTTTAAACCATGAAATGCCCTTTACATAATTGTTCTGCAGATTTTGAGGCACACTACTGCCTGTTTTTACACCTGATAGCAGAGTTCTTGTACCACTTGAACCTGGTGATATTGCTGAGTATGTCCTAGTACCTCAAGCCCCATCCACACTGCACTGCACTGCTCAGACCCCGTAACGGAGAGAAACCATTATAACTGGGGAGCAGTGCAGTGTGTCCACACTGCCGCAGTGTCCATTACGGGACTGGCACCACCGGTCCACACTTCGGGAGCCGGGCGACTGTTACCGTGGCACCTGATCCCACAATGCAGCTCACGCTGCACTAGGGGGCTGGTGCCACGCATCCACACTATGCCCGGTAATGTTACCGAGGCATAACCAGTTTCAAAACCGTTGTTGAAACCACCTCATATGTGGTTTCAACAACGGTTACGAAAACGCCTTCTGTAATGTTACAGGTGTAAACGCAAACCATTGCGGTAACAGTTTGGGCACTCTGTAACGTTACAGAGGAGTAGTGTGGACAGGGCCTCAGATGCTGCTACCAAGCTGAAGACAGTGCAGCAGACAGGGAGCCAGCAAGAATTTGGAAAGTGAAAGTCCACGCATTGTTGATGAGGGTGGGCTGAGTTCATTACTTGTGCAGTAATATAATTTTACAAATGAAAATGAAGACCCAGGACTTCGGGCTATGACTTGGTGACTCCACTGATAGGAGTTTGTTCCTGCCAATAAAAATGAAATTCAGTTTATGAGGGGGAGGTAATACTGCAAGCAGGAGAAATGTCAGGACTCCCCACATACACATTAGTTTCTGTAATCGCCTTTTCCTTCATGTGATGCAACTGGGGATATCAGGTTCATATGCAGACTTGGGGGTCCTGCCCTGGGATTGGTTGGTGGCTAGGACCACTGGGAGATGACACTCTTAGCTGCCAGGAAAAGAGAGTGTTGATAGAGGTGTTGTAATAACTAGTTCAGTGATGATCACATTAATTTTCACCTGCGATACTGATAACTCGTATTTTCCTAAATCATGATAACTGGTTTTCACATTATGTGTCACAATAAAGTATGAAGAAATGAGTTTTTTTTTTTAATCCGATGCCCAGTTCATCCCTTCCCCAGATTTGGGGTGCTGAGTGTCCCTCCCTGAAAACTCAAACCAGATGGTGATACCATAATAACACGATACTCTGATAACTGTGGTAGTTGTTTCAAGGTTCCCATACCACATCACCCCTTCATATCGGTATGTCCCCTCCAGACCACCCACCATTCATGTACTCTGTGCCAATGGCATTGGCGCTATAAAGATGATTGTCCCCTCCCCATGCCAACAGGAGGATTGGGTGCAGCCATGGCAACATCAATGAGTAAGGCAGGGACATGGAGGAAAAGTGAAGGGAGAGAGAGAGAGATATTATAATTTGACCCAGCACACAGAGGGCCTGTTTGATATGTGAGACCCAAGCCTTTAAAGGAAAACTGCCTTAAATCTGTCTACCTATGCATTCTGTTAATTTTCAGTCTCTTATTGGCCTCTTAATAAACCAAATGGGTGTTTCTGATTTTACAAAATGCTGGTAAGCACCATTTCAGAACCGTATAATGAAGACAGTGAAGCAGACAGGGGAGCCAGCAGGAATTTGGAAAGTGAAAGTCTAAGCATTGTTGATGAGAGTGGGCTGGGTTCGTTACTTGTGCATTAATATAATTAACAAATGTAAATAAAGACCCAGGACTTCAGACTATGACCTGTATAATCTGGCTGTCCAGATGACGAACTGCTTCACACCTCTGCGGTTTACAGTACAGTACGTCCTTGTTAAGTTCCTATATTGTTGCCACAATGCCTCCATGTTCTACTATAGCAATCTAGTTCTAAAATGGTACTTATCAGCAGGGCGTAAACTGGAAACAACCAGTAATCTAATTTAAAGGCCAGTGAAAAGGGAACAATAATGCAGAGGAAACTTCTGCTGATGTTGGAGAGGTCGACCCACACTGCACAGCCACACCAGCCAATCAAGCTGATTGGGGACTATCCTAGGGGGGAAAAGCGCCATATTTAAAGCTCCTTGCCCAGTTTCTAACACACAGAAGCTGCAAGTGTGATCAGTGCTCAAATCCCTGCCAGAAAAGCAGCAACAAGAATTCCAGCACCTGCGGCCATGAGGGTAGGTGCCTCCAAAACTTACCCTGCCCCTAATGATTGTTAATGAAGCTACCACTGAGGTCAAGGAGATCGACCTGCCCTGCCTAGCCACATCACTCAACTGGGCTGATTTGGGCTGATTGGGGGTTGTCAATGGATCTGCATTCAGCTCAGTTCCATGACAGTGGTTCTCTGTGCTGCGGTCCAGAGTACTAAGGAAAGTAGTGCAAAGAACAGCGGGAGGGCCTGCCGGAAAGAGTTTGCCAGAGAAGGTAACCGGAAACCTTGCCTGATTCATCTCAGGTAAAACTGTATTTAAGATGTTGACTGCATCGTTTGTGTCAACAAACTACAACTAGGTCCTAACTGCAACCTATCTGGGTGTGCGCTACAGGTTAATGTAGTGGTCCTCTCCTGTTACAGTTCTTACCAATTGCCTATGTAGATTTTAATATCATACCTGCTTTCTGTACTAGAACTTGTGCAGGCTCAATTTGCAATTTTTTTTCTTATCTGGGTGAGCACTACGAGGTAGATTTCGTACATATAGCTAATATATGGGTAACTTGCTAGGCTATTTCTGTGATATAGCTGAATCTTACAGCTACACCCCTTCTGGGTGTGCACTTTGAGGTAGCTTTTATTCCTATTCTCTTTACTTACTGCTACACCCTATCTGGGTGAACACTATGAGTTAATTTAGTTATCTGTTTAGTACTTTACCTGATAAGCTTGCTGATTTCTGTTTGATATCATAGGCCAAGTGAATACCGTACGTTGTAAACCATGAATTTGTCTTGGAAATACGCATCACCTACTGTAGGTTTAGCCTGATTTAATATGCCTATATAGGGATGGACTTCAGAGGGGGAGGCAGTCAGTTGTGGTGGCTGTGGGGCACTCTTCTCTACAGATATGATCTGGAGAAGGGGACACTGCCCCATCTGCAGGACCATGACAGAGCTCCAGGCTCAGCTGGAGGCAAGAAGGGTAGACATATCGCAGCTGCATCATCAGCTCAACAGGATCACATCATTCCACATCTCCACTCCCACAGAGACCTACTAGTCAAGGGGGGGGTCAAAAACTGGTGGGAAGGGGGAATGGTGGGGGGAGCAAGGGTAGCCAGAAGAAGGTTGTCCAGATGTCGAACTGCTTCACACCACTTGAGGAGTCTCAGGCACCTGACTCTGCTGGGGGGCTCCAATTCAGTCTATGGGAAAGGGCAGAACAATGTGATGGCACCCAAATTAGAAGTCTACCAGGAGAATCTCAGTGGTCAGGGACTCAATAATTGGGGGTAGAGAGGGTGGTAGGGGGGTGAATGGGAAGGGGAAGGTCCAGTGTCTTCTGGGAGCATCAGCTTTCCAGGATTTGGACAGGATAAGGAGGATGGCAGAGAAGAAGCAGGGGGACCTGGTACATCTGGGTACCAATGATCTGGCAAACCAGTCAATACAGATGGTGAAATGAAACTTCTGTAGACTTGGGAACAGACTGGTGGCACACTCAGCCTCCCAGGCCTTTCCGAAGTCCTCCCTGTGTGGAGTAGGGAGGGGAAGCAGGACAGGATAAGGAGAGGTGTAATAGAGAGTTTAATGAGTGGCTTAAGGGATGGTGTTGGGAGAAGCGGTACCACTTGTTTTGTTTGTTTTAAATTTCTGTTTATTGAAAACAGGTGACAAGGCATAGGCAAGATGTTACATCTTCTCTTCGGCAGGAACATAAATATCTGTCAGGCAGTGTACAACAGTATACATAATGTATATATATATTTCAGGTGTGTACCATCATCACTCCGTTGGGGCTACACAGTCACACACTTTATTTTTTGTTTCCAATCAGCATGCCAGTCTTTCTTCCTGAAAGGTTGATCACTGCTGCTTGGTTCATTTTTAAGACAGTACCTGTACCTGATGAATATTTTCAGGATGTTATCTTAGTCACAAGATTTACTCCATGGTCTGGTGACCTTAAATTCTGCAGAATGTGATTGACTGGAGGTGCCACACTTCCCCTCCACAGGCTATTGGTAGGCAGTGGACTACACTCCCAAGTTGTTGCAATAGGACCCCATGGGGCGTCTCTCTGACATCTGGAGGAAGTTATGTTGACCTGTTGGCACAGTAGTATGGCTACTGCTCACGATGCCAGTGACCTGAGGTCTAGGAATGAGCCCAATTTGGGGGGAGTCAAGGGGGAGACACTCTCCTCAGAGAAGGGAAGTAGGATGACCAATCACCGACTCCTGAGCACCACCCGGGGGTATCCAGAAAATGCAGGTTCAACAGTGATGGTAGTGGGCGGGAGGAAAGAGGGGTGGGCCTTGTGGCTCACTTGTTGAGTGCATTTCCAAGTGTTTCTGGCCCAGCATCTCAGGAAGAGACAAAGAGAATGGAATACCCTCCCGGATCAGCAGGATGAAGCTGGTACACTTGGATCTTTAACCAGCTGCCTGCCCCACATGAAGAGTCCCACAGCCACTGGAGCCAAACTCTGGCCAGGGGATTACTGCCCCCCAGTTGTCCCTACTGTCTGAAGGCTACCCATGGGGCAGGTAAGTGGGGTCAGTGATCGTGCTGGGTGGTTGCCAGGCTGGGGGAAAGAAAACCAAAATTTAAAAAGGAGGAGACAGCTAAGAACAGTGCCTCTCCAAGTTTGAAAGTTCATATTGGGCTTACATGTGGTGGCAACCGTTCAGAGTATGTCTGTCCTACATTGATACTAGGCTGGCAGTATAGCCTAGAGGCTGGAGTAATAAGTTGTGAATGCACTTGGTACATCCAACAGACAGACCTGGGTTTCATTCTCACAATCTCTGCCTGCATACTATGTGACTCTCAGCAAGTCATTTAACCTCGCCAGTGCTCCCAGGTTGCCCCTGAAAACAGGCACCTGTGCCTAGTGGGCCTTACCCAGTTACTAAAGAATGAAATAAATAGAATGAAATTATATAACTCACATCATGAAACTCTCCCTTTACATAGTTTACACAGTAGTGTGGTGTAAAATAGAGAAATACAAATTTTATGAACTGTTATCGGACTTTCATGGAACAAACGGCTCATCTGAAGCCAACATATAGTTAACCCAAATTTGCCAATGCCTCCAAAACTGTGGCATATGATCCTGAAAATAAGCTGAAATTCTTTCCATTCCATAGATGACAAGTAAGATAGACTGCCATGCTGCAACTGCGGAGGTGCTTGGTTGCATCCGAGATCTAGTAATGGCATTTTTGTCTGCAAGGATGTGTAAAAATGGTATGGAATGAGAAGGGAGCCAAAGTTCTTGAGGGGGGATCGACAGTAACACCATTGTATCACAAATCAATTCTGTCGGCATAGACAACAGATCAAATTGATAGGTGATTTCCCAAAATGTGATGATTAGTGAGCACAACCAAAATACGCATGAATGATCAGCTGAGGGGTGTCTACAATGATGCCAACACCGACCATGACTCAGGGATATAAATTTGCAAGGACCGCTGGGGTTCAAAAATAATGGGAAGGATATTTCCAAGCAAATACTCACCATCTGGATAGGGAGGTGCTCTTAATTGCTGGTAAGGTGTGTTTAAACCAGGGGCTGGATTCACAAAAGTGGGTGCAAGCTACAGTGAAGGCAACTTGCGCCCACCATTGGTGCACCAGGGACCCTGTGCCCAATTCACTGTTGGGTATGGTCCCAGTGGCAAAGTCCTATGGCTTGTGGCAACCCTGGTCCTGTGCCAAACAGACAGCGCATCTGGAAGGTGTGCCACAAGCTGTGGGGCAACCATGCAGCACTGGCACCATGGACAGCAGTCCCTGGTGGCTAGCACCCCTCCCAGCCCCAATCCCAGTTAATGAAATAAAATAAATGTCCCTGGTAGTCTAGCAGAGCCCCCCTCCCAGCCCTGACTCCCATTTATGAAATAGAAAAAGTTCCTGGTGGCACTGTTTGGATCCAGTGCCATAGAGAAGCCCTAGCTGTCTTCACCTGGTGAATGAAGGATTTAACTGAAGAGGGAGAAAGTCTGGACTCACAGAGAGTACTTGGAGAAAGTAGAAAATCAGTTCCAATTTAGGATATTGTTGCAACAAGAACCGTATTTTCAGTGTAGCTGCACTATATGGGGAATAATAAGGGGTATCACTTTTGGAGGGATTTTGGGAGACTTCTGGGACAGAAGACTCTTCAAGGGTGATGGACTTCACCTTCCAAGAGTGGGGGCCTGTGCGCTGTGGCAGAAGTTTGATGTCTATATCAGACATTTAATCTGACTGCAGAGGAGACTAGGACTAGATGAGCCACAGTGGTGGGAGACAGGAAGGAGATCTTAGCAAGTACTGCCCCTCATCTGGGGCTTGTAACAGCACAGTGGGTATAAAGAGAGCTGTGGCTCTAACTGTACTAGATGAGGGGGACATCAGTGTGGAGAACACAAAGTGTACAAACACCAAGACAAAACAAGAGGATGAGAGGACAAGGAAAGCACAAGGGTATTATCAAAGTAGGATCGGGGTCAGATGGAAGGGAGTATGCCTTAACCTTAATGGCCTAAAGACATATTTATTTAGTTTAGCTTTTATTTAGTTATGGTTGATATATTTTATTGCTGTTTTAATCTATATTATATATATGTTTTTATGTACAGCGCCTTGGCTCTGAAAGGTGCTATAAAAATAAAGTTGATTTGATTTGATTTGAACCCCAGGGACCTGAGTAACAAAATCATTGGGCTTCAGCTGCTGATAGCAGACACTGAGGTGAACCTTGTGGCCATCACAGAAATGTGGGCTCTGGAAAATAATGACTGGAATCTGATGATCCCTGGGTATGCAATGTTCAGAACAGATAAAGGAACAGGCAGAGGGAGGAATAGCCCTTTCTGTCAGGAATGGCATCCAGGTGGTGGAAGATTGGTGCATCTGCGGTAGTAATGGGGAGACAAAGGCACTGTGGGTGCAATTCATGGCAGTCTCTGGCAAGAAACTGCATTTGGGTGCTATCCATAGACCTCTGGGTCAAGGGGAAGAGAGACAGAGGGCTCAGGGAAGAACTTGAGAGAGATATGGCAAAGGGGGAAGCAGTGGTGGTGGATGGTGAGCCTGCCAGACATAGACTTGGATGTTCCAGTGGCCAGGAACACCAGAAATCAGCCCTTGCTGGATGCCTTCCAGGACAGTCTACTAGTGCAGCTAATTAAAGAACTCACCAGGCAGACCACAGTTCTCAATGTGGTGCTCACCATCTTGGAGGTGGTAGTACTGTAGATGTAAGAATAGGGGAGCCAGCCAGCCCGGTGGCACTGAGGGTTGAGGTGATGGATGCCACACCTCATGCCATGTGACAACCTGGGTTCGGGAATGAGCCTGTGTTGTCAGGGGTTGACTGGGGTGGGGAGGTGGGAGCTGGACTAAGCATCCGCAAGGCAGCTCTCCTCTCCAGGGGAGGGACCTTGTTGCTCCCATCGCATGGCTGCCTTCAGGTATAGGTCTGTGGGCAGCACAGGACGGAAAGCGTCATGAAGGGAGGGCATTGCAGGATCACAGTGTGTGCCTGTCTCCACATGTGAACATGCACTGCAACAGGAAGGAGAGAAAAAATGGTGTTGGCAGGCTCTATGATGGTCCCCAGAAGCATTCCTGGTAATGGAGACATCGGCCTAGGATGGATGTGAGTCCCCCTGAGGGGGGACTGGAGCCCACCTGCCAGCTCTACAAAAAATGGGGGATAAAAACTAATAATAACAAAAAGAAAAAAAAAAAGAATAGGAGAGCCACTGGGGAACAGCGTCCATAACTTAATTTGGTTCAAACTGACCCTTGGGTCTGGAAAACCCTACTCGAGGGCTGAAGTTCCTGACTTTTAGAAGGGCAGACTTCAACATGCTTAGGGCCAATGATTTTCCATTTTCAACAGAAAATACCAGTAAACAAGCATTTGTCAATGCCGAATGTTGATTGCGTTGGTCTGTTGAGCTCACTCAGTGGCCCTGTGTCACTCGCTCGTTCTGTTTCTCATGGTGCTGCAGGCTGCACCTTTGTATGGGGCTCCTAGCTGCATTGGCATATTTTTTCTGCCCACAAAGAAATCTGCAGCCGTCCTGACTGAGCTGTGTTGAGGTGGGTCACTCGCCCTCTCTCAGTCGCTCATTCTGTTTCTGCGGGCACTGCAGGCTGCCCTTTTGTACTGGGCTCCCGCCTCTGTTGGTGGCTTTTTCTGCCCACAAAGAAATGTTCAGCAGTCCTGACACAGGTCCATTGAGCTACCTCACTCCCCCTCTCTCGCTGATTCCGTTTCTGCCAGCGCTGCAAGCTGGCCTTTTGTACAGGGCTCCTGCCTGCGTTGCCACCTTTTTCTGCACACAAAGCAATCCGCAGCAGTCACGATAGAGGTCTGTTGAGCTCGCTCACTCCCCCTCTCTCATTCACTCATTGTGTTTGTCCCAGCGCTGCTGGCTGCCCTTTTGTACTGGACTTCTGCCTGCGTTGGCACCTTTTTCTGGCCACAAAGAAATCTGCAGCTGTCCCGACACAGCTCCATTGAGGTCGCTCTCTCCGCCTGTCTCACTCTCTCATTCTGTTCTCCTGGTGTTGCAGGCTGCTCTTTTGTACTGGGCTTCTGCCTGCATTGTCAGGTTTTGCTGCCCACAAAGAAATCTGCCGTTGTTCTGACACAGCTCCGTTGAGGTGGGTCACTCCCCCTCTGTCACTCGCTCATTCTGTTTCTGCTGGCGCTGCAGGCTGCCCTTTTGTACTGGGCTCCTGCCTCTGTTGGTGTTTTTTTCTGCCCACAAAAAAATATGCAGCAGTCCTGACACAAGTCCATTGAGGTAGCTCACTCCCCCTTTCTCACTCGCTCGTTCCGTTTCTGCCGGCACTGCAGGCTGGCCTTTTGTACTGGGCTCCTGCCTGCGTTGACGCCTTTTTCTGCCCACAAAGAAATCCACAGCAGTCACGATAGAGCTCTGTTGAGCTTGCTCACTGCCCCTCTCTCACTCACTTGTTGTGTTTCTCCCGGCACTGCAGGCTGCCCTTTTGTACTGGGCTTCTGCCTGTGTTGGCACCTTTTTCTGCCCACAAAGAAATCCACAGCTGTCCCGACAGAGCTCTGTTGAGGTCGCTCACTCCGCCTGTCTCACTCGCTCATTCTATTTCTCCTGGCACTGCAGGCTGTCATCTTGTAGTGGTCTCCTGCCTCTGTTGGCACCCTCTTCTGCCCACAAACAAATCTGCAGCAGTCCCGACAGAGCTCCGTTGAGCTTGATCAGTCCCCCCCTCTCTCACTCGCTTGCACCGTTTCTGTCGATGCTGCAGGCTGTCCTTTTCTACTGGGCTCCTGCCTGCATTGTCGCCTTCTTCTAGGCACAAAGAAATCTACAGCAGTCATGATAGCGCTCCAATGAGCTCTCTCACTCACTCCCCCTCTCTCACTTGTTCATTCTGTTTCTCCCGCCGCTGCAGGCTGCCGTTTTGTACTGGACCCCTACATGCATTGCTGCCTCTTTCTGCCCACAAAGAAATCTGCAGCAGTCCCAACAGAACTCCGCTGAGCTCACTCGCTCCCCCTCCCTCACTCACTCATTCTGTGTCTCCCGCTGCTGCAGGCTGCCCTTTTGTACTGGGTTCCTGCCTGCATTGGCGGCTTTGTCTGCCCACAAAGATATGTGCAGCAGTCCCAACACAGCTCCGTTGAGGTTGCTCACTTGCCCTCTGTCACTCACTCGTTCCATTTCTGTGGGGGCTGCAGGCTGGCCTTTCATACTGGGCTCCTGCCTGCATTGCTGCCTTTTCCTGTCCACAAAGAAATCCGCAGCAGTGATGATAGACCTTCGTTGAGCTCGCTCACTTCCCCTCTGTCACTCGCTCATTCTGTTTCTCCCAGTGCTGCAGGCTGCCCTTTTGTACTGGCCTCCTGGCTGCATTGGCACCTTTTCCTGCTCACAAAGAAATCCACAGCTGCCCGACAGAGCTCCGTTGAGATCACTCACTCTCCCTGTCTCAGTAGCTCATTCTGTTTCTCATGGCACTGCAGGCTGCCCTTTTGTACTGGGCTTCTGCCTCTGTTGGCATTTTTTTCTGCCCACAAAGAAATCTGTAGCAGTTTCGACAGAGCTCCGTTGGCCTCACTCACTCCCCCATCTCACTTGCTCATTTCTTTTCTGCCTGCTGTGCAAGCTGCCCTTTTGTACTGGGCTCCTGCCTGCGTTGCTGCCCTTTTCTGCCCACTAAGAAATCTGCAGCAGTCATGATAGAGCTCCGTTGAGCTCGCTCACTCACTTCCCCTCTCTCACTTGTTCGTTCTGTTTCTCCCGCCGCTGCAGGTTGCCCTTTTATACTGGACCCTGCATGCATTGCTGCTTTTTTCTGCCCACAAAGAAATCCACAGCAGTCCCAACTGAGCTCCGTTGAGCTCACTCACTCCCTCCCCTTCCTCACTCGCTCATTCTGTGTCGCCCACTGCTGCAGGCTGCCCTTTTGTACTGGGTTCCTGCCTGCATTGGCAGATTTTTCTGCCCACAAACACATCTGCAGCAGTCCCGAGAGAGCTCCATTGAGCTCGCTCACTCCCCCTCTCTCAGTCACTTGTTCCATTTCTGATGGTGCTGCAGGCTGGCCTTTTGTACTGGGCTTCTGCCTGCATTGCTGCCTTTTCCTGGCCACAAAGAAATCCGCAGCAGTCACAATACACCTCCGTTGAGTTCACTCACTCCCCTTCTCTCGCTTGTTCTGTTTGTCCTGGCACTGCAGGCTGCCCTTCTGTACTGGGCTCCTGCCTGCGTTGCCACCTTTTCCTGCCCACAAAGAAATCTGCAGCTGTCCCGACAGAGCTCCGTTGAGGTCGCTCGGTCACTCCCCCTGTCTAACTAGCTCATTCTGTTTCTCCTGGTGCTACAGGCTGCCCTTTTGTACTGGGCTCCTGCCTCTGTTGGCATTTTTGTCTGCTCACAAAGAAATCTGCAGCAGTCCCGACACAGCTCCGTTGGCCTCACTCACTCCCCTGTCTCACTTGCTCATTCTGTTTCTGCCAGCGCTGCAGGCTGCCCTTCTGTACTGGGCTCCTGCCAGTGTAGCCACCCTTATCTGCCCACAAAGAAATCTGCAGCAGTGACGATAGAGCTCTGATGAGCTCGCTCAGTCCCCCTCTCTCACTTGCTTGTTCTGTTTGTCCCACCTCTGCCGGCTGCCCTTTTGTACTCAGGCCCTGCATGCATTGCTGCCTTTTCCTGCCCACAAACAAATCCCCAGCAGTCCCAACAGAGCTCCATTGAGGTCACTCACTCCCCCTCTCTCACTCGCTCGTTCTGTGTCTCCCGGCGCTGCAGGCTGCCCTTTTGTACTGGGCTCCTGCCTGCATTGTCGCCTTTTCCTGCCCACAAAGACAACTGCAGCAGTCCCGACAGAGCTCAGTTGAGCTCGGTCATCCCCCCCTCCGTTGCTCGATCCTAATCTGTCCCAAACACTGATTTCCGATAGCGACTGCGGAATTCTGCACCAGAAGCGCGGAAACACATTTTGGCCAGGATGTGAAAAATGACAGCTGTACTGTTCATAAGGAGGTGTAAACAAATGCCAGTGTTGAAAATCTGGTATGAAAATATTACTGATTTGCAAACTTACAAGGGTGTGTGGCACCTGCACAACACATGCTCGTAACACAGTCATTTTATGGAGTTTCATCACAAAATTTTTTAAATTAAGCATTTTAGGACCTCTGCTCATGAACAGTGACAGTGTGATTTTCTTAATATGTCCTGAACACCGATTTCCCACAGCAACTGTGCAATTGTGCGTCGGAAGAGCGAAAACACATTTCAGCTGGGATATGAAAAATGACAGCTGCACTGTTCATAAGGAGGTGTGGGAAAATGGCAATGCTGAAAATATGGAGTGAAAATATTGCAAAGTTGCGAAGGTATAACCGTGCATGGAAACTGCGCAATGCACATTCGTAACACATTCATTTTATGGACTTTCATCACCAAATTTTCAACATAGGCATTTTAGGACCTCTGCTAATGAACAGTGTCACTGTCATTTTCATAATGTGCCCCAAACATGGATTTCCTACAGCGACCATGCTATTCTGCACCAGAACTGTGAAAACACATTTCAGCCAGGAATTGAAAAATGACAGCTGTACTATTCGTAAGGAGGTGCAGAAGAATGGCAATGTTGAAAATCTGGTGTGAAAATATTATACATTTGTGAACTTAAGGGCGTGCATGCAAACTGTGCAATGCATGCTCGTAACACATTCATTTTATGGAGTATCATCACCAAATTTTCAACATAGGCATTTTAGGACCTCTGCTCATGAACAATGCCACTGTCAGTTTCTCAATCTGTGCAGAACACTGGTTTCCCACACCAACCGTGATATTCGGTGCCGGAAGTGCGAAAACACATTTCAGCCACGGTGTGAAAAATGACAGCTGTGCTGTTCACAAGGAGGTCTGAAAAAATGCCAATGCTGAAAATCTGGAGTGAAAATATTGCAAATTCGCAAAGTTACGAGCATGCGCAGCAACTGCACAACACATGCTCATGAAACAGTCATTTTTGGGATTTTTCCCACCAAATTTGTAACATAGGCTTTTTGGGAGCCCACCTCATGAACACTGGCATTGTCATTTTGTTAATCTGTCCCAAAAGGTGATTCTGCACAGTGACCACAAATTCACCTTTCTGGGCCAATTAACACCATGACAGTGATAGAATTCATGAGGAGGGGTCCCAAAAACCCCATGTTGAAAATTTGGTGCCAAAATTCCAGAAAATGCCTGAGATATGCATCAAAGTTGGAAAAACCCTATTTATTCCATTATACAGCTTACTGGCATTTCCTCAGTTCGCGGTTGGCTTTGAAGAGTACAGACGTGTTCCTGGTCCAGCAAATATCATCGTGCAGGACTCTGGAGGAAAGTATGGGGTGTGAGGAGGCAGGGTGCGCAGGCCGGGTGGAGTGCGGGTTGTGGGGGGGGGCAGGGAGACCACCGTGGGACCATTTCCTTCTTTACAGGTAAAAAAAAAAAAGACATCGCGGGACCATTTTTTATTTTGCAGGGGCATGTGGCATGCTGGGGTGGGCTTCCAGCATGCCAATGGAGTCTTTCTCTTTTGGGGGCAGCTGTAGCTGATGGGGGATTGGGTACCCCCATCGGTACACAACAAAAGGGGGGGTTATTACATTATGTCGATGGGGATTGGGCACCCCCTCGGCAGGGAAGGTTAATATTGTTTGTAAACACAGCAGCAAGCCACCGCCATGTTCACAAACAATATCAGGGTTTCAAGATCCTGCCCTGCAATGATGGGTCGCTCCCTCATTGCAGCGAGTGGCTGATGCTGCAATGACGGGGCCCTGATTTACCTGTGACTAATTTTACAGTTGGTGGCACACTGACTGAACTGAGTGTCAGCAGCAGTGTGCCCACGGTGGCGGCATTCAGGGGAAGCGGACAAGCCTTTACAGGCTGTGGGGTCATTGGCCACAACGGTGCCATGCCTCCACAACCTGCTTGTGGAGAAACCTGCTGCAACATGTTTCTTGCGCATGCGTGCAATCAACATAAAAATGAATTTGTCATTTTTAAACCAGCACTTTGAAGCTGATTATTCCTGAAAAAAACCCACTTTGCACTGGCTCTTTGGGCAAACCCCTTCATTTTAAATCAAATGTGTGTATAAGACATGCTGATTTGCCCTCAATTTAGATAAAAAAATGAAAAAAAGATTTTGTCAAATGGAACTGACCATTTTTTGAAAACATAAATTATTGGCTCTACATATACAAAAACTCCCTCAAAATTTACATTAAAATAACTTCCTAAATAACTTTCTAGTGAAGACTATGATTTATAAGTTGTACTGTTTACAGCGTTTTTCGTGTCTTATTTTATTTTTATTTATTTATTGAAAAGTTTCACCAGGTAAGGTACACTGAACAACAAGTTGCTCGTCTCCTGGTACAACCTGGGGGAAAGGGTGATGGGAGTTACATAGTAACAATGAACACTCACAAATTACACAGTAGCATAGAAAACATTAGCAAACAGAGCAAATAAGTGCAAGGTAGAGTAGAGTAGAGTAAAATCCTGTAGTTATACCCTCATGGAGTGACAGACTCAGCGGTAATCATAGCAACAAGTGGGACCAATGGACTAACTCACTACAGACAAATAGTACCACAGAGCAGACAGGTGGAGGTGAGATAACAGAGAGGTAGAGAAGCAAGACAGAGCCTAGGGCTAGGTCAGCCGGTTCAGGAGATAGACCAGTATAGATACAGAGAGGGAGGGAGGGAGAGAGAGACAGCTATATTGAAGCTGGTATACATAATAGGGGCCAGGATTAGCTACGAAACTATGTCTGTATGTTTGTTTCTGTTGAAATGTTTCAATAATGGGTTTAACATTAAAAAAACTGACCTCTGTCCCTTTTGACTTCGTCTGTTCACATTGCTTATTCCCACCATGAAGTGATGATCTTCTGCTGACATCACAATTAGGGCCAATGATTTCCCCATCTCAAGGGAAAACAACAGTAAAACACGTAATTTGTCATTTTTAAATCAGCACTTGGGACCAATTTTTCATGAAAACCTCCACTTTGCACCAGCTTATTGGATCAGCTCCTCCCCTTTGAACCAAATTTTTGTACAGAACATGCTGCTTTCCCCCAATTGGGAGAACAATGGATTTTAAGATTTTGGCAAACAGAACTGGCCATTTTTGAAAATGGGAAATAACTGGCTGTGCCGGCTGAGGGAAGAGGTGAGTGATTACTGGATAACTTAGTCTGGGTGGACAACATAGGTGGGGTGGAATTGAGATGGTACAATCAAGGCAGCTATTTTTGAAGCATCTAAGTATGCATTAGAAGGTTCTCAGCAAGTCAGAGAAGAGGCAAGGGCCAGGAAAAAGGTCTTTTACAAATATAAAGAAAAACAGATGGAGGAAGAATGGAGGAACATTTGCTGAAAAACAGGGATGCAAAGAGGGCATTTGGGGAGGCAAAAGCAGACACAGAGCTGCGTATTGTTGAAAGGGTCAAGAGCAGAGAAAAACAGTTCTTCTGATATAGTGGGGAAAAAAGGAAGAATGGAGGGAAAATTGTAAGGCTAGCAGATGGAGGTAGGGTGATAGAGGAGGACGAGCAAAAGGCTGCCATTCTTAATGATTATTTTTGTTCAGTTTGCACTAGGAAGGATGGGAGCCCCTGCCAGTTATACAAGGCCTGAGGATCAGATGGGTTGCATCCAAGATTTCGCAGGGAACCAGCAGTGGAACTAGCTGAACCCCTGGTAGGTCTGTTTAGCAGCTTATTAAGGGTGGGGGTACTTTCTAAGAACTGGAGGGTAGTGGACGTAGATCCACTCCATAAGGTGGGAGGGGGAGGCAAGGAACAAGCAGGGAGTTACAGCCTTGTCAGTCTTACCTCTATTGTAGGGAAACTGATGGAATTACTAGTCAAAGAGGACCTTGTGGACTACCTGGAGTGCAGTGGCCTCTGGGATAAAAAACAGCACGGATTCTTGGCAGTGAGGTCTTGTCAGACTAACCTGATCATTTTCTTTGACTGGGTGATGAGAGAATTGGACATGGGCCATGCCACAGATTTTCTCTACTTCAGCTTCAGCAAGGCCTTCAACTTGTTGCCTTACAGATATTTGTTGAAGAAGATGGAGGATCTGGGTGTAGCTAAGGTCATAGTAAACTGGGTAGGTAACTGGCTAAAGAGGAGGCAGGATATGGCTGTCGTCCATGGAGTCAAATCAGAAAGGAGGGAGGTCATGAGTGGGGTACTACAGGGATCTGTCCTGGATCTGGTCCTTTTCAATATTTTTATCAGCGACATGGATGAGGGAATCCAGGGTAGGTTGTGTCTCTTAGTAGATGACACTAAGTTCTGTGGTAGGGTGGATAGCGACAAGTGAATTGGGGAAATGCAGAGTGATTTACAAAAGCTGGAGAGATGGTCTAAGGTTTGGCAGCTGAAATTTAACACAAAAAGTGCAAGGTAATGCACATAGGAAACAAGAACCCCAGGACAAAGTACTGGGTGGGTGGGGTGAGACTTAGCACTACAGCTGAGGAGCAGGACCTTGGAGTTATCAAGCTGAGGAGCAGGACCTTGGAGTTATCATCAGTGACTCCCTCAAACAACTGGATCAGTGCAGCAAGGCATACAGCAAAGTGAGTAGGATGATGGGATGTATTGGAGAGGGGCATTGCTAGTAGAAGGGAAGATGTTTTACTTCCCCTATAGAGACCCTTGGTGAGGCTGCACCTAGAGTATAGTGCCCAGCTCTGCAGTCCTCACCTCAGAAAGGGTAGAGACAGGCTGGAGATGGTGCAGTGCAGGGTAACAAAAACGATTCAGGGCCAACAGCAGAGGTCCTACAAGGAGCACCTCAAGGCACTGAGCATGTACTCACTGGAGACCAGAAAGAAGTGCAGAGATATGATAAGAGACCTTTAATTTTCTAAACGGAATTAACAAGGTGACCTGTGAGGATATTTTTAGGAGAAATTTTTAGCTTGAATACTAGTTCATGGTAAAGTGGACGTAAGTGGCAACTGAAAGAAGGAAGGTTCAGTAGGGATACGAGGAAGTATTATTTTACAGGAATGATGGTGGAGCCATGGAACAGTTGCAAACCGAGGTGGTGGGTGATAAAACAGTTGGTGCTCTCAAGTATGGTTGGAACAGAATGAAGGGTACAGTGATTGCTAGAGGCGGCAATAGCTGGGAGAATAATGGGGGGCGGAGGATGGAGAGGGGTTAGGACACTAGAGGGACAGTATGTCCCAGAGCTAAATAAGGAATTTGGGCAGACTGGATAAACCATTGGTCTTTTTTCTGTTTGCATTATTTTTCTATGAACTGGAACTAATTTCCTTCCCAGATGCTTATATGTATTATTATCTATAAAATGCAATAAACATATGTTAAAAAAATCTACTGGAAATAAATTACTTGCAGGTTTAAATCAGTTCTCCTATGATGCAACCTGGGATCAAGAAGGGGTCCAGGATACTGAGGCAAGGCAGGGGAGGATGATAGAACAGCCCATAGGATCCCCCCCTACTCCGAGGAGAGAGGGCAGCAGATACAACTGTTAAACTGCCTCCTGGGTGACCACATGTGGCAATGCAGTCAGAGCTGCTCAACAGTGGGAAGATGCCAGCTGCTGCCCAAAGATAAGCATGTCTTCTGTATGTGTGCTCCATGGCATCCTAGCCATAAGCATCCAGCGGAGAGGGAAATAACTAAGGTGGAGAAGCCCCAGGGCATACAGCATGAAGCTGGCGCTCTGACTGTCCAACCCTTCCCGTACATTAGAGACACCGATAGGGACAGCTGTTTCCAACCCTGAACGAATCCAGCATGTAGCTTGGACTGCTTCGTGGACCCCCCCCAGAAGGTGGGGCAAGTGCTAGAGATGGTACTGGGAGATGGACAAACAGAGAAGGGCAGTGCCAATGTTAGGCAGATAAACAGTCTTCAGCACAGCATGGAATGCTTTATTTTTTGATTTTGATTTTGCTTTTCCAGGTTTGTCACTTTTTACCCTGCCCATCACCCTGAAGATCGGGGTTGTCATGGCTGCACTTGAGCAGGTGCCTTCACAGCCAATGAAAATGCTGCTCAGCTGGCAGGAGTGCACAAATGATGGGTAGCCTGCCTCCTGCCTCCCTCCCTCCCCGTGAGCCAAGTGCCTTACCTCCTCAATGTGGCTGTCCCTCAGCAGGCCACTGCGAAGGATTCTGGAGTGCAAAAAGAAACCCTGGTTTCCCAGGTGGCAGTACAACACACTGGCGTGGCACTAGGCCAGGCTAGAATGCTGCATTTAAAACAATGTGCACAAGGAAAACTTAACATGAAAATATGTCTTCATAAACAGGACATGAATCCATGCCAGTGGTTCATAACATATATTATATGCCAGGATGGAAAAAGTCTTTAAAGGATACCTAAACAAGCAGTTTTTTAAAACTGCAAACTCCAAAATCTGGCTTAATTGCGAGGTAAAGTAAAGGCTACTGTTTACATTTATGCTAAAACTGCATTTATGTAAATAACATAAATGCAGTTTCATAACTCTTGAAAAATGTAAACATCAGCCTTTAACTTACAAAAAACAGCCTTGCCTTCTCCCTAAGATGTCTGCCAACTGTGTTAAGTGATGAGTCATGATGACATCATCAGAGCCAGAGCAAGAGACCAATATAGATTCCTATAGGGCTACAAGTTCTTTTTTCCCCTCTTTGTTTTGAATTGTTTTACCAGAATGATTAACACCATGTGTTAACATGTGGATTATTTTGATCAGTACACATTAGGCTATGATTTTATTTACTTTAACTTACTGAAAATGTTTTGCAATCTAGCTGACTTTCTCTTTGGCAAACTGCAGAACAGTACAACACTCCAAATACCTGATGATCTAGTGGTTATGTGATGCCCTGAATTTTTTTTTGTTAAACAGGAGAAACGCACTATGCTTATACTTTATTTTTCAGATGTGGCCTGGCAGCACAAGGAGGTTAAGTGACTTGCTCAGAGTCACACAGCAAAGTACCGGTCTGGTCCAATTCCAAAGCTCATGCATTCTTGTTAATCCACAAAAAAAAAACTTTTCTCTTATTCTTTTTCCAAGTGAACGCCCTGCACCTAGCCTGGCTTCTATTGAACAGCCCACCATCTGTACCGTGTCCTTAGTACTGCCTGGGGCTGCATATGAGCTTGCGGTTTCATGAAGAGAATTATCACACCTCAGACTGTAATCGTATACCTCAGAGAGTGTTGTGTATACCTACACCGATGCAGATCATCAGCTGGCACTGTTAAAAAATACATCCCAAATCATACTTAAATCCACTTTTTCAATGTTTGACATCTGCTCCCACAGTAAACATTGAGTGGATCACCACCCTTCTGCACAGTGAAGGCAGTATGTACAGTTCCCCTGTTGTGTTTTTGTCCCGCCTCATTATCCAACAATTGGGTCTTCATGGAAGGCCAAGCAATAAGCCTCAGGACTCACCAGAAAAACTGCTGCTCATGCCCTCATAAGGGCTGCACTTACTATGGATAACAATATTATTAGCAGGAGAGGAGTGAATCCACCAGACTTCCAGTGTCAGTCTACTCCTTTACCTGTGATCTGCAGAACCCCGCAGGACAGTTCCCTGTAAATTTTCTCCAGTACTTTTTAGTGCCCTACTCCACAGTGCGAGCTGGTTGGGTACCACTCTTCTAAATCTTGAATGATCTATACACAGCTCCCTCAATACTGTCCTAAGAAACGTCAACACCCCCACCTGAGAGTAATCTCCCTACACTGAATTCAAGTAACACTGTAAGTGCAGCCCTGCCACTGAGTATTTGTCATCGCTGGCTGCTCTCATTCCCTGTCAGGTAGTGATCATGGTGCTGGCAGCCCTACATTTCAGATCTCACAATGGTCTGCTAAACATCCCCCTTCCTGTCTTCCCCTAACCTGAATATAGCTGTATCCAGCTGGAATTGCCTCTTCAGTCCCTCTCTGGCATTCATTCTTCTCTTCTGCTCCCCACACCAAAAACTAGTGAGCTCACTACCCTTCTGAATCATGAATGTGGTTAGTACAGTTGCCCATGTCATTTTTACATATTAATAATAAACATGATCTTCTGGTAAGCCAGGCTGATAGCAGCACAAGGGAAACATAGGCATTCCTACCGATATAAGGTCTAATCCACCTGTAATTAGGCACTATTAAATGACATGCATCATGATGTGCACACCCATCTTTTAATAGTGCCTAATCAAAGGTGGCCTAGATCTCTTAAGGATAGGAAAGCCTATAATTCTCCTTGTTCCCTGCTGCTATCAGCCTGACTTACTGGAAAAATTTGTTTGTTTGTGATATGTCAAAAAACCTGGGAACTGTACTACCTACGTTCATGATGCAGAAGGGTGATGAGCTCACCAGTTTTTGGTGTGGGGAGAAGTAGTGAGAATGAATATCAGAGAGGGACCGAGAAGGCTACTCCTGCAAGGTACTGCTATATTCAAGGAAGGGGAAGACAGAAGGGGAGAAATATGAGCAGATCACTGTGAGAAATAAGATGTGGGGATGCCAGCACCATGATCACTCCCATTGTCCTGGCCAGCATTCCCCTTCCCATAAAACCAGTTTGTGCAATTGTCCAAGTCTGTGTGCGGGTATTAATATGTGAATTGGCTGCCACTATACATTCAGCCACTTCACCACCAGTCTAGCATTGATTGTAATGCACTTTGGGATACAATGTGTATAAAAGCACTATATAAATACTGATTCTTATTATTATTATTTCTCATGGATAAAGAAGAGATGACAAGACAAGCATATTTTTGATTTTCAAGAAAGTATGAACCCTGGCTTTGGACTACAGAAGAACTTTGCTACAAACAAGTGGTAAATCCATGGGGTGGTGAAGGGTGCGGCTGTAACCCCCCCCCCCCATTGTAAAGTACTTGCTTGCTGCTGCTGCATTTCACTTTGTTGAAAAAGTCTGATTTATTGATTGATCAAATGTTTACATTCAAAAATAGGTATTACATTTGTAGCTTCAGTCAAAAACATATTAGAGAAGCATAATAGCCAAGGGCCCTGGAATTCTGCGGTTCTGCGGTGCGGAATTTGCTGCAGAATTTGCATCATGCCGGAGAATATATATATAGTGCCGCAGAATTCATTGTTTTTGGTGAATTTTCATATAAATATACTGTTTTTCCATAGTGTCAGGCTTTCTTTCCCACCTCGTTTATCCTGAAGCCCCTCCTCTATGCTCAGCATATGATGTCATTGATGACATCACATCATATTTAGCCAATGACAGGACTGCATTCTGCCAGAGAAATGAATAAATCATGCTGCAGAAATCAGAAAATTCTGCCGCAGAACACCAGGGGCCCTGATAATAGCATAAAATATAAAGGTTTCATAAAAATGTTAAAAAGTGCTTATCAAGTATGCACACACTCCCAGCACAATCCCCCCACCATTGTAGCATCCTGGATCCACCATAACCACTAGACCACCAGGTTATTCAAGATTTGCACTGCACTGTGGTTTGCCAAAGAGAAAGTCGGTTGGATTAAAACACAATTTCAGCATGAAAAAGTAAGCAAAATGAACAGAACCATAGCATAACATGCATATTGATCTAAATAATGCACATAGTTTTGACAATTTTGGAAAAACAATTCTATACAAAGAGAAAAAATAACTATTTAGCACTATAGAGAGCCATATAGCTCTCTGACTTTGGCTCCGATGATGTCATCACTTAACACATTTGGCAGCCATTTTAAGAAGCAGGTAAGGCAGTTTTTTTGGAATTGGAAAGCTGATTTTACATTTTTCAAATGCTTTGGAACCACATTTAGGTAACTTATATAAATGTAGTTTTAGCATTAATGAATTCAGCAGCCTTTCCTTTAGTCCTGTTTGAGATCATATTTTTGAATAGTTTGTTGTCAAAATGTTGTTAAGGTATCCTTTAAAAACAGCAACTAAAAAGTGGTCATTTCTAGTTGCTCCTTCAGTATGAGTTGTGAATTATTGATAGATGGCAATCACCATTACAGTGAATGTACATCACCACACACACACATGCAGCGCGGACAAAAATGGCATACAAGACCTGCCTCCCCACCCTACTTATGGATTCTTAACTCGGGGGTGCGTATCGTCAGGGGGGTGAAAATGTAAAAACTAAAGATGCCTGCCGACCTGTAGTGTAACATTTTCATTTTTAAAATATAATTTTACTTAAGTATAACCTTTCACAATATCTAGTCAGCTGTTTTGTGATACAACTTCTCACAATACCTAGTTAAATGTCCTGTGATACCTTTATAATTTCACAACACTTTATACTTCACAAACATCTAATATTCAAATGTCCTACAGTAAACCTTTATCAGGATGGTGTGACCTTATCAGGATGGTAGACATTTGTTCAGGGAGGTGTGAACACAAAGAACCTTCTATTAGTGTAGTCAGCACTTATGAGATTGTGTAAGAAATGTAGTCATACCGATGCTTTGACACAAACTCATCACACCCTAAGATTAATATGTTTGTTATATGATTGGCTTATAATGGGGTGTTGGTATTATTTAAGAAAAGAAATCTTTATATAAGCACTGTATGTAAATTGAATGAGCTAGCACCCAACAAGAAGAAAGAATGCATGTATCTGAAACTGATGAGCTTGCAAGAAAATAAACCAAAGGGAAACCATCACTCTGTGTGGCTTGACTTATTTGAGGATAGAAAACACATTCACTACCTTACACGGCCAAAAAAAACAAAACACGCCAGACCTGAACCCTGCACCTCCCAGCCAACCACCATCCCCACCACGCTAGTGTAGTCAGCTCAACGGCTGCTTGCCACACCCCTCCACACATCATCCCTCCTACTCTCCCCCAAGCATGTGCGAGCATGTATACCCACGCACTTCCTGTCACAGTATTTCACCCACCCCAGTATCCAGTTGATCCCCCCCCCGCTTGGTAGCTGTAAACACAGGCACTGTAATTGAGTCATCGTTTATGTAGGCACCCAATTTTGGTCACCTCATTCACTGGATACCCTATGACATCAGCACACAGAATCATTACTTACATTTGTAGACAGCATTTTGGTGTGTTTACAAGCCAAGGGGAAGGTATCATTAATTACTGTATGTATGCATTTATCATCGCCTGAAATTCTTTCTGTGATGCCCCTGCTGAATACACTAGCAGGTACTGTTCAGATGGGGGGAATAGGTTTATGGAATACAGTGCAGCTTTTGCATCACCAAGCAAGCTTTTTGCCAGTCTAGTTATGTTCTTCTGGGCTCACAAACAGGGGTTAATGGTTCTTACAGAAGCTGTGCCAGGCTTTAGCTCTGAGTTCTGCAATGTTCTCATTCTGGGCTCATTGGGCTTCCTTGCATGCCGGTGTCCTCTGGGGGTAACAGGAGTAACAACGTAAAACCCCGTGGATTAGGACCACCCAGATCGGTGGTCCCCCCAACTCCTCGGGGTTGAGGGCACCCCAGGTGAGCCGTGGCCAGGGTGCTAAAACAGATTAAACTTTACACTTTATTTTTGTGGGCCATAAAAGACAAAAAAAAGTAATTATAATGTCTCTGTAAAGTCATTTTAGATTTTGACCAACCCATTCAAATCAATAGCTGACTCCATCTCTGGCTCCAGCACATGGATGACCTGGGTTCACGCTCCATATGTAGGAAGTCAGGACCAGAGACCAGCAAGAAGGACTCAGTGTATCCCTTTGGATACTCACCTTCCAAGGTGGGAGGGCTGCGCTGTTTCACTCTGCAGTGATTCCTGGAGGCGACTTGATGGCTGCTCCATTGGCGACAGTGGTCACATGTTACTGTGAGCCATGCTCTGGATGCCACAGCACACACATAATGGGAAGACTGATGAGGACAACAAAGGAAAAAGGCTCAGTGATGCTGGCTGACAGCCTTCAGGGGTTCTCTCACACCTACAAGCCCTTTTGGGGACCGACTCTGCTCACATGGACTGCTGCTTCCCATCGAACGGAAGCTATTTTTTCCTGACTTGCCACTGGTAACCCCCCAGCAGAGTTATGCCTGCTTCACAGGAGTGAGAGACCCCAGGGAGACAGGTGTCAGAGTCAGTCAGTAACAGGTGAGTCAGGTGGTGGCAAGTACCAGTCCATAGGAGGCTTAAAAGAATGGGGCATCACTGGGGGTAAGCAAAAGGAAGAAAGAAATTACTCAGACACAACAAATATTACTCTAATGTCTTTTTTCTTTATAGCTTTTTCTTACCCAGGACCATCTGCCCAGTCCCCAGGATGGTCCTCTAACCACCTCAAAGCCTCATAACCACTCTCTCTCTCTCTCTCTCTCTGTGGAATCTGTCCCACAGGGTCCACACATTGCAGGGCCCAAGAGTTCTAGCAGCTGTCTTCTCAATGGCCCGAGGTGCTTTCTCATTTTCCTTTCTTCCTATTCTCATTGATCACTGCAGGCACAAACAGCTTTGTATTGGGCTTGCTCTCACATAGTGGATCCTCAATGGGAGAGCAAGGTCAGGGGCAGAGCTCTTCTCAGCTGTATGCCATCTTCCAGAATCTAAGCTTGCTCTAAGAATGGAGTCTCTGGCAAGGCAGAGAGCGGTGGTGACCCTGCTATGACTTGGAGATGCAGACACATCTGGTGCATAGCCGCACGCAGCAGAGTCCTACACTTTTTTTTGCATATTTTCATCAACAGTGCATTTTAACAAATTATGTTTTCCTGCATATTACATTCTTCACTTGCTTGCCTGCTGACTAATTTTATTACACGTTTTTTTTTTTTCTGTAATTTTTGCTAATCTCTCTTTTGTGCCCCCCTCCCCCGCCCCAGCTCACCATACCTCTCAATCTCCAGCCACAGACATCAGGGACAATAACCAAAATCAGGGACTCATCCTAAAAAATCGTGAACATCGGCCCAATAATCTACTGCAGTATATGGCATAGTGTGAAAGAGTAATTTGTGAATGGAACTAGACTGCAGCATTGATGTCTGGCATTACTGTATGTCTCAAAGCCATATGCATATGTGCCAGGTCAAATTTAGGAGGGGCAGAATAAATCTGTGAGCTTAAAATCAGGGATGTCCCTGATGATCAGGGACAGTTAAGAGCTATATCGCTCATACCTCAGTATATTCTTTCCTGGTCAAAAATCTGAAATGGTTTTGAAACAAAAATTGGAATATGTCAATGTTGTAACTGTTTCCAAGAGGTGCTACCAGTTTTGTTGATATATTCTCTGTTCTGCTCTGTACCTTCCAGACATATAACATCCCCAGCAGTCTTTATCAGACAACAGTGACTGCCGTGATGACAATTATCACCTAATAAGGTGCTAACAACCTGTGGGCATGGACCCTTGTGATCCCTGTTCTGAACTAAATTAGTTACACTGTTTCCCATCCCCTCCAAACAAATCACACCCTTGTCACTTTAAAAACAGCCAGTGTACTGCTTAGAATTATTAGTAACTTTCAGAAGTAGTCCACTATCACGTCATCTTTCTGAGGTATTTTTTTCTGTTTTACTAATTGGAAGCTTTATTGCCTGATGGTACTAGGTGTGATGTGTGGAACACCTCTCTACCTGGAGGCTGACATCATTCTCTTCCTCCCAGTGTGCATCATCAGCATTGTGACCTCACTGATAGTGACATCACCAGTCAACAAGAGCAGCCAGTCTCCTGCTGTTTGATTGGTAACTTGAGACACGTTGCCAATCAGGCAGCAGCAGGCGTGTGATGTAAAAACAAACAAGGTCACGTTCTGATGATTTAGTGGGAGGAATAGAATTAGATGTGTCTGCTTTCAGGGGAAGCACTGCTTTTCACATCACACCCAATACTGTTGGGTAGAAAGCCATCTAACGAGCACATAGAATAAGGAAAAGACCTCGGAAATAAGACATTATGTGGAACTACTTTTAAAAATGTTTAACATTTTCTGTCTGCCATTGTTAGGCACTATCAGCTCTTTAAACGCATCTCTGGTTGTAATAAGCCTTGCTGAAGACAGTCAAGATGACAAGAAACTGCAGGGCTCCAATATCTACCAGAATGCCTGTATTCTTTCAGGGGGAACGAGGCATTTGAAAGGAGATCTGTTATCATTTACTTGTATGCTGCTTCAAGACAACAGCAATCCAGGTTTCATAAGATATACTATAATTTTCAGGAAAATACAGGAAAATCACACTGCTGCTGCAAGACAAAATCTCTAACAGATCTCGGACCCCTGCAAATGGCAGGCAAAGTGAGCTTTCATGCAGTTAATTACTGCAGACCCTAGGAGTTGATATTATGCATTTATTTATTTGGTTTTGATAACCAAATAAGATACACTAGGCATAATTATTCCTATTTTCAGGCATGACTTGGCAGATTTACAATAGCTGTCACAAGCAAAAGAACTACAGAAAACATTATCTAATGACAGAGTAATAACAAGCAGGAATAGAAACATGGCTTTGTAGTTAAGCAGAATTTACATTAACATTTAGAATTTAGTGTCGGGAGAACAGCACAAACATCCAAATGGCAATAGAAAAATACAATGCACAGTATAAAATGAGAAAACAGAAGACTATATCAGTATAAATTGCTTAAACATTTGCATCACCCTAGAATTATCAGTCATTAAAATGGCTCCATGATCCCAGGGTAATGGGGCTAAAGTGTCTAAGAAGTCACATAAGTAAATAATAAAATAAAGAAATACCTGTCCTTCACTGCCTTCAAGCAGCTCTTAAGCTTCCTTTCCTCAACCTCATTGTTAGATGGTCTCACCGATGCAGCAGAGGCAGCAACAGCCATTTCACTCATTTTGAGGGCAATGGAGTAATTCTTCCCCATCATTATTAGCCCAGTAGGTCCCCTGGTCTGTCTCATAACGGACCACAAACTCAATCCGGGCCCCATCGTGTATGAAGGGTGTCACAAAGGAGAGACAGAATGAGAACTGGTCTGTTTCACCATCAAATGAGTTTGGCACATAATCAGCTAGATGGTCATAGAAAGTAGCCCAATTGTCCATGGTGGCACGTACATAGACCATTTTGTGGTAAGAAATGCTCATCACACGGATCACCCCAGTAATAGAGAGGGGGTCACCCTTAACTGGTACGACGCTTTCTACTGCCACTTTCTGGAAATAAAGCTTCTCCAGCAGTTGTGCCCTGGTTGCTGGGAAGGGGAAGCAGGGGATGATGTAAAAACCCAAGTTCTGGTTATTGGGTTTGTTAAATTGGAGGTCACAGTCTGGGGAATCCGGTGAGTCAAATTTCTCATAGTATCTTACCTTCACCAGCTCCATGCCAAAGAAATCTGCAAAGCTAACCTTCCGGGAGAGGGATGGTGCTGGACAGGCATAATCATCTTCATCTTCATCGAGAGACTTCTGCCTTGGTGTTGGTGAGGACCTGGGGATTAAGTGCACCCTGAGCAAACTGTCATCATCATCCTCATCATCATCCTCGGGCTCTCCTGCAGCTCCTTCTTCAGGACACGGGATCTTCAGGAAGTAGGAATTCTGGGCCATTGTGAACTCAGAATAAAATCAGAGAGAAGTGGGGTGCTAGAGGGAGGCAGGCAGGGGGAGGGAATGCTGCTTTCCTCTAGGAGAGCATTTCCATCTTCTTACCAGAGCGAGCTTAGAGCCGGATTGCAGCAGCATGAGACAGCAACAGCAGGCAGCTCTCTCCAAAGCTATATTTAGACATCATCATCACCAAGCAGCTCCCTGACTTCAGTCCCTTCCCCAAAAATTCATTCTCATCTTTTAATGTTGTGATCTCCTTATCTTAACACCCCCCTAGTATTCTAGTGCAATGTCATACCTCTCCATTGTAAAGAGGAAACACATTCAGATGGCTGTGTGAGTGCACAAATGTCTCTCCCTCTCTTTCACTCTATCTCTCTCTTGCCCTCCTTTCCTTCTCTCTCCCTCACTCTCTGTTTCTCTCTGTTCCTCTGTGTCTCTCTTCCAGCATACTGGTTTGTGTTTTGGAGGAAGTGAGCTCAAGGACAGTACTAGTCACATGTGCTGCACTGAAGGACAAGCACAGTAGCGAGAGAGAGAGAGAGAGAGAGAGAGACAGGGAGCCACAGAAAGTCAGAGTCTGGTCACTGCAGGAGAGAGTGAAAGATTAGGTGGATGTACAGCTGTTCATTCGAGCATTTGCTGTCCAAATATGCCCCCTCCTGCTCCTGCCCAGGCCATAGTTAATTTTGCTATGCTACTCTCATGGACTTAGCTCTTGTGCTTCTGTACCAGTTCTTTAGTTCTGATATACTAGCCTGTACACAGTTTACTGTATTGCAATCATTTTTTTATTATTGTATTTTTTTTTTTGCTGCATCTTGCATTTTTCTGCCAAGTATACTTTAAATATTTTGCCTATGCGTTGTCTATTATATCCTCCTATTTCCCTTCCCATGTGTTGCACCTGAAAGTGAGCCTTGGCTCGATGTGCCTTTGCCAGTTACCAATTTTCAATAAATAAATTAAAAATATTTTAATATAATATGTGTGTGTGTATGTGTGTACAAATGTATTTTTTATTTTACTGTGAAAAATGTATCAGTGTTACCTGGTACTGCGTGCTGTGGCAAGTTAATCATTATTAGTCTGCTAAGGCTCAGTGTAGCATTTAAGCAGTGAGCCAGTAATAATGGAATCCCACCTGAATGATCCACATTCTTTCATGGAAATGGGCAAGACTGATGTGATTTCCAGAAGTTACTGTAGGTCACAAACTCAGCCTCGACTGACCAGAGCGCTATTAGCGTCTATTAACACAGAAAATCCACTAACAAGTCAGGGGGATCTTTGAAAATTATCCTGCAGAGTTACAAAGCACATCTTGCATTGCATCTGTCTTCTGTATTCATCTGTGCCTTGTTCTTTAGCAAGAAGTGGATTTATGCGAAAACGAGGCCTTATTCCCCATAGAATGTGTTTGCTATTTCTGCTTGTCTGCATTCATCTGAAGTCATAATCCTATGCTTGTGGCATTGTAATCATTCCCATGGCAACATAGATCCTTAGAATGACATACAATTGATGAGAAAATTCTCTAAATCATATAGACAGACAGACACAGACTAGATAGATAGCTAGACAGACAGACTAGATACAGTAGATAGATCGATAGACTGACAGACAAATAGATAGACAGACGGATAGATACTGTAGATAGATAAACTGCTTCTTTTAAATGGGAGGCCAGTCATAGTTCTAATATTCTGATCTTTTTTTATGAAGATTTTTTATTGACATTTTTAATTTTTTATGGCATACAAATAACAGAATGGGGATACATCAGTGCATATACATATGAACATTCCTAGACGTTTACCTTCATTCAACAAAGGAGCTGAGTTCGGGGGGGGGGCAGTCTGAGGGGCCTGGCCACACCCACATTTCCATATTCTACTTTAGTTAAAGCAGCAGTACTTGTTCATGACCACATAGTTTAATTCAGCAATAAAGTTTATCTAGGAAAAATATATAGCTTCCCCATCTTGTCATCATATTTTGTTATTCCTGTACAAAATACAGGATTGTGAACTTTTTAGAAGTTCCCACTCCCATGCCGTGTCCACTAAGAAAAAATTAAATATCTTAGTACAGTGTTGTGCTGTTTACCATCGAAAACGTCGCGACACCATCCTAACACATCCCCATTATGACTCTAACACGTACCTTCAACATATAGCCTCAACGGAAGAGATTTTTAAAAATGTCTGAATGGTGGACATCTTTAATGATGTAAGTCATTAATCACAAAAGTAGCTGTAAAAGCTGTTCTAACATTATTTGGAAAACTAAAAATGAACTGAGCATGAATCTAAGGATGTCAGAAATGCATTTTTCCCCAAAAAACTACATAATGAAATGTTTTACCCAGTAACAAATATTGATGCTTTAAAACAGAGCCCTGCTTTTTTGTAAAGATGCACCCCTCCCCCCGGGAAAAATAAATGTTGGTCCTTATGCCAATTAAGAAAAAGAAAAAGGGTGTCTTAGCGGTGAGGCTGGGTAAGAGGAGGCAGGGTCTGAGAAAAGGGGCAGGACGCACACACACACTGGAATCCAGGAGAGAGGGAAAGGTGGGAGAGAGGGGCAGAGAAAAAGAATGTAAGTTTCATAACTGATACTGTAAATGACCTAATAACATTCTGTGCAATAAACCAAGCAGAAAAAGTAAATACCTTCCAAAACTGGCATGCTCTAACCTTTGTATTACTCACAAAATGTAATTCATATTTCTGCTGAGGGGTGCTACTGGTGTGTGGCACATAACAAACAAAAACAAAATCCAGTGCACAATCCTCCCCCCAACCACCTGAAACATGACACGTATTAGAATTTAAACATTTTAACTGCCTATTGACTTTTCTTACTTGACCTCCGTGAAAAAGGGGGTCCTCTTAGTTATCAGATTGGAATTCCAATCTGAGCAAACCACCACATCACGGTGGGACCAACGGTTTGGTCCCTACACTAGCTTTTCAGCTCTGAAATGCCTACAGTGGCTACTCTTAAATATAGAGGCCCAGATATTCAAAAGAGTTGAGCCATGCGCAATAGGGTTGCACCTGCACAAGTCCGAAACTGTGCCATTCTGCGATATTCAGCAGGAGGCAGTTGCGACCCCCAAATCACGCTGAGCAACAGCGCAATGCTAATGAATGTATGCGCAACTGAAGGGGGAGGAACCATGCATAAATGGTGCAGTGTGATATTCAACAACATGAGCCATGCGCAATAGGGGAGCAAGCGGAAGTTGCGCCATAGCGAAAATGAGCCAAAATAAAAGGGAGCAAGGGAGAGGCGCAAGAACGCTACAGGGAAGGCACATGAGGCCGAAGTCTAGCAGGACAAACTGGGCAGCAGGGACACACAGAGCAAGCCAGGAAAGGGCACCTGGAATCAACCGGCTCAGGGGAAGGTGTGGGGAGCCACAGTGCAGAAGGGGGAAGTACGCCACACAGCACTGAGGCCAGCACAGGCAGGTGTTCAGTGCAGGGAAGTAGCAGCCAGGACAGTGGGGAATACAGAAACAGCTGCCGGGGTGAACACAAGCCAGGGACATGGCAGTGCCACCATCCAGATGGAGGCAGTAATGAGGGGGGTGAGAAGGTGGGCAGCAGGGGGGCGTGACCGTGGAAGGGCCTGTCAGCAGTATGCCCCCAACAGGCAGTACCGAGCCCGCACCAGTTTCGAGCTGTACAGTGATACTGAGATTGTGGGCCGTTACCGCCTGAATCGGGCCATTCTGAGGCAGCTCTGTGAGCTGTGCAGTGATGTGATGCAGGCAACCACACGACGGAGCCATGCCCTGTCAGTGGAGATGAAAGTGACAGCTTGCATGTGCTTGCTCGCCACGGGTACCTTCCAGAGACCACAGGCATAACCCAGTCAGCCATGTCACGCCACCTCACCCAATTCCTCAGCGCACTGCTGCCACATGCTGCGGAGTACATTCATTTCCCCAGCACACCGGCGGAGCACACAGCAAACATACAGGAGTTCCACAGGGTAGCACATGTGCCTGGCATGCTAGGGGCATAGACTGCACCCATGTGGCCATCTGCACACCACCTGGCCCTGAGGGGGCTGCATATATAAATCGCAAGGGCTATGCCAGCATCAACTGCCAGGTGGTGTGCGTGCCAGGGGCGCATAATCAATGTCTGTGTCACGCACCCTGGGGGAGCACATGATGCCTTCATCTGGTACCAGTCGGCACTGTGCCACAGATTCGAGAGTTGGGATATCTCCACTGGCCACCTAGTGGGTGAGTATGCAAACCACATGGACAATCATAGGACTTGGGGGGGCATGGTCAGAGGTGACATGGATAGTGGCCTACATGGCCCGGGTGCAGGGCGATGCTGATCACCAAATTAACCTCCACCCTCTACACACAGGTGACAGTGGATACCCACTCCGTCCCTGGCTGCTCACACCCTACCGGTGGCCCACGACCCCATCGCAGCAATGCTACAATGAGGCACATGCCGCCACATGTAATGACATTGAGCGGGTGTTCAGGATGCTGAAGGCATGTTTCCGTTGCCTGGACATCTCCGGCGGTGCCCTACATTACAGCCCCTCAAAGGTCTGTGGGCTATTCCTGGCCTGTTGCATCCTGCACAACATGGCCAATGAATGTGGGATAGCCGTACAGGTGGAAGAGGGGGACAGCGATGGGGACGATGAGGACGCCGGTGACAATGGTGATGGGCAGCCTCCCCTTGGGCGACGGGACCCCCGACTGCTCCAGCAGGCACAGCTGCACCGGGACACCATCACGGAGGAGCACTTCAGCCAACCCAGGTAAGTCATGGGGCCATGTTCAACCACCAGTGGCTAAGGCACAACCCACAAACACGCATGGACACACACCAAGGGTGCATGCCATCAAGGGAAGTGACCGGGCATGGAACCACACACACCACCAGGGATGGGTGAGGTCTAACATGCCATGCAGATGGACACATACACACACACACACACACACACACACACACACACACACAATGCACCAGACATGCACAAAGGGTAGGAGGCACACCGATCCAGAATGCCACCCCTAGCCACACACATGTCCACAGACCACCACACCCACTGCCTGTCCTTGTGCATGTGTCAGATGCTGAGCATCATTGCACATTGGTGTACAGTGCAATGCAGGCATCATCATGCACATGCAACTGTGGACAGCAGCCGGGAGGGTGTGCAGATGGACTGTATGTCCGTGTGCATGACCGGGTACCCACCCGTGCAATGCCTGCTGAATGACACAATGCACACAGGGCAGCACCAGACAGTAGCCACATTGGGAGACAGGTCAGTCATGCGCCACAGTGTCCCGGCCACCACCGATGTGTGGGCGGCCCCGCTGAGACCCACCAGCACCGACAGGCTGACCACTGACCTCATGGGGTGGTACCGATGGTCCCCAGGGGTTCCACTGCGTGAACATGACCGTGCTCGTGCAGGGGTCTGCAGCACACCAAACATGTCTGTGCCAGATGTGCTCAGGATGCCCACAGCTGAACCCGGTGTCAACAAGGATGGTGTGGGGGGGTGGACAGTGCACTGCGTGGTGTCTGCGACACATGGGCAAATAACTGTGTGCCCATTGTGGCCATGACAGCTGTGAATGCCTGTGCCTGCCTGTCAATGGCAGCAGTCACATCCTCCCACAACTGGTCCATCCCTGCCAAGATCAGAGCGGAGTCTCTGCTGTGATGCTCCTCTGCCCACTCCAGAGCCGCACACAGTGCATCCACTGACGTCGCAAGCCGCATCTGCTGGTTGACTGATGCTTGCAGTATGCGGGTGTGCTCATCCAAGAGGTCATCTGCCTCCTCGGCATCCTGTCCCTCAGGGTGTGCTAGGCCCTGATGCCCAGCATCCCTTGAGGATGGGCGCTGCACACCAGGACCAGGTCTGAGCATGTCCACAGGCTGTGCACTGACGCCGCCCCCTGACACTGTACCCCCAAGCCCATTAGCCGACTGCTGGTGCTGCCTTTCCAGCTGCTGCTCACCAGGGCTCACTGGTGCTGCCGCAGTGGCCGCAACAGTCCCACTGTCCTGTACACACACCAGTGCTGCCCCACTGGTGGTGACAGGCACAGGCTGGGACTGTGATGACACGCAGGCCTCCACGGCGGCACCACCCACAGCCATGGCCGCGATCTTACCTGCTGTGTGGCCATCCCATGGCACACACATGTCACTGCCCATGCCATTAGCGACATCATCATCGGTGATGGACCACACCAGCCAGTCACAGCATGCTGGCATCCATGGACGCTGGCACGCTGGGACATGGGCAGGGCCTCCTCCGCACCTGTTCCAACAACATCAGTCTGGACAGCCAGGCGGGCCCACTGTCATACTGAGCCGCGTACACCTGTGGAGGTGGATGGGCCCTCCTCCATCTCCATCTGACTGTCCTCAGTGGACAGGCCCACAACCACTGACCCATGCAGATGCTCAGGCTCTGTAAGGGAAAACAAAGACGCGTTACTGCATGTGACCTATCCTGCCCCCCCAATAGACAGACCATGACCTACCATGCAGTGACAGGCTACCACCCGTCTGGAAGCCACCACCTGGAACACCCTCAATGGCACAACGCTGCATGCTTCCAGCAACCCTCTCCTCCTGTGGGGTCAGGTGTAGCACCTCCGGCTGTCCCCCACCTGTCGCAGCTCATGCTGCCCTGATGGCAGCCACCTTCTCCTTTGTCCTCCTCCTGTCTGTGCCCATCTTCTTCTTGCACACCTGCACGGAGCACTGGTGGCTGCCATGCAGGTTCACTGCACGCGCCGCCTCCTCCCATGCAGCAGCATGGGCCTGTGGTGTTCCCTGCCATCCACTGAGAAGCGGCTCCTGATCCAGGTAGGCCTCAAACAGGACATCCATCTTGGCCTTGGTGGAATTAGGCCTCCTCCTCCTCCCACCACTGTGTTCCTCCTCTCCCACAACTCTCTCGGTCATTATTTAGCCTGTGAGAATGAAAGTTGTTACCTGTGACTGTGCAGTCCCATGCATGTCCCAAAATCCACAGTCCACACTCCCAAACAGCATGCAACTCACCAATAGACTGCAGTAACCGACTACGGCCAGTGCAGCCCAATGTCGCACTTTTATAGCACAACCCTTGCAAATGGGGCGAGGAGCAACTTAAAGTGGATGCAGATTGCAGTGCTACGCCATTGAATGGCTGATTAGCTGATTTGCATATGACGACTGAATATCGCACTGTTGCGCTTTGCGCAATTGTGTTGAACGTGCTGAGCCAAGGGCACAGTTCTGTGACATGCGCAGTAGACACCTCACTGCGCATGCCCGGGTTGCTGACGCAGGCGTCTGCCGCACTGCTGACGTGCTGTGTGTGGGAGGCAATGCAGGGCACGGCCACCATTGTGCCAGTGGTGCTACAGCAATGTTCACCTATATGGCGTTGTGGCACTGGGGCATCATAGGCGCACTGGGGCAACAGCGCGGTAGGCCACTACTGGAGGTAGCACACAGGCACCCAATTGCGCTACATGCATTGGGTTAAAGTAGCACTGTGTCTGTCCATGCGCCAGAGACCCTTGACCCTGTGCCCGACCTTTGCCCCCTAGGCACCATGCATCAGGCATGGGTGCACCACTATCGCGCTGTTCGGTAACAGCGCAACAGGGAATGGCAGCGCTGTACTGCGCAGCATCTGCATGTGGTGGAGCCGTGCTGCAGAGCGCCATTTTGAACTGACTGAGCAAGTGAGATGGCGCGGAGGAGGGCTGCCCAGTGGACCCAAATTGAACTGGCTAACCTGGTGGCCATTGTTGAGCCACTTTATGGCCCACTGTTTGGGGAGGCACTCCTGGACAGGTCCAGGAGCCAGGTGTGGGAGGAAATGGCCCACGCCCTGGAGGAGGCCAAAGGAAGGGGGCGGACGGTGGAGCGACCTGAGGAGGAGGGAACTGGACCTGCATGCCCGCCTGCGAGCACGTGCCAGGAAGGGCATGGTGCCATGGCCAGGTAGGTGTTATGTCCACACACTTTTATCTTCCATATGGGTATCACGGTTGCATGTGTCCAGAACATGGGGGAGGGACCGTCCGGTGTTGGCTGTGGTGGTGTTATCAGGGTGTGGGGTGGGTGGATCTGGCTGGGTGGGATTGCATACACATGGGGGCAGGGGGACTTTGCTACAGGATTGTACTGATGTTCCTCTCTCCATGTTTGCACCACAGGGATGGAAGAGAGGCATCTGGCCAGGGAGCAGAGGCACCAGCAGGACGACAGGGCCAGTAGGAGGGGCGACGGTCCACAGCGCCAGAGGGACCGGCCTGATGATGGTGAGTACCATACCTCCATGATTACTATTGCATGCTGTGTAACAGGGTGGGCAGAGGGGCATGGCCACCATACATTGACACCACTGCCATGCACACAACTTGTTACAGCCAGCACTGTCCAGTGGCACTGCATGTCTGGGAGTGCGTTGATGGTGGTCCATGCGTGCACCAGGTACATGGCTGTGCAACTGCCTTCACACCACTTCACTTCACTAAACAGCCATGGTGGTGCTGTGCATGACTTGGCCTGTGGGTGTGTGCAGCGGTCCACATGGCTGTATGCGCCTGGGTGGGCAGGTCTTGTGGACGTGATCACTGTGGGTGGTCACACACCATCACAGAGGCATGTCCCACGATCGTATGCCATGCACAGTGAGTGGGATGTATGGGGCTGTACATTCACACCTATTGACGTGCTCCCTTGTTCTAGGTGTCCGCCAGCTGCAGGATATATGGGAGGCACTGCAGGAGATACTAAATGTGGCACGGGCATCCTTGGACATCCTGCAAAGGATTGACCGGCTTAGGGTCCAGAGGAGATGCAGGAGATGGAGCAGCCGGAGCGGGGAGTGGGGCTCCCATTGAACATCCTTATGCCCCTGATTTCCCCTACCCCCCTGGACCCACCCTCACACCCCTCCTTTCCTGTCCCATTTGTTCACCCCTGCCCCTTACCCACCCTCACCTTGTTTGTGGCCCTCCCCCAACACATTTGTAAATAGTTATTTTTGATATATTTGATTACAAATCTTTTGATATGAATATTGTGGTGGTCTCTGATTTGCAGCGGGCTAAAGGTGCTCAGCTGCAGTGGTGTGCATGTCGTCAGAGGTGGTGCAGTCATGGGTATGTGTGTGTGTCCGTGGGGAAGTGACTATGGTGTGGGAGTAGCTATCAGTCAGTGTCTGTGGTGTGTGTGTTGTTCCCTGTGCACTGGATGACTGTGTGCAGTGGTCCATGGTGCATGCTCTGTGTCCATGGTGCACCTGTCAGCCCATCCATGGCCTGTGCAGCTGACAGCCTTGCATGTCTGTGACCTGCACAGTCTGCTGGCATGTCAGTGGTCGCTGTCCATGCAGGGCAGCCACTGTACCTGTCACAATGCTGGGTTGCCTCCTGTCACTGGTGTGGTGCATGTCTGCCTGGGTGACACTGTGGCCTCTGTGGTTGTTGGCCCACTTCCATGCTGTGGCTTGTGTGTGTTGCAGGGGATGTACACCACTGTCTGTGACTTGTGCTCTGGGCAAATGCTGGTGGTGTACAGGTCCACAGTGCCTGCACAGAGTGGCTGGCACTCCTGTGCCATGGAGGAATGCTGGCCATGTGTACACAGTTTCCATGGGCCCACGCTGGGGGCTTGGTTGCCCCGCTTCTGCGTCCCTGTGTTGTTGTGCCCTTGGGTATGGGTGGGTAGTTGTCCATGCACTGTGTTGCATCCGGTGTGGTGCATGCTTCCACGCACCACTGTGTGTGTCTGCGCTGGCTGTTGTGGCCAGTGCTGGCTCAGGGTGTATCCTTGGGAGGGTGTGCAGGGTGCTGTACCACTGGTGGTGGGGTCCGGGGCATGCTCTGTCACATGTGGGGTACCTCATGTGCCGATGCATGGTCGGTCTCTCAGCTGTACCTCGGAGGGGCTGTGCATGGTGGCACTGTATCTGCCGTTGTTGCATCGCTGTGTGCTGCCACCTGCTGATGGGTGCTCATGGCAGGGCTGCCTTGCATGGTTCTGTGGAGCACAGGGTTGCATTGTCACAGTGGGGGTGGTGGCATGCATGGGGTATCCTGCAGTGGTGGACACTGCTCCTGGGCAGTGTGTCTGGGGGTCACAGTGCAGGGTGTGCTCTACATTGGTGGGATGGTGTGGCATAAGGTGGTCGGTCCTCCTTGTGTGCCAGTCACAGCTTGCCAGGGGGTGTGATGGGGCACCATGGCCCAGCTGTGGGTTGGTTGCTTGTCTCCATGGGCCAGTGGTTATTCCAGCCCTCCCCCAGTTGTGCAGTGCATGGGGTGTGGGGGGACGATGTCTGTTCTGCTGTGTGTCCTCTGCTGATCTGTGGCATGGGTGGTGGGCCCCTGCATCCCTGGTTGTGCAGTTGCATTGCTGTCCTGCTGTTAGGGGGTGTCCCTGGTTGCGCTATGGCGCCTCTGGACTGCTCAGCTGAACATTCCTTGTTGTGCTATGGCGCATCAGATCTGCTCAGCTTCCCGTCCCTAGTTGCGCTATGGTGCAGGTGGTGCGATATTCAGTCACCGGCTGTAGGCGCATCTTGGCCGGCTCAGTTTTTGAATATTGCGCCTCTTGTGCATGGGCGCAATGGACTTGCGCTTGCTCCTGCTATTGCACACTTTTTGGGCGCAGTTTGAATATCTGGGCCAGCATGCATTGTCTAATTGGCTCCTTTTAACAAAGTGCTTCCACTCAGGAAATTTCACAGGTGGTGAAAGGGAGCATGCTAAAAGGGGCACCACAACTCCCAAAACTCTAAACACATCCAAAACTAGCACACCGTAACCTTTGTATTGCTCACAAAATGTAATTCACATTTCTGCTGATGGGTGCTACTGGTGTGTGGCACATAACAAACAAAAAACAAAATTTCAGTGCACAACCCCCCCCCCCAAAACATGGCACATATTGGAACCTAAACATTTTAACTGCCTATTGACTTTTCTTAATTGACCTCCATGAAAAAGGGGGTCCTCTTAGCTATCAGATTGGAATTCCAATGTGAGCAAGCCAAACCACCACATCATGGTGGAACCCATGGTTTGGCCCCTTTTAATAAAGTGCTTCCATCCAGGAAATTTCACAGGTGGTGAAAGGGAGCATGCTAAAATGAATACCACCACCACCTCCAAAACTCTAAACACATCCAAAACTAGCATGCTTTCACCACCTGTGAAATTTCCTGGGTGGAAGCACTTTATTAAAAGGAGCCAATTAGGCACTGCACTCTATATTTAAGAGTAGCCATTGCAGGCATTTCAGAGCTGAGAAGCTAGAGTAGGGGACCAAACTGTGGGTCCCACCGTGATGTGGTGGTTTGGCTTGCTCAGATTGGAATTCCAATCTGATAACTAAGAGGACCCCCTTTTTCATGGAGTTCAGGTAAGAAAAGTCAATAGGCAGTTAAAATGTCTAAATTCTAATGTGTGCCATGTTTTGGGGGGGGAGGGTTGTGCACTGGAATTTTGTTTTTATTAGAAAAAATAAATAAGTACATCATCACCTACTTATCAACATAGGAAACATCCATGTTTTCAATATACTGCTGGGAAAACCGTCTGGTCTATACAATCCTGACTACATATAATGATGAGAAAAATAACATTATGTAGACCATGTCAAAGGGGGTTTTACTAAGTGCCTGAACCAAACTACCTAGTAGAGAATAAGAAAGGAGACAGAACATTAGATAATGCTAGACAGACAACCTGGCACACACCAGGGAGAACACAACAGGAACAGACAGAGCAGAAAAGAAAGGACAAAACCAATGACTCAAAAAGAAGGAAAAAGAAAGAAAGAAAGAAATTAACCCATCCATGAACATAAATTGTGGGGGCACACTTGGAGGGGGTACACTACAATCACTAATGTAAGTTTACCAACTCATCCTTCGAGAATGAGGGGCCTTGGAGGATCAAGGCCCATGAGGTCACTGGCAAGGGTGGACCAGGTCCGCCTATTGTAGGCCTCACCAAACTCCTGCTCAAGGCACAACACGTCCTGAATCAGGGATAAAAGGACCAGGATTTGAGCTAAAGAACAAAGTATAATGCACCAGTGTGGGCATGACCAGGGACAGCATATAGCAAAGCCCCAATGGGTACAGAGACTCTGACTACACAGGGTCAAACATGGTAAACACCAGATCAGGTAACATAGAAACATAGACTTTGATGGCAGATAAGGACCACTTGGCCCACCCAGTCTGCCCATTTCCCTACCTATTGGATAAGCTGCAGATTCTAGTTAACCAACAGCCTACTTCGTGCAACCCCCCACTATAATTGCCTTATGTCTTTCCCATGCATGTTTGAATTTCCCCACTGTTTTAGACCCCACAACCTCTCCAGGAAGGCGGTTCCATGTGTCCACCACTCTCCGTGAAAAGAATTTCCTCACATTACCCCTGGAGTCATTCCCTCTAACTTTTAAATTGTGCTCCCTTGTTCTTACACATCTCTTTTTCTGAAAGATGCTACCCTCCTGGACTTTGTTGATTCCCTTGAGGTACTTTAAAGTTTCTATCATGTCCCCCCTGTCCCTCCTTTAATCAAGGGTATACATATTAAGCTCTCTTAGTCTCTCTTCATATGGTTTCTGATGTAGACCCTGCACCATTTTAGTTGCCCTCCTCTGGACTGCCTCAATCCTGTCTATGTCCTTGCATAGATGAGGTCTCCAAAACTGCATGCAGTACTCCAGATGGGGTCTCACCAGCTGTCTGTACAGAGGGATAACCACTTCCCTTTTTCTACTTGTGATGCCCCTTCCTATGCATCCCAGTATTCCCCGGCTCTCCTTACTGACTTCTCACATTGCTTACCCACCTTTATGTCATCTGATATGACTACACCCAGATTCCTTTCCATTATTGTTGTTGTTAGTACCTCCCCGCTACTGTATACTCTTCTCCTGGATTTTTATTTCCCAGGTGCATTACTTTGCACTTCTTTGCATTGAATATAAGTTGCCATATGTCTGACCATTCCTCCAACCTTGCCAAGTCCCTTCTCATCCTTTCTACCCCCCCTTGTTTATCAACTCTGTTACAGATCTTTGTGCCATCTGCAAAGAGGCATACCTTTCCTTCCAGACCCTCTGCAATGTCACCTATAAAGACATTAAAGAGGACTGGACCCACACTGAGCCCTGAGGTACTCCACTAGTAACCCCACTTTCTTCAGAATGTGTTCCATTCACTATTACCTTCTGTGTCCTGTTGTGCAGCCAGTTTGCTACCCAGGCTACCACCCTGGGACCCACTCCCAGGCTGGCTAACTTGATTATTAATCTTTTGTGTGGGACTGTGTCAAATGCCTTGCTAAAGTCTAGATAGGCCATATCCACAGCCCCTCCCTGGTCTATTACTTTGGTCACCCAGTCAAAGAAATTGATTAGATTCATCTGACATGACCTTCTTGCTGTGAATCCATGCTGCTTTGGGCCCGTGCCCCGCTGGCCTCTAGGTACTGAACAATTCTTTCTTTCAGAAGTGATTTCATCATTTTCCCCACCACTGAGGTCAAACTAACAGGTCTGTAGTTTCCTGCTTCTGCCTTGCTCCAACTTTTGTGAAGAGGAATCACATCTGCCCTCCTCCAGTCCTCAGGTACCACCCCAATTTCCCATGATTTGTTAAAAAGTGTGGTTAGTGGTGTCACTAGGTCCTCCCTGAGCTCTTTTAGTATTCTAGGGTGAATCCCGTCAGGCCCCATTGCTTTGTCCACCTTGAGTTTTAGGAGTTCTTTCAGGACTCTTTCTTCTGTAAATGGACAGGCGTCAACCCCACTACCCAGAGTGCTTCTGTTGTTTGGTTTGGGTAACTCCTCCTCTTCTTCTTTTGTGAATACTGAGCAGAAGTATCCATTCAGTATCTCTGCCTTTTCACTGTCTCCCTCTGGAGGAGAATAAGCCTGAGCAAATCCCGGTTTACCCAATAAGGGCCCAAGACAAGATCATTAAGGGGATGTTTTCAATGGCCATTGCATGGCATACTGTGGCAGAAAAGTTTGCCTCTCCCCTGCACTTCTTAATATATATGGACTTGGTTGCTCTAGTCAAGAACTGACTCCTTCCTCAGAGGTCTCAGAGCCACTGACTACTCTCCCATACTTGCTGCTGATGTTGACATGGCCACCTCCGTGTTCCACTCCAAATTCTTACGCGTGTGGGATAAGCATCAACCCTTAGAAAGTCCAGGGTTAAGCACACGCACTATCCCTGGATTACAGTGGACCTCATTGGTCTATGTAAGTTCTGCAACCATGCCTGTGCCCATTTCAAGTTATTTTGCTCCATTTCTGACCTCCTTCCTATAGCAAACTTAGAAACCCCTGCATCAAGGTTACCCGCAATGCAAAATCAAATTATTTCAACACTAACCTCCAGAACAACCTTAATTCCCCAGCAAATATCTGGAAGGTTATTCACTCCCTTTTTGACCCCCCACCTAGTCCACATCCCCAGTCCTGGTTGTGAATGCTTCTTCTATCTCTGCTGTCTCCTCAGTTGCTATTCACTTCAATGAATTTTTTGCTACCTGTGCTCTCACCTTTTCTTCTCATCCTGCCACCTCTCTATCCCCTCCTCTTTCCTGCCTAATGCATGTCAGGCATTTCATTTTTCTCCTGTCTTTCCCAAGGAGATCCTGCAGGGTGTCTCCTCCCTAACCTCTCCAAATCTAGTCCTGATCGGCTGGGTCCTAAGTTACTTCATCTCTCTGTCCCCGGAATTGCTTCTCCCTTCACCCACCTTCTCAGCCTCTCTTTCTCAGTTGATGCTGTTTCTCAGTCCTGGAAGATTGCTGAGGTTCTTCCCCTCCAGAAAGGGGGTGACCCCACCTTTTCCGGTAATTTTCAACCCATCTCCCTCCTTCCTGCTCTCACCAAACTGGAGGAGAAACAAGTCTACTCTCGACTTAATGAATTCCTCCAACTTCCTCTCTCCCATCCAGTCTGGTGTCTGCAAACACCACTCCACAGTCTCTTCCCTGCTGTGTGTCACTGATTCATTTCTTACTTGGATGAATCAGGGAATTATCATATCTGTTATCTTCATCAATCTGACAAAGGCCCTGGATTCAGTGGCACACCCACTTCTCCTGGAGAAGCTGAGCTCAGCCGACCTTTGTGTTTCTACTGTTGACTGGTTCAAGTCATATCTTTCCAGCCATCTCCAGTTGGTTGGTACAAGTTGGTGAGGCCCTGACTCCACCTCTCAGTCCAGCCTGGGGTCCCCCAGGGGTCCATTCTGGGTTCCATCATATTTTCCATCTTTTTAAATTACCTCACATCTGCCTGTGCCAATTTGCATAGTCACATGTATACCGATGACACTGTTATCTTCACCTCAGGTGCCTCAATCTCGGCTTTGAAAGAATCATTTCAGCATGACTTCAGCAATGTCCTACACTGGTTCTAATCTAACCAAGTCCAGGCCAACACTAAGAAAACTGGGTCCATGACCTTTGGTACCAGACAGAAACTGGCCAGGCTACCCCCTCCCAGTATTTATCACCCTGGATGGCTCCCCTCTTCAAAGCCATTCCCTCCTTCAAATACCTCAGTGTGTAGCTGGACATCAGCACCATCTACTCAAAACACCACCCTAAACTTGATGCCCTGTACCACAGTAAGGACTGCCTCTCTCCCCAGGTCCACCAGCAGCTGGTCACCAAAATTGTGCTTTCTGTGTTTGACTTCGCAAATGTGGCCTACACCACTGCCGCCTCCTCCTCCTCCCTCGCCAGACTGGACACCCTCTGCAATGCATTTTGCCACTTAGCTGCTAATGCCCCCTTTCATTCTCATCACTGCTCTCTCTAGACCTCCTCTCCCCTCTTGTTGCCTAATCCACTGTGCTTCCTTCATCTCTGAATACTGCTTTGGGTCTCTCCCTCCATATCTCTCCTCCCTCCTCTCTCGTACTCCTCCTGCCTCTTATGCCCTTCACTGTAGAGGCTCATGCTTCTCCCTTCTTTAGTCTCACTCTGCTGCTGGACAATCTGCTTTCATCTGCCATCTCGAACAATCTCCACCCTGATCTTTGCCTTTCTCCCTCCCACCCCTCCCTCAAACGCTAGCTTAAACTTCTCACTGCTCCATCATTTTTTTAATTGTTTTTTTATTTTATTCTTTGGTGACAAGGTAAGACCCTCCTAGGCACAAATGCCTGTTTTCAGGGGTGATCTAGGAGCACTGGGGAGGTTAAATGACTTGCTCAGAATCACACAGTATGCAAGTGGAGGTTGTGGGAATCAAAACCCAGGCCAGCTGGATGTACCAAGCTCATTCACATCTCGTTACTCTAACCTCTAGGCTATACTGCCAGCTCCCACCTGACTCCTTCTCACTCCCTCTCACCCGTCTTGTTGGATGGTCCAAATGATCTCACATTTCAATTTGGGGTTTTGTATATTTTATGCTTTTTTATCCAGACTGTAATGTCTTTTGTTCTTTTTGCCTGCACTTATTATTGTACCGCTGATGCTGCATTTTATCACCTGTAATCTTGCGTACTGTCGGCACTTTATCTTATACTATTATGCTGCTTGTTGCCTTGTATTTTATTTGTTATTTAAAATTTGTTGATCGAGTAGCCCCAAGAGCATCAGATGCTCATTTTCAAAGAGGTCCCAAGAGATAAATAAAACATGCATAAATATCACAAAGCACCAGTATCATTACACAGACATTGTGAAAGACACATACAATGTTATTTTAGCTGTTTCTTAAACATAAACATGCAACTAACAGATAACAGCGAATCAGGCAAAGCATTTGATAGCTTGGTGATGTTAAACAAGAAACATCTCTGTCCTAAGGATGTTTTGTAAAAAGTAGGCTGTAAAAAGTTTGAGTAGATCTGGTAAGATGCTGATTAGAGCATTCAAAAAGATCAGACATGGAAGAATATTGTACTGTGGAATTATACCACCTTTTAAATGTTTTTAAACAGCAATATTTGATGCTTTGTTCAAAAGATAACCATTCCAAGTTCTAATACTGGATACAGTAATGGGTTAAATGATAAGCAGAACTGGCAAAATGACAAACCGAGTGGCATGAAATTTCGTCTCTAAAGTCAGCTCATTGGTGCAGCAGTAGCGCTACCGCTCGCAATACCAGTGGCTCATCTTCAGCAATGAGCACGGATCATTGGGGGCTGGCCAGGGGCAGGAGAACCGAGCATACCAGGAAATGTTCTCCTCCTCCGGGGAGGGAGAGCACCCATCTCCACTGCCTCCCTGCCACCTGGGTGACCAGAGATGGCAGTGCAGCTGGAGCAGCTTGTGTGTGGGAGGATGTCAATGGGCACTGCACCATGCATGCCTTGCATGTGAGGGTGCTTGGTGCACCCTAGTGTGGACATCTTGAGGGACAGGGAAAGGAAAACTAGGAAAAAGAGCCCCTGTGGCTTGATGAAGCTGACCCTACCCACAGGCCCCACACCTAGTTACTCGGGCTCTGCCTCCCAAACTGAATTTGTCTGTGGCAGGGGTAGAGGGGGCCCCCACTGCCCCCACTAGAGGGGAAGCTCTGGAGAAACACAGGAGGTCAGGTTAGTCCTGGGGGAATGCCAGGGTGATGAGACTGGGGTGGGCAGCAGATGGGGACCAGCTGCAGTGAGAAGCACTGTCGTAGAAGCAAAGGTCAGGAAACAATAGCAGTCCAAGAGAAGTTATAAAACTTTCAAGTAGCATTTTATTATTACCAATAACAATACAATAGAAAAAATAAATAAAATTGCACAGGATAGCTCTTCATAAAGGCAGTACAAACAAAACAGTCCTCCACCTGAGTCTCTCCCCTGGAAAAGCATTGCTCTGATTATATAAGATGTTTTTGTCTGGCAGTTCAAACTCTGCATCCTCTTGTTGTAAGTTACTTCACCTATTGTTCACAAAATGTATCAAAACTTTGCTATTTTGCTTCCAGAGGCCAGCCTGAAGGGCACATCTAGTCTTAACAGGTGCAACAAAATAGTACATTTTGTCCCAGAACTGGTCTCCTGTTGAGAGTTCTGTAAACAAGCTTGTTGAGGTCAAAATGCATCTCAAGGTCAATCCCCTGTGTTCAGATGATCTTTTCTAATAAACCCAGATAGCTTTCTGCAGTAGTTTCAACTATATAGTTACATACATTTGCAAACCAAGGGATCCCAGTTTCACATAAATGTAACAGCACTGTGACTCACCTTGGCTGCTCCGGGGCCCTCAGGTTAACTCTGTACACACCTACACAGGGGCCAGCCTGGGCTCCACAGTGGACAATAAGTATGGCGCAGTGTCTCCACCTGGGGTAAATGGCAAGGGATACCTGTGGACAAAGAACAGGTTACCACCCCCCAGGAAAATATATAAACTGTCCCCAAGGCACTTTCCCCACACAATAACAATTCCCCACCTCCCCATAACTCTGTCACAATAAGTCACAGCAACAATAGTTAACAGGCAAGCAATGAAAATATTTATATGGGAAGGGGGAAAGGGAGAATATCAAACAGCTCAATACTTGGCAGGTCAATGATACCCCAAACTAATAACCCTGCCTCCCACCTGGGCGCTCCCAGAAATGTCCCTTGATGCAGTGGGTACCTCACCAGATGGTGATGCAGGCCTGGGGTCTTTCATCAGGGCCCAAATAACTTTTAACCAATTTCAACTTTAAACTTACTGCCTGGACGTAGCTTTACATGGTGCAGTCCAGCCCAGTACTTACCCCCTGTAATCTAACTAGCTAGCTAGCTAAGAAAGACTCCCCAAAGCTGCCACTTGGGGTACTTACAGTTCAGAAGTCAAAAAAAGGGGGTTTCAACCCACTGAGTTACAGTCAAACTGGCAGTTGCACGGTACTGGGGAGGTATCTGGAGGGTGGTGCACCACTAAGTCGCAGAGCTGGATGTCTGGAGAAAATGAAGAATGCTGGTCTTTACCTGCCTGGCCTTGCCAACTTTGCCTCAGTGGTCTTTGTAGACGGTTTTCATCAGGCAGGGCTCTCGTCATCTTCTGCCGATGGCCTTCTTTGTCTTCTTCGGTCTGGGGGATGATAGATGTGGTCCCCTAGACCCCTCTGTTGCACACCCAGGCCACACAATTACAGTTGAGCTTTTTGCATAGCCTCTTACCCCACCACTCTCCCTTTTGGTTTCTCTATTCACAGCAGTACTGGACCCTTTCCCAGCATCTAGTCACAGAGCGCTTTAGGCTCTCCCCTTGCCAAAATTTGCACTCCCCACGATTACCCCTCTGAGAGGGAACTCAGTAGCTCATTCTCTGATGCAAAGGTTGCAGGGCTAGGAAAATCAGGCAGCATACACAGTCTCTCAGCTTCCACCGCAGCTTTCAGCACTCTCTATCTCCCTCCTCTCTCTCTCTCTCTCTCTCTCTCTCTGAAAACTCTGACTCCTGGTCATCTGCAGCAAACTATAAAACCTTCCTCTTGTTCCTGCTGCAAACTCCAAGCTCTTTTGCTGCTGTCTTTTCAAGCACCTTTAGGTTTTTTAGGCTGTTGGGGCCTGAATGCAGTCATAGGGCTGAGAAGCCCACATAGTCTGTTCTGCACTCCCACTCTGGTTGATCTCTCTTTTTGCTGGGCAAACAGTCCTACTTATAGCTTTTGACAGCTCCCCCTCTGATACGTTCCTGGCAAGTTCAATGCCCTTTTAACTTTACCCAGCAGCCCCCTCATTTCTGTAGTCCTATGGGGCAGTCATCTTTATTTACAATCATTCCCAGCACACACAAAACACCATACATTGTTATTTAAGCCACTTCAGTGGCTGCTTGTAACTTGTCCTGACTCCGCTTGCCAAACAGGAGCCAGGATGCCTTTTGATTATTTGAAGTCACCTTTTTTCATCTGGGCTCACACAACCTCAACCCCCCTTTCGTGCCCTTTTACTGGTGCCCTTAAATATAACTTTTTATGCTCATGGCAGCCACACATGCTCAGTACGAATGTGACTGCCATCTTTATTGTTTACATTTCAGTCGGTCTGGTCGTTGGCTTCCCAGAGCAGCCAGAAGACCCCTCAGGTGCCTGGAGGTGCAAAACATCAAACAGAGCTTGGCCACTTTCAGGGGGTGGGGCCAAGCAATGGGATTTTGGTGGCCTCAGCCACAAAGCAACAGCAGGGCCAGCAGGCTCAAGTCCCACCAGAGACTACTTATGGGGACACTGGCGAGGGAGCAGAGGGCTGTAGCCCTTCCAGAAAAGCCGATTTGGGGGGCTTACATAAAGATTTGCATATGTTTTTTCAATGACAGAGAAGTAAGGGGAGAAAGAAGGAAAAGAATCAGCAAAATAAGGAAAGAGATAATGGGTGAAATTGTTGAACCAGCTAAGTGGTCAATTCCTAGGAGTCACAGGAAAATTTGATTGTGTAATCAGACAGGCAAGAGACAGATAAGTGGCAGAATAGGAAAGGGCAAGCTAGATCCTTGCTTTAATTCTCTGTGCATAACAAAATTGATAGGGTCTTAGTCAACTCTGTCACACTCCAACAAGTTTCCAAAATTTTCTTTCATTTCTCTTTTAAAATTACCTTATAACATTTACAGTTCTTTGCATATGCAGTATCCCTTTTCTTCACAATACCTTTTACAGCAAATATTTCAGTTAAGCACTCACATTTTTTTCAGCCTTCTGAATTCTCAATTCCTGAATCATATCTTGACAGAAAACTGGCATTGACATATCTCTTTTCTGGATTTGTGCATCACTTTGAATTCAAATGGCTGTAGTGCTGGATGTCACTCTGTCATTCTGGGATTTTTATCTTTCATTTTATTAAGCCAACAGAGAGGACTGTGATCTGTCATAAGTACGAGTAGGGATGGGCTACCCATCAGGTAGCTGGATCAGGTAGGTCGGGTAGCGGTGATTTTTGATGGGTAGGGTAGTTCAGGTAATTTACTACCCTACCTGACATAACAGTATATTTCATGGGTCAGGTACAGTAATTTTGACATGGGTAACAGGTGTTTTCATAAACAGGCATTACAGGCAGCCTGTAGGGTCCTGGGACTCTTTCCCAGGCTGGGAGCAGGTATGAAAGGGCAGTGTGTGTGGTCTTTCACAAGCTCACTAGAATTAGGAGCACATGACACCAGGCTGACTAGCTGATTGGTCAGTGGTGTCTGTGCTTCATTTGCTGTTAGTCTGTTGCACAGGTAGGGGCCAGAATCTGGAGGGAATGGACAGAATTGGGCACTCACTCTGCATTTTTGCCTAAATTGTGGTGAAAACTTTAAAAAATACCCACAAAAGTAAAACCTAAATGAAGTAGCAAGGGGCTGGGGACTGAAATGATCTCAGGAGGGAGAGGGGAATTGGTGGAGGATCATCTGATGGTGTGGTACTGGGGAGAGAAGCAGCGGGGGGGGGACAAAAGGCACTGGCAACTGGTTTGTGTCTCCACAGCATAGTGAAAGCCATTTAGGCTGTAATTACACTGTTTGTGTTAGGTGCCCCAAGCCCTGTCATTTTAGTACTTTGACGTAGCTATGTGTCTCTGCAGCATAGTGAACGCCATTTAGGCTGTATTGCACTGTCTTTTAGGTGCCCCGAACCCCGTCTGTGAAATAGCTACTCTGTGTGTCTCTCTGCAGCATAGTAAAAACCATGTAGGCTGTAATTTACACTGTTTGTATTAGGTGCCCAGAGCCCTGTCATTTTATTACTGTGACATAGCTGTGTGTCTCTGCAGCATAGTGAAAGCCAGTTAGGCTGTATTACACTGTCTGTTAGGTGCTCCAAGCCCTGTCTGTGACATTAGCTATACTGTGTGTCTCTCTGTAGCATAGTGAAAGCCATTTAGGCTGTATTACACTGTCTCTTAGGTGCCCCAAGCCCTGTCTGTGACATAGCTACTCTGTATGTCTCCCTGCAGCATAGTGAAAGCCACTTAGGCTGTATTACACTGTCTGTTAGGTGCTCTGGTCATTTATTACTATGACATAGCTACACTGTGTGTGATGTCTCTCTGCAGCATAGCAAAAGCCATTTAGGCTGTATTACTCTGTTTGTTAGGTGCCCCGACTCCTATAATTTATTACTGTCTGTGACATAGTCAACAACACTGTCTGTCTCTGCAACAGTTAGTGAAACAATATCCATTCATTTGACAGCTGTGTCTACTATGTCTCGTATTTCCCAGTCTAAGTCTACTATAAGGAAGCACAGTGCTGCTGCATGAGCAACTGTTAATGATGTGGACAATATGAATCATAGCACTAATGAAGAACATAGCGACAATAATAATAATATCACCAGGACTGGCACTGAATGTCCTCCTGAACCAAAAAAATCAAGTTAGCAATGAAATTAATGTAGAGTTTCGGAAAGAACTGACTGGAGTTACTTGTAGAGGTACTAAGCATTTTGCCACATGTACCATGATACTTCCGGCTGTTGAAGTAGCATACAAGGAGGCATCCTCCTCAAATATAAGCTCAGATGCGGAGGCAGCAAATGCTGATAAAGATGGTGGTGATAGTGGGAACTGGGAATGGGATAACCCAGGCTGTGTCCCACCTGATGATGATGGCACTTCCTGTTCTTCTGAATCTTGTGGCGATGAGGTCTATAGTCTTGATGAGAGGATAGGAGAGGATGCCACTGTAAGGCATTAGAGGCAAGTGCAGAAAAAAAATCATATGCTAAATGTAAGAATAAGAAGATGAGCATGAATGAGAACAATTCACATCAACAAAGAAATGGCAGTGTAGGGTTTCCTCCAGAACCCTTGACTGTACAAGAAATAGTGTCAGGCACCATGTTACAAAGCACAAAAAGTAAATCTTAAGTGTGGAGTTTATTTTATATTGACCCTGCAGACAGCTCTTGAGCTGTATGTAGTCTGTGCAAAAAAGTGTCAGTCATGGTGGCAATGTGGGAAATTTTGGAACATCAGTAATAATACGACATGCAAAGGTGAAACACCCAATTGAGTAGGGCAGGGCAAGGGACAGTGTGGCTGGTATGGGCAGTAGTGGAGATGGGTTCCATGTCATAAGGATGATTTTTCTATGGCGACTCACACAATAGCGAGTACATTTCACTGAAAGAAAAATTGGCCCCAGCCCACATAATCAAATGCCAATAAGGGAACCACATGGACAATCATGTTAATATTTAATGCAGGGGGCTATACCTAGCCCCCCACCCCCTTTCCAGGGGGCAAGCCCCACACACTCCATAAATTAATATAATCAACTCCAGGGGGGAGTGGACACTGGGGAAAAGGGGAATACACAGGAGGGAGTACCACAACTGGGGCACCATCGGTCCAGGGAACACAGCAAGGATATATAAATATTGTAACAGCCAACACCGTTGAGAAAAAAAAATTACCTACATGCAGTCCTGAACCCGGGACCATTGCTGCAGCAGTCCATGACCTATCCACCATGGCAGGTGGACAGCTTGGTGGTTGCAGGTCTCATTGCTGTACATCACCAGCAGAAGCACAGCTCCCCTAGTGTTGGCTGTTGCCATTGCATCCCTCTAGCACCCGCTATCCATGCAATCGCCATATACCCACAGTCCCTGTACCATTGGGAGCACAAATAGAATTAATCAAATTTGAGTCGCTCATTTGTAGTCGCCCATTTGACGGTATACCATGAAGGTGGTGGTGGCGGTGACCACAGTGATAATGAACTAGAAGCAGAAACTGACATTGAATCACTTGATGTGTCCTTGCAGTGTTCCCAGACAAACATAGATTGTTTTCTTCTGATACCATCAAGTACTGAAAAATCCCAAAGTTGTACTCCACGTGAAAAGGGCATGAAAAATATAAGCTCTCAAAAATTATTATGTGTCACCACTTTTGAGGAAAACCACACTGCTGTGAAAATTTTGCAGGAGCTGGAAAAACAGTTCCAGAAATGGCTTACTCCATATTCCTTATCTCCAGGGTTCATAGTGTCAGATAATGGTGCCAACATAGTCAAAGCTGTTAGAGATGGCAGTTACCAACACATGCTTTGTTTTGCACATTGTTTAAATCTTCTCATCCATAGTTTCTTAAATGGAAACAGAAATGTTGAAAATGTGTTAGGTCTTGCTAGGAAAATATGTGGGCATTTCAGCCACTCTGTGAAAGCACAAAAAAATCCTAAAGGGGTTGCAGAGGTCAAACAACTTACCGTAGCATACATTAAATCAGGAAGTTTTAATCCACTGGAATTCAACATTTTACATGTTGGAAAGGCTTCTAAAGAGAAAAAGCTGAACATGACTACACCATGCAGAATTTTATTTATTTATTTATCTTATTTATTTTTATTTCACCAGGAGAAGCTCCATTGAGCAAGCTCATTTTCAAGGAGGTCCTGGACAGACAGGATTAGACAGACTGACAGTTTACAACAAATACATTTATAGAGTCGTACTAACTGCATAGAGGACATTGTACAGTAAGTACAACATTCAGAGGAGAACAACATAGGTAGCAGTACATTACATATACAGTTAGTTACATATTTGGTAGACAACACTAGGAATTTAGGAAAGAAGGTTTAGAAGAGAAAAAGGGTCTGAGTTAGGGAGAGGAGGTGAAGAAGATGGATAGAGGCAGGGTTAGGAGTGACAGCTGCAGAATCAATTAGGTAAAGTAGACATCATGCTTAGGTCCAGCAGCTGGACTTTACTTGAATCTTTGGTCACCTTATTGGAGCCATTTGAGGCTGCCACCATGATGTCAGTGCAGACAGTGCAACTCTGAGTCAAATTCTTCCTCAAATCAGATTTCTTCACATTTTCCTTGATGACATAAAGAAAGACTTTCAGTCAAAAGAAGACGCCACTGCTGTCATGCTAGCAGATGAATTGAGTCTCAGACTTTTGGTTGATCAGAGAATAAATGCCATGTTTAAGAATGACACCTATGTGTTGGCTATGTTGCTAGATCTCCACTTTAAGTGGAACATTGAAGCCATCCTTCCTGCAGAGGAAGACATTGAGTATTGGAGAGATCATCTGCTAACCAAATGTGACATTGCCCCACCAACATCATTACCTGATGTACAGAAGTTAAACCCTGCCAAACCATCAGAGTGCACCTCTGGTGCAGACAAAAGCACATCTATCAATTCTTCACAATCACCAGTGTCATCAGTAAGTGAAAGGACATCCACAGCTACTTCTTGGGCATCCTATGCTCAGGATCAGAAAAGCAAATCACTTCTGAGTCACCTGCAACAACATGGACTAGTATCCTGTAAAGAACATGCATCTGGTTCATCTGCCAGACTGGTAACTGTCTCATACAGCACAATGATCTCGGAGTATTTTGCAGACCATATTGTGACTGTCTCAAGGAAGATCCATTACTCTATTGGAAACACAAATCAACTTCTTTTCTCGGTGCAGTAAGCCACTGTGAGGCAAATCATGAAGGAAATGTGAAAGGAAAATGTGTGCCCTCTACTGGGATTTGAAGCCAGGCCCCTAGCATTCTGTGCCATGCTCTAACCACCTGAGCTATAGAGGAACTTGGGAGATTAGTAGACCCAGTCCTCCCTTTCACATAATACCTAGAAAGGAATGTGTATGCCTGAAAGGGATGACTGGTTCTGCTAATCTCCTGAGTTTCTCTATAGCTCATGTGGTTAGAGCATGGTACGGAATACCAGGGGCTTAGGTTCAAATCTCAGTAGAAGGTACACAATTTCTTTTCATATTTCCTTCTATTGGAAACAAAAGAGAACGATATGTCCGGATCTAACAAATCTTGCAATAATGTACCTCCGTTGTCCACCTTCAAGCATATATTCAGAATACATATTTAGTGCAGCTGGAGGAATAGCCACTGACCGCAGAACGCTGCTAAGTCCTGTAAATGTGGAATGGCTTACATTTCTCAGAATGAATGCTGACAATTTCCAAATTGACCCAAACACTGAATTATGTGATTCTTACCCTGAACATGAACAACAGCCTGCACACAGTGATACTGAATATGATGACTAGATTGTGTACGAAATGAATAGAACCATCACAACTGGCATCATGCCAGCCACATGTGCCACACTACGTTTAGTTTCTTTTGTCAATCATCAGTTTTATATTATGTAACTTTGATGCCCACCATGGGTATCATTTCTGGAAACAGCAGCAGGTTCACTCACAGCAGCTGCACCTCTTGTACCTACCTCAGCAATGCCCACCATGGGTATCATTTTTGGAAACAGCAACAGGCTTGCTAAGAGCAGTGGTGCTTCTCATACCCAGCTCAGCAATGCCCACCATAGGTATAATTTTTGGAAACAGCAGCAGGCGCACAAAGGCTGTTGTGCTTCTTGTACCTGCCTGAGCAATGCCCACCATGGGTGTAATTTTTGGAAACAGCAGCAGACTTGCTAAGAGCAGCTGTGCCTCTCATACCTGCCTCAGCAATGCTCCCCATGGGTATAACATCTCAGGCACCTAACAACCAGTTTAATAGTAAAGAAAAACAGTCTTTCACATGATTTTTGTTATGGTCAGGGTCGGGTAATTGGGTAATAGAATGGGTCGGCTCAGTTTTCATGCAGGGTATTTTATGGTACTCTAGAGGTACCCATGGGTATTCTTGAGGGTTGAGTATTTTAGTACCGGCCTATCCCAAAGTACAAGGTCAGCTCCTAGCAGATAAAACCTAAGGGACTCCATTGCTCAATTCACAGCAACTTATTCTTTTTCAATAGCATAGTACTTTTTCCTCTCTGTTGTGCAATTTCCTACTGATATACAAATGGGATGTTCCTTCCTATCTATATTCTGACTCAGGACTGCACTTAGGCCTACCTCTGATGCATCTGTCTGTAGCAGAAATTGTTTCCCAAAGTCTGGACTTCTTAACACAGAGGCCAAACATAATGCAGCCTTGATGGTCTGAAAAGCTAATTCACACTCTGGGAACCAGTTCACATTATTCGGGTACCATTTCATCGTGATTTCAGTGAGGGGATTAGCTAACTGGGAAAAGTTGGGAAAAATTTCTGGTAGTCACCAGCCAGATCTAAAAATTAACTGACATGTTTCTTTGTTTCGGTGCCAGGACTGTTAGCTACAGCTTCTATCTTGGAAATCTCTGGTTTTACTTCTCCATTTCCAAAAATACTACTGAAATATCTTGTTTCCTGCATGCCTAATGTGCACTTAGCAGAACATATGGTCAAACCTGTATTTTTGATAGCTTGTATAACTGCTAATAGGTGTTTCTGGTGGCTTCTCCAGTCTGGATTGTACACCACAATGTCATCCAGGTAAGCAGCACAGTGACCAGTGTGAGGGGCTAGAATTTACGTTCACTTACTGCTGGAATGTAGTTTGTGTGTCATGCAAAACCAAACGGAATGGTGGTGAACCGATAGAATCCAACTGGAGTGGAAATGCAGTTTTGTCTCTGGATTCTTTTGGGGAATTTGCTAGTAACCCTTGGCACTTCTCAATCTGTCCACCAAATCATCTATCCTGGGCATAGGACAGCTACCAAATACAGACACTTGATTAAGTTTCCTAAAATCAAGGCAGATTCTTACACCCCCCTCTTTTTTATTTGCAGTTGCAATAGTGATGACCAAGCACTTCTCGATTCTTCAATGATACCCAACTCTGTCATTTTGTTGTATTTCCTTAACCATAACTGCTGTTAGACCTCTTGTAATCTGCATGTTTTTTGTTTGATAGGGCGAGCATTCTAGGTCACTATTACATGCTTGACCACTTTTGCTCGGACTAGCACTGTGGTAAAAGTACTTTTAAATGTCTTTACCAAGTTACACATTTCTGCGGTTTGTTCTGTTTGTAAAGAAACATTCACCTTTTCAGCACCAGAAGTTACAATTTGTTCCAGTCTGTCATAAGCTATATCAATATCTTCTTTAGCAGTTTCTAGTAATACTAACAACGGAATTTTTGGTGTTTTTTTTCAACCAATTTCTTCAGGAGGTTATCGTGGTATAACTTGGTAGATTTTTTCCTATCAGGAATCTCAATGTCACAGTTAACAGTACCCATATGTCTAATCACTTTATAAGGCCCATGCCACTTCATTACCAATTTGTTTTCTGTAGTGGGTAAAATAACAAGACTTTTTCACCTGGTTTAAAAATGTTTTCTTTTACCCCATAATACACCTTCTGCTGTTCTGGGGCTTCTTTCTGATAACGCTGGACAATTTCAACATATTTTGCCAGTTGCTTTCAGTGCACCCATATAAGATGTAATAGATTCATTCTGTGTCAGTTTATCTTCACATGTTTCTTTTATTTCATGTAGTGGCCCTCTAGGTTGACTACCATAGAACATTTCAAAGGGTGTAAAACCTATTGATGCATGTGGCACTTCTCTGTAAACAAAAAGCAGGTAAGGTAAGTATTGGTCTCAATCTTTTGCTTCACTTTTCACAAACCTTTTTAATATGCATTTTAGGGTTTGATTAAAACACTGAACAAGACTGTCTGTCTGAGGGTGATATGGGGAGGTTCTCATGGCAGTGATACCTAGTGGTCGGTACAGCTCCTTCAGTAATGCAGCACCAAAATTACTACCCTGATCAGTAATAATCTCTTTAGCCCACCCTGCTGAAAATTTTGGCAAGCTCTGCTGCCATGCTACTAAGTTGTGAGGAGCTTCGGGGTTAGGCCCATAACTGCTCCTTTCCTCTTTACCCATAATATGTCAGTTTGTGTCCATTTAAAATAAGTGAGTCTAGATTTTTTTTAAACTGTGTCTTGTTTTTAGAGCAGATAATTTCCTCCGGCAATCCATTCCATGGGGCAACCACTCTGAGTGAAGAAGGCTCTTCTCCTATTTGCGTTACACTTAATATGTCTCAATTGGAGGGAGTGTTCTCTCATTCCTTTTTGGTTGTTTCTAAACTGCAGATTTAGTTCATTTAACATATAGTCATCTTGCATTATGTCGTAACACATCAACAGATCCCTCCTAACTGTTCTTGTCTCCAGTGACATCAGTCTTAGTTTTGTTAATCTTTTGTTAATCTTTGCCCATAAGCTCTCCTCTGCAGACCATGCACCATTCTGGTGGCCTGCCTCTGTACTTTCTCTAACCCTGCCACTGGACCCTTACCTATGGGTCCCCACACAGGGGCTCCATAATCCAATATTGGCCTAACATAAGTTCTATACAGTGGCATGATCACCACCCCCCTTCGACTTTTTAAGTTTTTCTTTATATTCCACAGTACCCTTTTTGCTTTTATTATTTGCCTATTGCACTGGGCTTGGTATTTTAAGTTTATGGTCCACTAATATGCCCAAGTCCTGTTCCATTTCAGACTTTCTCAAGATTTGCCCATTTATACTGTTGTTATGTTCTGGGTTTCTATTTCCCAAGTGGATCACACAACATTTATCTATGTTAAAACTCATTTCCCTAACTTTAGTCCAATTATATATATTATCCAGATCTTTCTGAATGGTCTCCACCCTCTCTGGCTGTGTCACCAGTCCTGCTAGTTTGGTATCATCTGCATATTTGCTTATCCAGTTTCTCACATTTTCTCCCTTTGTGCCATGAATATTCTAAACAACACCAGTCCCAAGAATGACCCCTGTGGGACCCCATTAGTCACTGGCACCCCATCAGAGAGATAGCCATTTATACACACTCTCTGTGATCTGTCTGTCAACCACACCTGAATCCATCTACTTATTCTATGATCCTTATCTATTTCTGTTAGGCAATTTAATATTTCCGTGTGGGGCACTTGATTGAAGGCCTTGGCAAAATCAAGATACACACAATCCATCATCTCCCCGCTAACCAAGGCTGCTGGGATTTTTTCATAAAAACGTAACATATTTGTCACACATGACTTTCCTCTCACAAATCCATGCTGCTCACTATCTTCTATGTTTGTTTCTATTAAATATGAATTTATTATATCTTTTAATACTGATTCCATCAGTTTTCCTGGTACGAGGTCAGGCTTATAGGCCTATAGTTAGTGTGGTCAGATCTATCCCCCTTCTTATGAATAGGTATCACACTCACTGTCAGTCAATCCCTTGGCACCTCCCCCGTTTCCAACAACTGCTGGAAGATAAGTGTTAAGGGTTTTGCTATATTTGGGGAGAGTCATTTAAGAATGTTGTTTCTTACATTATCTGGGCCTGCCGAGTTGGTGTTTTGTAAGGTTTTTATTTTGTTAGGAATAATATCAGGTGTGATCTTTATGTCTAATTCCCTATTTGGTTTGAAATTCACCAGACCCCCAGGTTTTACAGAAAAAACTGTACTAAAATAATTATTAAAGATATTTGCTACCTTCTTAGGATCTGATATTAGTGCCCTACCTTCTTTGATGGTGCATTGGTTATTATTTCTTTGTCTTAGTAAATTTACATAGCTATAGAATGTCTACATGTTATCCCTTTTGGTTGTAGTGGCCAGCATGGCTTCCATCCTTTGTTTATTTCTCTTTACTAATTGCTCACATTTGATTTGGGTTCGTTTGTACTTAGTCCAGTTATGAGAATTTTAGTTTTTCTCATAGTTTGCATATGACCATTTCTTCCTATTCAACAGTTTGACTGTTGTTTTTGTAAGTCATCTTGGTTTTTTAACCCTCTTATTATGCACTTTGACTATGTGTTCATTACATATTTCAAAAACCTTTTTTGTAAAAGTATCCCACATTTCCTCTGCTGTCTTTTTTGCAGTACACTTTCCCAGTTTATGTTAATTAGTTCTGTGAGTATTTTTGATTTGTCTGCCATTTTTATACTATAGATTTCTCTGCACCCTTTCTCTATAGGTATATGTTGCTGAAACAGGAAGCGCACTCCATCATGGTCACTATTTCCTAATGGTGCTGTTGGGTGGCATCCTGTAATGCTAATTTCCCTTACTGCCATGACCAAGTCCAGAGTATTTTTTCCTCTAGTTGGGGTATTTACATATTGGGTTATATCAAGCTCTTGGAAGAGCTCCAGGAATACTTTACTCTGATGATTTGAGGCCTGCTGGTCATTCCAGTTTATGTCATTATAGTTTAAATGCCCTACTAATAACACCCTAACCATTTCACAGGCTCTGGTTAATTCTGTATTTATTTGATCTGACAGTTCTATTGTTGCCACTGGGGGTCTATAGCATACCCCTAATATTACAGGTTTGTTTGTACCCGAGTCTATCCTAATCCAAAGGATTTCTGGCCCTGTTATGCCTAGCTTAACCTTATCAGTAATATCTGTAGTTTTTATTTTATTTAAGATATATGCTGCAACTCCTCCTCCCTCCCCCTCGTCCCTATGAAATAGGGCATATCATGGTATTTCCCTGCCCCAGTTATTTTGGTCCATCCACCAAGTCTCTGTAATGCAAACCATATCCAAAGTATTTCCCTCCCTCATAAGTGCTTCCAATTCATCTTTCTTATTATTTAAACTCTGTGCGTTGTACAGTATACAATGATTTATAGTTTTGGGGTTCTTTTTCCCAGATCTTGTTTTTGTGTTTTGCAGTGACTTGCTGTCTAGGTGCTGCCCTCCCTCCCCAGTACCTAATTTAAATATATGTGCTTGGGACTGTGACAGTAAGCATCGGAATTGCCTCTGGTTATCAAGCAGCATAGTCATATACTACCAAAATGAATTGATTACCCTTTTTACTTTTCTGTAAGGGGCCAACCATATCCATGGGAATTCTCTCAAAAGGCACATCTATCAAGGGTAGGGGCACCAGGGGCACCTTGTCTTGTTTAGACACTGGGGCTACTTTCTGACATTCAGCACAAGAATTGCAGTAGGTAGCAACATCTTCATTAATCCCAGGCCAGAAAAATCTGTACAACAATCTGGCAAGGGTGCAGTCTCTCCCCAAGTGACCAGCCATAGGACTGTCATGTGCTAGCTGTAACAACTCAGTTCTATACTTCTTTGGTACAACCAGTTATTCTATCTGTTCTTGCATCTGAGTATTAGCACAAACTCTGTACATTAGCCCATTACTTTTTTCCAAAATTGGTTCACCTTGTTTTTGTTTCATCCCTAGCTCCTTAAAATAACTCTAGAGAGAAACATTGTTTGCTCAGAAACAAAATCACAATCAATTATCAGTTTAATTTCAGCATTTTTCATATATCAGCCCCTTATGTCTATCAGTCTTTTGTTGCCACTGTTTTTACAGGCATCTTCTTTCTTTTCTGGACTTCAAGATTTTGGAGCTTGGCCAAACAAGTCTGAATCAAAGTCATCAAAAGAAAAAGAGTCCCCAACATCTTAGATTTTCTTTGCCTGTGCTCTTGTAATCACAGCTGCTGAAACAGCATAGTTTACCCCCTCTGTGATTCATTCCCCCACTTTCATTTGATGCAACACCCCATTAATGTTCAGACTCATCTGGGTGGTGGGATATTATTGAATGAATGTTGATCCCTTTGCACAGTCTTTTCCCAGGACTTCAACATGTACTAGAGTCTGCCTGTTGCACAAATCTGTAAGTCCCTTCCCAGTCTTATCTCCAACCTTGACATCTATGAAATACTTGCCCCAATTTGCTAAGGCCACATTTGTTCCAGTGTTACCCTTCTTAATTTTATGGCAGTTTCATGCAATATGGCTTGGCATATTACACTTATAGCAAATAAAGTCTTTGGGTGCAAATTAGTTACCCCATCAGAGTTCTTATCTGATCCAGAGTCAAATCAAGAAAAAGAGGGCCTTACCATTCCTTGACTGTTATTTTGCTGCTGTGGTGTCTGGCCATCTGATAGTCCTCAGCCAAAGGAGGGGCCTTTTCTGCACTTTCTGGTCAGTGTTTTTTTACCCAAAGCTACATGTCTGTAGGAAGGATGTTGATGATTTGCTCCATTGCATATATGTTGATAATCTGTAGGACTGTTTTGCTCTCTGGTTGGAGCCATTTAATGAGGAATTCTCTGAGTTGAGTGAAGTCTTCTCAAGGATTATTGATTGAGTGGTACTTCAGGGACCAGAATCTCTGCCTGTAGGTCTTTTCTGAGATGTCATATCTTTTAAGGATTTCTCTTTTTCACAAGGCCATAGTTTTCTGACTGTGAAGTGTACATATTGCTGTAGTCAAGTTGAACTTTACCTGTCAGATAAGGTACCACCCTGATTGCCCATTGCTGTTTTGGTCATTGGCAGGCTCCAGTAGTCCTTTCAAAAGTTGTCAGGTATACTCGAGTTTATACTCAGGTGGTTGTAAGGCAATAGTAGGTCATAGGCCCATAGTAATTGCCTCCCACTTCTCAGTGGTCTTGGCTATGTGAGTAGCCATTCACTATATATTTATCCTGTTTATTCTTAAAATTGAGAAGACTGTTGCAGGATACAATGTATTCTGGTAACCTATTCCACAGTCTGACAGTCCTCGGAATGAAGTTGTATCTTCTAATGTCACAGTTATATTTGTTTTCAATTAGCAGGAATTATACATAGATACATAGACAGCATTGGCAGATATGCCCTCTTAAGCTATATGCTAATTTCTTAAATTCCAGGCCTAGGTCTCCCAAAAATTGCTTGTCATGGATTATGTTAAATAACAAAAATTCACCTCTCAAACACCTATCTTGTAAGGTGAAGAGTCCTATGCTATTAAGGCTGTCATCATAGGATTTGTGCCTGTGGCAAGTGATGAGTTTGGTGAGTCTGTGCTGAGGGGCCTCTACCAATTTAATATCCTTTTTGAGGAAAAAGCTCCATACCTACAAGTCATAGTCCAGGTGAGGACATATATAAGTTCTATATGTGGGCATTAGTACTGTGGGGGATCTGTACCAAAAGCTATTTTTTTACACAGTTAATCAAGTAGTTTGATTTTAAGACAACATGTCTATAGTGAATATGTAATTTCAATGTATCACTAATATGAATTCCTAGGTCAACTACTTGATTAGAATGATTAATTTTAATGCCATTTATAAAATAATCCTGACAATCATTGGTCCTGCCGGTGTGTAGAACTGTACATTTTTCAGTATTTAAACTACAGGTTATTTGATGAAGCCCATATCTCAATATGTTTTAAGTCATTTTGCATCTTAATTTTATTGTGCAATTTTGACACTGGTCCCCCCAATTTGGTGTCATCTGTGAATTTCATAAGATGGTTGTCACTCATTAGTTTTAGGTCATGGATATAGATGTTAAAAAGAAGTGGTCCCAGCACTGACCCCTGGGGAACTATGCCAGTCACAGCCCACTCATTTGAAATGAATCCATTGACTTTAGCTGCTTGCTTTCTATTACATAGCCACACCTGTACCCACTTTACTCAGTATTGATCAATACCTAAGTTTAACATTTTGGTACCAATGTGTAATGGGAGACCGTGTCAAATGCTTTTTTAAAGTCAAGGTATATGATATCCATATTATCACCAGCATCTACTTGATTGCTAACCTTTTCATAGAATACCACTAGGTTGGTGGTACAAGACCTCCCCTTAACAAAACCATGTTGTGTATGGTCTTGTATACTTAGGGCAGGATTCATGAAACTCGAGAAATACCCACAGCTGTGGGTAAACCTCGGTGCTAGTCATTTGTGACTTGTGTATCCGCAGGTTACCCACAGTGGCAGGTTTATCTCAAATGTGGAGCCGGATTACGACTGGCTCCATGATCTACAGCTGCTTGCGGGTGGTGTCGCCGGGGAGATGGCCGCAGCAGTGGGAATGGGCTACTGCTGGTAGTGGAGTGGAACTCAAAAAAAAAGAAACTCGTCGTGAACACTGCCCTTAGAGCTGTCATGGCTTCTGTAATCTGGGATTTAACTGTTCTTTCCATGATTTTGCTAACTACAGAGGTAATACTGATGGGTCTGTAATTGGTTGGTAGTATTTTATTACCTTTTTTTAATATGGGTGTTACTAGGGCTAGTCTCCAATCCATGGGTACTATACCTTCCCTGAGGGATTTGGAAAATATGTTGGACAATATAGGGGCCAGTTCCAGACTATGTTCTATCATAAACCTAGGGTGCAAATCATTGGGACCTGTAGATTTATTTTGGTCAAGTGTCTTTAAAATTAATAAAACATAATTTGAGTCTATAAGGTCGATCTCTGGCTCAGGGGGATTATCAGCCCAAATAATGATGTTGTCATTATTTGTAAAAACAGAACAAAATAATTTATTGAGTACATCGGCAATACCCTGGGAATCCTTTACTATGACATTTCCTCTTAAAATGGGGCCTAAACCTCAAGATGTACCCTTCTTGGAGTTAATATAAGAGTAAAAGGTTTTTAAATTATCTTTCATATGGGCAAGTCTGGTTTCCAGGTTCCTTTTTGCTTGTTTAATGGCTTTTTTGGCTGTTCTCATTGCCCTTTTGAAATGCAGGATGTTAGAATTTGATGGACGAACCTTCTGTATAAGGAACAGTTTCCTCTTTCTATTAATTAATTTCTTAATCTTGCCATTAATCCAAGGGGGATATTTTCCTTTATGATTATGCATTTTTTTCCTCTGGGATGTATTTCTCTATGACATCATTGATTACAGTTTTAAAAAAGGTCCAAGATTCATCCATGTTATAGTGCTCTAGAATGTTATTCTACTCTATATAATTTAATATTGATTTAATAGCCTCATAGCGCTGCTGTAATTCCTTATTTTAGTTTTTTTCCTTCATGACTTGTTTACTTCTACTTGGTTTAAATGATATAGTTGAATGATCACTTTAGCCTAGTAGGGGGCTGATATCTACTTCCTTGATGTCCTCCTTGATGTTAGTCAGTATTACATCTAGAATATTTCCTGCCCTAGTCAGAGTATCAACCAACTGTATAAGAGTTTGAGAGATGGTAACATCTAAGAATTTATTAAATATATGGGAAGTTGCAGTCATTTTATCCCAATTAATTTGAGGCATATTAAGATCGCCAAGGATAATTACATCACATATGTCAGAAACATGGACAAATTGATCAAATAGAGCTTCTGTTATTACATTGGTTGAGTTGGGAAGTCTATAGAAGACCCCTAGGATAACTTTATTACCCTTGGAATCAGAAGTGAATATACATAGAGACTCACAGGTATTTACTGATTCAGTTCCTGATTCAAGGGAGTGACAGTCAATACTCTCCTTAACATAGATGGTGACCCACCCTTTCTTATCTGTCCTATCTCTCTGAAAGAGGTGAAAGCCATGAATTTGTCTACTCCAACTGTTATCCTCCCCCCACCATGTTTCAGTAACAGCAATTATGTCCAGCTGTTGGTCCCTAATAATGACTTCTAGTTTCATCTTGTTATCCATTTTAAGACTTTTAGCATTTAAAAGCATGATATTATAGTTGCTAAATTGTTTCAGTTTTTTGACTACTGTTTCCTTAATGGACACTGGGTTTGTGGGTGTTACTTGGCATGCCTCTTGTCCCCCATACTTAATCAGTTTAAAGCATTGGTGATTGCATTATTAGTTCTTGTACTTAATAATTTACTTCCATTATAGTTGAGATAATGCCCATCTCTACCAAATGGGTGAGGTTTCCCATAAAATAATCCCACTATCTTCGAAAGGTAAAACCCATTTCTTTTGTCCAAGTCCTCAGCCAATAGTTTAGATGTTTTATGGTCTCATTAGTTTGGTATGTGGCCCTTGGTGCAGGCAAAATTTCTGAAAAGATAATGTCACACTCTTGATTTCAGTTGATTCTCAAGTGACAAGAAATATTTTTTTATAACAGAAATGGGGAATCTATTAACATCATTAACACCAATGTGGATAACTACCAAAGGATGCTCTCCCTCTCCTTTCAAGATATTCTTCACTATGCAAGTTAGGTCATTAATCCTAGCCCCTGAAAAGGAGCTTGCTAGCCTATTGCGTTTATCAGATCGACAGATTATCCCATCTTTGAATTTGGTGATCGAGTCCCCCCAAACAACTATTTTTTTAGGTTCTACTGAACCTTCTTGCATGGCATTACTATTGTTATGGTGGGTCCCTCTGTCAGCAACACAATCCTTAGTTCCTAATTGTTGGGTATCTCCTTGTGGACTCAGTGTACTGTATTCATGTGTGTTCTGATCAACAGTAATGTCCCTAGATTGTAATTGTGAAATCTCTGAGTCAATATTAGTAATCTCCATGCTGGAGCCATCATCAGTGGCTAACACTGGAAATCTATTAAAAATTGGTATCTCCCCACCTAATGCCCTCCAACCCTTTTTGGTTCTTGTGTTGTTGCCCACAATACTTCAGTCAAAGTCATCACTATGATATTCATCAACTTGTCTTTTGCTTTTCCCTAATAATGTTGAGGGGTTGTTTGCAGGCCCTTCAATGGCAGTATTTAGATTAATACCTGTACTGGGCATGGTTGTGCATGTTTTGGGACTGGGGTCGAGTCACATTTCCTTTTTTCTCAGCAGGTTTATTTCATGTTCAAGTGTTACGATTTTGTACTTTAATGCCTTTATTTCTTCACATTGGCCACATATCAATTTCACAAAATCAAGAATTTGCTCAGCATAGTAGGACTTACAAGAATCACACTGTGTGGGTATAGTACCATCAAGCAATGTAACAACGTTTTCCAATGTCATGTTTGTGTAGTACACAGGTGAATATATTAGAAATCTTAATATAAAGTTAAGGCACTTGAAGAGAATTGTATAAATCACCCACTTAGCAGACCGGACAAACAAACGGGGGAGGGGGAATAGAAGTAAGTTTAAATCAAAACTTAGGGTAATATGTTATAAATATAAAAACCCAGATCTTTGCTGTATGTCTGCCACAATGCAATAAAATCCCTCGATACTACAACAACAAATAAAGCAGACTCAAATATCAAGTGGGACTGATAAGTTAGTACCTCTGTACTCACCTGTGTAGCAAACTATCTGATTACAAAAGTCTAGGGCTCAATAAACTCCTATATTGTTAATACAGGGCAACAAAAAATCACCCATGCATCCCCATTGTCCCCAGTGGACACAACAGACATGCAAATATGCCCGCGTGCATTGCCAGGTGATCACCCCTGCTCAAGTTTGCCCCAGTCACAAAGCCTGGTCCATTTTATACAATGTGACCCAGAAGTGGTGTTGGGGGGGGCACAACTTGTCCTAGCCTCATTGAACCAAAAGTTATAGTTTAAAAAATAATTGTCCCCACACTAGTGAATACAGTTTAGACCAACAACACGGTAGTGGTGCGGATGAAATAAAACTACTACACTACGAGTACTTTGTATTTCTTGGGGCTACCAATGAGTTACCAGCCAACTCCCCTTCCTTTGTGTAGTTTGCTGACTTCCTGGTTACCAACGCACCACAACTCTTTCTCGAATAAGTTGTATAAATGTTAGCAGTCAGTATTAAAATAAGAAAAGGGGCTTGGATTTCGCTGTCTCACAGAATACACTTGTATTCGTGCTGTCGCACATCACTCCACCTAAGCAATTGTATGTTTTGATATTATCTGAGGGAGACAGCTTTGTATGTTTAATGTCATTTAAGTTGTTGGTGTTTTGTTGATCTGCTGGACCTGTATCAGATCCTCCTGAATTGATAGCTTACACGGCATCCAGCTATCAATTCACTGCTCCTGTCACTGCATTTCTTCTCTTCTCTGTTTCTCTGTCTCTGTTTGTTGTACAGCCCACCATTTGGAGAGGGCAGACATGCTTTCAGGTTCTGTCCCTGCCTGTTTGTCTTCTTCTTTCATCACTGGTGCCAAATGTACAGTCTCAGTTTGGACTTTTGTATCTGCTTCTGCTTTGGCTGCCATTCTTCTGGTAAACACTCCTGGGTTTGCTGTTAAAGGATCCATACCTTTCTTCTATTCTTCCCTGGTACCAGGTCTAGTACCCATGCAAACAACTCCTGACATACAGTATGCACTGTAAAAATCCCACTCTAACACCTACTGTCATGGAGGTATAGGTCAGGAAACATGGGCAGTACAGGAGAAGTTATCAAATCTGCCAGTAGCATTTTATTATTATTAGTAACAATAAAATAGAAAAAAATAAAATTGTACAGGCCAGCTCTTCATAAAGGCAGTAGAAACAAAAAAAGTTCTCCAACTGAGTCTCTTCCCAGGAAAAGCCTTGCTCTGATTACATAAAATGTTTTCATCTGAGGTCACGTGATGGTGGTCTGAAAAGCAGCAGCAACCTTCCTCAGCTCCGCTCCCCACTCGCGAATAATCGCACCAAAACCAACACTGCAGGCTCATCTTTTTTTACCAAGGGGATCTACTACTTCTGGAGAGACTTTAGGCATTGATTTGGAAGGAAAGAATGGAGGTATACATGAAAAAAGCCCCTCCGAGGCATACGCCGCCTCCTTCACCAGAGAAAGACAAGTCCACAAAGCGACCAAAGCAACAGGCCACTAACTTATCCAAGTCTTCCACCGACCAGACAGCTCTCTTTGAGGAGAGATTGTTAGAGATAATGCATTTTCTGCAGGCCGCGATCTCTACTATATCCGAAGACATGCAGCAAATTAAATCCTCATTGACAACCTTAAATATTAGAATGGAGGACCTGGAGGCAAGAACTGTATCAGTGGGAAAAAAGCAAGAGAAAACTGAACAAGGGACAGCACGTATAAATAGGTGATTAAAGAAGCTGGAGGAAAAGTTAGAAGATCTAGAAGGGCACAGAAGGTAAAATAATTTGATTATAATTGGTATACTGGAGAAAGTAGAAGGCGCATCCCCAGTTCTGTTTTTGTAAAAGCTATGTGAAAAAATCACACGACCTTTGCCTAATGGAGGGGCATATGTTATTGAAAGAGCACATTGTACCCTCCGCCTTCCGACATCAGCAGGCTCCCTCTCCCCATGCCCTCTTATCTTTAAATTACTGAACTTCCAAGACAAGCAGTACATTTTAAGTAAAGTAAGAGAGCTTCAGGAGGTTCAATGGGAAGGTCAGAAGCTTCATAACACTCAAGACCTGCCACATACTGTGCGAGTCAGGATACAAGAGCTTCACCCAATGGTTTCCAAACTTATTGCAGCTGGTAAATCTTTTTGTGTCAAATACCCAGCAATTTTGCAGGTGAAACATGGTGATCAGTTGTTGTCCTTTGAGACTCCTGAACAGGATATGCAAGAACTGAAAACCCTATTTCCTGACTTGTTTAAGTGAATGAAGAAAATCAGGTTTGGATTACTTTGATGAGTATGTGAGACTGTGAGGAGTCTTGGCTAGGCCTGAGCAGGTCTGAGTTTCTGCTTTCCTCAAAGCAGGCATTTAATATGATTTGATAGGTATCTCACAAAAAGTACTGACTTTTGTGTTTTTGATTACAATTGTACAAGGAGAGACAGCGACTAGTGTTTGCTTATTTATCTCTTTAACCGCATGATAAAAAGAAGCAAAGAAAAGAGGCCTTGCCACTTGTCTCGCTCATTATGGTCTGGGCTAGTTGAGAAGCTGGGAGCAATCCTGATATTTTTTCAGCATTTACCCACTAAACTAATGTATGCCTGAACTAGGTCAGAGGCTGAACTGCTACCCTTGAGGACTTTCTCTTTGTGACTGTGTAGCCCGCGGATAATTTGGGAGCTGTTGAATTTCTTTGTCAAATTTATACAAGACTAATTGCAACCCACGAGGGAAATATAATTTGACCTTTGCGTAGAAAAACTGAATGTGCTGGCTTCACGGATGTTCCTGTGTATGATCTGGACTGTTCTCATTTTTCTTGATTATTGTAGGCAGAAAATTGTATCCCAGTGTAGTATTAAGGTGGCTGGGAGCACACCATCTACTGCCTTAACATTGATAGTTTAACAACCTAAAGAGCAATTGGTTTAGATTTAAGATATAAGGGTTTTGGTGTGATTTGTTTGGGGGGTGGGGGGGAAGTAATGAGGGGATTGCTTATTGTTATCAGATTTGCACCATAATATCACCTGGCGGTATTAGAGCAGTAGTGTGGTTGCTTAGAACCGGGGGTAATTGTTAGGGATGAGGAACCTAAGTTTAAAAGGTTGCCTTGTTTTGGAAGGTTGGGGGAATTTAGGTTTCTTTTTTTAACAATATGGCATACATACTGCAGCAACATTTTTTTGGGAGGAGGGTTACCAAGCATGACCTTCATGTATCCTTAGTGAAATGTAGGAGTGTCCTGAGGTTGACAAATGTTACTGCAGAATCAGTTTTCCTTTTTATATGGGGGGACCGTATGTGTTTGTGAGCTGGAATGTGAAAGGGGTGCAGGATAGGTGTAAAAGACAAATGATATTGAGGCATCTTTTGCATCTTCGGGCTGGGATAGCTTGTATACAAGAAACACACCTTCGGAGAGAAGATACCCCTATATTGCAAAAAACATGGGCGGGACAGGCTTTTGGGGCAGGGGCATCTACAAGTCATGGTGGGGTTGCAATCTTGTTGGCAAAAACAGTCCCATTTAAATTAATTCAAGAAATTTGGGATCCTAACGGGCATTATATCCTGCTTCATGGGATGCTAGAGTCCTACCCAGTTTTATTGGGTTCCATTTATGGCCCAAATATAGACTCCCCCCAGTTCTTCACACACTTATTGAACTTACTGATTACCAACCCCCCCCAAATTAACAATACTAGGTGGAGATTGGAATATTACCCCCAAATTGGACCCAAATAGATCAGATCGTAGGTGTGGCCTATCCCCATCCCAAAGGGCTCTGAAAGATCTTGTCAGTGGAATGGGTCTTTTAGACACCTGGAGAATTTTAAACCCTAAGGAAAATCAATTTACTTTCTAGTCCCATCCCCATGGTTCCTATTCCCGTATAGACTATTTTTTAATTAGCTCTTTTGCCCTTCCTGGTGTATTAGACTCGTCCATACATGCCAGGGTTCTATCTGATCATTCCCCCATCAGCTTCAGTTATTTATTAGACCCAGGGATTAAATGTGACTCATTATGGCGCCTAAACAACCAATTACTTCAAAAACCAGACTCCTTAAAACATATTAGGGAGTTGATATCTCATTTCCTAGAAACTAATAAGGGGTCAGTAAGCAAAGCGGATATTGTTTGGGCAGCCCTAAAGTGTGCTCTAAGGGGTGAATGTATTTGAATGGTTATGATTAAATCATGCCAAGCCAAGGCACAGTTGATGGCTGTACTTAGTTTAGTCCACTCCCTGGAGCACAGCCTCACATGGCATTCTTTGGACACTGAATGGGTTCAATTACATCAACTCCAGGCACAGTATGCTGACTTAATGGCCCAAAAAGTTCAGTTATCTTTGCACCGCACCAAACTTAAATATCTAGATTCAGGTGAAAGAGCTGGCAAATTGCTTGCACTTAGACTCAAGCAAGCTGACGCCTTATGATTTATTCCAGGTATCTGTATTACAAAGGAAGGCCAAGTATGTAACAACCCCCAAGAAATAGCTGAAGCTTTCAAGGAATACTACCAAAAACTTTACGATGTTGACCCCTCTTTGCAGCCAACTGGTGAAGACATAGCTCACTATCTTGAGTCAGTCACTCTCCCTAAAATTTCCCCAGATAAAACAACCTTTTTAGGTGCCCATATCACCATAGCAGAAATACGACAGACCATCAAGCAATTACCCTCAGACAAATCTCCAGGCCCTGATGGCCGATCTAACAACTTATATAAAAATTGTCTGACCATCCTCACTCCAATGCTTGAAGAGGTTTTTAATTACTGGTATACAAATGGCTTCTCTGATCCTGGTTTCCAGGAAGTTCTTTTAACCCTAACACTAAAATCAGGGAAAGACCCACTACTTCTAGAAAATTACCATCCCATTTCCTTATTAAACTCAAATATTAAAATCCTTGCTAAGATCTTGGCCAACAGGATTGCCCCTATTATGGGAGACTTTATAGGTATGGAATAAGTGGGATTCATGGTGGGCAGGTCATCTGGAGATCATATGAGGAAACTGTTGCACCTAATCTCGATGTCCAGGGACTCTGACATGCCAACTGCGCTCGTGGCCCTGGACACCGAGAAAGCATTTGACTGTGTTTCCTGGGACTTCCTTTTTTGCTACACTGGCCCAGTTTGGGCTACCTGATGAGTTTATCCAGTGGATGCGACTGCTATATGCCTCTCCACCAGCCCGTGTCTGGTGTAATAGTATACTTTCAAATCCAATATTATTACTTTGTGGCACCAGACAAGGATGCCCGCTATCTCCCCTACTTTTTTATTTTTATTTAGAACTGCTTATTTGCTAAATATTATCTTCTCAGGAAATAACAGGTATCAAAGTTGGGCATAAAAGGTACGCACACTCTGCTTATGCAGATGATTTGTTGCTACACATAGAAAATCCCCAAACTCCCATCTCAGCCTTGTTATTGGAAATTGAAACATTCTCTAAAGTGTCCTATTATAGGTTAAATCGAACCAAGACTAAAGTTTACCCTCTGAATAGTAGAGTAACCCAGGTTGAATTAGCAGCTCATCACCTCTCCTGGGAAGCAAAGTCCCTTACCTACTTGGGCATTGTGGTAACATGGGATATGCCTACAATGATTAAAGAGAATCTTTCCAAACTATTAAAAATTCTATATTCGGATATGGATAGATGGGGATCCCTCCCACTCTCCTTCTGGGGCAGATTCAGTACAGTTAAGATGAACATACTTCCTCGTATCCTCTATCCACTGGGTATGCTGGGTTGTTTCCTGCCCAAAAGCTGGTTCTTTAAGCTTCAGAAGTCAATAAATGTTTTTATATGGAAAGGAAAAAGAGTTTGCAGGGCCTACTTCAAACTTACAGTTCCTAAAAACTGGGGTGGCCTGGCAGCTCCCTCCTTTTTTATATATTATGGTGCGTTCCATATTAGTAAACTAGCCTATTGGATCCAATGTATGGACCCCTCTATGATGCCAAATTATTCTCCGTTATGGCTTGAGTTGGAGAAGTATCTAGTATCACAGTACTCCTGTTCGTTGTCCGCTATCTTATATGCTATTCCCTCAAATTTGCCCAAACCACTCAAGAATACTCCGATAGCATGGTCCATTAGAGCCTTGTACCAAATTCAGAATCACCTCTCATTAAACTGGCATAAGTCACTGGAACAGCCTCTTGCATATAATCCCCACTTTAAAATAGACAATAAGCCAATACTACCCTCTTTCTGGCTAGTGTTTAAATATTCTAAACTTTCAGATTACATCAAAGATGGAAAGCTGGTCCCTTTTAGTGATTACCAGTTATGACAGGGGGTGTCAGATGTCTGCATATTTAAGTTTATTCAGGTTAAAAAAGGCATTCACTCCTTTGTTGGGAACACACCCTTAATGTCTCCTATTATTTGCTTTAAGGCTGGTCTTGCAAATAGCAAGACAACCTCATACAGTCTCTCTAGTATACAAAAAGCTACAGGATATAGACCCTGCTCTGCCAACAGGTGTGTGTTACTACTGGACACAGGCATTAGAAATGCCTGCAGATTATGTTATGTGAAGAAGGCTTTGGCAGAATATATACAAGTTTGTAAAACAAGACAGACTCCGTCAAGTTCAATTTAACATCATGCACAATGTATATTTCACCAAATGGAAAATGATACCTTGTACCATATGTTGTGGAGCTGCTCCAAGGTACAGGCCTTTTGGCAATCCATTAGGAGTGTTTTAAATCCATTATTGAGCTTGGACACATTGTTCACCCCGAAGTCTGCTTAATATACTTTTTTCCCCCTCGAACACCCAAAATCAGGAAGGCACGCCTTGCCTTGATAACTGCCACTGCCAAACTATTAATTATGAAGTACTGGAAGGAGGAATTTATTCCCTCAATCACTGAGTGGTAGAGAAAAGTATTTTTGGCTTTAGAGCTGGAATAACACATTGCCTACATGAGAGACAGGATCCAAACCTATCAGACTATCTGGGGCCCTCTGGAAGCTTTGCTTTCCATACGGAAAACATAATTCCTCTATTATCCCATCTAACAGACTGTGAGCTCTTACAGTATAAGTTTAAACATGCTCCAATATTAGGTATCAAGTGTAGAGCTACTATCAATTTTGTAAGGAAATGCTTGGTATGGTGGGCATAGGGAGGGAGGGAGGAGTGTGTGGCTTGTATGTATAATTGTTATATGTCTTTAGTTTTAGTTTGTCTGTAACTCACTCTTTTTTACAGCCATATGCAATCCTATTGTACTGCTTCATCCTTCAGATCTGTATGTTTGACTGCTTTACAGAGAAAGAAAAAATCAATAAAATATATTTATTAAAAAAAATATATGTTTTCGCCTGATAGTTTAACTGTGCATCCTCTTGTTGTAAGTTACCGCTCCTGTTTTTTCACAAAATGTATCAAAACTTTGTCATTTTCCTTGCTGAGCCAATGGGGAAATTGTAGGACTATTGGAGTGGCCAATTCCTAGGTGCCACAGGAAAATTTGATTGTGCAATCAGACAAGCAAGAGACAGACATGTAGCAGAATAGGAGAGGACAAACTAGATTCTTGTTTTTAACTCTGTCTGCATAAAGAATGAGACATGGTTTTGCCCAAGCCTGTCATAAGCACCAGTGAGATTGTTAAAGAATAAATTGAAAAACCATAATCAACTATCGATAAAAGTAATGCCCGAGCCAAGACTTTCCTGCAATAAAGGGACAGACAATTTTTTAATCAATATAATTGTCCCAGACAAGTATGTCCTGCTTTAACTAGATAATCTATGTGATCTGGATAAGTCAAAGACTGGTCCAGAATAAACTCTAGATGATGAAAAGGTTTCACTTTTTTAATATGTCCCCCAGCCTGGTCAAAATGTGGCAACACAGGATCAATTTTTTTTAAACTTTTGTTGAGACACAAATAGTAAAAATTTTGTTTTAGTTGTGTTTAATAATATTCTGTTATTTAAGAACCAATGTTGTACCCTAGTATAGTCCCTTTGAAGACTGGTAACAATGTCAGAGGGATCTTTACCTGATCTTTGTAACATGAGATCGTCAGCATACATAGTAATGTGTGCATCCGAACTCTGAATGTCAAGAAGTAACGTATTCGAGAAATGCTAAAAAGTATGGGATCCAGGAAAGAACCCTGAGGAACACCCATTTTAATGTCAGTCAGGGGGACAATTACAGTATCAAGTAAGACCAAGTGTCTTCTGTCAGTTAAGGGGACACGAACACTGTCAACCTTTTTTGCATCATATTATTTTTAGGTAAAAACCCACATTTTATGATTGCTTACCTTCTCTAAAATTCATTGATGTTGCTGGTTGTTTTATCTGCCTCTTTGCTTATTAGAATTGAAATGCATGGTAATGTATAGCTATACCCAGCCTTATTTTGTGTCAAATCATTGAACTACTCTTATTGCATACTTCCTGAACATCAGAAATACCCTCAAACAGTATAGCCACTCATGATAAAATAGTCTTCTCTACTTCCACTGCATAATGAGTAGCTAGATTGTGTTGGGGGTGTTCCTGAGGCAAGGAAAGAGGCAGTGGGAGTTGGTTAAGAAATGTAAACAAACACATGTTGGTGTGGTAATACCAGTATGGTGAGCACTCAGTTTTTCACTTTTCAAAAGAAAAAAGGGATCTGAATCAAACTACCAGCTGCATCAACAGTCTCAATAGAATGTGAGCAATCATAAAATGTATTTTTTAAACTAGGGACACTGTGAGGCCTAAAGGGGTTTACAGTGTCCCCTTTAAGTAATATTGAAGCCACCAAACAGTTGCAGGTGAAAAGCTAACATTCAAAAGTCTTGCAAGCAGGTCATCATGATTTGTGAGATTGAATGCCTTTGACAAATCAAGAAATAAAGACCCTGCCAAGCTAACACTGTCCAAGGTCTGATGGAGAACATTGGTGGCTGTAAGAATAATGCAATTCACCCTATAGCTGTGCTGGAAAGGAACCAATAGATTTCTAGTATCCAGATAATCCTTTACTTGGTCATAAACAATCCTTTCATAGGTCCTTGGACAGAGGATCGAGGAAGGAGATAGGGCGATAGTTCTTTGTCAAAGTTTGATCTCCAGATTTATAGATTCGCACAACTGTTGCCTGCTTCCAAGAGTGTGGGATCACAGAAAATTTCAGGGAATGGGTAAATAACATATTTAAGGGATAAACCATTAGGTCAGAGACTAGAGCAACGAGATGCAAATCAATATCATCAGCACCCATATGTGACTGACGATTCATTCCCTTCAAATATTCAAATGTCTGCTCCAGTGTTAATATCCTAAACTCAAATTTAGGATAAGCCAAATCATCAACTAGTTTCCTAAAATCATTAGACAAGGGAGCAATAGGGGGAGCTAGTTTGGTTACATCTGAAAAAACTCTATTAAGTTCCACGGCAATAGCCATTTGACCAGTTAAATCGCCTTTGCCTGCTGTCAGCAATGGCACTTGAGTAGTAATGGATTCACCAAGCAGCTTATTAAGAATGCATCAAATTTCCTGCTGTTTGTTCAAGCAGGGAAACTGGTGCTGCAAAAAATATTCCAACTTAGTCTGCCTCACAAGTTGTTTGCATTTATTTTTATAGAGTCTAATCGCCTCTCCCCTTCCTCACCCAGACACACCTGGAAATGAGCTTTGGTTCAGTGTGACTTTGTCACCAATTTTCAAATAAAATAAAATAAATAGATAGGCAGGAAGATACATAGATAGATATACAGACAGACAGACAGGCAGACAGACAAACGCAGACAGATAAATGAAGGTTTTCCATTATAGAATACATCAATTTCTATTTTCCACCATTGGGCCAAAGAAGTGCTTTCCACTTGAGCCAGCTCAGTGGTGTGGAGGGCTGAGGCATCCATGCCTTACCTCCTGCCACACCGGGGGCCCATGTTTGCAGTGCAAGTGGGCCACTGAAGGTTGGCTGGGGAAGGAGAGGATTGAAGGTCCAAGGGACTGCTCTCCTTTCCCAGTGAGGGAGGACTGGCGCTCCCACCAAACGACTTCACCTGGGTGGAGGCCCAAGGGTAGTACGGGTATGATGGGTGTCAGGGAAGGGCAGGTGCTGTGGGACTTCCACAGATGTGCATGCACCTCCACGTATGCATGTCTGGCATGTGCGCCCCAGCAACAGGGATGGGAACCAGGGGAGAAATAAATGGCAAAAAAAAAAGCTGCAGGTGATAACCAACCCTCCACAGGCTTCGCACTTGGCGACCGGGCATAGTCAAGAAGGTAAGTCCCGGTGATACCAGGGTGACGGGGCTGTGGGGGCGGTCTGAAGGGGGTAGCTAGGGTAACAAGGAGCATACAATGTATATAGAAAAAAAAGAAGTGCTTTCCACTCTGCCATGACTGGGTGGCCTCCTCCCTCTAGTGATGCAAAATGAACCAATTAGAAGTAGGAAAAGCTTCAAGAAGCCAAAGTATATGGTGTAAGGTCAGTGGCAGAGAGTCAGAAGGAATTTCCAAAAGACAAGTTTTGCGGTCCCTTATCTAAGTGAGAAGTACTATGGCCCAAGACGTGGACCACACAGAATCATAAAAATCAAATTAGAGAGGTGCTTGACCACAGTGCATGTATCAAGGAGGCTTGGGGGGACTGGCACTTCCATCAGCCACTGTGTGACATGAGTCCCATACCGTACAGTAACATAGGGTACAGTACACCTGTGAAGTACTTTGAATTAAAGTGACTTAGCTTACATCTCCCTGTTTGCTGTATATTCCCAGAGCCATATCTTACCCCATTTTTTCCACAGAAATTGGGGTCCCCAGTCCTTGCTCCCAATTTTCCCTTGGCCTAGCGAGAGTAGTAGAGGTGTTCTGATGTCTGAACTTAAGAAAACAAGTTGCCAGCCCTTTCAAGGATTGAAGTGATACACTCTAAACATCGAAGGAATCCCATGAGGGGAGAGTGTATTCAGGCAATGTTCAGGACTTCAAAACACTCCTCAGTTGTAGGTACTGCCAGTGAGCATGGGCAGGAATAGTAAAGTTACACTGTAGCTGACCAAAGCACTCGAGGGTGCCCTGGGCTTTGTCTACCAAGTCACATAGAGTCAAGATGCCACAGGCAACCCAATGGACTGGGTTAAGGGACAATTATCATTACAGAAGGAAAGGTTAGAAAACAGTGGTGGGACCGAGTGTATCTGGGGTCCCAGTCCAAAGCTTCTGCTTCATGAAGCTACCCTGTCCATAAAATATTTCGTACATGGAGATGCTGACCCTCTAAATGTCTAGTCAGGAAATAACAGAGGCTCTAGACATGGGAGGGATGCCTAATGTTGTTCAAAGGAGATCCGAATTGGGGAGGACCAGAGGCATAGCCCCCAAGACAAAGCATGCCTTGCTGTAGGACTGCAACATGATACATGTGCATACAGAGTTGGCCTTAGGGAGTTGTGAACTGTGCATGCACACAGGTCCCCAAGAGCAGAGGGGCCCCCAAAAAACTCAGCTGTCCAATTGACCTCCTTCTTCCTGGTCCTATATGAACCAATTTAAGTAAAGTGCAAAAATGGCACACAACTTGCTAAAGAGTAAGTTACAGGGAGGCCATGATAGGGATGAGTGTGTTCCTTGGGCGCTTCACGACTTCTGATATGGGCCCCCAGTAAAGAGGTTCACACAGGGCTCCGAAATAGCTAGGGTCAGTGCTGTGTGCATGTCATGGTGGCTGAATATAGAATCAAGCTGTTTGAAAAGCACAGTAGGAAGTAAGATAGGAAGAAAAGAGTGGAGGTAGTGCACCTTAGGTAGGGTAGTATGCTTCAGGCCATTAACCTTTCCTCTAGAGATAACATTAATGGGCACCACTTACGTAGATCCTCGGAGACAGTTTGCAGTATTGCATTCTGAGTAGCTTTTTGGGGGTCTGCAATTGTGCCTTTTATTTTAATCCTCAAACAAGAGCCCCCTGCTGCACATCACTGGTAGGGGGACCGGGAGCAGATGGGATTTCAATCTCATTCAGTCTGTAGCCCAATAAGGCTGAGTAACTGCTTATAATAAAATCCAGACACTATAAGGAGCCTGAAATGTCCATAAGCAAAATGATTATATCATCAGCAAATAAAAGGAGCTTATGCCTAACACCACCCACCAAAATACCAGGGAAATCATAAAAAAGAACAGTGACAGGGTGTACGCCTGCCTGGTCCCCTGCCGGGGGCTAAACTGGGCCAAGACCCAGAGAGTTAGTAGAGCTGCAGCAGAAGACACTGTATAAAAGGAATGTTCAGCATTATTTAAATTCAGGGTCAAATTCAAAATGGTGTAGAACCTCAAAAAGATTTTTTAATTTTTCAATTTTTATTTTATTACAACTAGGATTACAAGTACCTTTGAGCCAGGCTGTTTTACAAACGTTCTGCATCAGAGAACAAATACAATAGAAGTTACAGAAATAGGAACAAAACAATAAATAGGTCGGCATATTAGGTTACAATGGTAGATCAATACAATAGCTAGAATAAGTAGAATGTATACATGGGAACACAGAGTAACAGAGGGATAAGTAGGAGGGAGGGAGGGTGGAAGATGAAGATAAACATGAGGAGCAAAGTTGGAGAGGGCAGAAATTGCAGCCAAAGGGCATGGTCATCTACTGGGAGCAGGCTGAAACTAGTCAACAAAAAGGGAAAGATCATTGAGGGCTCAGAAGAGGCAGGGAGGTGAAGGGGGGGAGAGTCAGGAGTGGTGAAAAGGAAGATAGTACCACTCCACTCTGTCAAAGGTCTTCCTTGCATCCAACAATAGGGTGTCAGTGGGCTTGTCCAACTTCTGTGCTTCCCACACCAGATCAAGCCTTTTTCTGATGATGTTTGGGCCCAGCCTCCCTGGAACAAAAACCACCTGGTCAGGATAAATCAAAGTGGATATCTAAGGTTCCAAATGCCCCACTAACAGCTTCTCAATAATGTTTGCATCCACATTCATAAGAGATATGGGATGAAAGCATGTGCATAATATGCTGTCCTTTACTTTCTTGAGAATTCAAGTGATCAGTGCTTGTGTAAAGGTAGGAAGCAAGACACCACATTCCAAGGCACAATTAAATATCTCCTCCAAAGGTGATGCCAACAGGGGTGCCAGACAGACATAAAACTCTGTAAGAAAACCATAAAGACCTGAGCATTTGCAGTGGTCGAGACCTGGGAGAGGGCAAATCCAACAAAAAAGGAGACACATTGGGCCTGGAAAGGGAATGGGCCTGCAGTAAACAACGTTCTATAGAAAGATAGAAAGAGACAAATTCCCCATTTATATCCTTCTCAGAAGTAACCAAAATCCTTTTTGCCTTGTGGATCTCTGGAATGTACTTTTCTATTTCCCTGGACCTTAGCCTCTGTGCCAACAATTGTCCTGGTTGCCCCCCTCCCTCCCAAAGTATACTCCATCCTGCATTGCAAAAGGGTTTCCACTTTCCCCTGAATCAAGATGATTTCAGCTTCTAGTTAGTCTCTTTTGTCCAGAGTCCTCTGCAAGTCCTGCTCTAGATTTTGCAATCAAGCTTCCTCTTCCTGCAAGGTATTATCATGCTCTCTATGGAGATGAGAGTAGTTGGCTAACAAATGGCCATGAATGATGATCTTCATGGTCTCCTACAGGGTAGGGTAAGTTACTTCTGTAGAGGCATTAAAAAAACAAAGTGTTGCTCCACCTCCTCCCATAGCCACTGGCAGAAAGAGGGTGACTGAAGAATGGAGACATTCAGTCTCCATTTGTCATGGTTAGCCTGAGTCCTGCCCCATACTTCAGTCAGAAGGACTGGAACATGGTCTGAGATTAAAATACTCCTGAATGCCACACTTCAAAATCTGTGGTAAAAGCATGTTGGACAAAATCCTGCTAAAGGAGTCACAGGCCAATGAGTAGACTGTGAAGTCCTGCTGATGTTGGTTCAGCACCCTGCTCACATTATGAAGGCCCAGGTCCCAAACAGAGGAGGGTACATGTAAAGTAATTAAGCATTCTTGATGGCACCAAGGCCCAGTCCTATCTCATTCTTGTTGCAGAGCTAAGTTGAGGTCCCCACCTAGAATAGTGTAAGATAAATGCCCCTGAACTCCTGAGCTCCAACAGAACACTGTCAAGAAAAAGTGGGATCTGGGTCAGATGGAGCTACATGCTTCCCAAAGTAATGGTCTCACCTTGGAAGGTACCCTTTAAAAGTAACCCTCTGCCTTCCACATCCATATAAAAGTGATGAAAGCCAATTGGTAGGTTTTTAGCACAGAGGATTGCACTCCCATTAATGCTGAGGAAAATAAATGATGAAAAGCCTGGCCCATCCACGTGGACCTCAACTGTTCAGCCTCCTGTGGGGAGAGAGGTGGGTTTCTTGCAAAAAAGCAATGTCATGACCCAGCTCCTGAAGTTCCAACAAAACGTTCTTGCACTTGACATGGAACTAAGGCAATTAACATTCCAGCTCACCATACCTAAATTATCTTAAGTAGCCATGACTGTAGGATAACAAGAAGGAGCTATGTCCCCCAGGAGGCCAACTCCTCCACCACCAGCAGTCCTGCACATTAAAATTAAATTGTACCAGCTAAGAAACAGATATAGTGCACAGTACATTTGGATGGTCAACAATAACAAAATAACAATTTAACAGAACATAAAATACAGTATCTAACTGAGTGTGCCTAGAGTCCAGAAAAGGTACTCTTGTTGCTGCCCCATATAAGAAACAGAGCAGTAAGACAGGTCAAAGACCACACTTGCAACAGAACTGAGAGTTTAATAACCTACTCTGACCCAGACCACCCTTGCCTCTCCTGCACCAATTATCCTTGGATGCGAACACAGCATACCTGATTAAAAGTGATTTGAATTTTGATTTTAATTTGATAAAATTTATTTTTAAACAGGAAAACATTTGTTAGGATATAAGGCCTGTTTTCAACAAAGTCCTGTGTTGCTACAATAATAACAATACATGTCTCACATATCACTAACAAAACAATTAACAAGTAAAGTGATGAGAAAGGAAAAGGACAAAAGTTATATATCATATGCAGCAGTATCTGCATGACCCCCCACAAATCTGCCAGATAAGTCCATCTGGAAACTAGAGTAGAAGGGAAAGAAAGCAGTTCAAGAATAATAAAAGGGCAATGTTATGCTGGCCTGTCAGCACAGTGGTACCACTACATCTCGTGACTTTGGCGACCTAGATTCAGGAAAGAGAGAGAAGGCAGAGTTTGAGATCTCCAGAAGACACAAAGCCCAAAATGACAGTTATAAGCCAGGGAAACAGCTTAAATAATTCAGCTCTGCTCCAAGAGGACCACAAGAAATTGCATACTTGGGTCCCCCAAGTAAAGTGGACCTTATACAGCCTGCAGACAGTAAAATGGTATCTCTGGATACCAAGTTCCATGCTTTCTTGCTGAGCGATGAAGAGATGGTCGGCACCAGATTGTCATTTCTCCCAAATTACTGTGCGACTATTTCAGAACAGAAAACAATGAATTAACTTGCATCCCCCAAATCAGTTACAAAACAGTTAAGTTACTGGGTAGAACATTTTTTTTAGAAAAAAACCAAAAAACACTGCCCCAGAGTTCTCTGAACACAGCCCATTACAACTACCAGGCCAGTAATAATACATAAGCCAAGAACCAGCTCTCAGGTGTGACAAGTTGAATAAGACCCTGTCCACTTGTTATGCAGAGAGAGTTAAATGCAAGGATCTGTTCTATCCTCTCCTTCTCTGTCTCTTGTCTGACTGGTTACACAACCAAATTTTCTCGTGAGACCTAGGAACTGAGCACTCTGATGGTCTCATGATTCTCCGCCTTTTGCCATCTCTCTGCTTTCACTTGCTGTTTCTGTCTTTTCTTCCCTCTTGCATATCTGCAGTTATAAAATCATGTGTGAATCTTTGTGTGAAACTGTAAGTGATACTGGGATCGCTCTGTTTGAAATTGTATATACTTATACTGTTGAAATGACTGCAAAAAGCTATTTGGAATTTAGGGGGTTAACCTGAGATGCAGTTTGAGCTCCTCTCAGGCTTGTTTGCAAACTCTTTTGCAGAGCTGTCAGCAGGGGACCAGCTTGAGGCATTGATCTATTTGCAAGCCTGCTCTGCAAAGAAAATGGCATGAACATTTTGTGAGAACCAGGATGTCTATTAATGAGTTCCCAGGCAAAGACTTATAAAAAGAGCAGCAATGCTCTTGCTAGAGAGAGGGGACAGACTGAAACTTGGAATTAGAGATACCGTCAGATGAAGGAGTTTGTTTTCTCTGTTTGTACTGCCTTTGTAAGTGGTTATACTGAACAATTTTTATTTTTATTTTACTGTTATTGATAATAATAAAATGTTACTTGCGAATTTTACAACTACTCCTGGTCTTCCTATGCTTCCTGACCTATGCCTCGACGACATCAGGTGAATGTTAAGGAGTGCCCACAGATTCAGTCAACTCAAAGCAGTACTCTTGGGGCACCAGTCAGGTCATCACTGCCTCTTCCATCTGCTCCACTACTGTAGATATAGGCTCAAGTGCTGAAAAGGGATCCGCCATGGTCTGGGTAGTGAGTGCTGGGCCCAGGACTTCTTTAAAAATTGAATCTGCCCTGGCTGGGGAAGTATCAGTCTCTTGGCATCCATGAATGTTTACCACTAGTATTGCAGGCTACAGCAGTGAATACTACAGGCCCCAGTGACACAGCCTAGCTTTTATTTCATTAAAGGCCTGGTGGCTGTCTCGTATAACCCTTGTATATTCTGCATAGAACAAGATTCTGGCATTTGGCACCACAGCATCCCTCACCTTTTGGCAGCCCTAAAAATAATTTCCTTGTTCACGTACCTCAGTAGCTTAAAAATCATAGATCTGTGGTGTGGCAGGATGCGAGCAGCCTGCTAAGGTAAATGCAATGCGCTCTTTTGGTTTCAAAGTCATGATCTGCTGTAAACAGGACCCAAATTGGGAGATTTTGCCACAGATAATGCACCAGGTCCTTGCCTTCAGCCCCTTGAGGAGGCCTAGTATCCATAGGTTCTTCTGATACTCACTGCTCTCCAAATCCTCCACCTTTCTAATGAGCCAGTCTAGTTGCCACTTCACCTCTTCCATTTGCTTGCTCTGGGAATCAGTTTTAATTCAGCTGCGGTAGGCTGCGTCTCAGCTTGCCTGACCCAACCAGTCAGGCTTTCATCTGCGGTTTGAGTGTCTGTTACCATACAATAAATCTTCTCCACATTCATACCTATACTCTCTAGCTGTGCAGGTTCCAGGCCCATTATGTGTGGTGAGTCATAGTAGTTGGCTATGTTGGGATCAGTGGAGGAAGGAGAGAGTGGGGATCAGTCAGCAGGTTTCCTACATTTGTTGTTCACCCCCAGCATGAATAAAAAGGTAATTCCAGCACTATAGCAGTCCCTTTCACTGTGGCATAAATCAATGTAGATGGGAATGGATTCAGCTAAGGGCAGGCTAGAGCAAAATCTTCAGCAGTCATCTTGCTGCTGGTAATCTGTGATCTTCTTTTATTCTGCTCTTTACTGTCCAAAAATATCAGGACTGGCTGGGGGTGAGGGGGGTCAGTACACTTTTAAACACGCAGTTCTGATGGTTATATGAACACAGTCCCAACCTCACAGAGTAACTGGAACCCAGATACTAAAAGGTGAAGATTGCAGCAGTGCACCACATTAATGGACAACATACACAAAACTGATGTATCTTTCCCAGGTATCTACTGACATTCCCAGAATCACTTCCTTCCTGTCTATGGGCCTCCCAAGTACTCTATGGACTAGACCACATGCTGGGCACTCCCTTGGCAGGGGGGACGTGGGATCATACTAGTCGCCCCAAAATTGATTTTGGGGGGGGTCTGCAATAAATAGAAAGAGTTAGATAAAAAGTCCCGTCATAACATAGAATAGAAGGTGTAATACCAGCAGTCATCAACCAGGAAAGAATATTGTTTCATGTAAAACAGTTTTGAAGGGAACTGCTTATGTTAAAATTACAGGGGCATGTGATGTGGCTGTGCAGAAAGCATCACGGTCTGGAGCACTCCATTAGGGTTAGGGAAATCTGCAGCTCTCCTCACTCTCTAGACCACTGAACTACTGTGAATGTGTGTACTTGTGATAGCCAGAGCATGCTTGGTGTGGATGAAGAGTCACCAGGACCATCTCAGTCACAGAAGAAGTTAAAGCTACTGAATTTGCAGGGACAGACACAGCAGCCAAACCTGAGATGGCACCACAACTGAGAAATGAGAATGGTGCCCAGCTCTGCTTAAGACCTTAAAGTGCAACAATCATACTCATTTTAAAAACAATCCCTCACCCCCCCCCCCAGTGGTAGCTTGCCTATGCAGGACATAAACTGTCCACTTGCCGAATTTTTCACTTCTTAATTTTTGTAGGGAAGGATTGTAAATTCTGCTCATCCATCTGATCTGTTCCCCTACCTGGCTCCTATTCTCAGACACACCACCCCCATGCTGCTCTTGTGTTCCAACATTTTGTGATGTATTAGTCTGAAGAGCATGGGGGCATGCTCTATTGATTTCAATAGGAGTGTTTTTTTACATTATATTTATTTACATGTATATATATATTTTTTTTTTATCTCTCTAGCTATTGCAGGTATGTACCTCATATCAAAACTGAACCCCCAAGTTGCCTTCCACCCCATCATTCCCCCTCCAGCTACCAGGTTTAGAAAGATCATGACTTACCCCTCAAGGTGAGGTCCCCTGAAGGAAAGGACCTATATAACCCTTGGATCCCATCTCAGACTTAGGCTGTCTTGTGTTTCAGTGTAAGGGTTTCCCAGGAATCCCTGGCTTCATTATGCTGCCTTGCCACAGGAATTTTCTTCATATGTTTCCCCTCCATGGCTCAGACATGCAGTGACATCCGAGGCATGCCTCACGCAGTCCTGTGAATGGCTGTGCCAACTTGTTCTGTGGTTGAACAACAGTTATATTGCACTTGATTAAGTTTTTGAACCGTGACTTTGTGGGGGAGGGGAAGAGATGGATACGCCACTACAATAAGTGACAAGAGGGTGGATTCACCTTGGTTCAATTTAATGCCCATAGTATTTTTTACAAAATGGATTCAATAAATATTTGGATGGGTGAAAACGACCCTAGTATTGTTATAATAACCGAGACTTGGTTGAATGGTAAAACTGGGGACAATTTATTAAATGTTCCAGGATATAACTTATGGAGAAAGGACAGGAACGGGAGGAGGGGGATACTGATCTATGGCTTATCCAATTTACCTCTGACTCAATTAAAATTTGAAAAAAATCTGGAAGAACTAGAAGTCTTGCTTATGGAATTGAGACCTCCATACAATAAAAAGGTGTTAATAGCAGGAGTTTATCACCCCCACCAAAGTAGATCCCAGTGTATGTAATCTGCTCCAGGACAAATTGCATGAGTATGTTAACAGTCATGAATTGATAGTGGCAGGCGATTTTAATTCAGACTGGAAAAATATCGATGAGGCCCATCCATTGGTTGAGCTCCAGAAAAACCTGGGGCTCACCCAATTGATTCTTGACCCAACCAGAATTAATATAATGAATCCAGCATAATTTTCAGTACTGGACTTAATCTTTACAAACAAGACTGACAACATCTTATTAAGTGGGGTCATGCCTGAGACCTTCTCAGATCACCAACTGATATTTTGTACCAGGAAAAAGGTTATGGTGAAAGAACGTAGTAAGTTTGTTTATTAGCGTAGCTATAAACACCTCAATTGCACTAGCTTCATGTTAGACTTAAGTAACAGAGATTGGGATCATTTACAATTAATACCAACAATTGATGACATATGGGAGTATTTTCTAAATGAATTCATGGTTGTGTATAACAGGCACCCCGAAAATTTTAAGTATTGAAAAATAAAAATGCTTTAAGGTATTCATTAGATTTAAAAAAACTGAAGCAGCACAGGGACAAAAAGTGGTGGAAAGCTAAAAAGAGTGGGAATATGTCAGATTGGGCCCAGTACAGGGAGATCCAAATAAGTAACTTATGCAAGTTAGGACAGCCAGAGACATTACACACAGTTTTAGATAGTAACTGCACATCCCATCCAAGGGAGTTTTGGAGGAAAGTAAATGTTTTACTAAAAGGGCAAGGAAAAGATTCATCAAACATATTTAAAATAGAAGATGAAATGGTTCCTGCTTCAAATAGGGTGGCAGAAGAATTCAATAAGGGCTTAATATAGTTAGGACAAGGAAAACCCAAAGTAGATCCATTAAGTATAAATCATGGAGATACACTGTCAGTTAAGCAATTTGTTTAAAGAGATAAAGATTCAGTCTATAATTCGGGAACTGTTAAAATTAGATGCATCTAAATCTGCCAGCTTGGACAACCTGCCGACTAGGTTGCTCAAATATGCTTCCCCTAATATAGCATACGCTTTGTCATACATTTATAACTTGTCCTTGAGCACAGGTGTTTTTTCTACAGCCTGGAAACAAAGAGGAAGTTATTCCAATATTTAAAGGGGGTGACAAAACAGAACTGGGCAATTACAGCCTTATTTCGTCGCTGCCTCAGCTCCCTAAAGTATTTGAAAAATTAATTGCAGAACAAATAAAGGAGCATCTTGATTCACAGTGTCTCTTAAATGAGATGCAATCAGGTTTCTGTAGCCTCCATGGAACAACTACAGCTTTGGTGAAAGTGGTGATAGCCATTCAGAAGGCTCTGGACAGGAGAATGTTAATGGGAGCATTATTTGTTGATCTGTCCAAGGCCTTTGATTCCTTGAACCATGACATCCTCCTGTCCAGGGCAACATCCATTGCTCTTCAAGAGATGGAACAAAAGTGGTTGTCCTCTTACTTTAAAGATAGATCTCAGCTGGTGTCCTTAGGGTCATGGGCTTGGGTTTGCATCCTGCTGGATCGGGGGTACCCCAAGGATCAATTTTGGGTCATTTATTATTTAATATTTATGTTAACGGAGTCCAAGTTTGTAATTCATCAGTTAATTATCATCTATATGCTAATGATATGGAGATTTACATTGCTAATAGAAATAAGACTGCTGTACAGGACAGCCTGCAGATAGCATTTAATGGGTTGCAGGCCTTTCTGGACAGTAGTAAATTGGTGTTAAATGTAAAGAAAACCCAGATAATGTTATTTAATAGACTGGGTTTAGGAGAAGGAGCTGAAGATTTGGACCTGGTTGCACATGGGGGCCTCCTGATCCAGCAGGTCCGGGTGTATAAATACTTGGAACTGTCGCTGGATACTTCTTTGAGCTGGACAACACACATAAATAATCTGGCTGTGAACATAGGGAAAAGGTTAGGTGCCCTTTATAGAATAAAAGATTGCATGAGTTCTGAGGTAAGGAAGCAAGTAGTGGATTATATGATCCTCCCCTTGTTTAACTATGGAGATATTCTATACTCCACAGGTTGGCGGGCTCGTTTTATATTAGGAGCCCCCCATCTAACCCATATATGTGTGTTGTATAGACAACTTGGGCAGAAGTAGTTGTACGAAAGTTGCAGTGAACATCTTTTGGCCTTTGTTCAAAAGGGACTATTGGGCAAATTACCCAACTATATCATGGAAAAAATGGTTCCTAGGGTTAAAGTTGATTCCTTGAGATCAGCGGACACTTTGGATCTTGTTATATCAAGATACAACATGAATATAGGGAAACAATCAGTATTTGTTGAGGACCACAGTTGTGGAATGATCTGCCTAAAATATTAAGAACTGTGGGAAATATTACAAAGTGGGAGGACATAAAACTTTGGTTAGGGGTATCTAATGAAAACTCCAGGCACTGTTGCACTTTAAATTGAACACATGTTTAACATATATTACACTGGAATGTTGTACTTGAAAAGAAACAGAACTCAAGTTACAAGAGTTAGTAGGGCATTGTTAATCAGGCTGTAATTTTATTTTATAATGGATTTTGTAATTTTGCATTTGTTCTGTGTAATATGTTGTGACACATGGACCTCATTGTAAATGAGCAAATGCTCAATTGAGTGTATCCAATTCATAAAGTAATTTATGAATAAACATTTTACTATTACTACTACTACAAATTTGGTTTGTTCATTGGGTTTTCATTGTAACTGGCTTGTTGTAACATTAAGGAGGTCTGAACACTATTTAGACATTTTTCTCTAATCGATTTTGACACTTGGCTACTAATTACACCTTTTATCACATACAACCAGGCATGCTTTAATTATGATAGTCCATTCCAAGACAGTCTAATTCAGCTATCACCTGCTGGGTCATGCTATAATATGTAATTTGTTTTAGAGGGGAGGGACTGTGGGGCTAGAGCTGTTGGTTATACTGGTAGAGCGCATTTTGAACTGATTGGGTTTTTACTCTATGAGGAGGGGAAGGCCTCTCCTATGGGGAGGGTGGTGTAGTGTGTCTTTTACTACTGTGTGTTGTTGTAATGTTTTTTGCTCTTGTCTGTTTATCTGCGGTTATGAAGCTGTTCTTTTGTTTTTAAGGAAGAGGAGTCTTGGGGGGAGGGGCACAAGGAACCAATACATACTATTGTGTTTATAGTTATGCATTCAGTCTCCTATATGATGATATACCTGGCTACGTTAAAGCAAGTTCCACATATCTTTGATGGCTACTAATATTACTTTTCGTACTTGGAATATAAAGGGTACTCAAACTAATAAATTAATGTTAAACGATATAAGGTCTTTAAGCACCCGGAAAAATTACAAATTGATGTTTCTGTCCCTCAAAAAAAACACCTTAAGACTGACCAACTTTTTTTACTACACAGGGAGCGGGTTGGTCAAGTCTATGGTGCTTGTGATGATACCTGCAGAAAAGGGGTGGTGATACCTTTAGTGAGGAGGGTGCAATTAAGACTTCTGCAAGAATTAGCCGACCTAGCAGAATGCTACATTTTACTAAAGGGGACTGTTGGGTCAGCAAGAAGTGATTTGGGGCTCAATTTACAGTCCTACACAGAATGATCCACATTTTGTTTTCCAACTATTGGAATTGCTGGCTCCCTAGGCTGCCATCCCCCACCATCTTAGCAGGAGACTGGAACCCCATTTATGCTAATGAACTACATAGTTCATGATGTTGAAGAGGTGGCCTATCACTAGCCCAGAGGGCGCTCAGAGAAATGAGTGACACCATGGGGCTCACAGATCCTTGGTGGCTGCTTAATCTTGCCCAGAGGAACTACATCTTTTATTTATTTAGAGTTCAGAACGAGTTTATTGAAGTTTTTCTCAGAGACAATGAATACAACAGTATAAAGAAGGTGCTACATAGACAAATACATACACAGATTCCATATTCTGACAGCCATGTAGAAACAGATCTTAGGCATTGTGCTAGTAATTATAACATAAAATGCTGGGCCCCTGCTTCCACGCACTAATTATGCAATGACTATTCACCAGGGCTAGTCTGAGGCCCCTTGGAGAATTTAGGGCCAATGAAACAGCAGTATCCTAATACTCTAACTACACCTATATACAATAACAGTAGCACATCAAACAAAACCAGCTTTTAGCAAACAGACAGGTGACTTTGGGGCATTGGGAAGCTAAACCATGTTGGCTGTCACAGACCCAATCAAGGACTGAGATCACGATGATAGAAGTTGGAGTCCAAAACTGCCTGCCAGCAGCACCTGAATTTGTCTACAGACCCACATGCAAAGTTAGACAGCCTCTCACAGGTGGCAAGGAGGACCACAGCCAAGAGCCACTCCTGAACACAGGGATATTGGGAGGTATGCCATCGAGTGAGGAAAAGTCATTTGGCAGCTGTCCCCATGGATGTGACCCATTGAGCTGATGGGTCATTTTTAGGGGTGTCTACCGGGCAACATCCCAGATGGAGAAGTGAGGCATCCACCAACAGCTGTGGACCCACTACCTGTTGACAAATTTGGATGATGTCTGACCAAATAGGTTGTATATGTAAACATTCCCAGAGGATGTGATAAAGCTGGGTCCCAGCTTGTCCACATCTCCAGCAGAGGTCATGGGTCATGACTTCCCTCTGTTTGAGCTTATGGGGGGTCAAATACCATCTATTGAGGGTTTTGTTCATGACAAGGTGACTTCTGCCATCCCTAGAGGCTGCATGGATTCTATACCAGCAATGAGACCATTGAGACTAAGTGATCTCCTGTCCTAATTCTTTCTCCCACTGGATCTTGGCTGGCATGGAGGGGTCAGCCACGCTGTCTCGTATGACTTTGTATATGAGACTGTCATGGCCCTTCCTTTGCATGGCCCAGAGAAGGACAAGTGGAGCCAATTCCTGTAAATTCTGACACATAGGAGGACTTCCTGGAGTGCAGCACTGAATCCCTGAATTGAAGATATCTCCAGAAGTTATTCTGTGGGATATGGTAGCAGTTTTTAAGGGCTTGGAATGAGTCTAGGGCTGTGGATTCTGGCAGCAAAAGGTCTCTTATTTGGTGGATTCCCTGTGCCGACACAGGGGCCAGTAGACTGAGGAGCCTCCTATGGTCACCAGAGGGTTGTTCCACAGTTGCATGGTTACTCAAGGGGAAATGGGTTTGAACAGGGTCTTACAGATTGATTTCCAGTATGTGATAGACACCACAACCAATGGTGGTAATACAGTAGGGTGTCTTCGTGTGTGATAAAGCAAGATTGCCAGAGAAGAGTTTCTGGTGAGAGTCACTTCTAACTGTAGCCATCTAGGAGGATGTGCTGTCTGGGCGGCAAACCACTGCACTGTTTGGGTGGATATATGTACTGTATGGTATCCCTGAAACCAAGGAAGACCCATCCTCCCTCTGCTTCAGTGTTGTCAGAGTTTTAGCCTGCTATACCTTGGGGGTTTCCCTTCCCACAGAAAGCAGCCTATCATGGTCTCTGTATTTTGGAACCACTGTCTGGGAAAGTGTATAGGGAAGTGAGCAAAACTATGTAGGAATTTGGGGGCCATCATAAGCCTGATCACTTCCACCTTCCCCACTAGGGACAAATGCAGAGCCTTCCATCTCTCCAAATTTAACCTGGAGGACTGGATCAAGGGGAACAGGTTTAGGGAGCATAGTTTTTCCCAGGTCCAAGTGTAGCTTAATCCCCAATTAAGTGATGCCCTGTGGGGCCCATTTAAACTGCAGAGCCTGAATGCTTCTTCTGTACATAACCTATTTAGCAGCATGACCTCTGTTTTGGACCAGTCGATCCACAGTCCAAACACTGCGTTGAAGGTGTCGGTGATTGGTAGTATACGCTTGGCAGCTAGGTTGGCCTATGATACAGTTAGGAGCAGGTCATCTGGATGCATATGTGTCTTGTATGACTGCTGTCCAATGTGAATACCTGGGATGTCCTGTCTTTCATGGAAGGCTATGGTCAAAGGCTCCACTGGGGATGAACAGCAAGGGTGACAGTGGACAGCCCTGCCTCATCCCTGTCTGCAACACCTTTTATTCTTTACATAACAAATCATCTTCTAGGCTTGACTTTTTCCTCATGAGAGATTGATACTATTCCTGATATCCATAGTTGTGAACATAGCATATATCAGACCACCATCCTATTATCCTTTGAGATAGTCTCACACATGCCACTGATGGGGATAAAGCTTGGAGACTAAATAACCAGCTACAAAAATCTAAAGACAATATTGAAAGGATTCAAAAATTCATAGCGAACGTTTTGGTCACAAACAAAACCCACTATGCCCAAAGAGGATATTCTGTAGGTAGCTCTAAAATGTAGTCTTGGAGGGAACTTATTTACTTGGATACCTTACAGAAAAAGAAAACGGCGCAGGAAGCCACCACCCTACTCACAGAAATTCAGAATATCAGAAGAATGCTTTCCCCATCAACCCCTGAATACACTTGGCTTAAATTAAACAGTCAATACAGTGACCTAATGTGAGAAAAGGCAGAAGATGGCATTTGTTGCACTAAAGCCAAATATCATGACATACGAGAGAAAGCCAGCAATTTCACGGCACTTTAGCTCCAAAAACAAGACATGGACAAGATTATCCAGAGCATTGCCACAGCTCAGGGTCAGATCCTCACTAGCCCCGAGAAATAGCCACTCAGTTTCACAACTATTATCAAACATTATACAGCTCGGAATATGTATGATCTGAGCAAGACTGGATAGCTACTTTTTTGCAGGCTACCCCTCTTCCCAAGTTGACAGATGCCCAACAAGCATATCTTAAATCTCCCCTGACCCTTCTTGAAGTCAAATAAGCTATTCAAGAGCTGGCATCTGACAAAGCTCCTCGCCCCAATGTGTATACCCCAAATTTTTATAAAAAACTCAAGGTTGATATTGCCCCCATACTATTGGAAACATATAACTATATATACCAACACAGCAGTCAGGAAGCCAGTTTAACCAAAGCCCTAATCACAGTCTTACCAAAACCGGGGAAGGACCCCACAAAGTGGGAAGCTATAGACCAGTTTTCTTGATTAATATAGACTATAAGATCTTGTATAAGATATTAGCTTCCTGCCCTCAAAACATTGGGGCAGGCTTAATTAGTCACAAGCAGGTTAGTTTTGTTCCCTGGAGATTATCATTGGATTATCTTCGAAAGTTAGTCCACATAATTTCTGTGTCCAGGGACAGCCCGGACCCAGCAGTCCTGGTGTCTCTGGATAAGAAAAAAGCATTCAACCGGGTTTCCTTGGTCTGTTTGTTCTGAGTTTTGAAGGAATTCAATATTTCACTGGAATTTATTCATTGGGTTCAAATATTATATTCCAACCCCAGTGCAAAAATACTATGCAATGGTTTACACTCTGAAGCTGTGATTTTACGACGTGGTACCAGGCAGTGATTTCCTCACTCCCTGCTCTTATTTAATTTATTTTTGGAACCCCTCATTAGACAGATCTAGAACAATCCCATACTTCAGGGAATCTCATTTGGTACACTTTAATACAAACTATCTGCTTTTGCAGATGCCATGCTTTTACATCTTTTACACCCGAGGCATCCCTGCCTGAGGTGTTAGACATTATCAACAGCTTTGGCAGGATCTCCAGTTACAGACCTAATACAGATAAAACAGAAATCATGCATCTGAATACCAGAACACAGTATACCAATGTATCTCATCTGGGTCTCTTGTTGAAACCCAAAAAGCTAAAATATTTAGGCATCCACCTTAGTACATCTTAGTTACAATTGAAAAAATATAGCCTAGACTCTCTATTAGAGGCCTTCAAAACTGGCCCTCAAACTGAAGTGAGCTGAGGCCTTTCTCTTCTTAGTTGGTCATAGATGAGAGACATGAACGAACCTGCCCAACACACATACTCTGCTGAGTATGCCAAGTGTAGTGAGCTGAGAACAGAGAGGGTGAGAGTCTGTCCCTTGGGGTGGAGAAGAGATAAACCAATGGGGTGGTAAGGTGGTTCTTTGACTATTTGGCTACACTATGCAATTTCATCAAAATAGAGAGGCAGGAGGCACTACTCAAGAAAAGGACCAGTTTGTTAAGCAACTGACCACAGAACTCCAAGCAAGAGAAAAGGGTGATTAGACAATTATTCTCACTTCCAAATACGCCTATAAACTCTGTTACATTTGTTTCTAAAACCATTGCTAAAACTATAGTTACTAAGATTACTACCATTAAGCATTTGAGATCTATTGTAAAACACTAACACTGCAATATTTGTGCAGTTTGCACAGTGTTCACCAGATTTGTTGGGAGCCATAAATAAATGTTGCCAAGGAATTCTCAGTTCAGTTATGTTTATTGAAAGCATGTATAAAATCATACAAGACTGTCACATACAGTAATTAATATATATAGTATATATATTCAACTACATTTCATAACCCACATTATCACATAAAAAATAATGTTAAAATATTGTAAAGGCTTGACAAATTGTACTAGAACATAAACCTATAAATATATTTTGTAACAACATAAACCTCTCTACCCTTAACCGTATAGGTTAAACATTACATTATTTTAAATATGCAGCTTTAGCAAATTTAGTAACCAACCGAATAATAGGCTCAGATCCTATATATTTAATTATGTTCACCGTAACTGCAGAGGAATCTGCCCATGAACAGTTATCTTCCAAAGGTTGTAACCATCTATTTCTTCTTCAAATCGAATGGCAGTATAGCCTAGAGATTAAGGAACGAGGTGTGAACGAGCTTGATACATCCAGCAGACCAGACCTGAGTTTGATTCTCACAACCTCCACTTGCATACTGTGTGACTCTGAGCATGTCACTTAACCACCCAGTGCTCCCAGATCACCCCTGAAAATAGGCACTTGTGCCTAGTGGGCCTTACCTGGTTACCAAAGACTAAAATAAAATAAAAATAAATAAAAAATCTAGGGCATTCCCACAAAAAATGTTTGCTTGTTAACCTAATATTCAGATTGCACATGCAGCTATCCATAGCTAACATAAATGCCTGAAAACTTCACCATCTCCCTGATTTTGAAATAATTGACAGCTATAATTCGGCCAGAGCTTTTCTCTCCTCAGCATTTTCACAGAAGTATAAACAATGATTAAAATTAACCTCTTGAGAGAGTGCTACATAATTTTTTAATTGAGCAAATTCATCTACTCGTGTTTAATCTCTAAATACATAATAATCTGCCAATCTCAGAATTGTGCTGTTAATCTCATTATGATAGTAGGTTATTGTATTAGCAGGCCAAATATTTTCTAGACCATGTGTTGTCAACAAATTATTTAATGTTCTGAACCAGTTATTCTTAACATTAGTTTCAAGACTCACCAACCAACGTTGCCTTGCTAGTCTATCATTTTACATAGTTAAAATCTTGCCCCAGTAATTTATTATTCTTTTTTGTGCCAAGAATTCTACAAGGGGGCATATTTGAATTTATGCAATGGGGTGGGCATAAATGGAGTGTGATACATCCATTTATCTGAGTAACTGTGTGGATAAATACAGTTACTCATTTACCACACAGTTACTCATTTATCCACACTAATCATATTCAAATTCAAATAACTTTGAAAGGAAAAAAGATAGCATGATACTGTGAACGTGAAAATTGTTCAGCACAAATTATCTACAAAATAAGTGGTGTTTCATTTATAGATACATTATAGATTTGTTATAATTAGCATTACATTTTCTTTTCACTTTTTCGACAAACAAATGCAAATAACTTTAAAGCGAAAAAGGTAGTATGGTACTGTGAGCATGACACTTGTTCAGCAAGAAGTTTTCTACAAAATGAGTGGTGTTTCATTTAATAGCAATCACTATGCTAGGCGGACATACAATAGGAAAGTCCCAGACATTATAATAAAAAAAAAAGATAGTCAAAAGCAAATGTTCCTGCACTGATAGAAAGTATACTTTATTATACCATGGACCTCGGACAAGGACCAATGAAAACGGCAGGCTGGCACCTTACCTCCTTTGTAAATCCTCTGATAATCACCGCAAAAGGTGCCAGCCAGCTGCATCTTGAAAAAAAGGCAATCCAACGGCGAAATCGTGGCACTCCGACCGCCATCTTGTTTCCCCACTAAGCGGAGACTGTAAAACAGCAGCTCCCTGCATCACTAAAATGAAGAAAACAAAACTGCCTGGCTTATTTAAGCACATTATACCAAGTATTGCATTTTAAAATAATAAAAAAGCAGTACTTAGTATATAACCACTGAAAGGTGTGGGTGATCGACACTTACCATGGCTGCCGCAGATTTACCCACTTGGCTGCACCGGGCAAAACCACTCCATCCATGGTAAATCCCCCAATCACCCACACCCCCTCATGGCTTATTGCTTAATTTTGCACAAATGAACTATACAATGGCAAGCTGTCAGATAAATAATTTATCTACACTTGTGCTGTTTGACCTCGGACACCTCATTCGTGGCTTACACCACTTGTGAGGTTACCCGAGGTGAAACAGCACTTGTGTAGATCAATCATTTATCTGCCAGCTCACCATTGTATATCCCATATCCCTTCTGAGATTAGCTGTGGGGGGTATCTGTTACTAGTCCCAGAGCCATTCTCAGAAAATAATTCTGCGATTTCTCCAGTTCAAACATTGCTGGCTGTAGTTCCCAGATGTTTGTACCATAAAGAAGCCAAGTGTTCACTTTAGTCTCCAAGGTGCATTTCAGGCTGGCCCAGTGGCGCTGAGGCCATGCCAGTGACCTGGGTTTGGGAACGAGCATGGGCCACCAGGGATCAGCAGGGGAGTGAGAGGATCGAGTATCCGGAGGTCTGTTCTCCTCTCTTAGGGAGATCCAGGCATCTGCCTGGCACTGCAGCAGCCCCCAGTGGTGACCAGAGGCACTGCAACACCCATGGCACAGCTAAGAAGGATGCAGAGCCACATCAGACATGCCTGGCATCATTGCACATCACTGGTTCTGCCAGGGGGGAAGAGGGAGGAGACATAACCAAGAAAAAATCCCTGCTCCTGGGGATTGGTGATGGCACCAGCCTCTCAGCCACACTCCACTGGCCAGACTCATTCAACTCCTGGCCTGAGCCCAGCCTGGCCAAATTCTAGATAAAGCGCCCAGGCAGATAGGGTGGCTCTACCTTGGGGGGCTCAGAGCCGAGGGTATAGGCAGGCTGGTGCCAGGAGAAGAGGAGTTTCAGGCTCGGAGGTAGAGCTTAGAGTAAGTGGATGCCCAAGAGAGTTCCCCAGGACCAAAGCGGAGCCAGAAAAAGAGTTGTAAAAAACAAAAAAGGGTGCATTTCAGAGCTAAAATGAATTATCTACAAAGCTCTTGGCAAAATGAAACACTGCATTTGAGGTTATCATAGCATTTCTTTTTCAATTGTCAGCATGATGTTTCCACAATATTTGTTCATCAAAAATTGCCCCCAAATAACAATATTGATCTACTTCTGCAAAGCTATACTACCCAATCACCCATTGTCTGGGTAGATACTTTTTGCCATCAGTTACCATAGTTTTTGTTTTATCAACATTTATTTCAAGGTTGGTATTTTTAGAATGTTTGATTGTTGAATTGAATGCATGCTTTATCCGTAATGGAGTTCTTGATATCAATACTGTAGCATCTGCATAAATAAGTAATTTAATGTTATTCCCATTAATTTGTTGTGAAAATGCATCAGTAGGTTTTAATGCTTTAACTAGAGTCTCTATACAAATGAAATAGCAACAGTGCTAACAAGCCTCCCTGTTTTACACCCTTTGTGATGTGAAATGGTTTAGTCATGTTTCTATTTTTTTTGAGACTCTGATTCTGGCAGTATTTTCAGAATGTAACATAGAATAATGCATGGGGTGGTGTGTTTAATGAGACTGTACACCCACCAAGGTGTTGAATGCAACATGAACCCCAAGAGCAAAGTTCAAAGGGTTTATTTCAGCATCCAACACCAAGGGTGTGTGTAAAATCTCAAGTTAAACACACTACCCCATGTTTTATTTTACATAATTGCTGGGGAGTGTTTTCTCATCACAGCAGTTATATAAAATACATCAGTGTTCAGATGCAGTCGTCTGGTTGGGATGAGGCACAGTCTGCCCCCCGGGGTCTGCCATCTGTGGCTGGTGCTGCTGAAAACGTTCCATTTTTTTTTGTTTGTTTATTTTTTTAATCAAGGAGTACATGCTTAAGTAAGGAATCTTGAGTCAGAGGCAAGTTTTTTTACTTACCGCTGGTGCTGAATGCAACCTGTGGCAAGTAGCACTGACACAGTGAAACGTGGAGGCTTGTGCATGCATGGAGCGAGGGAAATCAGGTGCATGTTCACCGTTATAACCCACAGGTTATAATAGCGAATTATAACCAGGTTTCCCTATGGGAGAAAATGGTCCCCAGTAATTATATAATGATTATTGCCAATAATCTCTTAGGCATTTTCATCTTGATACAAATGTCCCACAGTTTATCCTTATCTACAGTGTCAAATGCTGCCAAGCTAAATATAGGCCACCCAATCTTTTCTTGCCCACATATTTATCAATTAGATAATTTAAGGTAAATATATGGTCAATTGTGCTATTCTGTTTCCTAAACCCAGCTTGGCATATTGAAGTCATTGATTATCTTCTACCCAACTTTCAAGAATTTTCAAAATCAGCCTTGAGTAGATTTTGGCCCCTATATACTGCTGCAAAATTGGATTGTAACGTAGGATTTGCTATGTCCCCTTTCTTAAAAAGGGGCACTATAGTACTGTTGTTCCAGTACTTGAAGAAAATTAAATTGTTATTAATAATTGTGAACAAAGGAGTGAATACCTCAGCCCACCAATGCAGGTTTGCCTGATAAATCTCTGCCATGACTCCATCAATTCCTGGGGGTTTATTGTACTTTTGTTCTAATACCAGTGCTATAACCATATTTTGGAGACTGGTGGCCAGGGCTCTAAATTATCCAAATAAACCTTTCTCCTTTGGAGGTATTCTGATTGATATTTTGTGGCTACTTTACTATTACTGTATAGACCTTTAAAGTGTTTGGACTGTGAGTTTCCATTAATAGGAACAGCTATAGCACATTGCTTATTGTTTGTCTCAAGTGCAACCATCTCCCAGATTAAGTCTGGAGTCTTTGTTATAAAAGGTTTGTTGGAGTTCAGCCCATAGTACTTTCTTATGTTCTCTTTTTCTCATCTCTGTTGTCCTTTGATATTCCTTTTTTAATTCTCCATGTGCTCTTTTTATATATAGATGATTGCATTTTCAAGATAATCTGCCCACTTTATGTAATTTTTTTTATTCAATTCCATACATTCCATATTAATTTTAGGTCATTTAGGTTCATTGGGCACCATAAATAGATGTTACTGAGGAATGCAGAACCAGGAACCTTTGTGAATATGCTTCCATTGACCAACCTGTAGAGCATGTGAGGCAAACCAAATCAAACCAAACCAAACTTTATTTTTGAATCGCTATTCCACATAGATCATAGCATTTTACATGTAGTCAATAAATTTAGAACACAATATAATCAACATTTTTAAAAACACACATCTAAAATTTCTAAACATAGCAGGAATTCAAGTATCAGCATATGCCAATTCAAATAAATATGTTTTCATGGCAGATTTGAAGGTCTCAACGGATGGGGAATCCCTTATCTGAGGAGGTAGAGAATTCCACAGGGTCAGGGCAGCATAAGCAAATGACCTAGCTCCTGGTGTTGTCAAATGGACCCTGGGAATCTCCAGCAATCCCTCAGCAGAGGGGGGGTGAAGGGGGTGATAGGGACAAAGAAGCTCTTGCAGGTACCCTGGTCCCTGTCCATGTAGGGCCTTGTAGGTCAGTAATCTGACCTTGAAGGTGATCCTCCACCACACTGGCAGCCAGTACAAAGTGTGGAGCACAGGAGTGATGTGGTCAGATCTACATAAATCTGTCAACAACCTGTTAGCTGCATTCTGCACCAGCTGCAGATGGTGGAGGTCCACCCCCGGTAGCCCTAGATATAGAGCATTGCCGTAATCAGGGCATGAGGTCACCAAGGCATAGACCAACATCGGGTGGTCATCAGGTGGTGCTAGGTGCTTTATCCAGGTGACATTCCTCAGATGATAAAAAGAGGACTTGACAATGGCCAACACCTGAGTTTTAAGCGTCAGTCCACTATCAAGCATGATGCCCAGATTTCACACCCAATCAGAAGTTCTCAACTGGTTGCCACCTAGCCAAAGCCCAGATGGCTGCCCAGCTGAAGCTCCCTCCATCCAACTACCCAAGTCCACAACCAACACCTCAGTCTTATCTGGATTCAGCCTGAGCCAGCTAGCGCTCAACCAATCCTGAATCTCAGTGAGACAGTTGTTAAATACTGTAACAGCATCGTATTGTCCGAGCACAAAGAACAAGTACAGTTGAGTATCATCTGCACAGCAGTGAAAACTCAACCCGTACCACCTAATAATGTCTCCCAACAGCAGTATATACACCACAAACAACATGGAGGAAAGCACAGAGCCCTGTGGCACACCATATGGCAGGGAGGTAGGAGCTGAGGAAAACACTCCGGACTCCACTCTCTGTGTCCTGCCAGTGAGAAATGAATGGAACCATCTTAGGACTGTGTCACTCAGCCCACAGAAAAGCCGGAGGTGCTCCAGCAACACCCCATGATCCATGGTGTCAAATGCTACAGAGAGAGAGATCAAGGAGGACCAAGATAGAATGGATCCTCTGATCCCTCACTATCAGGAGATCATTTAGTAACCGGACCAGTGTTGTCTCAGTATTATGTCTCTTCCTGAAACTGGACAGGAGAGGGCCGTATATGTTGTGGGCGGTAAGATGATCTTTGAACTGCAATGCAACTGCCTTCTCAATAACCTTAGCTACAAAAGGTAGGTTAGAGACTGGCCTGTAGTTTGCAAGGCAGTCAGGGTCCAGAAAAGATTTTTTCAGGAGGGGGTGAACCACCGCCTCCTTAAGGGTGTCCAGAAACACCCTGGTCTCTAATGAACACCTAACTATCTCCGCAAGGATCTGTCCTATTGCCTCCATGCACCCCACAAGGAGGCGTGTCGGACCTGGATCCAAATCACAGTAAGTTGGTCGCAAGCCCTCTACCAACTTCACAACATCATTGATCGCCAGCCAAGCAAAGTCTGGCCAGACACACCGGGTGCTAGTTCTCCAACACCGATCCCTGCTCTACCCGTTTCAGTGAGCTACACAGATCTCCAATCTAATGGTCACAATCTTATCTGCAAAGAATTGAGCAAACTCCTCACACTTCTCTTGCGAAAAAGCTCTCTGATTCTGCAGACAGGCTGGATTGCACAGCCTGTCCACAGTCTGGAAGAGCTGAGCCAGTCGATTCCGTGCTGCTGCAATCTCCTCGGACAGGAATTCTGCCTTCTTACGGGAGACCGCAGATTGATATGTCTCATAATGGGATGTCAACCTAAGTTTGTCATCATTCAGGCTGGATTTCTGCCAGCAATGCTCCAGCCTTCTTCCTACTCTTCTCAACTCCAAGGTCCCATCAAACCACAGGGACCAAGGGCGAAGGGTGAGTGGGCGAACATGGACCGGAGTACTGGCATCCAGGGCCTCTCCCACTGCCTTATTATAGGCTTGTAGCTGACTCTTTGGATCCCTATTAACACTCACACTGTCCGATAGTTCCAGAACCACCATCAGACTAACTGGAGTTACTCCCCATAATGGGCGGTACCGAACCATCTCTAAAGGGGCAGGTCTATTATGGGGGACTGCAAAGCTGAACCCAATAGTGCGATGATCAGACCATCTGATAGGTTCCACCACCATATCAGAGATCTCCATCCCCAGCAGGAACACCAGATCCAATGAATGACCCAGTATATGGGTCACAGAGGTAATTACCTGTGTGAGCCCCAACAATATCATCAATTGGAGGAAGTCTTGTCCAAATTGAGAGAGTTCATCATTGAACCAGGCATTGAAGTCCCCCAGTACCAACCACCTGGGAGTCTCCAATACCATCTCAATGATAAAGTCCTCGACCTCCTGTAGGAACTCCTCACTCCTGAGTGGACGGTAAATGAGAAGTATCCTACCACCCACACCTGCACCCATGATACATTCAAAGGATCTAGTGGCCCCAACTGGCACCTCTACTAGGCCCAGCTCCATCTTAAAACAGATGGCTAACCCCCTGCCCTTATGATCTAACCTTGGGCAGTGTATCACTGAGTACCCAGATGGAACAGCTGACTCCAAAATTGAACCAGAATTTTTGTCCAGTCAGGTCTCAGTGATTCAAGCCAGGTCGGCAAAGACCTGGCCACTGTGCATAGATCAAACCCAGCAAGATGAGCAAACCAATATACCTGTATTCCAAAGGATTGATACAAGCAGAAGGCTTCTGACTTTCCACCACTGACCCCAGGAAAGGCTTAAGAACTGAAGACTGACAAACTGAGAACAAGAGCACCTCCAGGCCATCACTACTGACTAAGTAAAGATTTGAAGACTGTAAATTGACAAACTGTCGAACTAGAACAGCTCCAGGCTGTCACCACGAACCCAGGAAAGATTTTGATGAGCTGAATACTGATAAACTGAGGGAGAGTAGCACTTCCGTGCTGTCGCCACTGACCTGGGAAAACTTGAAGAACTTAGGCTGACGAACTGTTAAACTGGAACTCCTCCAGGCTGTCACCACTGACCCAAGAAAGACCTGAAGCACTGAAACTTTGACAAACTGAAGCATTAGAACACTTCACTGATGGACCTCTGGAAAGATGAAGACCTGCAACATAAAACAAAACCCACTGGGTGACGGATCTCTATCTGTGAACCAGTGCGGTTCCCTTCACTACCTTGCTCACTGTTAGGGAGGGGCTGGCCTGAAGAATCTGATGAAGTACATCACAGGAAGTTCCTTAGCTGACTATGCTATTCCTACACTGATGTCCAGCCCCAAATTGTCAGGATGCAGATGGCTGACACAGTATCTGGGTCATACAAGGAAAACTATGAGCATGCAGTTAGGTGAAAATCTATTTGGTCCTTGTGGAAACTGTCTTTCACTTGGTGGTCACTGTTGGTGGCAGTTTTTGGTTGAGCAACCATCAAATTGGATGAAAAGCAATAGGCACAGTAGTCCATTAACATGCAGGCAATTCTATAGCATGTAGGGCAGTTTGTAACATGCAGGGCACATTTCTGGGATAATCCAAACACTCTTCAAAATAAATGGTGAAAATTGAAAGCAAATAGGGCAAGTTGGTACATGCAGGGCAATAATGCAGTCTCAGAGCATGCATTACAATTTGGGTACTGTCCCTTTAAATGCAGTCTTGGATCAGTCACAGTTTTTGTTTTTTCCACAATTTACTTTCAGTTCACCATTTTCATTTCAAAATGTTCAGCAGAATCACTTTCTATAACAGTTGCACTCAGACAGGCAATAAACAGGGGAAAACCTAACTAAATGCTGGATATACCTAGCTATGCAGGGACTTTGAGGTATGTCCTCCCTTCTACAGATATTTGTTCGGGTTCAAAGAGCTTAACAGGAGTACTACCCTATTGGCTGAGGGTAAGCTGACTAGCTATGAGCTAGGGCTCCGACGTTAACTGTCTCTCCCTGGTTTAGAGGACTACAGATCAGTTATATACTTTACAGGTTCAGGTTACCGGACCATGGCTAGGGCTGTCACAACTATGCTTCTGGGTTGGCTAACTGGCTGGTCCACTTCCTTCCCCTTGCTCCTGGCTGGAGCCAGCACTCTAGTGCACTTTAAATTAGCAGAATTGTACACTTTTGAAACACTAGCCCCTGGCTTGGCTACTGGTGACCACCTGGCTACTAGACACCTTTGCCACCCTGGGGCACTATCGCTTTATAACCTGGGGCTTGTTTCCTCTATCTGGTCCACTTGGTGCTTATTTATTATTATGCAACACCAAGAACATGTTCTGGACTCTGATTGGTCAGTGTGTGCTAGTTCCACTGAGGTTAAGTATAACCTCATAGCAGCAAGTCCAGACATATACATTACTATATAGCAGACAAAATGTGCTCAGCATGAAATAACCAGCCATAGCCTCACTTACCAAGACAGTTTGATGTCTTGCAATAGAAGTTGCACAAGCTTAGTTTCATATAAAAACCTTATTTACTTATATTGTGGGGGACAAAAATATTTGTCATGGCTAAAACATTTCATAGGCAGAGAACAACTGTCAGAACATCTTCTTTATACTGTGGGAACATCTCTTTTATAGTATCAGCTTTACAGTTTTATTTTTTATGAGGAAACACATCACATGTGAATGCACTGCATCATGGATATGCAAATACCTAATTGCCAGGTATCGCATAACACACTACAGTGATACTAGACAATTGATTATTTGCATATCCATGATGCAGTGCTTTCACATGGAGACTGTTTCCTAAACAAAAAAAAAAAAACTAATTAAAAAATAAAACCGTGCAACTGATACTAAAACATAGATGTCCCTATATGTAAAAGTAATGTTCCAACACTTGTTCGCTACCTAATAGCGATTTACACATGCTCACTTTTGTCTTCACAATATGAATAAATAAGAACCATTGTGTAATGGCAATAATGCACTCCAGCGTGCGGGTTGTACAGTGATAACCTCACTTCTAGAGTGTTATATGCACTTGGCCTGGGGCCTTGTGTCCTACTACCCCAGGTGTGAATTTATCCCAGCACAACCCACACCCCGTCATGCATTATTGCTTAATTAAAATAAGTTTTTGGGCTTGCTAGCCCTTGTTCAGTAGCCTACTTTGGCTAGCTTGGCCTTAAACTGGGCCTTTAGTTTACCACTGCTCCTGGTTGGGGCCCTTTTGCTATTTAATTCAGATAGGGCCTGCCTTGCTCTATGCTGTGCCTCTAGGAGCTACTTACTTTAAATAAGCCTACCTCTGTGCTTTTGCTTCTTTGCTGGAGCTTATAAATTTTAATTAATTTAAATCGGGCTGGCCTTGCCCTATGTTCCAGGCTGGAGTGATTTAAATAGGCCTGTCCATGGGCAGTCCTTGGTCCTGGGACATTGTCCTGATCCCACTAACATCTGTGGACATCCCTTACTGCACCATCCAGCACATTTAAACAAACACTTTTTTTTCTTTACAGTTCAACCAGACAGTACCTGCTCTTTAGTGCAGCTGCAGACTCACTGCCCCAGTGGTTTTCTGGCTGTAGGCTGGCTGCATGTGGTGGGTGGTCTTCTTTGGGGCTATGCTATTTTTTCTCTGCTCCAACCCTCCACTGGCCCAATGCGCTCTCTTTCTTCAGATGCGGCCCTGCAAATGGGTGCTGCCACTGAGGGACTGGAATCTACTTTTTTAAAATTTAAAAATAAAATTAAATGTAACTGAACAGAGCCCATACTGTGACCAGCTGACTGCTGCTGTGGACTTTGGATGAACTGTCACACTACAAGGACTGCCACAACTGACACAGGGATGAGAGGAGGACCACGGGTGTTTTCTTTTAACTTTTATTTACCTCCCTGTGTCCCCTCTCTCCCTTGGATCATGACTTTCCTTTTCTTCATTTTGGAGCACCTGAAAGCATTACCAACCGCACTTCCTTTGCCAGCTGAATGGTTCTCTTCAATGACTGTAACTGTCACTTATGGAACCCTACCTGGCATTTGGAATTCTGAGTCCCTGTTGACTAGGGGGTCAACCAGCTGTCCAGCGTGAGCTGGACTTTTTTAATGTGCACTGGCTCATGCTACTTGCTGGGTAGACTACAAAAGGAAAAAAAAAACTTTTAAAACAGTAGGTAAGCAGTTTGTTTTGTGGGGCCCCTGCTATTTTGTTTATCCCCCCTTGCAACCTAATAATCAGGGGCACCTGGGCTGGGGTCAGCTTACTGGGGTACATAAGAGAACTTTAGTGGGGTTTGCTGGGGGTACCATCTTTGGTGTACTATAAAACAAGATCTAACACACTGGGAAAAAGTCCCAGTAACTCTCTGGGGTAGAGTTAACAAAATTAAAATGAATCTGTTCCCTGGGGTACTTTATCCACTAAATATGCTTTTGCAAATGATACCCCTACCTTGGTTTAAGACTCTCCACAGAGCTATTTCATGTGGAAGGGGAAATCTGCTAGATAAGCTTATACTAAACTCGCAGCTCTCAAATATGAAGGGAGCTTGTGTTTATCTGACTGTTATCTCTATTATCTCACTAATCATAGCAGTAAATATCTGCAATGGTATGGAGAGTGTTATAAAATCAGACCCACTAGGTGTGTTCCAATATGGCCGGACATTGAATATCACCTTTGTAATTCACAGGGTATAGAGATTAGATCATTTCTCCATTAATTACCAAAACTGTTTTCTCTGCATCCTCAAAAATACTCCTGTAGAAACCTCAATGAGAGCCCACATGCAACTATGTCATCTCTTGCAATTAGACCAAGTCAAAGATATTACCCAACCCTTGCAGGGTAAGCTCACTTTTAATAAAACTGGCCATGTTATTACTGATCCCTTTTGGACCAATAAAAACATACAGTGGGTAGAACAGTTGATTAGGGATGGGAAATTGATCACCTTTGCCACCTTCCAACTCAGTTATTCTTCTAATACAGGTGTTATACATTTGTACAGATGGCCCAGCTCCTCACAAACCATTTTGGACTACAAACGTAGTCTAATGACCACGGTAGCAAAGTATTGTTCCTAGCTCCTTGTGCTATGTCATCAATACCAATTTCAACTTTATACACAGAACTATACGATTTGCTGCCTGATAAAACTGATGGCTCCTCCCCATGTTGGGACCATGCCTTACCTTCATGAATGGGCGCCTACAACTGGAAAGCCATATGGAAAGACTTATATACATTTTTAAAATATGACGGATACTGGCTTGTGCAGCTGAAAATACTCAACAATGTATGTCACACTCCACACAGACTTTACAAGCTGGGCAAATTAACTTCTGATTTATGCTCTCGCTGCTCTAAGGAGAAGACACTTTATTGCACATATTGTGGAAGTGCAAGAAGGACAGACCATTTTGGAAAAATATAAAGGTCAGGTTGGAACCCCTCTTAGGCTTGGATCATGCATTTCATTTATATATTTGCCTCACTGGGGATTCTCAGAATAAACTTATAGGGATGCAGAAATATCACATGCATCTCATTGCAGCTTATGCACAAAATACTATATTGAGGCATTAGTCTGACTCAGATGTGCCTGCTTACCCAGAATGACACAAGGGACACACTTGAAGCACTACCAGCTGAGAAAATGATTGCTAGCATGAAAAATAAGCTTTCGTCTTACAAAGAAAACTGGGAAACACTTCACTCTTTATTACTTTTTCAGTGGTCTACTGGGGGCCCAAGTCCGTTTTTGTCCCAAAGATCAGGTTTACCATAAACCTTTGTAATATTAGTATCCATGCTTGATACCTATTGTAATAGTCTAACTAATGTATGTTGGTATGTACCAGAGGGGAGGTGGGGCTTGTTCATGTGATACTGTTACTGTTATGGTACCTTGTTGTCTTTTGTTATGCATGTCTTTGTTATAAACTCAATAAAATAAATTAAATTTAAAAAAAAAGGAAAAAGAAGTCAGAATAAAACTATCAGCCACATCTACAATCTCTATAGCATGTGACCAATCATAACGTGTTTTTTTAAACTAGAGACATTCTGAGTCTTAAGGGGGCTGACAGTGTCCCTTTAACGGGCACCATCACCAGAGAGCTTACTCGAATGGGCAATGCCTTTGACTCAGTGCAGGGCTCCATGGCCTGTTTGAGTGGGTTGATCACAGAGATAGAGATGTGGATAGTCCGTCTGGATGAGTAAGTAGTCTGTCTGCAAAGTGCAGTGACTTATAGATGCAGAGGGCCAAATCCAAAATGTGTGGGATAAAATCTACAGTCAGGAGCTCAAGAACTGCCAGAATAATATTCTTATTTTAGGACTCTCAGAGCAAGCAGAGGGCAGCAATATGACCAACTTCCTGCATTTTCTGGATCACTTTTTGGGCATTCTGGTTAAAACTGACCATGTATAACACCTTCGCACCAGGCGGCAGGGTAATCAGAATAGTGGAGGAGGTGGGGGGGGGGGGAGACCCAGGCCTGTAATCCTATATATAAAGAGCTACTGTAGCAGGAAAAGGAACACATTTTGAGTAAAGCCCAGGCTGTGAAAGACTTGAGATAATAGGGGCAGTGGCTGTCATGAAATGGCTTAATGACAGAAGGGAGCCTTTTGACAGGATCTGGGACCTGAGAAGATTGTTTATGTTTTTCCCTTGGCTCTCTGGCTATTCTACAGATCTACAGTGGAGTAGGAAGTAACAATTTCCACTGCCCAAAAGAAGCTTGGTAATTTGTGCTTTGTTGTACAGATCAGGACTGGCCTCAGGAAGAGGAGATGGGATGATGCACCAGCCCCCTGAAGGAGCAGAGAAGGTAGGGAGAGAAAAAAGACCTGCTGTGTAGGAATAGGACTCAGCCAGAGGCTATGGAGGATGGAATCTCTGCATGGTCAGGAGCAGGGGTTGAAGGTGGAAGAGGCCTGATGGACTGAAAGGACTGGGGTAGGGGGGCTCAGCCTAACTGGGCTGTCTTTTGCCTGATGTGGGCCATTCTTAGACTTTGGCTGTTCAAATGATATGCTGGGTGAGGTAAACCTGGCAAAACTGTAAATTGTTGTTCTCCTCTTTGTATAGAATTCACTGTTATTGCAGTCTGGCAAATGGTGGTTGGGGAAAAGGTTAGGGAGGCTGATACCCCAGGTAGGTGCTTGAAGAAGCTGATTTACGTCCAGCAGCTGACAACTTGTTTATGCTTTCCACAGTTATACAGAGCTTTGGAAAGCCTGTAGTTCAGTAAATTGGTTGAAGAAGTTCAGTTTTCCATGCCACACTTTGGCAAAGTTGACTAAAAGGGAGGTTGGAGGGGATGGACAGTATGGATGGGATGGTGCATAAAGGAGAGGAGGCTGGACATATCATGGTAGTTAGAATGATAACTTACAATTTGAGTTACCTAATAAGCCCTATCAAGAGGAATTGGATCCTTACCCATGTAAAGAATATGGGAGGTTTTTTTTTTTTGCCATAAAGGTTTTTTTTACCTTGGGTGACGGGCCACTCCTTAGCCCTGTTCCCTATTCCCCACGACCAGCCCTCACCTCTCTCAGATTGGAGGCACTTATCTCCTATGGATTCTCCCTTGGTGGGGCCAGGAGAGGGAGGGCTGTCCTCCCCCTGGACAACAATCCAGACCCCCGATCTGAGCAGCGGAGCGGGCCATAGGGAGACAGGCGGGGCATCACTTAGCCTGCCCACTGTATTTTCCATTTTCTGTTCTTTTCCCCTGCTATGGTGCCAGTGCCTGTGTGTGGAGTTGCACACACTCTTTGCAGTGGAAGCCCTGCCCTCTGTGTCTCTTGAGACTGCACTGCCACCAGGCCTCCATCCAGTGACAGTCATGGGCCAAGAAAGCTGGCCACTCCTCCCTGGGAGAAGAGAGCAGTCCCTAGGATGCTTGATCATCTCCCACCCTGTCGAACCCTGGCAACCTGTGCTCATTCCCAAACACATATCACTGGCATGGCAGGAGGTAAGGCATTTAATGCCTTAGCCTTCCACACCACAGGGCTGACTGGCATATTGTCTTCTTATAGGAGACACATGTATTGAAATGGAAAGCTGATAAACTGGGTAAGATGTGGGGGGACAAGTGTTTCAAAGCTCATATAGCTCAAGGAAGAGGGGGTGGCAAGCCCCTGAATATAGCAGATGGACTGGATCACAGAGTCAGTCAAGAGGGATAGGGATGGGAGTTGGATCCTGGTCAAGGGCAGTCCTGATGGGTTTTGTCTGGTGCTGAGTAGAGTATGTGGCCTTATCAAAGACTCTTCAGACTTTTATCACTGCCTGGTGCAATCATTAATTGATCTGGGTGTGGCAGAACTGCCGCTGGGTGAGATGTTAATGTCATCCTATATGGGCTTGCTAGATTGGAGTGGGGTGAGGAGGGGATATAGGGAGACCAGAGGGGCGAAGGCCCTACAGGATCTCATGTGGGAAGGTGACCTGGTGGATGTGTGGAGACTGGGGCATCCAGAGGGGCAGAATTCCACTTATTACTCCACAGTCCATAATACCTACAGCTGCTTGGATGTTTTCTTGTTTTTAAATGTATATTTTGTTGCTTATTTCAAAACAATACATTACAATACAGATTCATATAGGTTTGGCATACAAAAAGATGTCACTTAGGAGCCAACCAGTGGATGCTCAGCAAGTAATCAGGAAGTATAAAAACACGTTGGATTAAGAAAATATAGAATGTCTACACATACATTTGATAATATCAGGGTAAGTTATACTCTGCAAGATTATAGGAGGTCAAGAACTGCATAAATTACCTTAAAATGTGAAAACCTCAACAAGGATGTTAATATGACTCCTTACCAACATTATAGAAGTAAAATAATTTCAGAGAATACCCCCGGTGTAGACAGTTGATATAAAAATAGAAACACTGCTCTGAACCTTAAGCCCTCAAGCAAACAAACAAACAAACAAACAGGCCTGCAAAAGCACTTACCAAATATCACTTTTAGCCAGTTACCGTAACAAGTATACATTTTGGCAGTAACAGAACATTGCAAGGAAGGCAATCTTAACATAATGCAGTAGATCTGTCCTCCATTGAGCAACTGTCTAACATATGATTCAAAATTAGGGAAGACACAATTAACTTGAAATGAAGCAAGAGTCTCGGGTGCTCTGACTATTGCATCCGTCAGTGAAAGTATGCACATGGCAAACATCACCATTGAAGCCCTGAAAATAAATAAAAAAATGAACTGACAGCATAAAAGCATTTATCCATATTTCAATTTAAGATACCATCCCATGTCCACAGCCCTCCTCCAATGGTGTAGCACACTGTCCCCGAGGGGGTTATGATACCTGCAAAATAAAGAGCTTGAAGGTATCCCCTTAACAAAGTAACACTATTTTAGAATTTATCTTCTAATCCCTTAATCATCAGTGTCTGCCCCACTCTGTCTTCCACAGTATTATGGAACTCCTTACTTGTCTTTTCTTCTCACTTCCTGATCTTATTCACATCTATATATTGAAAGGCATGTCCTCTGTACTGTATATGGAGTCTGGCAGGCATGAATACAGAGTGTACAATTCTCAGACTCCATAACAAGGCTTCAACAGCATGAAATGTCTCGCAACAAGATTGTGTTTTGAATGATAAGTTGGAGAAAAGATGCACTGGTATACCATCAAATGAAAGACCTTGTAGCTGTCTTGATGCAGCAAGAAAGTAATCTCTCATCGTTGCTCCCATAGTAACCAGCAGCAGTGTATGAGGCACCTCCCGTTATGCTTTCACAGTTCTTGGAGAGATCCAATATGCCTTTTGCAAATGCTGAGCTATCTCTTCTCCTAACCTGAGAACAGGAATGAGTCATGCTTTAGTAAGCAAATCCAACCTTTCAGACCTTCAAGGGAGGCCTACTAGCCATATATTTGGTGCTCTGTGGTAGTTATCTATGACTTCCTTTCAATGGTGAAGATGTGTATTCTTTTGCACTAGTTTACTTGTAATGGTCAAAGCTTGTGTCACATGACATAAGCCTCAGCTGTAGTATCCATCTTTGTCGCCACTTTGATTTTAATGTTCCGCTTCTCTCCATGTCCTGCAAAATAGCTTCCACCTTAGCATCAATGGTTTTCATTGTACTATCGTTGGCTGTCAGGGGGACTCCAGGGCTGCAGCAATCAGCTGCGATGTCTGAGTTGCAGCCTGGCCTCCCATGGTTTACTGATCTTTCAAGCTGCCTGTGGCAGCGTTTTTTTGGTTGCACCATCATTAAAAGATTTCTGGATTCCAGAGGGTAATATTCTTCCAAAACTATGTAAAGTTGCTTAGTTGCCAACCAGAAAAAGTAATATGAATTGGTTTAAAACATTCTGGAGGCAGAGCGTGAGGTACTCACTTCCTGTCAGTAGCAGTGCTCACCAGCACCCCCACCTGGATGTTTTCTTGACCTTGCTTAGAGGCTTAATGGATGTGTGAATTGTGCTGTTGGTGATCTCGGGCCATGTCTAGTTGCATACAGTGTCTAGATGCAGGCTCCAGATAAGGGACAAAAGTGGTGGTAGATGACTCTCATTCCTGGGGCACTCATAGTTTAAGCACTGGATAGGGAGGAAACAAGCATATTTTTGACTTAATGCTACAGGGGAGGTGGGGAAAACCTGGATATGTGGGAGGGTTATAAGGCATATATGTAGGGTGGGATCAGAGTCTTCTCCTCAGCCAAGAAGAAAGAGAGGGAAAATGAGATTCAAACTCTTTTACAGGCAACTGTAAACTAAATTCAAGGAACAGATTTGGACCCAAGGTTTATACAACCACTGCTGTGGAAAAGGTATGAGCTTAATAAGAGATCCGCCCAACATGTAGAATTTGCATTGTACCAGAACCAACAAACCTATTGGGAAGGGGAGAGAGGGTAGGTTGACTCTTAGACCACAAGCTGAAGAAGATGTTGGCTAACTCTAAAATCCTATTCATATGGGGGATGGAGGGTAGTAATGACCTGAACGGCAAAAATGGGCATTTCAGGAAATACTACAAGGAGTTGTATGCCTCTAAAACTGGGTGTGGGGAAGAGCAGCATCAAAGGAGTCAGTCCTTTCTGCTATCTGTCCACCTTCCCAGCCTGAATAAGGACCAAATGGAACTATTAGATGCCCCTTCTCTCTGGACGATGTGAGGGGGCAGTAGTTGGGATGCAAGGGGAGGGAATATGCCAGGACCAGATGGGTTCCAGGTGGAAGTGTACCATATGCAGACAACGCCATGCTGCTTTCTCCTGCTCATGATCCAGTAGAAGCCAAAGAAGTCAAAAGGACATTGCAATCTGATTTTAACAAATTGGAAAACTGGCTTCAATACTATTTAGATCAGGAGCAAGAAAAGTCAGTACTATTGCATGTAACATTGACATTGTCTCAATTGACGAGTCCAAAATTTAACAAGTTAGAACATGTAAATAAATCTGGGCCGTCGACTCTGAACTAAAATTTGATAAGCATATTAACAAAGTTTGTGTGAAAGTGTCACAGAAAATAGGTGCTTTACATAGACACAAGTACTACTTAACAAGAGAAACAAGAGCAAAAATAGCCACTTTGGTCATTCTCCCCATTAATAATTACAGTATCACAGTCTATTATTTGGCAGGAAAAAATAGCCAATGGAAATTGGATAGAAATCTCCAGCAACTCGCTAGATTTGTCCTGGGGCTGGTTGGTCCACCTGAAATCATAGATCATTGCTCTGTTCTCCTTGACCCTTAAGTGGACCTTATTGGAAATTAGGAGAGGTTCCTGTATAACTTTCTCTGTTAAGTGCATGAGTGGCTCTGCCCCCCATTTGCTTAACAAACTATCCCCAGTAGTTTCAAAGTTATGGGTAGAGGCTGAGAAGTCCAGAGAACATGTATGGTTTAAAGAGCTAGTGTACTGCCTAAAACTAATATTAGTTTTTAAAAGCAGTTAGTCATTACCTATTATATTTGAGGTATTTTTCTTTTCCCTTTGGTTAATTAGAAAATTGCTTACCTGGTGTTAGTAGGTGTGATGTAAGGGACAGCACTCTGCCTGGCAGCTGACATAGCTGTCTATAGTCCCCCACTAAATCATCAGCATTGTGATCTCACTGACTATGACATCACTGCTGCTTAGGAACAGCCACTCAGTAGCTGCCAGGTCAGTCACCTATGATGTCATTGTCAGCAGGTCACAATGCTGATGATGTAGTGGAGGGACTCAGATATAGACAGATGTGTAAACTGCCAGGCTAAGAGCTGTCTCACATATCCAAGGCAACATTATCACATAAAAAAAAAAAAAAAAATTCTAACAAACAAAAGGAAAAAGAAAAATACTTCAGAAATAAAAAGTTACAACTGACTACTTCTTAAAATTTATATCATTTTCCTGTCTGTCTGCTTTGGTGCCACTAGCTCTTTAATGTCATTTAACTATCGGCTACTACATCATGGCATCCCCCCCCCCCCCCGATTGTGAAATTTGAGCAAATACAGCAGTTTCAAAGTAGCACATTCACAAAGATATTTGCTTATGTGAATTTATTCATTGTTATATGACTGTATTGTCATTTTTTTGGTTTTACAGTTGCATAGCAGAGCTATGGGATGTATTGCTATGACGTAGTAGAGAGAGGGGCATTGGGAATCACATGACCAGATACCAGCGCTGTGTCCTTCCACAGTGGAGTTGAAGCACATGCTGTCCTCTGTATTGACTACAGTGCTGTTCCTCACACCCCTGCTGGGCACACTATCTTCCTACTCTGCGCTAACTTCCCTTACATTTCTGGATTCTGAGCTAGTACTTGTTTTCCTCCCTGTTATTTATGTAATAATGTTTCCCTGGTGTCTAGTGGCACCCCCTATCCTCTGATTGCTGTCCCTGTTGTATAGCAATGTTTCTCAGGTGTTTATTGGCACCCCCCCACCTCCCAGTCACCATCCCCATTGTATAGTAATGTTTCCCTGGTGTCTAGTGGAACTCCCACCCTTCGTTCATGGTCCCCATCATATACTAATGTTTCCCTGTGTCTAGTGACACCCTCACCCTCACCCTCTGATCGCCATCCTATTGTATAGTGATGTTTCCTTAGAGTCTAGTGGCACCCCCCACCCTCTGATCACTTCCCCATTGTATAATAATGTTTCCCTGGTGTCTAGTGGCACCCCCCCACCCTCTGTTCATGGTCCCCATTATATACTAAGGTGTCCCTGTGTCTAGTGGCACCCCCACCCTCTGATCACCATCCTGTTGTATAGTAATGTTTCCCTAGAGTCTAGTGGCACCCCCACCCTCTGATCACTTCCCCGTTGTATAATAATGTTTCCCTGCTGTCTAGTGGCACCTCCCCCCACCCTCCAATCACTGACCCCATTGTATAGCAATGTTTTCCTGGTGTCTAGAGGCACCCTCACTCTATGATTGTGCCACATTGTATAGTACTAAGGTTCATACTAAGGTGCAAAGAGCTGAGAAGGCAGTTAACCCATTACCACTCCTATCCATTATCTGTACTAGGACAGATTGCTTCCATCCAATATAAAGAGTCTAACCTATTTTTGAATTGCTTTTTGTCTTTACTATTTATAATTTCCAGAATGAGTTTATTCCATGGGTTAATTATTCTTTGTGTATAGAATGCTTTTCTTTTATTAGTGTTACATATTTTGGATCTCAGCTGTAAGGGGTGTAGTTAGTAATGCTTCCCTGGTGTCTAGTAGCATCCCCCATCCTCTGATCACCATCCCCTTTGTGCAGCAATGTTTCTGTGGTATCTAGTGGCACTCCCCACCCTCTGATTGCCATCTCCATTTATAGTAATGCATCCCTTGTGTCTTGTGGCATTCCCATTCTCTGATTGACATGCCTGTTGTATAGTAATGTTTTCCTGGTGTCTAGTGGCACCCTCCACCCTCCGATCACCCTCCCCATATTAATTTTTACTGTGTATGGTGTAAAAAAGAAAAACATCCCTCAATGTTTTTTTTTTCTATAAATCTGTAAAAAATAAAATGGTCCCTTGCTAATCTGACCCCTGCCACCCCGACCTCCACTCAGCAGTCACCACCTTCACCCCAATACTCCCCGCACACACCCTCACTCATCTGAACATATCCTGTGGCAAACAGCCACTCTCCAATCAAAGACACGTCTTGCTGCTGGAACCGGCGACTCCGATATGAGAAACTAAGGTAAATATGGTTCAATGTATTTCAATGGAGTTTTGAACTTTGATGAAAAACTTTATAAATGTTGCATATTTTGACCCGAGATTTTCAACGTGGCCTTCTTGGGACCCCACCTCATGACCAGCGGTGGTGGACTTATACACATCAGGCCCAAAAGGTGATTTCATGGTCACTTGGTAAAATCACATTTTGGGCAGGAGTTGAATATTTGTGCTACCATTGTTCATAAGGTGGGATCACAAGAAGACTATGTAGGAAACTGCAGGTCAAAATATGCAAAAATGACAAAATTACAAGTGTACATTTAAATTTTTCTGTGCTTGCACATAACTTCGGTATTTTTAAATTGATTGACCCCCAATTTTCAGCATAGCCATTTTTTCACACCACCTCATGAACATGACAGCTATCATTTTTCAGCTCCTAGCCAAAATATGTTTTTATACCTGTGGTGCAGAATGACGTTTCAGTGGCGGGAATCATATTTCAGTGGGGATTTGAAAATTTTTACCTATGGGGTTTATGAGGAGGGGTAATAAGAAGGATATGCTGAAAATCTGGTGTACGAATATGGTAAAATGTCCAGCTTATGACTGAATGTTGCAGTATTTCAGCATTCACTCATAAGATTGCTAATGTTTAATAGTTTGACTCCACACTTTCAACATGCCCATTTTTCCACACCACCTCATAAATGTGACAGGTGTCATTGTTTTAAATCCAGGATGAGATGTTTTCACACTTGTGGTGCAAAATGACATTTTGGCCAATATATTATAAATGCTACATGTCATGTTTATAAGGGCAATCATATCATGACTATCTTGAAAATTTGGGGTCAAAATTAAAAAAGTTGAGTGAATGTGTAAAGACTGAATGTGTGAACTGTTAATGTGTACAGAATTAATGTATGAAGTGTGAATCTGTAAAGAGTGAATGAGTGAAGAGTGAAGAGTGAATATGTTCGGAATGTGTGAAGAGTAAATGTGTACTGAATATGTAATGAGTGAATGTGTAAAGAGTGAATGTGCCAGGCCTTGCACTTCTGTAGGTGGACAGAGTCTTCCCATAGTGCACAGCCCAAAGTGCCCTGCACATCTACACCTGTTCACACATCGATAACATTTTCAGTTTTCCTTGGGTCTGAAATAGCCTCTCTCTTTTTTTGGCTGCATCAATACCCTAATTTTGCAGCTGTATTGGCTCTGGCCAGAGTTTGATATTTATTGTACCTACTGTATGTGTTTGTATTGCTTTTTTTTTTATTTATTGTGATCTCGGATTAACACCTTTGAGAACAAGCTCATTACATAGGTTCCATGTCAGAATTACATTAACAGTGATTAAAAAATCAAACATATAGGTATACAATAGAGCTGTAAGTGCAGGCTAATAAGTATGAGACTAATTGTTAATATAAACATAAACAAACAGACTAAGTCAGCAGGTTATTATAAGTACCACAAGTTTGTGAGAGGGTTAAGGCAGTTTAAGGAAGAAAAGACAATTCAGACTGGGGAGTGCCTGTAAGGCAGAGGGAGGTACTGCAGTAGACTGAGTTTTCAGGATGGAGGGCTATGTCTGGGGTTTACAGCAGCCCAGGGTGGCCAACACCCACTAAAGAAGTGGGGAAGGATTGGTCCAGGAAGGCCTCGACGAAGTTATTTTTTTTTGAGGGGAGGGTTTGGGGCTGAAGGCAGATGGGAGAGGATAGTAGGAGAAAAGAGGGGTGGTGGGGAAGAGGGAGTTTGATGGAGGAAGGAAGGAAGGAAGGAAGGAAGGAAGGAGGGAGGGAGGGAGGATAGATTACATTAAGGCATATGACGAAGGAAGTAATAAGTGGAGGATTTAAGGGGCCATATGGTGATGAAGGAGAGCTGCTTAGGGACATGGAAAAACAGCATTGAGGGGCTAAGGCAAGCAGTCACAGATATCATTAGCATTGAGATGTTTTCAAGTGCACATTTGTAGGGGCCTAATGCTGTTATCAAGGAGATGGCTGAAGGAAGATTATTAATCCAAGTGGGAGCATGGTAGGCAAAAGCTCTTTGACCAAGAGGGGTACAACATCTAGGAATTCTAAAGACCGTGCTATCTGAGCTTCTGGTGGAACGGCTGTTATCATAGGGAGTAAGGAGCTTCTGTATGCCCTTTGGCATGAGGCCCAGACTCACTTTTTTGGCCAGAAGGCACGACTGGAACCTGAGCTATCTGTGAACTGGAGCCAGTTAGCCTGGTCATATAGGTCACATGTATGTGTAAGCTGTGGGGAACCAGTTAAGAGTTGACAGGCTTTATTTAGGGTGACCTTTATACTGTGAAGGGCTGTGTCTGTAGCTGAGCCATAGACTATGATGCCGTAACCAACAAGAGAGACCACTGAACTCTGGATAGTGAAATTTAGGGCCTCTGGGGTAAGATTTTGCTTGTGCCTATGAAGCAGACCAATACAGATGTTCACAGCCTTTGCAACATTTTCAGTGTGGTAGGTATATGACATAGTGTTGTCTATTGTGATCCCCAAATATTTGAAATGCTGGACGACTTCCAATGTAGTCAAAGACTGGTTTGTTATGTTGAGTGGATGTGATCGATGCCTACTCTGTGGACTGGAAAACAACAAGGTCTTGTTTTTTTTTTATAGTTCAGCATGAGGTTATGTTCTCTGAACCATTTCTCAACTGCAGTAAAGCTGTCCTGGAGCTTGCATTCCAAGTTAAAAGGATCAGGGTCACTTGTATACAGGACTGCATCCTCTGCATAGAGCAGTATCGGACAGGTACTGGCAAGCAGGAGCTGGTTTGGGAACAAACTGAATAAAATGGGACCCAGGATGGAGCTCTGGGGTACACTAGAGTGAACAGGTCTACTATCAGATAGGACATTATCAATCCTAACTTGCTGAGAGCGATTCATGAGGTAGCTCTTAAACCAGGTATATGTGTATATTGTACACAGGACAGTCCTGTAAATGGGCATTGCCTAGGGGTCATATCCTGTTAAAACATAAATGAACTTCAACTTCAACAATGGGTAATATTGAGGATTGGCTCATAGTGGCACCAAAAGAAGTGAAAGAGTTGGGCAGCCATCATGGTTAGTAAGGGAAATGACTCTTATTGTTCTGGGGAAGTAAAGTAAAGACCTCTCTTTTGAATGTGTATTATAAAATTCTGGCCACGGTCTTGGCAGTTCAGCTGAATAAAGTGTTACCATGACTAATCCACCTGGATCAAATCCAGTTCATGACAAGGCAGGATTATGCAGACCAGGTCAGGAGACTGATCAATCTGATGTGAGCTGCATCTCCTCAAAGGAGCCTGCAGCAACTGTGGCTTTGATCACCAAGAACACATTTGACTCAGTCAAATGGCTTTACTTGATAACAGTATTGGAGAAATTTGGGTTTGGGGGAGCTCTTTCTGCAGTCGGTGCAACTGATATACTCTTCTGTCTTGACTATGGAGGTGACCAATGGCAAGCTTCCAGGTTCATTTGAATTGGGGAGCATCCTGTGACTTTGGTGACCACGATTGGGCACCTACAAAAACGGTGACTCAATCGTGGCACCTTTCATCGGGACTACCAGGGAAGAAAGGTGACCGGATGGGGGGGGTTCATGAAAATAGTGACATCCTGTCACTGCATGCTACATGTCTATGCATGTGGAGGGAGCGAGCATGCTGCGAAGGGTGGGAGGGAGGGAGGAGGGAGGGATTGTGAGGGGTTTTGCCATGGCAAGTTGCTGAGCAGCTCCTGTGGTGTGGTGGTGGGCACAGGGCTGAGCTGCATAGGGTACTGGGTTTGGGGCCAGATGCAGGTACCTTTTGTTGTGCCTGGCCCAAAATGTTTTGTTTTGTTTTCACCCCTGACAGCCCCCAGAGTTGAGAATCTTTAGGTAGGGGGTCCCCACATTTAAATGTGAAATGTAAGTCCCCAGTGCCTTTTTGCTGTGCGCTGGGGAGTATAACCCCCCAAAAAATTTTCAGAGATGTGTACTTCGCCATAACGGTGATCGCTATTCTGCGATTGCCGTCATCAAATAGATACAAATTAGGGCAGGGCACATGGCAGCATTGGCTGCTCTTGCTGGGCCTGTTGGTCCTGGCCTCTGAATCCTTGACTCAGTGACTCCTATCACATGATTCAATCCCAGGGGTGCCTGTCAGGGAAGGGGCAGAGTTATAAGCCTATGTTATTTGCCAATGAAATTTTGCTTACTGTCTCATTCCCTAGTAGTACTTTCCCAAACCTAGTGATCCTCCTGAATAAATTCTCAAAAATCTCAGGGTTCCAGAATAATTGGGGAAAGATGGAATTCATGGCACTCAACTCATAGTGTATGGGTGAACATATCAAGGCATCTGGATTGGTCCGTGTGCTGGATGGGTTTAAATATCTGGGTATCAGGTTGCACCCATTTGCAGAACTTGGGTGCAGAGGAATATCACAGTTTAGTACAAGAGAGAAGCTGCTCTCAACACACTGTGGGATGGAGAACAAGAAATGGAATGAAGAACGGACTGCAAGCAAAACTCGGCTACCACCTCCAGATAAAAAAAAAATTCTCCAAAACCTTGCAGCAGTAAAAAACTGTTTATTGCAATTAAACTGAAGCAGCACCCCCTTTACTTGTGTCAATGTTTGACATCACTCTGACACTTTATGAAGACATGAGATGTTCCTTGTACATACCCATTTTATAGTGCAACCATATGTTAATTATTTAAAAACTATGACATAATGTCCACATGATAAAAAAAAATTTGTATTAAAGTGCTAATAGTGCTAAATATAAATAACTATAAATATTGAAAATTCATAGATATGTGGAACACTTCAATACCAAGCTCTATGTAGAATGAAAAATAATAAAAGGAAAGTGTGTGTGGGGGGGGGGACGTAATGAGGGAGGGAGCAAAAAAGGAGGATGTAAGAAGGAAAATGATATGGAAAAGGTGGGACAAGGAAATGATCTACAAAAGTAATAAAAGGGCAGCAAGTACAGCCTATATAAAAGGACTTCATTACAGCAATAACAATATAAAGAGCCACAGACTCATACTTTTAGTTCATAAGTTATTTCAAACATGGAGCCAACTAAAAATGTTCATTCAAGCCAGGGGCTCTAGTGGCTTTTAATTTGTACTGCCACAAACTCCCTCTACAGACTAGTTTAAGGTTCAGATCACCTCCACAACAGTTCATGCTCCCTTTTTCTAATCCCTGAAATTTTAAAAAAGTGTCCAGATCCCTTCTCTTTCACATGTAGAGCTAAGGCATTTTTCAAGTGGACATTTCTGTTGTTACACACATGATCATTCATCTTAATCTGAAGTACTCTGATTGTTTTTCCAACTTAAAAGCACTGACAGTTGCATTTTGTAACATAAACCACAGCTTCTGTGTTGCTCGATATATATTAAAAAAAATTGTACTCATTAGCTGAAACTGGCTGGGTAAACTTGTCTCCCACCTGAATGCATTCACAAGCTGTGCAATTACCACATGGAAAAGTACCAGCTGACTGCACTGTTTTCCTGTTGCCATCTTCTGTCACATGGAGATTGTGGACCAAATCATCAGAGTGATTTCTGTTTCTGCAAAATGTAATGTTCGGGCCACTGGCTACAATACCTTGAAGGGCCAGTTCTGTTTACAGAATATGCCAGTTTTTCTATATAATCTCTCGCAATTTGTGCGTCTGTGGGTTGAAGGTAGTAACAAAGTTAGGACCACATATATTAAGTACGCCTCTATTGTTACTCGGTTTTAACAGATTCACTCTGTCCATATTATTGACTTTCTTTTGCCTTCTCAATACAAACTGGATCATAACCCCCTATCTAAAAAATAATTTTGTCAGAATGTTTGCCCCTTCACATAATCTGATTCAGCACTGCAATTGCATTTTAATCTAATGAACCGGACAACAGGTATATTTCTAGTTAAGTACTTGGGATGGCAGCTATCAAAATGTAATGCCACATTGGCATAGTAATACCGCACTGGTATCTGTAGATTTTCTAAACAAATCAGCTGTAATTCCTTCTCCTGGTTCATACTCTTTGCTAATCACGAGATCTAGAAAGTTCACCTGTTTCAGATCAGCTGTCAAAGTAAATTTCAGATTTAAATTAGTTGTCACTAAGAATTTAACAAATTCCTGCAATTCTGTTATGTCACCTTTCCATACAATTACTACATCATCAATCAATTGCCTATAAAGGTTGATTTTATTGTAGTGTGAATTGGTGTGTCCATCAAAAAACAAATTTTTTTTACCCACTGTGCAAGATAAATATTTGCATAATTTGGCACAATGGTTGCCCTCATGGAGGCTCCCTTTATCTGAAAGTACACATGATTTTTAAACAGGAAAACATTCTTTGTCAATACAATCTCAATAAGATCAAGTGAAAATTTGATAACGCATGGGGGCTAGTCAGTACCTTCATACAGGGCCTCAGGGAGAGCCTCCACCCCCCCATGGGGGATGTTGGTATTGAGGGACTAGACATCCAGAGTAGTTAATATCCAGTCCCTCCTAACCACCACAGAAACATAGAAGTTGATGGCAGATAAGGACCATGTAGCCCACCCAGTCTGCCCATTTTGCCTACCTATTTCAAAAACCACAGATCCTAGTTGTTCTGCAGCTCACCCTTTCACCACATCCCCAAAACCTACAAAATGTGGGCCATGTCTCTGATGTAAGACTGGGTTTTTTATGCAGTCATTAAACTGAGTTAGAGGCTCAGTCAAAGAGCCAGTACTGGCTACTATAGGATGAGCTGGGGGATGCAGTAAATGTTTATATATTTTGGGCAGACCATGCATGGTCACCCTCACTGGACATTTGACATATAAAACTTGGCTGGTCTTTTGGCTAATCAAATTGTTAAGTACAGCTTCACGCAACATTGCATCAATTGTTTTTTTAAAAATAAATGTAGGATCATAATTAAGTCAACAATCTAAAAATTACAATCAGATATTTGTTATAGCATGTATTTTTCATACTTACCTTTTCCCATCACCACAATAGCGCTGCCCTTGTATGTGGGCTTTATGGTGATTGTAGGATTATCTCTCAGTGTTTTTATGGCTGCTCTCTCCTCTTTTGTGCAGTTGTACTGCCATGATTTTGGAAGTGTTGCCGCCAATCTCTCGATGTCTCTCTCACAAGCCTTCTGGAAAATATTCACACTTGAATTGCTGGGTGGAATAAAAGTAGACCTTTTCTTCTGCAAGAAATCTTGTTTCTGTCCTCCTTCAGTACTGTTCTCCACAGTGCTGGTTTCCAGTGAGTCTGGAGTGGATGCAAATGTGTTAAAAGTGAATAATAGTAAATTCTTGTTGGCATAAAGTACATGTACATTTAATTTTCTATTATATGAGTGTAAATCCACTGTTGTATCAAACTCATTAAGGAGGTACATTTAATTTTCTATTATATGAGCATAAATCCCCTGTTGTATCAAACTCATTAATGCAGTTTTTAAACAAAAGTAAGTCCTTTGTTTAAAAAGTTCAACTCATTTCTTGCCATTTGGTTTGTAGAGATATTCACTAGTGAATTATGAGTTGGCACTGAGTAGTTCACCAGGATGTCACCTGCAACAGTGGTAGGTTGGATACCATGTGGCTCTGTATCCACCTCTACCTCCCTCTCCATCACCTGCCCCTATTCACCCACCCCCTGGAACTGTCTGTTCCTGTAACCTTCCTGTTGGTGCCAATCACCCATTTGTTTTGTTGTCTTCTTCCCTTTGCCCCTTACTCCCCCTTCTCGTTGTTCACCTGCGAATCTCACAATTCTGGTGCTGCAACATGTAATTCTCTATGGTGATTCTGGTAAAATTAGAAATGGGGATAATGGGGCCAAGGGGACAACAATATTCTATCATACTGTATATCCATGCATGGGGCTCTGGAGTCTTCCCTCATATTCAGGGTTTGTGGGCTGGGGGAGTCATGTCACCCATGATTGAGGCCTGGCTTACAGTATTTCTAAAAAAGGTTGAGGCATTACTTTATTGTTCAATGCTTCTGACTCAGAGCCCAAGGCACTGGTATAAATATCAATTTATTGTGTTTTTAATTTTTCAGAATGGAGGACACTGGCTGATTAGTATTGTGACCCCATTAAAAGATGCATGCCTCTTCATAATTTGAATGGTCAGGGATTCATTTCCAGTCCTTGGTTTGTCTAATTCTACCATCATGTACTTTGATTGTATGTACCGACTTGTCTGTAGTTTTATATTCTGAATGCATAGAAAACTCTTTGAATTGTATCTTATTAGCCAATAATTGTTCTCAGCTTCATTTAATGTTGTATTTCACAAAACGAACTTAATGAGGCCAGCCAATGATTCCCATAAATGGACTTGCCTAACTTTTAAAAACCGTGTTCTTTCTGTACCAAAGGTAGGTTGTTTAACCAGCCTCAGACCCCTAAGTACTCTAGTAACTTTAAGATAAGCCTTTAAGGTGACCCTCTGCTGATATTGCCATCTAGCTTGTAATGCAGCTCGTTCTACTGCGATACATGCTTCTTTTATATCATGAGGCTTAGTGGGCATTGTACTAGTGTTTTTTTTATATCACAAGGCTCAGAGGGTATCGTAATACTGAGTTTTTTATCATAAGGCTTGGAGGGCATTTTTTTTTTTAAAAACTCTTTTATTCATTTTCAGTAAACAGACAGACACACTCATACCTGGCAAAGCCAGGGAGCACAACCCCAAATTGGCTGCGCAAACTATGTACATCCCCCTATGTACAAGCACACTAGAAAACCACCCCACATTTTGATCAAGCTCCAAGGTCAATAATGCCCTGATATAGTACACTGACTGGCATTAAAGTATACCCTTCCCTTCATTGACCAACATCCTCCTTTATTTACCCACTTGTGAGCATATTTTACTCTGCGGCCCCCGAAGGAGCCTGACTCTTGCTGGACGGTTTCCTAGTGTGTCCCCTGGAAAGAGAGAGAGAGTCCCCAACCCCTTAAGCCCCTGCAGACCATTACCAATCCCCTTTGTCCTGGTAATGGGCCAGCACAGCCCCAATTTTACCATCTAAAAAATTATTAAAGTCCAAGTAATACCAAGAATAATAGGGATAATAAAGGGAAAAACAAATGAAGATAGGCACAAAGGAATATTAGCATTAAACACTCCGGCATGCTTTCCTTTGCTAATCACCATCTGACAGACAGACCTGTGTTCCAGTATTCGTAACTTGCTGGGAGTAGATCGCATCTAATATTGCCCATCTTTTTACATATAGCTCTTTTCTCCCCTCAGAGAATAAATGTCTCTTTATCTTGGCCAATACCCCTAGCAGTTCTCTCACCCATTGTCCATAGGCATAGGCCTGATCGTCCTTCCAATGCTTTACTAGGAACGCCTTAACTACCGACACCATTAAAGAAAGGTGGTATTTGGGTGCGGTCCCAACAATTTGAGAAAAGTCACCCAGAACACATATTTCTGGCATTATAAAATCTGTATAGTCCAGCATTGGATACATGCCCCATTTAATCTCCCTCCATAAGGGAGAGATTTTGCTGCATCCCCACATTACATGCAACAAGTCACCCACGTCCTTCTCGCATCTGAAACATAGGTCCGTCTGTCTCAACCCTTTACCATATAGCTTTACAGGGGTATAGTATATGTTGGAAACCACAAAAATTTGCATATTTCTGTACTTGGGTATCACATTATATTTAGTACTTTTCCAAATACTCTCCCACCTAAGATTACTGGGGGTCATCACCTTGTCCCAGTATGGGATTTGTATAGGGGCATTCGGGCCCAGAAAGTCCAAAAGGATTTTATAAATTTGTGAAAGTGGATTGGCCCTTCGGATGATTTCCCTTAAACTCCCCCATGAGAAGGAGTAATCTATGGAGTCCCCCATCCCCTTCCGAAACCCTGCTAACATTTGTTTAAGTTGTATCCTTTGAAAGAAAGACAGTCCATCACATTGTGGTGGCAGGACTATTTTGTCTCCCTGCATCACGTCCCTCAATCTTAGACCCGATAAATGGTTAGACCACCGGTGTCCAATTACCCGACTCCCTATTACCAAGTTAGGATTGCCCAATATGGGCTGGTCTCTGGACTTCATTTGATACCGCTTTTGTGCCGGAGTGAGAAAGGACCACCAGGCCTCCATGGTTTTTATAATTGGGTTCCCATACCCCACCCTGAAAGAACCTTTTCTTAGTTTAGCATATAGCAACGATTTGGGAGTGAGGCCAAAGCTAGTTAACAATTGCTTCTTTATTCGCACCCAGGCTGGTATGTAATTTTCCCCCTCATCGTTTTCCGCCCATTGAGCCATAAGGCCTAACTGGCCTGCCACATAGTAAACATGGAGGTCAGGCAACCTAATGCCCCCTCCCCGTACGGAAGGCGTAAGACATTATGCTTTATCCTAGACGATTTATTATTCCATAGGAATCCTGAAATTAGCCTCCTGATTATACTAAACCATTTAGTAGGGATACTATATGGGACTAGATATACCGGATATAGCAGTCTCGGTAATACATTCATCTTAATAAGGCCCAATCATGCCGTAAAGTTCAAAGATAGCTTGTTCCATCTTAGTATATCCCCCTTGACCGCAGTTACGATCCCCCCCAGATTGGCATCCGCCCCCAACTCTAGATTTGCTGTAATCCATATGCCTAGTTACCTCATTTTATCAGTATTCCATTGCACTCCCAGGGATGAAAAATATGGTCTAAAGACATATGGTGTCAAAGGTAGGATTTGTGTCTTTGTAAGATTCAGCTTGTAATTGGAGACCTTAGAAAAACGGCTTATTAATTCTCTTACTCTCTCAAAGCTGGATACTGGGTCTTGTAGATGAAGGAGTATATCATCTGCGAAAACTGAAAGTTTTAACTCCATTCCCCCAATCCTAATCCCCTGAACCTTTACATCCCTATTGAAAGATCTCAGAAGGGGTTCTAGATAGATGTTGAACAGAATCGGGGAGAGAGGACACCCTTGATGAGTCCCATTGTTTAGTTGGAATTCCCGCGAGATATAACCATTACATAATATTCTAGCCATAGGGGCAGCATATGAATTCTTAATGCCTCTAAGGAGACCCCCGGGGAATCCCATTTTCTCCATTGTAGCAAAGAGAAAGGAATGTGAAACCCGATCAAAAGCTTTTTCAGCATCTAGGGAAATCAGGGCTAAAGGTACTTGAGAATCGGGGGCCAAATTTAGAAGGCTTGGAGGGCATTGTATTAGTATTTTCAGAATCCATGCCCCACATTGCAGTGTTATCTAAGAGTGGGTTGATGTCACCCTCTCGGTAAAGAAGAAATCAATGAAATCAGTTTCACTGCTTGGAAGAATGTTGGAGGTACTACTCATAGATAAATTAACAGGTATTCCACCCAGTGCCATACTGATGCATGCCAACAAAATCCATATGTGAGCCAATCAGGAAATCCACAATGTAGGACAAGAGAGCGACTATTTTTAACACACTGTGGTACAGGGCACAAGAAAAAGAATGAGGAACAGATAGCAAGCAAAACTCAGCTACCTCATCCAAACTCAAAAACATCCTCCAGAACCTTGGAGCAGTTAAAAACCATTTATGGAATCAAACCAGAGTAACAGCCCCAAAACATGTGTTAACATTTCACATCACTCTGATGTTTTATCATGATGTGAGACATTCCTCATATAATACCCATTTTATAGTGCAACCATATGCTAAATATTTAAAAAGCCATGGTATAATATGCACATGATAAAAGTACTTTATGTATTAAAGTGCTAATAGTGCTAAAAATAAGTAAATATTGAAAATTCATGGATATGTGGAACACCTCAGTACCAGACTCTAAAAATAATAAAAGGAAAAAGGGGGGTGTGTGTGTGTGTGTGTGGGGGGGTAGGAGGAAGGGAATTGCAGGAATTTGTTATATTTTTAGTGACTACTAATTAAAATTTGAAATTTACTTTGACAGCTTATCTGAAACAGGTGAACTTTCTAGATCTTGTGATTAGGAAAGACCATGAGTCAGGAGAGGTCATTACCATGGACTTGTTTAGAGAACGTGCGGATACCAGTGAGGTATGACATTTTGATAACTGCCATTCCAAGCACTTGACTAGAAATATACCTGTTGGCCAGTTCATTAGATTAAAACACAGCTGCAGTGTTGAATTAGATTATGTTAAGGGGCAAACATTTTGACAAAAAGATTTTTAGATAGATGGTATAATCCAGCTAGTATTGAGAAGGCAAAAGAAAGAGTCAATGGTATGGAAAGAGTGAATCTATTAAGACCGAGTAACAATAGAAGAGTGCCAAATATACATGGTCCTAATTTTGTTAGTACCTTCAACCCACAAAGACAGATTGTGAGAGGTTATACAGAAAAACTGGCATATTCTGGAAACAGAACTGGTCCTTCAAGATATTGTAGCCAGTGGCCCAAATATTGCATTTTGCAGAGGCAGAAATCTCTGTGATGATTTGGTCCACAGTCTCCATGTGACAGATGATGGCAACAGGAAAAAAGTGTAGTCAACTGGTACTTTTCAAGTGTGGTAATTGTACAACTTGTGAACGCATTCAGGTGAGAGACAACTTTATCCTGCCAGTTTCAGGTGATGAGTACAACAGTTTTGGCTATATATCATGTAATACAGAAGCTGTGGTTTATGTCAGAAAATGCAACTGTCAGTGCTTTTACGTTGGAAAAACAATCAGAAAACTTCAGATTAGGGTTAATGAACACATGCGTAACAACAGAAATGGCCACTTGGAAAATGCCTTAACCCTACATGTGAAAAGGAAGGGAAGGGACACAGATACTTTTTTAAATTTCAGGGACTAGAAAAAGGGAGCATGAACTGTTGTGGAGGTGATTTGGCCTAAACTAATTTGTAGAGAGAGTTTTTGGCAGTACAAATTAAAAGCCAGTAGGACCCCTGGTTTCCATAAACATTTTCAATTGGCTCCGTTTTTGACATAACTTATTGACAAATAGTATGAGCCTGTGGTACTTTATAATGTTATATACTGTTATAGCCGTAATGGAGTCCTTTTGTGTAGGCTGTACTTTTCATCCCTTTATTACTCTTGTAGATCATTACCTTGTCACCCCCCAACCTTTTGCCCTATCCCCATATCCTTTCCCTTCCCTTATTCTCCTTTTTCCCTCCATCCTTCCTTAACCTTTCCCCTCCCTTGTTTCTGTTTTTTTTTTGTTCCGTTCCAGCGCCGGATTCAGCCCGGTCATGGCCCTTGCCACCCTTTGCTCCCAAATCAGCCAGTCTCCCTTACTCCTTGGCTTACCCCCAGGGCGGGGCTGTGGCACTGGCCAAGGTGTCACGGACACGGGTTGGGTTATAGGAGCCAGCCTGAGAGCAACGAAGGGGCGGCGAGGCGGCATCATGGAGGTGCTGTGGTGGGATTTTCTGTATTTTTATTCTCTCTGCATGCAGTGGCACTGGCCACAGCAGAACCCACATGCTCCTGTGCATGCTCCCCTCGATGCATCTGCTCTCGGCTCCTCCCATGCTCGCGCATTTCACCTTGCTTCTCAACCTCTGCCAGGGGGCACTCAGGTGCTGGTGCTGCAGTCTCCCCCCTTCCTCGGGGAAGGATAGCAGTCCTCCAGATGCTTGATCCTTCCCTGATCCTGCTGACTCTCGATGGCCCATACCCATTCCTGAACATGGGTCGCCAGCGTGGTGCAAGGTGTGGTGTCCTTCCCCTCAACCCTCAGCGCCACTGGGCTGGCTTTGTTTCTGTTATTATGTTTCATTCTGTATGGAACTTGGTATTGAGGTGTTCCATATATCCATGATTTTTTTATATTTATATTTAGCACTGTTAGCACTTTAATACATCATTTCTTTTTATCATGAGCACATTACATTGTGGCTCTTTAAATAATTACCATACAATTGCACTATAAAATGGGTATGCATGAGGAATGTCTCACATCCTGATAAAACATCAGAGTGATGTAAAAAGTTTGTATTGGGGGTGCTACTCTGCTTTGATTCTAATAAATCATTTTTAACTGCTCCAAGGTTTTGGAGGTTTTTCCTGGAGTCTGGATGTGATAGCTGAGTTTTGCTTGCAATCTGCAGAGGAATATGGAACTTTTCTTAACCATACTGAAAGAGCCAGCCCAGTGGCGCTGAGGGTTGAGGCAATGGACGCCACACCTAGTGCCACGCCGGCCACCCGGGTTCGGAAACGAGCCAAGAGTCACCGGGGGTCGGCGGGAGGGAAAGAGATCAAGCATCCAGAGGACTGCTCTCTCTTCCCAGGAGAGGGGGTGGGATACGCTCGCTCATGGAGTGACCTCTGGAGGTAGCTAGGGGTTCGTTGACTGAGCAGCGTGGCGCATGCCAGGGGGAGGGCAGAGCTATGGTGCTATGTTGCCGTGCTAGCCGGGCTCCGAGGGGGTGGGAACAAAAGGCAAAAATGCCTCCTATGCACTGGTGAGATGATGGTGGCCCCAGTGAACCCTCCCACATCCCAAATACCAGCCCAGACGCTCCCACGAACTGCCTCCAGAGGACCCGATGACGTTCAGGTGGACCCCTTATACTTAGGAGCTGCCGCTGAAGGGAGAGTGGAATCAGCCCCAGAGATGGTACCAGGGGTCGGATCTGCCTGGCGTTGATCGGGGAGGCAGTCGGGGAGATGTGGAGGGTTCAAGTTGGGAGTAGAGGAGGAGTTGCATGTGGGCACTCTTGAAGGATGCCCGGGGTATGAGAGGAATAAATAAAGTTAAAAAAAAAAAACATACTGAAAGAGAAGACTATGCGGTGACAACATCTTCACCTGTCCATCTGTGGGAGGGTATAGGCCCTTCAAATAACTGTCCTCAGGATGTTATATATATGGCAGCACATATACTGTATCTGTGAGTCTCTAATAATGTTTTTAAAAAAACTGACAGAACTCCTGAATGATTTTCTTTGGGAAGGGGGCAGAGCAAGATTTTTGGCATTGCAGATGATTTCACCGTGGGCATTAGGGGACTTCAGGGCCACCTAGTTTAACTGGTATTATCTGGTTAACAGGTTGTAGCAGATCTGTATGTGGCTGAATGCAGAGTGCCTATGGGACCAATCCAAAAGGCTGCTTCTGGAACAGATAGCATGGGGAGATAAGGTCCAAAATGCCTACTGACAGACAAGATGAATGATGGGGAGTTACATTCCTTCAGGATATATGCCCAAGATGTTTGGAAGGGAGTGAAGAAAGTAGCTAAGGTCCCATTACAAATCCCAGTCCTTTGCGAAGGAACCCTCTCTTAAATTGGTAACTAGGAGGGCACTCCCTTAATTGGAATGAGTGGAAGGCAACAGGGCTGGAAAAAATGGACATAGAAACATAGAAACACAGAATTTGATGGCAGATAAGGACCGTTTGGCCCACCCAGTCTGCCCATTTCCCTACCTAATGGATAAGCTGCAGATCCTAGTTAATCAGCAGCCTACTTCTTTCTACCCCAACCCCTAGAATTGCCTTATGACTGTTCCATGCATGCTTGAATTCAACCACTGTTTTTAACTCCACAACCTCCTCCGGAAGGCTGTTCCATGCATCCACAACCCTCTCTGTGAAAAACTACTTCTTTACATTACCTCTGAGCCACCCCCCCCATCTTCAAATTGTGCCCCCTTTTTCTTGCACACCTCTTTTTTTGAAAGATGTTACCTCTTGGACTTTGTTGATTCCCTTGAGGTACTTGAAAGTTTCTATCATGTCCCCTCTCCTCCTTTCCTCAAGGCTATACATATTAAGCTCCTTTAGTCTCTCTTCATGTCTTCTGGTGCAGACCCTGCAGCATTTTAGTTGCCCTCCTCTGGACAGCTTCCATCCTGTCTATGTCCTTGCTGAGATTGGGTCTCCAGAACTGCATGCAGTACTCCAGATGGGGTCTCACCAGCTGTCTGTACAGAGGGATAACAACTTCCTGTTTTCTACTGGTGATGCCTCTCCCTATGCATCCCAGCATCCCTCCCAGCCCTTCTTACTGCCCTCTCACATTGCTTGCCCAACTTTAAGTCATCTGATATGACTACCCCCAGATCTCTTTCCATTTTTGTTGTTGTTAGTATCTCATCCCCATTGTGTACTCTTCCCCTGGGTTTTTGTTTTCCAGGTGCATTACCTTGCACTTCTTAGCATTGAATCTATTCTGTTTGTTTGGCACATGGGATTTCTGGACTTCAAAAAAGGTTTAGGAGATGGCCATCCTGCCCTCCACCTGCCTGTGGTGCTATGTCCAACTGTGGCACCTCTTGGTAGCTAAACTAGGCCCACAGTTGCTGCTCCCAAGACAGGGCAGCACTTGACAGGTTCTAGTGGAGCAGACTGGAGGGCAGAGAGCTGGGGAAACATCCAGAGTCAAGATATCAGTGGGTGCCTCATTCAGCTCAAGATGCTCCAAGTGTGGTATAGAACACCTGCAGTATCGAAGAGAACGAACCTGCTACCCACTTTGGAATGTTGGGATGTGGTGTGGAGGATATTAATTTATTGCATAGTCTTTGGTTATATGTTTCCAGTCCTGGTCGGAGCAGGTGCTGCAGGTGGCTAAGCTGATAATGGGGAATGCTATTCACAGATAAGCATCCTTGGTGATATTGGGACATACTGACTGCCTTCTAATACAAGAGGGTGCCAAAACACAGTGGTGCATTGCTGCCTTGGTAAAGAGGCAAACTGACTCCTTCTCAGATGATGGAGGCTGGCTGATTACCACGTCTAGGGGAATGGGAAGTTCAAGCAGACATGCACAGGCTTGCACAGTATCAGACAACGAGCTATGCAGCAGTCGACAAAGTAGCTCCGCATGATGAAATCTGGGGGAGCATCCTCAGATACAGCCATAGGCTAGAGGAACAGAGCAACCAAAGATAAATCCCCCCAAAGTCGTGTGGGTTCTTCACTAACTACAGCAAAGAGGAATTAAAGGTATAATTCTCAATCTATGAATGTCTGAAAGATATTGGTATGTTAAGTCTGTCCATCCACTATCAAAAGTTACTGTTACTGGTTAATATGTTTGGCTCAGGAAGCATGGGTAGCCAGTTTAAAGGGCAGCCTCTGTCACTGAGGACCAGCAGGTGCAACTGTAGGCAACAGTGCTAATGCAGGATTCAGTGCAGGACAGTAGAATATATCTCCAAGGAGTGTGTATTCTTGTGCAGCTGTGGCTAGGAATTACCATGGAATGAATGAGCTGTACTCATATGCCGTAAAACCTCAGTAAAATATAAAGTAAAAAAAAATCCTCATAATCCCATTTTTGCAGGCTACCACACAAATATAGCCCCTCCAGCCAGCTGTATTGAGGTCACGCTCGCTACTAGTATGTAAATTATGTTAAGCACAGTATGAAACACTCTGCGTTTGAGATATTGTTCTGATCCCTTTGTGTTAAAGAGACCCAATGCTGCCATTTGGGAGATCACAATGCATGTTTAGTGAATTAAGTACACATTTTCTGAGTCAGTCTCCTCTGTGGAGCACGACCTTTGGGCTTAGAGAGAAAAAGCACTATGACCCAACAATAACCAGAATGTTTGGGGATGGCAGTGTTAGTGCACGGCACTGACTCACAGCACAATGCATACATTGTATAAAGCAGTGCCAGCTCCAGTTGCCTCAGTTCTTTTTTCCTGCTGTTGTAGCGAAATAGTCTCGTCAGGGACCAGGACTTCTCATTACTTTAAAAAGCTTTCTTGTGTTGTTTATTGTAGTTTTTCTTTGTTTACTTCTTGTATTTAGCAGTAATTAGTAGTTTGGCATAATTGTTTGCTAATTTAACTCAATATACTCGGAAATGGGTGGATGCTTGGTTCTGTTGTTGTGACTGTAATGTTACAATTTTTCTTTTCACTCAACAGCAATGTTGCTATTTTTGACAGCTTTTCTGTGCCATTAAAGTCCTCTGCACCAACCTCCTCTATGGCCCAGCATTTAAAGGGAACTGTCAGCATTGTACAAGTAAAAATGCGGGACCTATAGGTTCCCATTACCTAAAACACACCACCTGTAGATTTTTTAAATACCTTACACTATTCAAATCTTTAACTTTATCTGGTTGATCCTATCAGGGCCGCAGTAATGGGGGGGAAAGTGGGGAAGTTGTCCAGGGCCCCGAGCTCAGGAGGGTCCCACCTGAGGAGCTGGCATTACCCTTGGCATTAGCTGGTTTGGGAAACAGGGGCCTATTTCGATTGACTTGTCCTGGGCTCCAAAATTCATAGCTGCAGCCCTGGATCCTATGACCCTCTATTCATCAATATTGTCCCAGAGTCCCCCGCAGCCAGCCCTCTGATGATGTTACTGACAGGCTGAGCTGGGGGGAAACTCCTATCTGCCACTATTCTTGCCCCAAAATAGTAACAAATATTAACCACATGTTCACACTTCTAACACTGGTACAAGTTGATCGAGGCAAGCACTTGCCTCGGTCGATCAGTACCAGGGTTAGAAACATGAACATGCACTTCATATCTGTTACTATTTTTGGGCAACTATAGTGGCAGATAGGAGTCTCCCACAGTTAGCCCATCAGTTGCACATTCAGATGGCAAGCCATGGGGGACTCTGGGACAGTAATGGCAGGCAGAAGGTATGATGCCCTAGTGATGGTCTAGAGGTGCTCTGTGAGGTACTCTACTCTAAAGGTGGTGAAAAGAGATGAGTGAGGCACCAAGGTCCGAATTATGTGGATAGGATAACCGTTACCCAGACAAGGAGAGGCAGGAGTCAACCTAGTGCTTCAATGCCCGCAGGGTGTTTATTTTGTACCAAGGGTAGAGAGACACAGTCACGAGAGGAAGGAGGGGTTGCCCGAGAACAATAGGGCAACATACAGAGAAATACTTTATCTACAACTATAAGATTATTACCACAAAAATAGACTATAGGCCTACTGTCACTCTTTTTCTGAAATTATTCTACACCTCGATACTCTTAGATGAGGATCAGGTTACATAAGCCACTCAGAACTGTACTAGGGTAATTATCACCACACATTTCCATCAGAGTCTAGATATTACAAGAGTCCAGGGATCCGGCGTCTTCGTGTACACCATCATTCTTCATTGGTAGCTACAAGGGAAATAAAACAGAACTGTAGAACCCTAATCACAATTCCCAGCAAAGCCCTAGTTAAGGCCACTGGGGTGGTGAGAGGTTTGGTTAACAGACCATATGTTTCTTTGGCAAAAGTCCACTCTCTCCAAGGCTGCCAGAATGAAGAACCAGAGCAACTGGTTCCTGAGATAACACACTGAAAACAAAGGGTTCCTCGGCCAAAACCCACTTCCAGGGTTGCCAAGGATGAAGATAGATCAAGACCTGCGTGGCGATGAAGCCAATGGAGGACTACCACGACCTGACTGATGCTGCGGCACTCCAAGGGCCAGCTAAACTCAGAAGGAACTCTGACAGGACCAGGAACCAGAAGAATCTGAAGAGATGATGGTTGATTCTGCAATTCTAGTATCAGGAACTAACACAAAACAAAGAAACAGCGGATGCGTCCCGTACTGGGCTTCGACGGACTCGACTTTCAGTGAACAACCAGGAAGGGCACAGACTAGGTTCTCCAGGATGAGCACACTCTTCTGTAGAGGGCAACAAACTTCGGGACATCTGGAACAGGAACCATACAGAACGACACTGGCATGGCTGTTGTGATGCGTTTCAGTGGACGTACCTTCAAGCTGTGAAAAAACAAGAAACGGCGGGTACGACTTGTACGACTGGCGATGGACTCGACTTTGGCAGATGACACAGACGGATGTGATGAGCTGATGGATGATCCCACAGGAGTGAAGAATGCTGAGAGGACATCTTCTTCTGAGTAGAGACTGATTTGGAGTACGTGGTCTTACAGACCACACTATGGGACTGCAGTGTGGTAGAAGATTGAGACTGTCTTCATACAGTAGTAACCATATAACTGAAAAATGCCCAGAGAACTGTGGAATAATACAATAATTTGCCGGGAGAGGGGAAAATTATAAAATCAGGTGTAATTATTACTGATGGGGCCAATGTTCAGGTGCTTAGAGCAATAGTTCAGCTACTCAGAGCAATAGATCAGATACTCAGAGCAATAGTTCAGGTACTTAGAGCAATAGTTCAGGTACTTAGGGCAATAGTTCAGGTACTTAGGGCAATAGCCATTACATAAGCAGTACAGTTGTTACAGTAGCTTCACAGTATAGGCAAATCGAGCACTCTTAGATGAACACCTGTTCCTAAATGTAGGGTCTTCCTGAATAGGATCTCTTCCTGGACGTCATGGCTAAGGAATCCTCCCTTTAGTACCACTAGGCTGGCTTGCCCTATTACACTAGGCCGGGGCCTCCCTTTAGTACCACTAGGCTGGCTTGCCCTATTACGCTAGGCCAGGGCCTCCCTTTAGTGCCACTAGGCTGGCTTGCCCTATTATACTAGGCCGGGGCCTCCCTTTAGTACCACTAGGCTGGCTTGCCCTATTACACTAGGCCGGGGCCTCCCTTTAGTACCAAGCTTTACCTCGAACCTACTGCCCTACTTTTACCTCGGGCCTGACGCCCTACCAAGACTTGGGCCTGGTGCCCCACTTTATATCAGGCCCAGTGCCCCACTTTAAATTGGGCCTGGTGCCCCACTTCCTATTGGGCCTGGTGCCCCACCTTGAATTGGGCCTGGTGCCCCACTTTAAATTGGGCCTGGTACCCTACCTTGAATTGGGCCTGGTGCCCCACTTCCTATTGGGCCTGGCGCCCCACCTGGAATTGGGCCTGGTGCCCCACTTTAAATTGGGCCTGGTGCCCCACCTTGAATTGGGCCTGTATTGCCCCTTTAAGTACTAAGAGTGGCAGGCCCCTTTTAAATCTCCAGCTCTCTAAGAGCTGCTGCCACTCAGTAGCTGAGACCCTGCCTGAGTCCCACCCCCGAAATGAATATTTAGCAGGCCACTGTACAGGCCTCAATGGCTGGCCCCTCCTACGGGCGTCGCATAGCCCCGCCTCCCCTCTGTCTACTTAATTTTGGGTACTGATGACCTGCTTCCCCTTACGATGCTCGGCCGCTCTTCTCAGCGCCTTCAGTGTGCTCCACAAAAACAAAGTCTCCCTTTCGAACAGGCGGACAGCACGCTTCTAGTGCTGCCGCCGACTCACCACTCCGCCGTCCTCTGGATGGGTTGCTGTGCTGTAAGGAGGCGGGAAGGATGCTGGCAGTGGGAGGGAAACATGCAGGCAGATGGGGGGACAAACAGGGGGCCTAAGATGGCCGACGGATGAGCGTTGATGCGGCTGGCAAGGCTGCCGACGGGGGACCGAAAATTAAACTGTATTAAGGGGGGGGTCAAAACAATAAAACGACGGGGCTACACAGCCCAAACTGTGGCAAACAGACGGTCACTTTCTTCTTGTGCCCCGATGGCACCGCGGACCACAACGGGGCTACTGATGACTCTTCACTGGCTGAAGCCAGAGCAGACACACAGACTGGCCCTTGGGGAACAGCTTTAACCACCAGGTAAGCTCTACAGGTTCCCCTTAACCATCTGCGTCCTCTCTGCTCCACAGCCAGCAGGAACTACCCAATAAAAACTGTTAAACTTTCAAAAACAAACCCACAGGTTCTGGAGTGTTTGGACTGGAATGCTGTGCATGAGCAGCTCAGCACAGCATTCCATACAAGCAATTATGACATGTGCTGCTATTAAATCTGCTTTTTGACCATGCTGTAAAGTGCACAGGGCATTTTTCTTCATTATTTACCAGTTTCCCATTATAAGGAGATGAATCTTTACTTTCAGGGGCCCCTTATCATAGTACCCTACTGCCTACACCTACAGCAGGCACCCTGAGCACCTGTAAACCCCTGATTTCTTTATTGATTCTAGTTTTTCTGGGATGCCCCAACTTTGGGGCATTACAGATTGTCAAAGGGTCAACCAGATAAAGTTAATGATTTGAACAGTGCAAGGTATTTAAACAAGAATTTGTCAATGCCGAATGTTGCTTGCTTATATTTGTGCTGTTTAGGTATTTGGAAGTGAAAGTACCATGTCTAAGAACTGTCATGTGCCCCCCCCAAGACATCCACTGTGTCTTTCTGTTCGGTATTCGCAGAAGGGGGGAGAGGCAAGGGCCAGAGCAGTACAGCAGTTGCAAAGGCATGAAGAGGTGGACAATAGTCCATTCACAGGCAGAAGAATCCTGCAGAAGGTGACTAAATTGAAGGTGGACAAAGCGATGGGACCAGATGGCATACACCCAAGGAACTGTGAAGGAAAATAGCAGTAATAGCAGTACTTCTGTTCACTGAGTCATTCAACACAGGGGTGGTACCAGAGAATTGGAGGAGGGCACATGTGGTCCCTCTATACAAATCCAGCAGAATTGAGGAGGCCGGGAACTACAGTATAGGCAAGTCAGCCTCACTTCAGTAGTGGGGAAGATCTTGGAGAGATTGCTTAAAGAAAGGATAGTGCGGCATCTAGAAGACATCGGAGCCCAGGACCATAGGAAACATGGATTCACAGTGGGGTGGTCATGTCAGACAAATCTGGTTGATCTATTTGACTGGGTGACAAAGGAAGTAAATCAGGGTGGGGCAGTGGACAATGCTTACCTTGATGTAAGCAAAGCCTTTGACACCGTCCCACATAGGAGGCTGAAAAACTAGCTGAGTAGGCTGGGCATGGGGGAAAGGGTGGTAAACTGGGTTAGAAACTGGGTAACAGGAGGCAGAGAGTAGTGGTAAATGGGGTGCAGTCTGGGGAGAGGGGGTGACCAGTGGGGTGCTGCAGGGATTGGTCCTGGGGCCAGTCCTGTTCAATATCTTCATTAGTGACATTGCAGAAGGGCTGATGGGAAAGGTCTGCCTGTTTGCAGATGACACCAAGATCTGTAACACAGTGGATACCCCAGAGGGAGTGGAGAAAATGAGGAGGGACCAGGGGAAGCTTGAGAAATGGTCTGAGGATTGGCAACTGAAGTTTAATTCAAAAAAGTGCAAAATTATGCACCTGGGACACAGAAACCCTGGGGAAAGGTACAGGGTGGGGGAGAGGGAGATGCTGACAGTCACAAAGAAGGAAAGGGACCTGGGGAGGTTCTTATTTCAGATGACCTGAAAATTTCAAAGTGGTAAGGCAGCTGGGTGGGCCAGTGACATGCTGGGGTGCATAGGCAGGGGTATCACCATCATAAGGAGGGAGGTAGTGATGCCATTATATAAAACCATGGTCAGGCTTCACATGGAGTACTGAGTGCAGTTCTGGAGGTCGCACCTTCTTAAGGATATTAACAGGATGGAGATGGTCCAGAGAAGGGCGAATGAGATGGTACAGAGCTTGCAACACAAGACTTATGAGGAGAAATTAAGGGACCTCAGTATGTATTCACTGGAAGAGAGGAGGGAAAGAGAGGATATGATAGAAATATTCAAGCACCTCAAGGGTATAAATATAACTACTGAGAAGCAGGAGACAGCTGCTATAGGGATATGTGCCAGCTTCTGTGTGATATTCCTTTGTTCTTATAAATCTGTAATCTCCAGTATTTCAGTAACCACATGACCACACTGCCTTCTTTAAGCAATTTTATGCTGGTTGATGCCTGGTGTCAGATGGCAGACAGAGGGCTCACCAGATTGTGTTGCCATTTGAAAAACTTCATAGAGTGTTCTTTTACTGGTAAGCATTTTGGAAAGCTGGTGAAGGTCTCACAATTTTTATTATGATTTTATCTCCTTATGTCTGTCCCCTTTTGTCTCCCCATCCCAACACCCCAACAGTCATCAGTGGCCACAGCTGCAGCCTTCTTCTTGCCAAGATGGTGGGTGAGCAGCTGCCTTCGCAGTCTGTGAAGTCTGACATCTTTCAGTGCCGCTTATTGGTCATCTCCAACACAGGCGAGGCGCTGCAAGCCCAAACCTAACTCAGGACAAGCAGGTTTCAAAGTGGGGAAGAAATGGAGTGAGCAAGAATAAAGTACTCATTCAGATGTGGCATTGATTTTAAGATCAACATACTGGTGTGGACACTGTAAATTGAACCCTGGCTCTTTAAGCAGCCTTATGAAGAGTAAAGGCTTCTCGAAGTACTGGGGTTCTGTTTATTGTACTGTAAGTGGGCTGCATCTAATTTGATAATTTACTGTACCTTACATCTGGATGTATGGTAGGCCCAACTTTAAATAAACACTGCACCTGAATTAACACATGATGCCATAGAAACATAGAATTTGTCAGCAGAAAAGGACTGCTCAGCCCACCCAGTCTGCTCAAGTGTTCTCTACCTACTTGTAACTCCTGCCTGTATATGTTACTGCATATCTTATTCTGCCTGCATCCATCAGGACCTCCTTGTGAATTAGCTTGCTTGATGGATTTTACTTGCAATGAACTTGAACCTACTCCCCTTCCATAACCCTATTGATCTCCGTTGACCCCCTCCTTCCCCTTTTTCTAATATATCCCTATGTTTATCCCATGCATGCTTCATGCCCCCTACCATTTTAACTTCCACCACTTCTCCTGGCAGTCTGTTCAAGGCGTCTACCACCCTTTCAGTAAAGAAATATTTCTTCACATCTGTCCTGAATGCCGCCGCCAACTTCATTATATGTCCCTTGGTTTGGGTGCTCATCCTCATTTGAATGAAACTCCCCAACTGTACCCTCTTTACCCCTGTGAGGTACTTTATAGGTCTTGATCATGTCACCTCTTGCCCTCCTCTCTTCCAGAGTGTACATGTTGAGATTCTTCAGCCTTTCCTTGTAGGGATTCCTGTGAAAATTCTGAACCATTTTAGTTGCCCTCCTCTGGAAAACCTCCACCTTATGTCCTTTCTGAAGTGTGGACTCTAAAACTGGACACAGTACTCCAGATGGGGGAATACCAGGGAGTGATACAATGGTAGCACAACATCCCTCTTCCTCCTACTGGAGATGCCACTCCTTATGCACCCCAGAATCCAATTAGCCCTGCCCATAGCCTTGTCACACTGTACTGACATCTTGAGGTCCTCTGATATAATAACCTCAAGGACACTTTCATGTCTAGTGAGTATCAGTACCTCCCCCCATCCTATACCCAGCATTGGGGTTCCTATGCCCTAGGTACATGATTTTACACTTGTTGGCATTGAACCCCAAGGAAGTAATTAAATGGAATGGATTTGAATGAATTGCAGGCTTTTAAGCAGCTTTTTGGGAGTGTGTATGTGTGTGGGGGGGGACTCTGCTACTATAACTATTTGTTTTTGATTTGGTACAGTCAGACCTGGTTAATCTGTGCCTTGTTAATCCATATGTCTGACTATCCGAATGAAAAACACTGCATACGGATTTTTTGTTGGGCTATTGACCTCTTTATTATCACTGTCTGGTTACTACCTAGATTTGTATTACGAAACAAAATTGGCAAACACAAATGTGCATGGATTAACCAGGTCTGACTGTATAATGTGCGAACAGACTAACCCTGCTGCCCACTCCATGTGCTATATCAGAGATAAAGAGCCCAAACAGCATTGGGCCAAGCACTGAGCCCTGCAGCACCCTGCTTGTCACTGCTCTGGGTGCTGAGAGCTACCCCACCACCACCACCCTCCTCTGCATCCTCCTCCGTAACTAGTTATCCTTCCATTTAGTTGGACCACCTTCCACCCATACCCCTCCTTCTCTTCACTCTTCTCCTCCTCCTTGACCTGTGTCCCTCTTCCCAGTAGTCCGCACCCTTTCTCCTCCTTATTCTTACCGGGTGGTGGTGTATTCTGTAGTGCACTTAGACCACTCTGCCCGGCCCCTTCCAGGGTTACTACGCCTCCGCCTTTACCTATATCTAGGGTAGTGAGCTCATCAGGCTCCCCTGTCTGGACCTTTCTACCAACCTCAGTCTTTTGGCCCCCCCATTTGTTTAAATCCACCTTAGTAGAGATATACCCCTCTAATCCTGCCTTTTTTTTTTTACATATTTCTCTCTGGGCTACGGTCAGCTTGGTCATCCTGACCAACCCCCTAGCCCTGCCCCCAACATCAGGCCAACCTGCTCACCTCCATGGATTACCCCCCATGGCGGGGTGGTGAGGAGTTTCCCAGCTCAACCCACCGGAGCAGGATCCAGTTGAGGAGGCGCCATTCAGGGTGGGCAGCGGGGGTTGGAGGCTCATGCTACCTGACCATAGCTCATTTTCCACCTTTCTCCCCTTTGCAGAGTGTGGGCATGCAATGACGCTTAGGCACAGCGTGCCAACATCCACCACACTGCGCCCCTTTACTACACCACTGTAGCAGTGCCCACGGTCATCACCAGGGGCCGCTACAGAGCGGTGGGTCCCTGGATCCTGCACCGGAATAGAAGAGCAGTCCTCTGGATGCTCAATCCTATCCCTCCCCTGCCAACCCCTGGTGGCCCGGGCTTGTGTCCAAACCCGGGTCGCCAACATGGCGTGAGATGTGGCGTCCAGCACCTCAACCCTTAGCACCAGTGGCCCAGCAGCAATGCTGCCTTTAATGCTTCCCTCCTCTTCTTGCTCAAGTCTACTCTGTCTCCCACATACAAGTCACTATTCCTCCCAGACCCTACCCCAGTTAGTCACTAACCCATAATGTTTCATGTGGCACCAATCCCTCAGCCACTCAAACTTCTCAAGCCTACCCTTCCTCCCCATGCTTGCCCATGGTACCGGCAGTACCTCCAAGAATGCCACCGACTTCCCCAACCCCTCACACTGCCTGCCCAAGTACTCAAACCTCTCCCTCACTACTTCCACAGTGTCCCTCGCCAAGTCGTTTGTACTCACATGCAACAGTAAATGAGGTTTCTTCCTGCCCCTTGCTGCACGCTTGAGCAGTGCCTGCCCTGCCCCTCCTGCAGTCAACCTGGGGATAGTTTCAACCCAAATATGGCTGTGCCTTTCCCCCTTTCCACCTCATCTCACCCATTTCAGTTTAGAATCCCTCAGGATGAGTACCCCCCGGTCCTTATCCCTTTCCCTTCTAATGCCCCTTCCACCACCCCAGTATTCGTTCTTCCCTGCCCCTTACCCCTGCCAACTGCACCCTCTGTGACTTCTGTATCTGTACCCCCTACTTCTGCCTCACCGCTTTTCTCTGCCTTATTCCTCCCATCCCCCTTGAACCCCTTCCCAGCCTGACTACTTCCTACTGGGCTTCCCATGTCAACCTCCCCTCCTCCCCTGCTGATTTCCAACCCCTCTCCTATCCCCATTGTTGTCGATTTAGAGCCCCCATTCCCTTCTACCCTGATAGTGTTGCCCCTCTCATTCTTCCCCTTCCTTTAGCCTTCTCTCCTCCAGTCACCACCACCTCCTTCCTTACTAGCCCCCTTCTACCCATTCATCCTCGCTATCTCTTCCCCTGCCTGTTGCCATCCCTCTCATGCCCCGCTTGTCCTCCCCCCTTCAGTATGTTCCTGCCCCCGTCCCATAGCAGAGGTTCAAATCTATTCCTAGTCGATACCCCTCCTACATCTCTTCCCCCTATCGGCTCCTCCCTCCTACTTGTTCTCCTCTGTACCACCCCTGGTCCCTCCCTACCCGCAGCCATCTGCTCTCTCCCCTGGTACTCCTCGTGGTCTCTTCCTCTCCCATCAGGAGCCCCCCTCGCCTCAGGCACCCCTTCCCTTCTCCTCTCTTTTCTGCTAGTGCCTCTGATACTGGGGTCAGTTTTAGTCCCTAGTTGTTTTTCCTCCATCCCCCTTTGCAATCCCCTATCCCGCCCCCCGGGAAGCCTACCATACTCATCTGCCCTGCCACTTGGACTCCTCCCTAACCTCCACAGTTCCTCCCTCAAACTAGCCAGTCATCTACAGACCATACACCCCCCCATCCTCCAAGCCTAGTCCAGGATCATGGCAGATCCACACCCTGTACACCCCTCCACCCTTCCAAAGATGCCCAACCTACTGAACATGTGGCATCTGCACCATTTTGGCCCCCATCTTATGTTACAGGCCTTTACTGCCAGGTTCGGTACCCTACTAGAACTGTTAGGCCCCTATTTACTCAAATTCCTGTCCCCCTCCCACAGTAGTCCCCTTACTGACCCCTTGCCGTCCGGGGTAATTCAGTCTCAAATCTCGTCCGTTAGATACTGTATTACTGTAGCAATCCTAAAGCCTCCTTGCCCAATTTTCATCCCTCAGCTACCATACTTTTTGTTCTCAGCTCTCATATAGTGTCACTTAGCCCAGTTAGAAATCCTATAGCACTCCAAGTATTACTCATCTCAATCAGAGAAATAAACAGAACAAATAAATATGTATTATTACAACAGTCATAACAGTATAGCTCAGTACTTAGCACAGTTAGAGAAATAAACAGAACAACTAAATTTGTATTTTACAGCAGTCCTCAAAATATCCAATCATTGCTTTGTCTCCGCCCCAGAGACCCTGCTGTAATATAGGACCACAGAGGACCCTGGGCGGGATGGTGGGCAACTCTAAAGTCCTGGTAGAGCTCCATTGAGCTCGCTCACTCCCTCTCTCTCACTCGCTTGTTCTACTTCTCCCGACACTGCAGGCTGCCCTTTTGTACTGGGCTCTTGCCTGCATCAGCACCTTTTTTTGCCTGCAAAGAAATCCACAGCAGTCCCGACAGAGCTCCGTTAAGCTTGCTCACTCCCCCTCTCTCACATGCTCATTCTGTTTCTCCCGGAGCTGCAGGCTGCCCTTTTGTACTGGGCTTCTGCCTGAATTGATACCTTTTTCTGCCCACAAAGAAGTTCACAGCTGTCTTGACATAGCTCCGTTGAGCTCACTCACTCCATCTCTCTCACTTGCTCATTCTGTTTGTCCTGGTGCTGCAGGCTGCCCTTTTGTTTCAAAATAAATATATTTTATTTTATTTTTCCCTTATTTCCTCCTTTCTGTTTGTAGGAGGAATTGACAGAACTTGTGGAGTAGACAGTGAACAGAGAAAAGTACATGCTAGCAGTACATATAAACACATTGTGTGATAAAGTCTTATTACATTATTTCCTCTGGAGCACACACTACTTAATAATATCCAATATTAAGCAAAAAAATGGTCTTAATCTGATTCACATAACCTGTTCACCTCGGTCGACCAAAGCCTTTTCATGTCCCTCCTCCAAACCACCCCAACCCCCCAAAATACCCCCCACCCCTATCAGGTATGCGGTAGCAACTGCCTATGTTTACTTTTAACCTAGATATGGTAATTGGAGAGGGTCCAACCTAGTGTATCCGTAGTATTAGCACTGTATCTCCCCTCTACCTCATTAGAAAATTGCTCGATATACCATGGGTCATTAAATGGTCAGTAAAGTGTGTAGAGGCGCCCATACTTTCTGATAGTATTGTGGCCTCTTTGTCATGTGAGCAATCATGTTTTTGGCCTGTAAGGTGAAAAGTATCTCTTTTAGCCATTCTGCATATGTTGGGATATTTTGGTCTAACCAGTGGCGCATGACCACTTTTTTAGCACATGTGGATATTAATGTCATGTATTTCCGTTAAGTGGCCTCTTAATACTTCTCCATAATCTCCTATTATACACATTTCCAGGCTAAAGGCCACAGATAGCCCTAATAGTGGGTTCAATTTGGACCTGATACTGTCCCAAAAGGGTATAACTTTATTACATTCCGATAGTATATGCAACAACATGCCAGGCTTCTGCTTACAACGAGAGCATAAGTTTAAGGGAATTTTCCCCATTTGGTGAAGCCTGGCCAGAGTGTAATATAAGTTGTTTATTACATAGAACTGTAGAATGCGATATCTAACCCATTTCACATCTTGATACAAGTGTGACCAAATTTTAGCCCATGGTCTTGGGGTTGAGGTGCTAGGAGGTAGTTCTTGGTCCCAGACATAGTGTGACATTCCTCATATTTCTTCAATTGCATCCCTAAGGAGATGATAGAAGTAGGAAATGATATGAGAGGAAGGTAGGTTGGCAGTAGCCAGTAAGAGGGGGCCAGCTAAGCACTGTGTCCAGTACGCCGTTCCAAAGTATCGTAACAACATGTGTTGTACTTGAAGGTATTTGAAACAAAAAGAATTAGGGAGATTAAACAGTAAACTAGCTGTGCAGAACGGTATCAGTTTGTGTTCCTGAAGTAGGTCCACTACTCTTAGTTGAATATTTCCAGGCCAAAAATTGTGCGATAGGGGTACTCCCCCAATTCTAAAGCTAAGGTTTGCATTTATAGGCTGGGAAACATCCTTCACCAGAGATATCTGGAAAAAGTTACACATCTGGTTATGCACACAAAGTTTTGTACCCATGGGAAGGGTCCTGAGACTTTTGTGCAGTTTTTTAAAAGGAGAAAAAAATGAGAGTATTAAGAGATATATTATGCAGAGAAAGAAGATTCTGCTTGATTTCATACCACAAGGGAATGTATTGAACTTGTTCCTGATATGGAACATCCTTCATCCAGTGTGCAATAACTGAACAAGTGATGGAGAACTGATAAAGAAGCAAATCCGGGAGTTGCAAGCCCCCATTATTCCTACTTCTCTGCAGCTTAAAAAGGGCTCACCAGGGTGTCTTGCCACACCATAGGAAGTTAGACATGAGTTGGTTTATCTGAGTAAACCAAGTTTTAGGTAAAAAGAAATGTGTCATCTGCAAGGGGTACAGGATTCACGGGAGAACATTCATTTTCAAGACATTTACCCGTCCCCAAAGAATAAGTGGTAGCATGGCCCAGCGAGAGAGATCCATTTTAATCTAAGAATTTTTGTCCAGATTGTATTGTTTCATTTTGGGTTCCGAACTAGAAAGGTATATGCCCAGATATTTTAGTTTGTCCTTAGTCCAGCGAAACCCAAAATGAGCAAATTCAGCGTGAAATGAGTGGACATTTAAATACATCATTTCTGTTTTTGTGATACTAAGCTTGTAATTGGAAAATTTACTGAACGCTTTAATGATTTCAAGTGCAGCAGGGATCGATTTTAGAGGATATGTTACATGGAGTAAAATGTCATCGGCATAAACTGAAATTTTATATTGGTTAGATCCAATATATATCCCAGAGATATCTGAGAAGCAATTGATACGTCTAACCAGCGGCTCCAAGTATAAGTCGAACAGAAGGGGAGAAAGTGGGCATCCCTGCCTAGTTCCCTATTGCAACTGAAAAGACTGAGATAGGTGTCCATTACATAATATACGTGCTGGTGGACAAGTATATAATAACCTGACCCATTTTACATACTGTGTTGGGATATTATATAGATGCAATAAGTGAAATAGGTATTCCAATGATACCCTATCGAACACTTTCTCTGCATCCAGGGAGACCAAGGCGGATGGAATTTGGGACTCCCTGGATACAGAGATCAAATAGGCCAACTTACGCATATGATCAGATGAGATCCTGCCAGCAACAAAGTCAACTTGCTCGCAGCTGATGAGACCTTGCCAGACACTGGATAGCCGAGTGGCCAAAATTTTTGCTAGTATTTTAATGTCAACATTGATTAGGGAAATTGGGTGATAATTAACGACTTGAAGGGGGTCTCTATCAGGTTTTGGGATAACCATGACCATAGCCTCAAACAGAGTAGGGTCTGAGATACCTTGCTCGAACATATAATTATAAGTATCTAAAAGAATTGGCACTATTTGCTCCTTAAAGATTTTGTAAAATTCTACAGTAAACCCATCTGGGCCTGGGGATTTGTCTGTAGGGAGGGAGTCAATGGCCTGCTTACTTTCCTCCTGGGATATTGGAGCTTTAAGCAAGTTTGCTTGACATGTGCTAAGTTGTGGAAGCTGCAAGAGCTGCAGAAACTGTTCTAGCATATCTTGTCAGAAAGGGTGAGAGACATGAGAGTATACATTTTTATAGTATTCTTGGAAACAGTTAACAGTTTCTCTCGGGGAAGTGACTATTTGTCTTCCAGGTTGCTGGATGCTTGGAATGATTCTGTCGGAGGCTTGTGCTTTAAGTCGGAGGGCCAAGAGCTTTCCAGCCTTGTCCCCCCTGATCGAAGTACTTGATCTTAGAACGTACAAGAAGATATTCTACATGTTCAGTCAGGATTGAATTATATCGGTCCCTTAGAACTTCTAGGGCCTTAAATTGATCCGATGTAGAGTCGGGAGAAAGTGACAATTCCATGGCTCTAATGTCTCGTAGTAAGGCTGAAGTAACCTTGGAGGTCGTCTTTTTTTTAACTGTGGCCATACGAATGATTTCTCCTCTAACTGAAGTTTTTAAAGCTCCCCAAAGTATATCTGCCTTGGGCATTGAGGGGGTATTTGTCTTAATAAAATTAGTAATAAAAGCAGACAATTGTTTTTTCAGAAATTCTGATCGAAAAAGCTGACAGTTAAATTTCCATACCTTATCTCTGGACAAGGGTGGACCGGGGCTCCAGTGTAATAAGATATGATGGTGATCGGAAATCACCTTTGGGAGATAGTTACAGGATGTTATAGTCGAGAGGTGTCCCGTATCAACAAGAAAATAATCTAATCAAGAAAATGAGTTATGTGGAATGGAATGAAATGAATATTCCCGCTGGTGTGGATAAAGGGCCCTCCAGGGGTCAATTAGCCCAATGGAATCCATCATTTCTCTGATGGCAGCCTGTGCTGGAGAGGGAGACGAAGGACAGCTTGGAGAGTGGTCCATAATATTACAATAAATGAGATTCCAGTCTCCACCTAACATAATAGGGAGTCGGGACCATGGGGCCAAATCATTCATGAGGGAGACAAAAAAGGACGGGTCATCTGTATTAGGGCCATATATGGAACCAAGCACTACCTCCGATTGATCCAACAAAGCCTTTATCAAAGTGTATCTATGTTGGGAGTCTACAATAGTATCAATGAGATAGAACAGGATATTCTTTGTGATAAGAATTGCTACCCCCCCTTACGAGTGCCCGGTCCAGTCCCAAGGGCCTGGCCTACCCAAGACCGTCTTAGTTGCAATATCTGAGGGGGGGTAGGTGAGTTTCCTGCAGAAATGCTATATCAATGCCAAGTTTATGGAGATGAAGCAGTATTTTGGCCCGTTTGATTGGGGATTGGGACCCTTTAACATTCCATGAGCATACTTTGTATGAGGTCACTTTACTACTAGTGTTTCTTACATATAAGCCCTAGGCCAGGAGTGATCTTGTTTTCCAGGTTGTTGGAAAAACATCCCTTATTGAGGCACTGTCATACCGCATACCTGATCCCCCCCTCCCTTCACCTCCCCTTAATTACTCAGTTGTCCCTCCCTCCTCCCTTACCATGTGTCAAGTCTTTCTTGCATGCAGCTGTTCAGCAGAGGATCCCCTGGAACTGTCCTCTAGTTAAATCATTCTGTAAAATCCCAGCCAGGACAGACATCAAGCCAGAGGACAGTCTAGTGAATGCTCCTCCGAGGAGCCACGTATACCTCCCTCCCTTCCTCCTGATTTGTAACACCCTTTGAAGTTGCAGTTTCCAGACTACCCCGCCCCACCCCAACTCCAAGTAGTGAGATTGTAGCATATAAAACAGTACTTTTCATGCACCAAGACTACAACCCTACGTTCATCCTATACAACTAGTGAGTTGTAAAAATTGTTTTTCTCAGAACTTTATAGAGCTGACCAAGTCCTCTATAGTCCATAATGCAGGTTAAGGATCCGGTTCCTCAAGAAGTTTGCACACCAATGTTGCTCAGCCAGAGAAGATAGGTCAAGCGTCCAGTACAAAAGAGAAAAAGACAAAAAAAAAAGAGGGGAGAGATATGACCCCAGATGTGGCTACACAGGTATTCCTCTTTCCTACTTGTATCAGATTGTAATTATCTTTTAAAGAGGTCAATGACCTCTTTTTGCTTTTGTTTCATAATTATGTTTGTCATCATATTCCATACTGAAGGATTTCAGTAACAATTGCCCTCGTAATAAAGGTCTGCCCAGTAGGTTCTTAACAGTACTCCCTCTCAAGATACCTTATTCCCCTAGTAAGCCTTGTTACCTCCACAACCTACAATCCAGAGTTATGTAGCCATCTACCATTACCTTCAGATGGGAGAGGAGCAAAAAGAATATATATGAGTAAATGTTCCCCTAAGCAATCCATCCCCTCTATCCTCTTTCTGCTCCTTCAATCCCTCCCATCCACCTGCTTTGAGTTTTAATGTACCGTATAATATTGGTGCAGCAATAGTCCGGTAAACACACATTCAACATCTTGACATTAACTGTGATGGGATGGTAGTGATTTGGGCCCATTATTTATTTTCTCCCTCTTAGCTTAAGAAGAGAAAAAAGAAAGAAGAGCGGGAGAGTGGATTAAAAATGGTAAAATAAAGATAAAAACAAATAAAAAAGAAAAATTAAAAAAAGGGGGTGGGGAGGGTGACCAAAGTTTACGAGTCTAGTGAACTCTCTACTGATTTGGATTCCCATCAAAAAGAAGAATAAAAAATGTTTTTGAGATAGTTGCGCCGTTATAAAGTCATCGAGGCGTTTAACATCTCTAAAGCTCGCACTGTTCTGCTGTTAATCCACCAAAAGAGGGTTTTCCAGTCGTGAAGCGGAGCAGATGCACTCCGCATTATATGGTCCCACAAATATTCCTCTTCAAAGTAAAGAGAGAACCACCTTCCCTACTCAAGTTCAGGGAGGAGTTGATCAGCATTGTAGCTCGAGAGTTTCCATATTGCGGTGTACAAATTATTGGAAAGGTGATGTTCTTTAGGTAGATGCTAAGAATAAAACAGAGATCAAACACCAATAAATCAGGTCACAATTGGGTACACAGGACTAGGGCGCCCTCTTGTGGTAGTAGTTTCAAATATCACCTGGGTTGACTCGAGATACGATGGTGCGATGTACTGAAAAAATGTTAAGGCGAAGAAAATTCACTGATCCACGGGTAGGGTATTGAACTGAATTGTGCAGTCTTTTATTTCTTGATTTCTTCCTCTTCTGAGGGAGGTGAAGGAAGCCAAAACAAGGAGAAGGAAGGATCTGGGAGTACTTCAGTTTTAAATCAGACCAGACCAGACTAGGTATTCCTGTATTATCACTATTGCTGTTAATTTTAACTCCTCAGATGTACTTCGAAAGTCCCCCAGTAGAGAGTGAGGATGAAGCGAGGAAATGCATGGCTTAAAGTCCCAAAAATGAAGGTTGCTAAGTTGATGTCATAAATAAAGTATATGTTCTCCCGTTGCTTACACACTTTCCATGACAGGTAATATCATTTCTAGGGCTCAGTGTGGCTTGAACAAATCAGGCATCAACACCCTCAACTCAGATTGAGCTTGCTCAGCTGTATCGAAACTTTTCCAGGTGTTTTGATGATATACTGATAGTTTAGATGGATACTGGACTTTGAACTTTATGCTGGCAGCAATTAGTTTAGTAGCAATGGGGTGATATGCAGCCCTTCGCTGTCATATAGTAGCGGGGAAATCCTGCACAAAACGCAATTGCTGACCTTTCCATAAGATTTCTTGAAGGCTCTTGACTTGCCCTAATAAGTGGGTTTTATCCAGGTAATTGAGAAATTTTAGTATTAAGGGCCTTGGTGGTTGTCCTGTCACTGGTTTGGGCCTGAGTGAACGATGGGCCCTCACAATCACATATGTGGTGTTGTTAGGAGAGGAGCCAGCCACTTTAGTTAACAATCTCTGCAGAAAAGTAAGCGGGGTTGCTCCTTCTGAGCCCTCCGGAAGGCCAAAGATAAGGATGTTATTGTGACGACTTCGACCTTCTAGGTCCACTAGTTTAGCTTCCATGCGATTAATTTTTTGGCGCAGTGTAGGGAGTTCGGAGTCGATTGATGTTTTCCATCCTTCCAATGAGGTCGTCCTAGCTGCCACATCTTTAATTGCATGGTTAGTATCGGTAAGTTCTGTACGCATGGCCTTCAGTTCTGAGGTAAGTTCCTGGAGTGTTGCTCGAAATGGATTTAATTCCTCCAGAAATTTCTGTTCTGTTAGGGGGACAGCCAGTGGTACTAATGTTCAGATTATGCCAGCTTTAGAAGTGGATCATGGTTGCCCCCTGGAGTGCTTCAAATTCTTCTCCAGCGTCTGCAGTGGTGTGTGTGGGGGAGGCGCCTGGCGCATCTCTGCCTCCATGTTCGACTAGGCCACAATCTACTTTCAATCAGATCTTCCAATATATTGTCAGTAAATCTTCCGCTTGAGTCGACACAAGTTCGAGGGACCGTTGAGAGGGTTTGCGGTAGGTACACTCTCGAGATTAGTATACTGGAAGTTAATGAAAAGTACTGTAAGTCTTGGAGTTGAGGCAGTGATGGGCTCTCCGAGCTGCTACTCCTTCCGTGGCATCACGTGATCTCCAGGCTGCCCTTTTGTACTGGGCTCCTGCCTCTGTTGGCTCCTTTTTCTGCCCACAAAGAAATCCGTAGCAGTCCTGACAGAGCTCTGTTGAGCTCACTCACTCCCCCTCCCTCACTCACTCGTTCTGTTCCTCCCGGCACTGCAGGCTACCCTTTTGTACTGGGCTCCTACCTGCATTGGCACCTTTTTCTGCCCACAAAGAAATCTGCAGCAGTCCCGACAGAGTTCAGTTGAGCTCGGTCACTCCCACTCTCTCACTCGCTCACTCTTAATCTGTCCCAAACACTGATTTCCCAAAGTGACTGCGCTATTCTGCGCCAGAAGCGAGAAAACACATTTTGGCCAGGATGTGAAAAATGACAGCTATATTGTTCACAAGGAGGTGTGGAAAAATGCCAGTGTTGAAAATCTGGCGTGAAAATATTACTAATTTGCGAAGTTACAAGGGCACGTGAAAACTGAGCAATGCACGCTCGTAATACAGTCATTTAATAGACTTTCATCACAAAATTTTCAACATAGGCATTTTAGGACCTCTGCTCATGAACAGTGTCACTGTAGTTTTCTTAATGTGTCCCAAACACTGACTGCCCACGGCAACCGCACTATTCTGTGCCGGAAGTGCAAAAACACATTTTGGCCTGGATGTGAAAAATGAAAGCTGTACTGTTCATGAGGAGGTGTTGAAAAATGCCAATGTTGAAAATCTGGAGTGAAAATATTGTAAATTCGCGAAAGTTACAAGTGTGCATAGCAACTGTGCAATGTACGCTCATATAACAGTCATTTTTTGGATTTTTTCCAGGAAATTTGCAACATAGGCTTTTTGAGAGCCTACCTCATGAACACTGGCACTGTCATTTCATTAATTGGTCCCCAAAGGTGATTCCATTCAGTGACCAGGAAATCACCTTTCGGGACCGAATAACACTATGACAGTGGCTGAATTCATGAGGAGGGGTCCCAATAACTCCATGTTGAAAATTTGGTACCAAAATTCCCCAAAATGCCTGAGATATGCACCAAAGTTGAAAAACCCTATTTATGCCATTATACAGCTTACCAGCATTTCTTCAGTTCATGGTCGGCTTTGAAGAGAGCAGTCGTGTTCCCGGTCCACCGAACATCATCACGCTGGGCTCTGGAGGTAAGTATGGGGTGAGGGGGTTTGGGGAGGCAGGGTGCGCAGAGGGTGGGTGTGGGTTGGGGCGGGCCACGGACTCAGCGAGGGACCATTTTCTTGTTTACAGGGTTTTAAAAAAGAAAGAGAAACATCGTGAGAAGGTTTTTCTTTTTACAGGGACATTTGGCATGCTGGAGTGGGCTCCCAGTGTGCCACCTGAGTGGTTTTGAGGGTTTGTAGCTGGCGGGAGATTGGGCATCCCCATCGGCACATATGGGGGGAAGAGCTGAGGGGGATTGGGCACCCTCCTTGGCACAAAATTCATTGTGTGGAGGGGACATTATGCCGATGGGGAGTGGGCTCCCCCATCAGCAAATTGAACTGGGGGGGACCGAAGCCAACTGGGATTGGCCCCTCATCAGCAAAGAAAGACTGTTGGGGGCCCCATGATGCCAAGGGGGATTGGGCACCCCCTTGGCACACAACAAATGAGGGAGGAATGACAGTATGCCGATGGGGACTGGGCTCCATGTTGGCAAACTGAGTCGGGGGCATGCAAGGTACTGCCCTGCAATGATGGGTCGCTCCCTTATTGCAGCGGATTGGCTGACACTGCAATGACGAGGCGGCCCCTGATTGCAGCAGCTAAAATGTTTCAAGGGGGTGGCACGCTGGCTGAACTAGTGTCAGCAGTAGCGTGTCCCCCCCTTGGGCAAAGGCAATGGGGACATTGGCCACAACAGTGCCGCACCTCCACAACCTGCTTCTGCAGCAAGCTGCCTCAACATATTTCTTGCACATGCATGCAATCAACATAAAAATGTATGGCTGGTGCATTTTAGCTAATCAGGACCTACAGGTCCAATGTTTTTACTTGTACATTGCTGACAGTTGCTTTTTAAGTTTGTGAGTGTTTCAGACCTATCTTAATGTCCAACATTATTCTAGTTTCAGGCAATTGCAAGAGGATGGAATAGAACAGGATCTATAATGGAGCCTTTTTAAGATCTTCCATTGAGTGGAGAGGAGGACTTCATCAAGATATGTTGAGGCCCACTGAGTACAGAGACCCTTTTACATCTGCCTCCATGTTTATTCCATGACGTGACATTGATGGTGATGCTGGTAGCAACATTGGTGCCAATAGCCCCATCTCCATACTGACACTGGAGTCCTTAGACATCCATTATTGACATGCTGCTGGTGTCACTGCTGAGAATGGTACCACTACTAATGCAAAGCATAGTGCTGCTTTCAGCACTGAGCATAATTTTGTCATTCGTGCCTTGATGTTACCGATGCCAAGTGCTAATTTCACATAATTTTGTGCTATTTTCATGCAACTTATGTCCACACAATCTTGCATTATTTTAATGCAATTTTGCATTATATTTCCACAGAAATATTGCACGTTTTTCCCAATTTGGGCTATTTTTGGCATAATTCCATACACTTTTTCTCTGATAGGCATAATGCAATCACCCCTCATTGTCACAGAAATGGAGGGTGGCAAGAAATGGAATTTCTGATGATCCCATTTGACCATCTTGGCAAGGCATGCAGTCAACAGTACATCCACTCTTTCTCTCTGAAGTGGTTGCATCTGTTCCTAGAACAGAACAGCTGACACCCTCCACCAACATTGATCGGCATGGGGTACTTTCCAGTGCAGGCATCATCCTCAGAAGACAATGTTGCAGTGCTTCTCTTATTTTGTTGGTTTGTATTAAAAACAGATCTAAAGGTTAGATGCAACAAGTATTCTGAATATGCAGCCATCTCCTCCAGTAGGGTGACACCAGTTGTTGAATGGGCCATCATGCCAAGGCACAAGTCTTGGTGCACTCCATGCAGTGCATGTTAAACCTTGTTCCACCCACAGCTCATTTAAAATGATCTGGGGAGCTTGCACATGTGCTCTCTGCAGTAATGTTTCAGGTACAAGACACTCAGAAGTGTAGTCTTTACTCAGCCTGCTAAGTTCACCAATACAAATGCTTTCTGTTCAATGACCACCTGGCCAGGATTTTAGACCCAGTGGCTCAGTTCAGTGAGTAACAAACAGAGATGAGCTTGTAATGAGTATCTTTGGGCCTTCACGATGATGTTCGACAGGTAGTAGTTCCCTGTGGTAGGCAACATGGTGCCATGTTTTTTATAGATGACCATTAGCCTCAAAAGAATTGGTATTGCACGCCCCACAAGCCTAGATTTGTGTGGGGAATTCACACCTGTAGTCCCTGGGAAGCAGAGATTTTTATCATTATGTACCTAAGGAATAGAAATGCCTAGTTTTTTTAGCATGAAATATGCACGCCAGCACATACCACTGGATCCCATGCTCCACAAGTGCCTCAAACTCTGTGTGGGCCTGCAACTAAGGCTGTGTGGAATGCAACATTCTGTTGGTGGAATGCATGAGGAATGGTGATTCCACTTCCAGATGCTTTTCAGAATTTCTTTTTCAGTTTGACAGGATTCTGAAAAGTATTTCTGTGTGAACGGTGGAATAATTTTCCATGGATTGAAGAAAAATATATATCTGTATCTATAGTTATGTCTATAAATATATATGCACTTTATTTAAACTGTGGATTACTAATCCATGAAAAAACATTTCACATGCAGAATGTTGGAATTCCGCTACTGACAGAATTTTGTGGAATTTTCTGAAATTCTGCCGAATTCAGTCCCATCAAAACTGGACTATTCCACATAGCACTACCTGCATTGTTTTCAGTTCAAAAGGGCTGCCTGTTGGGCGTGCTTTGGCATCGTGTCTTGATGGACTCGTTTGCTGTTCTAGAAGTACATCTCAGAGAACTATGGATCTAAGTATTCCCTTGTCTGCATGATCTCTAATGGAGAGAAAACTTTGGGTAGTTATCTCCTTCTTGGAAACCAGAGAACTATTTCTGAGGCCATGTCCACACTACAGAACTGTTCTTGAAAACTCTAAATCAGGAAACACAGGCAGCACTCACCAAACTGTAGTCCATAGTCATATATGCTCCACAGATTGCACTGACAGCACCGATTACCTCCAACATCATTTATTTAGTGCAGCAGAATTTTAAAAACAATATAGGCGCAGTTCATTAGAAACTCCAAATGCATCACAGAGAAGGGGAACCTCCGGCAAGATGGTAGTAGCCATGTCTAACCTCCACCTAATATTTCTCCCCACCCATTGGAGCTTCGTCAGAGGCATGGCAACCAGGTAGGGAACCAGAATAAATACACAGCAACCCCCTGCTGTCATTAACTACATCATCTGGCTGCTGAGAGCACAAACATGATATCAAAATACATGAAAAGTGTGCATGCAAGACAGACATTAAAAATAATCATAAAATACTACTAAACATTTCAAGGCATAAAGGACAGCTAAATATTAACATTTGAACATTCGCTGGGTAACAGGTTTTAAAAACCAGTTTAGTTAAAGGGGCACAGTTAGCACCAAGGGCCCCACACCCGTGTGGGGCTGGTCCCGTTTTGCAGTTTGCATGCAAAAACATTTTATTTTACATACCATTTACTGCAGTATAGTAGATTACATCAGACTAATTTTACTTACTTGCAGGCTGACATCTGCTGTAACTGCAAATCCCAGAATCCCCCGCATCTGACATCAGAGCAGGACTGCAGCGGTAGGAGATTCAAAAGTTTGTAGTGCATGGTAGAGCTTTTATAAGCTCCAATCAGATGTTTTCAAGGCCTGCATTTCTCCTGGGGCTAAGTACAGTCCTCTGTGACAGTACTTTGGCCTGGGAGGACAGCAGGACCAGCAAACATAAGATCAGAGCTTATATAAACTCTAACATGCACTGCAAGCTATTGAATCTCCCACTGCTACAGCTCTGCTCTGATGTCAGCTGCAGGGAATTCTGGGATTTGTAGTTATAAAAAAATGTCAGCCTGGAAGTAAGCAAAATTAGTCTGTTACAGTCTACTATATTACATTAAATGGTATGTAAAAAAAGTTTTTGCACACAAAGTGCAAATTGGGACCAGCCCACACATAGGCGAGGAGCTCTGAGTGCTGAGTGTTCTCCTTTAAATTATTTCAATGCATCCACACTATGCAGTAACCATACTTGATAACAGTTTAGTGTGCCCACACTGCTGGTGTTAAACCTGTTCTCCCTGTAACCATTTCACATTACTTCCAACACACAGAACCTTGCTTACCTGTGCAGCCTGCAGCTAGAACTTTTTTAGGTGAACTGTTACAGCTTAAACCATTTTTACTCCTGCTCAGATGTGTGAGTAACACCATGCTAGCTCTAAAATGTTTTTTAAATGATTTTAAGTACCTAGCAGAGTTTAAAAATGTTTTTGTTAAAAATGTTTAAGGGGCTTGTAGTCTGGATGCAAACAGCACTAGGGAGATTTTAAATGTTTTAAGGCACTTAAACCATTTAAAGATCCATAGTGTGGCAGTCTGTCAAGTCTCATCTAGTATCATTTCAAAGACTGTAATGCTGGTTGGCCTCAGTACAACTGCACAACAAATGGTCGGTCATACGGAGAGGAATATGAAAATTACTCCACTTACGTGGCAACTAATTTTGGGTATATTTTTTTGATGCCTAGAAGGAGGGGGTGGGGAAGATTGCCCACTATCCCTCATTAATCAGTCCCTTTTATTTTAACATTCAGTTACTCCTTTATAATGTGTCTGCTCAGCGTCCAGATCCTGTTAGTTCTACTATCAGTTATCCCACCACTCCTGGACACTGTATCCCACTCTCAGATGTCTGCCACTTTTGATTCACTGCCTGAGCCCATATAATGCCAAAAAATTACCTCCACCCCTGCCTTCACTACTTTCAGCCCTGCACTGTCCTTTACAATGTGGCATTTGCCATGGGGCTCCCCCACTTCCCTCTGCACTATTTAATGTCATAATCTTCGACAAAGGTAGGAAAGTTCGTCCTACAGTCTGAAACCATACACAGATGCTAAAGCTCCTTAAATGGCGTGCAGTAAGGATGGCCTGGCTACTCCTGTTACTCTTGGGTAACATCCATCCCAAACCCAGCCCCTTGCCCCGTACACCAGCCCCCCTAAAGAGATCTGGCGGCTGGACAATAGCATCCATTAACATATGCAGTCTCATGACCAAATTTGACTCATTACTAGTCTGGGTAACATAACCCCAACATGCTCTCCATTGTAGAAATGTGGTTCTCACCAAGAATTCCAGGGATTTATGATGCCGAGTTGACAACTAACTTGATTTGCAGTTGGCAGGGAGCCGCGGACAGCAGAGACTGTTTTTTCTTTGGAGGGCTTCGCCCCCGAACCCCCCACATGGGGGACCCTGCCCCCCCACCCGCCATTACTATAGATATCAACTCCAAGTCAGAGTTGGTTTGGGGACATGGTGCAGGATGGGGGAAAGTGTTGCCCGGTCTCAACATAACCCCTACAGTGACATGGCGCTGTTGTTGGCAGTGACGTATTTTGCTGTAGAGGCTTCACCACAGGAGGTGCATACCGAATTCCAGACATAGCCATTCAGCTGGAAGGGTATACCTCTTTCAGGCTGGATAGGATTTGGAAGTGGGGTGGAAGATGTGTCATTTATATCAAGGACAGTATCCTAGGATGCATTCTCCCATGCTCTATCACTAACAGAAATGTACAATGCTGATAATTAAACTCATGCTTGGTACTCGCAGCAAAGGTCTAGCAATTGTTACGGTATACATATCCCCCAAAGAGCAATCAACAGGCTTCACTGAAATTCTCAACTACCTCTCCAACCTGTACCAGAACTCAGAGGTTCTTGTCTTAGGAGACTTCAACATCAACTGGCATTCACCTGATGCAGCACTGTACAAAGATGCTATCTCTTCCCTACACATGTCACAGCTAGTAGACTCTCCCATGAGAAGGAATTATCGAACTGGTTCCAGTTCACTGCTGGACTGGCTGATTACAAATCCACCTGAGAGAGTTACCCACCCAGTTGTCTGCCCTGACTCTATCAGTGATTATTCACCTATAATCTGTACCTGGTTGAATAAATCCATCAGAACCCCTGCTAAAACACATGCTTCCAGAGTACTAAAAAAGGGCAGCTGGCCTCTTTCAGAGCACACCTTTTGTAACTGGACTGGTCATTTCTTTTTGCAACTAATGACATTGATTCTACACTTGATCACTTCATCAGACCTTCAATATGGTCTGTAATATTTATACACCTCCCATCAAGTGCAAAACCAAGGGGTGTAGTAAGTCTTGGATCACCTCAGCCCTCCTTGAGCAGATGAAACTTAGAAACGATCTCTGGCACAAAGTCAGAAATACTGGCTCCTCCATAGACTTCCAGAGCTACAAAACTGCTCAAAATAACTGCACAAGGGCTATTTGCTTAGCAAAGAGTAGCTACTTTAAGAATGAGTTGTCTAGCAATTGGGGAGATAGTCACAGATTCTGGGATAATTTAAAGACTCTCACTGGTAAACCCAACAAATCCCCTCAATCCTACTCAATCTAAATGGTACAATAACCCAGGTCCCTGTAGCTATAGCTAACACCTTTAATAGGGCTTTTACAGACCTAAGTAGCATACTTCTTCCAGATTTCTTTCTACCTTCAGATATTTCCAGCCCCCTCAACCCGTCAGTCTCCCTGGCTGGCTCTGCCCCACCTTTTCACTTTAAAATTATCTCCCAGGCCAAAGCAAAAAAATACCTCTCACAAGTCTTCAGGAAAACCAGAGTGGGCAATGACGCTCTTGATCTCAAGTTCACTGCCTTAACCCTAGATGAGGTACTACCACCCCTTACCAGAATCCTGAACCTCTCATTCATTAACAGCAAATTCCCTCAAGCATGGCAGAAGGCTGTGGTCACTCTGTCTTCAAAAGTCGGGATAGAGTAAGCCACGCTGATTATAGGCTGACCTCTATTCTCCCCCTTTCTCAAAAGCACTAGAATGAATTGTCTATGATCAGCTCATTGACCACCATGACAAATATCAGCTGCTATGCCCAGAGCAGCCAGGCTTCTGAAAACAACACAGCACCACCACCGCCTTGGTAGAGTTCACAGGCTACATCCACAATGCTCTTCACCAGGTCCAGTTGGTGAGGGCAACTTATATTGACCTCACCAAGACCTTCGACACAGTCAACCATGAACTTCTACTGGACCGGTTAACCCACTTGGGACGCTCCCAAAACTGTATGCTGGTTTAGGAGTTACCTCTCAGAGAAAACACAAGTGAAAATTGCTGATGTCCTCTCCGAAAGCCAGGCTATAATTACAGGGGTACCCCAGGGGTCAATTCTGGGCCCCCTGCTTTTCAGCCTGTTCTTGAACCACCTCTTCTGAGCATGTCTGGAGAAGGTCCTCCTCTACACTGATGATGCGGTGCTTTTTTCTAGCCAATTGAACCCAGTAATTCTGGAAAACAGATGCAACTTAATTTTGCTGCTGCTGAGTCCTGGTTCATCAACTCTAAGTTCCTATTAAACTAAAAAAAAAAAAATTTGTTTGCCCCCCCAAAAGTGGCACACATCCTATTAATTGCACCTAGTGAACTCTCAAAATGCCCCCCTAGAGATGGTTCAGAGTTTCAAATACCTTGGGGTCATCTTGGATAGTTCCCTTTCTTTCACTCATCACATCGACCTGCAGTAGTAGCTAAAACAGCCAATGCTAGGACTGGCCAACTATTTAGTCACAAGCACTGTCTAACAGATGGTGCCCTAAATCAAGCCATTACCAGTTCTGTCCTATCTGTGATTGATTACGGACTGGTAGTATACAGCGCTGCCACTGATACAACCCTCAAGAGGGTCAAAGTGGCCCTCAACAAAGCTTGACGGCTTGTTCTTGATGCTCCCCACCTAACACATATCTGTGACCTCTATTTCCAGTCAGGGTGGCTAAACTTGGAGTGTAGAATTTGGTACCAGGTATGCCTTGTAACTAAAAGGTCTATGCTAGGGCTTGTGTCTCCTGCTGTTCAAAGCCTTCTCCCCCCCCCACCAACAATACTTGCACCACTAGGAGGTTCAACATCCTGACTTTCAAAGTCCCTTCTCGAAGCACCACCCAGGGCCAGTGTTGCTTCCTATATCGTGCTCCTCTCTGGCTGAAATCTCTCTGTGAGGAGATGCTATCCAATAATAAACTTGGCCCATTCAAAGCTTAGCTTCGTGACTATCTTGCAACCCTAAGCTGTTGCGACTGCTACCTTTAACCTGCTGAAGCCCCTATCAACATCTCCACTTCCCCCTCCTACACCCCCCACCTTCATGTTTCTCTCAATGCCTCCCTCAGTTTCCCCAGCTATGTCCCTTCATCTCCCCCACCCCTACCCAGATCTACATGCCCCTGCCCCATCTCCCCTCTCCCCTCTATCTATGCCCTCATCTGCTAAATTTTGACAAGGCCTGCTTGGCTGCACCAGTCCTCCCTCATCCCCTCTCTTGGTCCTTCCTTCACTATCCTCTCCTCCCTCCCCTTCCCTCACCTCCTGCTACCAGTCCCTTCCCATCCATGGTCCTCTCTCCTTCTCCTGCCTTGCATTATTAGTGCACTTATGTTACACGCAATTTTGTTGCTGCATATACTGTACCATAATATCTGTACTTTTATACTCCTACATGTTAAACGGCTCTATCTGAATTGCCTGTTTGTTTTCTTTAACACTGTTTTGACTTGTATAATTTAACTACTGTATTCCTGTTTTGTCATGACATGGAACCTTTGTAAATGAGCTTCTAACATATTAACATACTATGAAGCCAGCAGATTAGGCCTTATGGTCTATCCAGTCTGCTCAATGGTTAGTGCTTTCCCAGGGCACCGTTTGTAGGCCCCCTCCCAACCTACAAGGTCCTCCATTTCCCAGCAAGGCTCCGGGATTCACCCTCTCTCTATACCTATTCCAGACTTTCTTGAACCACAGAGTCTGTGAATATGATGGTATCCTCAGTCCCATGCTGGATGAACTTGAGGGCACAGGCCACTGCTGCCATCTCTGCATACTGTGATGATGCTACACTGCAATGCTTAAATATTTTAACTGTGTTTCCATAAGGGTAGATCACTAGAATACCCATCCCTGCAATTTGCTCTCCCTGACGGTAAGATGCTGAACCATTAGTAAAGACATGACACAAAGAGGTGTTGTCAAGTATTTGTGGCGTGGCAGGGAGGAAAGGACCTGGATCCAGAAGATCAGGTGACTGCAGTGTACAGTCATGGGGTTCTCCTTGGAAAAGGAGTCCATGAGCCAGCATAGATGGAATTTTTGTCGGGTGTACCTGTATGTCTCTATTCTGGAGAAGAAGTGACCAGTGTGTCAGCCTAGTGTTAGAGAATGACCCATCCTTCACTCTATTTGAGAGCAGAAAGGTAGTTGGTGTGTGGTTGGTGTTGATAATCAGTGGAGAGTACCCAAGGATATACAGAAAGTACTTGACAGCCCAGTAGGTTGCCAGATGGTTTATTTTACAAAGGCTGTACTTTTGTTCCACTGGGGTCAAGAGCTGTGATGCATATGCAGTAGGTCTCAGGGTGCCATGAACCTTCTGAGCCAGTATTGCTGACATGGCAATGTCAGAGATTGCACAGTTTAAATGTAACGGTAGTGATGGATTGGGGTTGACCAGAGCTGGAGTGGAGGCCAAGGCCTGCTTCAGTGACGTCACAGCCTGGGTATCTATAGGGACCCAAGTCCATGAGATGTCCTTTTTTAGTAGCTCATACAGTGGAGCAGCTTTTTGAGCAAAATCACAGATGAAATCTCTTGAATAATTTACCATACCTAGAAACCATCGAAGAGTTGCCACGCTGGTGGGCAATGGCAAGTCTTGCAATCCTTGTATCTTTTTCCAGGTAGGGCTTTGACCTTGGTCAGTTATTTTTAGACCCAGAAAGAGTACTTCTTTCTGACATAATTGTGCTTTTGCTAGATTGCATTTTAGGCCTGCTGTCTGAATGAGAGTCAGTAGTTTGTCCAAGAGATCTAGGTGTTGTTCCTGTGTGGCAGTTGCCAGCAACAGGTTGTCCACATACTGCAAGAGACATTGGGGAGTATAGAAACCCTCAAGGGCATCCATCATATGCAGATGGAACAGGGACAGGCTATTATGGAATCCCTGTGGTAAGCAAGTCCATGTATACTGTCTTCCTTCAAAGGTGAAGGCAAACTTATATTGACTCTTGGGGGCCAATGGTAATGACCAAAAACCATTGGAGATGTCCAGGGCACTGAACCATTTCAGATCAGGGGTCACAAGGCCCAGCACATTGGGTGCTGATGCCATAGTTGGAGAACAACAGGGGGTGACCTGATTTAGTTTCCTGTAGTCAATAGTAAGTCTCCAGGCACCTGTGGGTTTTTTCACAGGCCACACTGGGGAGTTAGCAGTAGAAATGCAAGTTCTGATTACTTCTTGCTTCAGAAGTGACTTGATTGTTTTTCTGAGAGAAGGCAAGGCCTCAGTTGGAAAAGGGTATTGCCTTTGCCTCTTATGTGATGGGCCTGGCACTTCGATGACAGTGTGCATTTTGCCACAGTCATGTTTGTTGATTGCAAATGCTTTTAAATGTCACTGAAAAATGGGGAGAAGCTTTGGAAAAAGCTTGTGGTCTTTGAACAAATCTATGACATCATACTCTTTGTTGTTATCAGAGATTGACGCCACAACGTGTGAATCGGGGATAAAAATGGTGTGGAATTGACCCTGAATCTGTATCAGTAGCATGTTAGCTAGATCTACCACATAGCCATGTGGTGCAGTGAAATTAATTTCTATGATACTAGGATGATCATGCACTGCCATCAGTTGGAAGGTGTGTGAGGCCTTTAAATGGCCTAACTCTACCGGCAGGAGTAGAGATCGGTATACAGGTAACCTAGTACCATCTACTCCTGACATGTTGGTCCTCTGTCTGGTGGACCAAGGAGATGTGTCTGGGTGTTCATCATGTAATACAGACACAGCCGCACCTGTATCTAGCAAAACTACAAGTAGGCGGACCCCGACCTCAGCCTCGGTGCAGGGCCTTTCGTTTGTATTTAAGACCAGCTTGTTTACAATCTGGACTGGGGCATGTAATTGTCAATCTGTATTACTGGGAGCATGGAGAGGTTGGGCCTGGCTTCTTTGAATCACTTTACCATGCTGCACTGATGATATATAGGGAGGAGCTTCTGGGTTCAGGCCTGTATGGGCCTGAAGGCCTATACTTCTGGTGTCACCATATCCCGTTGGGGTCTGGGTCGCCGGTTGTACAGCCACAAGAGCCTGAGCGGGAACAGCGTCCACCACAGAGTGGACTTGCCCCAGGAGCTCTCGGAATTTCCAATTTTCTTTGGCTATCTCCCTATATGAAGGGCCTGTTCTTTGTTGTTGTTGTTTACCCTTTTTATTGTCCTTTTTATTTTTATTCCAATTTCGGTTTCCACCTTATTGCTGCTGTTGCTGTTGTGGTTGTTGGTGTTGGTGTTGGGCCTGTTGGGGGTGTTGGTTATCAGCTGGGAGGGCCTGTTGGTGTTGGGCCTGTTGGTGTTGGGCCTGCCCTTCCACAGTGTAGTGTGTTGAGGCCTCTGAAATAGGCTCTACGGCAGCTACTTTCTTGGAACTGTAGCCCAGATCACGGATGTAGAGTTGGTAAACTCTCTTGGTTTTCAGAAGAATGTCGGCAAACTTATCCGTGTTGGGGTAGGTGGTTGGTTCTACCTTTTCTCATACTGCAGGAATCATGTTCCTTTAGGAACAGGGTCTTATACTCAATAAGATCTACATCTGCAGCTTCCTGTGCCACGTGCTTCCCTGCTTGGTAAGCCATCCAAAGTCTCTGGTGTTAAGTGGCTGGACTTTCCTTTGCATTTTGTTTTACAGGGTATGCAAGCATCACTCCTACTACACCTGGGCTGTGAGCAGAAATGAGCTCAGCTGCAACCTTATCAAAGGTGGTGTTCTCATCCTGGTGGAAGGCATCGGGGAGTTTGGCCCACAAACTAGGATTGATGGTTTGGCGTAGTATCTGGACCTGATATTCTGCAGCGAGGCTAAGCATCTTGCATTTAGAATGCACATTTTCTAAGGCAACAAGGGGGGGAAGATTACACGAGGTCCCTGCACAATTATTGGTACCCTCAGAGGTACACCGTAGACAGCTAATGTTTAGGCATATGTTATACTAACATATAGGGCTAAGAGCATCTACCGTAAAAAGAGTAGATGTCAGGATATGCATGCATATTGTTGTAATACACTTTGCTTGCTAATACACATATATTCTTCTATGTATTTTCTGTGTATTTCTTACCTATAAGATGTTAGGACACCTGTGTCCTTGAAATAATTATGATATATAAGTTGGCATTGCCACCTTTTGGTGATTTGTACTACTACACTGAGTTATGTAAGACTCTGTATAAAAACTCTTTTGTTTTACAAACTGATGACTACTACAAAATTGTATAATGTTATCTTGGACTGTGGAGCATCCTCTAATTTAGCCAATAGGGCTCATCTCTGTAACTAGAAATGTTTCTATCTTACAGTAACCATTTTAATTATCATAGGTATATAATGTGATACACTAGTCTTGTACCTCGGAGATCCCAAGAGACACAAAGAAGCCTCGAGGTATAGGGAATACTTAGCACTGGCTCCCGGTTTGTATTGGTAAGACCTGCTTAGGGCAACCATGATTTTATCCTTTTTGGTAGTAATAAACAAGTTTATTACTCTTATGCAGTGTGTCTGTAATTACTTGCATTCCCAATATTGCCAAGAACCTAAAAATAAGGTTTAGACCTCCTAACGATCCGATATGCCAGAAATCAATTTTTCAGTGAACTGTAACCAAATATTACTTTATTACTTCTCAAAAAGACAAGATGTGTAAGTTCTCTGCAAAAGAAGCACAGACACTGACAAGCAATACCAGGAATACATTTTTTAGTTCTGCTATGAAGCCTCCAGCTGCTCCAAAACAGATCACATTCCCAATGAAGCAATGTCCCTCAGTGAGCAATCACAAAATTTAGCTCTTTTGACTGATCATTTTAAAACAAATGCTGCCTACAAACCTAAAGCCAGTTTCTCATGGTGAAGCTGTCAAAGTGGCTGTAAGAGACAGCGTCAGTTTCATGAATGATGTAACAGTGACAGAAGTTCACGCTCAGCCTTCTGACAGCAAAACCGCTGATTCTGCCAAAAACGATTATACCCTTCGCAAAAATGAAAAAGAGAATGTGTTTCCTCTTGCAAACCACAGTGTATTACTGAATACCACTGCTATTTTGGTGATTGCTGAAACTGACAAAGTGGCAAAGTCAGTGACTGTAATGAGATGCTGCTTGAGGTTTCAGATGACGATCTCAGCTGCTACGATCACGTCAGTGAGACTGCATACTCTAACATGAGCAGAAGTGCTCAAGTAAGTGCAAATATAGAAGTAGTGGTATATGAGAAGATTAAAAATAATATATAGTTCTAACAACTGATGCTGCACATACATTTGCACAAGATAAAAAAGCTGCCTGATAAGTACAATGAAAATTATGTAGTTGCCTGTGGTGAAAAAAAAACATTAGAAGTCCCAGTCCTGATGCCCAAACTCACTTACATTTGCAACCTACCTCCTTATGCAGTCAGGAAGGCTCAAAACCAGAATGTGTGTCTCTGACAATTGGTACGTCACATGTATTTTCACCAGATAACAAGCTCACAGATATGTACAGTATACTGAATGCAAGCCAGTTATCTGTACAAAAGGATAGAAACATAGAAACATAGAATTTGATGGCGGATAAGAATTACTTGGCCCACCTAGTCTGCCCATTTCCCTACCTGATGGATAAGTTGCAGATTCTAGTTAATCAACAGCTTACTTCCTCCTACCCCCCACTAGAATTGCCTTATGTCTGTCCCATGCATACTTGAATTCTCCCACTGTTCCCGACTCCACAGCCTCCTCAGGAAGGCTGTTCCATGCATCCACAACCCTCTCTGTGAAAAAATGCTTTCTAACATTACCTCTGAGCTGTCCCACCTCTATCTTTAAATTGTGCCCCCTTGTTCTTGCACATCTCTTTTTCTGAAAGATGCTACCCTCTTGTACTTTTTTAATTCCCTTGAGATACTTGAAAGTTTCTGTCATGTCCCTCTCTCCCTCATTTCCACAAGGGTATACATATTAAGCTGCTTTAGTCTCTTTTTGTATGTCTTCTGGTGCAGACCCTGCACCATTTTGGTTGCCCTCCTCTGAACAGCCTTCACTCTGTCTGTCTTTGTAGAGATGGGGACTCCAGAGTTGTATGCAGTACTTCAGATGGGGTCTCACCAACTGTCTATACAGAGGGATAACAACTTCTTGTGTTCTACTGGTGATGCCTCTCCCTATGCATCCCAGTATCCCCCCCAGCCCTCCTTACCACCTTCTTACATTGCTTGCCCACCTTTAGGTCATTTGATATAATTAATCCTAGGTCTCTTTCCATTTTTGTTGTTGTTATTCTCACCCCCATTGTGTACTCTTCCCCTGGGTTTTTGTTTCCCAGGTGCATTACATTGCACTTCTTTGCATTGAATCTGAGCTGCCATATAGTTGACCATTCCTCCAACCTTGCCAAGTCCCTTTTCATCCTTTCCACCCCACCTTATGTATCAACCATGTTGCAGATCTTTGTGTCATCTGCAAAGAGACATACTTGTCCTTCCAGGTGCTCTCCAATGTCACTTGTAAAGACATTAAAGAGGACTGATCCCAGTACCGAACCCTGCAGTACCCCACTAGATATTAAACTGCCTGTATTATTTTCAGCAGCGTAATTACCAATGATACATGAGACTAAATAAACTAATTTTGCTCTTAAAACTAATTGTTTTTTTAATTTCTGTATATTTATTTTTTATTGCAAAATGCCATATGATAAGTGCAATAAAGCACTTCAGGGTGTGGATAGTGGTGCGATCATTACACTTCCGGGGGAAAATAAGGCACTGGGCTGCAGCATCAAGCCTCATTAAACCTCTTTGCATGCGGGGATCACACTACTACGCCACACCCTGCCGTGCCTTATTGCTTATGTCATAAAGACAGGAGTGTGACTTCAGCAAAGGACTAACTAGCAGGAGCAGTTCAACTACAGGCAAAAAGAATCCTGCTTTCATATAAATGAACCTAGCAATGAAGAACTGAGAAATAGAAACACAGGAAATATATAAAATTTAAGCTGGACTGTGTTTAAATATGATGTTTTCAAAGTTTTCCCAAAAGCAGCAAACAAACTTTAAGTTAGGTAACCCAACTAGTGCTTTGTTGGTTTCTTTTTATTTAAAGAGTAACTCAGCACTTCTGCATGTATTCTCATGGACATGATATTTCAGCTGTAACAATTTACCAGAGAAAGCATTTTTTTATTGTTAAATCTACTTTCCAGGGTTTATAACAGGTCTTGGTATTCTATACAAAAACTTACTGTGCATAAAAAGTTGTGGCCTATACTTTACTGACTTCATACTGGCTTTGTTTATGACATCATAATGCTCAACCATGACAAGAGACTGTGATGTCACAAACAGCAGCTGGGAGGTTAGCTGAAAATAATCAGATGATTATCAGATGAATAATCACATAATGCAGATGTGCACTGCATTATGTGAAATATTTAGTACATCAAGAACAAATGAAAGTAAAAGAAAACAAGAAAACTCCAAAGTTAAATATAATTGTTGGCAATATAATGACTTTAAGCATTTTACTTTAGTAAGGAGCTGCATTCTGTTTGTGCTATGATATGTGAAGGTGTCCAGCCTTAACATTTAGCAGGCTGCATCCCCCACTCCCATTTTATAATGCGATTTCATCAGTAAATCCAGATTAGTTATTTATGTTAATTTTTTTTAAGAAAAAAAATCATCTCTGTAGCTGCTGCTATAGTTGTGTGCTCTAAGGAATTTTCTTTGACTTAGCTGTATAATCCTAGCAATGATGTTATATATATATATGTACAGGATTTTAGTAGGGCAAGAGTGAGCATCTTTACTTCTGTGTCCTTTGTCCAGTCCAGACTTAATGGGCACGATCCCATTCGCCCCCCCAACCACCACCCTCCCCTGCCCACAAGTTAGTTCCTTGGGGTTTCACTTGTCTTTTATTTTCTCTCTTTATGGGTGTTTTAATGTTCTTCCTTTTTGGGTGCGTGGTTTTTTACATGAAACGTGAAATCGGTTATCTCGGTGGCATCTTTGTCCCCCTTTTAAGTACTTGTGTGTGTGTGTGTGTGTGTGTGTTTAAAAATATGCGAAATCTTTTTTTTTTCTCAAACAACTTTAAAGGACAGTCAAAGAAAGAAGACTGTCGAATTTCCGTTTGAAGTAAAACTGAAACCCCCACATGAACTTTGCTGATAAATCAATTACCTGCCCTTCTGTGGTTTCTGAACTTGCGGGGTGTCTATAAAAACTGGGGTTGTTTTTGTGCTTTTTCTGTAAAACAACTCAACGCTTGATCTTCTGACGTTGGGCAGCAGCGGTAAGTGGTTTATGAAATAAATATGTTTTCTTCCCTTTCTGTTCTTCTGATGTGTCGGTGCCTCGTGTTTTGAGACAAAAAAAGGCTCTTTTTTTGCCACAGGTAGCCTAACATTCCTTCTGCACTTGTAGCATAACCCATCTGACCCTTGTGCTTTAAAAGTATGTATTTAATCTACATTATCCGATTTATATTTTTTAATGCCCAGTTTGCATTTTAGATGTTCTTGAAATAAACAAAAAAAAAATATTAGCGAGTTGAGTATTTTCAGCAAGCTGTAGCCTGAAACGGAAGACAGATATCAGGAAGGCTGCATGGATGTCAATAATTAATGTGTAAGAGCTTGACAGTGTTTCGTCTGTACTCGGTTGCTATAGTATATAGGTCCTACAGTCTCAGCAGGGCTTCAGTTTGTGAGGAGGCGCCGCGCTACTCTCCGTCTCTGAGCAGCTTGCTGGCCCTTGTCCATGGTGCTGCAAGGAGTTCGGCTTGAACTCAGGGCACCCGTCAGGGGAGGGGAGAGAAGAGAAGGAGCGAACGAGCCTATGTTAGAGATCAAATACAGCCCATGATCTCTTTTTTTTTTTGGGGGGGGTGTAACTGCAAAGCACCGCAGCCTTTTTTATCTTTTAAATTAAACATGTTTCACCATAGGAGAAAATTCGCCCAAGTCCCATTTTCAAGGGATGCCCGCCATACCACTCAACCTTTTGTCCCCCAAATGTGGAACACTGGCTGTCAAAATGTGGAACAAGTGGGCAAAATGTGGAACACTTAATCAAATCTTTACCTAAGAAGCTCAAAACACTGTTAAAATGTTGCATTTATGTTCAGAAAGTCTGTTATTAATTGAATAATATATTTTTTGCATCATTTACTAAGGATTTTTGCTTTAAAATGTTGACTCTGAATGTGGAACAAGCCCTCACAATGTGGAACAGGGAGCTTTTGTGAAGTAAAATGAGCAACGTTCCTCCTAATGTGGTACAGTTGAGAGGTATGATGCCCTCCTTCAGATGGAAGCGCGGACAGCTGTCCGCATTAACGTTCCAAATACTATATGCTACTGTGAGAATTTCTTTGACATTATGTTTTAAATATTATCGTCATCACCCCTGTCATTATTACCTATTGCCCACATCCCCAGCCCTGACTTTGGAGGTTGTTCGTCTCTTTTACACAACATTCACAAATCTTTACTTGATCTTCTTTTCTTAAGAAATTTATTTCCTTATAGCACCCACGCTCTGAGGCGGAATTTCAAAGCATAAGCAAATATCAGACATTCTATAGTTCTAGGTTAAATGTTACTTTTAAAGAGCTGGTGACACATTCGGGTGAACTTTTAACAAAACATAGTATTTAGACACAGTCCAGCTTGTATTTACCATTAGTTCTGTATTTCTCCTCCCCATTATTTATTACTGAGGCCATTTGTGTGAAAACAAGATTTCTGCTCCTGTAGAGTTCATCTATTCTCCCTGCCTTCTCCCTACCTGAAGTCATAGAGCACTGCTTGTGACATCACAGTTACTCCCATGGCAACAGACTGTGATGTCACAACAGAGGATTATGACTTGGAGTAGGGAATAAGCTATAGAGGCAGATGAACTCAAAATAGACTCTAAGGGACAATGATCATATAATCATACATATTTCCTTAGTAATAAATTATGCGGAGAAGAAATATATAAAATATAAATAGAATGCAAACAGAATTGTACCTAATTATTATGTTGTTTAAAGCTTTCTTTGAGGGATCAGGAGCTCTTTAAAAGTGCGTGTCATTCCATGACTCTTATCTTTCACACCTTGTGGATCCCTGCTATAGCTCTTTTCACAAATGCCCCCCCCCCACAACATTATTTAAGGTTACCCCTGATTTTTCTGTCAGAGGCATTCCTCTCAAATTAGTGTCACCACATTGTGGGATACTGACACTCAAATGTGGGAAAATGAGAGACACTGGCCCTCAGAAAGTGTTCGGCATCATCCAACATAGAGATGCACCCTTTGAACACTGTGGAAACTAATGCCATTACTTGTGCAAGTTTTATTTTGCTGAAGTATAATAAAGTATAGTAACTGGGGATCCTTTTCTCCCATAGGGAAACCTGGTTATAATTCACGTACCGGGTTTCCCTCATTCCACACATGTGCCTGCCACTGCTCTCCCCCTACACAGCACAGGATAGCTGGCTGCCTCACTTGACTCCCTCATTCGACTCAGCAGTGAGACAAGAGTTTTTCTTTAAAAAAAGCATCAGCAGTTCAGTTCATGAGTCCTTGGTAAAATGGCAATTGTGGATAACCATGGACTGGTAAAACTTAAATAAAAAAGGACTTTAGCAGCCACTCAGCAACAGTGGTATGGGCTGCAGACAGCACTTCATTAATCTGATGACTGGACATGTATGTATACTGTATGTTTGTGCTCTCCCAAGTCGTTCCTGAAAATAGGCATACTACTTGTCTAGTGTACTCACCCAGTAAACAAAAGCTAAATAAATAAATAAATGATGACTGTTTCATTTTATATAATCGCTGTGGTGAGAAAAGGCTCCCTAGCAATTTTATAAAATAAAACATGGGGTGGTGTGTTTAACTCAATATTTTACACCCCTCCCCTCTTGGTGTTGGATTCTTAAAATAAACTCCTCAAACTTCGCTCTCGGGGTTTATGTAGCATCCAACACCTTGTGTGGGGGGGAGGTAAAATCTCATTAAACACACCACCCCATGTATTATTCTATATTTTATGAATTTCTGCTTTGAAGTCTGAGTTTACAGCACCTTCTCTGTGTAGGCAGCCCCTTTTCCATGAAGGCTGGATGAGGTACTACAGAGCAATTCTGAGGGGTAACATCCCTGGTAATGAGGGACAGTTGAAAGGTATCAGTCTTGAAGGCCGTACAGAATTCAAGAGATGCAGCATTAGCTGGTTTTGTAGTATGTGCCTGCCTGCGCCCATGTATATGGATGGGTGGTGAGGATCCTGCTTCTGTGCAGTTATACAGCTGTGAGGGTAGAGCTAGGTTATGGTGGATTGTTCACCTGACCACTGACCACTGACCTAGGGACAATATTTGTGTATCCGCATGTCTCCATAACTGAGCAGATCAATACCAGCATAGCCCAGTGGTTAAGGCACAGTACTGCAAACTAGGAGATTTGGGTTTGAAACATGATGCCCACAAAGTTTTCCTTACATTCAAATTTCAGTGGTGAGCCATGGTGGCATGGTGTTGGAATACAGTAGTAAATCTACACAAAAAGGAATTAAGTGCAGGAGAACATGTGTTGATTTCAACTGTCCTGATGTGGCAGTGACCATGATCAGTACTGACAGTAAACTGGCCCTGGGTCAGATTTATCAAGGCTCAGAGCTTTGGGAATAATCATGGAGGAAGCACAGGTACACCAAGTGACTTGCTTGAGGTCTCATTGTGAGTGCCAGCAGCTCTGGTGGAATTCAAACCTTGGATCACCTGGTTCATTCATAGTTGCATGAACTAACCACTGGATCATGTTTCTTACAGTTCACAGTATGGATTGAATGAAAATGAGTTTGGAAAGAGGACCATATTAACACACGTTTTTCAGTTTTTGCCTCAGAAATTTGATGGACATTTTCATGGCATTGTTGATTTAGTTTTACATCTTATTTACCCCACATGGCCCAATCGAGATGTAATATCTCATTTTCAGTGGGGTCCTGTTTTTGCCTATTCTTACTGTTGGGAGGGTGGAAAATCATGCCAGGCTTCCAAGGCTTTGTCCTTGACCCTGTCCTACTCTCAGTTTTACTTAATGACCACCCAAAGGCTTCTGTCTCCTCCTCACACATATACACATCCTTGCAGATAAGAAATTGCTTTTCTCAAGTGTCCCCTTTGGCCCTGAGTTTGATGCCCTTCTTCCACAGGACTTAAACAGCAAACATTGGTTTGGTGAAATCCAGTTCTCAATGAATGCTAAATAAACTGTGTCCATGATCTTTTTCTCTCTGCCCCCCTAGTCTTAATGATCTCAGATTGCTCCCTACTAGAGCAAGTCTCAACTGATATACCCAAGCATTTAGTTGAGTCTCACCACCTTGACATTTCTAGTCATATTGATACCACTCACACTAAACTCCTTACCAAACTTGGTGCTCTGTACCTCAATAAAGCATGTATTATCTTTCACTGCCCAGAAAGAGTTCAACTCCAAAATGATCCTCCAGTCTCTAAGATGTAGTTTACAGTGCTGCCTCCAATTCCACACTGACCACTTTGAACACCCTCTTTAGTGCTTTCTGTTGCTTTGCCCTAACCTGCCCACTCAAACTTAACACTGTTCTATGTACTCCTTACTATCTGGGCATTCCCTCAAGGGTAGGCACCCCCTTCCTGTTTAAGTTCTAGTGGGGCATACTTACCTGCTATCTAATTTCCCCTCCTCACTCCCACACCCTCATCCTGTTATCTGAGATGCGGCAATCACTGCTTCCTTGCCCCTAAACCCACTGCAAAAACCCTGCTGCTCAGATTGTCTACTCCTATAGGCTCCCTCACCTGTCAAATATCCTCTCCTCCTTCATACCTCCTTAAAGTTCTTCACACTAACTTTCATCTCTGCTCTACGGGCTTTCAGTCCCCATCTGCCATCACAAGAAGCACCCCATCAGATCATTGTCTGGTACAATCTGCCCCAATCTACTTCATGGCTAATTGCCATGCACTTTGTTTATTATTGCACATGTTATTTATTTGTTTGCAGAGAACGCATAATACTCTATGGTTATGGTTAACAAAGAGCCTGGAAGTCATACAAAAAAAAATTCCTTGTAACTCACATTTGTGAAATGATAACCATAAATAAGACTCATAATTCACAGATGTGACATCAGAACAGTAAATTATTGATCTGCACAGGCTCAGTAAAACTGAAGTGATTGAACAATATATACACAAAATAAATGATGAACAAATGTAAGTTATGAGGGGGAGTATCACTGGGTGTTCTAGTTACTTTACATATATCACTAGAGCTTCACTCTCATAGTGGACTGTATCACCATAACCCTTCAATGAAATGATTCCTTTGTACTTCACTGTTGCTTATCATGTATTTTATATGTATTTATTTTTGTATACATAATCCCATTTGTGAGGTAATGGGCAGTCATTGCAAAAGCTGACTGACAGTCTGCATGACATTTGTTTTGTGTCTGGTGGGCCCCTAAGTTACCACCATTTTGACTAAGTAAATCTTATCCTTGTTGTGACGTATGGCTTCCTAAAGCAGAGCAACTGCATGGTGATGATTTTATCACCCTTTGAGATTTCTCACCTGAAATGGAAAGTTAAATAGTAGTGAGCAGTAAAGTATTGGTGTTTTATTCTCAGCAGAATGTTTTTGTGGGGGCTGCTACAAAATGAGAATGTCATATGCTAACCAAAATCCTCTGTGAGAGTCGTTATCATTTTGGGGAGGTGGTGACCCCTCCAGTTCCCCAGTTGTACAAACTGTGAGTCATACAGTTCTTCAGTAATGTATGGAGAAGGAGAATACTGTGATTGTACTCATTCTTTTACATAATAACATATAGAATAATATTTGGGTAACCATAAACAACAAAGCAATGTTTCCATCAAGGGGTGATATGACATTATAGATCACGAGAGCAAAGCTTCAGAGGTCTCTATGATGTCATATCACCCTGATAGGGGTCATAGGGGTGGCAGATCACCCACTTTTGTAGACTCTAAGGATGGAGAGGGACACAGCGGGCTGTGCATAGCCAGAGTGTGCCAGAAGTCATGCTGCAGGCCTGGGAATGTTTTCCATGTGGTTTTCCCATCTCATGGATATCAAGTATGTTAAGAGGGCACCAGTGTGTGCACATGCACCCAGCTATATGGTGCCACATGTAGCTGGAGATGTCCTGTCCTCCCTAGCCACTTCACTTTCATTCCCACCTGTGCTCACCTAGGTGGAAGTGCTAGTTGTCAGAGTCTGGCATCAACTCTCCCTGGAGAAGGAATATGTCCTCTGGGATGCTCGATCCTCCTCCTCTTGGGGTGACCCACCAACACCCTAGACTTGTTCCTGAACCTGGGTCATGGTGATTGTGAGTGGCAACCCTATGGCTGAATCAATGACCCAGCTTTTAATAGTTTGCACAAGCAAACTCATATTGTACATGCATAACTATTGAAAACAAGTACTAAGATAATAAAAAGAAAGCACACAGTTTTTTTTTTGTATACATATATATATATATTAGAGAGAGAGAGAGAGAGATAGATATAGATATAGATATATGTATTTGCTCATTGTAACAGTACTGGATGTGAATAAATTACCTGGGATGGGCTTTGTATAGCATGGCTATATAAGCTTTCTCAACCTGAAGAATGCTAACCATTTTATAATTAAGTGTTAACATACCATTACCACCATCACCAATCCAATCCAATCCAATCCAATCCATATCACCTGGCAAATGATCCCCTTCCCCTTGGCTGAGATACAGATAAAGCACACTGATCAGTCGTGACCCTGAAATGGACAAAACACATGTCTGTGCCTTCTGATTTCAGTCTTTGCAGATTGTGGGAGAAGTTATTGGCATCGTATTCCCCTGCTGTATGCAGCACCAACCTAACATCTTTCTTGGCTATTTGGATATATTGCTCACAATGCTTTGCGTATTTTGGGACATGTGTAATTATGTGCTTCTTAGAAAGTTGGCTTTATTGCCCAAGCCCTTGCTTCAGTGCTTTGCACTGAGGTTCATTCTCTTTTAGTGTGCCCACCTGGTAGATAATTGCGAGTGAAGTTATGGGTCAAGCTGGAGGTACTTACTGTATATATTAATCAGTTTTACCAACATCATAAACAATAATTAAATACTGGAAAAGTATAGATAATGCAACTTATCAGATTTCCTGAATATTCAAATGTAGTTGTCTGACACAGAATGGTTCACTAATACTCCAACATGATTGTCTGATGTGTGTTCTGGGGTTCATGAATGAAACTGATGAGCATGGCTAGCAAAATAGATACACAGATCCTAGTTCTCCTCTAAGCCCATAGTATTATTCCATCAGAACTATATATGTGATACAAGGCTCCCGCGTTTGAAAAGACGGGCTTTTCATAATACACCAAACAAAAAAATACTCTGTGCTCAATGAGTGATCTATAATAAGGGCCACAGAATGCACAATCCACTGTGATCTGCTGTATCTGTGTTACATCCTGGTTCTGAATCATGTCGCTTTCTCTCTCTTTCCCTCTCTCCCCCCCCCCGTCTCCCCCCTTCTCTCTGCACCTCATTTTCTTAGTCTCTTTGCTTCATATTTTTGTCTCTCTGTATTTGATTGATTCATTACTGTCTCACACATTCTGCTCTTTCTTTTCTGTCTTCGAACATTTTCATGTTTTTTATGTCTGTTTGTTTTTTGTTTGTTTTCTTAGTCTTAGCGCTGTGCAGAATGTGGGATTCTACTGATGGGATTCATGTGGAATAGCAATTCTAACAATGCTTTTCAAAATTTCTTTTTTAAGTCTGTGAAATTCTAAAAAGTGTTTCTATGTAAACCGCAGAAGACTATTCCATGGATTATGTAGTCTGCTGACTATTATCCCACAGTTTTCAGAAAATGAAGCCACACTACATGTAAAGCACTGAATACATATTCCGTAGTTTATGTAAAAGATAAATTCTGCTCTCAGAATTTATGAATTCTGCTTCTAACAGAATGGAATTTCCTAAATTCGGTGGCATTCCAGCAAAATTCAGAAATTCTGTGCATTCTAATTAGCCTCTCTCCAGTTCCCCTGAGCCTTTGCAGATACGAAACACTCATAGCTGATGCCTCTGAGAAAATGCTTGAAAACATAATATTTTAGACTCAACTCTCTTTTATATTTCATATATTTTTGGTATTTTTCTTTCTCCGGTTATTTCTTACCAAACACTTTTGCATGTCAACAGGACTTTTGTCTCTTAGATTTCATCTGTTCATTGTTCATATTCCCTGCCTGAAGTTATAAGCCTCTGCTTGTGACATCAAGAAGATTATGACTTCAAGTAGGGAATGAACAGCAGAAGTGCAGGAACTCTAAAGTTTAGTGACTCAGTATTCATGGGGACATCCTTAATAACATAATCTGGCCAGAGCCAGTATGGCTGCAGCCGAGGTTGCCAATGGAACACAGCACTGTCCGCCATGTCCAAGATGGCCACAGAGTTCTCTGCACATGAGCGATGACTTGCCCATGCACAGTGAACTCAGGCAGCACAGTCTTTTATGTCCAAGATGGCTACCAGAGTTCCCTGTGCATGAGTGACAGCTCGTGCATGCTCCCTGAGCTCCAGCGGCCATCTTGGACATGGCAGACTGTTCTGCCATGCTACCTGAGTTCAGTGCACATGAGGGAGTCATTAGACATGCACAGAGAACTTCAGTGGCCATCTTGGACACAGTGGACAGTGCCATGTTCCACTGGTGACCGGTGGCCAAAATAGTGCAATGAACACACAGTGATTGCCATTAACCTCCACTATTTACAGATCTGTCCTGTATCCAGTAGGCTCCCTTTTACTCTACTGTGATCACAAGCCATCTGCAGGGCTACACCCACTGCAGCCATAATAAAAAACACAGGGGAAAACTAATGTTAAAAATATATCAGTCATGTTATATTTTGTCTCAATATTATATTTGTTATCATTTTCTTAGAGGCATCAGTTGCTCTTTAACACAAAAATGCATTAACCATGTTCTGAAATAGACTAAAAAGGCAGTGCTTGAACATTACAGTATGCCTCACTTCAAAATGCCAATGACACCTGGAGAAGGTTGGGGGTGCCACAAATAAAGGATTTAGGGGGCCTCATGTAAAATGGGGCCTTTTTATCTGCACCAGTGGGATATTAAATTTCCTGTATAATCTCAGAGTACTTTACAGAGCAGAGAAAGGATGCATGAAATAAAGGTGTGGCATCCGCACTCCAAAATTTGTGTGGACATAGCTGGCCTGCCAGTGCAGTGGTAGTGATACTGCCTGCAGCACTGATGGCCCATGTTCAAGAATGAACACTGAGCATCACAGGGTCAGCCAGGGGGAAGAGCATCCTACAGACAGCTCTCCTCCTCTGGGGGTTGTGGCTTCCCGGCATGCCAGCAACACTTAGTGGAGACTGGGTGTGCAACAGCCAGGACCACCAGGGAGTGGGCAGAGGCATCAACAGATGTCTGTGGGTCAGGTGCAGCAGCACTCCTGACCTGTGCTGACATCATTGCATGTCTGTGCCTTCTGGGAAGGAACCTAAGGAGAACACACCTGGGTATGGCAGCACTGTGAAGCCCCTGGACTGCCTCCCAAATGATGCCTCAGGCGTAAGCCTTAGCTAGGGCCTCTGGTGTATCTCTGTCTCTCCTCTTGGGGAGCCCTGCCACAGAGATCAAGCTAAAGGCCTCCCAGTCCAGGTGGCCTGGGGGGGGGATGCTGGGTGGTCAGTTCAGGCACAGATGAGGGGGTTACATCCCCCCCCCCGTAGCCTGTGCAAGAGAAAGAGTTGAAAAAAAAATTATGTGGACATGGAAAACATGTGGGGTGGGGGCCACTTTTGGTTTAGGAAGGAATGTCTTTGGTGAGGGTCAGTAGTATGTTTCCCCAGTAAATGTTGCATATTTACACTTTATTTTATGTACATTTATGCATTTAGAGGGTAAATTTTGCATAGCAACAGTCTTTCCATACTTTTTTTTCCTGGAACTGAGTCAAACTTTTATTTCCACTACTTGAACTGAGTTCATGGATTTAGTCTCCCTCTCCCTCAACACCTCTCAAAATTATGTATTATTGTGCAGGAATACAAGAATGGGGGATTGAGAGCAAACAGAGCCATATGTCTGACCAAATCAAGATGTTTTTGAGTATACTCTTAAAAAAGTGAATTGAGTTGCCCACCTTTTCTTAAAAACAATTTATTTGCCCATGATAGCAGAACTGAGATGCAGTATCTAATTTTCACTGGGGTCCGGTTTTTACCTACATTTTGCTGCTCACCAGGCTATAGCACTGTGCGGTTGAGTGGCTTGCTTAGGGTCACACAGCAAGGTTTCCAAGACTGTGCTCTAGCACTAGACCAGGTTGCTTCTCACTCCCGCTAGTCTTACTGTGAAAACCTTTAGATATAAAATATGGAGGCATCACTTCACCCCATAGAGCTCCCTAATAATATCTGAGGGCTATATTATGGTAAACCATGTATATATACCAAAAAAACCTTGCACTGCTTCATTATAGCTTGCAGAGTCTTTTGTGCTTACTGACCAGTTGAAAGTTGGGTGGAGCATGTGTGTGCACACACACATGTATAATGTCACTTCATAGTTGTTCTTTAACATTATGCAGCAGATGAGCAAAAAAAAAGGCAGAAAACAGAAACTTTTTTTTCTGCGGAAGTCTCCAAGTAAGAATTTACTCCCTGCATCCCTTTGAAGTGATACCTTTACACTCAGGTGTTAGTTGAAAGATCACCCATTACTTGAAGAGAGACAAAGAAAGGAGACTGCTCTGTTCTCTTTGGAAATGTTACTTGGGAGTGTATTTTAAAATGGAAGAGGGCTCATCAAAGACACAATGTATCATAAAGGTATTTCACCTTTTCTTCTGTTTAAAGATTTGTTTGTTGGTTTTATATCCTACCTCACAAAGGTAGTAATAAACGTCGAGCAACACAAAACAAACTGCACCAAACTGATACATGTACTACAAAACAAAATGTTTCTGGAGATTGCACAGCCAAACACTATTGCATAAATCAACTCCAGTGTGTTATAATAGAAACTAACAGTTTGTAGTTGCGATGGTTTGCCTGGCATGAAATCAGTATGTGTCCTGCTAAACGGAAACAGAAACAGTAGAATGTAATGCAATTTCTTTTTATATTGCATCTTTCAAACAGACATATCACAAATCACTGTACAACTCAATGACAGAGGAATAACAACAGTTGGACAGATGCATTGCAGATAACTTAAATAGGAGTGGAAAGGCCAGCACACAGAAGTAAGGCGAAAGAAGTAGATTTTTAGCTGGGATTTAGAGAGAAAGAGAGAGAGAGAGAAAGAATCAAGCAGATGAATAGGAGTGCAAAGGCTTTTTGAGATTGCATGATTTGGATCATTCAGAAACACATTTTATAACAGGTACTACATTTCAGAGTAATAAGCAGCTCTTTAGGAACCCGAGGAAGGGCTGTCTGACACTCCAAAATGCAGCACCTGTAATAAATGTTTTTCTTATTACTTTTATCTGTCTACTTACCATTTAGAACCCAAGTAAAACCATTTAGAAGCACAGTATTTGTTGCCAGAGAAGGACAGCTTGGCCCACCCAGTCTGCCCAGATGTTCCCTGCCTATTCTGTCTCCGCAGACCCTCCAGTACCTTTAGGACCTGTGGTATTAGTGCATCCCTCTGTGATCCCCAATGGATATGTGATTAGGAGCTAGTGACACTACTACAGAAAACTGACAAATTCACACTGTGGAGGGGCTATATGAGAAGAAGAAGAAGAATCAGCATTTATATAGCGCTTTTCATACATCCAAAGCGCTTTACAAGCAATGCTAGACTGGTAGTGAAGTGACTGAATGTGTGGTGGCGGCCATATCGCACATCATCACCCACACACAGCCTGGATAATTGCATGAACCGGTTTATGGGAAGGGGAATGTTGGCCAGAACACCAGGAATGTTCCCTACTCTTTGCGAAGAGTGCCCTGGGTTCTTTTACTTCCACCTGGACACCCACCAGGACAACACCAGGATGGGTAGAAGGGACCTCGGTTTAACGTCTCATCCGAGGGACAGCACACCCCAGCAGTACAGCACCCCCCAATACTGCACTCGGATGCCAGCGATTTTTAGGTGCAAGTCCAATCCCGGTGTGGGATGAGAACCCACGACCTTCTGGTCCAGAGGCGGATGTGCTACCAACTGAGCCACGCTGAGGGGAACATGCTGCAGGTTTGTATTCTTTGCCATAATTATCCAGCTGCCCAAGCAAAATATTAGTCTACTACATGCTTAAGTATTAAGCTAAGCTGGGAATGGAGTCCACGTGTCCCAATAAGTATCATATTTGGATCTCATGTTTGTGTCTTTCTCCAGTAACAAGGTACCAAACCTTTCTGTTCAAAGTTACATCTGTAACATTATTACCTAACTGAATTACATTGCTCTTGCAAACATAATTGAATTTAAACTAATTAATTTGCAGTCCATGGAATTGTAGCAAATTAATGAATACAACTGCAGATCTAAGAAATAGTTTTAGAATTGTTCATTTTATGGAGTTAATAAACTTGTTGTTTTATGTTGTTATGTGGTCTGGGGGGTTATCTTAATGGGACTCAATTTAATTTCAAGTTTAAGTGTACTTGTCTGTGATTTTGATTCCAGTTTTCTTTATTCATTTGTTGTAATGTTCCTGACAGTAAATTACTGCATTTAGTGAAAATACTTTTGGAAGAGAAATGTCATTTGGTTGATCGGTATTTCAAGGCTAGAAACTCAGTATTTGGATTGGCTGACTCGCACTCTAAAGAATTATGGTAACAGCTGGAAACACTCATGTACACTGACACAATTAGAATTTAAATAATAAAAACATTCATTATACAAAAATAAAACAATTTAGTTTAATAATAGCATTAAGGCAAGCTAGAGGTTGGGTTACCTTCATTAATCAAACCCTAGGGGGTCAGGCACTTGGCTTTACCTCATGCCTCCATATGAGGATCACTAATAGCAACCCAAACCTTGGTCATGCTGCATGCATCAGTGTCACATAGGTAATAATCAGTTAAGAAGGGGGATAAAACCTTTTATAGGTACATAAGTGAGTGAAGAAAGACCAAGGGAGGGATAGTGAGGCTTAATAAAGGGGAGGGGGTGGGCAGATGGTGACAGTGAAAAGGCAGAGATACTGAATGAATACTTTTATAGTGTATAGCGGAGTGTTCTGTATAGAATTCCATCCCTTTCATAATGATGTTGTACCACAGTTCAAAGGTCATGGGATGTGATTCTACTCTACTGTGGTAGAACAGCATTCTAGAACCTCTAGAGACTGCATGAGTCAGTTTCATTTTGAAAACAAAATAACTCACAAACTCATATTTCACACAGTACTATACACTATTAAAAATACAGGATGAGCAGCTCTATGCACAACCAGTGTGTTCTGCCACCTTGGGGTTCTGCTCCTGTGGACCTTTTGAGCTTTGCTCTTGAGGTCAGAGGGAATCAGAACCCCTCTGTGGCAGAACACACTGGTTGTCCATAGTTGCCCATTCAGTATTCTCTATGTTCAGTATTCACAAAAGAAGAGGAGGGGACGTACCTAAACCAAACAATAGAAGCACTATAGATAGGGGGTTGATACCAGTCCATTCACAGAAGAAAGGGTCCTGAAAGAACTCCTAAAACTCAAGGTGGACAAGGCAATGGGGCCTGATGGGATTCACCCCAGAATTCTAAAAGAGCTAAGGGGAGAACTAGTGACACCACTGACTACCCTTTTTAACAAATCATGGGAGGATGGTGTGGTACCTGAGGCCTGGAGGAAGGCAGATGTGATTCCCCTTCACAAAAGTGGGAGCAAGGCAGAGACAGGAAACTACAGACCTGTTTGACCTCAGTGGTAGGGAAAATGATGGAATCACTTCTGAAAGAAAGAGTTGTTGAGTACCTAGAGGCCAGCGGGGCACAGGACCCAAGGCAACATGGATTCACAACAGGAAGGTCATGTCAGATGAATCTAATATATTACGTTGACTGGGTGACCAAAGTAGTAGACCAGGGAGGGGCTGTGGACATGGTCTACCTAGACTTTAGTAAGGCATTTGACACAGTCCCACACAAAAGATTAATAAACAAGTTAGCCAGCCTAGGAGTGGGCCCCAGGGTGGTAGTCTGGGTAAAAACTTGGCTGGACAACAGGATGCAGAGGGTAATAGTAAACGGAGTCCACTGCAAAGAAAGAGGGGTTACTAGTGGGGTACCGCAGGGTTCAGCACTGAGGCCGATCCTCTTTAACATCTTTATAAGTGACATTGCAGAGGGACTAGAAGGGAAAGTATGCCTCTTTACACATGACACAAAGATCTGCAATAGGATTGATACACAACGGGGTAGTGGAAATGATGAGAAGGGACTTGGCAAGGCTGGAGGAATGGTCAAAAGTTCGGCAATTTAGATTCAATGCATAAAAGTGCAAAGTAATGCACCTTGGAAACAAAAACCCAGGGGAAGAGTACACAATGGGGGGGGGGTGCTAACAGCAACAAAAATGGAAAGGGACCTGGGAGTAGTCATATCAGGTGACCTAAAGGTAGGCAGGTGATGTGAGAAGGCAGTAAGGAGGGTTGGGGGGGATACTGGGATGCATAGAGAGAGGCATCATCAGTAGAAAGCAGGAAGTTGTCATCCCTCTGTAAAGTTAGTTGGTGAGACCCCATCTGGAGTACTGAGTGCAGTTCTGGAGACCCCATCAGTGCAAGGACATAGACAGGATGGATTCAGTCCATAGGAGGGCAACTAAAATGGTGCAGGGTCTGCACCAGAAACCATATGAAGACATACTAAAGAAGCTTAATGTGTATGCCCTCGAGGAAAGGTGGGGGCATGATAGAAACCTTCAAGTACCTCAAGGGAATCAATAAAGTCCAGGAGGGTAATATCTTTCACAAAAAGAGATGTGCAAGAACAAGGGGGCACAGTCTGAAGATAGAGTGGGGATGGCTCAGGGGCAACGTGAGGAAGTATTTTTTCACAGAAAGGGTGGTGGATGGATGCAACAGCCTTCCTAAGGAGCTAGTGGGGTCAAAAACATTGGGGGAATTCAAGAATGCATGGGACAGACATAAGGCAATTATAGTGGGGTGTAGGAGGAAGTAGGCTGTTGGTTAACTAGGATCTGCAGCTTATTCAATAGGTAGGGGAAATGGGCAGACTGGGTGGGCCTAGCAATCCTTATCTGTCATCAAAGTCTATGTTTCTATGTTTCTATGTTTCTATTTTGGACAGCAGATCTGACACACTTTAGATGCCCCTTTACTGAAGAACGGCACATTTCTCATGAGTCAGATACTCCAATGTACATCACTTTACCAGCAGAACATCACTTGTCAGTTCATTTAGGATTCATTCAATAAAGGAAGAGCAATTGTTGATTTCCAGTGGAACAGAGTATTCTTAGTCACTATACCCAAAGTTATATATAAATATTCCCTCAGATGTTAACAAAGTGGTAAAGAAATTTGCCATTAAAAAAAAACTCTGCTGATTCCAGTGGAGTCTGTACTGTTCTGATCTTTCTGGGTTTTCTTTTAAACTTGCTGTTTATGCTCCCTTGTCTCTCCAGCAACCCCTCTTTCTCCTTGGGACCTCCAGGTACCCCTTGATCCCCCTGCCCCCAGTAACAGCCACCTACCTCCTTGAAGCCTTGCTTATACCTCCAGGTGAAGTTGAGGTAGGGGATGTAACCCCAGACTTCTGATTGTGTCAGGTGATGCCATGCTGGTAAGGCGGGGGGCCCAGATATACCAAGGTCTGTCATTGCAGGGGTGCTGGGGCTGATTTTTCTGGTGTTTTCCTCTCAGTCCCCTGGGGATGACATATACATGGATGTCAAGGCATGTCCACACATGCGGTGTGTGCATACGCATGCTGACATCAGCGATGTACCCCCTTCCTTATGGTCCTCCTGCCACACTACCACCTGTGATCTCCCAGGTGGCAATATCACAGGGAAGGATTAAATCCTCCCTGCCCAGAGGAAGAGAGCATCCTCTGGAATGCTCGGTCTTCTACGCCCCCCCCCCCAGGCAGGCCCCTGATGATCCAAGCTCATTCTCAGATTTGAGTCATCGAAGTCATGAGCAGTAGTGCTACCACTGCACCGACGGGCCAGCATTCTGATCGTTCTGATTTAATAAATCTTCAGTATTGAGACAGAACTAAATTATGAATGAGATCATTCAGTAAAAACTAACAAAACCTTATTTATATAAGTAATTATATCTAGAAAAATATATTTGAACATACTGGCCTGGATTTGCATAGCTTTGGATACAGGACTTGCAGCAGTTGTTCTGCAGCAGCTGTGTTACTGAAAATGCACCAACATGTTTGCATACGTTTTTTCAAACGTTTGCTGTTTGAGCAGCACTTTCCTCACTATATGACAGCAAAATGACTCGTATCATTTTTGTGACGCACACATCATTTTTGATACCCAACTTGCATCACTTGATACATTAAGTTAGGCCACATTTTACAGTATGCGGTTTAACAGTCATGTCGAAAGTAGCGTAACTGCAGCAATGTCTTGCGGGAATTCTTTGAAAATTGAGCCCAAAGTCTCATTTCTAACTATGATCACTGACGAAGAAGTAGAGCACTTCAATACAAAGAGGAGTCAGTGGTTGGAGTTCTTAGGTTGCTCCATGCTCTACGTTTAGTATTTCAGATGGCTTAATGTGTTCAAAACTGTTGTTTACTTTTGTGGTAGAAGTGAATGGTGTGAACTTTAAAAATTATTCTTTGAAACCCTTATTCTCTTGGGACATACTGTGTTATCTGGAAAATCATTATCCTGACACTCAAGATACCGAGCCCAGATAACTAAAATTGACAAACCTGATGGCACCACTTGCCCGATGTAATGTCAGGCAACATGGCAACAAATGCCATTTCTTTCCATGTGGGGGCTGTGCCCCTCCCACACCCACCATAACTAAAATAACTAACTTCGAAGGGAGCGGACTCTGGAGTAAAAAACTAACAGTTATGGGGGCAAAAGTATATGGCTGGACCAGAACCTGGGTCCAGTGATGCACGCTGGCTTAGCTGCCTGTGCTCCAGCCCTCCATACCCATGGGGGTAGCTCAGCCAGCTTCCAGATCTGACAGCATTTTCAGGGTAAGGGTAGCAAGCCATCACATCCACTACCTTATCCCATCCCGTAACACTGTCGGGCATGTATCCATCAGCATAATCGCTATTGGGACACTGCACCTGTCAGGCAGTAGTGCCCAGGCAGGTGCATGTTGAGATAGTGAGCCACGGGATAACATATGGGTACCTTTTTTTTGGAAGCATAATTTCTAACTATGTCCTTATTGTAGCAGCAGCACAGGCACACAACGTTACACATTCATATAAACACAACGAATGCAGCAGACAATTTTTTACTTGTCAAATACAATGTTAGATTAGTTTAAAAACTATAATATGAGTATGCATATTGTGCCCTATTCACAAAAGAAAATTGTGGCTAAGCACCGTATAACTCAGGTGCGTAGCCATGGCGCAGCTGCCTGTGCTCACTGTGCCCCCTCTGCCCCATTCATGACAACGTTGTGCCCCTCCATGCACCCGATCCCCCAAACGATCATGGATCTCTGCACGGTGGCGGGCTGGGGGGATGGTTTTGGGGCAAGCCAGCACTCTGTGGCATGCATGACCTTGCAGAGTGCTATACGCAGGGGCAGCTGGCTCCATATCTGGAAGGCAGCCGTAAACCACCGGGGCCGGCTATGCACCCCCCCCCAGAAGCTGCTTCCAACACAGCAGACAATACAGAGGGCATTAGCCCCCCAACAATGCTGCCTCTGCCATCGGGGCTCTACAGGAGGCCAGGGTTGGGTGGACATGGTGCACCCCACACCAGCATGGTCAGTGTTCTGCATGCCAGCAACATGGCACCTGTAGTACATGAGGGATCCACTGTGGATCCCTGCCTGGGCAGCTGATTGACTGCCTGCTAGGATTCACCAGTCTGCACCCACCTGCCCTTCATGGACCTGCACACCTGGGGGGGTCGAGGCCATGTAAGGGAGATGGGTGGGGGCTGGTGTTCATGAATGCAGCCCCTGCATGGAAATCCCTTGGGTGCAGAGCTGTGCACCCCAATACATGCCTCTTGCACATGTCTTTGTGAATAGAGGCCAATTTGTACCCTTATCAATGAGCATGGAACCTGACACAGTATAGACCATACAGCAAAGACTACATGTTAATTTTAGTTTTATGTATTTTACACATCTTTGGTATATTATATATAATTTATCTTATATCCACCTTTATTTATGGATATGCTGCACTCTTAACAGGTGTGCCCTAAAGGATGCTTTTGCAAACTAAATAAATAAACAAACAGAAATAAAATAAAATAAATGAATTCAATATTTATTTGTTACAATGACAGTAGCAGGTTAAGGCTTACACATACCGTGTACACGGGGAGCATAAAATACACATGTACTGTGCATTCAAGTTACGGTATATGAAATACCTCAGTTCTATAGTAGATACTGTAGATATGATTCTTCAAATAAACAAAAAAAAAACTACATACAGCATTACATTAAACATCCATTCACATGCCATGCATGTAAATTACACTGTCCCACTATGGACTCATCTTCGTAAAACTTCTAGTAAGGTCGTAACAAAGTTTATTCCTATAACTATCTGGAAACCAATACTTCTAAAACATATTTTACAATGTATTTCCTCAGGAGAGCCCAACTGAGATGCAGTATTTTGTTACCAGCGTTTGGAAGTATGTGTGCGTGGGTTGGGCTGGGGGTTCCTGCTTCTACCTAGTTTTAAAGCTGTCAGAACCTGTAGCACAAGGAGGTCACACACTAAGTGCCAGTGATAGTGGTGGGAATTTAGGCAAGGGATCTACTAGGTCAAAGTTTCATGTTTAAGCCCCAAGAAAAACACTAGTATCTAAAGCAGATTAACTGCAATCCATCCCATGCCTGTTACAAACAGAACTGTGCTCCAGCTAGATCATTTCCGTTCAGAAACACATATGGAATGTAACTGTGAAATAAGGGAGAATAGTGTAGAGTGAAGGAAAGGCAGGGTTAGAATTGCACAGATTTTAACACTGTGTTTCCCTCTCCTGCCCATGTCATCAGTTGTTCTGTTGTGCCTAGGATAATACACAAGCTGTTCTGCTTGCTTGGCCTCTTGTCTCAGGGAGTATCAAAAGGCAACAAGACATTTTTACGGCTGCAGGTAGGTGGAGCCTGCAGTCCTCTTGCATTAGCTCTCAAAATGGCTTACAGTGGAACTTCCTTTTTGGACATTTGGAAGTATCCATCCACAACTTAAAAATAGTGCGCTGCCCCTCTGATTTTTGCTATTTGTTGCTCTGTTTTAAAGGTATCTGAAGGGAGGGGAGATGTTATGTAGCCCCTCTATTTAACCCTTGCAGGGCTACAAAATGAACATCTGTCTATCTCAATCAAATAGATTCATTCTAGTTCTTTCAGCAGCCTAGAGGTTAACTTATTAGCTCAAAGCATATTGGAATTTCCCTTATTGAAGCACTGAAGTAGTCAGGGTCTCATTAAGCACACTACAGTGTCAAATTACAGACTGTCTAGCTCATACCGCTCAACCTCCCTCATCACAAATCAGGGACAAGGCTTAAAATAATCACAGACAAATGACCAAAATCAGGGACACATCAGAAAAAATAGTAATATTCATTCCAGAAGCTGTGTACAACATGCTTCTTAGTGTGAATAGCATTGTCATAATGAGAACTAGACTGTAACACCAATGGCTGGCATTATTTTGTGATTCAAATCCCTACTCTTCAGTGACAAAAATGCCAAATTTAGGAGGGACAGAAGAAATTTCTGAGGCAAAATCAGGGACATCCTTGAAAATCAAGGACAATTGAGAGGTATGGATTGGGATCAGAGATCACTTTCTTCTGTTTTTTTTTTTTTTATATTTTTTCCAATAAATCTTTGTATATTTGCTACCCAGTGCTAGTGAAAGGTGGGGGCTTACAACACCTCTGTTTATCCACAGAATTGGGTTCACTGCTGACTTTTCCACTCTGCTGTATTTAATGCTCATAAAAGGTACAGCTCAGACAGCACTGAACAGTAAACTAAAGCTCTTCATTTATTCACAGGGACAGGTACAATGCAGGCTTCTCCCCACCCACTCACCCACTGTGATGAATTTAGTGCTGGTAAAAAGTGAATAAAGCCCTCAGTTTATCCACAGGTACCATGTGGGGCAGACTCAGTGCAAACTTATCCACACTGTGATGGATTCAGTGCCGGTAAGAGGTGAGGGACTGACTAATCCACAGAGACAGCTACAGTGTGGGGGAAGGGACAGTGCTTCATTTCCACACTGTCTACATTTAGTCCTGGTGAATGGTGAGGGACTGCCAGAACTGGGGACTAAAGCCTTTTGTTTATCTACAGTGACAGGTACAGTATGTGACTGGTGAACAGTAAGGAATTTAGTCCTGGTGAATAGTGAGGGACTGCCATAACTGCAGACTAAAGCCTTTTGTTTATCTACAGTGACAGGTACAGTGTGTGACTGGTGAACAGTAGGGGACTGGCACCACTGGAGGCTGAAGCCCTCTATAAATCCGCAGGGGCAGATATAGTGTAGAACAGATGGTCCAGGGTTTCCTCACTGTGATAGATTTAGTGCTGATGAAAGGTAGCAGACTGACAGCACTAGAGGCTGAAGCCCTCTGTTTATCCACATGGGTAGGTACAATGTGGGCAGAGACAGTGCAGGGTTCTCACACTGATGATTTCAGTGCTGGCAAAAGCTAAGGGATGGGCAACACTGGAGACCGCTCTACTGTCTCCATGTCCACAGTCTCTATTGGCAGGTCATTTTAGAAGGCCACCAGCTTCTCAGACAAAATATGCTTCTTAAAGTTGCCCCTAAACTTGCCATCTGTGACCTTCATTGCATGTCCCTGTGTCCTGCTGGAGAACATATCCATATGTTCACTCCTGTCAATACCCCTGAGAATGGGAAGAGCGGGATCATGTCCCATCTCAGCCTGCTCTTCTACAGGGAGAAGACGGTAAGAACTACTAGTAAACATAAATGTGGATATTATCTGTTAGATCCTTCCAGGTACTCCTATTTTGAAAATGCGACTTCTCCTTAACAGTGATATCTAAACAGAAAGCCCACCAGTAAATTTGTTTCTGTTTTTAGTAGTGAACAAATTCTCTTTACTGCTGCAGTAAATGTAAACACTGGAGGAAATATGAAGATACTGATAGAAGGAAATGTACAAAGGATGTCAGTAGGGATTTTATGTGACTGCATAGATATGCAGAATTAAAAAAATGCTACTTAAATTCACTGCCACTAAGTAAGTGGCAGATGGGGGGCAGGATTTGTCAACACAAAAAGGGGGCTTGGTCTGCACTCAGAAAGGAGTGAGTAGGTCAGTTTTCCTATGTGGGACAGTGACTCACAGGGTGTAAAAAATTGGGGTTATTGAAAATATGATGAATCATAATGGTCTACAGAGCCCATTTTCTTAAAGCAGTAGTGTTTACATCAAGGAAGAAAAAAAGGTGGGTCAGAATTGACAACCATCTGACATTTTTCATGATCCCCCATTCAAAAATGAATGCCAACACAATTTATCTTGCTGCAGTATAAGACTACACCAAAGAATTCAGCATCTATGCCAAGCTGGTGTTTCTCTGCTTAACATATGTGTTGCATTCTTTCAGCAGGGTCTTTATAGAGAACAGTGTCACAATAAATTTTCTTGACCGTATCCTCACTTCCATCTGAGTGCACCCTAACCCCCTTTCTGTTCTGATATTATGATACTGTCTCCCTGATCTTCGGCACTAGGCAGAAACTATCGCTGCTCACCACCCCCCCCAAATTCCATACCCTGGATGGGACATCCCTGGAGGACTGTGACTCTTTTAGATATCTTGGGGTGTTCCTTGACCAACACCTCAACTTTTCTGTACACATTGATGCCATCCACAGAAAGTTCCATCCTAGGTTGGCAGCTCTTTACCAAAATCATGGGTGCATCCCATTGCTGGCACACCATGCCACGATACAGAAAATGATCCTCCTATTTTTGACTATGGGGACATAGTCTACAGTGCCGCACCTAAGTCCTCCCTAGCCAGACTGGACCCACTTTTCCACTCCTTCTGTCATTTCACCCTTGACTACCCCCCCAACCCATCATTGCACCCTCTACCAAACACTGGGCTTCACCTCCCTCCAGGATCGTAGGCTGTCACACTGTGCTCGGATGACAGCCAAGTTCTGGACCAACTCCCTGCCCACTTACCTCACCTCCTTACTATCAATCTCTGCCCTTCCAGCTTATGCACTAAGAAATAATGACTCCAGGCTCCTTTCCATGCCACACATGACTACCACTGCAGGTCAGGCAGCCTTCAAATATCGGATGCCTAAACTATTGCATTCCCTCCACATGGGCATTCAGCATGCCTCCACCAATCAACACCTAAATTTACTGCTCGGAGCCCATATCACCCCTTCCTGCACTTGCAACAAATAACTTTGGCCCGCCCAAAGGCCAGCTCCTCTATGCTATCGAAAGAAGCCCAGTCCAGCAGCACTATGTTGTATGCGAGTGCCCAAGCTTAGTATGTACAACTACCCTGCCCTAACCTTCCTGGTATTGCATGAATAATTTTGTTTTTTTCTTCACTACACATGGTACTTCTATATAGACTTGTTGTATTTTGCATGCATATAGTTCACCATCAATTGTATCAATTGTATTAATGTATTATGGACTCAGTTCTCTCAATGTTGTACTTATATACTGGTGCTTACCCCTTCCCCAGGAGCATCTGGAATCGAGCAGTGTATCTGCTCAGTATGCTTTCCTGGTAAAACTTTTAAATAAATAAATAAATATTTAGGGCTTGATTAAGTAAAGCTGTATTCAAATTTCCTTCCTGTGGACCAAGTGAAACTTTTTCAATGCCAAAAAAATACTAGCATTGCATTTCCTGGCCTTGAATAAATTTGATATAGGTGGTATTATACTTTGCACATTATTGTGTTCTGTTATTTCTAATATGTTCACCTATTAAGTTATGAGGCTATGTTGAAATTTTGCAAATGCAGGCTCATAACTTTGGCAATATTCAATATTTTTGCCACACATTTTCAACATAGCCATTTTGGTACAGCAACTCATGAATGTGACAGCTGTAATTTTTCAACTCCTGACCAAAATGTGTGTTTGCAGCCCAAAAGAAGATTTTGCAGTCCCTGCACAACATCACCTTTAGGCCAGGAGTTGAACATTTTTTCTGCCCTTCTTTATAAGGTAGGGTCATCACAAGGCTGTGTTAAAAATTTTGTGTAAAAATAAAACAAAAAATAATGTTCAATATTTTTAACCCAGATTCCTCTCCTGCAGTCCTATCAGCTCTTGCCAGAGTTTGTTTAGTTATGTTAGTGAAAAAAGGAAGACAAAGGGAGGGATTGTAAGGTTAAGGAGGGAAGGGGTGACTGTGTGGAGGGGATCAAGAAAAAGTAAACCTCTGGAACAAATACTTCTGCCTAGAGTTCACAGTAGATGGTGAAGGGGAGGGACTATGAAAGGCACCAGAAGCTTTGATGGGAAGGAAAGGACACTAGTCCATTTTCTGTGGAGAGTGTCTTGAAAGCACTCACTAACCTGAAGGTCGACAAAGCTATGGGGCAAGATAGGATACATCCAAGAGTGCTGAGAGAGCTCTGGGAGGTTCTAGCTGTACCTCTGATGGACCTATTTAAGATATCACTGGAGACTGGCATGGTCCTGGAGGACTGGACAAGGGCAGATGTAATCCATCTTCACAAAAGTGGTAGCGAGGGACAGGCAGGCAATTATAGCCCTATCAGCTTGACATCGGTGGTGGGCAATTTAATGGAAACACTATTAAAGGAAAATATTGTAGAACATCTTATATCCAACAGATTAGATGACCCAAGGCAGCATGGTTTCACAGGGAGTAGGTCATGCCAAATCAATCTGATGGATTTATCTCATTGGATGACAAAGGCGTTAGATCAGGGAGGAGCAGTGGATGTAGCCTGCCTGGATTCAGCAAGGCTTTTGACATCATTCCATGTAGGAGACTGGTAAGCAAGTTGGGTAACTTGGGGTGGATAATAAGGTGGTAATCTGGGTAAGAAACTGGTTAGCAGATAGGACACAGATGGTGGTGGTAAACAGCATTCACTCTGAAGAAGGGAGGATGACCAGCGGAGTACCTCAGGGATCAGTGCTGGGACCAGTCCTCTTCAATGTCTTTATAGGTGAAATAGTGTAGGGACTGGAAGGAAAAGTCTGCCTCTTTGTGGATGACACCAAGATCTACAACAGAGTGGACACTTGGGGGTTAGAAAGGATGGGCTGGGATCTGAAAAGACTGGAAGAGTGGTCAAGGGTATGGCAGCTGAGGTTTAGTGCAAAAAAAGTGCAAAATAATGCACTTGGGCCATAGAAACTCAGGAGCAGAGTACAAAATGGGCTGAGTGATACTGACAAACACCAAGCAGGAAACAGCTACATATCTTATAAATGATGTGTGGCATTAGGTTAGATAAGGAATAATCCATGGCTGGGTGTGTAGCAATATTGTAATAACTGAACATCCTGGGTGGGTTGTGAGGCCTTTGGCTGCACCTCAGACTTCAGCCACACTGAAAGTGAGTTTTTTTTTACAACTCTATTCATACCTGCTTCACTGGCCCCTTAGACCTCTCTCTCCAGTGAGGTCTCTTGGTGTGGCCATGTTGTGTCCAGCCTGAGATCCCCCAGTCTGGCCATTGCTCCAGGAAGTGCCTCCTGCCACTATCACCAACTGCCCTGCCCCCTGGCTCTGAGTCCCCCTTGGGTGGGACCACCATAACTCCTCCAACACTCTATCTAGCATCTAGAGGTGCTGCCAGGGAGTGGAAGAGATACACAGAGACCAGCTGGGGTTTGTTCCAACTGAGGATGTTGGGGCCAACCAATGGACCCACCTTCACCTGTCTGGCTGCCAGGGTCCATTTTCCTTGTTTACCCCCTGGAGCGTGGATGTGCAATGACATCTGCACAGGCATGCTGCTGACATCTGCCACTGCTCCAGCTCCATACAGTGCCAGTTCCTATAGGACCCCTGATCTCCATTGTTGGCCACTAAGGAGCCAAGTGAGACCCACAACCCATCCCAGGAGAGGAGAGCAGTCCTCCGGATGCTCAATCCTCTCCCTCCCCTGTCGACCCCCGGTGTCCCGAGTCTGTTTCTGAACCTGGGTCACTGGCATGGCATGAGGTGTGGTGTCCAGTGCCTCAACCCTCAGCACCACTGGGCCAGCCAGGAAGTGAGGTTATTACAGCACTGAAGTACACCTAGAGTGGATTATTGCACTTATAACATTTGTACAATGCTCAAAGGTGTTATAACATCAGTTCATCTAACCATGAGGTGGGGGTCATGAGACATAAGGCAAAGCCAGGAGCCTTTTGCCCCTAGCATTAGATTTGGATGGAATAGGTATCCCAACCCCTTGAGCACCCTAGTACTAAACTTAAATTGTTTCTATTTTTTAGAGAATGTTTATATAGTTCATATTCAAATTTTTCATTTGTATAAGTTGGGTTCCAGCCATTAACATAACCATCTAAAAAAATGCTGTTAGCCAATCAGAATGGTCCATTTCAACAATTGTTTCATAATTTTTTTTGTGATGAATAACTTGTCCATTTTGTTTAATAAAAACACTTTATCAGCTCTTGCTAAAGTAACAAGATGGTAAATTTCATAGTAATCAAAGCCATGACTACATTTAGTAGAAGTGGATAAATATGTGATTTTAATACAAAAAAGGTAATCATTTTTAAAGAGCTCCCATGATCACTGTGACACCCCTGTCTACGTGAACCATGTCATTCAGCACATTCTGAAAAAATTACTTTTGAGAACTGTGAAGTACAACTTTTAAAAGCACCTGCAAAATGGATAAATCCTCTTCATAAAATTATAGTAAACATGTAAACAACACAGCATTCTCAAGCAATAGACTTGTATTTTTCACATTAGAAAAGAAACAAGCTTGTGCTGAGAAACATACAAATGTTGTGACATGAAACCCAAAACTAATTTATAAATGTATTTATTTATTTATTTTAAATTTGATGACCAGGTAAGTACACTGGCAAAAAAATGTCCTTTTCAGGTACAACCCAGGTGCATTATTACAAATAAAAAGTTTACAGCAGTCAATACAAACTATACATGACAATACAAATACAAATAAAATACACACAGTAGTTTACACATAACAATCATAAGCATTAAATGAATAAAAAAAACCCTCTCAATTTCTTTAAAGTGGAGACAGTTAATGATTCTCTTATAGGGGGGTGGAACTGTATTCCAAAGTGACGAGGCTCAGTAGCTAAAGGAATTTTGTCCCATATTTGTTCAAAACAAAGGAATTTTTATATGTTTTTTTTTTAAGCTGGCCAAGATTTAGATATAGTAACAAACTCGAGCTGATCTGCTAGGTAAGCAAGAGCACTGGTGTGCAAAACTTTCTTGTTAAATCTAATGAATGTTAAGTTAGATTTTAATTCTGGTTGTAGCCAGTTTAAAATATTTAATGAATGGCAATGATGCATTCTATTATCACTCCTAGTTGCAAATTTGGCAGTCTTGTGATAAAGTGAATGCTTCTTCTGTCACACTGATTTATCAGCAGCGTCAATGACAAGAAAACCATATTCCAATAGAGAGAGTAAATTTGCCTATGCTATTTTGATTCTAGTTTCAGGTGTTAAATATTTACAGACACTGTATAAGGAGCTGAGCCTTTCGTGAACCAAATTAGTAGTTTTTTGGATATGAATATCAAAGGAAAGAGTAGAATTCAGATGTACGCCCGGGTACTTAAAACAATTGTTCTTTTCCAAACAGACACCATTATCAATTTTAATACAGAACTGTTGGTCCAATTTTTTGAACTTTAAATTAGTGCCAAACAACATTGACTGAGTGTTTTTGAAGATTCAAAGACCATTTTTTTATTCAAGGAACCACTCTTGTAAATTTTTAAAGCTTTTACCCAGTGAACAACTAATTTCATTATTGTCCTTGCTATGGGTATATAATACTGCATTATCGGCATAGAGGAGAATATACACATTTGCAGATTACCGGCAAACTGTTAATGTAGACAGAAAACAGAAGAAGCACCAAGATAAATCCTTGAGGAACTCCACTATGGATGAAATTTACCCTAGAGACAACACTGTCAATTTTAACCATCTACTATCTGCCATTCAAGTAGTCTCTGAACCAAGAAACAGCAGGAACTCCTAGACCAAGTTTAGATAACTTTTGGGTTAATACATAATGGTCAACCAAATCAAAGGCTTTTTTCAGGTCTATGAACACAGCACTGGTCACCATACCTTGATCCATCACATGGTAAATAGTATCCATGAACCCAACCAGGTCATATTGGTGCCATGATGTTTTCTGAGTCCATGCTGCTCCTCACATAGCAAACCATACTGCTCAATATAATTGACCAACTGAGTATGTACAATGTTCTCCAACATTTTAGCTAATGTTGACAAAATTGAAATAGGGTGATAACTTTCAAGTGACGTATTTTTACCCTTCTTGTACAATTGGGCAACTATTGCTGTTTTCTATAAATTGGGAACAATATTTATCATAAATGATAAGTTGAACACTTTGGCTAAAGGAGATGCTGTCGGGGGGGGGAAGGGAAGCAGTCCCAAGGAACTTAAAAATTAATCCATCCAAACCTGCTGACTTGTCAACTTTCCAGGAAACAAGCAGTTTGAAAACTTCACTGCACGTAACCCTTTTAAGATAAAATGGGATCGGTTTGTCTCAAGGTGTTGTATTAGGTTTAAATTCGAATTGCCCTGTGAGAATATATTTTTTTTTTATCCAGGTCACAGAAAACAATCATTAAAGACATTTGCTAATTCAGAAGGCTGTGCACAGCTAGCACCATTCAAATCTATGGTAATAAGTGAATGGCAAGATATATCATGATTATAGCAGGTTGTATTTGTGTTTACTCATTTCCCATTTTTTTTAATGCAAAGGATTTCATTTGGGGTGGGGTATTTTTTTGTTTTGTTCTATATACAAAATTTACATTTGTTGATTTGTTTTTCTAAATTGGATAAAATATAGAATGACAGTATGAACACCTTCTGTTCACTGTCCTATCACCTAACAGATGTGCAAGGTAGTACTCTTGAGAGTGTAGAAACCCCTCAGCATCTCTATTTAAATATAATGTGAATAAAAAAATACCAGCCACAAGACTTGCAGAAAACAGCAGCACATCACCCTTTCATTATATTTTGTTTCTGAAATTCAGTCATGGCTAGCCCAACAGCATGATTGTAGGTAACCAAAATGGTCTTTAGAAACCCAACTAAAATTCCTAAAGAAATGACAATTACTATGTTTTCTTCTTAAATAATGTAGGAATGATTCTTACTTTAAAGTTTTGCCTGCATAAAAAAAGTGCCAAAATGTTTTAAGGCCATTTTCAAAATGTTCTGATGCATTTGTGACAGTTGTATCTACTTTAGGAAAAAAAAAAAAAAGATACACACATCATATATTACTGCATGTGTCACGAATTTAACACAAATGGAAGTCAAAGTGCCACAGTGTCTCACTTTTTGTTGCAAGTTGCAGAAATGCACTGGAAAAGTGCACAAATCCTAGACCCTTTTGTGACAATCCAGTCCAGAGCACCTACCAATACCCTATCTTCTGCTGGCTGTAGCTTGTGGTCACCAGATTTTATGGGTTTCACAGCCAGCAAAAAGAGCCATAGTATAGGTTTTTATTTCACATCATATTATGTTCCCATCATTTACTGAAGCTAAATGTTGTTATACAAAGGGTAAATGATTTGTAATGTATATGTATCGCTCTCTCTCCCTCTCTCTCTCTCTCTCTATATATATATACAGTATGTATTCTGGAACTCAAGAGAGTGAGGTATACATTGAAATGACCCCTCTGGAGAATCCTTTGCAGGGCATACCTGATACTAGAGGAGCTGACCTTCATATTTTGGAGAGAAACTTATTGGGGCTAGCATTCAAATGATTTGGCACATTTCACATGATGCAGACTGCATCCAAACCAATGAACTGTGCTTGCATCATACTTTTTGACACCCACACCACAATATATAGACACAATCGTATTTAACAGATTTTCTGCATTTGTAATCATTTTATTCATTATTCCTAGGCTCATTTACATGGAAACAAGATAATCATCCCTATAGTTGATCTTCTCCTGTTGCCAACTCCTTTCCTAAAGTCACAATCCTTTGTTGTATGTGACAGTATAACCCTTTCCACAGCAGCAAGCTGTGATGTCACAAGCAGAGGATTATGACTTCAGCAAAGGATTAAGCTGAAGTAAATGAACTTTGGGGAAGAGAATTCCATTTTCAATGAAAATTGGTCTGGTAATGAAGAAATGAGGGAAGAGAAATGCAAGCAATACATGAAATATAAGCTGAATTGTGTCTGAATATTATGTTTTAATAGTTTTCTCAAAAGTGACAAGCATACTATAAGTTTGGGAGGAACTCTAGGGCCATCAGATCTGCACCCAACCCCACAAACTTCATAGGGAGAGCCGAAAACTGGTTTGATATTGCCAGGCACAACACCAGATTTGTCCTCAAGTATCCTTCCTTTACCAGTTACATTATGGATGAGAGTTGACTTAAGTAACTCTACAGGAGAGGCTAGAGTAGGGGAAGGAGTTTGGTTTTATGTATCATCTTTCATGAAAATTGTATCCCAAAATGGTACCATATGCACCTGCTTAAAGCAGAAACAGTCTTAAGTCTTTCATGGTGGTCTGCATATACTTCCCATAATGCTTTGCATTATTGGTGTATGTGCAATTTTGTATTTCTTTGTATTCCAAAGTGCTTTACAATCCAGGAGGGGAAGGGAAGGGATGTTGTTGTCATTTGCATTCTTAGTGCTATTGCATATGGGACCACTGCTCTTTGAAGCATATATTCAAACTGCTGTCTTTTTTGCTCTAGTAATATGGGACTAAACTGGAAAACCAAATGATTCCTTATAGTATGAGTAATACCAAAAACAGCCTGGTATAAACTAAATGTTGCTGCCAGTCACACTGTGGGGAGGGATCTGGATGTTTTCAAGTTTCTGTATCAGAAGTGTTACTGTAAGTGTTTCAAATAATTAGCATATAATGCCTTACATAACAGAAACCACAACCATACCTGACATGCTGTTTTCTTGCTCCATTTCCTCACTGAACATAAACTTGAATTAAATGCTGCCCTATTAAACATAAAACACATTTCTTTTGAGGGAAGAATGGATGTTCATAGGAAAATGGTAAGCACTTTGACCTAGTGGTTAGAACACACAGAGCTGTTGAATCCCACAACTGCCACTTATACACTTTGTGACCGTCAGCAAGTCACTTAACCTCTTTGTTCATAACCTTTATGTGATATCTTTTTTTTTCAATTTAGCATGTTTTTTCCCTCTTCCATGGCCACCTGGCCCAACTGGTCCAACCCACACAGCCAGACCCCTCACCATCCATCCCTAGGACTTAACCTTACCTCCCTGACACTCTGGCTTACCTCCTAGGGTAGGGCTGTTAGAAGTGGGCACTGCCCCAACAGAGATGGGGTTGGTGTTTTAGAAGTAAGTGCCACAGTTGGCAGTGTGGGACTTGTGGTAAAGAGCAGATGTCCTTCTGCAATGTCTAGCCAGTTTTTCCCATTTTTCTTAACCCAGCCCCCTGTAGGGCAAAAAGAGTGCTCTCAACATGTGAAGGGAACACACTGGCATCCTCCCTGAGTCTACAGCTCCACTTGCACTGCCTCCTGTGGTCACCCAGGTGGCAGTAGCATAGTGGAATCTGTCAGTCTGTCTACCCTCCCTTCCCAATTTGGATAGCATCTGTTGGGATGTTCAGCTCACCTCCCAAAGTAGGCTCTTCAATGACTCTGGTTCATTCCTGAACCTGGGTCATCAGCATTATGAGTGGTAGCAATAATGCTGTGCCAATGGGCTGGCCCTCTGCCATCTCTCTCACCTATCATTCTTTATTTTTTATTTATTTTATTTAAACAGCAGTTTGGAAAACCTTTGAGCCATAGGCTCATTTACAAAGGTACCTTGTCACAGTAAGACAAACCAAAATACATAGTATAGCAGTACAACACATAAGTATAACAGTAAATTAAGACATAGATACAAACAAGCTGGTACAGGTAGGATGGATGCAAACAATACCAGAGTTATGTTGTCCTTAGCAGCTTAGTAATAAGCTTTGTCATAAGTATTGAGTATGGCTTTGACTAATGGCAGTTACAGCATCAGGTGTTAATAAGGTGGTTACGTAAAGAAGTTTTGAAGCACGATATAGTTGGATTCTACTGTTTGGATCACCCTTTTTTCTCTTTTAAACTTTTTTATTGCATTTCAAATACAAACATCAGGGCCCATACATCCAAATATTGTTATAGAAATATCATGTGTACATATCTGCTCCGGCGAAAGTCCCAATCAAAATCCTTGGCCCCAAGAGCTGTTAGGAGAAATAGAAAAAGTTCTTGCTGTTGCCCTGTATGATGTCCTTGTTCACGAACCAGGAGCAATATAAGTTTCATACATGTGAATACCAGTTATGAAATCAAATCTCTGTAATAATTCAATTTGGTCCTGAGGATACAATTCTGAACAACATACAGCAAAATAACAATTAAACAACAATAGAGGGTGACATTGCTATATGACAGTGCCCTGATCAAGTGTGTAGAAAAGTGGAATCTCCAGCATTAGCTCAACTAAGTAAATCAAGATCCTGCTGCCCGCTGAGACAGGATCGATCGGTCTTCAAGTTATTTGAGTAAGTACGAAAAAGGTAACCAAATCCCTAGAAATTTCTCTGATTGGAGCTGCAGGTCAGCCATCAATTTTTCCAACTGGTAAATATTCTTTATAATAGCTGTCCAATCATCTAATCTAGGACAGGCCAGGGAAAGTTATCTTTTAGTATTAGCTTTACCTGCAGCTGCCAGTAGGATGCCCAGAAATGCTTTTTGGTGGTTAGAGCATTTACCCAGAGGCCAAACTCCTAAGACCAAAGTTTAAATTCAAAAGATCTGGGGGTACCCGCAATCTTCTCAGTCTGGGGCCCAGCTACTGCCAGAATGGCTGGAGTATTGGGCAGTCCCAGAAAATATGGAAAGACATTCCTTCCTCCCCTGCACTCCCTGCAGCATCTTTTGTTATGACCTGTCATGTAATATTTGCTTCTGGAGGGGGTGAGAAAAAATGACTAACAATTTTCGGCTGGAATTCCTTCCATTTGTTGGAAACTGATGTGTGGAAGACTCCTTTCCATGCAAGCTCCATCTTAGGGGGTTTAACCCCTTGCCCATCTTTGTGTGCCAGTCTGTCTGGTAAGAGGGAGGAGAAGCCTCTCTAACTGTATGTAACCCTGAACTAGATGTGAGATGTATTCATTCTGGATCTGACCTGCATTTTTGATTACTTCAATCAGAGGGTGTAGATCCCTTTGAAGCAATCTCTGAGGAAAGAAGTAGTCCATAAATAATAGAAAATTATCAGACCGCTCTAGGGTATACTCCGCATTTGGGCAAATTACTTGATAGTACATTCCATAAAAATTGAGAAAATCGACTGAGGCCAAGCCTCTTCCACCTAAGAAATGTGGTGCAAAGAGAAGGTCCCACTCCTATATTTTGTAAATGTCTTTTTTATTTTATTTCTTCCAACAATGAACAGTGGCATTTCATGGTTTCAGCCCCAAGTTCATCATAACACATTGCAGTGGTAATGGTATCTGAACTACTTACGGTACAAAGGGTTATTTTGGTACAGTCTGTGTCTCACTATACTTGGACTAGCTTCAAAGCTTTTTCTTTTTATATGCAGTAAACATATGCGTCTGCTTGCTCTGTTTTCAGTGACCCTTCATTCTAACATACACTTTATTCTGGACATCCCATTACAAAGGTCATGTATGACATACTGTATGTACTCTCATAAGCCTTTACTATAAACTTCAATGGGTTTCTAATATCCAGACATACCATTTACCTGCTGCACTAGGTAGCCCCTTCATTTTTTTGAAACCCTTTATATTTTATATAATTTATTTAAATTGCTGCAATGATTCTGTGATTTCTGTGTTATTTTCAGCTTAATCCAGGCTAGGCGATGTGACTATCCTTCACCTTTAGCTTGTCATTGTTACACTGCTTATAGTAATTGTTATGATGATAACTTTAAGTGTTATAATTGTTCAGTTGTCCTGGTATTGTAAAATAGGGGTCTTCTACATTAAATTTTTCAAACCGAACAATGCCTTCAAAGTGTCATCCCTAAAGTGCTTTGCAAAGCTTGTCCTGTGGTGATTAAAAACCTCAAGGTACATACATGCTTATTGTATGTTGTATAATTAGTCTAGGTTCATGTTATACTTTCCTAAATAAGTCCTGTAATGAGACTTTATGTCCCTCAATGTTTTTATGCAACTGCATCAAAATGTTTGAAAATTGCATGCAAATATTTTGGCGCTTTTGCAGTGACTTAGCTATGACAGAACAACTGCTGCAAGTCCTGTATACAGATCTTTGAAAATCCAGACCCAAGGGTCTACTGTGTTTGTTTTCTGTCATCTAAGCAGCTTTATCATTCAGTGTTATGTAAAATATTGAACACCTCTGGGACCCCCTTCCTCATGCAATACACACTGTACCCAGTAATGATATTCTCAATGAAAAAGTGATTCAAACTTGAATCTGAAAGAAATGTGTATCTTTATAAATCATTGGTGCTGGTTCAACCAATCAGAGCTGAGTTTCAATTAAATATGAGAACTGATTAAACCACACAAGGTAAGGTCCTCATGTGCAAACTTAAACAAAAGTGGATTGTTCATCTTTTTAAATTGGGAGATTGTTTTTTTTAAATCTTTTTTAAAAACGTTATAAAAGGCAAGCTGGTGGTGTAGAGGGCTGAGGCACTTTAGTGCCTTAACTTCTTGCCATGCCGGTGACCTGTGTTTGGGAATGAGTGTGGGTTGCTGGGGGTCGGCCAGGGAGGGAAAGGACTGAGTGCCCATAGGGCTGCTCTCCTCTACTGGGGAGGGGAACTGCATACTCTGCCAAATGACTGCCACCAGGTGGCAGCCTGGTGGCAGTACGGGTCTAAGAAGACAGTAGTAGGGAGGTGCTGCAGGACTCTGCAGTGTGCGTGTACATCCATATGCAAGCACTGATGTGTACACCCCACTGTTGGAAACAAGGTAACAACCAGGAAGAAAAATAGCAGGACAGGTGTTTATGCTGCCTGCCCACTGGTTCTTACCCACAGCATCGTGAGGACACATTGTCAGAAACTGGTCTGTGTACTTTGGGGGGGTGGCCTCTCCTCCTGCCCCTGCCATGGAGGGGGGGATCCATGGGGGTCTGTGGAACAAGGTAAGTTCCAGGGAGGAGCTGGATGGTGGGTAGTGCTGAATGGGAGTCCTGCCTGTCCTGGCCAAGGTGGAAAAAGTGTATATGGGGAAACAATTGTTATAAAAATGTATTTCTATTTTACATTGCATGTTGGTATGGATGATGAGACAGCTATTTTAACATTCTTCAAAAGTATCATGTCTTGTACCCACTGGGTGCTAACCCCCAACCCACTTGTCCGCAGCCCCTACCTCCAGATCTCGACTCCTGATTTACACACATAGCTACCCCTGCCCCTTTACCTGTGCACTCCAAAAAAGTTATCAACTGTCAGGTAAAACAGAAATATTTGAAAAGATTTGGATATCATTTTTAAAGGGTTATGAAATGGTCAACACCCCCACTAAGTAATGACAACATACTGCATTATTTCTCAGTTTTTCCATATATCTCAGTAATCTTTATAATTCAGTAATTTAGTTTTTATAAGAATAATGTTAATTAGCTGCTTGTTAGTTTGTCTGTGTTTTTTTTAATTATTTTTTTAAACAATTACTATTAATAGTTTTTTCATTGTATTTATATGTGATTTTCTTTAATGTTGAAGAAAGAAAGCTGAATAAACATAATGATTAAAAAAAACAAACTTGTACACTCCAAAATGCGCTGTCTGTCCCATTGGCACCGCTGTCTGCCAGATACCATGCAAGTAAGTCCCTGTTTTTGTTTTTCTTGCAGAATGTCTTACTTATTATACCTATAACCTTTTAAACAAGTAAAAAGTAAATTTTTTTTAAAGTGGGGATTTCTGACTGCATGCCACAAGACTAATTTACTGTTGCCAGTGCTGCACACAGACCTTCCAATTAACACGTGCATACCTCCCCAAAGGACAAACAATATGGTACTTTTTCCACTAGACAGAAGCAAAGGGCAGGCAAGTCAAATTAAGTTACCTATCTGAGGCTGTGGAGAGTGGTTTGGGTAGCATATATTAGCAATGCAAATTGGACTCATAGACGGAATCTTTATCTGAATCACGTACACAATCTAGGGCATATTGTTCTGTCTCTGTCTCAAATCAGTCAAAACAACAACACATGGAATGCAAAGCCACGTATCAGTAGATAAAATAATACAAGTAAAAATTGTAGTAATAGTAGATATATATTTTTTTTCTGTTTACTATACTTTTTGCCTTTCCGGGTCGTCGGTTTCAGCCCTTGGTCATGGCCCCCTCATGCTTCCACCTCAGGTGATCACCACACTGTCCCAGTCACCCCTAACTTGCCCCCCAGAGGGTGGGGTTGTGACACTGGTCCCCTTCCAGTGCCACACTACTGGTACTGGTCGGGAGAGCCAGTACCGGAGGCTGATCGAAGCCATGGGGGAAGGGCACCATGGAGATGACCCGGTGCAGAGTTTTGTTCCCTGTAAGCAGGGGTGGGGATGTGCAATGATGACCAGCATCCACTCCACCCCTGAAGACTTGCAGGCACCAGTGTGGTGCGGTGAACCCAGCCTCCGCTGGGTGCTGCTGTTCACCGGCACTCAACCCCCTCCTCCCACCCTCCCAGAGAAGGTGAGCAGTCCTAGGGACACTCAATCCTTCTCCCATCCGGCCCTACAATGACCCAGGTCTGTTCCCAAACGCGGGTCACTGGCGTCGCAAGTGGAAATCCAACCGCTGTGCCGACGGGCCGGCAATAGTAGATATTTTTATACATTGTTCTTTTCCAGGGACACAGAGCACTTTGCAGAAAGGTTATGGTACACAAACAATATAAAGAAACAATGAGCCATCACTGTCTTTAAAACATCATTACATACATAACTGAATAAATACTAAATACTAATAAAACAAGCATTTGTCAATGCCGAATGTTTGCTTGTTGGTATTAGCATTGGAAATGCAGGAGTTAGACAGATGCAGAATAGGAATAGCAGTGAAGTACTGAACTTCATGCCAACCCCGCCTCCACCCTGCAAAGACAGACAAGCATTGGGGTATGTGTTTGGGTTGTAGCCCATGACATTCATGCCATGTCACCTCACCCTATCCTGCAGACACTGACACATGTTGAGATGTGCCTTGGGGTGTTCAGCTTTACAGTCACCCCATTCCATACACTAAAATGGGTGCAGTATAGGAGAATGGGGTGAACTCTGGTGCCGAAGAGTCTAAGGCACACCTCGATGCCTGTCCCTGGCTGGGAGGTGGGGGTGGGATGGCATGGGCATTACAGTCGGCAATCCAAAGGCACACCCCCGATGCCTGTCATTCTGTACAGGGTAGGACATTATGGTTAGAAACCCTAATGCCCCGGGTGTTTGTTGGTATTTGCGCTACAAATTTTCAATATGGCCTTTTTGTTACCCTACCTCATGAAAGCATTTGGGACCTCTTCTCATGAAGAGTGGCAGTGTGATTTTGTTAATGTGTCCTGAACTTTGAGTTCCCATAGCGACCGTGCCATCCTGTGCCAGATGTATGAAAACACTGATTGGGCAAGATGTGAAGAATGACAGCTGTACCATCCATAGGGAGGTGTGAAGAGATGGCAATGTTGAAAATCTGTAGTGGAAATATTAAAAATGCTCGCACTTCCGAACATATGGGGAAACTGCATAATGCATGTGCACAACACAGTCATTTAGTGGATTTATTTCACCAGATTTTCAACATAGGCATTTTGTGACCTCCGCTCATGAACACTGTCACTATGATTTTCTTAATCTGTCCCAAACACTGATTTCCCACAGTGACCGCGTTACTCTGCGCCAGATGTGTAAACACATATTTCAGGCAGGATATGAAAAATGCCAGCTGTACTGTTCATAAGGAGGTGTGAAAAAATGCTAATGTTGAAAATCTGGAGTAAAAATTTTACAAATGCTTGAAATTACAAGGGTGTGTGGAAATTGCGCAACATACACTCATAACACAGCCATTTTGTGGACTTTTGTCACTAAATTTTCAACATAGGCATTTTAGCACCTCTGCTCATGAATAGTGTCACTGTGATTTTTTTAATCTATCCCGAACACTGACTTCCCACAGCGACTGCGCTATTGTGTGCCAGCAGTGTGAAAACATAGTTTGGACAGGGTGTGAAAAATGACAGCTGTACTGTTTTTAAGGAGGTCTGAAAAAAATGCAAATTTTGAACATCTGGAGTGAAAATACTACAAATTTGCGAAGTTATGAGGGTGCATGGAATCTGCACAATGCACACTCATAACACAGTCATTTTATAGACGTTTGTCATCAGATTTTCAACATAGGCATTTTGGGACCTCTGCTCGTGAACAGAGTCACTGTGATTTTCCTAATCTGTCCCAAACACTGATTTCCCACAGCGACCACGCCATTCTGCGCCAGAAGTGCAAAAACACATTTTGGCCAGGATGTGAACAATGACAGCTGTGCTGTTCATAAGGAGGTATAAAAAAATGCCAATGTTGAACATTTGGAATGAAAATATTACAAATTTGCAAAGTTAGAAGGGTGCGTGGAAACTGCGCAACACACGCTCGTAACACAGTCATTTTATGGACTTTTGTCACCAAATTCTCAACATAGGCATTTTAGGACCTCTGCTCATGAACAATGAACAGTTTCACTATGATTTTCTTAATGTGTCACGAACACTGATTTCCCACAGTGACCACACTATTCTGCACCGGAAGTGCGAAAACACATTTCAACCAGGATGTGAAAAATGACAGTTATACTGCTCATTAGGAGGTGTGGAAAAATGCCAGTGTTGAAAATCTGGAGTGAAAATATTGCAAATTCGTGAACTTATGAGCGTGCATGGAATCTGCGCAACGCACGCTCGTAACACAGTAATTTTGTGGACTTTCATCACCAAATTTTCAATATAGGTATTGTAAGACCTCTGCTCATGAACAGTGCCACTGTGATTTTCTTAATGTGTCCCGAACACTGATTTCCCACAGCAACCATGCTATTCTGCGCCAGTAATGCGAAAACACATTTTGGCCAGGATGTGAAAAATGACAGCTGTACTGTTCATAAGGAGGTGTGGAAAAATGCCAATGTAGAAAATCTGGAGTGGAAATATTACAAATTCGCGAAATTACGAGCATGCATGGAAACTGCGCAGCATACGCTGGTAAAATGATCTTTTGATTTTTTCACCAACTTGCAACATAGGCTTTTTGAAAGCCCACCTCATGAACAGTGGTACTGTTGTTTCATTAATCAGTCGGCGATTCAGCGCGGTGACCAGAAATCACCTTCGGGACGAATAATGCCATGACAGTGATTGAATTCATGAGGAGGGGTCCCAATAACCCCATGTTAAAAATTTGGTGCCAAAATTCCCAAAATGCCTGAGATATGCAGCAAATTAAAAACCCTATTTATGCCATTATACAGCTTACGGCATTTCTTCAGTTCGCGGTTGGCTTTGAAGAGTGCAGACATGTTTCTGGTCCACAAAAGTTCATTGTGCTGGGCTCCAGAGGTAAGTATGGGGTGAGGGGGGTGTGGGGAGGTAGGGTGCAGTGAGTGGGTGCAGGTTGGGGAGGGGATCCGACTGGCATGGGACCATTTCCTTTCTTTCAGGGCAGAAGAAAAAAAAAGACGCTATGGAAGTTTTTTTGCAGGTTTCATTGCGACACTGGAGGTGGGGCTCCCAGTGCCACCTGCCTTTTGGGGTGGGGGGACTTAAGCCGATGGGGATTGGGCCCCCTGTCAGCAAAGAATGACTGTTTGGAGGGGCTTGATGCTGAGGGGGATCGGGCACCCCCCTCGGCACACAACAAATGGGGGGGCATTATGCCGATGAGGAGTGGGCTCCCCGTCGACCAATTAACTGGGCCTGGTGCATGCCGACAGGGGGATTGGGCACCCCAGTCAGTCGGCTTTCCCTCTGCCACCATGTTTACGGGCATGTTACACCAGGCAAGGTACCGCCCTGCAATGGCGTATCACTCCCTCATTGCAGTGGAATGGCTGACACTGCAATGACGAGGTGGCCCTTCATTGCAGTGGCCAAATCATTTCAACTTGGTGGCACTTATACAGAACCAGTGTCATCAGGATACTGGGCCTGCATTGGGTGAACAGTGCCAAGCCCACAAATGCAGTGCCAGCATTGGTTGCCACAGTGCCGCACCTCCATAACCCGCTTCTCTCCTAAGCTGCCACATTATGTTTCTTGTGCATGCACAAGCAAACTTAAAAATAACTGACATCTAAGTTAAAAGAGGTTTTTGAAAGAGACAAAAGCATAATGAAATAAAAAATTGTTAAGGCCCCTGTTAAAAGCCTCCACTGAATGGGTCTCCCTCAAAGATCTTGGAAGCACATTCCACAGGGCTCGACTGGCAGCCTCAAATGCTCAGTCCCCAGATGATTTAAGCCTACCCTGGGAACTAGGAAGAGACCCACATCAGAGGAGCAGAGGGGCCAGGAGGTGTAGTAAGGAGTCAGGAGTCCACTCATGTAAGTAGGGCCCAGTCTGTAAAGCGTCTTATTTCATTTAATTTGTTTTACCAGGAAAGCTCCATTCAGCACAGCTTATTTTCAAGGAGGTCCTGGTTAGGACAGTACAGTACAGGAACAAAATCACGGTGGTAACAAGTATACAGAGTAAGGAATATTATAAATTACAATAGTATACATTCAGCATAGGTCATAATGAAGAATCAGGCACAGAACAGAAGCCAAAACATAGAATGCTGGACACGACATGACATAAGAGCAGTGCTGGTTATATTTGGGACAACATAAAGCAGCACTCACAAGCAATCCATAGCAGTAGCAAAACACTAGTCAATATTAAGAGCAGGTACAGTTATTAGAACAGTAGGGGTCAATTATAGCTTTAACGGTACATAAACTAACAATAGAGTTCAGTTTTAGGGAGGCCTGCAGTTTGTTCCTATTTTTTGGGGCAAGCCAGCTGAAGGCCATTTTCCTGATCAGGATGCAAATCTTGATGTTTTGAGCAAAATGTGGTTGCATGCTCTCAGATTATTTAGGCTAGTGGTTCTACTTAGCATTTTAGCGATACATTGTGGTACATCACATCTAATAGATGTATAGGTCCACCCATACAGGGTTTTGAGGTGCCTAGTAGTGAGGGAAGGCCAGCCATCAGATGCATAGAGGGTGCTGTGATGGGTTCTCACTGGCAGCCCAGTAATAAATCTCAGCACCCTATGATACACTACATCTAGTTTTGCAAACTGACCAGCAGCTGCACCTTTGTATATAAAGTCACCATACTCAAGCAGGGGTAAGAATATAGCTCTGATTTAGATTCTGCAGGCATCTAGTGGTCAGTTACATTTATTTCTGTAGTAGAAACTCAGCCTAGGCCTGGGTTTTTACATAGATAGTCAATATAGCTGCTTATCATCTATTCATATTCCTAGATATTTAACAGTTTCTACTAGCTCCCATCTATCACGTAGAAGTATAAGGATGCCAGGAGTGGGAGGGTCATTTGACTGGTTATTGTTAGGGGCAAAAAAATTATACAGTGTTTTTTTTTTCAGCATTAAGGAGGAGCATACTGTAGCTTCAGTTGGAGAATATTAAAGGCAGATTGTAGCTCATCTAACGCTTCTTTCAAGCAGGGTTTGATAACATATACCATGCATTAAGGAAAAGCAATTAATATTCTTCTTGGTATCCCAAAAGATGCTACCCTATATGGTAAAACAGCGATTAGCTGTGTTATCCCTATGATCTGGAATAACCTGCAAAACTCATTCAAACTCACCGGCATAGTCAGCCTTGGTATCTTCAAATCACTCATAGATAATCACAGTATTGTATCTTGTACCTGTAATAAGTATATAAACATATGGCCATCACTGGACCCTGTACCTATCGGTCATTTCATCTAGAGTAAGATTCCCCCTGAATCGTATTTATGAATGCCACGCTCTATCCTTATAAACATTAGGATGCACATAAATTGTATTAGATAGGCACCTAGCACTTTTTCTTGCTATATATTCTAAAATGCTGTACTATAGCCTATACTTACTCTATGTATATTACATTGTATACCTTTTCTATCAATTTTATGTGCTATGTGTGCATCACTCTAACTACTGTGTCTAGTTTTCACTGTATACTGTACTGTCCTACCCAGGACCTCCTTGTAAATTAGCTTGCTCAATGGAGCCTATTACTGGTGAAATTAAATAAGCTAAACTAATGTAAACATATACTGCTGTATCAGCTGCATAGCAGTCTAATTATACATTTCCAATACTGTCTCCCAGATCATTGATATAAATAGTGAAGAAGAGTGGTCCAAGGATAGGCCCTTGTGGTAAGCCTTTGGGTATTCCTGAACATTAGGACAGCAGGCCTTCAGACTTCAGTTGTTGTTGTTGTCTGCCCATAACGTAATTTTTGAACCAGGGTGAGGCACGCTGACCAATACCAATATGAGATAACTTATTTAGCAGGACTTGATGGCCCACCATATCAAATGCGTTGCTGAGATCTAAGAAAATTGCATCTATGACAAATTTCTGATCAAGAGATATTAGCCAATTGTCAATCACTTTGATAAATGCAGTAGTGGTGCTGTGTAATGGCCTGAAACCAGATTGGGAAGGTGTGAGTAAATTAGGGCAGGATAAATAATCCTGAACTTGTACATCGACTATTTTTTCCAGGGCCTTAGCTAGGATGGACAATACTGTTATAGGTCTATAATTACTAGCTTGGGCTTCTCATCATTTTTTGAAGAGTTTGATTAGGTGAGCTATTTTCCACAGTGTAGAGATTTCATGGTTGGTTAGGGATAGGTTAAATAGGCGTGTTATGGGTGATGCTAATACTGGGGCCTCTGCTCTCAGAAAATATGTTTCCAGGTCATTAGCCTCTGGACCCTTTCTGGTATCAAGGTTAAGTAATATATACTCTGTCTGTTTGTAGGTGATGGTCTTACAGGTCATCAAATAGCTAAAAAGAAGAACAAAGATACTCTTCCTATAACACTAAACAAACAACTACAGTATCATAGAAAATAATTAAAATAGTCTTCATCTGCTCCCCCAAATCAAAACTACTAAGAAATAATTAAAACTTCGGTTTCTATTGAAAGCCCATTGAGCATCATAAGAACATTTATTCCTGTTAGGAAAAAAAGATGTGGGCACTGGGGTCAGAATAGCTATGAATGATGCACTTCTGGGGTGTAGGTCCAAGAAAGATTGGGACTGTGCAAGCTGTAACCTCCCCTACCCCCTGTGGATATGAAGCTGCAAGCCAGTTCTGTAATCCTTTTTATGGATTGTGGCATCAGTCCTCTGAGTGTTTTATGCTGGCAAAATGGATAATTTCCAGAGCTGTTTTGCTTTGTAAAGTTTTTTTTTTCAGCTTAGAAGGTTGGAGGTGCAATACCATGCCTAAATTGTATGATTAATAACTCCCCAAAAAGCTTTCATTTTAATGACTGTAAAACACCCCCCAAATGGGGAACAAGAAGGCCACATCTATTTTTAAGATTAATAATTGCTTTAAAATGTTATAGTTGTAAGAGGAAAGGAAAGGAAATAAGTACTAATTTACAGCTGCTTGTTATTGTCCTGTTTTCAAAAATGTTAGTTCTTTCCCCAAAGAATTCATCTTTAGCTATACCTAAAATAGAAAATGTGAAAAAAAAATCAAGGCAAAATGCATATTGGTATGCCCAAATTTCAAATAATTAAAAAAAAGAGAAGGTTTAGGTCACCTTTAATGAGGATTTTCTGACCTCATATAGTCCCAGTAAACATAAAATGACTACTTTCCATGGAAGCAGATGTGTCTTAGACAGTAACTGAGAGGTCTGTGGCTGGCAATCTAACTCCTTTAAAAAGCCAGTGGAATGATTTGTAACTTACATGAAATATTTTTAAAGCAGCAGTACTAGTTCATCATTTTTTTTTAAATAATCCAGTTGGTGGTTAAAACAAGCAAGCATATCAACATACTGATTCTTTCCTCTGTTATTCCATTCCTGAAGCAAGATACGGGCTTTAGAATTTTTTTCTAACTCTCCTGCTCCCATGACAGACCCACCATCATGCATGTAAGTAGATCAGGGTTTTGCTGTGTAGTTGGCCATCTTTATCGCTGCTGCGGGCACTAGCTGCATCCTTATGCATCCACATTATGAATACAGCAAGCACAGTTAAAGAGTCACCTAAGGAGAGGAGAATTTTAAAAAATGTAAGAGCTGCCATCTTTCTTATAAGCCCACATTAATTATGAAATTAATAGTAACAACATTTAAAAATGGAAGACTGAGTGAGTAAAAAAAAAATACCCTAGTGAAGATTCTATGAATTGCAGGAATTTATTCTAGTCGAGAGGAGATATATATATATATATATATATGTATATATATATATATATATATATATATATATATATATATCTATATATATATATATATATATTTAAAGTATATATATCTATCTATATATATATATATGTGTGTGTGTTACGTAATAATAGCTGTTTTAAATGGCCAACTATGAACTCAAATGGCAAAACACAAGTAGTAAACATTATGGTAATACCTGTTTTTTTTCCATAGATACCATCTTTAAACAGCCCCCAGCCCTAGCATAGAAGGGGAAATTCTGTAAAAACATAATTTGCATACACAGTTTTACATATATTTTTCTATAACTAGAGTCCCCTTTTCACGGTACTTATGAACTTTGACATCAAAGCAGGACCAATTTTCCATTAGACATTTTCTTCTTTGGATTTTTGTCTACATCTCACATCATAATTCTCGGTTTGTGACATCATAACCATTTCGACAGCATCAGGTTACTATGTAATAAACAAAGGATCGTGATAGCAGGTGCAGACAAGCACCTGGCACAGATGAAGTGTAAGAGACAGTGATTCTGCTTTTATGTTAATTTGCATATAGGTGGTTGTAAAGTAAAATAGTAAGCTAACTTCACCAGTATAAGCTAGAATAAGTCTAAAAATGTATGTTTTTCTGAAACTTTCATCTGAAATCCCAGAGGCTTTTTGATGTATTTCACAGTGGTAAGGATCACATAATCTAACTGGTTAGAAATATAACAAGAATATGTGTGTATGCTGTTGATGGGAAGATTAATACAATTTCACAGACAAAAATGGAGATGAAGGACATTTGCCTCTTACTAAACATATTTTTTATGATGTCGTTTAAACAGAATCAATTTAAAGAGAAAACAAAAGATGTTTTTCATACCGCACCCTTCCTCCCACTCAAATGTTAATTGTAGGGTATTTCCTCTCTTTCATCTTTTGACACACTCTTAACTTAAAATATATGTTTGACTTCAAGAGTAAACATGCCAAGAAACACCACTGAAACATCATATAACATTGTTTTTTCTTCACTGGTTTTGTAAAAAACAAACTCCTAACAATTCCGGAAAACAAACTACAGCCATATGTTCAGCAAAATACCCTATCAGCTTAAAGGCATGTTCCTCATAGAAAGCAAAGGTAAATAAATTGTAGTAGTGTGGAGGGGATAAAATCATTTTCATATGGGTGTACAGGAAAAGAACCAACTTTTTCTGTTTCCTAATTGGAACAAGCCATGCTGCAGGGAAAGGAAATAATTAGGAGAGGAAATTCATTCTTTAACAAACTCTGGTTAGAGCTGGTATGGCTGCTCAGAGCAGTGAGAGCTTAGAGAAATAGTAATTGGAGCTCTCACCACACCAGAGTCAGCCATATGGAGGATGGTCGGGGGACAGAATTGCACATATGCGAGTTTGTTTCCATGCCCAGGATGGCCACTGTAACAGAACTGTGCATGTGTGATACTCACACATGTGCAGTTTTCTTTGGCCACCATCTTGAGCAGAGCAACATTAGTTCCGTAGCTGCAGGACAAAACGTAGTGCCCCGTGAAGGGAGTGTGTTTCTACAGCTGGTGGAGGCAAAGGGCTGTAGAAACACACAGGATTGGAACTGTGCCACAACACTGTGGAAGCACGCCAGAGCACTGTCCAGTCACATGCTTCCACAGCGCTAGAAGATAATGATAGCAATATGGCTACTGAACTTCACCCACGCAGCCATAAAAATGGGAATTAGTTTAGTTTAGTTTAGTTTAGTTTTCTAGGAATTATTACCTTTGAGCCAGAGGCTCTTTTACAAAGGTTCCACGTCAATCAGGTACAGTACAAAAAAGGTTACATAGATAACACAACAATTTGTGCTGTGTCAAGAGTCAGAAAACATATATAAATACATATCAAATAATTTGTGCAAAAGGACATGAGATATCAATAATCACATTATTATTACAAGAAAGAGGTCATGCCAGATTAGGAGAAACAAATAGGAAAAGTCCAGAACAGAGAGAGTAAGTGAAAGGTGTGGGAGCAGACAATAGCAGGAGAAAAGGTTTCCCAAACATGTTCTTGTCAAATAACAGAACAGGGTGGGTAGTGAGAAAATAGGAGGTTTAATCAGGGCAGTCACAAGAGCTGGAGGTGGCAAGGTGAGAGAACAGCCTTGATTTGAAAATACCTAGAGAGGTGGAGGCAGTAATATGAGTGCTGGAGGCATTTAGCCAGCTGGGGCACGATAGGCAAATGATCTTTGTCCTGAGAAGTCCGGCATCGGGACTTGGAGAGGCTGGTGTTCTGATCTTCTGGTAAAATGGGTGCTAGTACTCGGGCATAACAGGTCTTGGATACAAGGTGGAGTGAGGCCCAGAGTGGATTTTTCGCCATCAGGCAGGTAAGGTACTTTATCCGGTTTGAGAGTGCAACCAACCTGAGTCGGCATAGAGTTCATGTGTGGGTCCATCGATGTGCACCAGTGAGCAGCCGACAGGCCTTATTTAGGGATGTTGTAATGCGACTAAGTGCTGTAGTAGTGGCAGATCCATATATAACTAAGCCATAGTCAACGACTGAGATGATAGAGGATTGGATGGCAATCCTCAGTGCAGAATGGGTAAGGAGCTGTCGGTTCTGATACAGAATCCCAATTCACTGATTAATAGTTTTTGCTGTACTATCAATGTGAGTTGCAAAGGTTAGGCCTTGATCAAAGTTGATTCCAAGATATTTGAAAATTGGCACTTGTTCAGGGTATTTCCCAGGTATGTATTAACGGTGAGTGGGACTTGCCGTTTCTTGTTTTGCGGGTTAGAGAAGAGCATGGATTTAGTTTTTCTGTGGTTTAGAACCAGCTTATGTTCAAGGAACCACATCTCAACTTTGGAAAAAGCATGCTGAAGGTTGAGGCGTAAGAGGTTCAGATCTTTATGAGTGGCAAGAATCATGGCATCGTCAGCATAGAGGATTATTTGTTCAGGGCAGGATTTGGGGAGGGAGTTTAGGAAAAGGCTGAAAAGGAGGGGGCCCAGGATGGATCCCTGGGGAACTCCTGAGTGAACCGGTTTTGAGTCTGAGAGAACTCCAGCTACTTTTACAGATTGAGAGCGCTGAGCAAGGTAATTTTTTACCCAGTCACCAGGACCCTCGAGAGTGCTAGGATAGTAGTTGTTTGATAAGTAGGCCATGGTGTACTGTATCAAATGCCTTGTTAAGTCAATGTAGACTGCTCCAGTTAGGTTTCCTTTGTCCATGGCATTGTGGATTGCTCCTGAGAATTCAAGTAGGGCAGTCAATGTGCTGTGCCCTTTCCTAAATCCATGCTGCTGAGTGCATAGGATGTTGTGCTTTTCCAGGTAGTCTGAAAGTTGGTCCGCCACCAAGCATTCAAGGGCCTTAGAGAGAGGTGGTAGTATTGATATCGGGCGATAGTTACCAGGCAGAATTTATTTAGTTATGTCGTTTTTGTGATGGGGAAAGGAAGGTTAGGTAACTCTGTCTATTTCAGCCTTGTCCTGAGGGAGCAAAGGTATAGATGCAAACTGACATACTGAAAAAGGTTAAGCTGCTGGGAGTTTTTTTAGTGAATGGGAGAAATTTAAGTAGTATACCGGGAAAATTCCCCTAATCCTTTGGAGAAGTGCCATGGGATCTTTAAGGTTCACCTAATCAATCACCAGAACAGGTAGCTGGGACCTTGGCTTAACACCTCATCTGAAGGACCTCTTCAATAGTGCAGCACCCCCCCCCCCATGCTTCACTACAGTGTCAGTATTGGGATTTACGCCAAGTTCTTGGTGAAGTCTAGAACCCACATTCTTTCAGTCTTCCAGCCTCAGAGATGAGTGTGCAACCTGTTGAGTCTCTGACACTGCATGATTAGGGTCCATGCTCAAGACTAAAAAAGCCTTACTCATAATTCTGTAGATAAATCATGGTAGAACTCAGTCCATTTCTTCATTTCTCCTCAGTTCAGTCATTTATTTGTTGAATCCAATTCATATCCACTGACAAATGAGTTCAAATGAGTGGGGCTGAAATATTTTTATGCTGCATCTGTTTTTATGAAATGTTTTATTATTAGTACCATAAGAATATTAATAAAAAAGAAATCATGGCATTTGCTCAGATATATGTCAAGTAGCTGATCATGTGAGGAGACTCATAGTTGAAATAAAGTAGAAGATTGAATAATGCTTTTTTTCTACACACATGAAGTTTCAAATTTTAACTTATATTCTGTTTCTTTAGACATCATGGGCACATTTCTATTCAAATGCATATGCAAATATCTTTTTTGTGTCATATGGATCTTAAAAAATGAACACTTGCTTTTTATACAGAGCCATTAGTTTAGCTGGCTACATTATAAAAGTAGCGGCAGCAATGTGAATGAAGGTCTCAAATGCATCACGCACTTCTTGTTCCACTGAGTCCGCAAGACAGCCTGAAAAGTTTTAATTTGACTCTACTTAAACTAAAAAGTATTGAGTCACCTATAATTGCCCAAGATTTTCTCTTCATCAGACACTGAACATAGCTTCACTATCACTTTACAGCAGCTTTGAGTCAGATCTGATTGCTTGGTCTCCTTGTGTTTTGAAAGATTTTTAGGTAGATCTCTTCACAGAGAAATGAAAAGCCTGGTTAAGCAGTACCTTTGTTGTATTAGAACCAAGTTCCTTTAACATCTCAGACATAAGCTCCAACAGGTTCTCAGACAAGACTGAGCAGGAATTTCTTAGCAAAATGTTGGGCAGGATTCACAAAACCCCCTGAAATTTCTGTAGCTGCAGAAAAAACATGGCCCACTTTCAAATCTGAAGTTTTCCCACAGCTGCGGGTATTCACATAGGTGGAGCCAGATTGTGACTGGCTCCATAATTTATGACAGGTTACAGGTGGTCTTGCAAGGGAAATCCCTACAGCTGCAGAAAATTGTTACAGATGGTGGACCAGCCATAACATCTTCCACAACTGCTGTGGCCATGAAAAGCAATCTCTGCAACTGCAGAGATTTTGGTCTGCAACTGGAGTTGCAATGTGGGACCTAGTCCCCAAAACATTTGTGAATCTAGCCCCCCTATCTGTTAGAATGGACAAGAGAAAGCAAGACCTCTAATTGATCAGATGCAATCAAATGACCATACATTATTCCAGCCCAACAGCACAGGTCAGAAATACCTATTTATTTATTGAATTTTGATGTCCGGGTTGGCCCACTGGGCCCTGAAGGTCCCTTTTTCAGGGGCGACCCAGGGTACAGAAAACAGTAGAATACATACAGTCAAGTGATCCAGGATAACAAAAAGGTTTACACGGTTATGAGGTCTAACTTTCTGAACTTCATTATTCATTATTTTTAAATAACAATCAGAGATACCATGTATAACCACAATTAGGCACGCTAGGATGTGTGTAATTGTGGGATAATGGCACTTCTCAGGTGCCTTAGGCACTCAGAGTTGCCTCATGCCACACTTCCAATGCCCACTCTGTCATGCCTCATTGCTTAGTTGAGGCTGCAGAGAATTCCTCCACAATTGCCTATTTTTGCAGTATAGTCTCTTAAGCATTAAGGCATGACCAGGGGTTTGGCTGTCACAAGTCAATTTGACTCTGGAGGGGGGTCATAAGATACAGGGCAAAGCTGAGTGTATTATACTCATAGGTTTAGATAAACCAAGGCAACCTAACCCCTAGAGGGCCTTAAAAAGCCCATGGCAGCTTTTGAAAAACTTTGGTAATTATGTACAGTTCTAGTTGTACAGCAGTTCCTATATTTCTTGTTTTTATTTTCCTATTATTCTTTAATACTAAGGAAATTTGTATGGAAACAAGATTCTTGTGCTTTGGATTTAATCTGTTCCTGTGGGTTTCACCACCTTAGAGCACTGGCGGCAGTGCACCCAGTCATTATGGCGCCAAGTGGAAAAGTCACCATCCTCTCTTTTTGTCATTGGCTGTGTCCCCGTCCCCCCACAGCCCTCCTTTTAATTATACTAACTCCGGTGGGGTGGACCTCAGGGAGGGGGTGGTGATTCTGGCATTTGGCACCATAATGACTCGGTGCTGTAATGCCGATGCCGTAATGACTGGAAAGGGTTCCTGTGGTTTGTCTATATTTGATGTCATAATCTCCTGCTTGTGGCATCCTAATCATTTCTATCATAACCAATTGTGATTCATAAACGGAGGATTATAATACCATGTGTAGACAGAATTGTGGATGAATTTTTTTTTTAAGTTTTCTTAGAGATGCCATAGGCTCCTTAATGCTAGTATTAAAACAATATGTTTTCATTGTATTTTTAAAGTTGTTTTTTATAGTTGAAATTCTAATTGCAGGTTTCCAACTGTTCACTTAACTCTTTTAGCATGACATCAGCCAATCAGAATGTTCCATTTCAAACTCAGAGGGATTCAGCCTGAGAGGGATATGTAAAGAACAAGTTAAAAATTTTTTGAATTCCACCCCAACATTTTTGCACTTGCGGGCACTCCCAGATCATATGGAAAAAAGTGCCTTCATGGATCTTACACTTGGGATAAAAAGCAGATGACGTAGGGTCTATCCTGTGGGCCAGAATAGGTGTAAAATAAGTCCTACAAAGTACTTTATACTGCATGGTGCACAACCTATTGTTTACTGAGCATCTAATAGAGTTTTCTAAAATATGCTAAAAAAGACTGACACCGTAGGTAGGGCTGTATGCCCGTTGGTCCACAGCATGAGCCAATGGGCACGCCAGCCCGTCGTACATCTACACCAGTCCAGATATGTGAATGGATCCATTCACATATCTGGAATAATAATCTTGATACAGGGTACATGCCTATTGGCTCACGCTGTGGACCAATGGGCATACAGCCCTACCTATGGTGTCAGTCAGCAGGCGGTGGGACGGCAGGCGGGTGGGGTGCTACCACCCGCTGCTGACCGAGGGGGAGCAGGGCAGTGGGGCTCAATGGGCAGGTGGGGAGGGGGGTACCGCTGGACCACCAGGGATATTGGACTTCATTTATTTTAATATAAATGCCCACGATCGTGCTGCGAGTGGTCCACTGGACCACCAGGGATATAGAATGGGATTTTATTATTACAAATGCCCGCAATCAGGCTGCAAGTGGTCCACTGGACCACCAGGGATATAGGACATGATTTTATTTTAATTTAAGCCTGTGATCGGGCTGTGGGGCACATTGCCACACTGTGCAGAGGGCGCCGGTCCCCAACAGCTGCTGTCTGGCAGGGCGCCAGGCGCAAGTCGCCGGGGATCGGTGCTCCTGCATGCAAATGGGACCATAATGACATGCAAATGGCCCCATTTGTGCCTTGCATACATTATGGCCCCATTTGCATGTGCACTTTTGAATATCGCGGTTGTTGCGCATAGTGCAATGGAACTTGTGCTAGCGCTTCCCCCTGCTCCACTCTGGCCACTTGCGCTGGTGCAATACCACTGTCCCATGCACACTGCGGGTGGCCAGGGTGCGATATTCAACGATGCTGTGCCATGGCGCAGCTCCGTTGAATATCGCCCAGTCAACGCCCCTGCGCAGCCAAGTTGCGCTGCACCCAGGCTTGTGCCACAGCCTGGCACAGTCTGAATATCCGGGCCAGTACCTTTTAGCCTGAAATAATTTCAGCCATGTTGATGATCGGTAGGATCTCCATGTCTCTTTCACTCCAACTCACGGGCGAATTCAAGAGCCGTTGTAGGGCAAGTAAAGGTTTTCTGACTCCCACCTGAAGGCTGAATAATCAGTCTGGCCGGGTAAGCCAGGGTGAAGGCACAGTTAATAGAGTGGAGAAGCTTCTTCGCCTCGGTGAAGGCCTGCCTTTGAATTTGTAGCGATCAAAAGTAATCAGGAAAAATGCTGACTCTTGCCTGTTGGATCAAAATGATTCCCTTCTTGCGGGCAGCTTCCAAAATCAACTGACGGTCCTGGTAGCATAGAAATTTAATAATCATGTGTCTGGGATTTTGATCTTGAGATGGTCTAGGGCCGGGGAATCAATGTGCCCTTTGGATCTCAAGTGTAGCGGTATTGGGCAAATCAAGCGTTGTTTTCAGCCAGGATTGAAGAAACTCAGGGTAGTATTTACCCTCCAGACCCTTGGGCAGGCCAATAATTCATAAGTTGGTGTGACTCTCACGATTTTCATGGTCGTCAATACTCTGTTTTAGGGTCTCGATCTCTCGGAGGGCTCTAGCTAGGTCACCGCTACATTGCCTCTGCCTGTCCACCTGGTCCCCCACCCTAGTCTCCACTTCTTGTAGCTGTGTCTCATGACTATCCACCTTTTCTGACATATTGTTAATGACCTGCTGAAGATGCTGAATCTGGGTCATAACATTATCGAATCCTGCCTCCATACGCATTCACAAGTCATATTTCAAGTCCTTTATTAAGTGCTCCAAGGCTTGATAGGGTTCTGCCATAGCTGTTTCATCGATATTCTGAAGGGCTGTCAGTAAGTTAGATCAGGTCTGGGAATTCTTCAGTGTTGAGCTACTGGTACAGGGATATGGTGGATCACCTGGTTTGAGTAGGCCCGCATCCAAGTCTCCACTTCTGGTCAATTTAAAAGGTATTTTGCCTTGTTTCTTACCCAATTTCGCCATCGCAGACATAGAGATACTTTATGAGTTTTGTATTAAATCACACCTTAGTGGGAGATATTAGGGGTTTGCAGGGGATGAATTGTGGAGTTCCTGAGCTGCGCATCCATTCTTCTCCACCCCTAGGCCGTGCCCCTCCAGTTTGTTAATCTGACATGAAAAAAAATTCTTACATGAACCTATTTAAGGAGGCTACATCAAACACAAACTACTTCTATGAATTAGCAAAATTTAGATTTATTTTATATCAGTTAAACAACCTGTCATATAGTCAAAAAACACTGCAGAGTTTTGATGATAGCTGTGATACTGATAAGCTGAATTCACACAGAGAAACATTCATACCAATTCAGAAATGAAACTCATATGATCAACTTTTTATAAGAACAGAGTGATAGATTTTAAGCTCATCTATCTAAATTCAAACAAGAGACTGAGGTAGTAAAAAAACCTGGAGAGCAAACAAGCAACTCCACAGACTGCTCTGACTGGGAAGTGAAACAGCTCTTCAGTCAAGCAGGGACTTAACTGCTGAAGCAAACACCTACTCCAATATGATGTCATCACTCTCCAAGACTCATTCAGAATGACAGAAATAACTTCACTGTTTTCAGTTACTGCAGAGCAAATTAACAAATGCTGATTTAAAGAAAACCACAAAACCAAACAACATGAAATTTTCAGGAAACACTAATCATGACACAGGAACCCGAATTCAGTTAAATTCAAGCTTTGATTAACATTATGTAAAACCTATTGCACTTGATCTTCAAGAAATCATCTAAAGTCCCTTGCTCCCCCTTTAATATTTTAAACTTTTTAGGTTTGCGTTGGGGGTTAGAGCCATTTCCATTTTTTTTGCAACATGTATTTGCATCGAAAAGGAAGGTATATCTGCTACATTGGAAGAAAAATGTTGCAGGTTTATAGGCGCTAGAAACAAACATGTGCAATCAGGACACTACAAGTTATTTCTTCTGTTTCATCTTTTGAAACACTCTTCACTTAAATTATATTTTTGACTTCAGGGATAAATATTCCAAGAAGCACCACTGAAACAGTTTTAAAATTGCTGTTTCCAACTGAAAAGCAATCTTTGCTAATCATATTTAGAAATACTGTGTATAAACATTTAGAGACAGCTTTAGAACAATGGTCTATCTAGCATGTTACCCTGTTATCCTAACCATCATACCTACTGATAATATTTACTGCCATGGACTAGTCTACCCTAGACTTTACAGTCACTGTGGAATACCATTTCACAGATTAACCAGCTTGAGGTCTCTATGGACAGGGGTCTTCTTTCTTCCCTGTTTTCATATGTTAATATATAAATGTGTTGCTGCACTTCAGGTCATTAAGCATTTTATATATAGCACACTTTTAGTTTTTTTTTTTATTAATGTTTTATCTTAAAGCCTGTTTTCCCTTAATTGTAAAGTCTCAAACTCATAGCTGGTCTCTGTGTTTGATCAATTAAAGTAGCAGTGCATGTTAGTAGTAAAAAATGTTTTTTTTCCATACAGTTTTTTTGTCTTGGGTCAGAGGGGGCTCTTCAGCCCCTCCTTGCCTCTGCTGCTGTCTCTGGCCTCCATTGAGAGTTACCCACCTCAGGTTCCCCCATGATTTGTCCCCTGTGGCAGGGTTGGGAGGGCAATTCTCTCCACTCCAGAACACACATCCAGAAGTTTGGTGGGGCTCTCAAGTGGTGGAGTTAGCAAAAGGAGGCAACTAGGCTTCATATGCCTTCTTCCAGTTTTCCTGTTTTTTGGTCCCTCCCCCTACCAGAAGTGTGCAATGACTCTGGGAATGCATGCATGTGGAGGCACAGATACACTACTGCATCTGCTACTGGCTGTCCCCTTGTGGGCTGTGCCCACTACCCTGCCACCATGCCACCACATGGTGGCACTGTAGAAGCAGTGCAGCTAGTGACCCTTCCCTGGGAGAGGAGAGCTGTCAGCCAGATGCTCAGTCCTCTCCCTCCCTAGCTAAGCCCCAGTGACCTGAGTCCATTTCTGAACCTGGGTCACAGGCATGGCAGAAGTGTGGCATCCAGCACCAGTGGGTCAGCCCCATAGTAAAAATGTTAATGGTATACTTTATATTCTATTAGAATGCCCCTTATTGCCTGTCTTGTATGATATCCTTTCTCCACAATTTTGAGTCTGCTTAATCACTTTTTGTACATTTGAAATAATAAATGGAGGACTTTTTATGGCTGCGTGGGCAGAGCTCCACAGATATTATACCAACATTTGAGAAGAGCACTGTGGAAGTACGTGACCAGACCACTGTCCAGTGTGCTTCCACAGTGTTCTTCCACAGTTTCCATTGATTATGTTTATGTGGCACTTCCCCTCCACTGGCTGCATAAACACACCCACTTTTCAGGGACACTTTTTTTCTTTTACAACTGCAGAAGTAATGTCTGTCATGCAGAAGATGATGGTACTGAGTCAGACTGCACATGCACAAGTATCATGCATGTGCAGTTCAATCATTGCCACCATCTTGAGCACAGCATACCCTGACGGTGCTCATAAAAGCTCGGCACAGCCGTATAGGCTCTGATCAGAGTTTGTTTTAATATGGCTCAGTCCAGGTTTACATCAGCATTCTTAGCTATGTGTGAACACCCATTGTTTAACATCACTTTCCTTATGTCTGTACTGAACTAGCATGCAGCAGACAGTGTTCCCTGACCATGTAGGACAATGGGTGTACAAAAACAGCTGAGAATACTGATGAAAACCTGACCTGAGGCGTACTAGAAGGAGCACTTCCTTTATTATTTCACATGTAAAAAAATTTCTAAAGCAGACTCAAAAAGATTAAAGTAGGGCATCGTACAAGGCAGAAGGTAAGGGGCACTCTAAAATGAAATAAAATAGTAAAGGTCAACATTTTTGTCATAATATTAACTGCTGCTTTAGATGTTCTTGGACTTTTCCATAAGAACCAAGCAAATACAATTCACAATAATAAACGCAATCATTAACAACAGAAGAATCTGTACTATAACCAGAAGGTAACATGGGTAACCAAGTAACCATAAACAGAGCATATCTAAGCAGTGTATTGTCAATTAATAAGTATGTATTTAAAAAATGAAGGATAACAAAGAACAATATGAATCCACTGATACAAATAACTATACAATCAATATTTAAAAATATCAAGTGCCTGCAAGGCAACAGTAAATAAAGAAGCATTTTGAACTGTATTTTTGGTTTTTACCTTAGTTGTTTTTGTGGATCCAAAGTAAATTGCTTTATGGCTTGCCCCTGCTGATGCTGGCCCAATTGTAATAGATGCTCAAAATGGGAGTAGGCATCCAAAATGGATGTCTGTCACAATTGGTCTAGTGACAGCAGAGAAGGGCCAGGTAGCTATTTTGTTCAGATCTGCAAAACATGGCCATAGTCAATAAAAAAATATACCACTTGGCCACATGACAACCCAATGATAGCATGTTGTGCTACCATTCCAGTAACCCATGTTTGGGAGCAAGTCCATGTTGCTGAGCAACAGGTGGTTACTACTGAAGAGTGCCATCGGTGACAAAATATCCTCTATCAGGGTGACAGGCCCTGTGCTTGCACAGTATCAGTGACACTGCATCAAGGGCCCTGCAGGATTCACCTCAAATCACAGAGGCTGCTGTATGCCAACAAGGTCCTCTAGTGGAAATGTGGCATGGTTGTGAGCGTGGAAATCAAAGGACTAGCACAGAAGTCCTGTACTCTTCATGATGCAGCATATGTGCTGTTTTCACATTCACAGATACCCACAGTATGCAGGCAGATGCACATCCATTTCCTCTTACATTGGTGCCCATGTGCATTTTACTGTGCATTTGCATGGTGTCTGGCTTTTGGGGAGGAAACAAATATTAAATGTGCCACCGGGTAGGTATGCATATGTCCTGCAATAAGAGTGTGGACAAACTAATTTCTTATAGGCACACAGCAACTGTGCATACCTGTATAGCATCATATGCTGATGCTAAGTTATGTTGCCTTCTGGGACTTCTGTTCTTGTCCAGTTGCATTCTGTGGATGAGAGTGGTAGGAGGCTATGGGAGAGAATCAGGGGAAACTCCCACATTACCATCAGGATGATGGCTGCTGGTACTCTCAGGCTCAGCACTTCAATGACCTTGGTGGGAGTGGCCAAGTAAGCGAGGCAGTGATTGTCAGGGCTGAGAGGTCATGGAGGGAGAAAGCACAGTCTGAAGACTTGGAGGATGGGTGGAAGTGCAGCTTCAGAAATGGGAGGAACATACTGGAAGCAGAGACTGAGGACTGGGAGAAGAGGTGGAAGCTCAGCCTGAGGACTGAGAGGAGGGTGGTGAATGCACAGCCAGAGAGTTAGGAGGAAGAATGTGGAGAAAGCATAGCTACTGGACTGGGAAGAGGGCAGTAAAAGCACACCCAAAGGATTGGAAAGAGGGTAGTAAAAGCACATCCAGAGGACTGGGAGGAGGATGATGGAAGCACAGCCTGAGGACTGGAAGGAGGGTGGTGGAAGCACAGACTGAAGACTGGCAGATAACAGTGCAAGCACAGTTTGAGGACTGGGAGGATGATGGAGAAAGCACAGCCCGAGGACTCGGTAAAAAGTGGTGGAAGCACAGCTTGAGGACTGGGACGAGGGTGGTGAAAGCACAGTCTGAAGACTGGGAGGAGGGTGGTGGAAGCACAGCTTGAAGAATGGGAGTAGACTTGTGAAAGCACAGCCTGAGGACAGAAATGGAGGGTAGTGAAAGCACAGCCTAAGAAGTGAAAAGAGAGTAGTAGAAGCACAGCCCAAGGACTGGAAAGAGAGCGGTGGAAGCACAGCCTGAAGACTGGGAGAAGGAAAAAGGATGGTGGAAGCATAGCCTGAGGACTGGGAGAAGAAAAAAGGGTGGTGTAAGCACAATCTGAGGGCTGGGCAGAGAGTGGTGCAAGCACAGCCTGAGGACTGTGAGAACAGTGGTGGAGAAAGCATAGCCTGAGGACTAGGAGGACGGTGATGGAGAAAACACAGCCTGAGGACTGGGAGGATGGTGGTGGAGAAAGCACAGCCTGAGGACTGGGAGAACGGTGATGTAGAAAGCATAGCCTGAGGACCGGGAGGATGGTGATGGAGAAAGCACAGCCTGAGGACTGGGAGACAGTGGTGGAGAAAGCACAGCCTGAAGACTGGGAGGGTGGTGGTTGAGAAACCACAGCCTGAGGAAGGGGAGGAGGGTGGTGGAGAAAGCATAGCCTGAGGATTGGGAAGCAGGAGGTGGAAGTACAGCCTGAGTACAGGGAGGATGGTGGTGGTGGAAGCACAGCCTGAAGACTAATAGGAGAGTGGTGGAAGCACAGTCTGAGGATTGGGAAGGGAGGGGTGAAGAAACCATAGCATGAGAAGTGGAAAAAGAATGGTGGAAGTACAGCCTGAGGACTGTGAGTAGGGTGAAAAAAAGCCCTCCCTGAGGACCTGGAGGAGGGTGGTGGAAACACAGCCCGAGAATTGAAAGGAGAGTGGTGGAAACAGCCTGAGGATGGAAGAGAGTTGTGAAAGCACAGACTGAGCACTCAAAGGAGAGTGGAGGAAGCACAGCCTGAGAGCTGGAAGGAGGGTGGTGGAAACATAGCTTGAGGACTGGGAGAAGAGTTTTGAAAGCACAGCCTGAGGATTGGGTGGTGGGTGGAGAAAGCACAGCCTGAGGACTAGAAAGAGGGTGGTGGAAACACAGCCTGAAGATTAGAAGGAGATTGGTGGAAACACAGCCTGAGGATTGGATGGAAAGTTGTGGAAGCACAGCCTGAGGACTAGAAGGAGAGTGGTAGAAGGTCAGTCTGAGGACTGGGTGGAGAGTGGTGGAGAAAGCACAACCTGAAGACTGGGTGGAGAGTGTTGGAAGCATAGCCTAAGGACTAGGAGGTGGGTGGTGGAAAAAACACAGCCTGAAGGCTTAGAGGAAGCTAGTGATGGAAGCACAGAATGAGGACTGGGTGGAGAGTGGTGGAAGCAGACCACAAATCACAAAAGAATCAAGCGCTCACAAGGTCTTCTGAAAATATCTTTACTTGAGAAGTGCTATCAAACAAACACAAATACCTTGTGTGGAAAGTTGTGGAAGCACAGTCTGAGGACTAGAAGGAGAGTGGTAGAAGGTCAGTCTGAGGACTGGGTGGAGAGTGGTGGAGAAAGCACAACCTGAAGACTGGGTGGAGAGTGTTGGAAGCATAGCCTAAGGACTAGGAGGTGGATGGTGGAAAAAACACAGCCTGAAGGCTTAGAGGAAGCTAGTGATGGAAGCACAGAATGAGGACTGGGTGGAGAGTGGTGGAAGCAGACCACAAATCACAAAAGAATCAAGCGCTCACAAGGTCTTCTGAAAATATCTTTACTTGAGAAGTGCTATCAAACAAACACAAATACCTTGTGTGGAAAGTTGTGGAAGCACAGCCTGAGGACTGGGAGGAGAGTGGTAGAAGGACAGTTTGAGGACTGGGTGGAGAGTGGTGGAGAAAGCATAGCCTGAAGCCTGGGTGGAGAGTGTTGGAAGCATAACCTAAGGACTGGGAGGTGGGTGGTGGAGAAAACACAGCCTGAAAGCTTGGAGAAAGCTGGTGGTAGAAGCACAGCCTGAGGACTGGGTGGAGAATGGTGGAAGCAGAGCCTGAGGTCATAGAGGAGAAGGCAGTGCCTGAGGACTAGAAGGAGGGTTGTAGGGAAATGGCTAGATTTGAAAAATGTAAAAAAATACCAAGTTTTTTTTTAGTTTACAGTGGCCTGATTCAGTAAGCGACCCTAGATGCTTCCTCAATTAATTGAAAGCTGATAGTACCATTTTTATGTTTGCCGTGTACACTAGCGCAAGTCAAACATTTTGCTATGTACAGGGATTTGAGAGGTGTGTCACGGTGGTCCAGTTCAGAAAATGCTACAAGGGGCTTGACCAATAATCGACAAGTTTCATTATGACACTATTCAGGCATGAAAGTGCAAGGACTTCAAAACAATGTGCCGATAGACACATTCATAAATCAGCTCTTGCAGCAAGCACATCTAATCTCATCATGTGCTCTTAGCCTGCCTGCCTGCACCCTTTCTCCCTCAGCATTACAGCAATGGAAACTGAAACAGCTTGTTAAATATTGGTTGCCTATTAAACTGGAGATTATAAGTTACCCCTTCAAAATGCAACAACTTGCTTGTTTAAATACTTAGCATTTAAACATTTTCTTGCTATTAGCTTCAGTTGGGTAGATATTCTCATTCAAGAAAGATTCATACCTCATAAATGTCACCCTCTCTCAGCAAGGAATCTCCTAAGATTTACACTGCTTTTTTAACCTCTTAAGACACTATCTGATAAGCAGTCTGAGACATGGTTTGCTATAGCAGAAGACTTCTGTAAAGAGCTGTTATCTTTTGTTACTAATTTTACTATGCTTTTTGGGAAAAAAAATATTTATATTAATCAACAGCAATCACACATACACACACACACACACACACACACACACACACACCACGCACACACACACACACACTGTGTACGCCATCCTCATGGCCACATTTGAAATAAATAGTGCAATCTAATATGTTATAAAACAATAAAGAAACTGTTTATGTCAGTCTTGGCCGGTTATGTGGAACACAGTGAAGTTCAGTTTACAGTAGATTTCCTTTAAATATTTCTTATCCTAGATTTTGTATCCTGGATAGTACAGGGGAGATACTACATCTCATTCTCATAGGGATCTTCATTTTACACATTTTGGCACTGTATTTACTCAGGACATCCCAGATTAGATGCAATATCTTGTTTTCAGTGGGGTCATGATTTTATCATTTTTGTAATGTATTTATTCTGGGTAGCCTAGTCCAGATGTAAAATATTGTTTTCAGTGTGTTCTGATTTTACACAATGCAGCATAATATTGTGTAGCTGTAAAGCCCAACTGAAACTGAGATGCCTCATCTTCTGTGAATTATCCAGGCTAAATATATATCAATCAGCAGGCATATTCTAAGAAAACACATTGCAAAAATGTGTAAAAGGAAGACCACATTGAAACTGCCTCTCAGTAGATCTACATTGTGTAAATTTATTAGAAATAATGGGTAACAGCATGAGCACACTATAAGTGATATTGTATAGGAAATGCCAGCTGAGATTCGATATATCATATATCGAATCTCAACTGGCATATCCTGTAAAAATTCAATGTTTAAAATGGTTTAAATGCTTTACCCAAATGAAATAAATATTTAAAATATCAACTTGGTTAGTCTTTCCTCACAGGTCTTTCCCATATGCCCTGTGCCATTGTAGTTGCCCTCCACTGAACCACCTCCACCTTGTCTATGTTTTTTCTCAGATGGGGCCTCCAGAACTGGATGCAGTATTCCAGGTGTGTTCTCATGAGTGTCTTATACAGGGGCAAGATGACCTTCCTCTTTATACTCTTGATACCCCTCCCTGTGCATCCAAGCATCTGGCTAGCCTTTCCAGCTGCCTTATCACACTGCCTAGTTTCTCTTAGGTCCTGTAAGATGATAACTTCCAAGTCCCTTTCCTGCTTTGTGACTGTCAGTATCTCCCTACATAGTTTGTACTTCGCCCCGGGGTTCTTGTGCCCTATCTGCATGATCCTGCACTCCTTTGCATTGAATTCCAGCTGCCATTCTTCAAACCATTTCTTCAGATTTTTTTATTGTGTTTATGCCCCCATTTTCCCCCATATTTTCCCCCAACATCCTGTACCACAGCCATGCATTCACCTGTGGAGGCATGTGCATGCTGTGGTTCTGTATTGCCTTCCCTCTGCTTGCCACCTGTCTGCCTGTGCTACCCTCAGGCCTCCGCCTGGGGGAAGTCGGACTGCAGGGGGTGACAGGGTCCCTCGCCAGACCAGGAGAGCTGCCTTGTGGATGCTCAATCCTGCTCCCTCCCCCCTAGCTGGCTTTTGTTGACCCAGGCTTGCTCCTGAACCTGGGTTGCCGGCGTAGCATGAGGTGTGGCATCCAGTGGCTCAACCCTGAGCACCACCAGGCTGGCTCTCCGTTTTTTTTAAGCTGTCCCATTATTCTTTCAACACCCCCTGGCATGTCCACCCTATTGCATACCTTTGTATCCACTGCCAAGAGAAATGTCTTCCCCTCCAGTCCCTCTGCAATGTCCTCAACAAAGACATTGAAGAGGCCCAGCCCCAACAGCAACCCCTGTGGCACCCTGCTCATCACCTCTCCCTCTCCAGAGTACTCTGTTTACCACAACCCTCTGACTCCTGCCATTCAGCCAGTTCTCCACCCACAGAACTATTTTAGGATTCACCCCTAGGCTGTGCAGTTTGTTAATCAGCCTTCTATGGGGGATGGTGTCAAGGGCCTTTCTGAAGTCCAGATAGACCACATCCACCGCACCGCCCTGGTCCTACTTTAGTTACCAGTCATGCAGTAGATTAGTACAATGAGTTAATGCAAAACACAGTGCTTATCCAAAATACAGTAACGGTTAGGCTTAGCTGTATAAGTAAATAAATGCCATATAATGATTTTACCAAGCCACAGTGACGGAAACTTCACTGCAATCCTTGACATCAACGCAATCCTGCTGACATCGCCAACACATCCCAACAATGACCTGCAACATGCTGACACCAACCACCATACTTATCTGTACCAACTCTGTGTGTGTGTGCATGTGTGTGTACATCAATGCTATATGTGTGCAGACAATGCACTGCTATGTTATACTGTAATATATATACATATATGTGTATTTGTATTAGTCAGCTTGTGTGTATCATAACTATTAGTACAGTTAGGATGCTCTTTGGTTAGTGCAAAAAGTGCTAGTCTACATTTTCCCACTATCTAGATCAGTTTCAGCCTTCTGCATGTCATTGCTTATTTGACTGAGGTGTCTAGTGACAACTCCCCACCCTCTGATGTCCCTCAGAGCCTGAAAAGAAGAAAACGGTCCCTTGATGTTTCTTCTTTTAATCTGCAAACATGTGTGTAGATGGTGCACTACTATGTTATACTCACTGGAATATACTGTATATGCATATATGTGTATATGTATTGGTCAGTGTGTGTATCGCAGCAATTAGAAAGTGAAGTTAAGTGGCTCAGTGGTTAGTGCAAAAATTGCTAGTCTACATTCCTCTGCTATCTAGATCAGTTTCAGTCTTATGCATGTCATTTCTGATTTAAATGAGAGTCTGTTGCTGTCCCGCCATAACTGTCCCCCCATGCCCAGCCCTTCCCAAGCCCAGCCCATATTAGTCTGCTGGCACAGGGATCTGCTCCTAGACCTAGTACAACATCAATACCAGCGGTGAACATCTGGCATTGACAAATGCTTGTTTATGGCTAACATGAAATGCTGTTTTAAATTCCCAGTTGTAAGTGGAAATAACATTTATTTATTTAGTCATTACAAAAGTTTTACCAGGAAAGCCATACTGAGCTGAAATAGTTCATTTCCAGATGTGTCCTGGGGAGAGGGGGAAGGGAGACAGGAGAAAAGCCAGGATTTCAAAAACTGAAGGCCCATGCATGGTACATGTTATGTAGGCAGATTATTATCCATGGCCAGCTGAGTTAAGGAATATTTGACTGAGATATTTCCAAACGAAGGCCTAACGCAAGGTCTAGACCTTTATGGCCTGACTACTCCCCTGGGAAAGTACAGCAATAATTACAACAAAAATACAAGTTAAACAGCTAAAAAGTAACAAAATGAACACATTGTGCTAGACAGATCACCTGAAGAACAACAATGCAAAAAAGTACAAATGGCGGCAAAACTGTAGAGTAAACAAAGCACTACTGAGTTCAGCAAATAAAACTGCAGATGGTGGCAAAAACTGAAGGAAGAATAAGGCCCAGTGGGGGGGGAGGGGGTTTGCAGGGGGCACTGTGTAAGGGAAGGAGTGGGGGCAGAGGTGGAGTGAGGAATTGGAGGGTGGCAAAATAGAGCCTGAGCCCAGGGTCAGAGGTATCTGTAGGAGTGAGTGGTGAATTCATGGGGGAGAGATTTAAGTGTGTGTGAAGGAGCAATATAAATGGTAGGTGGGAGAGAATCTCATAGTTTGAGAAAGTAGAAGGAAAAAAACACTTGACCAGGAGAGGATTTGTCTGAGGGGAGAGCAGCAGAACAAGGGCCAGAGCTGTGAAGGGAGTAGAAGGTAGGAAGGGGGGAATTGACAGATGCAAGGTAAGGGAGAAGGGACCCAAGCCAGAATTTGGAGAGGAAGGTAGCGCAATAAGCAAGGTGCATGGCATCAATGGAAGGAAAGAAGAGGGAGGAAGATAATGAGCAATGGTGGCTTCTAGGGGTGCAATCAAGAGCAAAGCAGCAAAAGGAGTGAAATAGGGGGTCCAGTCTGGTTAAGATAGACTTGAAAGCAGCACCGTAAATGATATCATTGTAATCATAATATGTTCTAAAGACATAGATAATGTTCAGGGTAGAAATGACTTTATTACACCAACAGTATGTAAAATATTAACATTTATACACTTGATTCATTCACCCCTGGAGTTATGTGTACCTGTAAGGGAGTTTAGCTTTGTTTTTGTTTTTTTATGTTTTTTCAGTCTGTTGAAGCCCCTTTTATATCTCTCCCTTGCACCTGGATCCCACAGTCAGACATCCCCGGAACACTCTGTAACCACAGACACCACTAAGTGGGGTCAGAGGGGTAGGAGGACTCCCTCTGACAGAATATGCAGGCTAGTTCTTTCTATTGTGACATCTTGGTTGAGTTTGGGGAGCTGGATATATCAGGGTGCTTAGCCCCAGTGCCAGGGTCCAATTTTTCTATTTTCTCTCCTGCCCGGAGTCCCAAGGCAGTGCAGGTGGCAAAGTCACAACGTGCATGCCTAGGCATGCCTTATTTCAACATCTACAGCCGCCCTTTCCCTTGAGCATTCCGCCACTGCATCAACAACTGTGTTTACCTATGTGGCAGTGCGTATACCGTTGTTAGCGCACCATGATTAGGGCGCCATCATGTGACTGCCAAAACAAGATCATGAGTGACAGGGGCATTCTGGATTTTGCAGCATCCTGCACTCAGGGTGTTTTCAGCATCCACACAATTCTCCTGCCCTTCACTTCATTTCCTGTCCTGGAGTTGGTTATATTTAGTTTTCGGGGTGCTGGTGGTGAATTCCCCTGCATCGGGGTGCAGGGAGGCAAAGCCCCCCTCAAAATGTAAATCTTTTATGGTACTGTCCTTGGGCACCATAACTTTGTGGCAACACAATGTTCACCCGTGATCATTTTTCTTGTGCACCAATATCTCAGGCACACAAATGTGTGTAAATCATGGCAGTGTAGTGGCGGAAGAAGCAGCCTCGGCTGTCCCTCTGCAAGGCTTGATCTTCCTCCCCCTGGGGATCATATCCAAACCTTGATAGGTGGCATTGCAGGTGGTAGCGATACCATATTTTTATTGAATGGTTACTGCTGTTACAATATAAAAACACATATTGAGGATATGTAATGGGTTGCACTAGAATAACCATATTTATAAAGTTCTCTGAGCTTCTTGGGCATATTATAAAAGAAATAACATACTCCATACGGAGTGCTGTGCTCTAATAACTGTGCTTTCTGGATGACTGAAAGCCCTCAGACATGCCTTATGCCTCACAACCCACCCAGGGCATGAAATTGTTACAGAATCAACATATACCCTATTGTGTGCTATAGTTCCACTTATTCTGACATGAAGTTAAGACTCATAACTCACAAACAGTGAAGCCACAAGTGGAATATGAAATAATGTTCAGTATTGTACAGTCCTATGACATTAGTAGGCACTATTAAAGAGCCCCGACACCATTGGGATAATACTGGAAATGTAAGATTTAGACAGAATTCAATGCATATTTTATATGTTTTCTGAATTCTTTCACCCTTTAATGTTTGCTTGTGTGCATGAGCAAAGTGAACATACTGGTAATATAGTGTTTGAGGCTGTGTAGGTGTGTACAGTTGAAGTCAATGGATGTAGAAATGCAGCAGACTTGCCCCTCAAACACCAGTGCTGAGAAGGCTTATGATGACAGTGCTCAGCTAGCCAATGGATGTAAATTTCTTGTAGTTCCATAGATAAAGCCTCACCACTCACACTGGTTTTCTGCCCATTAGCTAGCTAACAGACATCATCAGGCTTTGAAAGTAAACATCAAGCCTCACACATCAAGCCTCACACTGTGTGTGTGTGTGTGTGTGTGTGTGTGTGTGTGTGTGTGCGTGAGCACGCGTGCTTCTGTGTGTGTAATAGTTTCTTTAAATTACATACTGTTTATGTTTCCTTTAAAGACCCCCAATACCAGTTGGAGAACTTAGAAAAATGTGAGAGCTCAGTTCAATTTATCATTCAAATATTTTTGCAGGTTTTTTTTGATATGCACTTTATCCTCCTGCCTCTCCCCATCTGCCCCCTTTTCTTGATGAACTCCCAACCCCTTCCGCTGCCTCCAGGACGTACTTCATTTACTTCTTACATCACTGTGTGAATGGATGCCATGGACGGTGGTGGAGCAGTGCCTTCTGCGTTGCAGCATCATCCTGCAGACAAGGGTTCTTTTTGATCCATTACTCCCCTTGAGTTAGAGTCAGCAGCATGCAGTGACGTACACATAGACCGTGAAGATAGTGAACATTTTCAACACCTGCCTCTGACTTCCAATTCTGGTGACCACTGTTGTGATAGCTATTCTCCACTAGGTGGCAGCCAAACAGTAGTATACACTGCCCCCCACCTCATAAGAGGAGATCCATTGAAGGACGCTGAATCCTC